>CM057835.1:19307956-21707956 GCA_030068075.1 Paguma larvata | reverse complement strand
AGGTTCTTTAGTTACAGGATGGAGCTTAGCGTTTCTTTAAATCCGAGCCCCCATTATGCATTTAAAATAGCATTTAGATTATCCACACCATCAAGAATAAATTTGTGTAAAGTAATGTATCCTTCTATTACCTTATTTGTGAACTTTGGTGAAATGAGTTTTTCAGTGGGTGATTGACACAAGTCTGGCAGGAAGCTGGGAGCGTGAAAAGCAGAAATTTCTGATTCTTGAAGCTGTTATGCAATACTATATCTGCTTCCATAAGAATATTTATAACTAGTTATTTTGAAACAATTGTAACAATATTGCTCTAGTATTTTAGAAATAGAAATGATAAAGCTTAGTTTCAACAGTTACATCAAATTCTAGAAATACATTTTAAATAAAAGTATACATTAATTCATTTAAAAAATTACAAAGGCACATCATTTGGCAGTATTAAAACAATTAAAATTTTTAAAGCTATAGTAGAATATAAATATTAGTTTGCAGTGGTTATCATTAGGGGACATTACTGTTTTAAATACCGCATTGTATGTTGATGTGTTTGTAAAAATAATGATTATTTTAAGCAGAAGACAACAGAAACAATAACCATTTAAGATTTTTGAAGAATACCCCTCATCCTTCCACTTTAGGACAGTCATTATTATTGTTATTATTATTATTATTATTATTATTATCATTATTACTACTACTACTATTATTATTTTTACTTTCTGGTAAATTCAACCTCAAGTATTCTTATGCATTCAGTTTTTGCTTTTTAAGTAATAATGTGAGGGGCACCTGGGTGGCTCAGTTAGTTAAGCCTGTGTTAGATATGGAGCCTACTTGGGATTCTCTCTCTCCCTTTCTCTCCCTCTACTACTCATCCTCTCCCTCTTACTCTCTCTCAAAATAAATAAACTTAAAAAAAACAAAAATGTGAGTATGTTACATATAAATTTTATGTTCTAATTAAAAAAATTAACTACTGAGCTGCTTATACCATGTTATTATGAACTTTTTTTTAAGTTTATTTATTTTGAGAGGGAGAGAGAGAGAGATTTTGCTCAAGTTGGGGAGGGGAAGGCCCTGATGCAAGGCTTGAAATCACAAACCCTGAGATCATGACCGGATGGGAAGAAATTAAGAGTCAAGTGCTTAACCGACTAAGTCACCCAGGCGCCCCTATTATAAGCATTTATATGATTTTCGTTGTAATGATTACACATAATATTTTGTTAAAATGTTATTGGAAAATTAATGTTATTGGAAACATAGGAAAAATTATTGAAAAATTATTTTTTGGAAAAAAATATTTTTGCTAGTACAAATAATGTTATGTATAGGATAGCTTTCCAGAAGCAGAAATATTGGGTCAAAGCATGTTGCGAACTTTGCCCATGACTTTACACATATTGCTTAACTGCTTTGAAATGTTTTCCTTACTTTATAGTTGTATGTGAATATTCCATGCAATAGTCACGATTTGTGTATGTGTCTGTTTTATATATTTTTATGTACCTTATACACACATTTTTTCTGAGTTATGGGTGAAAGATTAAGTAGTGTTTCTATATTTGCAAGTGAGATGAGAATTTTCCACTCTATATTTCATATTTGCAGAATATTATTTTGCCCATTTTTTATTGTGATTGATATGAAACTGTTAGGAATTTGGTGAAATCTGTAGAACTGGGCTCCTCACTCCTGTTGGGCAGAGTGTCTTCTATTATCCTAGGAAGGTGTACAGTCAGTGAAAGTGAGGAAGACAATCCAGGGCTCCTGACCTCTGGTTTCATTGTATATATCAGAATTTTAAATGAAAAATGAAAAATAGTATATCTGTAATTTCTGGTGAGCTTCTGAGATATAAAAGATTTTCTGGTGAGGAATAGGCTTATTATGTTCTTATAAATTAATTTATACACACAGTAGTTAGAAATACAGGATCTTAGAGGTGCCTGAGTGGCTCAGTTAGTTAAGCATCTGACTTTGGCTCAGGTCATGATCTCACAGTTCGTGAGTTTGAGCCCCGCATAGAGCTTTGCGCTGACAGCTCAGAGCCTGGAGCCTGCTTCAGAGTCTGTGTCTCCCTCTCTCTGCCGCTCCCCTACTCATACTCTCTCTCTCTCTCTCTCTCAAAAATAAACAAACATTAAAAAATTTAAAAAAAGAAACATAGGCTCTTAGACCTGGAAGGAACTCAAGCTAATCCAATCTCCCATTTGATAGAAGAATAAGCTGAGATGAGCGAGGTAATGTGACTTGCTCAACATCAGGTTATGAATAAATGCAGAAACAGGAATAAACAGGAATAGATTCCTGAATGCTGGTCTTCCTGCTGCCCCATAGAAGGTGCTGCTTTTTATTAACATATTAACCCATATGTTAATTTACTTCCTAAGAAATACTGTTTACAAAAATCATTCTATCTATCAATTTATTGGAGATAGAAGGCTTCCTATAAACAGGTATTTTCTCTCCTTTTCACGCCATAAAAGATTTAGACAGCCATAAAGCCTGCCACACAGTACTGACAAAATACACAAAAGAATCAAAATCAAATTAAGTGATCAAAAATGAAAACGAAAATGCCGCAGTAAAAATAATGTAAATCATGCAAAGCAAGCAGAAGTGTAATACAAATACCTATTCTGTCTGATCCTCCAACTCACTCTTATTTAGGTTACAAATAACTTATTCTTAGAAAAAGGGAGAGCCCCACATTTGATTTATTTCCCTATCCAAGTACATTTCAGAAGACTGCCAAAGCTTTCCACATAAATCTTAAATATCTTCCCATATTGTGGAGGAGAGAGAGAGAGAAAGAGAGAAAAGAGCTTACTATTTATGAAGGTGATCAGATGGGTGTAGGAGGAGTTGGCTTTTAACTTTTTCATTTATTATTTTAACTAGGAGTTAATATTTCGCAGAAGAGTAAATTATAAACAGTATCTTTGAAGAATTATGAAGAAATAGCTTGAGGAATTTATTTAAAAAGTATCTTTTTGTGTATAGTCTACATGTAGTTTCAAGTATACTATATCAGGCTTGAACTTCTCTATATGTTATGCTGTGCTCACCCCAAGCGTAGCTACCATCTGTCCCCATATAATGCTATTACCGTAGCATTGACTGTATTTCTATGCTGTACCTTTTATTCTCATGACTTATTCATCCCATAACTGGAGGCCTTTCTCTCCCACCTCCCTTCACCTATTTTGCCCATTCTTTCTCCGCTCCCCCCCCCACAGCATCCATCACTTTGTTGTCTGTATTTATAGTCTGATTCAACTTTTCTTTTATTTATTCACTTGTTTTGTTTCTAGTTTTTGTTTTTGTTTTTTGAGTTTTGTTTTATGGTTTGCTTTTTGTGTTTTGTTTTTTTTGTTTTTGTGTTTTTTTTTTTTTTTTTGATTTACACACAAGTGAAATTATATATTGTTTGTCTTTCTCAGTCTGACTTACTACACTTGGCATAATATCCTAAAGATCCATCCATGTTATAGCAAATGGCAAGATCTCAGAGGATTTTCTGTATTTTAAATTTATAGTTCATTATTGCAGTATACTTCCCTCTTTTTATTTATTAGCAAGGACAGTTAAAAAATGAAACTCCAATGTAATAGTTATTTATTGGATAAACCAAGATCAGTAAACATTTTCCATAAACAGCCAGATAGTTACATAGTATATATTCCTGGTTTGGGGGGACAGGTCATCAATGTTGCAAACTCTTGACTCTGCCACTAACCCAAGAAAGCAGCCACTGAAAATCTCACTGAATGAGTGCAAATATACAGCAATAAAATTTTATTTATGGACACTGACATTTGAATTTCATATAATTTTCTGTGTCATCAAATTTTGTTCTTTTGATTTTTTTAACAATTAAAATATATTTAAAAAATAACATTGTGAGCTCACTGATATGAAAAGAGACAGCCAGTCAGATTTGCCCTGGGGCTAGAGTTCGCTGACCTCTGGTCAAACATTATCCTCATTACATGGATTTTGTTAGCCACTGCTACAATCTCTTTAACAAACAAGTGAGAGAGTGAGCGTGTTTATGAACTAGTGACCCTTTCACAAACTGTCTCACACTGCATACTTCTGCGGAACAGAAAAGAAAAGGAGGGAGGGAGGTGAAGGGGGAAATAAGGGAGAGGGAAAAGAGGAGAGAAAAGAAGAAATCAAACAAGAACATGTCCACCTATAAATACTCTCTGATTCGATCTTTCTTGAATAGTTATAGCTCCACTTATGGACCTATAGACCTATGTGTGATTTTTTTAAGGTGTCATTTGTTTTTAAAGATAAACTATTGTTTCAATATAGTAGAGTGTGTGTAATATGATGCTCATTGCTTCTTGGGGTGCCTGGCAAATAAATTATTTGCTTCTTGGGGTGCCTGGGTGGATCAGTGGGTTGAGCATCCAACTCTTGATTTCGGCTTAGGTCATGATCCCAGGGTGGTGGGATTGAGCCCGGCAGTCCAACTCTGTGCTCAGTGTGGAGCCTGCTTAAGGATCTCCTCCCCGCCTTTCCCTCCCTCCCTCCCTCTCTCTCTACCCCCCTCCCTCTTCCTCTCCCTGTGCCCCTCTCCCCTGCTCTTGAGCGCTCTTCTCTACAAATAACAAAATAAGGGTGCCTGGGTGGCTCGGTCAGTTAAGCATCTGACTTTATCTCAAGTCATGATCTTGGGGTCTGTGAGTTTGAGCCCTGCATCAGGCTTTGTGTTGGCAGCTCAGAGCCTAGAGCCTGCTTCGGATACTGTGTCTCCCTCTCTCTCTCTGCCCCTCCCCCTCTCATACTCTGTCTCTCTCTGTCTCTCAAAAATGATAAAAATTTTTAAGAAAACAATATAAGGTAAAATATTTGCTTCTTTTTAAAAATACACTAATATCAGCATTTTGAAAATTCAAATCTCCTAACAGGAAGGATGATTCAGATATTGTGTTTTATTTAATAGATACCCATATCACTTTTCCATACGATTTCATCTGTGCATGATTCTTAACATCTAGGTATTTAGAAACGTATGGAAGGTTGAACAGTTTGCTTTATAATCCAGATATTTGGCGTTATGCAAACATATACATGTGACAAGAATTTACTGACCCATTTACTGAAAGTTTTTATGCATTCCTTCATTATCCATAAAAATGATTATTTATCAACTTACAAATACCTATAAATTTATTTAAGCCTATTTGTAGGAATGAACACCTCAAAATTTTTTTAAATAAAATATTTATATTTTTAGAAAAAATACGTTCAGCATTAGAATTGATCTCTGCAGTTTTGTTGTTTGTACTGAGTTTATTTATAGTTTACCTATTGTGAGTGTGCCTTAAAATGTCAATGTAGAAACAATGAGTAAATGGAACTTTAGTTTTTGAGCCAATAGCTGCTGTGAGCATAGCAACACAGTCATCTTCTCCAGCAGTCAATCCAGGGATTTTTATTCAGAAAAGGAACCTCATCCTTAGAGCTATGTTGGAATCATAGGGTGGTATTCCCCACATGGTAGGTTTTACATTAAATGAGAATATGTGTGACTAGTGCTTTTTAAGTTAAAAAGTGCTGTGCAAACATTAGCAGGTTATCTGTTTAACTTCCCTTGAGCCACTCAATGTATTTTTCTCCATCTTGTTTCAGAAGCTATTTCTAAGTCAGATGATAAGTATTATCCCCCCTGGCTTCCCTTCAGTAGGCTATGGATACATTCTATTTTTATTATTTTGCAACTCTTAATTAAGAATAATTTATTAAATAAGTGCTATATCCGTCTAGCCCTCCATTAAAACACCATGCACGAGACAGACATTATAGAATTTCAGAGAAGGGATACTGCATGTGGCAAAATCAGATTCCCAGGCAAGTTAAAATTGTTCCTTGGACCTAAAGGATGGAAGGGGTTTGGGAAAGTGTCATCTGAATAGAAAAAATAATAATAACTAACAATTTGGTATGTTCTCCTGAAATGTTCTCTTGTTGAGGCTTCAGAGGTGAATTTTATATGGAGATAAACATGCATCGTTATCAGAGTCTAAGCCAGCTTTGCTGACAACTAACTGTAGCGAAATCATTTCCCGGACCCCAGGTTACTAACTTTATATATTAGAGAGATTAGATCACACATTGAAATGGCTATAGTACTTTGTTTGGCCGCCTGACCTTTTATTTAAGTAAATTGAAAACAGCAAATAAAAATGACTTGGTCAAGTTTCAAAGTAATGAAAAATGGCCAAGAGATCTTTTTGCTAATTTTTGGTTTCTTTGTTACCTTCCTGTCAACAGGTTTTAATTTTACATCTGCAAACACCCAGGGTTGGTCCCGTAGCATGATTTATATATTGGCATGATTAAGAAAAAGTGAAGAGATACATATTGTCAAGTGTAAGCAAAGATGATATGAAATATATCTCTATCTAAATATGTTAAAGAATAAAAAAATATGTGAGGTTTGCTCATTTTCTTGGAAGAAAAGCAGGTAAATGGAATTCTTAGGTCAGCATCTGCCGTATGAATCCGTTAGAGATTGACATTAAACTTCAGGACAGAATTCCGACATTCGTTGACCAGCTCAAACATCAGTTTGTAAAAAAGAAACTCCTTGTCTCTTGTTTAAGCAGTAGCAATGCTCATCACATCTGCAGTAATTGAAAAGCATCTGTACATGACGGGAAAAGGAAAGAAGGCAAAGAGCAAATGAAGTCAAGTGTTAGTTATCCAAAACAGAGTCTATTTGGATAATCAAAACTACATATAAATATAGGGTTTTAATGCCAACCGCTGATTTACAATAAATATTAATTTCACTTTAATTACAGCCATCAGTACTGTCAGCTTATCCAATTGTTCCTCCTTCCATGAATGTAGAGTCAGGAGAAATCAAATCTTCAACTCTTCGTGTTGTCAGCATTCATAAGTAGGAAAACATGTGCCCTGTCTTTAAAAATTAATTGACACCGGAGACACTTTGCCAAGTTCTGCTCAAGCATTTCATTCAAATCTGAAGGAGGGGTGTGTTTAAATAGGACTGTAATCCTTGTGGTATCTTATATCAGCAATAGTATGTTTAAAACTCTCTTTCTTAGGCATGCATAAGTAAGTGAGGATGGTCAAGCTGACCTTCTTACGTAAAGTTTTGGAATCTTTGGGAATGCTCAGTGTAGTGTCAGTTATCGTCTGATGAATATGCCTCAGATATAGTAACTATACCTCTCGCTTGTGGATCTAATTAAAAGGGCCACTCGTGGGGCGCCTGAGTGGCTCAGTCGGTTAAGCGGCTGACTTCGGCTCAGGTCATGATCTCGTGGTCTGTGAGTTCGAGCTCTGTGTTGGGCTCTGTGCTGGCGGCTCAGAGCCTGGAGCCTGCTTCAAATTCTGTATCTCCCTCTCTCTCTGCCCTTCGCGTGCTTATACTCTGTCTCTATGTCTCTCAAAAATAAATAAAGGTTAAAAAAAATTAAAAGAAAAAATAAAAAAATAAAAGGGCCACTCATCATTAAATAGGGCATGGACAGCCTTTCTAGGTGGCTTTAAAAATTACCGAGTTGGATTTTTATCCATACCTATATTCAACTGAATCTTTAAAATAGTCCCCTCCAGGGGCACCTGTCTGGCTCAGTCAGAAGACTCTGTGACTCATGATCTTGGGGTCATTTCAAGCCCTACGTTGGGTGTAGAGATTACTTAAAAAAAATTAAAAAATTGTCCCTTCCAAAAATTTCATTAGCACTTCCTGTTTCCTGGTGTTTCTTTTAGTAGGTTCCATTTAGCACATCTCACTGGGATCTGATGCCTCTCATGTGGCCAAAGCCTAGAATGCCACTCAGCAAGGTTCTGTGCCAGAATACCAGAGAGCAATGGACTTGCAACAGCAAAGCTCTGGGAACTCATGTAGGAAACAGATCAATGGTCTTATGTAACTTATTCCTAATAACAATAATTTTAAAATGCAGAGTCATTGTTCTGATCATTGTATTTCATGCCAGTTAGCAAGCATTTCAGATTGTTGTGCAATTCTCTGTTCCTTGTGACCTGAATAAAATCAAAGCTGCTTGACAATAGTATAGATTCCATATCATTTGCAAGTTTCCTTACTGGATTTTTTTTTGTTTTTTTCCGAAGAATTCATGTTTGGAGAGTACTTCAAAAAACAATCACAAGAAATAGAGAAGATGTTTATAGGAGAATGAACACTTCATTTTATTAATTTCCATGACATTGTTTACTTCATAGTCATTGTTGTAAGCACTTCCTATGGAGTCGAAACGATTGAAATAAATTCCTGGGCTGGGCATTTCTCATACTTTTTTAAGTCCATTGAATGTATGGTCTTCTTTATAAGATCAAATCCCTAAGTATTCATTATTCATCATCTTCTTTTTCCATGCATTTTCAGCTGTGGAAGTAAGAAGTAATTTTTACCTAATCTCATTATTTTGTATGCCAACTTTCGAAACACATTGTGACAAATTATATGTGAGTCCTCTTCAAACAGAAATTTTGAGAATGAGTAACTTCAATAGTTGGGGAAAATCTCTCCCAAGTTGAGATGAATCTTCTTTCATTGATCCCTGGGCATGGAGTATGAGGTTTTTTTATTATAATATTTTTGAGGTAAAGGAGTTCTCTCAGCATTTTGTAAGGTGCATGCAACTATGTAAACTTTCAGAGACTCCCTGGGCCTAGCTATAGTCTATGCACTTCAAACGTCTGTCAGGATTATATTTACATTTTTCTTAAAGTGGAAAAATCCTGTTGTAATACAGTCTTTGTTCCATTTGGAGATGGTCAAAAATGTGTTGCAGTGGGAACAGCTTACTGTGAAGCCGAGGATGGAGAAGCACAGCATTCATGAGGCTGGCGAGGGCCAGAGAGACAAGGCCAGAGTCCAGGGAAATCACAGCTCTGAACTCCCTGTGCAGGGCAGAGGGAAGTGAGCATGCAGTGTAGCTGGGACATATTTGTCAGCCTATCCCATACACCATAAAAGGGAATGCAGTTATAAATGCACAGAACAGCGCAACTCTTAGCATGCTTGTATTCATGTAAAAGCGTAACAGAAAAGGCATGGGTTTTTCATGCATCTGAATCCAGAGGTTGCCTTTTATAACAGTACCAGGATAAGAATATTAACTTTATTCTTAAACTTTGTTCTTAAACTACCTCTTTAAACAGGTAGGTAGTAAGACCTAAGTACAGATTGTTATTATAATTGGAATGGACCCCTAAGAAAGGGTGGTATTCAACTGCATTTTAATTAAAATTGGTTTTTTTAATGTTTATTTTATTTGAGAGAGAGAGAGCACGAGCAAGCGGGGGAGGGGCAGAGAGAGAGGGAGACACAGAATCTGAAGCAGGCTCCGGGCTCTGAGCTGTCAGCACAGAGCCTGATTCGGGGCTCAAGCTCATGAACCATGAGATCATGACATGAGCTGAAATCAAATGCTCAACCAACTGAGCCACCCAGGTGCCCCTCAACTGCATTTTAATTTAAAGTTATAATTTCATAAGGTTCAACCTAGCATTACTTAAATAACAGAGAGAGCTTTAATCGCCTTTTCAAAATTTAGAAGTATTTGGCAAATATTTTTAGAACAAATTTAACAGTCAAATATTTATTACATGCATAAATATCATTTTATTCATTAATAAAACAATTCTGCCAGGTAACATTTTTAGATGCTGTTGTAAGTGCTGCCTTCTGTGAAATGGTCAGTCTGGGAGAACAGCATAGCGTGGTGGGAGGAGGATGGGCCCCAGTACTGCTGAGACTCAGACTCTGGCTACTCACCCACCAGCTGTGTAAACTTGGGCTTGGACCCTATTCACCTTCTCTGTGTCTCAGGTCACTCACATTTAACATGGAGGTGAGAGAGTCCCGTTGCAGGAATGGATGGTTCTGTATATTGATCATGGTGGCGGTTGTGTAAATCTACACACGTGATAAAATATCACAGAACTATATGCATACACATACCCAAAACACACACACTCACACACACACTTACACACACAACGTAAGTCCTATAGTTTAATCATACTTTGCAAAGGTCAATCTCTTGGTTTTGATTATGTTTTGCTTTGATCATGATAATTCTGTTCAGCTTTTTGGACAGGGAGGGAGAGCATATTGGATGATAGGTACCTAAGACGTCCATGTTCTATTTTTGTAACCTGCTGTGAATCTGTATTTCAAAATAAAAAAAAATAAATTATGTGCTTATCGTATGAGCCATCAATCTCATACATAGATATTTTATCCACGGAAATGATAACCTGTGCTCATACACTAAAAAACTGTATATGGATGTTTATAGCTATTTTAACCATAATATCTTCAAATTGGAAAACAACCCAGATGTCCTTCAAGAAGTGAATGGATAAACACACTGTGGTACATCCATACAGTGTAATATTCCCCAGCAATAAGAAGAAACTGATTTATAAGTAAAAAGGAACTGATTTATAGTGAGTACTTTTTAAGTGTCCCCTATTATTTTTTATTCCAAAAAAACTATCCTATATTCTGGAGTTTTAATATATGTCATATTTTGCTCCTAACTTGAACAGTTAGTAGTTATAATTATGTGTATTATCTGTTTACTATAAGTCACGGTGTGCATAAGCTTATGCACACACACACACACACACACACACACACTTCCCATTGAAGTATACACACATATACACACATCCATAAAGCATGGGTGAAGTGCTAGGACTCCATAGCGAAATGCAAAATATGATCTCTATCTAAGGAGCTTCAATTCTAGAAGAGTATTTCTTAAATGCCCAAGTTTAAGTTTTTTAAATAAATATTTAAAATTCAAATTTAATAAGAGTTGAAAGAAATTACACTTGTGTGATCGTCTTCGCATTATAAATACTATGATTTCATCTGTCTGTCTATCTATCTATCTATCTATCTATCTATCTCTGTATATATAGATATCCCTAATGTTGAGATACAGCACTAACATTTACCATATGTGCTGACTGTGCGAAGGCAGGCTTTTATGATAGAGTTGTTATATTTTGAGGAACATGCTTTGAATCATTTATAAGTCTGTGTAATAACAAGCTATATCATAACAGGATTTACTGGACTTTTATTGCCACCTGCACAGACAGCCAGTACTTATTCATCAATCCGTACTGTGCGTGAAGTGCTGAGCTGTATAAAAGAGGAATTGGAGGCATTTGAGTCCAGGCTGTGGAGTAAGAGTCACCTGGGTTCAAATTCTAACACTGTAACTGGCCAGGTCTGTGGATGTATACAAATCACCCAATTTATCCAGTCTGTTTCTTTACCTATAAGATGAGCACAGTACACATTATCAACCTCATAAAGTTTCAGTAAGGTAAAGGACTTATCACATAGCCAAGCACATATAAGGGGAGCTCAAGTGTTAGCTGTCATTATTATTATGTATTTTATAATTAGTTGAAGAAATATGACTTAGAAATTTAATGAGAAAGAAATACAAGATGATATTGTACTGATTGGTAAATGATCTATTCAAGGGAAGTATCAAATATATTCTAAGATACTTGCATTAATCTTCACTGGCAATGGGAAGCTTCCTCTGGGTTATCAAGTTCATGTAGGTTTCTGATTGACACACTGTGGGAGGAAACGGAAGTTTATTTAGTGGCTACTGAAATCCTGGCACTTTGCTTAAAGGAAGACAATAGGAGAAAATGTCATCAGGAGAAGACACGAGTGGGGTGAGGCAGAGCTGGTGGAACAGAGAGCTCTACCAGATTGACATGAACTATTTATGTGACAGCTGGCTAGTGCAAAAAGAAATGCTGGCCCTGACAAGTCTTGGGGCAACATGTATTGCCTATCAGTGCTATTTATATCTCCCAACAACACAGGGATTCAGTGCAATTTCTAGAGCTTAAGTTGTTGAATACAAAGGAGAAGAAAAAATAAAATGGAGAGAGCACCCTGTATTAGAAGTCAAAATACCAGGATCCAATACCAGTGAACTGGTTAATCTCTGCAGTATCTAATTTCCTCACTTTTATATTTAAAAATAGATATAGATATCTACAGATAAGTAAAGAGAGAAATGTGTGGGGTGTGTGTGTGCGTGTGTGTGTGTGTGGCTTTACACACATTTATCTCTGTATCAATGGAGAGTGTTCTAATAGTGTTTTACTAATTTAACTAAGTGGTATATGTTGGCCATTACAAATGTCGTGTTATTTATTAAGCATATTTTATTTAAGTAATTCAAACCGCAGGCTCTGCAGAAGTAGCAAGCCCCTAATGGTCTGGCAGTATTTTGAGGCAGCCATAATTATACACATTCTGTCGGTTGGATTGTCTGTTGTGGCTTGCTCGATGGCTTAAAAACACATATTAAATGATGCTTAAATCAAAATTCCTATGGGTCTGCTTACGTGGAAGCAGGTATTTCTCCCATTAGTATAGAAATAAGGAGATGTATAGTTTAGAATACCAACTTGATTTGAAATGATTCTGTGGCTTGTTGGTTCTGCATAAAACTTTAATGTTAAATAAGCTCTAAATAGACCATCTCTTGATATTTTTGGGGGGGGGGATACTTTAAACGTGCCAATTCCTTTTAGTAAAATGGTTTCTGGGTTCATTAGTAATCATACTGCAATAGCAAGTTTTATGGAGTACCAGAAGTTAAAACAAGCCTATTAACATGATTTTCACATTTCTGGAAACTATTTTGATCTCCTATTGTGATGTTAAGAAGTGGGTTAGAAATTCCAGCCCCAGTGGTCATTTATTCTCACAATACTATATTCACTGAGATAGGTTCCTGCAGTGTTGATTTAGTATGCCATGAAAATTTGATGTTTCTTATAGATTCTGTAGACATGAGCTTGTGTGTTTGTATGTTTTGACAATCATTATTTGCTTGACTGCCTTTCTTCTCTGTTTCGTTTTTTTACTGTGGTTTTCTGTAAAACGGGTGTTGATATGGTTTGGTGCCATTGTTTTATTAAATTATATTAGGGAATGAAAGTATTTAAACATTCCCAATGGGCTGTGTTGTGCTGAGCAGTTTTAGCACATTTAGGGGTTATAATTTGATCTATATAGGATAAGGAAATCTATATAAACTTTGTAACTCAGATTCTTCGTAAGTCTCTTGACTTCTGACTTTCCTTTTGTGTCATGATAAGTTGCAAAGTGCAGAAAGACAAGTTTATCTTAAGTGAACATAGACTTTATTCAAACGACACTAGAATATTTGAAGAACGTAAACTAGGAACGTGACTCAGCTCCCCAACTCCGTTGTGTGGAGTCTCAGTTGCAAATTCAAAATGGTCAAGAAGAAGAATCTGATAAAGAGAGAGAATGAGTGCTGAGAGGAAGTGCCTGAGAGTAGCTTATATGTTGAAGGAGTCTCCTTATATATTACAGATAATTTCCCAAGAAAAGGGCATGCAGGGTTCTCTGGTCACGTTGTTAATGATTGCTTGCTCATGCAGCAAAAGCAGGGTCCCTGTTCTCTTTTTCATTTTGCAGTATTCTTTTCCAGACCGGCTTAAGAAAATCAGTTGAAAGCCTCTGAACCCCTCACTCAGTCTTAGTCTTGAAAATGACCTTTAACTGCACATTGGGATTCCATTACCACCTTTCGGTCTTCAGTGGGCTTTGAACTCTTCCCCAGTGAGTATGCCCACCTTTCAGAGCCCCTCTTTCCCGTTAGAGGTCCTGTACCCATCAGGTACACAAATAGGCTATCGGTACAAAATGGGCCAAGGGTTTTGAAGGAGTGGAGGGTAGTGAGGTATAGGTATCTGGGCAGATTCATACCAGGGGCTCAGTGTCAAGCCTGAGAAAACATTTAATGCTGGGATCCCTTGGGTGCCGGGCCAGATCTGAGTCTTCTGTTATCGGACACATTAACGGCTCCACCACTTTGTCCCCAGTTGTAACATATATGGCAGCCTATGCAGATTCCATAGGATTGAGGTGTCTGTCTAAATGATTGAGTGACATGCATTCACTGTTTTTTTGTGAGTTTTTTTTTTGTTTGTTTGGTTGGTTGGTTGGTTGGTTGGTTTTGTTTGGTTAAGTTGTCAATCATTGGCAAGATAAAAACCCTCTTGGATCATATATGTTATAGAGAATACACTATGATTAAAGATAATAACAAAAAATATTTTGAAAGGACTTACCATCTATTTATAGCAGTATGAAAAACATACATTTTTGAACACCAGATTATGAGTCTCCTGTGGAGAAAACTTCATAGAAATAATTTGGGCTTTCTAGGCTTTTACAAATCTAAATAGACATCCAAGGCTGACTGGCAGTAAACAGTGACATTAAACTGAAGCTCAAGTGGGCAGCCAGTTATAAATAGCACCCACATGGCAAGATCCACTGTGGGAACTGGTGAGTTATGGAATCAGAGAAGAGGCTACAGAAGAATTGCTAGTCTTAAGTTTCTCATTGCCTTGTCTCATTTTTCACCACTCTGTTTTCTGACTCTGCCTAATCGAGATTTCAAGGCAGCTCGGGCCTGTCTTTACCTGATTTCTGAGGTCTGAGCTGATGACAGTCAAAGTGTGTTCCCTGACAGAATTCTGCCTCCTGGCAACACAGACACAGACTCCAGGGACATACTGTGTCAGAGCTTCTAGACCTCCTGTAGTCAGGAGACCTTCAGTCAAGGGTTTGAGCTGCGTTATTACCCATGTGGCTTTGCTGCAAAGACATGCTAAAGGGGAGGGGGGCTTGGGGCTTGCTCAGCGGTTGCTGCCTGTGCGCCCCTCCGGCTCTCACTTGGGGACTGGAACACAGGCAGACCGTGACTCTTGTGTACATTTAGAAAGGTCAGTGGGAAGAGCAAGCTTTCTCCTTGGGAGCAACATAGGTATGGAGACTAGGGGGCGGGGGGCCCTTACATTAGTAATAATCGAATGTGGAGAATAATCCCTATTCCCCTGGGTACATTTTAATATTGCAGGTGACTGATCCACTTAATGTCTGCCTGATTTCAACTGCGCGTTGCTTGGCTTTTCATTAATAATGAATTCACAGGTAAACAAATGCTTCACATTAAATGCCTCTTAAAAGTGTTTAGTGTCTGCTGCCGGAAACCTATTAAGCATTATGCTTTAGGAAAAGCAAAATTGAAGAGAGACTATGTGTGATGCAATGGAAACAACTTTCTGCTATTGTCTTGTAATGGGGGAGCTCACGCACATATGCCTATGTCTATATTAGGGAAAATTCCAAATAATGTCTTATCCTGTTAGTAATAAGGTAATAAAATAAATATAATAAATAATATCTATTATAAAAGAATAAAATATAATAAATACTATTAATAATATATAATGTATTAATAATAATACATATAAATATTTAAATTTATATTTAAATATAGATTTAAAAATAACAAATGCATGGTGCTACTTCTCTGTTCCATGGGTCTAATCAATTAGGGGGTAGGGAAGAGAACTTGTATCTTTGTCCTCAGCACTTAAGTTGCCTGAATTAAATCATCCTCAACATTATTTCTTCTGAAGTGAAACTAACATGGGAACAGGTTTCAAGAATTTGAAAATAAGTAGCATTTACTTAATAGATGCATCATAATTGTATTTTCACAACCAAAGTCAAGAACCACTTTACTCAGTAAATTGTGTGAGAATACTTTAAAATAAGAAACTTAGATCTTAAGGACACCTAGGTGGCTCAGTTGGTTAAGTGTCTGACTCTTGGCTTCAGCTCAGGTCATGATCTCAGCGTTCGTGAGTTTCAGCCCTGCATCAGGCTCTTTACGCTGACGGAGTAGAGCCTGCTTGGGATTCTCTCTCTTTCTGCCAGTAAATAATAAGTTTCTTTAATTTATTTTTCTCTCTCAAAATACATAAACTTAAAAATTACAGATAAATAAAATAAATTTAAAAAAGGAACTTAGATCTTAATTTTCTTAGAATTTCTTGTGCTTTGTTTTCTGTTTTGCTTTCTCCCTCCCCTTCGCCAAAGCCAGAATTAACCTCTGGTGGGATCATCGGCTGTGTGTTTCTATTTAATTTCTTGGCCTGACCCAGCAACTCTATACATCTCAGATCAGAGTTCTCTAAATTTGGGAAGGCTTTTAAGATTATCTTGCCCTCTGCCACCACTACCCCCCCCCCTTTTTTAAAGGGACAGAGAAATTAAGTAATTCAGTTAAGTGGTTGGTACCAGATCAGGGTAGTGTTAGGATTTCTATATTCTGTTTCCAGATTCCTAATCCCACATCTTTTCCTCATTGGATGACTATCTCATCCCGATTTGCCAGAGCTTTTTCCAGTTTTTGCACGGCAGTCCCCGGCTCCAACAGATCTCTTACTCCCTGGTAAAACAGGAGGGATGATTGTCCCTGGCCACCAACTTCTCCCAGGATTCCGTTCTCTCTTCAGTCTCCTTTCTACCTCTGTTTTCCATTTATTTATTTATTTGTTTGTTTGTTTGTTTGTTTGTTTATTAATAGTTATTCATTTTTGAGAGACACAGAGAGACAGAGCATGAGTGAGGAAGGAAAAGAGAGAGAGGGAGACACAGAATTCAAAGCAGGCTCCAGGCTCCAGAGTGTCAGCACAGAGCCCAAAATGGGACTCAAACCCAAAAACCTTGAGATCATGACCTGAGCCGAAGTCAGATGCTTCACCTACTAAGCTATCCAGGCACCCCTCTACCTCTGTTTTCTGTCTTACTATTTAGCAACTTACAAGGCCAGAAAGTTTATTCTTATACCCAGTATGCATCTCTACAATGGACTCTATATGCTTTTGCATTTCTTGTATCTCATCAGTCATTTACCTGTTTGTTCATTCAGCAGATATCTGAATGACTACCATGTTGTTAATCACTTCATCAAATTACACATATATATAACATATAATTATATAAAATGTATACTTACATATGTGTGAATGTGGAAGCCTACCTTTGTGAATATGGGTGTGTCTAAAATAAAAATGAATTCTTTGGCATTGGTGACAAAAAAAATTACATGGTATGAGAGTCCTAATGCACTCTCAATCAATATTAGCGATATTTCTTCCCAACAACACACCTTTCCTTAGGGCCACTCACACATAATATTATTGCCTTCTTCGTAAAGCTGTTAGATAGAGCTGTGGAATAGTTCTTTAGAACCAAATGTAGAAGTCTCTAGAATTTGGGAAGTGATTTATAAAACTGGACTGATATAAGTGTTAGAAGAAATTGCACTCAAGTAAATTCCACTCATGGGTCAATGCAATCATAGATTTAATGTAGTTTGAAACTATAAAACTTTTATAAGTTTTATAAAACTTATAAGTTTTATAAGTTTTAAGCCATGAAAGTAAGGAATGAATTCCCCTAAACATTGTTGTTGCTTTTTTTTTTTTTTTTTTTTTGGTCCTAGTTCACTGTTTTTAAGTCACTCACGTTGTCCTCTTCTGTCAATATAGTGTCTTAGTGGTTTTGTTGTCTAATGCTTCAGCTAATAATGAAGAGGAGAAGCTTAACGTAAGGGCAACGTTCAATTACTTTTCACATTAAAATAGATGTTGATAAAAATCACGTTTATGACTCTTTACAATTGCATACTTCTAGGCCCTCTAAATCCAGGTAGACTGCACTGAACTCTAGGTGTGGGCTTGAACAAGTCATTTAAACTCTGAGGCTCAGATTTCTGGAATCTGCAGTGGTGGTAAGGGGTTATCATGTGGTTAGCATAAAGATGAAGGGTCTTTACTTATCAAGATACCTGGAATTTAGCAGCCCATGCACGTGAGGCGTTACTCCTTTTCGTTGTTCCTAATGCTGTAAGGGTAGGTGGCTTAAGGTTTAAGGTCTTTCTGGACCAATTCTGTTTTATTCCATTTTACCAGAACCAGCTTCTATCTGTATCCACTCTGTCGAGAAACAGAGCTTACTAAATAACTTTGGGGATTTTGAATTACTAAGTTACTAAAAGACATCCAATCAATTTATGCATATATTTAAGAGGGAAATCCAAGAGACTCAGAGGGAAGGTACTAATGACTAGAGTTGTATTATATTTAGAAAGGGCAGATAGTGCAAGGATGCATACAACTCACTTGATGTGTCCATGTGGTCATGAAGGTTCTGAAGTAAAATGTTCTATTTTGTGCCTGGTTCCTAATGCGTTTGTGTATTAGCTGCCCAGTTTTCTTACTCTTCCCTAGGATCAATTACAGATTGTAGAAATCACTAAGCGTGATTTCTTACTATTCTTTGACCATTTGACTTAGTTTCTCTGTTGCTTTCTTTCCTACCCTTGTAGAAAAATCACACAGTGGTACAATTTTTTTAGGAGGATAATGATAATAATAGTAAGTGCCTTAAGAAAAGTAATTTATGGTTTCCATGGTAATTCACATGTATCATCTGATGTAATCTTCACAACTACTCTGTAAAATAGAACTGTGATTGTAGTTCATTGTTTTCAGTATATTTTTGGAATAAAAACCAAAGTTATGTATGTCCTGTTTTCCTGGTTCAATATACTATTTGCCCTTGGTAAGTAATTGATGTCATTGAAGAAATGTGGTAAGGTAGCAGTAACAATGGCAAAGAGAATGTTTCTAGCAATAAGCATATGTTTGAAAGTAAATAATTTGAGTAGACATTTTTGCTTTTCATTCAAAAGAGTAAGCTAAGTAAGATTTCCCCCTTAACTCCCTTATCATGAAAGAGGGATTGTTACAATGTATCATGATGTTTACAAATTTAATAACCTGGTTTGTTGTGGTTCTCCAAGACTTTTATGGCCTGAGGTTCAACATCTGTCAGGGGTGCCTGGGTGGCTCAGTCATTTGAGCGTCCTACTCTTGATTTCAGCTTGGGTCATGATCCCAGGGTCATGAGATCAAGCCCGACGTTGGACTCTGCACTGAACGTGGAGCCTGCTCAGGGTTCTATGTTTCCCCCTCTCTCTCTAAAAAAGAAAAATAAGGCATCGTCATGGTAAACAAATTCGGTGCAGAGGAAAAAGGAAAAAAAAAATCAGCTTCAACTCACTAGAAATCATTGTTGAATGCTCCTGAAAAGAGTAAATGCCCACTGAAGAGAAGAAATGGCAAATCTCCACAATCCAATAATAAAGTGTGAAAACCAGAATGATGCTGAGCAAGGTCTTCTGGTCTGGAAGTTTCCCCAGCCCTCTGTCATTGAGAAGGAGCCTGAAGTAAAAATGGAGCTGGATGACTTTTTCCAGTGTCAGCTAAAGCACATATGCAGAATAATGATAAAGAGGGCACCTGTGCAAATACCATCTGGGTCAGGACATGGAATGCTGCCAACTCTCCAGAACCCAGCATGGAGTCCCTCCTGCCTTGTATCTACTACCTCTCGTTCATTCCTAGAGAAAGTAGTATAGCTTTGTCTATTTTTACAACCTCGCTTTATGTATCTCACCTTGTACTTCTGTCACTCAGCATTACGTTTGTGAGTTCCATCCACCTTGTATGTGTGGCCGTGTTACATTTCTCTTGCTGCATACTATTCTGTTTTTGAATATATACTACAGCTTATCAACACATTTAGGATTTAGGATTTAGGATTTTCCAGTTTAGGGGATGGCACTCAGTGAAGCTCTGAACATTTTCTAATATGCACCAACGTGCATGAGAGCAGGAGTCCCTTCAAATTGTATAGTTAGGAGATTCATTGCTGGCGTGTAGAGGACGTACTTCAACTTTTCCTATTTATGTTTCTACTAGCAGTGAGTGACAGGTCCAATTGCTGCAAATCTTTGCAATCACTTGCATTGTCAGACATTTTAATTTTTGCCAATTTAGTGGATTGGTAATGTGATCTCAAGGTGATTTTTAATTTGCATTTTACTAATCACTAATGAGCTGAACACCTTTTCATATGCTTATTAATAACCAGGATCTCTGCCTTTTATGTTACCTTTCAAATATTATTGCTATTTTTCCATTGGATGAATAGCATTATTAAAAATACTATTTGAGAGTTTCTCTTCTAACAGTTGCAATTGGGAGTTCAAGTAGAATCCCAAAGTTGAATTCTTCACTTGATGGTTCAATAGTTATTTTTAACTGTCATATATTTGAAAACCTTTATTCCCTTCAAATTTCTTTCTCTTTTTCAGATAAAGTCTTGACAGTTCTTTTTCTCATCTTCTTATTCATTCCTCCTCCCCAATCCCCTCCAATGAAACAATGTAAGGCTAGTAATTTAGAGCTTAGAGCAGTCTCTCAGGAAAGGAGAAAGGCAGGAAGATTGTCCTTGGCCCCAAGCTTTAGAGCATCTCCCATATTTCATTGGAAATAGGCAGAGATTATCAATCTCTTGGCAGAGATTACCACTGTTTGACTGTCTTCTGAAACTGCCTATCTGGAGTTCAGGAAAGGGAAAGTTTAAGATGCCAGACTTAATTTTAAAAACAAGGAGTTGGGCAGTGACTGAGCAAGTGTGCAGAACATAATGACAGGTAAGGGGAAAGGAGGTGATTTCACCTACCAGTGCTAAAAATGTCTTGAGAATGATTTATATGCCATCAACTCATGACACCCCAGACTCTCACCAGGGATCACCAAGGCAACAAGGATGATGCTTCACACATATCCCTCAGGCTTTATTTCCATCTTCTGAGGCAATTTTGCTATT
This sequence comes from Paguma larvata, assembly GCA_030068075.1. Classification (NCBI taxonomy): domain Eukaryota; kingdom Metazoa; phylum Chordata; class Mammalia; order Carnivora; family Viverridae; genus Paguma; species Paguma larvata. Next base: position 21,687,309 of record CM057835.1, on the reverse strand, counting down.
CCTTTCAACCTGATTTTTTACACATAGATGGCAGTATTTAGGTGGGACAAAAGGTGATAAGCTATTGCCCTCCAGACCGTGCAAATTTAACCTCAGACAGCCATACAACTCTGAAGAAAACAATAACTTTAATGTTTTATGATTATTGAGCATCATGATGGCAGAAATAGGGCAAGGACTGTATTCCTTGAGTTCACTAGACTTGAAGCCCCAAGTTCAGCCTCAGCCCTACTTGCTAGCATGGAGCAGAGAGAGTCAAGCACACCCTGTATAAGTTCACGTAAGGAGTCAGCAATGGATGGTGAACTGCATGGATATAGGTTCCCTTATTCCCTTGCAGATATTTCTTTAGTTTTTGTGTTTCTTTCAGTTTTTTTTGTCACTTTTTAGTTTTTTGTTGTTTTCTGTAAATGCATGACATTTGCATTCTCCGAAACTTCGGTTCACGATCATATTACTATGCTTTGCTTTGTTCTGTTTTTTAATTTTTAGTGTCCTTCGTTCTTCCTCTTCCTTCCTTTCAATTATGTGGCTATTGTTAAGAGGTCTATGGCACTTGCCTTCTAGAACTCTCCTCTTAAACTCTACTGTAAAACAAAATTTCTATAAAATCCTATTGCAAGACAAAATTAGAAGAAAAATCAGGTGATGAAGCAACTGAACTTGAGGTAATTTAGCTGACTGTATATAGACATGCAAATTATCTTGTAATGTATAACAAAACAAATTCACATACTTACATTTTTTAAAGGAATACATGGCCTTCTTTGGAGGTTTTTTTTTTTTTTTGGTAAAGTGGTTGTAATCATTAGTTTATTAGCCAAAATGAAATGTTCCCACTTGCTCCCATGAGTATTTCAACTCCCATGAGCATCTTTTGAAAGTGTATATTTTAAGAATTTCATATTATCTAGTATTAAGTTTAGATCTCTGTGAAAAGAAGGATCAGAATTGAGCCCTCACCCCAAGCCCCCATTTGCTTGCCTGTGTCCTCTCCAGCTATCCCCAGATAGTACCTTCCAGACGACATGCCTGTCTCAGTATAGTTCCCAGGTACCCAACTCAGGGTCGAGGCTGAGGGGGCTGAGGTTGATTTCCTGTTATTTTTGTAAGGTTTTTTGCTTGGGAGATTATTAGGATAAAAATACAGCATTCTCAAGAATGCTTTTTGGAATATGGAACTAGAAAGTCATAGAGTATTATGCTTGATAATATCATAAACACCAGAGCAAAGGCTAGAACAGTCTTTCTTTTTTCCTCCTAGAATACTAATAATAGTGATTTACCTTTTATTTTGTGGTTTATATGTGTTTGGGTGTGTATATACGTCTCTGCGTATTTATATTTCTCAAAACACTGTTGAACAAAGACGAACAGATAAAAGCCATATTTTATAAACAAAGAAACTAAGACTTGAGATTAAGAGCAAGATTTGAACTCAGATCTTCAACCCACATGCAGTTCCATGCCGCCTTTATATATGAATCTGTTTCTATGGAGTTTGAGGATGAACCTACCTAGGATTTGTTAAGCATCAAAAATGTTGAGTTAAAAAACTGGAACTGATTAGGAGGTGCGACTGGCTTTAGAAAAAAAAAAAGTACAGTTTTTTCTGAGTAGAAATTATATCAAAATCAGTAAGTCAGTCCATATAATAATTCTGGAAAACTGCACCAGATCAAGAAAGGATGTGAAGCATAAGGAAAAATTTTAGTGTATCTTAGAAAAGAACAATGGATTGACAACCACACACATGCCGACGTACCGCACGTGTTCGTGTCTTACAGCCAGCTTTCACTTTCTGAGGGCTATCGTGGTGCTTTTCTCTTGGGGAAACCAGACCTCCCCACTCTCAGCCGCCATGCCCCAGGTTGGACTCCATTTCACTTGGGGGGACTACTTGAGGAGTAAGAGCCTATTCCATCCTTTCTCCAGGTGCTCATGAATGATTCAAGGATGGTTGTGTGATGCAGTCAGAATCAAGGCCACGAGGAGATTGTTTTAAAACTTCTGGGATATAGACCTTATACAGAGAGGAGAACCTCCCAATATCCTGTGTCTCTGAGGCGAGGGCCAGTACGGGAATGTAGCTATCTTAGAGGAAGAGACATGGTGAGAGGAACCTCACCCTAGGGACTTGGTTTTAGCCCCTGGATTAAGCCACAGCTAAAGCCACCTCTACTGAAGTGTTTTAAAATTATGTAGATTGATAATTTATCATTTCTGCTTAAGACAGTGGTTTTCTTTTTATTACTTGAAAGTGAAAGTTATTGTATAATGTAAATAGCTTGATAAGAATATGGATGCCTAGAAAATACTGATTGACCTCCATTTGGGAGCCTCAGACCAGATAAAGCATTAGTAGCATCAGTGTCACTGTCAGTACTGTCATGGTCATGATTCTGTAACCTTCTAAATGACATTTGGAATAACCTTTTTAATTCTCTCAGCAACTCTGAAGCAGGCACAATTACTATCTCCATTTTCCAGATGAGAGTAGCCTTGAATCTTAACTACTATGTTATACAAACTAGAACCAGGTTTCCAAGAATAACTATCAGTGATAAATCTATTGAGTTGAATTCGAAGCTTTTTGAATACTTCATATTCCTCCTTGAAGTATTTGCTCAATTTGCTCAATTCCAAAGCTTTTATTAAATTCTACTATGGATCTGTTCTTTCTTCCCCTCTCGAGCTGAAAAGGATCTTTGTCCTATAGGCTCATTTAGCAATTTGGCCATTAGTTGTAACTACACACACACATATATATATGTCTATATACACATACTATAAGTGTAACTATGTATATATACACACACACATATATGTATATATTCGTATGTAATTAAATGCATATATGGGTGTATGTGTGTATACATATACATATATATGTATTTGTATTTTTATATTTATTTTAAGAATGAGTCTTGGAGCCAAGAGACATAGATTTTTGTCACTGCTCTATGAAACCTGGCTGTATGACCTTGGGTGACCCTTTTAAGCTCTGTCTCAGAAATATGGTGAAAGTAGGGGCACCTGTGTGCCTTGGTCAGTTAAGCGTCCAACTCTTGATTTCTGCTCAGGTCATGAGATCAAGCCCCTGGTCCGTGCTCCACAGTGAGCAATGAACCTGCTTAAGATTCTCTCTCTCCCTCTGCCCCTCCCCCACTTACACTCTTTCTGTCTCTCTCAAATACATAAACATTTAAAACCTGTGTATGGTGAAGATAATACCGAAGTCACAGTATCGCTGTGAAGATGAGATAATTTGAGGGAGAGCTTTACAACCTACAAAGTCCTCTATAATATAAGAGATTACTTTACCCACCACAGCACTAAAGCGCTGGATGTAGTTGGAGCTCAATAAATATTTGTGAAAATGAAGTCAGGGAGGAGTGAGTGATCCCCTAAATAAGTAAGGAGTGAGATAAGCATTTATTGATGGCTTTGACGCTATCCCCCTTGTACATGCACATTAACTTTTCTTCATTTTACTTTCTTTCTTGTTACTCTTTGCCTTTCTCATTCTGCTTCATGTCCCTATTTTTTCTTTTCTCCTACATATTTTAGCAAGCTCCTTACAGATGCCAGAGACATGTCGGCGATTTTCTAGATTAGCGGGTTGGTGATAGGACTCAGAGTTTGCAAATTATTTCTTAGCAACTGGAAGATGCATAGACAGACTATGTTTGGAATCTGCCCTAAAACCTTTCTGATCTGTAAGGTAGGTGCCCTTGCCCAAAGAATGTATTCCTGTGGCCAGAAACTTCTCACTCCACTTAGGTTTGTGAATTAACTACTGGTGGCTATTAGTGCACTTAATATACACCGGAGAACAATATACAAATCAAGGTACCTCATCCCATTATCTTATTCCGCATGCAGATTTTTACGATTCCTTTTATAGTCCTTCAGGATAATGCAGTATAAATAATCTGCTAGACAAGGCAACATCTGAAAGCTCTATTGATTCATCATAAATTTACACATGCGATGGGGCACAGAGTATAATTATCATTTCTGAACTCTAAATATTATAAGCTTAATTGGAACTCTGCAGCCCAATTTCATCCCTGTCCAAATCTGCAGACTTTTTCAAAGGTAGCCAGTTAATGAAGGATGTTTTTAATATCAACCCAGTATTACTATCCACATGTTATTAGACAATGTCTCCCCTGGGGTTTCCTCCTTTAAGTGGGAGCTAGTTTTCAGGTTGGCGCTCATGGTTCTCTCATGCTGATGCAAAAAGTAGACGGATTGTGAAGCTTAACGGCATTTAGAAGCGTTAATCTCCCTACTCACAGTTATATCGGTTATTTAGCTGGGGAGTTCTTGTTGAAATAGGCAGTGACTTGATTTATAGCCGCATAGCCCAGAAGCTAACGTGCCTGTGTTTGAAGTGACCACACCATGGAAGTGTTGGACATCAGCTCAGGAGGTTCAAATCAGAGAAAAGGGCTGGTGCTTGGAAGAGTGCCGGCTTTCCTTGCATTTTTACTATCTAATTCTCTATCACTTTGCGGGAGCTAGATAAAAGATGACTCAGGACAGGGCCATTACTTCCCTTGATGGCTTCAATATATCAAAACAAGGCAGGCTTTTGTGAAGAGTTCCCCAAATGGGGACACTCTCTTTTATAGCTAACCACCAGCTGTGAAATTGAGACTGGTCAGAAAGTCAGTGAGAAGAAGGGAATTTTAGGAGTGGCCCTGGGAAAGGAGGGAATGTAAAGAGTGACGGCTCTTCCTCCTGACGTCTTTTGGAGTATATTACAAATTCTTTAATGGTGGGGCACATGTGTGTCACGGTTCCAGAAAGCACTGGAAGAATCATTGTCAAGTCCAGTGTGTATGTTTCCAAACAGCTAGCTTTGAGAATATGATCAACATTATGGTGGTCATCATCGAGTATCTGAGGTGGAGGATTTAGAAGGGCACCTTTTGCCTTTGACTCTCTCTTACATTCAAAAAGTGGTTCTGAATCAATCTCTTTTATAAATGCACAATTATAATGAGGTCTAGTATTGGGGGGAGTTTCATGAGAACGTGGAAATGTTTTACCTCTTTTCTCTTCCCTTGTTACTCTAGTGCCTACAATAGTTAACATCAAATAGGCACTTTAACAATATATGTTGATAACTCTGCAATAAAAACAAGGAGAAAAGAAGCTCACTTCACTTCCTTCCTTCTCAAAAGCACTTGAAGCAAAATTCCCGGAAATAAATCTGTGTCCTTCCTATCAAGCAGTTTTTGAGGACCCATCAAAAAATGCCAGAGATAAGCTAAAGGACATTTTACCAAAACACATTTTCAATTTAAAATTTTTTATTTATAAAAGGTAAAGAGTTATACAAATTGGAAGTGTGTGTGTGTGTGTGTGTGTGTGTGTGTGTGTGTGTGTGTGTTCAAAGGAGAAACTGCCTTATGACCTGCTTCTAAATGTCATCTGAATGATGAGCTTTGCTTGGCAAAGTGTGTCATTATTATCAGTTTGGTTTAATATGAATATTATACCTTATACTTTGAGCGATAATTTAGGATCATAGTTATAAGTTACAGAATTGAATGAAAAGTGGAAAGTAAACTGAATAAGAGTTAGCATTAATTATGGTTGTTACAGATCTTCTCGGGTTTAACAATATAATACATGACTTATGTGAAGAAGGGTTTTGAAAAAAAATATTTTTAACTTGACAAGTTTCCTCTAAATTTAACTTACCTTGCATAGAAATGCCCCATTTCCATAACCTTAATTGCTTTCTCTTTCTTCTTTCTTTTTCACTCCCTCTCATCTCTGTATTATTCTTTTAAAGTGTATTTTTCATCAAGACTGCCTAGATTCTATTGTTACTGCCTAGAAGCCTATAGTGAATATCTCAAAATGTGTGTCTCTTGAAGCAGCCTTTTCCTGTAGCTGAATTGTAATAACTTGAGAAATCTGAGATGTCTGAAGGCTGCAATAAGCTAGACAAAGATATCCAGATTCATTTGCCCAGCCAAAATATCAGCTGAAGGCTAATTTTCTTCCTGTGATGAATTCCGCAATATATAAGATGTATAAAGTCAGTCGAATACCAGAAAGGAGTGAGGAACATGGCTTCCAGTCCACCATTTTAGTCTTGTTTTTATCCAGGAGAACAGAGTTTTGTCAGCACACCACTCCCTCTTGGGAAACTGCTCATTAAAGAGATGTTTTGCTACAAGTAAGGTATTAGATCCAGCATTATGTATGAAGATATTAATTCGTTTAATTTGATTGAGACAGAGACAAGGAGAGAAAGAGGAGGAGATGGAGAAAGATGGAGGGAGGGAAGGCTGAGCTGGCTAAAGCAAAAGCAAAGAGAAATACCAGTTTGCAGGAACCTCTTTGAAACAGGTGGTAGAGTGCAGTGTTTTAAATTTTTTTTTTAATGTTTATTTATTTTTGAGAGACATAGAGGCACAGCATGAACAGGGGAAGGGCAGAGAGAGAAGGAGACACAGAATCGGAAGCAGGCTCCAGGCTCTGAGCCGTCAGCACAGAGCCCGACGTGGGGCTCGAACTCACAGACCGTGAGATCATGACCTGAGCTGAAGTCGGCCGCTTAACCAACTGAGCCACCCAGGGGCCCCGGTTTAAATTAGAGTATAGATACTGAAGCCAACAAACTTGACTCAAATTTTACATCTCTTTACGGGCGACATAATCTTGGGCAAGTTTTGGCCCTCAGTTTTTCCACTTCTAAAAATGGGAACTGTAATACGACTGAAGCATATTAAAATTTTTAAGAGCTCGTTTGAGCAAAAGTCAACTCAAAACAGCATCCAATCTAGCAGATGGAAAGGAGCGCCAAGGAGCTGTACAAAATGGAAGACTTTTATAGGCAGAAGGGAACAGAAACAAGGAAGTTATAGGTTGGTTGTTGCAAAGTTACTTTCCTTTAAGAGATGGCATGAGGGGCACCTGGGTGGCTCAGTTGGTTAAGCGGCCGACTTCGGCTCAGGTCATGATCTCGCGGTCTGTGAGTTCGAGCCCTGCGTCGGGCTCTGTGCTGACAACTCGGAGCCTGGAGCCTGCTTCAGATTCTATATTTCCCTCTCTCTCTGCCCCTCCCCCACTCATGCTCTGTCTCTCTCTGTCTCAAAAATAAATAAACATTAAAAAAAAAAAAAGAGAGATGGCATGGGTCTGTCAGGCAGATTATCGAATGAGTGCTGATCAGGCAAATCCTGATTTACTGGTTCAAGGTTTCATTTCTGGGAGAGCTGAAACTGTAATTGAGTCTTGCTTGGTGATGTGGGGCTTAGTATAAGTGACTCTATTTTGGACCCATTGTCTTATTTTTAACAATGACTTTAAACCTACTAATATTTGTTCGACTGGTCATCAGTTTTGCATAATTGGTTTGTTCTTTGAAGTGTATCATGTTTATGATATCTCTGATTCCATACACATTTTAGGACTGTTTGTTCTAGCTCCATGAAAAATTCTGTTCGTAGTTTGATAGGGATCGCATTAACTGTGTAAATTTTTTTTTAGGTAGTATAGACATTTTAACTATATTTCTTCTTCTAATATATGAGCATGGAATGTTTTTTCCATTTTGTGTGTGTCTTCAATTGTTTTCATCACTGTTTTATAGTTTTCAGAGTACAGGTCTTTCACTTTTGTTTTAAGGTCAGTTTTATTTATGTAGTTATGTATTTACTTTTATTATATGAGAGAGAGAGAGAGAGAGAGAGAGAGAGAGAGAGAGAATATTAATCTGGCTCCAGACCCACTTGAGAGACCAATGCAGAGCTCAGTCTCATGACCCTGAGATCATGACCTGTGCTGAAATCAAGAGTTGGATGCTTTACTGACTGAGCCACCAGGCACCCTCACATCTTTGGTCAGGTTTCTTCCTAGGTGCAGACATTTTCCCAAAGAAGACATACAGATGGACAACAGACACACAAAAAGATGCTCAACATCACTCATCATCAGGGAAGTACAAATCAAAACTACAATAAGATATCACCTCACACCTGTCAGAATGGCTAAAATCAACAATACAAGAAACAACAGGTGCTGGTGAAGATGTGAAGAAAGGAGAACCCTCTTGCACTTTTGGTGGGAATGCAAACTGGTGCAGCCATTCTAGAAAACAGTGTGGAGAAACCTCAAAAAGTAAAAATAGAATTACCCTACAATCCAACAATTGCACTACTGGATATTTACCCAAAGAATATAAAAATACTGATTGAAAGGAATAATGCACCCCCAATATTCATACCAGCCTTATTTATAATAGCCAAATTATGGAAATGCCCCAAGGGTCCATCAGCTCATGAATGGATAAAGGAGAGGTGTTATATGTAAACAATGGAATATTACTTAGCTATAAAAAAAGAATGAAATTTTGTCATTGTAATGACAAGGATGTGGCTAGAAAGTATTATGCTAAGTGAAACAAGTCAGAGAAAGACAAATACCATATTATTTCACTTATATGTGGAAGGCAAAATAAAAAAAATAACAAATGAACAAAGAGGGGGAAAAAGGATGGAAGGATGCTAACCAAGAAACAGACTCTTCACTACAGAGACAAACTTACGGTTGCCAGAGGAGAGGAGGTGGGGCAATGGGTAAAATAGGTGATAGGGATTAAGGGACGAACTTGGTGAGATAAGTGTCAGGTGTTGCATGGAAGTGATGAATCATTATACTGTACACCTGAAACTAATATTACACGGTAACTTAACTTGAATTTAAATAAAAAGTTAAAAAATAAAAAAAATAATTGAGCAATATTAGTTATGATGCTATTACTTAAAGAAAGGTATTAAACACCCATGGAACAAGAAAATTACAACAGAATAAATGATTCTGTGAATTTCTTAAACTATTAAATATGTGATAATTTATTGCCAAGGGCATAGGATAATCTAGTATATGTAGCAGTTAAAAGTATTTTTAGCAGATAACTAAAAATGATATTAATTTTGGAATAGCTGGAATCTTTTACCTATATTCAATATGATTTTTAGTATTTTGACCCACATGTATGTATACAGAAAACATAAGACATTAAATTGTTAAGGTATATTAAAGGGGAAATTTAATTCCATAAATCCCATAGATCCTATAAAGTGGGAGGAGGTAAGTGAGCCCCTGATGTTTAGTTCTAGGACATATCTCTGTAAATGGCTCTGCCACCCCCTTTTATTTTTCATTAATAAAAAGTATCAAATGTATTAGAACAAATGAAGAACAAGTTCACAGATTATCTCAAGGTCGCCTAGTACTCTGCATGTGTTGGAGGTATCCTTTATCATGTAAAGAAGATGAGCAACTTTTGTTCACTGGAGCCTATTATGTAGAATATGTATTTTAATATCAGTTGGTGATTTTAAAGAATCCTTGTTTTGCAATAAGCTTTTTACTAAATACTTTGCATGCATTATCTTACTCAGTGCCCTTCAAATGGGCATTATCATATACTCTTTTTTGCACATGCACATATTGAGATACAGAGGATAAATGCTCAAGCAATGTTACATATCTAATACCTGTGGAGCAGAAATCCATACTGAGATTAGCTTTATTTAAAAGTGCCCAGATAAACCACTCTGCTGGACAGACCTCACTTTACCACCTGCTGCTACGTGTCATTGGTACTATGACATGAACCCTAGGCATATTCCTATATGTCACATTCCTCTATAAATATTTTCATCTGCACTTGGTATGGGCACAGAATAATAAATATTAAGAATTACATTAGAGAACAGGTAGGTCTCTTTTGCAGAGAATGTCTTCAATAGCTAAACTGTCACTAAGATAGATTCTTTTACAAAGCACATGCTCCCTGGAAAGGTGCTCACTTCATTTCTAATGCTTAAAGAATGTACTGAAGCTTAGCATTGAAAACATGCCTTAACTGTGGACTTCGTGGAAACCGACTTAGTACCCAAAGCTGCCAGGTGTAGCGTGTTTGCTATGGGCAGACAGTTGCATTAGGAATCGAGACTCTGAAAGCATTAAAGTGCTCTGTTGTATGTGTAGCCATGCCCTAAAGCCCAGCATTTTTACATGGCCAGATAGAAAGGATAAGAATAAATCTCTTGTCTCACTTTCAGATATAAATTGGCACCTGTAACATTTCTTTTAGATAAAGAGAACTCACATAGATAAGATGGGTTTAGGACAGAGTTGAAATACCCGAAGAAGGCTACTGTCCATAGTAGTGAAAATAATGAATAATTATACAAATTAGGAAGAGATATTTAGTTAGATATCATTATGGGAAACACTCACTAAAAATGGGCCCTTGATATAAAACACTAAACATGAACATAAACGCCTCGATAGGTATATGGGTCTAAGTTGAAGTTGGTTATCCCCTCCTCCCTCACCCAACAATTAAAGTCAATACTAGAAGTAAATGCAAGGCTGATTCAAATAATTTTATAAGCATTCTATTCTTCCCCCACACGCACTAGCGTTAGGGTAGCCAGATTAGAAAAACAACATGGTCATATCTAATAGGGTCAGATGCATGGTAGATGGATAAATTCTTATTGAATTGAATCTGAATAATCCAGTATCAGCAGTAATGAAGAAAGATGAACAGGTTTACTTATTCTTATTTTCATTTATATTCTCAATTGTAATGTTCTACTTCTATTTGAAATAAAAACCGCTGGTTTTATTGTGATTTATACTTTTATTCTTAGTAGACCATGGTAGTAAACCTATTTTCACATATCTAATTTCTGCCTTTCTTAGTTTATAGCAGGAATTCAACTCTAACGAAAAAAGTAAACATTTGTTTCAAGTCATGGAAAAGCCGCTCCATTTTCCCACTCTGGCCTTTATGGCATCTCAGTTATAGACTGTCTATCAGTATAGTAGTCATGTGCAAAACTAATGAGCAATTGCTCCTATTGAGGACTTTAAATTCTTTCTGATTTCTCTTACAACTCACACAAGGGACTTTCATGATACCATTTTGCCTAAAAGATTCTGGTGTTTTTAAAGGAAACTCCTAAAAACCTACTCTTATAAGTTTTTCGTGGAGTATTAAAATGTGAAAGACAGATGGAACACTTGGCTAAGGGGACTTTTTCCAGTTGGGCTTAAAACAAGTTACATGAATGGTGGTCCACTTTGGTTCAGTCCTTTCCACTTATAATTGTTCCATAGTATTTGGTCACCATCACAGGTTCTCTACTTCTTGACAGATGTCATCTTAAAATGCACTCATTAGCTAGAAAATCTGTAGTGCTACATTGTGCTTACACACTGCTGAGGGTTTTCTAGTCTATATTTCTTTTGTGGCTTGGATAAAAAGTCAGTGAACGTTCACTTGCTGTGTCCTATCAATTCTCCATACTCTCTAGTGACAAACAAACAAACAAAAACCAAACAAACTACTTTTATAACTTCATAGCATACCTGGTCCCTTTAAGTGAATTCCTCCAGCTTTGTGGAAGTGGTCTGTTTGGTAGGTCTATTGATGGCTTAAGGAAGTCTACAGGTTTTGTTCCCTCTCAACCTGACCTCTCCAGGTAAGGATGCCTGTAAGAGGCAAATGAGAGTTACATTTATTCAATGATTCGATAAATATTATTGGGTGACTACAAAGTGCTAACTATGCTAGGTGCTGAGCTTATACTAATGAACAAAAAGCTCGTTTTTTAATTGTCTAGTGGGGAAGACAAGTATAAACAAATCACTACCACTAATGGTGCACAAACGATGCTATTGGTGAAAGGAAAGGTGCACTCGTGAGGAGGTGCCTCTTAACTTTTCTGAGTGTTAGAGAAATATTCCTTTTTGAGGTGATATGCAATCTGGAACCTCAAAGATAGTTTTGGAGAGGAAAGATGCCCATACTGACGGTTCAAGCAGGAAGCATATGCGTGTATAAAGACCCAGTGGGAGGAGGCATGGGTGAGGAAAGACCAGAATGTAAAGGCATAGGCATCCACTCTCATTTGTTTTTGTTTGTTTCTTCATATGTTTTTTTGTTTGTTTTCTACAATGGTGTGCTGGAACTTCTCCACTACACTCAATGACTTCTACAAAGGTACTCTCATCTATGAGTGATTGTCAAAAGCACTGTTCTTTGTGGGGAAGATCATAGAAAATTCTTGTTCGGCCAGATTGACTGTGTCACTCTCCTTTTCAAAACCTTAGTCTTTAACTTCAAAGCAGTGAGAAGCCATTAAAGAGCTTCATATTAAAGATACTCAGACAGGATTCTTCTATACTACCTTTACTCATCTGAGGCTCAAGTTCCTGAGTTATTTATTAGGCAATACCAGGCAATATACTTGTTGGGTCATCCTTAGGTTAATCTAAATCAATAGAACAACAGTTGGACAGTGGGTTGACTGTGAAAAGTGGATATCCATGGAAGTAATATATCATTTCTCCTATACTTTTAGTTAAAAGGATCTTGCTTTAAATTATCTTGAAAAAGTAATTGTGGGTTTTGCTCCGGATGATCCCAGTATTTGTGACTGATGGACTATATCTGTTTTAAATGTCATACGCTTTTTAGCAACTTGCATGAGGGTTATTGGGACTTAGGGGTAAAAAGACAGCTAGAGTAAAAAAAAAAATCTTACAAATATATGTAGAATGACACTCCAGAGAAAATATGGGCTACAGACACTTCTCATTAGACATTGGTGAGTAATAAGAGAGATGTCAGAAATAAAATAGTCACAGAAACTTGTTCCTACCATTACACAATGAATGGGGTGTTCTATGACACAAAAAACATAAATCTTCCAAAGAATGAAAACACTCTAAGATTTTTGGGGCTATGTGTTGAATTTCCCTGAAGCCTTTGGATCCTTTCTGGCAAGATGATCCATGTACAGTAAGTATTTGGATCGCTTCTGAAGCTCCATGTCCACAGTACTAATTTATTTCTTATCAGTCTGCAAAACAGAGAAGGACGAGCCAACCTAGTGTTTAGTCATGCCTCTTCAGTGGGTTTTGCACAATCCTCTTCTCCGTTCTGCCTAATAACATGCTGCTAACATTTTACTTAATCTTAAATGCAGCTCAGAAATAAAAGGACCATATAAGCTTTCTTCTGTTTATAGTGCCAGTCAATTGGAGCCTTCAAGCAATTATTGACTAATTAATAGCTATCTTAGGGAAAACAGAGAACTTATTAGGGACTTATATGTGAAATTAAAGCAAGTTGTCTTCAGGTAATTCTACTGCTGGTAGAGCTGATAAAGATATTGCTAATGTTTCTAAAAATTATTTGAGTTATCCTTTATCAGGAGAAAAGAGAATTTTCTTGCCTAATTCTTTGTTGATGATCTATTGATTTGATCCCCTGGCTTGCAGGTGTGCTTTTGGAAAAAGTCCAAGGTTTTGAAAAATAGATATTTTATATAATTAAACAGCATAGATATTTTATGTAATTAAATAGTGCTCTGAGGATAGTTTGAAAAACATGCTTTATTAAGGAAAAGTGAAATTCTATTCTAGGGTCTATTTATAAAAAATTATCTGCCAATCTTCCTTGGCTAAAATATTATATATATATTATATGTTAATTTTACTTTGTATGAAAAGTAAGTATGGTTCTGTTTTTAAAAGTGTAAGCTATATATTAACATCATCCCTTGGGAGGACGTCTCAGCACCTCGAAAGCATTAATTGAGCTCACCATGCCACAGCAATGCAGTGTGAACGTTCATGACTCCTTTTATAATCAGCAGCTTACCAAATGCTTCTGGGTCATGAATATATGCTCAGCCAAACGCTAGACCCTGGAGGGGGTGAAGAAAGTATATACACAATTTTCCTGTTCTCAGGAAGTTAGCAGTTGATATGAGGGAATAATAGCTCTTTAACAAGCTGATCATAATTTTGTAATTCTGGAAATTCCCGGGTGTTGGCACATGTCTGCTTGTTTCCTGAATCCTAGCTTTGTCTCTGTAAGCAGAATGTGCAAGTGCTAAGAGTGTAGAGATCAAGTTTTGCAGCTGTGATTCTTGAACTATGTAAGCAGTGGTGCAGCAGGGGCACTGGCCATCAGAACTGACCTGGGCATCAGCAGCCCATGTGGCCCGACCAGTGCCCTGATTCCTCGTGTTCCCAGCAGCAGCCTTGATTTCTGTGCTAATAAGCACAGAGTAAGTACTTGATAAATACTTGTGCTTAATTAAGCTTTATAAAGCAAGATACACAGATAAGTCTTTTTACCATCTCTGGGTGACCAAAGAGGAGTTTATAATCTGAGTTGCTTTTCTCCCCCTAGTTAAAACACCATTAAGCTATTAAAGTAATGGATTATACACTGTCGATTACAAGTAGATAAATGTGTTCAAATAGGCTATTCCTTTAAAAATCAATAGTGAACCCAATTCCGCTGGAATTAAAAATATTCTGCAGTTATATTATATTATTGAAACACTGAAGTTTCAGCCAAACTGCCAAAATACATTTTTTTCTATTTATAGAAAATTTCTACCATTGCTTCAAGTTGGATGTATTAAAATATATCTATTCTATCAGAACCTGAATGCAGTTAGTACTAAGCTTCTATGACCTGAGCAGGTCATAAAAATTGTATTGGTTTTTGAGATTTTCACAATTTAAAAAATGCATTCTCATTATAGGAAAAATTAAATGCATTTAATTTAAACAGAATAAAATTGTTTAACTACCATGCATATATAAGTATTACTAACATTTTGGTGTGTAGCATTGCATGCTTTTGAATACAAATTTAAAAGGGTGCCTTGGTGGCTCAGTTGGTTAAGCGTTCAACCTCAGCTCAGGTTATGGTCTCGTGCCTTGTGAGTTCGAACCCTACATCAGACTCTGTGCTTACAGCTCAGAGCCTGGAGCCTGAGATTCCAGTTCTGGATCTCCCTCTCTCTCTCTGCCCTTCCCCTGCTCATACTCTGTCTCTGTCTCTCAAAAATAAATAAACATTAAAAAACTTTTTTTTTAAGTACGAATATAAATTTAAATAAAGCAAAATTTAAAACTAATGTAATTTGGCAAACTTTGGCTTTTTCATTGATTTTATTAACATCGTTCCCAAAGCATAATTCTTATTGGCTGCTTGAAATTCAGTTACAAGCTCTGTTTCCAAAATTTTTGCTTTTACATACAAGATCTCATTATTCATGCACTTCGTCCTGCATGGCTAGTTATTTCTTAAAATAAATTCATGAAAATGCAATAAAGCGTGTACACATCTTTAAAGTCTTCACTGTACATTGTCAGTCATTACTCCTTTCAAATTCTTAAGCGTCTCTCAGGCAGCTCTATAGTCACTGGAACTGTTAGGCACAGTCACATGTTACTCAAGGGAAAAGAAGAAAATTAAAAAATAAGTATGCTCTGGTCTTTTCCCCCCTTTTTTTCCACGTTTTCCATTATTTTAATCTGCAGTGACAAAAGGAAATGGTTAATGCAAGAATTGGGTTCTCAGTTTTTTTGTACTCTTTTCAGTTCACATCTGGAATTGAAACAATAATCACTAAAAATAACCAGATCAATAGTTGTCTAGGGCACCGCTGTAGGAGCTGGTTCCAGAGGAAGAGAGGAAGCCTCTTTCAGAAGTCTGAGGGTTTGATTTGATGTAATTAGTTGGCTGTTTCCCTTTCTTTTCTTCAAGGTTCTTAGTCAAAATAAGCCCAAAAAGGACAGAGATGTATTTGACCTGGTGAGCTGTTCCAGGGCTGTGTGACAGAAGTCAGATGCTCCCAGTTAGTTTCCTGGTGGAATCCACCCTGCAAATCTCACTCATTATCCCTTCCCGCCAGCCACATCGCAGAAACACTAACTTTGTCAGTGGCTTGAGTAGAACAGTCAAAAGAGCCAGATGGCACGCAGAATTAAAACTTTATCTTTGGGTTCCTTGGTAGAAATTTAAAAATAAATTAATGAGGGCATAGAAATGGAAACGAGGTGGTGACCTTGCATCTTTGGCCATTATTTGATTTGCTTAATGCAATGCCATATATGAAGGGAAATTTTACCTTAACTGCCATGGCATTATTTATTCAAGGTGAAGGTAAGTTTTGTCCTATCTAGGTTTACTCCTTCACCAAAATCCTCAGGGACTCATTACTGACCAGGAGACTTACTCAATCACAAAAGTGTAGCTGGGTCTATGATTATGTTTTATGTGTTTAAATCTTCTTATGGGACAACAAAAACAAAGCACACCTTTCTTTCACTCCCTCTAGAGTCATATCCAAAACATTCTCAAACCTGAGAGGTTGGTCTCAACTTCGAAGTCTGCTTTCCAATTTATTGAGTTTTTCAGAAGTTGATGTCCGCCATTTTTTGAAAAGGTCCAGGTGAGAACTTCGTGAAGAAAACAAGCAGATTATTTGTCTGCACCCTTCCCTACCCAAAACTTGCTCAGCAGCAATTCCCACTGGTCCCCAGAACACATATCATTGCAGCCAAGACTTGGGATGAAGTGCTTTATCATGAAATTCTCTCTCAAAATGGAGATGGGCAGTTTTATCTGTTAACTAATAAAACTTTTATCTTTTGGGGTTTTTTGCTTTACATTATTTTTTAATCATGATTAAATGATTAAATATTACTTCCATAATTTAAAAATGAGTATATGTATATGTAACCCGACAGAAATGCATTAATTATAACACAGACTTTTTAGTCACGTGTGTTGGAGTTACTCAGCCTCAGTACTGCTGATATTTGAGGCTGATTAATGCTTTGTTATGTGTAGGGCCTAGGCAGGGTTGTGGTAGGGGGCTTCCTGTGATTGTAGGATATTTAGTAGTATTCCTGGCCTCTATCCACTAGATGACAGTTAGCAACCTCCCGACCCATTTGTGCAGTTGAGTGTGTGCCCAGACATTGTCAAATGTCCGCTGAGGAGCAAAATCACCTCTCTGGTTGAAACCATTGACCTATAGGGAGTAAGGCACCAATTCACTCTTCTAGTCTGGATTGAGTGCCTGAGGGATATAAATACACAGAAGTTCCTGCCCCCATGTAATATATATTCAGTGCATTTGAAAGATCTTAGAAAGTCAGAGAAGATCTGCAATATCTATATTTCAATGTGAGCAGACAAGTCAGACTGCACATCAAAATATGTTCCTGGACAAAACAGAGAGTAGGCATTTGGCTGGGGAGGGAAGCCCCAAGGGTCATTCCTTAATTTATTATTTCACCAAGGACTTGCCCTCTTCAAAGGAAAGTGATGTTATATTAAATCATAGCCCCAGGAAAACTTTAAGAAAGAAGGCACCCCGGATGGATATCAGGTAAAAGCTTGTGGCTTCTGGATGGCTTTAGATCCAGAACTGACCCACAAGTAGCTGGTTCTTTAACAGTGGCCCAGAGTATAATGATCCCCTCAGCAGAAATATTCAGATCACCGCTGCAAGCTGCTATTTGCTCGTTCTATTTTCATGTTCCTTTGCCTATGTTTCCAAGCCCAGGAGCCCAAGTCTTCCTCTTGGTTTGGACTATTGACACTTCTCATCACATCTAGGTATATTGTAGTGATCTCCAGGTATCAACTTTGCACTGTCAAGAGCCTTTGCTGAGGCCTTATTGCTTTTTCCTGTTCCTGCCGTGATCTTATGTTGGATTTATTCTTCCTCCCCCTCTGTTGCACCAGGCAGGATTCTAGGTCTTCTGTTCTAGTGCTTCTTTTTGTTGGGACTACCCAAAGGATCAAAGAAGAGAGGTTTTTCTATTCTAAGGACTGTAGCTATAGGAAGCACCACTTCCCTCTTCCAGTTTTTGTGCAAGATAATTCTACCATTGCCTCTTGCATTACAATTAGACACAACCCATTTCCTGCAAAGATGAGCAAATTGAAGTACAGAAACTTAAAGGCACACAGTTCACTTGTTGGGCTTTTTTTTTTTTTATCTCAAGTTTTTATTTAAATTCCAGTTAACACATATGGTAAAAATTGGTTGCAGTTGTAAAATTTAGTGATTCATCACTTATATATAACATTCAGTACTCATCACAGCAAGTGGCCTCCTTAAGGCCTATCACCCATCTAGCCTATCTCCCACTCACTTTCCCCATCAACCCTCAGTTTTTTCTCTATATTTAAGAAACTTCTATGGTTTGCTTCCCTCTCACTTACTTATTTTTAACTTTCCCTATGTTCATCTGTTTTGTTTCTTAAATTTCACATATAAGTGAAATCATATGGTATTTGTCTTTCTCTGACTGACTGACTTCGCTCAGCATAATACATTCCAGTTCCATCCACATAGTTGTGCGTGGCAAGATTTCATTCTTTTTGATTGCCGAGTAATACTCCATTGCATGTATATACCACATCTTCTTTATCCATTCATCTGTTGATGGATGTTTGGGATCTTATAAATTTGTCTATTGTTTATAATGCTTCTATAAACATTGGGGTCCACGTGCCCCTTCAAATCAGTATTTTTGTATCCTTCAGGGTAAATACCTAACAATGTAGTTGCTGGGTTGTAGGGTAGCTCTATTTTTAACTTTTCGAGGAACCTCCATGCTGTTTTCCAGAGAGGCCACACCAGTTTGTATTCCCACCAACAGTGTAAGAGGGTTCCCCTTTCTCTACATCCTCAGCAACATCTGTTTTTGAATAACAAGTCTTTGCTTCAACATTAATCATCTCTTCTCAGGACTTGTTTATTCCATCCCTAAGGAAAGGCCAATAAGAAGGCCTCCCTTATGTCAATCTCTTAACAATGTCCGTAGTTCTTTGGTGAAGTATTTCTTGAAATTTCTGGCAGTTCCTAGAGATGAACATTTAGTCAAGAGGTGCTACAAAAATTGTCTTGGCTTTAGGTGGCTAACAGCCTGATCCTCATTAGAACAACTTTCCTAGAATAAATATTATAATTGGCAAACCAAATTATTTTCTCTATTTCAGAAATTACATTTCCTTTTCTTAAGTGAACTTGCCCATTCCTGAGACATTTATTATCCCTGTTGCTGTAAGAAATGTGCTTCTCCTTTGTTCAAAATCACATACTGTTTTCTATATATGCCCACTCTCTCCATTTAATAATTCAGAGTCACCCTTCTCTTTAAGGAGTCAGCCTCCCCCAAAGTGAAGTCCTCATTTTATCCCCTTATCATCACCAAGCAGGGTATGTGTGTTTGCATTATAACTACGTACAATAATATTTTATTGATTCTATCCCAATTGGTATGAGACCATTTTCCAATATACATACAGGGTAAAACAGATTTCTGGAGAAGTTCTTGGAAAACACTGAATTCTACATACATGCAAACCTCTTACCAAGGACAAGGGAAGATATAGACCCAAATGGTAGATGTATAGGACCAAAGCCTTTGAGTTCCAAAGTTCAGCCATAAGAAATCTCAGCCAGGAAATGTTTTCTCCTTTAATTCTTCTTTTGGATGCTTCTCTTAAAGACACCAGATTTAATACCCAGCATTTTGATCCATATTCAGGCACTTTAGAAAGGTTATAACCTATACAGATTAGAGCTTTTATGGAATGGTATATGTTTTATAACTATTGGCTTCAATTTGGATTACTCAGCACTTACCTTCTTTTTGGAATAGAGCTATAAGGTAACAGTCTCTTGTTCACTTCATTTATTTATAGTGTTCACCTAATAGTGACCTTTCCAGTGCAGCCTTCTACCCATAAGAATTTCCAAGTAATGGCATTTACATTCCACTACTGGATTATAGACACACTTACCCAGGAAACATATTTCAAATACACTGTGTTCAAGTAAACCAGTCTGTGTGTTTTGCTATTTCAAATGTTGATCTAAATTACATCCCCTCTGTAATGAGTTCAACAGTGTTCTTGGAGCACACTGAATCCAAACAGACCTTAGGAATCATTTAATCCAGTAATTCTCAGTGCGATGCCTGGGTTTCACTAGGAGCTTGATAGAAATGCATGTTTTCGGGCCTGGCCCCAGAACTATTATATCGAGGACTTTGGGGGTGGGACCCAGGCAGTGTGTGTTTTAACTAGTGCTCCACCTGATTCTGATACACACTTGGAACCAGTGATATAACTTCCTCTTTTTACAGTTGAGAAACTGAAGCCCAAGGTAATTAAATGGCCTGCTGAAAGACAAAGAACTACTGAGTGATAATAAAAGACTGAGGACAAACACGAATACTCTTTCAGCTGTTCTATATTGCCAGTGAGGTTGCTCTCTGTACCAATGCAGGGGTGAAATCCTTTAATTTTTACCAGCTAGTGCCAAATTCCTCCTTCTCAGCCACTTTTTGAGCCCCGTCAATACCCTTCCTACTTAAATCTGAATGCCGCGAGGCTCCATGTTTGTTTTCTCCCTGAGGTTTACTTTCTTTGCTTGGATATTTAGTTGAGCATCTAACTATGTAAATTCAGCTACTTATTAAAAGACTCCAGGTCTTCCTGTGCATAGGAGCTTTGTGGTTTGTTTTTTCCTGTTTTGTCGCACCACATGCTCTCCTTCTGAATTTGAACTTGCTCAAGCACCAAGAAAACCTTGGCGAAATCCTTTCTATTTTTGCCAGAAAAGTCAAGCTAAATGCAATTCCATCTCCTAAAGTCAATTTGCAGAAGGTGTCTTTGAAACAGCCTATGAAATTGTGAGCAAATGAAGTTTCATCTTGCTGTTAACGAGGTTGCCTTGCCAAACCTGTCAGCACTAGAACTGACCCTTTTGTGTTATATTGTCTGCTCCAGCTGGTGCTATTGGCTGTTAATCAGAAGTGTTTATACTTTTTCATTCTCACTTGATTTCCACTAGCCTGCTTGACTTGGTATTCAGAGTTAGTTCATTACAGAGAATATTGTTGCAGCCCTGTCTTGACATTTTACTGTCAACCGGCAGTGATGGGTCAATATTGCTTCTACCACTCTTCACAAAGTAGAAAATATGCGATCACACCAATTAGGTGGTTTAAGCATTATTCTTCTCTGTCCAGCCTTCCTTTTAGCTGCCAAAACTGGTCTAGGATTGAAAGGGAAGAAAAGGAGTTATTAGAGACCAAATCTTGGCTTAGGGTGCTAAGAAGATTAGCCTAGTGAAATACGAAAATCTTTAGGAGGGCAAAGATCAAAGTCAGGAACCCAGGGAACCCGCACACCCTTTTCCACTCTGCACACTGGCAGCAAATGGAATAATCAGTCCTTTGAAAACAGTTTGCAAGAACTCAAGACATATTATCAGTGATTTTGAAGTGGAACATTGAGCAAAATGCTTTAGAGTGTACCCAGTATTCACTTCCCCGTTTCATGGTTGTGGGCTTAATTGAAGGGCTGAGGAATAACATAGATATTCCAGAGTTCCTAAAATTATTTCTAACAGCACTGAACTACTTGAATGTCCTTCCATTCATCCGTTTAACTCCTCGTCATTTTTTTTTTTAATTGTGGGTTTCGACATCTGCCTTGTTAGCTACATTTTAAGCAGCATGACACTGGTAGAGGCACACATTTTGGAGTTGGTGACAATTTTGGATCCAGCGAAAACTGGGTTCATATGCCAATTTAGTCACTTTCATTAGATTTTGTGGTTTTTGAGTGAGATATTAAACTTCTCTGAGCCTATTTATATTTCTAAATTTGGAGTAAAAAAAAACAGAAGTAATAACATCTAGCTTGATTTACTTTATTTTTGTTATTACTATATATTATGCTAACTACTTAGACTAAGTATAAATAAGAGATATGAAAGAGGGCTAAGGAAGCAGAGAAAAGGACCACACACTTCCACTCAACACCCTATTAAGTCTTCCTCATGGAAATAAGATGGGAGTTGAGATTGGAGTATGAGTTAGGTAAGTAAATGTGTTAGGGAAGCCATTCCCAGCAGAAGATAGACTCCAAGAATTGTGTGGAGGCCCAAGAATGTATGGAAGGTCAGCACAAGATGTGAACACAGAACTGTAAGCAGCTAATTCTAGGAGAGTAGAATGGGAAGTGGGCAGTGAGTAGGGGCCCAAGATGAGCCCAGGTGGCCAGCTCCTGCCCTCTGGTGGATGCAGTAGAGCTAAGACTATTTTCCTGTACTGTGTAGCCCAGGTAGTGATTTAAATATGGAGTTTCTTACTCAAATTCACATTAATATTGGATTATGAAATTTGAGTTTAGATTGAAAAGTTGGGTAGCAGAGTGGTTGGTGCTTTAGAAGAGACCAGAGCTAGTGTGTTAAAAGTGGTAGTAACTATGGGAATGTTGAGAGTAATGCATAATATAGCAATGTAATTCTTTATGAACCATGGGTGAGCAACCTTTTTCTCTGAAGAGCCAGACAGTAAATATTTCTAGTTTTGTGGGCCGTATGGTCTCTATCACAACTACTCAGCTCTGCTGTTGTGGCGTGAAAGCAGCCATAGACAATATGAAAGTAAGTGTGGCTGTGTTCCAATACTCTAAATTTGAATTTCACAAATTTTCACATGTTGAGAAATATTATCCTTCTTATGATTTTTTTTCGAATATTTAAAAATACAAACAACATTCTTAGCTCACAGGCCATATGACAATGAGCAGCAACACATTTGGCTTCCTTGTTGTACATCTCTGCCCCCTCTCTGTCCTCCACGATTGTTCCGTTTTTCCCTATTTTCTTTCATGCTCCTTGAAGCCCAGCTTTTGAATAATTTAATGGAGTTATATTTTTCAATCCTTTTATGACTTTTGCTTTTTTTTCCTGCTTTTTTAATGAAATCCTTGCCTTTCCTATGATCATTAAACTATTTTCCTATAGCTTATTTTTTAACTCGAAGCTTCAAAATTTTGTTCTTCATGTTTAGGCTCTCAGTCAACCTAGGATAGAGTTTTGAACGCAGGGTGAACTTTAAAAAATTTCTTCCCCCTGCTCCCCCGCCACATCAATAACCAACTTTGTTGAAAGGACTGTCTTTTACCTACTGTTCTACAATCCTACTTCTGTCCTATGTCACATTAGAGAAACACATGAGCCTGGTTCTGGATGCTTTTCCTCTTGTATCAATCATTAGCATATTCTTTTGCAAAAACCATGCTTTCTAAGTTAGTATAGCTTTATTATAAATCTTGAAAATTGGGAAAGTAAAGAGTCCAAACTTTTTTTTTTCCAAAGAAAAGTGCAAAGCTTATGAAACAAGATATCCCATTTTGGTTCCAATTAAGGTGGTGTGATTCTTTTAGAAAGAGAAGTTCTTTCTTTGTATGGATCATAAGTGCTTCTGAGTAGAATTTCAAAAGGAAGCCCAGAAGTGTCATGATAAGTTGGCATTTGTTTGACTAAGTTGCTGTTTTCTATGGGAGGATGTCTTACCTGGCTATATTAATTTAGTAATTTTTGAAAGAAACAGTCTATCACTCTGCTATATTATTAAATGCTTTTTGCATACCTACATAAATCTCTTACTATACATCTGTGTTTAACATTAATTTATCATTATATCATAGATTCAAATTCATGACATTTATGTATCTGAGATTTTGACCTACCTTTGTCGTCAACCACTTTCTTTGTCCTATGGAGAAGTGCTTATAGATGGCCTTTCTTATCTGTCCTTGCAAACATCTGATCTCTTGTTAGCTTGCTCCCTTTGGCTGTCAGTATCCAAGTTTATTCAGTTTTCCTCACTGTCTCTTGACTTCTCGTTCCGAAGCCTCTAATGCCAAATCGAATGAGTTTGTCATTTCATCTTTTTCCTTCCTCTTAATGTCACATATATGTGAACTTTTCTCCTCTAAATATTTGGCAACTTCTGAGGTTTACAGTTAGTATTAAGGGTTCCCCAAAAATGCCTGATGGTTTAGGTAAACAGCTCTTATACACTGTCTATCAGATGGCATTTTAAAACCTGTGGCATAAATACTTGTGTTCTTAGATCTTTTTGCATTACAGTATTATCACAAATTTGCATATGTTGTTCTGGTCCATAGTTTGCTTACCTCTTATGCAAAATGACTGTAAAACCTCTATATCTTACAGTCAGATAAATACTTACTAATTCTTGAAATAGTCAATCAAAACGTTACTTTTAACTTCCATACTCTTTCTAGCTTTTCTTATAATAAAGTGATGGCTTTGTGACTTCTTCCGTGCTCTAATCACTTGCTCTTCAATGAATTTCCCTTAGTTTGGATCAATGTTCATCAGTGCAATTCTGCCAAGAAATTAAGAGTGAGGGGGTTTCACATCCTAGATGCAATAATTATGCACATGTGAATCTACTCAACATATATTTTGTTCTCCAAATGAAAATAGTCTTATACGTATGACCCTAAAAGGAGGTCTAATTCTGATGGACACAGTGTGTTAATTTGAATGTATGATAAATTTCTGAAAGTCTGTTTTGGCACCAGAATGCTTTTTAGGTATTGTGGATAAAACAGAAAACTCTGATTTTTTCAGAGGATGAGGCATTTTTGTAAACGTGTATTTCTGTGCAACTTATATTGTTAACCACGTAGGGTCTTCAACCTTATTTTTTTATCATTGTTACCGTTGTTTATTTTCTCAAATGTCTGCATCTGCTTTCCCATACCAGCAAAGTGTAATTTTGTCAAAATGGAAATAGAGGCTTCAATTTGCAAAATATTTCTTTTAAGTGCTCATTTTTCCTCTTCAACATTATGTCTACAATTTGAGTCATTGCCATAGAGGAATCAGTGACACCTGGTACAATATACACATTCTACCTGCCAAGAATAACTCATAAATTAAATAAATTGTGTGTATAATACAATTTAAACTCTTTCTTTAAGCACATGTCCTTATTACAATAATGTATATTCAAGAATGAGTCACCTTTTCATATTAACACTCTAGTGCAAATATAAAGAAATGAATATTGTTTGCAATTAAAAAGTCTTTAATAAATAAAATTTTACACAAGTTAGTTACTATTTATCCATTATTTATCATGATTGGGCTTATTTTGACGGTCTGTACTTGAGGAAGGAGTGCCTCCTTTCCACAAACCATGCATCTGTTTATTTGGAATTGCTTTGCATAATTAAGAGGCATGGTTTGTTGTCAAAGTTAACCTGAAATATTATCTAAATTTGACAATCCTGTTGCCTGACATAATCCATATTATAGAGGATAGGCAAGTTTTTCATACCTATCGATCAGTAAGCAGGAAAAGTCTTATATTTACACTGAGAAGAAAAGATGATTGACTGGATCTTTTAGTTAAATTAAAGAAAGTGCTTTTCAAACTGTAGCCCACAAATCACTGCTTCAAAGTCTCCCGAAGAGGACTATTAAAGTACAGTTTCCAAGGACTAACTACAGACCTCCAAAATCAGAATCTCCAGGTATGGAGCCTGGAATGTCCATATTTAAAGCAAAATTACTGTAGGTAAATCATTGCATGCTAAAATTTGGGATGTCTTACTGGAAATAAAACAAAACAAAAAACCCAAACTCTCAAAATTTACTGGCTGTAGTCCAAACTCTAGCCAGAATTGGGACCTTAAGCCACTCATTTATCTATCATAGGGCCTCTGCTTTCTTATCCAATGGATCAAGAAGTGAGCATATGACCCTAAATTTCTCTCAGCTCCGTAATTCTGTAGACATGGCATCGTGACAGTTAGTAAAGAAAAAAAAAAAGGATGGGAAAACTATGGAGATGGTAAAACTAGATATGTAGAATACAGATTTTATAAAAGCCAGAGATAAAAGGAAAGTAAAAGATAGTCTCACTTAAAAATTTGTTTTTTCATGTTATTTTTAACAACCATGCAAATTTTTGAGAAACCCTGAACAGATACTCAACACACACACACACACACGCAGACTATAGATTCCTTTAACTTAAATCATAAATTGATAAACCACAGTGTATATCACAAAAACAAACTGCAAAACATGTCTAAAGTTAAAAAGAAAAGGAGAAGGAACCATTACTATAAATACCAGACTTCATGAGACTTTTTTTTTTAATTTGATAAAGAGCAAAGCCTTAAAAATGTAGAAGTTAAGTATTTTTAGGGTGTTTCACATAAAAGAAGATAAGTTTTTCTTTATTTAATTTACATGGACTGCTCTAGTCTTCATTTTTACTTTCAGTTTTTGTGTGTTTATTAAGAAACTTATACCTGTGTCTTCTTCTGAACTTTTCACTTTGACCAAAATTTATATTTAGGGCTTATCTTTCATTATCAATAATTGTCAGGCTTATAGTGGCACTTGGAAATGTGTAAAAGGTAAAATAAAATAAAATACATCTAAAATGATAAGTAGAAAAGCCCTTAATTAATTAATTAATTAATTAATTAGTTAGCTAAGCACTCCTCTCACTGCTAAATTGATGTTCTTAAAATGTGTTTTCTTCATGTAACTCTGCTGTCCGGCAGCTAGGAGCCTCATCGCAACATTTGAAGATTTCAATAACCTTGTTTTATCTCACCAACCCAACCAAATGTCTCCTGTCTCATCAACTTTATTATCCCAACCAGTCAGTCCTATCTTTGATGGTAAGCTAGTCAGAAAGGTTTTGGTGGAACAGTTAGGAGCTGAACATCCGAAAGGTTTTATGTGTATCAGTTACTGTTTCATTCCCCTGCAAAAAACAGCAATGGCTTAATCATTAGTGGTTTTGTTTTTCTTACCCAATGAGAGAGAAGTCTGGAGGAATGAAGATACTGTAATGATTTCAGCAATGGCTCATCTCCCACATTTAAAAAGTGGCAGTGGAGGCTTCCCGTTATTTCTAAATTCAGAGCAGAAAGAACAGAAAACAATCAATGGTTGTACCCTCTGGATCTGTCTCTTCGTATGGAGAAGCAAAAGGTTTTACCAGAAATCTTCCTCCTCAGATTTCCATTTAGATTTTATAAACCAGAATCACACATTGTATGACTACTTCTAGCTGCAAGGGAAACTCGAAGGTGAAACAGTAGCTCTTCTGCTTTTATAGTGGGAAGCAGAGAAGGGTTTGGGGATAGATGGGGTAGCCATTCAACAGCATTGCCCATTAATATCACTGCTACTTTTTATTTTTGCTTTGTTACATTTATATATTTTGTGCATTTTGTTACATCTTATTAGTCTAAGGATATATTCCACATGATCATAGTATAAACTAACTCCTCAATTGTGTTCTATACTTTTCAGGACCAGAGGTTAGTATTCCGTATTTAAGTACCTCAAGGGGATTAGCCCAAAGTAGGCTTTTAATAAATATTTTTTAAACATAATTTAATAAATACTGTTATCTGTTTTTAGGCAGACTAGCTTAAGAAACTGAGATTCTAGAACAAAAAGTAGAATTTGAGGCAGTAATCTCCTTTTTTTTTTTTCTTTATTTTTGAGATCAGGAGAGACAAAGCATGAGTGGGGGAGGGGCAGAGAGAGAGGGAGACACAGAATCCAAACCAGGCTCCAGGGTCTGAGCTGTCAGCACAGAGCTTGATGCAGGGCTTGAACTCACAGACTGTGAGATCATGACCTGAGCCAAAGTCAGACACTTAACCGACTAAGCCACCCAGGCGCCCCTAACTTCCTTTTTAATAGCTATGTAACAGTCACTGCCTTGTCATGTAACATGACATGAGACTCATTTCCTTTCTGTAAAATGGGGAAAATACTAAAATTTACTGTATTAGCTTTGTTGAGACAGAAACATGAATATGCATGTGCTAGCACATTGTAAACAATTAAACACCAGGTTAGAATAAAATAGCCACCATGCTTAATATAATATTTCTAATATTCTAGAAGAAAAATAGGCTAAGTGACAGGTTTGCAAAAGGCAGAGGAAGTTATTCTCCCACTGTTATATGACATTTCTTTTAAAGTGGTACAACTAAACCAGAAAAGAGACAGCAATTACAACTAATAAGCTATTGCATTCAATTTGTTAGGCTTTCATGACTGCTTCTACAGTTGCTAAGATTAACTTGCCATTTGTTCTGATATTATTGCGGTACTGAGCCGCAGAAAAAGATGTGGCACTTTAGAAGAAATGTACAACTCCAGGAAATATAGTCTAATCAGAGGCCCTGCTCAATATGGAATAAAGAACAGAGTGTGCCAAATTTACAATTATTTGTGGACAATAGCGTTCAGCAATATATCGGTGTTCTGATTTAGATACTAAATGGACAAAGGAGCACACCTTGTCTGATTGTAGTGGGTGCTGCTGTCCTTACTACAGTTCCTTTACTGTACTGTACTTAATGGCTGGACTAGACTTGGTGTATCAGAGTGAATGTTATGAATGAGTAAGGGCATCACTGATTAAGGAAAACCAGAATAGTTGCATATTAATTCAGCACTCAATCCACATTCGCTTCCTTCTGAAACCCAATCACTTAGTCTCATGCAACCTGACAGGGGTTATAGTTGGTGTAGATGGATGCATAGTGGTACTATCAATTAAAGAAATTGAAGAAAATGTTACAGCTTATGTCATTCAGATCAGTTATGGTTTAATACTACGATATTTCACCTAAGCTAATTAAAGAGTTCCAGGAAATATTTTAACATTGCTTATCATGGATGTGTTCTGCAAATTTTATTTCTTTTCCTTGATTACTTGATTTTCAGGAAACAGTATTATAAATCCCTCAGCGGTCAAATCAGTGTAATATTCTCATCAAGTTCTTTGGCAGAGAAGTGTGTGTGTGTGTGTGTGTGTGCGCACATGTGTGTGCACGCACGCACATCAACCCAGATTTGGCCCATAACCAAATTCCTAACTGAATTCAAGGCTATTCCTAACTTCAAGAGGGTAGGGACGCACCATTATCTGAAGATACCTAGATGTTTGTGGAATGTAGCAGTGGCTATAATTGTCTGCTCTTAGTGATTTAAATATGTATCATTTGATAAATCTCTAATTCACTGATTGCATTTTTAAATGTAATTTTAAAAAATTTATCATTTTAAGAAATTTAATTTTTTAAGAAATTTATTACTTCTCAGTCGGAATTCATTTATTTGCCATAGAGTTCAGATATTTTCACACTGGATGTCAAACATGAATGTTGTATCATCAGTTGATATCTGCCTATCATTTCTAAATAATGCATGAATTATTACTTAAAGAAGTGAGAAATAATGGAATCTCTTCTACAAGAATTGACATTTAAAGGTAAAACTAAAAAGTAGCGAACCATATGATAAGTTAACCATATTATGGTATGTGTTTACGGTGTGAAGCTGTTATTTACGGGGGATGCGAAAAATCCCCAAAAGTTTCCAACTTTGGAATTTTGGAATCTACAAAATCAGCCAAAGTGTTTAAATTTGTAGATAACTTGTTTCTAAGATGTTAAAACACTTCATCAGTAAATCAATGCATTTTTACTGATGCAACGTTCAAAATATCTGGAAACAGTGGAAAGGCATTTAATGTCATAAAGATCAAAGTTGTAATCCTAGCTTCTACGGGCTAAACATTGTATAAACAAACAAACAAACAAAACCTTATAAAACCAAAACCTATAAAACTTTACTGACAACACAATATAAGTGTATTTCTTGATCCTGTAAACTCCAATATAAACTCCACTTGGCAGTGGATGAGGTGAGAGTCTCTTCCATTCAGTCACTCAATGTATGTAGTATCTCCAGCTTCTAGGAGATTCTGGCACTTTAACACAGGATGTTCAAGGTCACCCTAGCTGTCACTTTCCAGTAGAGTGACAGAGGAAAAGAGAAAGCAGATTATCATGTGGATGGGTTTGATGAGCCAGGCCTGGAGGTGACCCGTTATAAGTTTTCAAGAACTTAAAGAAATCGCCACTGCCATCTTCAACCAAGACTGGGAAATGTAGTCTCGCTGTGTGTCCAGGAGGAAAAGGAAATGTATTGTGGTGAGCACAAAACAGTTGTCACCACATAGTTCTACCATTTCCTATCTGTGTAGATTTGAGCAAATTGCTTAAACTCTCAGATCAGATGTCTTGACCATAAAAAAAAAAAAATAACAATAAGAAAATAAAGCATGATACTTACCCTATTGGATTGTACACAGTTTATAGGAGTGATGCACTTGAAGAGCAAATGCAGTGCCTGGCACAAAGTAGGTGTTCTAAAAATTAGCTATTATTTGGTACTCTAGGACAAAAAAATACATAAATCGTGATTCTTAATGATTTGACAATCTAGTTGAAGAGATGCACATCATAAGATGGAAGATGCATGTGGGTATATTTTAGGGCCGCCAAAATATTTTACAATGGATATAGATCAGTGTTAACTGGGATTCTGTCAAGGGGAGATTCATGGAAGTTAAGATTTAAGTCAGGCCCCAATGGAGGGTAGGATTCAGATGGAGAATTTGGGTATTTTGTAATTGATATAGATTATTAAGGGAGATATCTAGTTTGTCTCTTTATACTAGAATCTTTTGGTCACTGATGTGGGATTTTTGGAATACATTATCAGAGTAGGGTAGGGGAATAGTAAATTAAGTAAGAACATTGAATTAACACAGGTCAATGGAAATGTTTGATAAGCAAAGCTGTGGTCAACCTGTGATAAAGCTATTGCTTGTAACTTCCTTTTTTTTAAGCTTATATATTTATTTTGAGAGAGAGAGAGAAAGAGAGAGAGAGAGAGAGAGAGAGAGAGAGAGAGAGAGAACGTGAGCAGGGAAGGGACAGAGAGAGAAGGTGAGAGAGAATCCCAAGCAGCCTCCTCATTGTCAGCGCAAAACCCGACTCAGGGCTTGAAATTACAAACTGTAAGATCATAATCCGAGCCAAAATCAAGACTTGGACACTTAACCGACTGAGTCACCCAGGTGTCCCATGCAACTTCCCTCCTTTTCAACCCCTTTTGAAACTTCTGAGAACCGGGAAATGAAGGAGAGAATAGACATTCATATGAATCTATAAATTTGCACGCATGTTGAAATGCTAAAGGTGATTTCTGCTGTATTTATCAGGATGGTCTAGGTTATAGTAACAAATGAACACCACATCTCAGTAGCTTAACCCAGCAAAGACAGTGTGTCTGATATGGATGAGCAGGAACTGTCTCCACGCCATTACTCACAGATTCAAGCTAACAGAGGCTCTAGACTTGTGATATTGGCATCCCAACACAGGAACTCTGTGGCCACTGTGGCAGGAAAAGAAGATCACTGCGAACCCACTCAGAATGGAAGTGGCAGCCACCACTTCCACTCAGAGCCTGCTGGTCAGGACTTGCCACATGGCCCCTGTCTGCAAAGGTTGAGGATGACTCTTCTTGTGCTCAGAATACCACAAGGTGTCTAAGCAAAATGAACACTTGAATTCCTACAACAGGAATCCTACCACGTAAAGACTGCATCTCCAAGACCTAATTTGGCAAAGCAAGGAGGAATGAGCAGTCTTAAGATAAGCGTATAGCTTTACTTTTTGATAATAAAGCCTTCACTACCTACTCAGCCAGTGTAGGCTGAAGTCTGAATCAGACAAATCCTTAGGGCAAGGAGATGTCCTTTTCGGAGACTTCTCTGAAGGAAGTTGCTCATACCTCATCTCACTTAGATTTTTTATTTCTTTGATTTTAATGAAATCGCTTATATGGGCCCTGCACTTTGCCTAGCATCATAGAGAATACAAATAAACCATAAAATTGGCCATCTCCTCTTAAATTTGTATTATAGCTGAAAGAGCAGTTGTCCTCTATAACCAGTTATCACTTCAATGTGAAATAATGTGCAAAAAATATGTAAAAAGCATTGAAAACAAAACAAAACATTAGATTTTGGTATTAGAGAAGTGGAGAGGCATTTCCAGGAGGAGACATAACTTAACTCCAGCCTTGAAATTGGATGAGCATTGGAAAAGATTGATGGTATTTTAAAACGAGGGAAGCAATGTGTATTGTAGCATAAATACAGGGATGGTTATGACATGCTCCATTGATAAGTCTATTTAGAGCCTCTGGGTCCTACATTCAAGGATATTTTTTCCTACATTTTGAGGAGAACCTTTTTATAGGAAAGTGACTTTTCAGATAGTCTATCTCATGACCATCTTTCTTCTATCTGTCCTGCACCCCCGTCCCCTTCCCTCTAACCTTTTCAATCTGTATCATACTGTTTACCATTCTCTTCACTAAATCAGGAGTCATGAGAGCTAATAGTCTGTTGTGAGTAGTGGGAGCTCTATCTCACAAATATTAAGAGCATCTTGCATGTGCAAAGCAAGGGGATTTGGAGGTGAATATAGCACGGACTTTCTTCTGAGCTTTCTCTACAGTCAGATTGGAACGTATGGCTGTAAATAGAGATTCCAGAGGAGAGATCAAAGCAGAGAGGGGGATGAGTTCACTGAGGGCTTGGCCTTCCCAAGGGGGACAGAGAGACTTCATGGACAAGATGATCTTTGAACTGAATCCTATAGAAAAAGGAAGACTTAGCCACTTGAAGAAATGAGTAGAACTCGGAGCACAGAAGACTGTGTGAATAAAGATATAGTGGTGTGCAAGAGATCTCTGCAAGTTAACCTGTCAGTGATTTGGTTTGCTAGTGGGTAAATAAGAATCAGATGTGAGAAGTATTTAGGAACCATCAGTGGAAAGCATTAAATGCCAACTTACCGAACTTGAATTTAATAGGGGAGAAAGACTCACTTGGGGGGCACTTTTATCCTTAAACTCTGTACTCATGAACAATCATAGATAAACTTAAATTCTTTTGTTTTATAGTTTTTTTTTTTTTTTTTTTGAGAGAGAGCATGAGTGGAGGAGGGGCAGAGAGAAAGGGAGAGAGGGAATCCCAAGCAGGCTCCACACCATCTGTGCAGAGCCCAATGCGGACTCAGTCTCACTGTGATATCATGACCCGACATGAAAATCAAGAGTTAGATGCTTACCTGACTGACCCACCCAAGCACCCCAAACTGAAATTCTCTTTTTTTTTTCTTTTTTAAATGTTTATTTATTTTTGAGAGAGAGGGAGAGACACAGAGTGCGAGCAGGGGGGAGTAGGGTCAGAGAGAGAGGGAGACCCAGAATCTGAAGCAGGCTCCAGGCTCTGAGCTGTCAGCACAGAGCCCGATGTGGGGGGTGGAATTTTTGAAGCATGAGATCATGACCTGAGACAAAGTCAGACACTTAACAGACTGAGCCATCCAGGTCCCCCCTGCCCCAGACGTAAATTCTTGAATCTGTCTGAGGAGAGTGCAAGTTCTAACACTGAAAGCATGATCTTTGAAAAAATCAAACTCTGCTTCGTGTTACCGTCTGTCCTGCAATGCATCTCCAATTCACATAACTTCATGACATCAAATCGCACCACCAGACGGTTGTCCCTGTTTTCTCTGAGTATGAATTCCTGAGAGTTAGCAAGGCCCACAGATTCCAGCGAGTGCTTGAAGCATGTATATCAGACCGAGAGTCAACGCAATATATTTCAATAAAATATGAATCCAGGCACGTGCAGATTGAGACATATTACTTGCAAATGTAAATAAATATAAAGGTGTGTTTTTCTGTTTCTTGACAGGAAGAATATTTGATTCATATGTTTAATATGCTTTGCCTCTTTTGCAGGGGTACGAACTCAGGGAATGCAATTCATCATACAGGGGGATTTCAGGAACAAGTTTCTTAGAAATAGGAACTACAGATCAAAGGGCAAAAGGCAAAGACATGGAATAGGATTTTAAGGGAGGAATTGAGCTATGTTGCTAATTCTACGTGTGTTTAGGGGTTTGGAGGAACGTTAGAGATTAAGGAGGGGAGAGGTCTTGATCTTATCTCAGTGTAGCGTCTGATTTTCTGGATGCCTTAAGCAAACCACTCACTCCATTCGTAACTAAGATTTATTAAATATCCTCAGGTTGGGCTTTGATATTGAATTGGGTCTAGGTCAGGAAGCTCATTTAATGGAGCCTCGTGTTAACAGGGCCAACATACCTTTTCACTGATATTTTTTTCTAGTTTTCTGGGTATCCTGATTTTAGATGTTCCTCTCTGTCATTTCCTCCCCAAACAACTTTGCTCTAGGATTTGCAGTACATGACATGCCAAGGAGTGCTAATTACTTCTTATCTCTGGAAGGGGACCTGAAAAAAAATTTATCGAATTGTCTGTTCTGAATTTTGCTTGGGAAAACAAAGGACAAAAATACTAGAGGATGTAGATGACTCAAATGAACTTAAAATCTCTTTCAAGAATACAATCTATAGGACAAGAGTCATAGTCACTGTATGCTTGTAGTATTATCATTATATAAATTAAATGTAGAAGCCTTCTTGTGTAAGTTTTAAAAGGATTTTTACCATAAGGAAGACAAAATAAGAAACATATTGTCCCTTAAAGAAGGTGTTCACAAATATGGGATGCCTGGGTGCCTCAGTTGGGTTAAGTAACCAACTTTGGCTCAGGTCATAATCTCAGAGCTTGTGGCTTCAAGCCCCACATTGGGCTCTGTGCTGACTGTTCAGAGCCTGGAGTCTGCTTCAAATTCTGTCTCCAACTCTCTCTGCCCATCTCCCACTCGTTCTCTCTCTCTCTCTCTCTCTCTCTCTCTTGAAAATAAAAATATTAGAAAAATTAAAAAGAAGGTGTTCACAAATGTTTATTTTCTTTACTTTTAAAATATTGTGAGTTGTCTGTGAGGAAATTCAGTATATACCTGCTAAGATTGACCACAGAGCTATAGGCCTGGAAAGGTATTAAGTCACAGTTCAAATTCTTTATGCAAAAAAACTAGACCCAAGCCTACTGATTCCAAGGATAGAAACGCTTCTCTCTATGGAGAATTTCACAGTACAGTAATAATTGAAATTAACTTGAAGCTTTCTGCACTAGGGATTGGGATTGGGCACCTTTCTCTTAAAGGGTCAGGTAGGGAGTATTTTAGGCTTTGTGGACCATCCAATCTTGGTGACAATTACTCTGCTACTGAAGCATGAAAACAGCCAGACAATATACAAAGGAATGGATGTGGCTGTGTTTCCATAAGATCTTATTTATGAGCACTTAAATTTAGGTTTCATCAAATTCTTTATATGTTACAAAATCCACAGCTGTTTAAAAATCCAAATCCCATTCTTAGCCCATGGGCTGTACAAAAGCAGGTGGTGGGCTAGATTTTGCCCACAGGCTGCAATTTACTGACCTGAATTTACACTGTCAAATAGTTGGCTTTCTTCTTTGTCTTTTTTTGGTTTGTTTCAAGTGTTGTCCCCTTTTGACAGCAATTTTGGGATGCTAAAGTGATTAGAATAAATATCAGTAAAATGTTCTAAGTATGCTTACTATATGGTGTTATTTTTTGCTTTAATACTTACTCTTATTTATTCCGCTCATTACACTCCAATGCCTTCCTCCTGACAACCACATCTGGAATCAACTACCTGGTTTCGTCTCGCAGTATGCATCTTCTAGACATACGCTTCCACTTGTAACTGGAACAGAATTTCTTGCTTGCCATCTTTTTCCTGAACAGTTATGAGGTCTTCAGGCTTCATTCGATCCATATACCTCTTTGAAATCTTCATAGCCATTCTCAAGCATACGGATCGTGACTGCATAGAGTCTAATATCTAATACTTACATACTGTCACATGCTTTTCAGTTCTCTCTAGGAAACTTTGTCCCTTTATTCAGTCATCCCTTGATACAAAGCATGTGTCTGAGCATACAGTGGTGAGTAATAATACATCCAGATTGGCTGAAATAGATAGATGGCCCTTTTTCAAAACTTCCAACTAAGCCTTTTGTTGGTTTCTTATGTTGGGTGTCTTGTATTCACTTTTTAAATGAATTATGGAGAATAGCATCATGGTATTGAAAAGTGAAAAGATAAATGCTTCAGTTATTCACACCTAGGATTCTAGTTCTGATAGAGTGTGGCTTTAGGAAAGTTAAGTAAACTCTTCAAACATAAATGTCTCATCTCTATAATAGGAATAGTGATTCTTACCTTGAAAAGCCAGGTAAACCGCAGTTGAGGCTAAATTATATGACCTGCTCTATAGAATAAGGCCCATAATGGTAGCCATTACTAGCTTACCTCAATATGTGGTAGCATGGGAGTACGAAAAATATGCACGATAACATATGTGATTTGGAAGAAAACTTCAGAGTAAGTGGGTAATATGTTACAGCAAAGGAAAAAAATAAAAATAGGTTTCACCTTTCCCCTATGATATTTAATTTTGGGTACATTCAGCTTTTGTGACTTTAGTGACTCTCAAATTTATGTGATTACTCAAATTTTTACTTTAGATTGATGTATCCAAATACTTACTTCGTTTCTTTTCAGATAGCTCAGTATCGGCCTAGTAACATTTGCATTCATCCTCACTCCAAACCCCATCCTACGCTAGCATCTTTAGCTCAGTCAGATGGTGCCACCATGAAGTCAACTTTACAGTCCAGAACCTGAAGATCTTTCTTTCCTCTTCCTTCTTGCTCCTATCCTCTCCCTGCCAAATACCCAATTAATTGTGAATTTCAAGGCAATTTACATCTTGAATATATTTCTCATCTTTATCTATTGTCATCACCTATCACATATCCACTCTTGTCTACTCTGCCATTCATTGTCCCCACCATCGCCAATGTGGTTTTGATTTTCTTTTCTTTTTTTTTTTTTTATTTCTTAATAGAATTCTATTGTGTCTATGTCTGTTTAAAATCCTTCACTGAATTTAATGGTTTTTAAGATGAATACCTTCCTCAGTTTGGCCCAAAAGTCCCAGCAGGATTGGTCCCTGGTGTCACTCTCACCAGCTTCTTTTTATCTCAGACTGTCCTTTGATCCCCTGCCTCTAGGCATACTGGTCTTATTTTCTTACTTGAATGTACCATACTTCTGCTCTAGAGCCCTGGCAGTTGTGTTACTTTTGTAATGCATGCCCACAACTTCCTTAAATGGATTTGACCTTGGGAAATTTCCTTTCCCTTGGAAAACGAACTTCTTTAGTGCATGTCAGCACTTTAAACACCTTGCTCATAGAATCTCTTGTGCAGCACCAGACTAGGGCGGTGACCAGTTCTGTTGCTGAGAAACCAGAAAGCCATTCTGCCTGTAGCATAGTTTTGGGGTGTTTCCCATCAAATTCCTCAATGTTTGTTATTCATTCTGTTGTTATTGCTGTAGATATAAAAGTATGAAACAGAAGGGTCCAAACTATCAAGTGTGTTGAGTGATAGGAAGCTGTTCTTCTTTTCTCTCTACTTCTAGTTTTGCACACAGAATGGACTTAGTGTTGGCCAATGTATTTCTTGGAAGCCTCTTCTGGGAATTGTCAGTAATAAGAATGCTCTGTTTATATGTTTATTTTTATTATTGTTTTCATGTAGTATATGTCATGTGATGACCCCAACAAAATTATAATGTGTGTAAAGGAAAGATATTGTTGTATAAGAAATAATATTGTATTTAAGAATACGTTATGACATCTGTAAGGTATTCTCATAGAGTTTGTATCTAATAGGCACCAGACTGGGAACCAAATAGCCCGAGAGCTAGGTCTAATTCTTTTCCACTCAAATCATTGAAACTCCTCATTTTTTCTTTTGTATTTTCCTTGAATGTCCTTAAAGTCATTAAACTATCTGGTCACATCCCAATAGAGGAAATACTATCAACTCAGAGCAAACACAGAGACTCCCATTGGCTCCTACCCTGGTGACTTTATATCCCACCCCGCGAAGCTACTTCCTCTTCACGTTGCTTTTAGAGCACATGGAAACATCATCTTAATTAGAACAAAAATGTTGGGAAGTGTGTTTGTGTTTGTGCCAGGAGGTTAAGCTCAGAGCAGATGGATTCCAGATTGTTCCAGAATAGATTATCCAGTACCAACACTTTCCAAATTGGTTCCTCTAGCTTTTCTGCCAGGCTTTGGAATCAGATTGTAAAGCTGTAGCAACCCTTGCTCCTTTCACTGACTGTCAAAATTCCTGTTTGTGGAATAAATTTCCTATATGTTTAAAAAATATAATTTAATATCAGGGCGCCTGGGTGGCTCAATCGGTTGAATGTCTGACTTTGGCTCAGGTCATGATCTCACAGCTCATGGGTTCTAGTGCTGCATTGGACTCTGTGCTGACAGCTCTGAGCCTGGAGCCTGCTTTGGATTCTGTGTCTCCCCCTCTCTCTCGGCCCTTTCCCTGCTTGTGCTCTGTCTCTCTCTCAAATATAAATGAACATTAATATATATATATATATAATTTAATATGATTATTCAAATAAAATGAAGACTCTCGAATTGTCAGGAAGACAAACTATACTGAATATGAATTACTGACATTAAAGATCTCTTTTGAAGGTGACCTAATCAATGTGTGGCCTTTGATCTTGGGTACATCCTTCAAAATAGATGAGTGTCATTCTCCAAAGATCTCTAAGGAAGGAAATTGCATAACATCCATCAGCATCCAGCTTTTCTGAAAGTAGAGAAAGGGACAGCTAGTAACCTCGTCTTTTCAGTCGCACCTAAAAATAGTGAGCAGTTACTTCTGTCAGCGTTGACAGCTGTGCTGCCAATTTGTCTAAGATACGCATTTTAACATTTACCTTGAGGATAATACCTCAGCCCTGCATATCTTTACAGAACCTAAAGTTGTGTCTCCCCCCTCTTTTTCCCCTTTAGATATGTTGAGGGGGGACAGAGGGAGATGAAAAAGGAAAATTGGCAAACATTTTCCCTGTCAATAATGAAAACAAGGCCAGAAAAACTGTCCCCTGGTGAATAAAAATCTTGTATATAAAGCCTGTTATATCTGAAAAGTCTCAAATTTCAACAGCATGATGACATAAGTGTTTCTATAATGTATCCTCAGTTGATGGTATCAGGGGAACCTAAGACATCTGAGAAAATAGCAACATACGAACACACATTGGGGCATGTCATCTACAGTGGCAAATCAGAGAACACTATTTGTGAGCAAAGAGCTCTCCCTCCCTTTTTTCGCTCCATGTGTAACTCAGCACTGAATTAAAAAGAAAGAAAGGGAAATAATTTTGTCCCCCTTTCAGCAGAAAATGTCACGGAAATGTCAGAGTTCTCTCTGTATGATCACATCTCTCTTAAAAGTCGATAGCTGCAAATCACTGAAACACTAACTGTATTCAGAAATATTAATTCTGAGTTAAGGGCATCACTTCCAAGAGAGTTGAGCAAGCTGTGAAGCTTTGGAAAGGTACTTCTGATTAAGTAACCTGGAACCCCTGAAATTCCATGACAGATCGTTAGTCCTGATAGATTTCTGTCCCTCAGAACAGATTTATGTAACTCTCTTTCTGTCCTGCCCTCAGGTCACATCCTTTGAAAGCTCCATTCATTCCTGTTTCTCTGCCATTTAAACACACTTGTAATTCTCTTTTCAAGATTCAAAGTGGTGGGAATGCCCCCTTTGAAACTGACATTCACACAGAATACATAGGAAGAATGGGGCATCTTGAGAAGCCATTAAGTCTGTTCTCTGGCTTTAGGCAGAATGGTCTCCTGTCATGCAAATAAGTATCTTCTCACACTTTAAAGATCCCTGCCTCTGTTTTTTGATCTTTTTGTATAACACAGGATCTTATTATGTGAAGTTTGCTATCGGAAAGTCTCCCTTTGCTAATGATCCCGAACTGCAATATATGCCAATTCATACTCCATATGTAACAAGATGGTGAATTGGGCTTTTAATTTATTGTCAAGGAAATTTGAGAACAATCATGGATGAGTTCCCCAAGATTATTAAGATCCCATGAGAAGCCCTTAAACATTAGTGAGAGATAGCAAAAGTGGTCAGGGCAAGGGTGGGAGTGGGCTGGGGAGAAGCTTAGAACTGCATGTAAGAACACATTTTTTTAATTAAAAACATAAATACACATGCACATATGTAAAATTTAGATTTATAGAAAAGTTACAAAGGTACAACAGAGGATTCCCATATACCCCTCACCCAGATTCCCCCATTGTTAACATCTCAGATTACTGTAATACATTTGTCAAAACTAAGAAAGTGATCTTGGTGTATTACTAATAACAAAATTGTAGACTTTATTTGGATTTCACCAATTTTCCCTTTCTGTTTGGAGATCAGACTGGAGTACCACATTTCATTTCATTGTCAGATCTTCAGTCCCCACTGATCTATCACAGTTTCTCATTCTTTCCTTGTTTTTTATTACCATACAGGAATACTGGCCAGGTATAAGATCTCAGTTTTATTAGACAAGCTCTG
Organism: Paguma larvata; assembly: GCA_030068075.1. Lineage (NCBI taxonomy): Eukaryota > Metazoa > Chordata > Mammalia > Carnivora > Viverridae > Paguma > Paguma larvata. The sequence continues at coordinate 21,647,224 of CM057835.1, read as the reverse complement.
ACCATTATATCTACCTAGATAGACTAAGTCCCTTAAGGCCAACCCACTTTCTATGAAAAAAGTCATTAGCCCAGACTACATGTGATATTCTCATGTCTGTAAATTAATCATAGTTGTTTATCTAAATGATATTGTCTTATAATTGAAAGTGACTAGAAAGACACAAGTGGCAGAGATGTCACCAAGGGAAGATTGAAAGAGATGTGACAGAATATGTTAGAAGGTAGTGTTAGGAGGAAAATAAAGCCTTTACCTGCAGGTAACTTCATTGGGTTCAGCCCAATGGATAAGTTAATTCTCTTTGTTTTAGAAAGAGGGAAAAAAAAAATGATAGCCATCCCAAACATTAGAACTAGATACAATGGGACATTCAGAAGGAGTCTATCCCTTAAGGAGTTTATAATTTAGTACGGGATATAAAACATATACTATCTAAGTCAAATACAAGCAGATAAATGTTGAGGCACTTGAGAAAGAACCGTTATTTACCTTTAGAAGGGAGAGAAGAATTTGAAAAGTTAAAGATGATGAGAAAGTATTTTAGGTGGAAATTGGCCTGGGGTAGGGTGTGGAATGTTATTTGAAGCATGGGAGCAAAAGAACATTTGGTTTATTTTTTTGGAGGTAGGAAGGGTGTTGCAGAGTAAGAAACAGAAAGGTGATTTGTAAGAGAGGCCAGAAAAGTAAATTGATGAGATATTGAAATAAGCGTTCTAAATGCCAGTCTGGGCTAATGATTTTTTTCATGGAGAGTGGGTTGGCCTTAAGAGACTTAGTCTAGGTGGATACCATGTCAGAGCTTGGCTTGGGAGACAGGCATGATGGGAAGGTGGAGTATGACTTGGGGAAACATAAGGGGTTGGAGAAGCAACATAAAAATAAAAATGAAGTTGAGGGAGCCCATTCTTGATAGTCCTCATATTCTCATTATTGAGGAGATAACATCTGGAGAAGATGGGAACGGAGGATACTGAATCCATGTTTAAAATAATTACTGTGAGAAACAAGACAGGGGCTTAGTCAATCTGAGGTTAAACATGAAGACTACTAGTATACATTGAGATAAAGATACATGACATTTAAGAAACCCAGCCAGAATAGTTTTTGACCGTCAACCATCTTTGGAGTTTATGATTCCCAAGGTGAACCTTGGCTAGCTTCCCCCTGTTTACCTCGGAGACCCCTTATTATAGCTCTTTTAGCCCTAACCCCATTTCAGGGAAGGCCAGGGAGTGGGGTGCTTGTTTGCTTCTGATAGTCTTGTCTTTGCTTTCCAAAGTTGCATCAAACAAAACCCCATATTTCTACTACTAAGAAATGTGAGTTAACTTTTTCTTAAAAAATAATAAGAAAAGAATAAACATAAGTAGTGCTATGATTTGTCAGTGAAGCAAGAAGGATAGCTTATTTTGGTTACCCTGTGAGGCGGTCTCCAATCTAGGATTTAATGGACTTGGTTTTGAAAAGCAGAAGGCCAGATCAAGCAACTTCTTCATTTGATCTGTTGCTATATAGCCTAAGGCCAGGCTCAAAGGTATGACAAAACACCTAATATGAGAAATCTAATTTTATGACAGTAAATCCATTCAGGGTATTGGGCAAAGAATTACAGGAAAATAATTCCAGTAACTATGTTAAGTATAAAATTGTGTAAATAATTTACATTAGAGATCCCTTAGTCATTAAAGTAGGAGGCTTGCGATTACTACAAGTTTGTAAGTTAATATCATTATTGATCTGATTCCTATTAGAAAGAAAATGCCTCATCACTGCTACCATTCTTTAGAGTAGACAGAATTATTCCCAGAATCATAAAAAAATGCAGTCGAAGAAACTTTACATACCACTGGGTTCAACCTCCTGGTAAATTAATGAACCTTTTATTATTTTATTTTATTTTATTATTTTATTATTTTTTTGAATCATGGTCACAGCCTTCATGATTATGCATTAAATGATGCAGAATAAACTACTTGTTATGTATAACCTCTTCCCTGGTTGAAGACTCAATAGCAACATCTTTGTATATAGCTAAGAAAAATGCACCTCTTTAACTTCAACCCATTGGTCCCAAGCAATCTTTTGGATATATACCAATAAATGTAATCATCGTCCCAAAGCTCCTCATCAAATTTTATAAAAGTGCTTTTATTCATTTACTGGGCCATCTTTGCAAACTACGCAATACCATTTACTCCAACCATTTCTCAAACAATATAGCTTTGCTTATTCTCACTATCCTTGTCATCTTCCAGAGAACAATCTTTAATCTCTCAGGTGCCATATAAGAATTTAGTGCTCAGAATTTAATTCCCCAGCTGTGTCCTAATATCTTTTATTCTCTAGGTTGTGTTTTATTAATACCAGCGATTGTTTTAGCTTCTTCAAAGAAGACCCTTAGACTTTTAAACGCAGATAGAACATTTGGTCAACAAATTCCCTAGATAGCTTTCACTTCAACTGCTTGTCAGGATAGGATTCTCTTGATTATATTTATCCAATTGATTTTTTATTTACTCTAAATGTAAGTCTTTACATTTATCTCTGCTACATTTCATCTTTTTTATCCATTGTTTTAATCTATTGAGGATGATCCTTGACAATTTTGTTTGGGATGGATAACTAAATAAAATGGTCCATCCTAGATATGCTAGAGGTATAGGTGCTTGAGATCCCAGATGGTTTTGATTTGTTTTGTTTTGTTTTTTGGACCTCTATGAATTTGACTGTGTTCTTCATAAAAATATTTGCATTTAAACACAACCAAGACAGAGCTTTGCTTTACTCCACTAGACAATCGCTTCTGGATTTTTATTTTAAAAAAAATTTTAGTTAATTTATCTATCTATTTATTTATTGTTTATTTATTTATTTTACACTGGTAACATTTGGAGCTCACGGCAATTGAAACACTTCACTTGAGTATGAGTGATTTCATTAGCCAATATTTTTTGGATTCAGTAACTCAACTTATTACAAATCAAACTACCTTTACCCTCATTTCAGCAACATTAGGCTATAAAGTGAGACATTGTCAAAAACCTTTCAAAAATAAAAAAATCAAGATTTCCTTCTATAAATTCTTATCCTTACTAAGAATAAGGCATCTGTGTCATGGAAGCCAGAAATGGCGCATGGATCCATTTTCTCCCCACAAAATCTAAGACTCCTGTCACAACACTTTCTGATAACTTTTATCTTTGAAAAGGCAACTACCCCCCAGTGGGAACCAGCATTGACCCCAGACATAAATTAATGCCGAGGACTGGATTATTAATGCTCCTACCTACTATGTTAGAAGAAAATATACCAGAAACTAGAATACTTGGATTAAATGACTACTTCTCACCACAACTGTAGGTGTAACTAGAAAGACCAAGGAGTCCTCCCTACTCTCAACCCCTTAATATATGTAAAGAAACTACGATTCCCCACTGATTTTTGGATTTGCCAATCAGTTAAATGGCTAAGGCATGTCTGGAACTGTCTCCCACCTCCTGGTGTAATGCTCTTCTGGAAAAGCCTTGGGTTTGGAAACTGAATTTACTCTTGCCTCTTGTTTAATTTTGGACAAATTCTGTACTTCTCAAGCACTTACTCTCCTTGTCTATGAAATGTAGGGGTTGGATAATTATGAACAAAGCTTACAAGTCCAGCTTCCTATTACTTGGGGGAGGGGAGAAGAAAGCTATAGTAACCGGAGTTTGACTTGTTGATATTCTCCATAGTGCTTCAGAGAATAGCTTGTAATTACAGGCTCTAGACTCTGACTCAGTAACTACCAAATGATAGTCGTAGACAGTGTCTCGACTGTGTTAAAATTAACCCATCTTTAAGGGGTTCCGTGATACAATTGCTGCTTAGCTCATGCTCTCCATAAGTCCTGTTTAAGGTTATATATAGACAATAGCTGGCATAATTCTGTGAAGAAGATTCCCTTTTTAAAAATTTTTGTTCACGGCATGGTTTGACCTCCATTTAAATTTTAATTTTAGGATTTTGTTTGTTTATTTTAACATTTTGAATTACTCTTCAGAGTAAACCTGAGCTAACTTAAGATCATATTACATTTTCTTGGCCCCTCTTTGCAGTGTTTTCCCTCTGTTTTAAGTAGATAATTTGGAAAAAAAATTAGATAGCTATGTTATTTGACCTTAATATGTACAAATAGAATGAGCCATCGTTTTCTGTGCTGTGGAAAACACTACATAGAAATGACCTAGTCAAAAACTAGGCAAGCATGGGATTTGCATCGGCCTCTGCATTTGCAGTAAAACCTTGAATTGTGAGTAACTTGTCCTGTGAGTGTTCTGCAATCAAGTAAACATTTGTAATAAATTTTAACTTGATACATGAGCGATGTCTTACAAGGCAAGTAATACGTGACACCAAATGTCACATAATCACAGCTGAGCCAATGGTTCTTCTCTTTCTCTTGCTGTGGGATTGTGGATGATCGTCTCCCATGCTCAGATGTTTGGTCTCAGGCCACAGTGTATGGCAGAAATCAGTGATTTTTTTCAGAAAGTCAGAAGGTACCCACACCTGGCACTCATGTGTTTTTGGTCACTTCAAATCATCTATGGCCAGTCCCTTGCTTTTCCATACAAGAGTAAGCTTAGGAATCTTTGCTTTATTCTAGGTTATTGGATAGGTTCCTTGTTAAAGTTGCAAGAAAAGAAAAAAGATTCCATTGAACCAATAGATAGCAGTGATTCCATTAGTGATAGTGAAAGTTCATCCTACACAATAACCCTCCTCTCTGTCTCACTCACACCAGCCACTTAGGTTTTTCAAAGGTAAGTTCAGGTTCATTTGTTTATTTTTCTTTATACTTTATTTGTATTTTGTTATTTTGTATTACATTACAGTATTATAATCATTCTCATGTGAATATTTTGGGGTTGTGGAACAAATTGTCTGAGTTTCCACTATTTCTTATGGGAAAAGTCATCTTTATATGCAAGTGCTTTGGGCTACAAGCAAGTTTCCAGAATGAATTATCCTCACAAACCAAGGTTTTACTGTATGCTGAAAGCCAATTATTTATTTTATTTTTTAATTAAATATATTTATTTATTTTTATTTTTTTAATATAATTTATTACCAAATTGGCTTCCATACAACACCCAGTGCTTATCGCAACAGGTGCCCTCCTCAGGGCCCATTACCCACTTTGCCCTCTCCCCCATTCGCCATCAACCCTCAGTTTGTTCTCAGTATCTATTATTTATTTTAAATTTCAAAGCAAAAATCTCCAAAAATGGTAATGCTCTCCCAGAACTGTTGGTTCTCTCTCCTGCTGTTTCCATCCAGTGCTGGTCAGAAGAAGGCTGGGTGAAGTGCTGGAGAAACAATTACCCCAGACGGAGACTACCTTACCATGCTTCAGGGTAGTTCTCCTGCGAATGGAATTTATAGAGCATGGTTTGTGACTGCCAAGAGCTACTTCCTTATTTACAGTGTGGATGCTAGCTACTGTTTTTGTTTAACTTTGGTTAATATGTTTAGATCCTGCTGGACTCCAAATGCTGAAAAGCCAGCAAACCGAATAAATCGATTTTCCTCTAACACGATTGTCCTGTAGAAATGGATACTGTGAGATGCTTAGTGCACACGGCTGAAATAGCTGCACTGGCGATGAACTTGAGTTTGAAAAGGGGATTAGACCTCTGTTTCTGGAGGCTGCTGAAGGAGGAAGTCTGCAGCAGAGTGGGGTCTCAGGAGGGCTCATTAGATGGAAATTAAGTGAGGAAGTCCTGTCTTTCTCCCTCTCTTCCTCTACTTACTCGGTGTGCCTTATTCCTTCCTACCCAAAGCTTCCTACCTAGCCCTGACACACTTTCTGTGCTGCAGGGTTTGGCCACAGGCAGAGCAGTTGAGTAATTGCAAAAGGGAGTGCATTTTAGCATGAAGGCAATCATACTGAGCATCTGATCAGCTTGGAGGGAGTAAGGACACTTGCCATTGTGCACACACTTCTGTTTATTATGTCTCCAGGTACTATGTGGCAATTGATTCCCATCTGGACACAATTCAGAGTGTGAACTCGGATGTTTACAGATCTCTCTGCTTTTGACCAGGTTGTCTTGGAGCTGATAATTATGCTACCTGAGGCTTTCTCACACCTTTCTTTTGAAGAGGTACTCATGCTTCATGTCATGTAGCCAGAATTACTTGCATTGCCATAAAGGTGAAAAATAGCTCATCCAGAACAGTACTCAATTCCAAGCTTGCTGGGTTTTGACTTAGAGTCAAATGTACTTTATACAGTATAATGGGTTTACTCCCTACATTCTGCTATTCTTGGTTAATAATAAATATCTATTTGTATCCCATGAACACACTCACAGAAGAGAGAGATTAAAATAGATTAGGCAGCAAAGCGAAAGAGGTCAGAAGCTAACCACATATGGAATGTAAAATTCGTCTTCAAATACAGATAAGCTGTAATCCAGGATTCAGAATAACACTTTACTTTCTGCCTCCCTTTTGAGTTACTCCTTTTTTTTTTTCTTCGTTTACTAACACCCAAAAATTCTCCACAGGAATGCACAAAATCCTGATAACATTATTCTATTTAAACACATGTACTGGGCAGCTGAAAAGGAGATTTTCTAGAATAGGAACTGTTTCTAAAACTTGAGTGTTTATTAAGATCGTCTGGAGGGCCTGTTAAAATAGATTTCTCAGCCCTACTCTCACAATTTTTCCATAGGATTTGGTGGGGGTGGTCCTGAGAAGTTGAATTTCTAACAAGATCACAGGTGATTCTTATGCTACCGATCCAGAATCCAACTATGAGAATAAATGTTCTCTATTAACAGCTTCTCTATTAATAGATCTCTGTGCCCTGTACTTGCCTTGCGATCCATTGGGAGGATTAGAAGCCTTCTCTTTCCATCTTCACCCCTTATATCACACTTCCTCCACTAGCACACCTCTAATTAGATAACAAAAGGCGAACAGAACAGGAATATTTGTTCATGATTACTCTCGCGTTCACGTATCCAGCATCCTTAGCGACGGATCCATGTTTTAATTTCACAGGACTTCTAAAGAAAATAAATTCATGAATAAAATAAAGGGGTCCCGATTTCATCTAAGATGTCCTACCAGTTGTTTCCTCTTCTCTCGTCTTTTAACCCAGGGATCTTCAAACTACACCTTGAAAGCTGGCCGTTTGTTTTTTTTAAATAAAGTTTTATTGGCACACGCCCACTCATTCATTTACGTCTTGTGCCTGTGGCTACACTGGCAGAGACGACTAGCGGCAACTAAAAAAGAAAATGAACACTTTGCAGGGTTTGGAGTTGAGAGGTAAGGAAGAAATACTAGAATATTTTCATCACACTTTTTCTTAGGTACTGAGAGTGGGGACTCCAGGTAAGAGGGAATAATCAGCAGAACTTGTCTTTCCCTTTAAAATCACATCGTTCTTTTATCATAATAAAAAGAGCATTAGGAAGTGAATAATGAAGGCAGATGCATTCTCTTCAAAGCTGCACAGCTGGGAGAGGCTGTAGGTTGGCCTTTGTATTATCAGGAGATCTTCCTTCCTAATTGTTTTGTTTTGGAATGGTGGGGGGAGAGAGGCACAGGATTATAATTGTCCATTTATTGCTTTCTTTGTTTTATTCTTCCAAGAAGCAGCAGACAACCGAGTTTTCTTACGTTGGTTTAATCTCATTACACAGTTTCTCTGTGACTAAAGCCTTAAGCTCACAGTTCATAACGGGATTACATAGATTGGCTTATTTTCCACAATTTTCTAAACAAGGTTATTCAAGGATGCTTCTTTGGGTTGTATTCTTTCTCTTTAGTTCTATTTTGTTTTTCAGGATTCAGATCTTTCCCTTTCAATTCTTAATTCACATTTCTTTCCTTTGCCTCTCACCTTCAGTTTAGAGAAAGCTGTGCAAGTTCCCTCGCATGCTCTCTGTCTCTGTCTCTCTCTCTCTAAGGCGGGATTGCTTTAAAGCTTATCATAATGTCAGCAAGGATTTGAGCATTAATCAGCAATGCACATGTGTATATTGAATACACAGAGAAAGAGGTTTATGACAAGAAAGCCAAACAAGGCTTCTATTGAGTCTGCTGCTTTCCTCAGAAATAGTAGGTTAGACATAAGATAGGATTGGCACATCTCCCCACCCATGCAATGGATTCAACTTCAAGGGCAAATAATGATTTCTTATGTAATGGAAGGAATTTAACATCTCCTCAGACAGTAAATCACACAGATGAGATCCCTCAATAAAGCATTTTTTTTTCAAAGGCAAGCTGTTAACCAAGTGCATCTCATAAATTGAAACGAAATTAAATTAATCACAGGCTTACATCCTGTAATTAAAATTCCATATATAAATTAATTCAAATAAAAATATCCAAATATAAATTAATTCTTTTCTTCCATTTTTGCACTTACCTTCGATGAAAGTGTGAGTAAAACAGTGACTCGTTTTGTTACTTAGTTTAGTGTAGAATGGACAGAATCCCTGCTTTTCAGTCCTAGTGCTTCAGCAGATTTACAATAAAGGCTGTAGAAATTTAGCTATGGAGAAAAAAAAATCTTACTCTTGGTTGGGAGTTTGTTTTTCTCACTGAAACTGAAGTGGGGTTTTGTTATTTTGTATTCGAGGCCCCTCTTTTTTTGTTGGAACACTCTTATGGAGTAGATTGAGGTTCAGAAGCTAGAAGTTTCAATGTATTATAATCACATCTATCGGTTTGGTGACCGTAAGACATGTTTACAGTGCTTGAGGATGAAAGAATATTAGAGCTAAAAGCAACATTCATAATATTAATGGTGTTATAGGACAGGACCTTGGAAAACTGATTTCAATTAATATATATGGATATGTATGTATGTGTGTGTATATATATATATATTTTTTTTTTCCATGACGACTTTGTCAGGAGGCACAGAAGTATAGGTGGCTTAACATCTCATGAGACAAGACATGACATGACAAGAGAACCATAACTAGACAGAGAGATCCATGCGAATGACAGTTGATATATACAGAGAGTATTATGTGAGCTTGGGAAAGGGAGAGCTATGAGCTACAGTTTTTTTTTTTTTTGAGTGACGTAAAACTTAGGAAATACCCTAAATTATTTAGATTGTGGGAAAGGAACAGATATATTCATTTATTAATTTAAGAACCATGGAGTATCCTCCATGTGCTCTTCCCAAATTTCCTGCCTTTCTCTCTGTTACAGTGAAATATGTGCCCTGCTACTGATCCAGGCCGGTTTACAGCTTGGAAGCTACAGTCCTAACCCTCTGACCTTCTCCATTGACTTCACCCTGTTAATTTCCACTCTCCCTTTCCTAGTTCATTGATTTCTCTCTCTCTACTGCATGTCTATACTCACATGCTTTGGTATGTCCCATCTTAAAGTGAAAAAAAGGAAACATGCAAACCACCTCTTGATTCTGCACCCCACCACAGACATGGCCGGGATCCGTGCTCCAGTTCACAGCGGAACCTCTTGAAGGAGTAGTCTTCACACAGCCTGCATTTCCTCACTTACCATTCATGCTCAGCCCCACCCTTCATGTTTCAATCTGGTCATCACTGACCTTGGCACGTTGAATCCTACCGTCTGTTCTCCCCATCCTGCCTCACGGACCAGCATCTTTTAATGCAGGTGATCACATTCTTGGCAAACTTTCTCTGAAGCTACCCTCCTGTCTCTGATTTCGTCGGCAGTTTCTGCTCTGTCTTCTCTATTTGTTCCTTTCCTTACACCCGACTTCCAATATTTGCTGCCAAGAGAGCTTGGTCTGGGCCCTCTTTTCTTTATATATACAGCTTCTCTTATGTGATCTTAATTGGCATCAAGGTGTGGAACACCACTGAGAAGCCAGTGACAGCCAGTGCGTTTCTCTAGCGCTGCCAGTTTCCTCGCAGTCCTGAAATTACCCACCTGGACCATGACCCCTTCACAGGCCTAATAGAAATCCCCGGCTCTGTCCATGATGCAACTCTTGATTTCTCACCACAAGCTGTGCTTCCTACGAGTGTCACACAGTCGGAGAGCCGAAAACATCACTTCCTTCTTGACCTCTGCATTCCTCACATTCGGTTCACAAGCAGATCCTCCCAATTCTACCACCAAAACCTATCTCCAGTCTCTCCACCTCCCTCCCTGGTCCAGGCTATTCATCATTCTCCTGAAATGCTACAACAGCCTTTCTTTTTTCACCCCACCCTGGCCACGCCCAATTTTTTCTCCGTACAACAACCAGAACAAGTTGTATAAGGTTTAAATCAGATTATTTCCCTCTTAAAACTTTTCCGTTCCTCTCTACTACAACTTCAAGGTGAACTCTGCACCAGGACCTTATAAGACCTGGTGCCTCCCTTGCCCCTCTAGAGAAGTTTGAGCCATTTCTTTCTCAATACAGGGCACCCCCCTCACGCTGCCTTCTTTCTTGTTCCTCTAATGCACCAGGATGTTTCTGGTTTTTGTTTTTGTTTTTTTTTTTTAATATTTCAGGGTCCTTGTGTTGAGACTCCTTTTCGCTTTTCTTTTCTTTTCAAGTTTATTTATTTATTTTGAAAGAGAGAAAGAGATAATGTGCATGCATGAGTAGAGAAGAGGGGGAGAGAGAGAGAGAGAGAGAGAGAGAGAGAGAGAGAATGAATCCCAGCAGGCTCCCCCATGGGATCAGGACCTGAGCCAAAATCAAGAGTCAGATGCTCAACTGACTAAGCCACCCAGGAGCCCCTGGGAGAGCTTTTCATATGCTTTCTGGTCTTTGAGTTCCTATTTTAGAGCTTGCCTCCTCAGAGAGGTTTTCCCTGACGACAACATATGTGATCGTAAGTAGAGCCTCACTCATTCTCGATCGCACCATCTCTGTGTCTGTCCCAGAGATTTCGCCATTTGCAATTATTTTGTGATTTTATTTGACTGTTGGCCACCCGCTTCCTCCAGATTGAGGTCCGCAAGGGTAAGGACAGGGGCTGTCTTGGTCCCTGCTGCATTCCCAGCACCCAGAACAGTGCCTAGAGTGAAGCAGGTGGTCATTTAATACTGGGGATGGATAAGATGTCTTTGCAGTACTAGGGACATGAGCATATGTGAGACTGAGACAGAACTGCTGGCAGCCAGACAAAGAATTCGCTACTTCTCCTTGGGCCTCCGACATGGGAAGTGAGCATAGTCGGATCATAACATTTGCGTATAAAGAGAGAACATAACCACAATTATTTCGTTGCATAAAATCGGTGCTGTTTACTCGAGCTTCCCCAGTTTGGTCCTGCAGAGAACAATCTCCTTGTCTCTGTAGAGATCAAAGCCCATTCCCTGGGCTGCTTCTTGAGGGGCAGAGGAGAAAAGCACCGCTTACTTCCAAGTGAACAGAAGGCAGTCTTCACACATGTCTGTATTCTTCTGGCCTTTGAGCCTGAGTCTGGAAGTGCATCTGATCCCTGGGTAAGTGCAACCACTCCACACAATTCACTTGCTCTCTGGTATCATTTTGACCAGGGACACTCAAGGGTCTTCCGTCAGTCATTCCCGGCTTTTCTCTGTGTCCCAGCAGCGTCCCTAGTGTCCTGCACATACCTAGTTCCCTCAGACCCTCTCTTTTCCTTTGAGGAAACAGGCATTCTATGTAATATGGTGGCTCTGCCTCTTGAGGGATTTGATGTGTGTATATAACTTTCTGAGGAGAAAGCATTTGCCTTTACCTTAACCTTTCCTCTTCGCACTCTCTGTCTCTATGTTTGAGAATATTTCAACTACGGGGGAGGGTTACGTCTTTCCTCTGCTGTGGATTCTTCTTCAATTACAGCATTTCAGTTAGGGCGACTTTGGAGATGGTTTTCTTTGTTTTCTTTCTAAATAACAAAATCATCAGAAATATTTGCTCCGTGCTTATAAAAAAATTAACATACTTGGAAACTTTTTTATTATGAAATTCCAGACACAATCACGATCATTATTAGGATAATATTATGTATGCAAACTAGTGCAAGGGGACACCGTCTAATGCCTTTTGCACTGTAAGCAAAGTGTTATTTTAAATATGTCATTGCTTTACCAAATTCTGATATATAGTGCTTGTTTTTTCAATAAACCAGGCAGCTGTGCCTGTTATAAGCTGGGCTGTACCTGCGTGTGGCCACTCAATGTAGTCATTTACTACCACAGACGGGTGGTAATGTGGGCTTGTAGGCTGATTACAGTTGGGGATCGTGCCTTTCCTCCAAGGGATAACCGCTCCCATCCCTATCCCTGAAGCTTCACCAAAATGAACAGAGGTCCACCTAAAAGAACTTGTCCTGGTAATTTTACAGGTAGTAGGAGGAGGAGAAAGACAACCAGGTTACAAATGGAATCTAGTCTTGCATTGGTAGAGCTGGTCTAAGTGATAGCCTCTTTGCCTCAGATTCAATGTCACTCCATTGCTCTGTGCTCATGGCACTGCCGGTGTAGTTGACCTTACCTGAAATGGGCTTCTGTGAGAACCGGACGACCAGTGTCCAACCAGTGTTACGTCAGCACCAACACACAGGCAGCATCTGACCACTCGGACACAGGTTTCCTTCCATTCTCCAAAGCCATTCTTTTTCAGTCGTGTCACTGAACTAATATATTTAAAATGGTACCACCAGACAATATTGCTAGGAGAAAGAGGAGATCGAGGAGGCAATGTGTCTGCTCAGTTTCAAATAATTCTGTCTTTTCAAGAACTGGAAGAAATTTGAAGTAACTGGACTTTGCGAGAATCTCAAAGTAGAGCAACACATAATCCACCAATTTGTCCTCTGGGGTATTATGTTCAGTATTTTCTCCTAGCTTTCCCCTTAGCATGATGTCCTTCCTATTCACCGTAGAGTTCTTTATTAAAAAAGGGAGGGGGTGTCCTCGAATCTTTTGGCTTTGCCAAATGGGTTTCTGACATTGCTCTTGATCCTCTTGATTTTTCTTTTTATTTTTACCTGAGAAAATAGAAACATGAACATTACCAAGACTTGGTCCATTGGAACACTATACCCAGATTCCTGGCCATGAGAGATTCACAAATAATGTAAGGCGGCATCACATAGGAAATATTTCTAATTTAACAACCAAGAGAGGATACGTGAATGAAACTTACGCAGGAATAAAAACACCATACTTACCCAAATACACTCTTAGAAACCTGGTCAGTTATAATTGAACAGAGACATGTAGTGACTGTTTGGACAGTCCAGATGTTCATTCTTCAAGAGGCTTCTGTACTGACTAAGATAGAGAACGGCTGTGAGTTCTGGGAATCAGATCTTTAGAACTCGACAGATTTCTTAGAATGTGAGGTATTAGGAATCAAAATCTCCACCTTTCCACTACAGTTCTGGACTGTGGTTATGCAGTCTTAGGCAACTGACTTTATTTTACTGAACCTCAACTTCCTCCTTCGTAAATAAGAATAACAGTAGTGTTGACGTGAAGTTCAATGAAGATAATGTTTAGGAAATCAGTAAGCAGTCGTGCCTGGCACATAGGAGGGCACACGGCGGGTGCCATATTGTCAGATGCTGAATGAAATCCAGGGCAGTGCGGCTTAACTGAAACAAAATAAAGCTGATGTTTATTGGTTTCTGGGAAACCTCTGAGTAAAGTTGCTATTTCCCTTCTTGGTTTATTCTTACAGTATCTCTAGAAAGGACAGTGAGAAGCTGAGACTTGGCACAGAAGATAATAGGATTGCAGGAAGTGATGCACAGGCATTATCCTCTGAGTCATGTGAGCTAACTACCATTTGCATGGTACATGACCTGCAAATGTGCTGAGCGCCCCCACATAGGACTTTTAAAAGGCCATTTACTTAGTGTCACACGTGACCTTTGAGCAGCGCCTCCTTACCAAGGCCAGTGTTCTAGAAGCACTTACCTGGAGGAAGTGCCTGGGATCTAGAAATGTGTGCAGATTTGGGTGCTGTGCCCTTGTTGTGCTATTTCTAGCTGTTCATTTTTAGTTGATTCCCCTTAGTACTGCACCCTGGAGAAGAGGCCTGTCACACCAAGACCTCCTTTCCTCTGATAACTGCCAGGTATCTTGGCTATTTGGAGGCCTATTTTTCTACACAAACTTTGGCTTGAAGGGAGGAGGCTGGGGAGGAATGGGGTGGGGAGAGAGAGTGCACTCTATTTGTCCTAATAGAATGGCTAAAAACGAATGCATTTGGTGCATTGTTTTCTGTCACCTATTGTTGCTAACATACAGTTGTTATTTAACTATATGTTTATATTAAGTGTTCCTTACGCCAATATGATAGCCACAGGATTGACTTAAAGAATAGAAACCATAGGGGGAGAATGTACTAAAAAAAAATGGAAATAAAATTGGTTATTTGAACAAGAGGTCTCCAAAATGGATAGTGTCCAGAGAAAGACATCACCTTGCACAGCTAGGGGCTCTTTCTGGACCCCAAGTCAACGAATACTCTAGTGAGATATTGTTCTTTTCTTTTCCATCCTTACTCACGGAAGGTATCTTAGTGAAGGAAAATGTATATATATTCATTTTATTGTGAGGCTATCCCTTTTCCCTCATCTCACGATTTGGTGTCTGGCTGATTTCCTCAGAATAGGAAGACTTCCCAGGGTTTTGATATGTCAGGCTTGTCTGTGCAGTGGCTTCCAGTTTCATGCTGGGTTTAACTAATTTTGTCACCAGTGGTCTGAAAGTGAGGTATGTTGGGTGACTTGTTTTTCAACTCGATGCAAATGAGTTTATGCTTTAAAATTTGCTGATCTTCTCACCTCAATTGGAAAAATGTCTGACCGTATTGATTAGCCAAACGAAGGACTCAGCCAGGTCAAGTGCATTTTAGATGCTTCTTAAATTGTCCTCAATCATCCCTTCTTGGAAAGCGGGGTGTCGTGGCAACCGCATTAAGATAGAGGCAACAGTCCTATCAGGTCTTCTCTGCCTCTGAGCAGTCATTCACTACAGCCTGAGGCCTTGGCATGTAGTTTCTCCCGGAAGGATGTTCCATGCCAATTCATTCATGTAACTCCCATTCACCTTTCCAACGTAGACATCAGCATCATTCCTTCAGAAAGGTCCTTCTCTACCTCCCAGTCTTTGCTGCTGGTCTTTATCACACCTTGTCATAGAGTTATTTCTCTCTGAGAATGACTCAGTGTTTGAGGATACATTCATCAGGATGACACTATCTTCTTTGCTCCCACTTTAACTACAGTGTAAATTCTAAGAAAATAGGAACTGCATCAATTTTTGCTCCTTTATTGCTCTCTCCCCAGTAGTTGCCACAATGCTTGGCCCATAGTAAGCCATCAACAAACACGTTGAATGAATGAAACTAAAGTTCTACAAGTGCCGAGCCTACTAGATTTTTTCTTGAAAATGGATTCACATGAAGCAGAATAAGGAGCCAGGGTATAAAGCCGGACCCTCACAGGATTGGCGTTAATCCAGTGGCTGCCAGTGACATTTCTCTGCATTGCTATTTAGAGAGCACCTCCGTAGTCACTGTTTCAAAGTTGAAATTTCTGTTCTACTCAGATTGCTTTCAGCAAATTTAAAATAAACTAAAATTGAACTCATTAGTCATTTCATTACTGGCTGTTCCCTCCTTCTGTTACCCTTCATAACGGATTCATCCTGCCTTCTCAGGAGTTAAATTTCTGTACTCTGATTGTGAGCATGCCTGTGGTTTCACGCTCCTGTTTGTTCTTCTCTTCTGCTAATGATTTTTATAACTGTTTTCTGCTTATTTTTATGGATTGCCCAATCTTCTTTACTAGGTTGTTTATATTTCTAAAAGCATCTGATTGATTGCACTTCTCCTCGCATTCCTGCTAAACCTAATGGTCTCTGTTGCCCTTTTCATTTCTAAATTTTAACTGAGATGAATTTCAATTTCACTTTCAGGAACCATTCCTGATCTCTGGAATTATCTTTATTTCTGACCAGGGCCTTTCTCAGGGACAGTTTACATTTTTCAAATAATTGGAAGTTAGTCATCTTTCTTCCAGTAAAAAAATTAATTCATTAATTTTTAAAAGCATTATGGACTTTAGGACTTAAAATTTTATTTTGTTCCAAATTTTGTGTGTCTGTCAGTCTGTCTATCCAAGGACATATTCGAGAGTCTACCCAATTTGGGGCTCATCAGTAGCATCCATTCTTTCTGTTTTTTTTCCTCAATCTGAAACTTCTCTCTTTCCGGCCATTGAAGGCATAACCAGCACCAGTGGGCAGGAAGGTGGGTGTGGCAGTAGGAGGTAGGTGGTACGTAAGATGCCCAAGGTTGTCTCGTCTTTTCCTCCTGCAGAAAAGTCAGTGTTGCTGGTGGAAGAATTCAAGCTGGGAATAGGGAATTGTCCCTTTTGGTTCTGCCACTCATTAGCTGTGTGTCCTTGGCCCAGTCAGTTCCCCTCTCTGTGCCTTAATTTGTCCATCTGTAAAATTGATGGGACTAAATTAAATTCATCCCAAGACTCCACAAGTCCTAACGGTCTAAGAAAATTAGCAAACTTTGACAATTAGCAATGAATCTTGGTTCACTTGCAACAACATTCAGTGGTTTCACTGTCAAATTATAGTTTCCCAAGAAAATGAAGTCTGTCTTTAGAAACTTGCCCCCCAGAATTCATCTCTTTTCCACATGACTCCAAGGAATGGAATAGTTCCCTCTCTCCTCTTGCTACACCGAAACTCACGGCGATAAGAATTCCGCATGTGTAGGAAGGTGCAATCACAAAACAAAGCACTAGGTGCTATCAAGCTGGGAATAGTATGGAGGGAAGTCAGTGCTTAAATGCTCACATTCAAAGAAACTATGCAAAGATAAGACTGAGGCACATTGAATACACAGAGCAGTCCTGGCCATGGCAGCTGGATGGAGCTGTGACCTTTGCCAGGCACGACATCCATGGAGATGGAACTGTGGCATATGGGGGGGTTCCTTTGTTTGGAGGACTCACTCTCCCCGGCATTAAACATCTCATTAAGTGTCTTCCTTAATTTTAGTGATGTCCAGAAGCTTTCAGAGATAATCTGAGCAGTCAGTGAACTGATGTGTCTGCCAGGGCATGAATAGCATAGATTGTTCCGTGTTTGCCCTGGGTCTATCAGCAGCAATAAATTTTAATCGGTTAGGCACTCTTCAAGCATGCTACTGTTTGCCAAACACTATTTTTGGCAGGCATCTGTAACAAAGCCTAATGCATTATGCATATTATTTCCACAGTATTTCATTGTATTAGCACATGTAGTATTTGTATGGAATTTTTGTAAATTCATTACCAAAGTATTATCATATTAATGACTCCGGTTAAGAAAGTATTAGAAAAATATTAATATTCATAGTGAGTGTACATCATAGAATGGGGAAATGGGAATAATCTATTATCATTTGAATTTCAGAAAAAATATTAGCATGTGTATAGGAAAAATAACTTGTGAAGGTACACAGCAAACATGAAAAAAAATTAAAAACCTGAATGGCTTTGATGGTTCCTTGAAGACTAAATGCTCCATTTCTGAATTGTAATGACAGTCATTATTACAGATTAAATTATAGTGAGGGATTAGTTTTATTTAACAGCATGATTTAGTGGTGGAGACCTGGAAAATTTATTTAACTTCCCCGCATCTTATTTCTTTGATATCCTGATCTGCTAAATAATGCTTTCTCGCTTCTCTTCCCTCCTATTTCTAGCCTTCCCTGCAGTGTGGAGGGCATTAGGGCTTTGAAACTTGTTTAACTCTTTTTCTTGCCATATGCTTAGAACGGGAAAACATACACCATGGTAAAATTATCTATCTGGACTGGAAGGTACCCCAGTAATTCAATTCTCCAGTGAAGTGTAGGATTTAGCTCTCTTAAATGTCTCCTGGCATCACGCTTACTATTCTTATAAGATGGGGCCATAGAAATTAATGATAAATTATTTTCCCTGCCCTGCTGGAGGTTGTATTATTTCTAGTGGTTCCTAGCACCTTGATTTGTCTTGTTCCTCTAAATTTGACAAATAATGTCTAGAGCACTCTTCCCTTTAGAAACTACTTTACAACACAATAGTTTCTCACTGACAGAAAATGTTATAGCTATTCTTCTTTTCACAGGTTTTGATTCAGATAACACCTCTCCCCAAGAAGCTCAAAATCTCTGCAAGTATTGCTTTCCATTGCTTCACAACAACCCATGAGCCCTTTGATGTGGGGCAATTTGTTCTCACTACTATTAAAAAAGTGAACAATCATCTCCCAACACAGCACTGTGCTAGGCAACAAGTGACTGAAAGAAAACCCAATTTACCCTCTGGAAATAGAAACCCAAAGGCATCCTATTGCAAGAGACAGATAGATAAAATGCACCCACTCTTCAGCATAATATAAAATTACTATGATTTAAATTAGAAGAAAAATTAATTCTTTTAAAGCAGAGACTTAACACATCTCAAAGCACAGTTATTCTGTTCTTATTTCTAATGAGTTAGACACATTTCTGTGGATGGTAAGAATTGAGTCTTCATTCCATGCCATTCACAGCTGCAGAGACAGTGCACATTTTTCTTCAATATTTCTACATAGATCCTCCTTCTTGACTCATGTTCCATTCTGACGACAAAAAAAAAAAAAAAAATCAATGAGACCTTGACCTTGCTGCTCCCATGTTTCATGTGCTAATTCTTAACTAGAATTAAACTCCCTCTGGGCAAAGACCATTGCTATCTTATGCTGCTTTCCCCCAAACTCAAAAAAATACACTGGGTACAAATGGCACTTACCAAATATTTCTGGCTCCTTTTGTTCTCAATTTTTGTACTTGCAGTAAAATTAAAAAAATTCTGAATTTTAAGAAAATTTCTGAGAGCTTTCCTCAAACTCGTTTCCTCTAAGGAAAAGGGAAGTCGGATTATTCAGTCAGAAATTGAAAATGGCAAACCCCTCACATTAGTGTGTTTTATAAATATCTGAAGAAAACGTCAATGTAAAGAGAAAAGAGACATGTTTTATGGATGGACAGAAAGCCACTGAAAAGGTGGGTGGAATCAATGTCTCTAGACCATTTGACACAGTCCCAGTATTGGGTTGTGATTTGAGGAATGGATGCCTGTGCTGAAAAGGATTATTTTCTACCTGCCAAATTTTCAAACTGTTGACCGAGTTACCACAGGTGCCTCGGGGTGCTTCATAGCTGACCTTCTCAAGGCCATTTTCATGGGTTTTGGTCTGAAAACATCACACTTACATTCTCCTTGTATTTCTATTTTCAAAGAGTTAGAGAAGAAGGGTAGAAGACATCATGGTATACTAGAGTTTGTGATAATTCATCATCCTTAGCAACATTAATTAAAACCAGCCTACATGATTTTCATTCCATTTATTTTTCTTCCTGAAGTGATCATTTCTAAACTCTTCATGGCCAGGTGATTGTGGTCCCTAGCCCCCAGTTCTTCTACAGAGGGATATTCACGCCTTAGTTAGTACATGGTTGAGGTTTGGAGATATAAGAAAACAGGAATGGAAACGCCTAAGCCTTCTGTCTGTTACACAATTGAAATATAAGCATCCCTGGACCCCTTTGGGCTGAATCAATATCAATTCCATGGGCTTGTATGTACAGCAAGAGGCAGTGAACTGGGTAAGTGGCCATGTCCACTGAAAATTAGTATAAATATTAGTGGAGTTTGGTTGAGAGTTGCTTGACAGTCTGCTCTGAAATCCACACTCGGAAACATTGACCCCTTCCCCCCCAATGGTAGATTTGCATAGGAGGCTGCATCTCCTTTGAATGCTATTTTATCTTCTATTTAGAAAAAACAAACAAAAGAATATACTTCTTTTAGTGCATTGTTGTGGCTGTTATTTGTGTGTTTGTTTTTGTAAGAAGACAATTTACCCATTGATTTTACACTTGCATTGTCTTGAGGCCTTAGATTTGAGTTTTGCTTTCTGGAGTGCACCAGTGAAGCCTGAGTTGATCAACTTTTGACTTAGATTCAACTGGGCACTGGTGTGATAAAAAGCAGAGTGCTTTAAACCTGAGTAGTTCATTGCAACCAATAAGACAGGAACTTGCAAATAGCCTAGGTTTCTGTGGAAGAAATCACCATAATTCTCACCTTAGAAAGGATTTGGAATGTTCTAGCATTATTAAATTGTCTTCTCCCATTCACATAAATTACCCAACAAGTTGTTCTGCTTTCACGACAAAATTTTACTTCCGCAATATTTATATTATGTCCAGAAGAGTGCTGTAAACTTTCTTAACTATCTCTCAAAAATGGCATAACGATATATTTACTGGATTTAAGAATTAAAACAAACAAACAAACAAAAGCCAACAAACATAATAAAAAGAAAAAAGAAATGGGAACGTTGTGGAGTAAAAGGTTGTTCTCTCGGGATAACATTTGTACCACACTCCATTTCAAAGAATGTGAAAGGAGAATTCCAGGTGCATCATGGGAATCATAAAGAGTAAAAACAAAGCTTATTGGCATGTTTTAATTCTTCTAATCCTAAGTTTATATCTACCAGGTGGCCTTAGGAGATTTACAGCAGGCAGATTAAGTGTTCAGTGAGTTCCTGACAGAGAATGAGCTCTAACAAGGAAAATTTACCTAAATTTGCCATTTTGGATGTGACTAAAATAGCAACACTATTTTAAAATATATGAGGCTTGACTATAATAGACCTTCCTTTTTCTCTTAATTAGTCAAGTGCTTCTACTTCCGCAATGAATGTTATTCTTCAAAGTGTTAATATTTATGCTTTTGGAGTTGCTTTCAGATTTAGGTAAGCCATGTAAGAAAAGGGTAAAACATTGTTTGGGAGCTATAATTTTGCTTTAGTTCATAGGCTGACACAGTGGAAAGGAGCAAGGGGTTTGGAATCAGACAGTCGCGGGATCTGTCGTGCACGAACTAGTCCGGCCTTGGGCAAGTCACTAACCTCTCTGAGCCTCAGTTTCCTAACTGGGCACATAGTAAAATGGCATGTACTATTTGATCTCTGTAGTACAATCGTAACTGAGCTTTGTAATCATTCTGAAGTGCCTTTGAAGTTTTCATGAAATTATCATTTACATTAGCATTTTACGAGGGCTCATTAAAAAGAATGTTATTCCATATATAGTCAAAAATAGCAACTTCAATATTGAC
Source organism: Paguma larvata (assembly GCA_030068075.1). Lineage (NCBI taxonomy): Eukaryota > Metazoa > Chordata > Mammalia > Carnivora > Viverridae > Paguma > Paguma larvata. Next base: position 21,626,078 of record CM057835.1, on the reverse strand, counting down.
CTTCTCGCTTGAACATGCTGGTAGAGTTTGTCATTTATGATAAGGCCAGACTCTTTTTCTGCTTTACTTCTCTGCCTCCTGGAATGTCAGGCCTCAGTCCTAATTCTTCCAGGCTTATAGGCTTCAGCTGCACCTTTGCAGCTTTTTGCGTATAGGCTAGCATTTCATGTGTGCGTTGGGGACTCCTCCTGCTGGTCCAGCTTGCAGCCTGATTACTTCCGTTCACGACTGCAGTGCTGAGGAAAGATGTCGCCCCTTGTTCCCTTGTATCTAGCTTCCCTGCTAGGAGACTAGGTGTATCTCACAGCCGTGTTGTTAGTCCTGTCTTGCCATCTAGTGATAACTAAGGCTCATTGGTGTTGCTGATCTAATATTACGTTGTTTTCATGGGCAGGCCTGAAATAGGAGAATCGCACTGCACTGAAATCCTTTGGGTAAGTCTGCAACCTGAGGCTACCAGGCCTCTCCTATGCAGATTCCACCATTAACACCAGAATCAGCCACGTTGGAAACATCATTGCTTTGGTTGGGTTTCTCTAGTTCTAAACTTTTATCTGACACAAACATAATACTAAGACTATCAATATGAATTAAACAGTGTCTGTCTTTAAAGAGGGATTGGGGGGAGTACTTCTTGATAAGACTTTGTAACGTCTTTCAAAGTACTTTTAGTCAATATTTTATTCAGTGAACACTGATCAAACCCCTGCTATGTTCAAGGGATTTTGCTGGGTACTGGCAGAGAGCATGGAGAGAGTAGCACGTGCAGGGAAAAGGGAAACAGGACAAACATAGCCTTGTAAGCAATTAATAAGTACAAGACAAAATAGAGTAAGAGTTAATTAGAGATATGATAGAGAATTGATTCTGATGTAAAAGATCCTGGAAATGTTTATGGAGGAGTTGGTATTCAGGCTGAATCTTGAATTGTGAGTAGGAATTAGATATGCAGAGAAAAGAAAAAAAAAAAAAGAAAAGACTTTCCAGCTTAAGTAAAATGTGTGAGTATAAGTTTCAAGGCAGGAACATCTGGGGTGTTATTTACAGATAGATGGAGTTAGTGGTATGTTGGAATCGCTCCTGCGAGCCCTCAAGACTCAGCTGTGCACATCTCTGACTCGGTATTCAGTGACATCATGTTTGTAACTTGACAACAGATTTGATGGAGTATTTACACCCAGAAATTGGTAAACACTGCAAATCAAGGCTCTTTCTCCCCAGAGAACCAGTCATTAAACCTTTGACTGGAATGACCTTTTCCTCAAAGAAGGACTCAGATAAAACTGCAGTTTCTGTCATTTAGTAGATGAGAACTTGGCGGTTCAGAAAGAGTCAATGAATCGCCCAGTATCACACAGCTAAGTATATAGAGACAGACCTAGAACCTATGCAAATAACATTCTTCTGTAGGAATTTAATATGAGTGAGCTTTGTGAGTCTAGATATGTACCATTATGTACAGAGGCTAGAGAAAGAGGGCATCGAGTCCTAAAATTCTTAGTGGCTGTGCCAGAACCTGGTTGTCCCAAGTTTCCATTCATATCCCTGCGCTTGAGACTGGATTGTGTCCCCAACCTCTCATGTCTATTTCTGGCTTTTACTAGAGTTGAAGGAAAGGAAACAAGAAAGAAGAGGGATCAAACTTGGAAATTAGCAACCTTAAGGACAAAAATAAGGACACTTTAATAGAAAAAAAAAAAAAAAACACTTCTGGGAAGATTAACTTTATGACTCTACAATTACAAAAATGCCCTGGGGTTGGGAGACCTTTCCCATACAGTTGTTACCCCGTCTAGGATTCAGTGTCCTGAAAAGGAGCGGGTGTCTAGGTAGTTGCTTTGAAGCATGATTGCTTTTCTGATTCTGTATCTTTCCTAAGTATTTCATATGCTGGATATGGCCTTTTAATTAAAAAATGACACAAAACAACCACAACAAAAATGACAAAGGGAACAAATTAATGGATTTGGTGTCTGTTTCAATCTGGGAAACAATCAAGTTTCCTTTTTTTTTTTTAAGTATCTTTCTGTATTAGATGAGGGATACCGGCACTTCATCCCACAAGGTGTTCTCATTGTAGAAATCCTCACAGACATGGCAGAATTCATGGGGACCTTAGTTTCTGTTTTTCTTTTCTTTTTGTTCCTTTACTACTTTCCTCTGTTTTTGTTTGATTTTGATTTTGATGTATAGGGTATGATGAGCAAGACATTAGTAGAAAGCAGAGACACTGGGGAGGGAGGGATACACCAAGTGACTTCTCTCAATACCTGAAGTTGCCAAAATAGAAACTTTTCAGCCTATACATGTAAATGAAACTCCCTTCCATGTCCTGGAAATGTATACCTTTTATCTCTTGTTGATTGTATATCGTGTTGATTGTTTCTGGCATTATTGGAATGTGGATAATAGCTTAAGAATCAGTGAGGTGGGGAATAGAGTGGTGGGGGGGTGATGATTTCTTAATAGTACTCCCAAAGGAAGGTTCAAGATCATGAGCTTGGATTTTGAATCCACAGTAGGAAGACTACCTAGTAGTAATACAACTTTCCTAGGCACTTAAGAAAGTGTACTGGCATCCTCAGAAAGTCATCTTCCACAAAGCTTCTGGAAAAAACAAACAAAAACAAAAAAATAGTAGTTGGTCTGGGGTAGACAGTTAAATGCAAATAAATATCTGGTCATGCGTCACAATGGGAGATTATTGACCAATAAGGCCCCACTGCCCCTATACGTTGGCTGTGAGAATCCAATAAAGCTGATGAAGTAAAGCATCACTTAAATGTTCCTGATGATCAGAGAGAAAGAAAGACAATGAAATGTTACAGTCACACAGTGGCTAAGAATTGGAACCCTGGAGGGCAACAGATCACAATTTGACGCTCTCTAATCTTTGTTTTTTTTTATATTTTTAATGTTTGTTTATTTCCAGGAAAGAGAGAGAGAGGCACAGAGTGCAGGTGGGGGAGGAACAGAGAGAGAAGGAAACACAGAATCTGAAGCAGGCTGCAGACTCTGAGCTGTCAGTACAGAGCCCAATACAGGGCTCCAGCTCAAGAACCATGAGATCATGACTCCATCTGAAGTCAGGCGCTTAATCAAATGAGCCACCCAGGTGCCCTGACACTCTCTAATCTTTAGTAAAAGATCCCTCTGAGCTTTATGTACATGAATGGTATTGGGGTATTTATTGATGTAAGGACTAAAATTCAAAGGAGTTACCATGTGTAAAGTATCCATCACAGTTCTTGACTCTTAGAAATATTTACTAAATGGCAATAGTTAGGGTTCTAGAATCAATGTTGTGGTGATAATAAACATGATCATCATCATGATGAGCTCCCTTCCCTCTCTCAGTTGTCTGTCCAGACCCCCTGTCTTCCTCCCTTCTTCTCTCCCTTTCTCTCTTCCCTGCCTTCTATGACCTTATCTCTTTGTCATTTCCTCCTTCCAGCTATCACCCACATCCTCTGAAAAACTTCACCATCTCCAGAACCCTTTTTATTGTTTCTACTTCTCTATACAGAAAAATGTACATTTCTGTCTATACAACAAATCTGCATGTAATTCCAGGAGTGCATTAGTAATCTGTTCATAATAAAATAAGTGGAACCACTTTGACTAAAGTTTAATTTAATTCCAAATACTATATTGATTAAATAATATCTTTAAAAGGTTGCTTAGATACACAGGAGGGTCAATATAATGTTTCATTTATTCAATAGATATTATATCATAAATATTTGAAGTCTGTTTACTTCTTTTATCTGTTGTGTGCTCCTGCATCATATAGTATACATTTTATTTATCCGTTCCTAAATGGTGAAGTAAATACATCATTTATTCATTTCAGCAGCATTCAGTTAGTGCTTATAGAGTGTCCATTCTGGTCCAGCCCTTGGCTTGTGTGAAATGCAGAGAGGAAGCTGACTCAGTAACCCGCTGTAGGCTCAGGGATGGCGAGATACATGGACACTCCCTACCACTGTTCTACGAGGTAGAGAGATCAAGAAGAGGTGGAGGAATTAGCTGGCTTCACATTGGGAGAACTGAAATGGGAAGAGAAATAAAGGCTTTGCAGAGAAGGAAGCCTGGGAAATGGTGCTCAAGAGAATTGGAGGAGGGGTCACTGCATGGGCAAGGTTGGGTGGGAAAGTGCAGTGCAACCACAGGAGACAAGTGCTTCAGCTGGCTCAATTAAGAAGAGTTTGGAAAGTACAGAAGAGGAGAGAAGGAGGTCCTGACACCCCATGCTGAGTCTTACTTAGACCTAATTCTCTAGTCAGTGCAGGTTTTCTCCTTATAGTCATATGCTCATCGCCCAAGAAAGAAAAGCCCTCAGAAGGAAGCTGGAAGGGGGGTGCTTTCAGCATCCACACTGCAGCAAAAGGGGAGATATGCCTGGGTGACATGGTTGCTGTGTGCAGGTTGAGGGCAGGTGTCTCACCAGGATAAAGAAATGCCTTTCATCTCTCTCCAAATTCAAAGAACAAAACTCTCAGTCCTTCTCCCACTCCATTTTGTTTCAAGAAGGACACTGTTTCTGGTTTTTTCATTTCTCTGGATTTTCCAGTATACTCACTGGAGTTCCTTCATTGGTTCAAGAAGCCAACCATGTCATGCTCTCTTTTGGACATAGTCACAGTGAGTCGAGCAAGATTTTAGGAATGTGGGACAAAGGGACCTGTGCGGCTCTGCATGGCTCTTCCTACAGGAGCGTTTCACCTCACTGCACTTCCCCCTCACTGAGTGTCTTAGTTCGTTTAGGCTGTTTTATAAAAAATACAATAGACTGTATGCCTTAAACAACAGAGATGTATTTCTCACCAGGCTCGAGGCTGGGAAGTGTAACAGCAAGCTGCCAGCAGATTTGCTGTCTAGTGAGAACCCACTTCCTGGTTCATCGACGGCCATCTTCTGACTGTGTCCTTGCATGGCAGAGGTGTGAGGCAGCTCTCTGGGAGCTCTTTTATAAGGGTATTAATTTCATTCATGAGGGCTCCACTCTCATGATGCCATCATCCCCAAAGACTCCACTTCTTACTATTATTCCATGGAGGGTTAGGATTTCAACATAGGAATTTGCGGGGAAAGAGGTATTGAGTCCATAACACTGGGTTTGGCTGTGCTATTTGTCTCATACTACTCACCTTAGTGAGTCACAGGGAACCAGAATGACTTACAAGATCAGTAAAGAGAGTGTGTGTGTGTGTGTGTGTGTGTGTGTGTGTGTGTGTGTGTGTTAGCAGCAGCAGCTACAAAGTAATAGTTTGGTTAGAAGATGGCATGAAAATCTGTGGTGGGACAATTCTTTTAAATTTTGTTTCATTACTCCTTTTAGAAAATGGTCATTAGGGCACACTTCCCTGGGGGGCTGGGATATACAAGTATCCAGAACTTTCCTCTGGCAAGGAACTAGCCTAGGTTCTGAGGACACAGAGAATAATAAAATAGATAATGGAGAAGAGGAAAGTGAATATAGTTATCATATTTCATTGCTTCTAAAGCACACATTTTTTCATATTTTTCCATATTTAAATACAGTCACCATTGGGCAGATAGAAGGTGTGGCAATATGATCATAGCCTGTGCACATGCACAGTGCCTTATTGATTAACCCCAGAGATGTGGAGAACAACTCTGGACAGAATACGGAAGCACCGTTTTAAGAAATATAGTATTATTAATTTTTCTAATGTCAGAGAATAATACAACTGTATGAAATACACAGATATCCATAATTCTGACTCAAAAAATGATTAAATCTGACTCCAAATATAAAGAAGTTCTAGGAATAATTTACTCATACTTTTGCTTGTAGTTTCCTTTTTATCTATGACCAGAGTGACATGTGATAAAAACATTTATCTTTAAACAAGTCTAAAAGAACTCCTGAGTAAGTATAAACTAAAATTCTATGTGACAGCAAAGGTTTGTGTCATGGTTCAATTATTTTTCTTAGTGGTACATAAAATTGTTATTGCATCTAAAGTTCATGTTTTTCATTTAAATAGAATAGAAACTATGACACAATGCGACAAATATCATATTTGAAGTATACACAAAGGACTAGTGAAGCATAGACTAGGATAACGGCTGTGGAATGCTGAGCGGGAAGCATCACCTTTCATCATAGTGTGCAAGGTCCTCCACAACCAAACACCACATCGGATGGTTCAAACAGCAGAGATCCATTCTCTCACAGTTCTGGAGGCAAGAAGTCCAAGAACAACGTATTGGCCAGAAGTTCAAGAACAATGTTTTGGCAGTGTGATTTCTTTTGACTGCCCTCTCCTTGCTCTGGCTGCCATTTTAGAATACCTCACATGGTCTTTCTCTGTACCCATGCATCCCTACACACACACAACCGTATCTTGGTGTCCAAATTTTATCTACTTATACAGACACCAGATTGAATTAGAGCCTACCCCAAGCAGTCCATTTAACTTAAGACCTGTTTAAAGACCTGTCTCCAAATAGAGTCATATTCTGAGCTTCTAGAGGTTAGGACTTCAGCATATGAATTTGGGGAGCGAGGACACAATCCGACCAATAACGTACCTCCTTGTCTGTTCAGGGTTAAATTGTGAACTTAAATTGTGAGAAAATCCAAGCTTTATGCTCTAGGCATGAAAGTTTCTGCGATAACTTGAAAATGTTTCATGTTTCGTTAGGACTAGGAATCCCTCTGTTCAGCAATGGAGTCTATTCTACCTGCCTTACTCAATTGCTTCTATTGTTTGTCTGCAGCTGCTATAAATACAAACCACCCTGCCTTAAATACTCCATATAATACTACAAAAATACATTTGTCCCTACTGAGTTATAGAACTGAAGTGTTCCTTAAGATGACTGTGCCATATTGGATCATTGAATCTGTACCTTTTTACATTAACTCCTTAATCACCTGCACCTTTAAACAACCATCCTGTCTTTATTTATATATAATATTTTTAAAGAGAGGGTGGAGAACATATACCGAGAACAGTAAATTAAAATTTATTCAAGCACCATTGTTGTGGATGAAAAGCACAGTTCTGCTTGATTGAAATGAGACAACAAGGGACTTGGCGAGCACACTTGTCATGGGTGAACGTTGAGTCAGGCAGTCTTAAGAAGAGGTGAAACCTATCTTATTTAATGCATTGGCAAATGAACAATTGAGCTGTAGTGTTTCTTACCTTCGTTGAAAATGGCAGGATCCAAGTGGAACCTTTGAAACAAAAAAGATTCAGTTTCCTTTCCTGTGACCTTGAAAAAATGGACAATAGTTTCTGCAGTGTGATTCAGTGTCTTCTTGAGCCATGAGAGAAATGATGTTGTTTTACCTTGCCGGTACTGACAACATTCCAAATATAACAAAAAAAGTTTATTTTTATTTAAAGCAGTGTTAAAAATAGCCTGTAGATTCTATGTTTTATATACAGATTCATTAAAAACTGATTATTTTTCAAAAGCATAGGCAATGTGTTACAAATAAAAGCAATAAATATTTTCTCCAGTGAGAACTTAACAAAATTATCTAAATTATGTCTTAAAGGAAAATTAAATTAGTTCTTAAAAACAAATAAAACACATTTCTTCAAGAAGTTTCAATGATACACTTCTCTTTAGTCCCTTGAATTCCAATATGAATAGGCTATATTCCTGAAATTATCTCCATAAATAGGCTTTTTGGAAGTGCTAAATAGACTTCTTCCCCTCCTGTCCCCTCCATTAAATATATATACATACATATTTAATTTTATATATATCAATGTATATATAAATACTTTTATATAAATATAAAATATTGTATATTTTATCTATATAATACATTATGCATCAATATATTATATATTTTATAATACATGTAAATGTAGACAATACATGTAGAAAATATATAGAACATATAATACATTGATACAATATGTATTAATATGTATAATATTTCAATAAAATGTGCTATTTTAGACATTTTCTACACACATGCACACACACACGTGTGTGTAGAGAGGGAGAGAGAGTGAGCACAAGCAGGGAAGGGGCAGAGGGAGAAGGAGGAAAATCTCAAGCAGGCTCCATGCCCAGCGCAGAGCCGGACATGGGGCTTGATCTCATGACTACCAGATCATGACCTGAGCTGAAATCAAGAGTTAGACACTTAACTGACTAAGCCACCCAGGCTTATGTAATGCATTATATATTATATATAATGTAATGTAATGCATTCTGTATTATGATAATATATAATATATATATTGCACTACATAGTACACAATATACATACATGTAGTAAAATATAATGTTTAAAGTTAATACAATTAACTACTAGCTTACTTTCATAAGATAATGAAGTGAACAATTAAGTGGATATCAAGCCACACAATTCTTTACAACAGACTTTTTTTTTAATGTTTATTTATTTTTATGAGAGAGAGTGCAAGTGGGGGAGGGGCAGAGAGAGAGGGAGACACAGAATCCGAAGCAGGTTCCAGGTTCTGAGCTCTCAGCACAGAGCCCGACGTGGGGCTCAAATTCACAAACTGGGAGATCATGACCTGAGCTGAAGTCAGATGTTCAACTGACTGGGCCACCCAGACGCCGCTACAACAGACTTTTAAGACAGGGTATGTTTCTCGTATACAGGTAGCAAGAACTGATTGCAAAAATATCAGGTGAGTGACTTGGGTTCTAATCTTGAGTTGTGTTTTGGCCTAACCCTTATAGGTGAATGATTTTCTTTGTATCTGAAATTACCCACTCACAAAATAGAATGAATATGCCCTATCTCCACTCATGTCTACAGGGATATTATTCAGGATTTCTGTATAAATACAGTAGACACCTAACAGGGCGGCTCCCAATGAGCAGCTTTATGTATTCTCTTATTCTGACAGTGTAGTGCCACCTCCCAATTATCTAGCATGGAGCCTTTACTCAGGACAGATCCTTCCATGCATTTAATTCCCTTTCCTTCAGACACATCTCTGCCTTTACTCACTCTGTTTTTGTTGTTCTTCTGAAATTCCTTTCTTCTCTCCCATTTATTTAAATTAAATTCAAACCTAAGCGCTGATTCAAGAACACTTCAGACTGTCTCAGTTTAAACATCCTATCGCGGTGTCCTCCCTCCCATGAGGCTGGACATTTGCACGGTTACTAATGTAATACAGAGGTTACACGGCCACACCTACTGGGTGGTACAAATGATATCAGGGCAAAATTCCGCTTCATCGTATCTCAGTTTATACCTCTGGGACATTTATGTTTCTGGGAGCACACAGTTTCTTAATAATAATAACTGAAGGATCCTAAGACCCCAATTTCTGTCTATTGTTCCCCAAGAAAGACCTCGTAGACCTTTAGAAACGAGGTCCTTCATGTCCTTGTGGTGTAGCTTTCTCCTAGACATCCCCAGACCGTTGGAGGGAGGCATCTCTCCACCTTCTAAATGGTGCCCCCTGTGACCTTTCCTCACCTTGTGAGACTACTATTCAGAGAAGATATTATCACTGCTTCGCTGCCATCCTCTCCTGCCTCAGAGACATGACAGTTGAAAGTTCCTCCCCATAAACTACACAGTACATTGTCCCCGCAGAGAGCACTGCCTCTGTCTTGGCTCTCCTGCTGTCCCTTGCCAAACACATGCAACGGCTTCCACGCAGATGAAAAGAGAAGCGGAAATGGTTTCCAGGGCTGCCCTCTAACTTGGGTCAACAGGGTGACTTATCACAATCCTAGGCTCAAGACACATGTTCAATAGAATCTTTTTGATAAGAACATACTGTAAATATGGCAAAGGCCTTGACTTTGTTACACAGATAGTCTGTTATTTTTTCTTTGTCTTTTCTTTTATTCTTGTTATTAAATATCAGCACCATCATTTACACCAAGAGGGTGAGAGTTTAACATTTTAAGTACAAATCCATCCTTATTACTAGAAAAAATAAATCAAAATGCATGTCCCCACCCATGATGAGTCAAAAATGTCCTCTGAGGAAATATCTAGAAACTCTTTTCTCTGTGCCCATCATACTTACAGAAGGCAAAATGCAGTTGATTCAGGCTGGCTGGGTCCGAGGCCCATCAGAGTTTGTAGTTTGTTTATTCTGCCCCATTGCATTTTCTCTATCGGTACAGTAACCCGGTATTATGGAGCAAGATCAAGTCTATGCTCAGACAAAAACCAAGCTGTTCTGAGACTAGCACTTGATTCACTGTGCCACACTCTCTCTGATGTTCCCCCACGGGGTGTGTGAAGCAAGTGCCAAGTGCAGTTTCCCATTCTGCACAAATGCTCCAATTGGCTACATCCCTTTTCCTCCTGGCTTCTTCGGGTCTGAGGATCGTTCGTGGAGATTATGCTGCTGGACTTCACCACACGGCAGTGGCTACATTTCACTCTTAGCTGGAATCATTTCCTGGGATTCTGTACTAGAAAGAATTTTCTGAGGGCCCCCTAGGCAAAGGTCAAGGTTTTCTCAATGCAGGTGATCGCTGTCTTACATTAATAGTCGGGATTTTATTTTAACCAGCAGGGCTCCAGCATTTTTCACGGATACCTGCAAATGTGCCTGAAGTGATGTTAAGTTTTCCTTCCCTACAGTCTGCCTGCCTTGCTTCAAACAGATCTGTTTCACTTAAGGCCAAGGCTCAGTATGTTAAAAACAGCTGGGTAGATGTAAATGCCACTGATAAACCAAGAGATGCATGTCCTAATCCCATGTTGGCTGGAGAGATTGCATTGTAATTCTACATTTATGCACCTATTTCTGCATGGTATAGAGACCACCTCGTGGGCGGGGACTGTGTCTTCTTTTTCCTTACTGCCAGGAATCATAAATATTACGTTTGATGAACTGGATTGTACTAGCTGTAATCCTTTGCATATCACGTAAGCTCTCTAGGTCTTAATGTTTACAGTGTAAAATGATGAAAGAACTGATTAATCATCACACTTCCAGCGTGATCATCCCATAATTCTATGCTTCTGATTCTCTTTGACTAGAGGTGGTTCTGTCTAACTCTCAGCCAAATAAGAGAGCACCCACTTAATGCATGTTTCCTATATTCAGGATGTGGGGAGTTTGATTTTGAGTTATCCATTACAGAGGAAAGTAAAACTGAATACTTTTCAGTGTCACAAAACAGATTTATGGGTGAGGCAGGAGTATTAATTCAGCTGAGACACCAGTGATTGTTTCCCCTGCCAGTGCGTCTCCTCACTCAGAGGTAGACAGAGTGACAAGGTTCATCCTCAGGGTTTTCATTCAAGTTGCAATTAATTCTCAAAAGGGCTTTGGTTCATGCAAAGTCATTGGCTTATGTTTTTGAGCAGAGGATCCAATAACCAAACCCTTATACAAAACACTTTTTATCTTTACATAAAACCTTTTAGCTCAATGACCTTGGCACATGAGGGACCCCATTCACCATTTCCGATTCAGAAGCATGTAAGCGGTCACACCTAAAGGTTAAATACTTTCCATTGGTGTCAGTGACCCAGAACTTGAAAGTGATCTTCTTCTCACCTTCCCATACTACACCGTCATGATTACAAAATGTTGTTTTCTAATTAATCTGAGAAGCATGACACGGTTAAAAGGTCACTTCCCTTCACTTCAGTGCTGCACAACTTCAAGTCAGCAGACTCCATTCAACGAGAAGTAAATGTAGCAGAGTTGTTGTTTTTTTTTGTTTTGTTTTGTTTTGTTTTGTTTTTTAATCTTTACAAGTGTTTTTCTGTATAGTAATTGAGAATGGAGAAGGTGAAAAAGGTTACCTGGATCACCCATTCTGGACAAGACTAATTATTGCTTCAGAGTATATTTCTGTTTGTATTTGAACACCCAAGCGAAGTTTATAGACTTGACTGTCCTGCAAATTGTTTTTACCAACAGCTGTAATCATTATGGAGGTTAAATCAGCATTTATTATTCAAGATAATGCATTACTAGTTCTTCAATAGTAGGTGGGTATCTGCTTGCAGAATTATTACCTTGATAATAGTCTACAAACTAAAAGAACTCTCTCTGAAATGAAGAGAATTTTACCCTTTGGCATTCTGGCACTTAAATATTTGCCAGAATCTACCTTTCTATCTACCTTTACCACCAGGACTAGCAGGTAAAGAAAGAACAAATGATCTCGTAAAGCATTTAGACCACAGCCAAATGCTAGCTTTGTCCATAAAGTAACTACAAATTAATGAACTGATGTTCAAGGTGTAGAAATAAACCTCCCACTTATGGAGTGAATGATAGTCTAAAATACCATAATGTTATCCTCCAGGTTACGGCATAAAGAAAAGAAATGGGACCAAGTAACCCAAAAATGTTACCGCCTGGACGAAGCTGCTCATTACCTTCCCTCATCAGGCCTATAGAACATTCCATCAGGGACTCTAAGTGAATTTCTTAGCCTAGTGATGGCAAAGCTAACTTACATTCTCGAATACATCACTTGTTATTTGTGTTTACGCAAGGCTTCACTGACTTAAACTGTTTAAAATTCTTAGTCTAAAAAGTCATTCTGATAAGAACTCAGATGGTCAGGGACCAAATGAACCAGGCCAAAACGAGTGCAACTGTTGAACATGTGCAGATGCCCTGAGCTTTGGAACGCATTAAATAATTTAGCTTCCCAATTATGTTCCACTTATGCTTTCACTGAGGCTCCACACATGCTTTTGGACCACTGAACCCAATATATTTCTTGTCTTAGAATAAACTTTTTTAGAAGTTAAATTATAATTTAAAAAGACAAAAGTGGAATGGGAAGGGATGCCCCCAAGACTTACAAAAACACAGTTTCATCCCCGCCAACATAACCACTAATAATAAATGCATATATATACACTAAGGGATTTTGACTTAAGGTTGTAAAGAACACATGGAAATCTTATTTGGTACTTTATAGCCTGTCGTTCCCATTTTACAGATTTGACCCCTGAAATCCACAGATTAAGTGATTTGCCTGAGTCTAACCTTTTCAGGTTGTATTAGAACTTGGAAATAGTCCAGAAGTTCTTTCCTTTTAAAGTTTATTTATTTTTGAGACAGACAGAGCATGAGTGGGGGAGGGGCAGAGAGAGAGGGAGACACAGAATCCGAAGCAGGCTCCAGGCTCTGAGCTGTCAGCACAGAGCCCGACGCGGGGCTCGAACTCGCAGACCACGAGATCATGACCTGAGCCGAAGTCGGCCGCCCAACCGACTGAGCCACCCAGGCGCCCCTCTTGCCTTCTAAATCTTGGCGAGCCAGTCGATGGCGGAGAAGATCCGGGACCCAGGTCTCCTGAGTCCCACCTCAGTGTTCTTTCTACTCCACCAGGTCACGCCTTTACTTGATTGGAAAATCTATTGGTAGACTTGAGGTTTAAAGAAGAAATGAAGAGCGTTCTTGCCAAATATTTTGCCCTATTGCTTCCCACTCTTTCTCAATTAATATACATTTGCCTGGCAACAAGAGGGATTTCCATAAATACACTGCTTTTACAAACATGCTTCTATCCTATTCCCTCTTTATTTCTTTCCCTCTGTAAGTAAGTAAACGTGCAAGGGAGAATCCATGAAAGGACTAAGTGGTAATGACTTAGCCAGGACAGGAAGGCGAAGCAGAAACACTATATGAGTGCCTGCTTTGGGGAAGCAACTGAACCAATATTGACTGTCAAATCACCCATGTTACTACATTGCTCTGGTTCAAGTTTACGGCACCTTGGAGTCAAACTAAAAGAGACTAAAGTGAATCTGAGGGTAACCCGGTGTCAAGGTGGCCAAACTATGACTGCAATCACACAATAAATTAGCGAAAAAAAAAGCATTATCTTTAGGGTCTTTCTTAACCATTAAATTTCACATTTGAGTTTCTATAGCTGGGCTTTCGGTCAGGCTGAGGGAGCAAGGCTCTCTCCTTTGACCATCAGGCCGATATTATTGGAACAAGTCTTGTGGGGAAACAGATAGCAACTTTATGCTAAACAAGCTAGAGTGACCTCAGAACCTCAGGAATCAAGGCAACAGATGATTCTGATGGTGGAGATGCAGAAGAAAACAGAACACAAGCAGAATGAGTGGGACTGAATATCAAACATTAGACCAACAGACTCCATAAACCCACAGAGGTGAGCGATCAGATATCCTCAAGTGCAGCAAAAGAGAGAATACATACTTTGTAGAGAGATTTAAATGAGAGGGGATCAGCATTTAGGGACTCCCCAAAATAGATGGAGTGGGAATGAGAAATTGTATAGAAAATAGAGGACTACGTGAAAGGTGTGCAAAGTGGATGGTGATATCCCACAACCCTCTCCATCCTTTTGGCTCTTCTCCTGCTGGCAAGTGGAATGTTTTCTCAGTCCCCACATAGGAGATTGGAGAATTCCTGTCTGAGAAATCACTCTGCCCAAAGGAAAAGACCCATGGTGTTGACCTTAGGAATTGCCTACTCAACAACGAGTGTGAAGCATGCAGTCAACAAGCCCCATTTGTGCACACGAGATTTTCAGAAGAGTGATCGATTGATTGATCCAGTTATTCACTTTTAAATAGATATGGACATCTAAGGATCACCAAATACGTGTAAAATCTTCTAAAATAAAGAATGCAAAAGCAGCAAGTAGAAAGGAATCCCAGAGAATTAGAAACCATTAAGGAAGCAGAAGAAATCTTAAAACAACTGGAATAAAATTTAAATTAATATTTGGAGAGAGGTAAGATAGAAAGCAACCATTAAACAAGAACACCCAGCTGTAAAATAGGAAGGGAATCTTTCAAAAGCCCAAACAAAGTGTTCAGAAATTAAAACCTGGTATTCCTGATAGAAGGGATGAAAAATGCCAGGCAGTTGGGTGGCTGAGTCAGTTGAGCATCTGATTTCACTCAGGTCATGATCTCACAATTCGTGAGCTCAAGTCCCACATCGGGCTCATAGCTGTCGATGCAGAGCTCACTTTGGATTCTCTGCCCCACCTCTCTCTGTCCCTCCTCCACTCAAGTTTGCACTCTCTCTCCAAAATAAGTAAATATGAAAAAATAAAGGAAGCAAAACACAGTGAAAGAATTGGAGTAGGATGTTGAAGATGTCCCTCACCAACAGATAAAAAGACAAAAACGAAATGCAAGGTAGAAACAATAAAAATACTAAAGAATCAGTCAGAAACAGTGATTCTATAACTTTACTTGCATCAGAATCCCCTGGAGGGCTTAATAAAACAGATTGCTGTTCCCTCCCGTAGAGCTTCTGATTCAGAAGGTCTGGAGTGCTACCTGAGAAGGCACTTTTCTACCAAGTTCCCAGGTGATGCAGATGTGGTGGTCTGTGGACTAGACTTGAACCCCTGTTCTAGGAGAGTCAACCTCTAAACAACAGTGGTTCTAGACAATGAAATCCAGAAAGCAGAGAGAGAGGAAATGATAAAAGAAAGAATTCAAGAAGAACATGAATTTCCAGAATGACAGGGCACATTGAGTGTCCAGCACAATAAATGAGAAAAGATTCACTCCAGGGGACATTTCAGAACTTTGGGGATAAATATTTCAGGGATAAATATGCCTAGAAAGAAAGAAAAATATGTTCACATACCAAGAGTAAGACATCAAAGTGGACTCATACTTCTCAGTAGCAACACTCATAAGACACTGAAGGAATGCATTCAATGTATTAGGAGAAAAGATTTTCCAACTAGAATTCTATGTGCAGCCAAATTTCAAATAGACTGAAGGTTTTTTAACATTCATTTCTCAAAAATTTTACCTTTTCTATACTGTTTATCATGGAGCTCCTTGAGAATGTGTTTCTACCAAGAGGGGGCAGTGTGTTGGGATGGGGCAGGGGTGGGGGAGAGGGAACAATAAAGAAGCCTCAGGATACAGGAAAGAGGCAAAGGGGATTCCCTAGATGATTCTAGAGGGAGAGCTTTCTTGTGGCAGCTGAGTGGCAGGCTGTCAAGGCTGGAGTGGATTGTAGTGGCACCCCTAAATGGAGTCTGATGTGTTTACCTTTATTGGAAAAAAGGCTATAGTTCTCTAGAAGAGTTTAGAGGGTTAATTAATGAAAATTTCATGGAAAATTAGGCAAAAAAAGTACATTAGCCCTAGCTAAAATTAAAATTTGTATAAGAAAGCATATTTAATCATCACACACTATGGGACCCTACAATGGACATAATCACATTAATTTGTTAATATATTTTTTATTATGCTACATTTATATTGCAAGAAAGTAAGAGGGGAAGTATGTTTTAGATGAGGGGGGACACAATATTCATAAAACTACAAACATAGTCTTACTTTCCATAGAAGAAAATCATTAATATTTAAAATGGAGGAAAAAAATCAAGAAATAATTTTATTTAGAATAAGAGAAGAATCAATAAATATTGAATGTGGTCACTCCTGAAAGTATAATTTTTATCTGAGTAGATGGTTATTTTAGCATTATAGCCTGGGAGTTTAACTTGACATTTTTGCTGTGGACATGTATTGCTTTGCTGTTAATAAGAATTCTTAAAGGAAAGAAATAAAAGAAACTTAATCTTGGGCATGAACAAGCCAGAGAAGACTGAGAAGGAGCGGGTGGAAGAGAAATCCGAATTCCTTCCAGAGGTGCAGTGCGTCTCAGAGAAGGAAATCTGGGGAGGGCTATTCTAGACAGCTACAGACTTGAGCCCTCTATATAAGAGACAGAGACTATTTGTTATGATTTTTTTGAACTCAAGCAAATTTGGGAAGAGGATATATTTTAAAATCATATATATGTTCTATAAATCAGTTCAGTGGTTCAAATGTTTCAAAGCAAAAACCCTAAGGGCATTATCTCTTTATTATCATCATGGCTGTAACCTGTGGGCATTAGTATAATTGAGTCAGGGACATGGAATGACTCCATTCAGATAGAACCCTTACCCGAATGCTATGCTAATATCCTTCCCCCATCACAGAAGACAGAACGGCCTCTCAGACGCTGCTCTTCCACCATCTCCCCATCAAATTCCTGACCCAAGTAAGTAAGGCAGACCAGTGGCAAGGTTTACTGGAGCTCTTGAGACATGACTGTAGGATGTTGACTTCTCTTTATGGGCCTCTAGGTAATTGACTGTGCTTGTAAAGTTAGAGAAAGGCCAAATAGTGGTTGGACCTTCCTGTCCCTTTTCCAACTGCCAGCAAGCTGGAGGCCAAGCTATTAACGTTTAGGATGATATGTGGTTTTGGCATGCAAAGCCCTCTTGTTTCTAACATAATCAAATGCTGGTGGCTGATGAGCTACAATGTTTGGTTTTTCTCCACCATTTATTTACTGTAACAGGGACCCTTCTGGGTACGGTTTGCTGCTATAGGAGGAGCTGTGCTATGCCTCAGAAAGCTATTTGTTGATGAAACACTAATTGTAAAATAGTTACCTCAGAGAACCCAAATGTAATTACATTAAGTTTAATTACATATCATTAATTATATAAAATATTTAAATTGTTATGTTGAATTGTGCCGCACTAGTTGCTGTACATTTTTTCTGGTGTGTGGAGCAGATGTGCTTGAAGAGTTTGGATGTCATCCAGAAGTTAGTGAATTGTAACTGTTTAGATAATCGGAGCCTGATTTATACCATGCACTGAAAAACAATAGCCACATATTTTCAGCGATGTGGCAATATCAGGGGTAAGGATAAAGTAACTTATGCCTAGGTGATATTTGATAATTATAGCTTAGTGCAAACTCGAAGTTTAATCACCCAAACATAAGGAAGTCAGAAGTCTAATTTCTCATGTAAATCAACAGAACCAAACAAGCGTTTCTTGTTTATATTTGGAGAGAGCCATTCCTTTCCCTGCTATGAAACCGACATTTGATTTAGGATGCCAGAATTATCCAAAGAAGAATTAAATCACGTACTGTGTTCCTCAGAAATTCACTTACTCAAATTAATCCAACATTAGTTTGAAAATATTTATATACTGCACTTATATTCAGTTCTCTAATTTGATTGAAAGCATGGTGAAGTTTCCATATAAGGAGAATAGAAGAACAGTCAGAGAAAATTACAATAGGTTTTGCTTTCCCAGTATGTGACTGGTACTTATTATATCTGATACTAAATGGAATGATTGATATTCAGTTTTGGTAAACACACAGCAGTTCTGGCATTTGCTCTTTTAAGGGGTTTGCTTTCCTATTTACATCCATTTGGAATATAGCAAAGCAGATAAGCAGCCTTTAAATAGAAATGCAGAAAGGAAATATTATTTATGACTTGCATTTCTGCCAATTAAATATTTAGTACAATTCAAAATTTTATTTTATTTTTGTCTGCGCAGATACTATCTACAGTTAATAGTCCCTTTACTCATGGGTACTGGGTGGCTCATTCGGTTGAGCATCCGACTTCAGCTCAGGTCATGATCTCACAGCTTGTGGGTTCAAGCCCCACATCGGGTTCTGTACTGACAGCTCAGAGCCTGGAGCCTGCTTCGGATTCTGTGTTTCCCTCTCCTTCTACCCCCTTCCACTTGCACTCTGTCTCTCTCTCAAAAATAAACATTAAAAAATTAAAAAAAATAGTACTTTACTGATTCGACATTTTTTTAATAAAATTTCACAAAATTTGGAAAAAGAAAACTTGTTAGTACCACACCAGTTGCCAATTGTAACATGTCATTTCCAACGTCTTTGGAGAGGATCTTTTCCACAGAAATTCATTTTCAGGATGACCTATGCTTGTAATTTAAAGAGCTAACATGTAAAAGAAAAAAAAAATTTAAGATACCCCCCAAGTATTTTGATGGAAAGGCTTTATATCTCAGGTAACTGTGTACAGATAGGTGTGTAGGAATGCAGTATCCTGGTGGGTCATCTAATAGGAAAATAACTGAATTCCATATATATCGTCTTTGTCAATTAGACCAAAAGGTATAAGCTGAGGGTCAAACGGGGGTAAGAGGCACAAGGAAGGATTACAGTCACAAGGAAGAGTATGGAAGACAGCAGTTACCTGCCCAGACTGAAGACCAAGCTGAATGAAGACAGGGCCCTTTAGAAGGCTTGTGACCAGGAAGATCTGAGGTCCTGGTTAAGTCACTACAGCCTACTCGCCTTCCCAGGGCTGAAGGTAACTTGGTGGTAGTAGGAGTTAGTTCACCCGCACTACCGCTCCCTAGTGGAGATCCTGCCAGGTAGACCTTCAGTGTCATTCAGGCAGCTTCAGCTTTGATACTCCAGGTGACTCATGCAACAATTGTTATTATTGATAGGAGTCATCTTAGCGGTTTTGAACTGAAGCGTACCTTTCAACCACAGAGCCAGTTCAGTTTCCCAAAGCTCTGTTATAAGTCTGCGGCAAGCCTATTCCTGGCTCAGACCTCACAGGAGACTTTAGGGTCTCTTTGTCTTCAAGAGCAACAGGGGTGTCAGAACTCATCTAGAATCACCCTTCTTTTCTGTGACAGTGTCAGGAAATAAGAACAATTTATCCCTGACAGCTTTAGAAACACTATCTACTAATTTATGCACTACTTCTCCTTGGATAATTGGGATCCAGACATGTTCTGCATAACAGCCCCTGGCTCTGGGAGGGCCCTTGGCTTACCAACTGCTACCCCTCGAGGAGGAAGAGCCACAGGGTGAATGGATTGTGCCTTTTCAAAAAAAAAAAAAAAAAGAAAGAAATGAAAGAAAGAAAGAAATTAGGGGTGGTAAGGAGGTTGGAAGACAAAAGAGGAAGCGTTTGATAGGTCATCTGTCAGTAGGCCTTGATAGAGGCTGGGAGAACAATGGAAAGCCACTTCAAAGTGAACAATGCCATGCTGGGTATGTGCCAGTTTAATCGAACAAAAAGAAAGAAGACATGTCAGCTATTAAACACATTCATTAAAGGGTGTCCTTTTTTTTTTTTTTAACTCTTTGGTTTTTCCCACTATTTCTCCTTCTCAAGCAGGTGGAAAAAATGAATGAATCTATCAAAGCAGGAGGCAGATGTATAGTTACCCACTTTCTAGAAAGTCAAGCAGGACTATGTGAATTAATTAATTTATTATTGAGATGGAAGTTGTGTAGAAAATGGAAAACCGGTAAAATTCTTGGTAGTTTCCAGTAATCTCACACATTTCAAAATTTTGGAGAGTAAGGTACCCCCCCCCAAACTCCCTAGCTAGTTTTTATTTTCAGTTATAGCCAAAATAAAACAAGATCAAATGCTTAATTTGAAGTTTGGGGGAATTAAAAAAATAAGGAGATTTCAGATTTTAGAGCTATGATTCATGAACAGGAGGCAAAGAAAAAAAAGGGGCAATTTCAAATCCATGTTTTTGTGATAATTGGAAAAGAAAAAAGAGGCAAAAGAAAAATTTAATTAAGTGCCGTTAGTTCACAAATGATTTCTCATCTTGAAAGTGTCTGATGTGCTAGTCTATGCTATGAATTTAGAGATGAAGGAATAAATATCAAAATGTAGTAAGAACCTCAGGCTCTAGAAATTCCATGACATGTCTTATGACTTTAAGACAATGTACTACTCAGCCTCAAATTCTGTCTTTGACAGTGGAGCAGAGTATGACTTTTTTGGGGGACTTCTCAAAGAATGGGGGATTTGAGTAAAACTAATATTTCCAGTATCTGATCAATTCACTGAAGGTTCCTACTAAACGCCGTGTTTCTGTAAGTGAAGAATAGTTTGTCTTTCTGTCATCCACTGGTTTGGTTTGAATCAGATGTAGAACCGCGATCATTTATTTTGTGCTCAACTCTTGTCTCTTCTATAGTCATAGTCCTGATTTGTGTCTCATCTGCCTTTTGTAGTGCTCCAAGGTGGGAACTACATGGTACATATGTAGGTTTGTGTGTTATCTATTTATTTTGGAAATATTGATTGAGTTCTTACTGTACCAGGCAGTACATGACCTGATGTTGGTCATTTAGGGAAAAAAAAAAATAGATACTAAGTTCCAACTCCATGGACTTATTATTCTAGTGGGGGAGCAGATATGCCAGATGATATATAGAAGATATGTAAACCCAGAAGGTAACAGAGGTATTCAAAGTGTTTTGAAGAAAAAAAGTATGATAAGGAAGTAGAGAGTGACATGTGTGCTCTTTGTGCCTGGCAGTCAACAAGGACAGGACCTCTCTGAGAAAATAACAGTTGGGTACACAACTCAGTGAGGTGAACAGACCACTTACCCAAATGTCTGGTGGAAGAGAGCCTCCACAGAGGAATGAGGAAGCCCCACGTCTCTGAGGAAATTGTGCTTGATGTGTTCTTCAAGCATCAAGGAATATACACCAAACTTACGTGAATGTAAATGCTAGTGGTTTGGACTGTTGCTCTCTCTATAAGTCTTACACTAAAGGACAATTATTATATTTTGACTCTCTATGTAAAATACTATCGTTATTGCTGAGAAATATTGTTTTTTTCTCAAACTTCCCCAGCTGGGTCTTTGACATCATATATATATTTTTATCTCATATTATCAATGGAAACAGTGGTTTTATATTATCATAGAGCTTATATTTATCATTAACTTAGTGACCCCTGCTGGGAAGCTTAAGATAACCATCCTTAAATTCAAAGTTGGGTTCTCAGCAATATAGATACTTGGACCTCAAACCTGAGTTCTTTATAATCCAGGATAACGGATTTTGCAAATTGATCATTATGCCTGTCCCTGAAAGCTGATCGCTCACCGAAGGGACTAGCCCTTGTCGTGTAACTGAGAGTGTGACCAATTCTAAAATTTGAAATTAGCACATTCTTCCAGATTGCCTGTCTCTGTTCCCTCACGTTGCTAGGTCTATTTTATTTTACTCACCAAGAGGCACTTCTTGCTTTCTTTCCAATATGCTTAAAAAAAAAATCAAAAGACACAGATGATGTCGTTTTCCATCAGGATCTTTTTTTCCCCATCACAATAGCATGATTCAATATCATATGCCAACCTTTTTACCATCACATTTGCAGAACTAAACTCTTCAAAAGGGAGTAAACACCCCACAGAGCAGAGGCCTTATAGTATTATTTTCATGAATATTTAAAGAGCCAGATGCACTGTTGTCAAAGTGTAAGCTTTTATTTATGTAGACCTGTACACATTTTTAGATTCTCCTCGTCTCCATCCTAGACCATATTGTCATACAAAATCAGTTTACAGAAACCAGGAGGAATAGTGTCCACTAACCTATTTAGTGTCTGTACAAAAGAAAAGTTACAATTCAATTAAATTTATGCTTCAGGGTAACAAAAAATTAGTACAGAATATTGATATTGGAAGATCTGTGGCTTCTAAAAACTGACCTAAGCGTATTTAATAATAACATTTAAGAAGGAATATTTATTTACAACAGTTTTATTAAAAGTGATGTATGTGTGTATACACTTTATAGGCTAGTCACTTAAAAGATGTCAATGCATAAATTCAATGAACTAGAATCCAACTCTGAATCTTTCAATGATTCAGTAATTTTTTTTTTCTGGATACTACAATTTTTATGGAAGATAGATACCTTAGGGGGAAATATGGAACAAGATGATATAAACATAAAAATCACTTTATTTCTTCGCTCCTTTCCCCCTTCCTTCCTCTCCTCCTTCCCTCCTTCCCTCCCTTCTTCCTTTCCTCCTTTCCTCCTTTCCTCCTTCCTTCTTTCCTTCCCTTTTTACTTCTTTGCCCTAGCTTTGAAGACCTAGATTTTGTAACAGTTCCACTGAGTTTAGTGTATTCTGTGTCTGGATATATAATGAAATTTTGCTACTTAGTGTGGGCAATGAACAGAAATACTCCTCTGAGTAGATAATATCTTTTATTTTTTAATTTCTCCTGTGGGTTGGAAGGAGGTAGTGGCATTTGTTATGATATACGTCTCTACCATTTTTAAACTAAACTGCAGACTTCAATTGGATTTCACTGGTTTTTTCCATTATAGTTCTCTCCCTGTTTAAAATGCAATCTAGCGGCGCCTGGGTGTCTCAGTTGGTTAAGCATCCTTCAGCTCAGGTCTATGATCTCACAGTTTGTGAGTTTGGGCCCTGCATCTGGCTTGCTGCTGTCAGTGCAGAGCCCACTTTGGATCCTCTGTCCCTTCCCCCTCTCTCTGCCCGTCCCCTGCTCATGCTTGCTTTCTCTCTCTCTCGCCCCTCTCTCCCTCTCTCAGAAATAAATAAATATTTTAAAAAATGCAATCTAGAAGGCCACCTTATATTCAGTTGCTATGTCTCTTTCTCTTTGGTGTTTTCTGGTCAGTAATGGTTTCTCCGTCTTCTTTAAAGTTGTCATGATCTTGGCACTCTTGAGGAGTGCTAGTTGGGGGTTTCGTAGAACGCCTCATAGTTTGGGATTGCCTGATATTTATCTTATGTGTAGACTGATGTTACGTTTTCTGAAGGATGTCATAGAGATGAGATGTCCTCTCTACAACCTCCTGTAGGAAGACATGTGACTCCATATGACTTCTCATCGATGATGTTAATCTTCACCACTTGGACAAGATAGTATTTGCCGAGTTTCTGCACCGTTACACAGTAATTTTCTCTTTCCATACTTTATTTTTTTGGGAAGCTATTCACTAAATGTAGCTCCCACTCAAAGAATGGAGGAAAGAAGGCCCTTTCTCAAACCTAGGATATACCCTCTAATGGGGCAGAAAGGAATGGATGGATGAAAGCTATGGGTAGGTTTGGATCTCATTGTTAATCTTTCACTGAAGACTCAAGACATGCAAGAGGGCAGTCTCCTCGTGAAAGTGAATAGACCATGATGGGGAAAACTATTCTGCCTTTGGTTATTAATCTTGCTCATAACTGGTAGTGCATCCATTAGGTTCTGGCCCCACTTCTGAGAACTGATCTCAGCTGCAATGGCTGAACTGGCTGGTCATCTCTCTTCTACAGTCTTTCATGTTCAAGGAGATTACAATGTGCCCTTTCACGTTACTTCCACAGCTGTGCCAGCCTTGCTATGTCATGCTTGCTTGATGTGCCATTGGCCAAAGCAGATCATGTGACCAAGTCCAGAGATGATGCTGGAGGCACCATACAGTGGGGCGAACGTGCATCAGTGTGATTCAATGGGAAGCCTTCATGTAGTAATCTACACATTCGTGTAGGAAGTAACTAGTTGAGAATAGAACTTGAATCAGTCCTGCTTCAGCCCCCATCTCCACTGTAGCATAAGACAAATAACAGATTTTGTTCT
The DNA here is from genome assembly GCA_030068075.1 of Paguma larvata. Lineage (NCBI taxonomy): Eukaryota > Metazoa > Chordata > Mammalia > Carnivora > Viverridae > Paguma > Paguma larvata. Next base: position 21,601,916 of record CM057835.1, on the reverse strand, counting down.
TCTATTATGTGTACTAAAGCAGGAAATTCAGCTCATACTTTATGTTTTCGGTAATAAAGGTTGACAGAGAGCTTTCTCTTTAACCTTTTAGATAATTAGTGCATTGGGCGGGCCATATTCTTCCCTCAGCATTTTTACTATTTTAAGGTACCGAAAGAGGTCTAGAATAGGAATCAAACAGCTGGTGAACCATATCTAGTTTTGACTATGTAGGTTGGTAACCTTTAACAAGTGATATACCCTTTTTTGGCCTTAGTGTAATTATCTATAAAATAAGGATGTTCAATTGCCTTTTAAGATTATTCGACTCTAGAAAGTCCTATGATATGGTCTTTATTTTTAATTCACACATTTTCCTTCTTTAACTCTTATTATTTATCAGACCAAGTTAGACACCTAAGCCCGGCTAGGGCCAGGAATGGAACGCTTAGCAGACATAGTCTACATTGGTAGTTAACAGCAAGGGACTTTCATTGTCAGACGCAGAAACAAATTCAAATCCTAACTCTATCACTTGTAAACTCTAAGTGCTTGGATTTGACCATTAAGAGTTTGACTATAAGTGGTAATAGTTATATTTACCTCACAGAGTTTTGAGAGGGTTAAACTGAGTTAGTTAAACTGAGTTAGATAGTCAGTAAGGCCTGTGTCGTATAGTCAGTGCTCAAGTAATGGTGTCTACCACTATTTTTAGGGTAACTACTATTGACAGTAAGAGCAAGCCAAACAAGGCTTTGTCCCCTAGTATGTTAAATTTTGTCCTCTACTACTCAATATACATGTGTAAATGATTTGTGCTCAAAGCGCCTGACTTGTATCTGAGAAAATTTTCACAAACCACACTTTGCTCCTAGCAGATAGATTTGTGGGGGGATTTTTTAGTCCATTTTATAGCTAACTGAACTGAGGCCACGTCTTTCTATGACGTCTTATTTCTGTGGTGGGAACCTAAGACAGAGTCAAATTAGATGCCACCAGGGCTCTGTCCCAAGTCTAATGTTAGATGCAGAGGCAGTTGTTTCTCGTTTTGTTTTGTCTTTTTAGTTTTTCTTTTTTCTTAATTTCTTTTTTTTTTTTCTCCCTATGTTTGTTTTCTTTTAGGAGCTGTTGGGCCTAATTCACACAGCTTGGGATATAGAAACTGACCTATTTTCTCACTCAATGATCTCCTCCTAGAGGTTGATTTCCTTCTGCCTTGAATTGAAGTCATTTTCTTGACTTTTTTCTTTGACATTTTGCCTTGAATTGAAGTTATCTTCTTAACTAGATTGTAGATGCCTTGAGGGTAGAGGAAGCATTTTGGATATCTTTGTTTTTCCCCAAGCACTTAATACAGAAACACGAACATAATACGCCCTCCAATAGGTTTTTAATATCGCCCAAAAAGAGCTCTGAGAAGCAGTGAAATTCAATAGCAAATAAGTTCATCCAACACTCCGTAATAGACAGGATATAATGCATTTAATTTATGGGATAGGCTTTAATTCTTAGACCAGTTTCTTTAATTCTTATGAGGGTTTTAAATTTTTCGTCTTTGAATAAATTTGCGAATCGCAAATATTGTCCATCCTTTCAACCAAGCATCATATATGAGTATCACTAGACCTATTCCATTAATGCTGAAACTCTATTGCCCCTATAATTATGGGAGAGTTAGCATGCCTACAGTGAAAAAGAGGAAGACTTAAAGTGCCCGTGCTTGAACTTGTGCTGAGTGAGGCTCAGTGGACTTGGAAGAGCCTTCCCGAGTCACACAATGACAGATGTTATTGCCTTGCTCTGTCATCTCTGACTCTGTGACTGTTCTTACTGTTTCTGTTGTTGTTAAAAATGAACTTTACAAAAATAATAATTACAAAATAATTCAATTTGTAAAAACATCCGTCCTACTCAATTTTGGTACACTGAACTCCCTTCTCATTGGTAAAGGAGGAAATAAAGGCCTTCTTTTTTTAGAGATGAAACTATTGGCAACTTCTCCTAAGAGTTGAGGGCAGGATGAAATGTCTATGACAGTCTCTTTTTCTGTCTGTCTGTGTCTCTCTATCTCTCTCATTTGCTTTCTGACAAAATGGAAAAGAAAAAAAAAATGCCATCCTCCAGCAACTGCTGCACTCTGTTGTTTTTGATTTTCCACATGAAAGGATTCTATTTAAGCACAGGAGGGTCTACGAAGACTGGCTTCTTGTTGAACAAATATATTAATAGTTTTCCTCCTACAACTTGTAGCCTGATCAACTGCAATTATTTCAGGAGCCAGAATAACGCAGGATTCTGAAAGGGAATACATCAAATGCTTTTTAAAGTCAACACTAAGGCTAAATACAGAACAAACAAAAGGAAGGTATTTACTGCAGGCATTACCTGCCCATGTAAGTATTTATAAACGACACGGACAGACATAAGAGTAACAACGATGGAAACACCATGTCACGCCTTGAATGGACTGTGTGTTCTTGATTATACTGATCAGCATTTGCCCTTTTCATTGACATCAGAAACTCCACCCCCAACCTGCCCCAGGCTGCTGGAATCTGTGCGACAGTAAGGCAAGATTAACGTTAAGAAACACACAAAAGGCAGAAAACAAATAGCGCTGCTGCCATCTTATTGGCTGGTGTGCTCCTGGGATGATCTGTAATCATTTCTTCAGCTTAGAAATCAGCCCTGCGGTCTTTGGAGTATTATCGAAGCTCTCAAGCTCTGTGGGTTTTTTCTCCTGTATTGTTTATAAGAGTTCATTCATTTTGCCATTAATTTTAGTAGAGGCATAAGGTTCGCTTTTTCATTGTCAGTTTTAAATTTTGGAGAAAATAAAGCAAAACAGTGAAAAGGGAGAAAAAAACAAAACAAAACTCTGGCACCTAAAATGTATTTGCAGGTCAGTAGTGTTAATTTTTTTTCCATTCAATCTGTAAGAAGCTTTAAAAAAATATTGTCCTTTTAAAAAAATGTGCTCAAACCGAAGTGTAAAATGATGTTAGGAGGGAATCATTATCATCTCTGTGTGTTTACAAAGAACACACATGAATATATACACACATAGTCAAAAAAGTAGTTCTTTAAGAATTCCATGTCACGAAAGATTTAATTAACCTTTTCACTAGGAAACCAATTCTGCTTGCTGCCTTCATTATCCCTTCCTTCTGTTTCCACCCCATGGCTCTCACACTTTATTTCTTTCCTCTTCTTTTATTCCCCCTATCCTTTGGCCCATTCTTTCATCAATGATCCCATTGTTAAATCTGCCAGCTGGTGTTGGAATCCCTTATTCCTCTCCATTTCCGACTTGCACAACCTTGGTTCCATACTTTAGCTTTTGCGGTTACCTGCTTTATTGCATCCTCTATTCTTTCTCCATTTTTAATTGAAACAGCTATACCGACCCAGGAGTATAAGGTCAGCTGAAAAGTTTGACAGTCTACAAGGAATAAAACTCTGAAATATTATTTTTCCCACAGGGCATAGCAATTTGTCTTAAATGAATGTCATTTATGGAAATAAAATCAAATGAAATCCACTCCAAACATACACACACACACACACACACACACACAAACACACACCATTTATTAAATGCTATATGAAGGGATTTATCATTATAATTATCTTAATTTTACTAATATTATGTCTTTTGTTTTGAGTTTTGGATATTAAAATAGACTCCGTAAACAAGGAAGCACTGGGGAAGATATTTAAATGACATGCAAATAAGCATTACAGTTTTGACAATGTCCTCATTCTCAAGTAAACTTTTAGAAGTTATCTTTTTGCTGTTGTTGATGATATGTATAGCTGTTTTTCTCTACCGCATTTCCTCCTATCTATTGTTAAAGGAGAGTGAGGGTGTGTATTCATATAACCCCCGTGCTTGCAATGCCTAGACATGTTGGTTGCTAGGTAACAGAATACTATGAGGAAAGCAGGGCTCATAGAGTGTATCTCTGATCTAGCAGAAATACAGAAACCACCACAGGAGGGAAGTTTTCTGCATTTCCTTACATTTTTGCTGAATCAAACAGAATTATTATTGCATGACAAAGTACCACTTAGCCTCATGAAACTTCCTGGCATTTTCACTTTAATCATTGCTGTAAAGAATCCATAAGTCTTGCTTGGTTATTTCTATAAGAACGTATGGTAGGTTTACTGTACTGAGTCAAACTTTCTTGTCCATGTTCCTAGTCTTTTTGGTTCACCCTAGGTTATTAAAGTTTCTATTACTGGGTACTTGAATTGACTTGTTAGTTTCCAATGTCTTGCATTCGAATAGGATTTTAAGAAAATCCTTATATCTTGCCTGGCCAAAACTAGCTAGGACATAAAGTCATACAATTGGCGGAAATTGCTCGGGACTTCACCACTGTAAAAAGAGAAAAATTAAAACTTCTCTTCTAAAACCTTAATTCTTAATTAAAACAAGCGGACTTATTAGGCGTCAAGAAAGATTAAGAGATGGGTCAGTTCATTTTTTTTTTTTTTTTGAGAGAAAGAGGGAAAGAAAAAGAGAGAGCAGGGGAGGGGCAGAGAGAGAGAGAGAGAGAGAGAATCTCAAGTAAGCTCCACACCCAGCATGGGAGCTGGACTCAGGGTTTAATCCACAACCATGAGATCATGACCTGAGCTGAAATCTAGAGTTGGATGCTCAACCAGCTGAGTCACCCAGGTGTCCCTGGGGGCCATTCATTCTTGGGTCCCTGGGTGCCCACTGTGTGCTTATGTGCTGAGCACTGATGTTACAGAAAATGAGACAGCATCCTGGCCTCTGCATACATGTGGGGAGAGACATACAGAGATAATCACATTGTGGGAAACTTCGAAGAAGAACATAAGGAGATTTTGGGGAGGACAGAAGCGGCAGCAACCAACTAGGCCTCAGAGGGTCAAGAGGCTTCAAGGAGCTGTGTCTTGAAAGATGAGAGATTTCCCAGAGAGAAAAAGGCAAGTGACCTTTCCTGCCTTTCTCAGGACACTCATCCATCAATACAAAACACTATTACATAGGGATGCCTTCCTAGACTTCTTTATCCATGTGGGTTTCATTCATCATATATTCTCTTAGTCTCTTGCTCCCATTCTTGAGTGGGCTTATCTCAGGTTTTAGTTATATATCAAACAATATTATTTAATACATTAATGGAGATTACCACCTTTCTCCATCAAGGAAAGGCACACAGCTGTTTCCTCACGTTATCCCCGTGGGATATCACAGTGTCTTGCACATAGTAAGGACGTAATAAATGTTGAATGAATGAGTGGGAAGACTCACAAATCATATCCTTTAGGTAGCTGCCTTCCCTGATTTAATGGTTTGAGTGGCCAAGCTCATATTCCCTGTCTTTGATACTCCTAAAAGAAAGAAACAAAAATGAAAACAAACAAGCAAAAAAAAAAAAACTATTGTTACTACACTACTCTTAAGTGTACCCTATATACTCTTTCATAAATCTAAATCTACCAAATATATCCCATAGCTCTAGTCTTTTGCCTAGTATATAAAACATGAAAGAGAACACTATTAGATGAATTCTACAGGCAGTTCAAATACAGGTTAAAAAAAAACCAAATATATGTATATATATATGTATATATATATAACCTGGTCAGTTCTTCATTGTCCCAACTACAGTATCTACAGTAATCCCCCCAGAGTCCATTAATAAATCACTATCGGGGGTGGGGATGGGAGTGAGGATTAACATTTGCTAAGTACTTACTTTACATCAGACCTTAGATTATGTCCTCAATCTATACAGCAGTCCCCCAGTATCCACAGTTTCACTTTCCCTGATTTCAGTTACCTGCACTCACCCATGGTCTGGAAGCAGATCTTCCTGACAATACATGAGAAGCTTAATCGTGGTCCACACTGTGTCACAGTGCCTGCATCATTCGCCTCACTTCATGTCATCACGCAGGCATTTTATCAACTCACATCATCACAAGAGGAAGGCTGAGTACAATATAGTAAGATACTTTGAGAGACCACAGTCACATAACTTTTATCACAGTATATTGCTATAATTGTTCTATTTTATTATTATTTATTATTGATATTCTCTTACTGTGCCTAGTATATACAATGAACTTTATCAAAGTATGCATGTATAGGAAAACACTTGGTATATTTAGGGTTCAGTGCTATCCATGGTTTCATGTATCCACTGGAGGTCTTGGAACATAGCACCTACCACAAGATTTAGATACTCTGTTAGCCCCATTGTACAAAGAAGGACTTTGAGGTCTAGACAAGTTAAATGGTATTTCCTAAGCTCACAGTAAGCAAATAAGAGAACTGAGTGTCAACTCCAGGTCAGTTTGACCCTAAAGCTATTTTCTTTTCATTACTTCCTACTTCTTTTACCATTAGTCTTTACTGTCTGAATCCTGAGAACCCTCTCCCTCCCTCTCTCTCTCTCTCTCTCTCTCTCTCTCTCTCTATCTATATATATATATATATATATATATATATATATATATATATATATATACACATATGTGTGTGTGTGTGTATATATATAGTGTATCACACACACACACACACTCTCTCTCTATACACACACACACACACACACACACATAATTTTCAGAATTCAAACTTTCAGTAGGAGAATTTTACATTAGGTAAAACTTTTCAGAAGTAGAAAAATTGTTATTCACTTATGAGAAATCATACTTTGTTGCCTTTTTATGTCTTTAAAGCTTTTATTTAAGTTCCAGTGAGTTAACACATTGTGTAATATTAGTTGCAGGTGTACAATTTAGTGATTCAACAGTTCCCCATATCAGCCAGCGCTCATCAGGACAAGTACACTCCTTAACCGCCAACACCTATTTAATCATCCCCCCTAACACCCACTTCCCCTCTGGCAACCATCAGTTTCTTTACAATTAAGGGTCTCTTTCTTGGTTTGCCTCCTCTCCCCGCATTTGTCTCTCTCTATATATGTTTTATATGTTTAAAGCAAGGAGTCTTTCTGATTGTTCCTTTGTCAACCTATGTTAAATATTAAGGAGTTGCTGCTAACTTTGACTTAGTTCAGGGACTGTCAGGTGGGCCCACAGTGAATGCACTACTGGGTTGAATTAGAATCGAGTTTTCTTTTCAGCCTGCATGTTCAGCAATGTGAGTAGTGGACAGTATGAGGAACAGACAGTGTGAGAATGTTCCCTTCATGACAGAATGTAGGGTTAAGTGCCTCTTTTTTGTAGCTTAAAACATGAAAATTCAACCTTTGCAGTTTGTAAATAGCATCCTTTCTCTTCTAAGAAAACACTGTAATTATATACTTTAAATATTTCAAGCCTAGAGATATCTCACTTAAATCTAGGGAGTTAATAAATGTTTTCAATATGGTTTATACTAGAAGCTTTGAGAATCTGGTAACTTAATTTGCACTAAAAGCACTTAATTTTGTGAAAGCCATACCAAACTTGCCATTGCTAACTGCACAAATAGGCAATTTGCTAATGGCGTTCCATTTGTGGCAGTTTATGGACTACCTGCCCAATTGACTCACCAAGGCACTTCCAAATATGAACCAGTCAATGTGAAACATTGAATGGCTTTTAATTCAATAGAACACTTACCTATTTAGATATAAATAAATAAAGGCATCATATGAAAGTGACATTCACTCTGTAGACCAGTTACTGGTGACACAAGAGTGAACCGAACAATAACAAGTCCTACTATGATAAAACATATCATCTCTCAGGGGAAACAAGTGTTAATTGAAGGCTTTGGAGGCAGGTGCATCCCAAGCTTAGGAACAAGACTGTGGGATAGGAGGAATCCTGACCTATTCAAGGAACATGAATAAGGATAATGAGCCTTAGAGAACCACAGGCAAGAGGGTATGCTGTGGGAGTTGAGGCTGGAAGGTAAGCAGGAGCCAGCTCATCCAGGACATTGCAGGGAATTGCTTCAGTCTGAATGTGCCTCATCCCCAAATTCATATGTTGAAGTCCTAATGCCCAACATGGTCATATTAGGGGGAGGTAAAAGTCCTAGGGAGATGGCTTATGTCATGAGGGAGAAGCCTTCATGAATGGGATTAGTGCTCGTATAAAAGAGAGTACAGAGCTCCCTAGCTCCTTCCACCACAGCAAGAGGTCAGCAGTCTAACAACCTAGAAGAGGTTCTTCACCAGAACTCGACCATGTCAGCACTCTGATCTCGTATTTCCAGCCTCCAGAACTATAGGAAGTAAATTTCTGTTGTTTATAAGCCGCACAGTCTGTGGTATTTTGTTATAGCAGCCCAAATGGACTAAGACAGAATTTATGCATTTTTTTTTCAATAAACACCAAGCATCTGCTATGAGGTGCTATTCCAGGGATAAAGAAGTGAATAAAACTGATTAATCCCCAGAAGACAGATAATTAACAACTCAACTCATAAATAGAGAATATGCCATATAGAAAATATTATGAAGAAATCTAAGCAGGTGAAGGGGACAGAGAGTGACATTTGGGGTGAGGAGAAGACTTACTAGTCTATAAAGATCAGCTGGAAGGATAAGTTGACATTGGAAAGTAGGCCATACTAAGGGTTTTAGTCTTTCTAATAACAAGCGCTAACTCATTGAAGGGTTTTAAGTAGAGAGGTGGCATGAGCAGAATAGCATTCTAGAGGGATTGACCTTGCTGTAGGCTACAAAAATGAGAATAGGAAAGGGTAGAAGCAGAGGACTAGTAAAAGAATTATTACAGTTGCCTAGAAGGACGATAGTGGTTCAGACTGTTTAGGTATAAGGGATGTGTCTAAATGTGGATACATTTCATCATTGGAGTTGGTTCTTAATTCCATGTGGTTCTAAGTGACAGTGCTATCTTTGGAAAGAGTTCTGAGGTAGGAGTAGGAAGAAATGATTTTAAGTCTTTAACTGATTCACCTTGAGCTATGTTCCGGTTTTATACCTTCTCTATAAAAGGAGATAATGGTACTTGGATATTCTAGCTCTTAAGCTTTTGTAAAGAACAGATACTTAAGAAAGGCTTAAAATATCTAAAGTGCTATATCATACAAGGGGTAAGAAGTTGTTATTCACTATAAATACTATATGCTATAAATACTGTTTTTCTAGACTAACAGATATACCGCTGTTTATTCTTTTGAGTTTCCAGAGTGAACACAAAGGTAATATGAAGAAACCCACCATATAAATTATGAATATTGCAATTTAGATAGTACATGCATATGAATTAATATTAATTGACATATCGATTGAGCTCAACTGACAAAATGTCTATACTGTGACAATTTGTAACCATGGTCCTTGTCCAAACTTAAGTTTATGTTTAGAGCTAAGTGTTCAGATTTGTTCCCAGGTCTCTCTTTTTTTATGTAAATTTTAATTAGTTAATATACAGTACAATATTGGATTCAGAAGTAGAATGCAGTGATTCATCACTTATATATAATATCTAGTGCTCATCACAACACGTGCCCTCCTTAGTACCAATCACCTATCCAGCCCATCCCCCACCCAACTCCCTTAATCAACCCTCAATTTGTTCTCTGTCGTTGAGAGTCTCTTGTGTTTTGTTTCCCTCTCTTCTCTTTGCCTCCTTCCCATATGTTCGTCTCTTTTGTTTCTTAAATTCCACATATGAGTGAAATCATATATCTGTCTTTTTCTGATTTACTTATTTCTCTTGGCATAATACATTCTAGCTCCATCCACATCACTGCAAATGGCAAGATTTCATTCTTTCTGATGCCAGGCTGCTGAGTTTGTGCATAGCCCTCTAGGAGCTCCACTTTGAGAGTCTCAAAAAAACCAAAATGTCTGTAACAAGAAGCAGGGGGGGCAAGAAAGAATGTCAAGACTCCACTGGTTTAGGACCCAGGACATCCCTTTGCAGAACCCATGGATCAAAACATCTTCCTACTCTGGGTCGGGAACTCGCAAAAGTCTTTGTCTTGTGTATATTTATAGCCGGAACCTTCATGCAGACCCTAATGGAAAAACAAAACAAAACAAAACAAAACAATGGAAACCTAGTATGTATATTGTATGAATTCATTTGAATAAATTGGGCTGTCAACTTATTTTAGATATTAGAAATCTCTAACCTCCAACTTGAGATGAAACATTATGGTCGTCATCTGTACCATGTTGCTTCGCTTCTAACAGAGCTTATGCCACCGATGTGTTGATTGTGATGATGCTCAAAACAAAACTAAACAAACATTTCATTTATTTGCTGTGTCAATAGTGTTCTTCTATTTAAAATAGAATCCCTCTTCCCATTTAAATCCCTCTTCCCATTTAAATCCTACTGCCTGTTTATTAAAATAAACATCTTGGACATTGCAGTTTATTAGATTTTCTGTGAGGTTATGTTCCACAGATATCTGACCTTTTTTAATCATTGTGTGGCCAAATGAATAAAGTGCATGCATTGAAGCAGTGAATAAGATTTGGGGTTAGTGCGTTTGATGGAATCACAACCAGTAATTTTAAAATGTGACTGAATTCTTCCTACATTTAAAATCTTTCATTATGCTACTTCAAAGCTAATTTCTTTCTTGTTTTTCTGAATAGTTGCTTCCATTAATCTCACTTTAGGTAATGATGGTAATGATACAATTATATGTAATCATTGCCTGAATTCAGAATGCAACACATCAGTCCCTTTATGTAGTGATTGTACAGCTCTCTACAATCTTTGAATTTGGAAAGTTTCCATCATGTCTTGCCAAGATCAGATTGAAAAGTCTCTGACATTTTGCATAACATCAGTCAAGACGGTGTTCCAACTGTCCCTTGTAGTGACTGGGCAAACTCACCCATCTGGCTGGTGCTTGTTGAAGCTACGGATGAAGACATGAGACAGGCTAAGCAGATCTTTCTGTTTACAAAGATTCCAAAGCACTTAAACTATTCAGGAAAAAAATTGTATATATATACATATTTAAGAACAAGAACTTTGAAAAAGACCTTCAAGTGTGCTCCTGGCTAATCTACTTAAACTACTAATGACACAAATCATCATCTAGTGAATTTGTTATGTTTTTGTGCAAAGTAAATGTTTCAAAAATTATAATTTTTTTAAATTAAAATTTTTTTTGAGTTTATTTTTGAGAAAGAGAGAGATAGAGAACGTGTGGGAGCAGAGAGAGAGAAGAAACAGGATCCAAAGCAGGCTCTGTGGGCTCCAACACACGAACCATGATATGACCTGAACCAGCCAGGCACCCCTATTTCAAATATTTTAAATTTATTTTCCTAAAACTTACAGTTACTGTTACTACCAGCTATCATTCATTATCAACCTATTGCTTAGAGTACTAAGAGGCAGATTTGTGCTTCCATTTCTTTTTGTGTTTGTGGTATGTAAATACCATTTTGTTTAAGTTCTGAAGACAGATTTTGTTGAACACTTATTCAATCTAGTGCACGTAAGACTGAATGTTTTCTGTATGTTCTGATACACTGGAATCGAACATGCCCTTGTCTTCTAAGAATTAAATAATAAAATATGCAGGTAGCTTTAAGGTACTAGCTTACTATTTATCCCATGCTTAAAATATTTTTCTTTCTTTGTTGAAATCTCCATCTCTCAGGATAAATACCAGGACTTCTCTGGTCTTCAGGAAATATTTACAATTCCATCATTGCACCCCGACCCATTCAATTTGGTTTATAAATAATGTTTTTAAAGATTGGTGTCAATACGGTGCAGTATGGGTGGCAGTGGGTGGGATGTGAGTCGCTAAGTCTAAAATGAACTTTTTTTTTCCTTCTTAAATCCCTTTACCTCCTCTACATAGATTTTCTCTCTAGTTCTGAAACACGCTTTTTGTATTGATATCAGCTGACTAATTAGCATCTATTTATGGGCTTTAACTTAACCAAATGGAAAACGCTTGATTTTCTCTCTCAGATTTAATCTTCCTGACTCTTTATCTATAAGCAGAAATCACTACCTATGACTGGCTCCAATCAAACAACCAAGCAAGCAAACAAATAATTAGAGTTCTCCTTCTTCCTCTTTTTTTCTCCATCTCCCCACCCCAACCATTGGCAAGTCCTAGAAGCATGACATTGAAAACATGTCTTTCACGACTTCCCACCTCTGCTCTACCACCATCTTCTCCACACTCTCCCCTGCTCTACTGAAATGATCCTGTAATTGATGTCTTTGACTCTATCTTTGCCTTACAGTCTGTTCACATTAATTGTTGAAAAGGTAATCTATTGTGCCTTTTCCTGTTGTAAGCTTGGAATAAAATCCAAATGCCTCAAATGATCTTTTAAATCTCCTTGTAAATCATCCCATCTTACTCGGCTGGTATATCTTGTTCTACTCTCTACATTCTTGACTTTTCTCCGGCAATATTGGCCTGTCTCCTCTGATCCCAGTCTCTATCATACCACCTTAGTTAATTTTCTAAAGATCTTTTTTTTTTCTTGATTGATTGATTAATTGATTGATGTCTTTCTTTTTCCATTAGAATGTAAGCTTCAAGGGAACAGGGACATTAACTCTGATGTTTATTAATTATGAACAGTATGTAGAAATGTGTGTAGAATACAGAATGAGAGCAATAAATATTTGTTGACTAAATGGATAGGCCCTTAGGGGAACAGTTAATGCTGCATATATTAGGTATGTAAGTTGGAAAGAAGAACAGATTCAAAAGAAAGTTTTCTTTTAGGAGAATATTTAGTCAAATTTGAAAGAGAAGCCAGGGCACTATTGGAATAATAAAAATAAAAAAATAATAATAATAATGGTTTACTCCATGATCTCACCTCCCTCCTCTCTTCCTTCTCTGCCTTTCATTTCTTCCTTCCTTCCTTCCTTCCTTCCTTCCTTCCTTCTTTCCTTCCTTCCATCCTTCCCTGCCCTTCATTTCTTTCTTTCTTTCTTTCTTTCTTTCTTTCTTTCTTTCTTTCTTTCTTTCTTTCTTTCTTTCTGTCTGTCTGTCTTTCTTTCTTCACTATTGAGAGACAGAGAGAGACAGAGCATGAGCATGGAAGGAGCAGAGAGAGGGGGAGACACAGAATCCGAAGGAAGTTCCAGGCTCTGAGCTGACAGCACAGAGCCCGACGCCGAGCTTGAACTCACAAACCAGGAGATTGTGACCTGGGACGAAGTCGGATGCTTAATGGACTGAGCCACCCAGGCGCTCCCCTTCGTTTCTTAAATATTTATTTTTCAGGCACTATTTTAAAATCATGATTGAGTAAGGTGGAAGGAATTCCAAGGTAAATTGGAAAAGGTTCCTATGCTGACACTTATAAAGCCCTTCCTGTTAGGGAAAAAAAGTAAGAGGTTCACATGGATAGCTAGTAATAGCATAAAGTGACTCATATTAGAAAGCTGCTTTTATGGGAGCAGATACAATCGAAGCCTACTTCTCAAGGGCCAACTAAAAGTGTCTATACTAGCATCAACACTGGAGAAAATCTTGCCTTAATCCTCAGGGACACAGGCCGGCCCACTGTGCCCCATCCAGGATGACTTTGCACTCAGTGCTGCCAATATTATTCAGTTTAGCTACTCCTCAAACCTTAGGAATTTTACTTGGGAGCCTTCTCTTTCATTTCTTTCTAAAAATGATGGGATTAGGTGCTAATCTCTTCATTTCCTTCCTTCCTAATAGTCAGGCTGCACTCATTCCTGTTAGGTTTATCCTCCAGCTGGCCACATCTCATCACGGCTACTTGGGCTGAAACTTAATAGGGGCTTTTTTACATACCTTACCAGAATTCCTTTTATACTGGCCTAACTCTGTACAACTATTCATAACACATCAAGTCTGAGCTTTAAAAAAGATTTTCCTAGGGTGTTCTGGGTGGCTTAGTTGGTTGAGCATCTGACTTTTGATTTTGGCTCAGGTCATAACCCCAGGGTCATGAGATCAAGTCCTGCATCGGGCTACATGCTCAGCATGGGACCTGCTTATGATTCTCTTTCTCTTCCTCTGCACTTCTCCCCTTCTCTCTCTCTCTCTCATAGATAGATGAAAAAAAGAAGAAAGAAAGAAAGAAAAAAAGAAAGAAAGAAAGAAAGAAAGAAAGAAAGAAAGAAAGAAAGAAAGAAAGAAGAAAGAAAAAGAAAAAGAAAGAAAAAATTTTCCTATTTTGGTATACTGATAAACTCCCTTTTCTTATTAAGGAAATAAAGTAGTAGCTGACGGTATTTGGATAGTCCAAGTGAGACATTCTGAGATCATAGAAAATGTATATGTCTCTTTCCCTGGTTTGTGGCAGAGACCTTCTAAAACCCTTGTAATTTTCTAAGTGATAAGAACAGTAGCAGTATCTTTTGTTCTAATATTTATTCTTTGACCCCAATTCCTGATACGGAGTTCCTAAATCCTTTGAAATTTCCTGGGAGATACAGATATCTTTTGTTCTAATGAGGCAACTCTTGGTAGGGTCCTGGATGGGGGCCAGTCACCAGAAAGACCAAGCCATGATAAGAAGCTTGGCATTTTCATCTCCACCCACCTCTCTCATTCTCCAGAGAGAAGAGGAGCTAGAAGTGGAGTTAATGATTGATTACGTCTACCTGATGAAGCTGTCATAAAAAAATCCAAAGAGTGTGGTGTTCAGAGAGCATCTAGGGTTGGTGGACATGTAGAGGTGCTGGGATAGTGGCTCATAAAGAGTGTAGAAGGTCTCCACTCCCTTTCTTCATAACTTTCCCTGTGTATCTCTTCATCTGACTTTTTCTGAGCTTTATCCTTTTATAATAAACTGGTAATCTAAAAAACAAACTTTTCCTGAGGTCTGTGAGCCACTCTAGCAAACTAATCAAACCTAAGGAGGGGTTCATGGAAACCTCTAATTTATAGCCAGTCAGTCAGGAGCACAGATAACAAACTGAATTTAAGATTGAGATCTGAAGGTGGAGACTGGGGGGACTGTCTTGTGGGAATGAGCCCTTAGTCTATAAAATCTGATGTTCAGTTCACATAAATAGCCTCAGAATTGGATTAAACTGTAGGAGACCTAGTTAGCATCACAGAGAATTGTTTGGTGTGGGGAAAAACCTCCATACATTGGTGACCAGAAGTGTCAGAAGTGAAGTGTTCTGTGTGAGTAGTAAAGGAGAAACACATAGGAGGAGTAGGTTTTTTCAAACCATTGTTCAGCATGGAGTTAATGTTCCTTTAGTCAGCCCACATTTCCAAGAACAGTGTCCTAAACCCAGAAACACCTAGTGTCCTAAGATCCCAGAGGAGAATCCTATCAGAATCCATAAGACCTAGGGCCCCATTAGATCAGCAAGTTATAATCACAGGGAAGCCTTTCCTGTTTCCCGTCAACTGTACCAGAGTTTCTTGAGTAGAACAAATAAGTTCAGCATGATCCATGAGCTCCTTTGCACATAATTCTAGGAATGTCATAAGTCTCTCCGAGGTAGAATTAGGAGGATTGAAGATAAATCAACCACTGTTCGGGGCTGAGGTCCTAGCACTAATCTTCCTTAGTGAGAACTTTCCTTAATCATATTTTCACCAATACTCTAGTCTTTCTCTATAATTTCCCATTGAGAACATGAAAGTTTGAGCTAATCTGTGGAATCTGACTCAATGCCATTCTTGTCATACTCAGAACATAAATCATCTTGCCCCTCTGTATAATTTTCTTCCAAGATTCTTTCCTGTGGTGGTTCTACTCATTAGCTTGGCCATCTTCTTCTTTCTCTTTTCTTAGACACAGACTATAATTAATTCATATTGAGACCCATGTTTCCTGACCCTCAGCACAGCATTTTTACTCTATAAATTAATCTACTGCCTAAATCTATTGTAAATATTGATTCTAAAAAGACTTCAATGCAGTCCACTATGCTCAAGCAATATGGAGACAGATTCGATTTCTCAGGATATTGGCTAAATACTTTTAAAGTATGTGGATAGTTTTGCAAATAAGTTTAGGTAATGTATATATACACAAGTTAAATATGTATCCTAAGACTATTTATTTTTTTTAATTTTTCAAATGTTATTGTTTTTGAGACAGAGAGAGAGAGACAGAGAGTGAGTGGGGAAGGGACAGAGAGAGTCAGAGACACAGAAACCGAAGCAGGCTCCAGGCTCTGAGTTGTCAGCACAGCCCAACGCGAGGCTCGAACTCGGACTGTGAGATGATCACCTGAGTTGAAGTCAGATACTTAACCGACTGAGCCACCCAGGTGCCCCAAGACTATTTCTTGATATTATGGATTATTAGCAAGCAAAACAAAACAAAACAAAACAAAAATAATTATAAAACTCAAAGCCAAATATTGTTACTAAGGTGTTTCATGGGAATTGGGAGTGTTGACTAGAATATAAATGTCTTTAGAAATCAAGAGTTATAGGCGTTAAGGATGAGACACAGACATCCAGTGTTGAAACATGTGACTATTCAAGTAAAGCCCGTCAATCCAGAATAACAATGGATTATTGCACTCAAACAAAAATGGTACGCAAATGAACAAAATCCAGAGAACAGTGCTTTTATTTTCATGACTCCAGTTTTCTTTGGCCATTCGTTTCTCTTAATTTTTCTGCTTTGTAGGAGTCTTTGACCCTACGCTGTTTCATGATCCACTGAAATCTGAGGAAACCACAGGTCTAATTTTGCCACTATTTCCTTGAGTGCACTGTCAGATGGGACCATCCATGGGAGCTTTGTAATAATGAATTTTTTGAAAATATTCAGTGACTTTGTTGTTGTTTATTTTGGCGTGTTGGATGACTAGCAATGATTTTATTTCCCACAGGCAAAACAATATAGTTCCAATACTTCTTTAGAAAAATACCAGAAAGAGTAGAAGTATTATAGGCATAGCTAGTGCTGGAAAGCAAATAGTTATGTCCTCATCATATGGATGAGGGAATGGAAGCTTAGAGTGATTGCAATTTGCCAATATTAGAATTTGTCTTTCCCAGGTCCATGTGACTCTAAGCCCAAAATTATTTCCAAGACTTTAGGCTGTTTCAGGTATTCTATCTAAAATGCTGCAAATAACAGTTGCTCTTTTGTATAGTTATGAAAAATATGGAATATTTAACATTCCAATTACTAAGCTTCCACACTAAGCAACAATAACTTATAATCTCTCCAATAAATCCTAAGTACAGAAAAGATTAAGGCACTGTGCATTTATTTTGATTAAAATAATTTATGTAAATTTTAATTCAAATTAGGCTCAGCCTTAGGCACCTAGAATATTAATTCAGAAACTAGTCTTTATTAGTCCAGATTCACATGCACAGAGTTTTGGCCAAGGACATTGAAGCAAACACTTTATCTTTATTAGCCATCAAGTGGCAAGCATTTATTGAGTACCTTCTAAGCATTAGGGAGGAGCCTGAACTTCAAAGAAATTGCCATCTGTTGGGGCAGTATGACTAAATCACTTGAAGCCATTTGAAAAAGAAACAAGATAGTTCATAATTAAGTGCTAATGTGCTAGAGAAATTCAAGGAAGCAGAAGATTATTGAAAGCACCTGGATTCAATGAAAATTTTATGGAAGACTTTCCATTTTGAGTAGCCTTCAAAAAACATGGAGAGGCTTTGGGTAAATGGAGAGAAGCATGAAAGAATTCATAGTCAATGAGAATAAAGGTGGAATGAGATCACTTAAATTAATGGATCAGATTCAAAAGAATGCTTGTACTACTTGTTTGTCCTTCTATAAACTAAATAAGAGGAGGTACCTTGTGCCTCTTCCTCAGCTTCAACCTCAAGACAGTCCCTATGGGCACCTGGGTGGCTCCTTTGGTTCAGAGTCTGACTTCGCCTCAGGTCATGATCTCATGTCATAATCCTTGCGTCAGCCTCTGGGCTTGGAGCCTGGAGCCTGCTTCAGATTCTGTGTCTCCCTCTCTCTCTTTATCCCGCTCTCTCTTTCTGTCTCTTTTTTTCTCTCTCAAAAATAAATAAACATTAAAAAAAAAAAAAAAGACAGTGCTTCGCATGTTGTAGGGGCTTAATAAATACAGCGTGGCTCCTCAATGGGAGAAGAAGGTTGAGGAGTCTGGATTTGATATAGGAAATGGAAAATATAAATTAGAAAATATAAAAAGAAATTGTCTTATTTCAGTTTGCATATATTTACTGATTTTATTGTTACAGTTTGCTAAAAAGATTTTGTTACCTGGGTAAAAGTTTATTCAGACATGTATATATGCATAATACTAGAGGTGAGGGTAGAATGAGCAATGATTGGATAATTAATTTTGCTTCAGGCTTCTTTATTGTGCCATCTTTTCTGAATCAGATAAAGGTTAATGATTGGTTTGCATTCCCCCTCCTGAGCACATTCTAGCAAAAGTAGAATTAAGTCTGTTTTGACTGAAGAAGTAAAAAGCCCTGAGTGGAGAGTAAATTAAAGATAAACATGACAGATTCATTCAGTCGGTCATTGTGGTAGCCAGTCTCCAAGATGACCCCCAGTTATCTCCGCCTCCTGGTATTGACACACTTGTATAATTTCTTCCTGTTGAGTGTGAGCTGGACTTTATAACTCACTCCTAATGAATTGAATCATGCAGAAACGATGGTGTACGACTCAGAGATTAGGTTATACAAAGCAGTGTGACGTCTCTCTCTCTTTCAATTTCTGGAATCACTCTCTCTGGGGGCCTCCAGGTTCCATGTTGGGAGTTGCCCTATGGAGAGCCCATATGCTAGGGAACTGAGGCTTTCTGCCAGCAACGATGTGAGTGAGCTTGGAAACAGATCTTCTAGTTCAGTCAAGCCTTCAGACGACTATCATTCCAACTGACATCTTGACTGCAGCTTCAGGAAAGACCATGTGCCACAAATACTGGGCTAAGCCATACTCAGATTCCTGACTCTCATAAAGTGTGTGAGAAAATAAATGTTTATTGCTTTAAGTCAGTCAACATATCTGGGAATACTGTGTGAATGTTGTGGGGCTATCAAGAGATAAGACTTGGATTCTTCCCGTAAGGACTTAACAGCTGAGTGCAAAAAATAACACAGGTACAGATACCTACCTTAGGATTCTGCACTGTAAGGAGAGGATTGAGGGGGAAGTGGGGGCTCCATGGCAGAGGTTGAGTTGGGGCTTGAAGGAGAAGCCTGCTTTACATACATGAAGAGGCTGAGAACATATTGCCCGAACTGTCCTCCTTTGTTATTAACAAAATTGCAAAAATAGAGTGGCTGAAAAATCAAGTTAATAGTGATAATAATTATAGCGATAATACTAGAGTATATTTCCTTCTTTAATTTTTTTTTATTTTAACGGTATTTTCACATAAAGTAATTTATCGATCCCTGTAAGTACGAAGGGAGATGGGCAGAGCAGTCACTATTGTACTCATTTTATCAACCGAGGGGTTAAGATTCTGAGAGACTCAGCGTTATGTCCAAGGTAAGACAAGTAGTTAAATGACAAAGATGAAGCTCAGGCTCTTTGAAAATAAGTACAAAGTATAAATCAAAGTATACAATGAAACAAAATCAATTAATTAAAGAAAAAGTACTAGAAGGAGTCAGAAGGAGGTGAAATCACTTCTGTAGAAGTTCTTTAAAAAAAAAAAACAAACAAAAAGAGTTAAGTGGTGGCATGGTACCTTAGTGAGAAGGGCTGGCGGTTGTCTCCTAAAAGACTTCTCAGGGCGGTGAATTATGTACTGATGTCAGCAATCAGAGTTTTGTAGGCTCCCAAACTTGACTTAGCTAGCACACAAGCAGGTCTCTCTCTCGAGGGCGTATTTGTATTAGCAAAATGTACAGCTTTATTAATTTGTATGAGAAAGGTCACAACCAGGCCCCTTAGAATATCTGTTGGCATAACTAGCCCATTCATTTCCCCCTTTAGGCAGGCGTTAAAAACTTGGTGATGCCCATGGTCTCATGGAGAAAGTTGTCTAGATGAATGTAAGGGGCATCCCTTGGCTTGGGATAAGGGTGGGAGTGGGAGTGAGGCCATTTTTCCTCTTCAGAGATCATCTTGCCAGGAGCATCAGTCCCCTGGCCAATATTCACTTCCTCTCTCAATAGAAATTTACTTCCAAAACTCTCTGTACCAGTTTCCTAGAGCTGGCTTTATAAAATACTGAAAACTACATGGCTTAAAGGAGGCAGAAATGTATTTTCTTAGTTCTGGAAGTTAGAAAGATGAAAGATGTCA
Organism: Paguma larvata; assembly: GCA_030068075.1. Lineage (NCBI taxonomy): Eukaryota > Metazoa > Chordata > Mammalia > Carnivora > Viverridae > Paguma > Paguma larvata. The sequence continues at coordinate 21,581,790 of CM057835.1, read as the reverse complement.
GCAAGGCCATGCTCCCTTTGATGTGTCCAGGAAAGAAGCTTTTCTTGCTTCTTTTCAATTCTGGTGGTTCCCATCAGTCTTCGGCATTTCTTCATTTGTAGCCAAATCGTTACTACGTTGGACTCAATAGTCACAGAACCTTTTTCCCTCCATGTGAATCCTCTCCACTAAGGACACCAGTCATTGATTCAGGGCCCATCCTAATACACTCTGACTTCATCGTAATGTAATTACATCTTTGGGCTCTATTTTCAAATAAGGTTACATTCACAGGTACCAGAGTTAGGATTTGGGCATATCATTTTCGGGGGGGTGGGGGCACAGTTTCACATACGACACCCTCTTCTCCCGCTTTTGACCACTCACTCCCACCCTTTCCAGGATAGATTCCTTTTGTGTTCAGGTATAATTTCGACCTCATTAAGGTGTGTTTATGTATAACCAACCTCATCTTTTACATCAGTTACTTTAGGGAGAAGAAGAATGGAAGGGTTGGAAAATTCTACCTTAAAAAATTTGTTTTTTTTTTTTAGTGATTATTTTTATTCCAAACACTAAATCTTTCCTCTATTCCTAAATGTACATATTAAAAATTCCTGCAATTGCTATGCTATCAAGAATTCACTGTTAGTGATGGGGGCTTGTGGGGATGGATAGTAGTTTGGGAAGCAATACCAATCCCAACAGGGACCTTGGGAAGAAGGTATCAGCCCCTCCTTCAGGTAATCTAAACAGAAAACAATAACATTCATTCACAGGGTAATGCCATTTTATTTTTCAATCGTGCATCAAATGTAGAGAAAAGCACTACATTTTTTTTTCCTGTACAATGTAAGTTGCTGCAAATAAAACTTCCATGGAAGGTCCCTAGCCTGCCCAATAACCAGACTGGTGCCTTATAAACCTCTGCCATACAGAAGTTCCAGAGCAGCTTTTTTGTTAAATAGCTGGATTCTGAGCTGATTTGTAGCTTACTTTTTAGAGGCCATTTTTATTTACCCTATCTCTAAATTCAGAATGGAAAGGTACCTATAGCTTTACCGCATGAATTTTAGGTGAGTAAATCAAGTTTATAAGACCAGAGACCAAAAATGCCCAGTGTGGTTGCAGGGGCGGAGAGAGATGTTAGAAATGTGCCCTTGTAGAAAAAAGCTTCTCTGGCCTCGAAGCCAGAAGGCTTTGGTGCTCCTATTAGTTGTGACCTTATACAAGTGACTTATCCTCTCTCTGTTGTGTCAACCTTCCTTTCTATACAGGGTCTCTGCATTGACTCACTAGGACTGTCAAGAACAAAGTACCACAGTCTAGGTGACTTAAACAGCAACAACAAAATCTTTTCTCACAGTTCTGGAGAATATAAGCTCGAGATTGAGATGTCAGCAGGTTGGTTTCTTCTGAGGCCTCTCTCCTTGGCTATTTTCCCTGTGTCTTCATATGGTCTTTGCTCTGTCAGTGCCTATGTCCCCATTCCCTCTTCTTATGAGGACCCTGATCCTATGGGATTAGAGTCCACCCTAACAATCTCATTTAAGTCAATCATCTCTTTAAAGACCAGTATTTCCAAATAAGGTCACATTCTGAGGTACTGAGGGTTAATACATCAACATGTGAATTTGATGTAAGGAATACAATTCAGACCTTAACAGGAAGATATTGCTAAATAATTGGATCGTGTGTGGTGAGAGTCAGATTTCCTACTGCTAGAGAAGTTACAGATGATTAAGAGGACTAGGCTGGAAAGAAACCTGTGGTATCATACTAGAATCAGAGCTATAACTATAGAATTTTGATTAGTTTAACATAGACAAAGATAAATTCGTACGTAATTGTGTAAGTGTGTATACATGGACCATGGTGCATTCATAAATGTCCTAGCTCAGTCCACTGAGAGGGACCAGAACCAGGGACATACCAGGAGCAATAACCACATCTAGCACCTTGATTTTGGCTTCTAAAAACCATGATCTAATGAAAAGAATCAGAGCTCCTTTTAGAAATAACTGATTTTTTTTTTAGTTTATTTATTTTTGAGACAGAGACAGAGCATGAGTGGGAGAGGGGCAGAGAAAGAGGGAGACACAGAATCTGAAGCAGGCTCCAGGCTCTGAGCTGACAGCACAGAGCCCGACACGGGGCTCGAACTCAGAGACTGCGAGATCATGACCCGAGCCGAAGTCAGATGCTCAACCGACTGAGCCACCCAGGTGCCCCAGAAATAACTGATTTTTAAAGCTGGGGCAAGGAAAGTAGAAGTTGAGCCTGGAGCATCTAATAGTGCCAGAAAGCAAAGAAGTGCTAAAAATAAAAGGATGTCAAAGGGACACTGGAGACAATGTGAAAGAGCTCGCTCTGCCAGAACTGAGAAGATTTGGGCAACACAACAAATGGTGTGGTGTAGGATTGTAACTCAAATGGGGTATATAGCCCAAAGTATATAAACATATGTACATGAGTACAATGTGATATAAATTAACAATAAATAAATGTGGGAGGAGTCAAAGATCCTTCTTATAAAAGTATCCCAAATAATATAAGTATGGGCTGGACTCAGTTATGCTCATCCAAACAGTAGAGTATGGAAAAGAGAATGTTAGTAACTTCACTGTGGGAAACCCTGGCAGCTACTAGCTTAAAGGAAGTGACAAAAGCTAACATCATCAGTAATAAGTTGTGTTAATCGCATATACCCCTGATGTAGATGTGATGAAGACAGAACTTCACCTGTGTGATATTTCCCCCAAATCTATCTAGTCACAAGAAAGACATCGGTTGAGTTGAGGGGCATTCTACAAAATACCTAACCAATACTTCTCTAAATTGTCGAGGTTATAGAAAAGAAAGACTAAGAACCTATCATAGACCAGTGGAGACTAAGGAGGCATGCCAACTACATGCAGTGTGGAATCTGATAGAAAAAAAGACATTCATATAAAAACTGATCAATCCAAATAAAATCTGTAGTTTAGTTAGTAGTTAAAAAAATAAATACAGGTTATATGGATCACTATCCTCTGGCTATAGAATTCCTTAATATTCTAGATATGAGATTATTTGAGGAAATATTTTAGAGAAGGAACATAAAGTCTCAGTGCAATTTTTTTCTATTTTATTTTTTAAATGTTTATTTTTTGAGAGAGAAAGAGAGAGAGAGAGCATGCATGTGGGCATGAGTATAAGGGGAGGAAGAGAGAGAGTAGAGAAGAGAGGAAGAGAGAGAATCCCAAGCAGTCTTCTTGCTGTCAGCACAAAGCTCAACTTGGGGCTCGATCCCACAAACCATGAGATCATGACCTGAACCGAAATCAAGAGCTGGAATTAATTGAGCCATTCAGGAGCCCCTATTTTTTTTCTATGTTAAAAATGCTTCTTCCTATAAATTTTCCTTCCATTCTTAAAAAAAAGGAAAACAGAAAGATTTGCAAAGGGCTTTCCTGCAGATAAAGGAACCCTAGACACTGGAACCAGTTAGAACTGGTTATAACTGGTCACCTGGTGAACACAAATTAGAGAAGGCAGAACTGAGAGGCTGAGGAAAGAGTGGTCCTCAAAAGGGGAATTCAGAGGAATCATATTCTAATCCTGACTACCTATAGATATGCGACCTTGGACGAGTTATATTTTTATTCCTTTTTTTAAATCTATAAACTGAGGAATTAGATTTAAAAACATCTAAAGTTCTAATTATAACATATAATTCTACTGGCTCTCTATATGTACGAGCGGTCGAATCTGAGAAATAGAGAATATCATTTATGGGGCAGGTATGCGATGCTCTTTCACACACCACAGTGACACCTGCTGGGGGAATGGAGTTATCTCCCTAGGTTGGGTAGCTTGGAAAATCAGATCTCCTATGAGAGAAAACCGTGTAGACTCAGTTTGGACATCAGCTGTAACGTAGATAAAGCAGGCTGAAAGGAATGACTTTTGCTGTTCTCTTTATTGCCTTCTTTCCTCCTTTCAGGCATTATCTGGCATAGTTATGGCACTGCCAAAGATTAACTATGACATCTTAAGCAAATTGCTTAACCTCTTTGGGCCTGAATTTCTCAGTTAGAAAATGGGAATTAAAAATAACTACTTTGTATTGCTTTATGAGAATGAACTGGGCAACTCCAATTCCAAGGCTATGATTTGTTATGTACTTCTTTATTTAGGAGGATAATATTTGGACTCTTCTGGCCTCTGATATTTATCAAGTATTAAATGACAGTAGTCTGTTCATGTCAAATGATAGAGAGGATCAGAGAGCAGAATCGTGGCTGCTTGTGTCTTTGAAAAAAAAAAAAACCTGAATTATGTCAAGAGGATAGATTTCATTTTTCTTAATGTGAACTTAAAAGATTTGAAGAGATAGTTTTAAAGTAGTATTTAGCACCACATGATTTATGGGTATGATCATAAATCAGCAATATGCAAGTCACTGACACTTTTTCTCCTGGGGGGACGTGAGCAGCAGGGGAGAGGCCCAGCTGGGGGGGGGTAGCCAACATCCATGGGAACCTTAGTGGAAGATTGACAACTTGGGAATATTTTCAACATGTGCACATTTGTGTTAAATAGGTTTTGGAGAAAGTTTCTTCTCCAGCCGAGGCTTTACGTCGGCACGTGTCATATTTTATTGTAAATTAGATTCTCAGTGATAAGCTGCTCAATTCTTTCTTCTGTGCATCTGCTCTCCTCTTTGTGGCCCTGGGAAGCGAGGGATCAGCTGCAAGGTGCCCCGGGGACTCGGGCTTCTGGCAGAACAACCGGTCTCAGGAAGGCTCTGGTCCATTATACGTTTCTTTAAAAAATATATTTTGAGGAAGGGTTGAAAATGGGTTATTTACTTAGAACTCAGGAGTGAGAGATTACTCCCTGGAAACACTTAACTGAATTATGCCTCTCCGTATAATATTGGGTTTTACATATCCGAATTTAATACTATGAAGTCTTTTTACCTACTCTTTCTTGTGATTTTTGCCAGATCATTTGACAACTCATCAGACTTTATTACTGTGTTCTCATATAGCAGGGAACTATAGCACAGAGAGGTTTAATTTGCCCAAGTTAGTGATAGAGACAAGAGTCCTCCAGGGTCCTTAAATCTCTAGGTAGATAACTCATTGTTTACCTCTGGAGTGGCCCTATCATTGCATATAGGTGATGGAAGCCTTTACTATGGAGGTAGTTATATAAATATTACTGCTAATATAGTGAACAACCTGCTTGTGTGTGTGTGCATGTCCCTGTAACTGTGACCTTTGACTCAGAAGTTTTCATCCCTAGGTTCACAAATGGTATTTAAATGTTCCTGATGGGGGCGCCTGGGTGACTCAGTCGATTAAGTGTCCGACGCCAGCTCGGTTCATGATCTCAGTGAGTTTGAGCCCCGTGTTGGGCTCTGTGCTGACAGCTCGGAGCCTGGAGCCTGCTTCAGAGTCTATGTCTCCCTCTGTCTCTGCCCCTCCCCTGCTTGCGCTTTGTCTGACTCTCTCTCAAAAATAAATAAACATTAAAAATTTTTTTAATAAAATAAATTAATAAATGTTCCTGATGATAAGGATCTTCTAAAACTACTTTATCTGTTTCTAAGTAGAAATATTCTGACTTTACCAAATATTTTTATTAAGGTCAAAATATCACGGACTAGAGTAATCAAAAACTATTCAATCTTTAGAATAAATGCAAACTCCTTGGACTTCTAACACTCTTCTTGAGCTGATACAAACTGGCTTTTTAAAGTCACTTTATCATATTCCCTACCACCATGCGGTTACTCTCAAACTTGATGGCGGAGCAGACTCCTGGCCCCATCTCACACTTACAGCTTGAGAAAAATACAGAATCTACATTTTCAGCCAGCTCCCCAAGTATTTCTCAGGCAGTGAGCTTGCGAGTTGACATTTGTGGACCCTTCTAGTCCCAAATGATCTGATTTATAGCCTCTGTTTGCATAACTTGATGCTACTACCACGCCTGATCTTATCTCCCAAAATACTACTTTTATATCAAGACCCAGGTCAAATAACCTGGGATACATGAAGCTTTGCTTAATTCTTTCTACTGCAATTAATTCTTCCTACTTCACTGTCTTAGAATGTATTTGTGTGCTTCTCTTTAGCTCTAGTTGTTTTTCTGTGTCTTTTTTCCCCTCTAGAGAGACCGGGTAGATTCAGCTGCTAATGCCACACTTAACCCATAGTTCAGCAAGGGCTCACAGAGTGCTGAATCTAAGTGTATGGGTAACTTCAGAGCACAGAGGTCCTGTTGCTACTTCATTCTGGACAAGGAACAAGACTGATCGGGTCTTTTGGCTTTACATTCAGTCTCAGAGTTTGGGATTAACTGTTAGGGATTTCATTTAGCTCCATCTCTCTGCTCCAGATGTCCTGTTAAGCTTGAGCTACCACCTGACAGCCTAGTTTTTGGCTGAAGGGAAGAAGTGAAGGAAGGAAGGAAAAGAAATAGATCACATTTATTAAGGAATTCTCTGGGCAGCTGTCTTGTTTAGATTAATAGATGAATAGTGGAATAGAAAGGCTTCAAAATCCTGCACGATCCCGCTTCTTTATTAGATATATGTGTATAATTTGAAGGATGCTTCACACTCTGAAGACTATATTCATTAAGTCGTGACAATTATTTTAAAACACGTGTGTGAACATACTTTAGTGTATGCATGTATCAAGAAATAACACTTTTTGTTTTTTATTTGTTTGAAGCTTTCATCTGAAAGTACCTTCACACTGCCACAAATATATTAATTCAGTGTTCAGAATAAGGATCTCGACTACAGAGTTTAAAGGATATAAGATAAAAGATATAAGTACATTGTTAAGTAGAGAAATTGCAAATGCCATACTACTAAACATAAAATTGAATATGAAATATAATTGTTGATCCAAGAGATTCCATTGAAGAACAGCTGTTTAAGCCTTCTGGAAGACATTTTTGGAAGGATGATTGAGAATCTATTTTGAATGTAACAGGCACCTTCTTATATTTTCCTGTATTTTTCTTCATTATGATTAAAGGGTATCATCTGCTTTCAGTTTTCTTTTTAATTTGAATTCATACTCATACAATAAGGTCACCTACCTTACTTAGCTCTGTGAAATTTAATCTAATTCTGGAATAAAGGTAGAAATCAAGGCCTAGGTACCACTCATCAAGTTTAAGAAGGCCTAGGTTGAACTGGGTGTCTTGTGTTACTCCACTTCTACTACCAGGAAATGAATCATTTAATCTAATAAAATCCTTTAGGAAGTGATAACACAGTTAGAAATTAAGGGGAAGGATCAGCTGAGAAATAGGAGGCACCCGTGAGCACCAACAAGCCATGAATGGCTCTAACTGTTGCCCTAGTGTATGCATGTGTTTTGAGAGAAACAAGATGGACTCTTTGAAGTTTTATCTTAAGACAGAATTTTAGCAAAGCTTTCTCCAAATCCCAAAGCCAAATAGACATTTGGGAAAAAAAAACAAAAAACAAAAAACAGAAAACACTGATTTTAGGGAATGAGTACATTTCCTTACTCTCTAAAACCATCTCAATAGTGCAAAGTCCTTCAGCCTCCTTACAACAGCCGGCTTTTGAACCATCCGAAATGCTCTCGGTGCTCAAAAAAGACCCAAGATTTTTACTTGATCCAGAAATGCTGAGTTTCCTAAAAATTGTTTGCTGTGACTCTCTTTCATCTTTTAACTTTGGAAAGAATATTAATTTATTTCTGCCTCATTGAATAATGTGTCTGAATCAGAGCTGACCTATTGTAAGAAACAGTACATAATTGTTTGAGAGGGAGAATGAATTGGTGAGATTTTCCCCTCTTCTTTTCTGATATAATGAGGGTCTCAACTCTCCCTGAGTACCTTGATTATCAAAAGATGGTCTATAGAGTCAGTCTTTTTTTCAACTTCAGTGACATCTCTCACTCCTTCTTGTTCTACCATGTTCCCCATGGTCTTGAAAATATGTTATCAACTATATGAAAGATGAGGGTCTTAAAAAGGGACCCTTCCAGGGCATGGGAAATATGGTGACATGCCCATGCTTAGGATGGGACCAAATCATGTGGAGTTTGTTACATGTGCTTGAATAAATGAATAAATAATTAACAGAATGAATGTAGTGTTTTTCCCTAAGTATCAACTTTAAGGGAAAACGAATTCACAGAATTACAATATGGCATGAGTAAAATATTCCATGCAAATATGGAATCAGGAAATGTCAGTTCCAGAATCTGGTGAGGAGGACAGGGTATATGATTTGTGGGCTAACTTTATCGCCATGAGCCTCAGAGCTCTTAGAACACAAGCTGGCTAAAAGCATGCCCTGTTACCCCATCCCTTAGCCAACTGTGCAGCTGTTAGGTTAGGGTCGGCTTCATGCTGGGGGTATCATGTTTAGAAATTCCATGTGGCCATGGGTATTGCCATGGCACCTGAAGAGGTTTGTTCAGTAATTTTCTCTGACATAGTGAGTAGACTGTATTCAGTCTCTACCCTCTCCCCATCCAAGATTTGACTGTAACGGCAGCACCGATGACAAGTCTGATGGTATCACTCTCACTATCTAAGTGCCTTTAGGAGGAAGAACTGCGAGATAGTTGTTGCTCATTTCAGATGTTTTCTATCATTCATGAATTTTCTACTCAGAATATCAGTGGTTCAGGGAAAACAACAACTGAGATGTAGTCTTTGTTGTGAATTTCCCAAAGGCTGTAATCGCATTCAATATGGCAAAATAGTTGCATTTGGTGGTACATGAAGGATAAAAAAGATAGGCCCCTTGAGGTTTGAGGTGGTAGAAAATTTCATATGTTTTAATCTTTTGCTACTTTGTATCCTGATTCTATTAGGGTGATTAGGAAGCCATGACTTTTTTTTTTTTTCTTCTCCGAATTGGAAGTCAGCAGATACGAACTTCAGTCTCATCTCCCCAGTTCTGTGTGTGTTTTGTTGTTGTTGCATGACAGCTTTATTCACATTCCATAGAATTCAACATTTAATTCATCCTCTTAATATGTGAAATTCGCTAGTTTTTAATACATTCACAAAGTTGTGTTAATTCTGTTCATTGAAGTATCTATATCACTTTGAAAAAATCTGAGTCTGAGTTTCCTCGTGTAAATTAAGAGTGGATCAATATATATTTTGGCCTTCTTTTGAGTGATGAGTCTATAATTTCTAGCCTCACCATAATCTACTTATATAAAAAGAACACATATCATAAAATATACTAAATGTTTTATAAATTACCATTTTGGAAGATACCTTCTCTCTCTCTCCTTCTCTCCTTTACACACACAGAATTGTTCCCTCTATGATCTCAAACTCAAATTTCCTCTGTCATTCCACATCTGTTTTATGTCCCATGTCTTTCCTTATTAACTGAACTTTTTCTCCATAGACCCCTTCTTGTGAACGCCTACTGTATTTTTTCTATCATGTATGAAGATTGTCTCATAGATATGGGCTGTCTAAAATAGTTTTATAGGTATAATTTTTACCTTGGGCAAGACTATAAACTCAATTCTTTTTGTCCCACATGTCATTTTCTGCTAATACTCAATGAGTAGTTGTTGAGTCCTTTATATATAATTACTCAGAAATACACTTGGAATCTTAAAATGTGGATGAGTTCTTCCTATGCCAACTTCCTATGCCACAGTCGACTTACAAAAGGCTCAAATATTTTGAAAATGGAAGCACTGTAGGAATTGCCAGGGCAGAGATCATTGTTGTGATGATCTCCTAAGATACAGGCGTTAGTGCCCTGAGTAGCAGCACATGGTATTGATTGACTAGCATCGCAAGTGCACAATCACATATTGTTCCAATGGGAGTTAATAATTAAACCTGTACAAAGCTCTGTGTAACAACTATATTGTCATGGTAAATTTCGTTGGACATGGTGAGTTGTATCTATGATGGCCTCTGATCAATGACTAATATTATTTGGGAGATTTTCTAGTTAAGCAACACATGGTGACTTCTGATAAGGACTTATCTAATATAATAGATGGCAGAAATCCATTTTTTAGTATAATAGAGTATATCTATATTGTACTAAAAAATATCTCTCCAAGTATTTTCACCTTAACTTTGCTAATATGGTGAGATTTTTTTTTTTTGTTGTTGTTTTGTTTTGTTTTGATTTAACAAGGTCTGGTGCTTCTTATTGACATTCTAGCCGCAGTAGCATTGATACTTGGAATGTTACCTATGCCGAAAGAGTATATTGATAACAACCCAGAAATGGCTGTGCTCTCATTACCGGCGCTAAAAGGCCATAGCCTGGAGCTTCTTTTTCTGTGAGCTCGACAGGACAACTATCAGCATATGGAAATACACACAGAAGCTGTGGGAGTTTCCTTTCTCCCTACATATAATGAAAATGTAAGATACTGTGGCAATAATAACTATTATTATAAACTATGGCAGTGCAATATGTGATAAGCATATTTTGCCCCTTCATACTAGGTTACAGGGTTTCTCTTAGGTAGGGAGAGAAGAGGGTGATCCTCATAAAATATTTCTGAGATCAATGCTTTTTCACATCTCTTAATTTTTATGTAGTGAAACGGTGCCCTTCTGAATGTTTGCTGTTCATGCTCCTCGTCCTCATATACCGTGAGACACAAAGTTATTAAATAGTCCGTATTATTTTCAGATTTTTCTTGTCTTGTTCTGATCGCTGCTTTTCCAGCTCAATCCAGTATACTTCTTTGATGTTCCTGCCATACTGTCATACACACTCCAACCCTACTTAGAGTTGCCAACCCACCTCGTCATTCCTCTCCCGTGTTTACTGAGCATTTGCAGGACAGCCCATGCTGACCCTCGTCATCAAGTTCCTTGATCTTTCAAGTCCAATGACTGTCTTCTTCATACCCTTGAGTATGGTTCTTATGTGTTCTAGTTTTTTGGGGTTAGTCCTATTTATACTTGTTGTCATGACAACATGGTTATTAATAACACTCTCTTTAATTCTTGAACATGTTATTTTTTTCTGTCATATTTCTATTTAATAGTCTTATCATTTCTAAGTACTGAAGTTTCTCTGCTTTTTCAAAAAAAAAATCTCATAAATGCTCTTTCCATCTAGTCCAGACCTGATATGACCCACCTCAGCCCCTGTGTGTTCTCATCTTAAAATTCTTTCTCCTTTGGGCTTGTGGGGGTATTCACATTGCAAAGTGTCATCCTTCAGTCAAGCCAAACATCTGTTTTCCTACTTTCCAGGGACATGGAGCTGTTTATCGGGATCTTTGCTACCACAAATCTATAGTCACCGTCTTTCTTGGGCTTCCCCAATATCAGACCATGTATTTACAAAAATTCGTCATTTTCAGCTTCCTCCTTTTTTGTAACAATGCTCATAAGATCTCAAAGGAACTTTCTGCCTATTTTGTAGTGACAACTGAGATTCTTGGAGGCAAGTTATTTCATCTACCTATTTCCATACATAGACACTTGTATATATCATCACCCATGTTCACTATCTTTTCTCCAAGATTGGAGAGAGAATTTTTCTTTGTCTAATTCAAGGCCGATCACTCTCACTATACGCTTCTCCTTTTTTCTGCAATGTTTCATCAGTTATTCACTTTTTCGGGGGTTTGTTCTTAGTCTTTTAAACTTTTGAATTTCTGATATCTCATTCTCTACAGGCTCCTTTCCTACAGACTTTACCTATGTCACTTCTACTCAAAAACAAAACAAAACAAAACAAAAGCCTTTCTTGACGCTACTTTCTCCTTTATTTACTGCCAATCTCCAGTCTTTCTTTTTTTCTTCTTATACAGAAATGTCCACCCTTCTTCATCCCCCTATAATTGGGTACCTCCATCACCCCACTGATTCTTTTCTAGAAAATATCATTAATGATCTTCCAGTTGTCAAATTTGGTGCTCTCTTCACAGACCTAATCTTACAGGCTATCTAATGACATTTTACAACATTGGCCTTCTATTGTTATTGCCAATATGAAAATGGCTTTTTTATTTTTAACTTCTTCATTCTCCTGTAACTCTACACAAAGTTATCAAGGCAAAGCCAGGTTTGAGCATCAGGGAGGGCACGTTAATGGTAGGGAGCTGCAGGGTAGCCCATGAAAACGTATCAGGGAATGTGGGTTGGAGCTTATGGATTTTTGTCGTCTTGTTTTCACACTGCTTCTTCTAATGTCTTTTTCTTTTTTTTTTTAATCATGTTAGGTCAATGTGTTACAAAGACTTCTTTTTGGAAAATGTGCTCAGATGACTTGACTTGTCTTAAAACTAAAAGCAAATGAAATCAAATAGAAAGAGAAAAAAAAAACTAGACAGAAGAAACGATGAACCCCCAAAACAAAAAAAAAAACAAAACAAAACAAAATAAGTTTCTGTTTCTCATGATTAGGTTGTGGACACAGATGGAAAGTCACTAGAGCCCAGGGGTCTGTGACTGGATCCACATGGTACTCTCTCCCATTTTCCGCTTCCCAGTGTAAACTTGTAACCAAGGAGCTATGTAGGAAATAGTTTATCTATATCCTTATACTAGGTCTAAGACTAAGTGGTTGTATGCCATTAGTTAAGTTTCCTATTATTTAAGGGTCCCCTTGTAAGGTTAACATTCTATGATTCCATAAAAGTAGATCTAAAGTAGTTCACAGATATGATAAAACTTTATAAATATAATATGATACTATTCTGAGACTGTCATTCTACACTTAAAACTCTCAACCCTTTTCCATGATGAAATTCAAATGTAATAATTATCTGTCACCTAACATTGAAGGAAAATATTCTGTTTTTACATGACACAATTTATTATCTGTCCTATGCCCTTATAACATAGATAGACCATTTGTTTAAAATAATGACAGCTGGTAATTTATTTATTTACAAATTAGGGTCCTGACTGAATAAATAAATACTTGAGGCTTTCAAAGGCAGGCATAGTAATTTTTTTAAGGAAAAATTATACAGACTGTTTCCAATTATATTTAGCATTTATGAGAGATGTTCTCCTCACATCTTCAAAGTTCAAGCTTTATTAAATGAAGATGGTTGTTGAAGGCTTCTGTTCAAGAGCCTAAGCTTGTTGTAAGTACTTGGGTGCTGAATCCCATATTGCAAATGAAATAAATGGGATGCCCGCTTGATATACAAACAACACATTAACTGTCAGCCATCAAGTCAGGATTATGGTGGTATTAACAGACTGGCCTTTATCTTTTTTTGGTCACACATGTAAATTATTTCTTACTCTCTGGATTCAGAATGTCCCTATGCCCATGGTTTCTTGCTTTTACTGATGCCTTTTTAACCTTTGTATCTATTGGTGTAGGGGACTTTTAGGATTTTCTTTCAATCTTTTTTTCTTAGCATCCCTCATGTCTTTTCTTTGAGCTGGAGGATATGTTGCAGCCTGGCCATTTATATTCTGGCCCTAATTTATGACTAATCATGCCTGTGGTACCCTTCATGCATCTTAATATGAAGCTTTGGGGCACTTGGTTCCCAGGTGGTGAAATTATCCTGGGCATTGTGTCCACAGCTGTGTCTCTGGCATAGTCTCTAAGGATCCCCTTAAGGAATTGTGCTATGCTAAGTGTGACTCTAAAGTAACAAGGCTGGTTTTCATACAGCAATATAAATACTTGTCTCATTTCTTTCTAAGTATATTTTATATCTACCCCTCTCTTAGGAATAGAAGTGGGTAATTATCGATTGCTCAGATGAAGATGGCTATCTTAATAGGAATTTTGATCCCTGAAAATTCCTGGCTTTCAGACTGGTTGATTAAAAGTAGCAGCAACCCCAAAATGAATTTTTGGGAAAAATGGAAGGAGGTTAGCTGGCTAATATTCCATGTTAGGAATTCTGATGCTTCTTACATATAGATATTTGGAATTTTGTATTTGAAAGGAAGCTAACACAGGCAGAAAGATATACTAGTTTTTGTGTGAAAATCCTTTCTAATATGCTTTATACCATTTCTAGACACAACAGTCCTTTTGATGCATATGTTGGTAGTCTTTACACAGAAGGGTGGGGTTTCTGTTCAATGTTTGTCTTAAGTATGTAATTGGTCTGAAAGAGAAAATGGGGCCTAAACGAAGCACAGAGCCTCTCTGGAATGTGCCTAGTGGAAAGGGCACTAGACTGAGGATTTAAAAACACACATGTTGGTATGACATTTATATACTGAGCTACGTGTTGGTGCACAGATCACTTAGCTGAGGGCCCTGCTTAGAATGTGGCCTGACACGTAAAACATACTCAAAAAACTTTTGCTGAATGAGAAATGGATTAATCACTGATTTATTAAAAATCTATCATAGAATTTGACAACTGGGTTTCAAAGTTTAATCTTTCTTTGCATACCATGCTAAAATGACTTTAGGTTCCAATGTATCACCATAACAAAGAACCTACGGCAGCTGTATAACCTCTAGATGGGAAGGAGTCCCCATTAGCTGACTACTAAGTTTTAGGATGCTACAACATTGTGGAGATGTCTCAATTAGAAGTCCTTTCTGATCCTAGCATCTGATAGCATCTGATGAGACTGTGTCATTTGGAAAAGACATTATAAGGTGACATTGACATCGAAGCAACAACAACAGAATCCCAAAGTGGAAATAATTCAATTTATATTCAAAAAATTCATTGGAATTTTGAACTCTTGGTCTGGGTGACCTGGGTGACCAGGTCTGGGTCAGATAATCCGATGTGTGCAGAGGCCTCCGGACCAGGTCCAGTCCTTAGAAAACAGCCCTGGGTTCCTCATCATACTCTAGTTTTTCTCTCAAGAAGAGTCCCGCAGACCAACACTCGATGATTGTATTTATTATGAAAACCTAGGGCATGATGGTAATATTTTAGGATTTTGCGAAATATTTTGCAAGTATAATGAGGCTTCCATTATTTCTTGATAGCTATTTGTGAACATTGTTTCCTCTGACATTTTAAGTTTCTGGAAGTCTATTTTTGAATCCTGCTCATTTCTCTCCACTATCACTAAGTTCCAGTCTAACCTTTACCTCAAAGCAGATTATTTGTTAATCAAGAACAATTTAGGATGCTGCCAGCTCTGCTTAAACATTGCCTGAAAAGGCACGGTACTTTTGTATGTACGTCTGTGTATTTGTTTACTCGTCCATTCTCCACCCGCAAGCACCAAGTCTCGTACCAGGTACCATGCTACACACTGGGGAGGAAGAGATGAAAAATACTAGGCATTGCCCTTAAGGAGCTGACAAACGAATACCCACACTGAACAAACATAAAATTGTGGTGAGAAAAGTGCTCTGAGAAGAAACAGGTATTAAATACTTACCTTTCTGAGTTTGGGGTGAGAAGAGGGGATCAGTGGAGGTGTCATGGAGAGATAGTGTCTGAGCTGAGATACAGATGAGGAGGGGAATTAAACAGGAGAGAAATGATGGGGAGGGAGAATGGGGGGGGGACTGGGAAGTAAAGATCTCTAGGCTGCATGAACAGCAAGTATAAAGGCATAAAAGAGAGAAAGTCCTACCCTGTAGCAAACTGGATACGGGGGGCAGCAGAACTTTATTTTACTGTGACCCAGGAGAGAAACAAGAAAAAAAAGGGGGGGAGGGAAGTAATACTATGTTCATTACTAATGCTTCCTTATTTCTACTGTGATATTTAATTTTACATTTATTATCTGTATGATTTATTA
Organism: Paguma larvata; assembly: GCA_030068075.1. Taxonomy (NCBI): domain Eukaryota; kingdom Metazoa; phylum Chordata; class Mammalia; order Carnivora; family Viverridae; genus Paguma; species Paguma larvata. The sequence goes on along the minus strand of CM057835.1, from coordinate 21,566,106 downwards.
TTATTACTACATATTTACTTAATAGCCATTGCTTGGATAGAGAGACGACGGTCCTATATTTTGGTGCTAGCTTTTGACAATTTCCCAGAAAGTGATACTAAGTAAAATTAGGGGTATCTGTCCCTCTTTTTCATCTTCTTATCTCTCTAAGTTACTCTTGAATTGGCAAAAAATCTATCTCATACCTTTTACATGTAAAATTGCTGTAGCGATATTTGAAAAACCCTAACTCAGAACTCAGGGAACAAAATCACATCCGGCATGGAAGCCAGAGCCTAAAGAGGTGAGCACTCATTTGCATAGACAGCCTGCAGAGCAGTTGGGGAAGGTTTCACGGAAAAAGACCCTGTTACAGTCTCCGAAATGTTCCAAGTTTCAGCTGTGAACTGTCCCAGCCACAGTCACGGTCACTGCATCTGAGTCTGTAGGTAACTCAGCTTTAGAGAAAGGATAAGAATTTGTTTCCTGGCTCATATGACAGTTCTAAAGATAGTATTCTACAATGTTCTAAAGGTAAATCAACAATGTTCTAAAGATAAATAAAACAACAACAGTGTTCTAAAGATAAAAGGCTATAAAGAAAGTCTGTATATGTGAGACAGAAAATTTGATTTGCTATTTTTATTTTTTTAGGTTTATTTTATTTTATTTTATTTTATGTTATTTTATTTTTTTGAGAGAGAGATCTCAAGCAAGGGAGGGGCAGAAATGGAGAGAGAGAGAATCCCAAGCAGGCTCCATGCTGTCAATATAGAACCCACATGGGGCTCAGTCTCACAAACTGTGAGATCATGACCTGAGCTGAAACCGAGAATCAGATGCTCAACCTACTGAGCCACTCAAGTGCCCCATGATTTGCTGTTTTTAGTAAAATTCTTTGTCACAACAGAATTGCAGCAAACCTACAAAGTAATTGAGGTCTCTTTTAAGCTAGAGGAAAAGCTACTAGAGGGTTAAATGGGCCAAAAACCATTGTCTAGGGAACTTTTTAAAGTATAGCTTAGTACCAGAAACTGTCCCCTTGTCCACTGCTTCTTGTTATTAGGAATTCCAGTGCTGAACAAGCTCACATAAGAAAGTCTCACTTCTGTTCAGTCTGTTTCTGGCCTTCTGCTCTATTCTTTCTCTCTCCAGCCCTACCTTCCTACAACAATGCCTGCAAGATACTTTGTTGTTGTTGAACTTGGAGAGGCGCCAAGATACCTATAATTATCTTCATTTTACAGGTGTGAAATCTCATCCTCAGAGTTTAAATAAGTAGTTCAAGGTCACATATCTTTTTGAAGAAGCTTTTTCAATTCAGTGACTAAACGATAACATTTTTAATAGCAGGGAGATAGATTTTGTACTGTTGAATAACAGAATTACTTGCTCTTGAGAATATGGTGGAACAGGCATTCTCAGACATTGTTGGTAAGGTTATGCACTGGCCAAGTTTCTGGAAATGAACTTGGCGATTGTATCAAAGGCCAGAAACATGTTTGATATCCTTTTAGTTGATTCCATATTCCTCTTTGGAATCTATTTTTAGGGAATAATTAGAGATGTGGACATGTATATATAGTGATACTGATTGCAACTCTATTTTTAATAACAGTGAAAAATTAGAAATAGTCTACTTTGTCATCCATATGGAAATGGCTGATTAGAGTATGGCATAATCATAGGACAGAATATTATGCAGCTATTAAAATATCTTCAAAGAATTTTATTAGACATGAGAATATACTCATGATGTAATGTTGAAAGAAAATGTAAGATAAAAATCGGAATGTGCAGTGTGACTTGTGTGTGTGAGCGCACATGCAAAAGAGAGAGAGAAGGACAGAGAGAGAAAGAGAGATGCACCAAAATATGCAGGGAGCACACCGACATGTTATTTGCAGTCTTCTTAGTGGATGAGATTGCAATTTTAGTTTTATTTTTCATACTTTACTATATTTTGCAAATCCTCTATACTAAGCAAGTATTTCTTTTCACATATGGAAAAGAGACATTACTCTGATTTAACTAACCTTGGATTTCAGTGCTTTGTATTCCCAACTGCACCTTTCCTGCTCCATCCCTAACATGCATATCTTGAGTAGAAGGAGGGGAGAAAGGATGTTGGTTGGGAATAAAGGCTTACGGAGGAGAGAAGCTGGTCTCCAGTAGACTTCGTGTGATTGTTCAGGAAGAGATCTTTGGTATCCAACAGAATAACTTTATTCTGCCAGTGAGCACAGGAAAGCCAAAACTTAATTGTATGCCAGATGGAAAATGATCCTACCTAAAATAAGCACTCCCAACCCCTGCTCGAGTCATTCTATGCTGTGACTTATATAAATGTGTATACCGTAATGGTTGCTGTTATATTATAATTCTATTTGTTGTTGGCTGTTTCCCCTCTTTGGACAACAAGAAACATAAAGGTGAATGTCTTGTCTGTCTCACTGCTGTATGCTCAATGCTGAGAACATGGCCTGGCACGTAGAAGGCCCTCAATAAACTTTTGTTGAATGATAACCGAAATAATTAATTCACTATAATAAGAGTTGTCATAAGAGTTGACCTCTAGTCTTTGATGTTTAATCTTTACTCACCAAGGCTGTTGTTATACCCTCAGACTTTAAATCGGCTATAGATTTAGATGTTGGGGAAGGAAATGCATGACTCTAAGAATCACAACATCTTTGATTTTGCTGCTTTTTATTTAGGAGATGATGGAGGTGCCACTGTCCTACCACAGACTCGCTTTGTCCTTCTGACCCAGTGGACAGGCATGGGAAAAGATGCCAACTTTTGGGTCTGTCATGGCAATGGCATAGCATGAGTCTCACTCACTGCTGTTTTCTTCATACCTACTTTGGGAATTTACTGACTTTTCTACACGTCTGATCAGTATAAGCCTATTCTACATATTTAAATTTCACTCCACCAGCAAATCTTGCACAAAAGTAGGAAGAACAACAAGGGCATCAAAGTGAAATAATTACTTTCCCACCTACTTAATTTTAAATTTAGTTATAAAATCCCCCCCGTTAGGCATCACAATTATACACACACACACACACACACACACACACACACACACATATCTTCTTCTTCTTCTTACCAAGACGCTATGATGTCAACACAACATTAAATCATTTACATGCATCAGCTACTCAGCCTTCATCAAAACCGTCTGAGGTATATGTTATTACCCCATTTTACAGATGAGAAAAATGAGTCCATTACAATGCAGGAGAGATTGATCATAAGAAGATATAATTCTATCCATATTCCAAGTAAGAATCCTGAAATATTAAGGATTCTAAATATTACACAAATACTTAGAGCTGGAAGTAGGATCAACAGTTCATAGAAAATAATTAGGTCCCATGGAGAAGCTTGATTCATACTGGCACTCCTCATTTTCATAATCCAGCATTATATAGTTACCAACGTTACTTTATCCATATGTTATTTGATATCCTAATTGGTTTGCTTTAAATCCATGGGCAGACTGCTTGACAGAGGCGGAGGGGAGATCCGTAAAGAGAGTTTTGTTTCAAAGACTCAGAGCATCATGGGTTGCTGAGTTTATGTGAGCCTGTTACCCACCGAAACATATTTCCATTGCAGCTCTTGAGTTGGCCTGACTCTCCTTTATGCTTGTCCTCCAAGGAACACCGAGCATACTCCATTCTATCTTTTTGACTTTTGAATTAATTTTCCTAAGTGGTAGAGAGAGGCCACTAGGGACATGCAGTCATTTCAGTGCCTAGCCAGAACATTTCTGAAAGCTCTGACAATGGAGAACACCGAAGGCCATGAGGACATTGATGCCCCCATTCTTCCAGCTTCTCTAGGTCAGGCCTTTCCTCCTGCACACCTTGTCTTTAATTTATCATATTCGGATACTGGCACAAATTAGGTAAGGGAGAAAGGACAGTAGTTAACGTGCACTTGCATGGCAAAACAAGACCGAGGACTTGCATCCAGCAGTCACAGAGTTCAAGAAAACAGGGGAAGCCAGTGAACTGTTCAAAACTGAACTTTTGTTTCTATAAGGAGGAGAGCACAGAGGAGAGAGAACAAAAAAATAAAAACACCTAAAACAAAATTAGGGCAAAGCTTTAAGGCACCACTCTGGTCACCTGGGCACCCGTTGGGATCTTGGGTGCTTAATGGCCTGTTAATATTTTGAATCACAGTCTGCGGCATGAAAAGACACAAACTGCTCCCCAGAGCAGCCCCCATGTACTTAACGGGTCTTTTACTTGCAGCTTCCTGCAGGAAAGTATTTAATTGCATCCATGATTGAGATGATCATTTTTATTGTGTTCAGCCCAGAGCTAGGGAGAGGTGGCCCCTCCTTGGGCAAGTTTTGAATTTCAGGTTGTCATCTCTTAGCCATCATCAGTGGTGCCATTACTGTCATCGTCATTATCATCAGAACGGGAGTGGTAAGCTTGTAATTGCATGTGGCATCATGCTAAGCGCAATACAAGGAGGCGCTTCGTTCTCGTTGGCCGGATGTGCATAATCAAAACACATTCCACACCGGAGCAGGCCAATGTTATGAGTTCGTGCAGGAACTTGAAAGAAAGGAAGATGAAAACACTGAGTAAAGTGAGCAGGACTTAGAAGGATTTAACTGCCTGGACTCCATTTTAAGACTGCAAACTATCATCTGGAGACTTTTAGTCTACTTCGGTGCTCCACCAAACTACTACTGTGTTCCTGACACAGACCTAAGGACTTTATGTGGGTCATATATAAACTCCTTGCAAGAGACTTACATGATAAACGCCATGAGTAGGCCCAGCCCACTTAGCAGACGAGTACACATTATTAGCAGGAGGTAGAGCAAAGATGCTAAACCAGTCTGTCTGAACTTAGGGTGCACGGCAAGGTAGCATTTAAACCCTGCGGAATCACTGTGACATTTCATAAGAAGTGCACTTTCGGGACAAACTTCAATTGTATTGCATTGTTATTTGAAAATTTCAGTAAGCATTTCGTTTATAACGATATAAAACCCAACTAAATAGACAAAGCAAGAGAGAGGCCGGGCAAGAGGGGAAGCAACTGATTTAAGGGAGTAACTTTTTGAAATTAGCTTCATAACATTTTTTTTAAATATCACCACTGTTTTTGTTTTGTTTTAAAAAGGTTTAGACATGGTAGTGTTGTATACTGAACTGGAAGGAATGTGTTATATTGGGAGAAGGAATGATCCTGTCTGGATAGTGAGTGAGTGAGTTAAAACTTTTCGATAATTTGGATAAACATCTCATCCATTTGAATTCTGATTATTTATAGGCACACTCACCCCCTATTACATTTTTGACTATTTATTAGACACTGGTCATTCCATTAACGATATTCAATGGTTATATGTTAATTAAGGATTAAAGGGATATTATGTGTACCGATAATTCCAACTCTCCCTCCTCCTTCCACTCTTTCTCTCTCTTAATTGCTTTTTTTGGGGAAGTGGGTGGATTGGAGGGGGAAGATGCCACTTAACCTCTTCTCACTTCAGCTTTAATTTCTTTTTCTTTAGAATAAGAATTATTTTTAATGTAAAATTGTCCAATTCTTCATTTTGTTAAGGCATTTGAACGTGCAAATGGGTGTTACAAATCATTACCATTATAGGAAACTCCTACTATTATGGAATAATTCTGCATGAAGGCTCACTTTGGAGGCCTACTGAAAGTCTCTGCAGTCCTCTACTTCTAATTAAAATTGCCCTCCTGAACTTGAATTGCCTTAGGCCGATATGGTGCTGTGCATAGGTTTCTTGCCCCTTCATATAGACTCTTCATATAGAGTCTAACTGTAATCTGACATCCCCACCCCCAGTCACCCTCCGACACTGTACTGATTTGTTGTTGAGGAAGCTGCCTTTTTTCTGGGTTTGGAAGCCATAAATACAGTAGAAGGAGCTCTAGCTTAGGAGTCGATGACCTGGGATTTCCTTCTAGCCGTGGCACTAATCATGTATGTGACCTGAACCAGGTAGTCACCCTTCAGTGCCTTTGTTTCCTCATCTGTAAGAAGAAGGAATGGCATAGAAATCCCACTCTGTGGCTCGGGACTAGGGAGCAGATGCAGAGCAGGGGTCTTCACTGCTCTCAGTTCACTGTTTACTGATTCAGCCACCAGCAGGGGCCCTTGCTAGGCCCTGGCTTGCCTGTCCCATGCCTGCAGGCTGTGCCTGCCTGCTACAGAGCACAGTGATCCCCAGGGGCTCCTCTTTTTCTTCCTTTTTTGCATATGAAACAGACAATCTGTCATGTTGGCAATCAGTTACACCTTGTGAACCCTAGGCTTCCTTGGGCACCACCATTCTGAGGCCGTCCTCTCCCTCACCTGTCATCAGTGATGGACAGCGAGGGGGAAGGGCGGTACTCCTGACCTCACTGGTGGACAGCACGGAAGCTCTGGAAGACGTAATAGGATATGGCGGTGGCAGCTGCTCACTGAAACCTCTGTAGTCTCACATGTGGCTTATGATTGAGGGTCAGAATGTTGTGCTTGGCAAGATCCTTTGTGTGACGGATGGTGAAGATAAATAAGTATGATTCCCAATTAGGAACACCATACAATTACCCTTGTCCATACTGGAGGCATGGCTGTCAGATAAAGGTTTCACCTACCAGAGAGCTAAACATAGTATTTCCTACTGGGCTGTCATGGAAAAAAAAAAAAAAAAATCACCGTCTTCCATATGATTTCATAATTCTTTATTTAAAGAATATGTCCTAGTTCCCTGCTGCCCTCCTGATGTGTGCATATGATTTTACTTCCCTTCAGTTTCTCTGAGAAGTCTCCTATTTCCCACCCATGACTATTCTGCCTTTGACTCCTTTCTGAAACCATTCTTAAGTTTAAAACTTTCTGATCATTCTTTAATGAAGATTCTAGGGCATTAAAAACAGAGCAGAGAACAAACGCGTAGGTGAGAATCTAAATATGATAAGGGACAGAGAACCAGAGTATTATATTTTTCCCTCACCTTAGGTGTGGTCTACCTATGCACCTGTGTACACAAACTGAGAAGTAGCCGACCACATAGATGAATCTTCTCCCTGGTGAGAAGTGACCGCAAGAGGGCCCCAGGGAACATAAGTCAATGGAGCTCCCATGGATTGACTAAGAGTTGTCTAGATTTGTAAACAGGATGAGCAATGCAATTCCACAACCTTTGGTGCAGAGGGGAATGTGATATTTAGTGGAACAAGGCCCATAAAGCTAAATAAAAATGTTTTATATTAGGTCATTAAACTGTATGTCATAGAACCTTTAAAACAGCACACATTATAAATCAGAAGTTCAGGTTTATAGGGTCACTTTCATTTAATCGACACTATGATGGCATTTGAGGCTCAGGTCACCCCTTACCTCTTTCTGGCTTAAATTAAGAGCATTTCCGCATCTTGTTTGTTCCAAAAGGGAAAGGGCCATCTACTTAAGGGCTTCTGTTACATCCAGCCCAGGGATCAGCCATGAGGCTTCTCACAGTGGTCACATACCCTAGAATTTGAACAGTCAGCAACCACATACAATGAAACTTTGCCCACAGAGTGCAGTCGGTCACCAAGGGAATGGTTTGAGAGGCTTAAATCTGCATTTATGTGTAAGGGACATCAATGTAATACATGTCTCCAGGACTCTCTGAACCCGTAAAACCACTCATTTTAGAGTTTTCGTTGGTACCGTTCTTCAATGGATAAAATACCTTAAGAGGCGGTTATTTATTGTCTCTTCAGAGACATGACTTGATTTAAACAGATGCCAAATGGAAGAAGTCATACATAAAAGTATATCCTGTAGGACTCACTTGCATCAGATTCAGAATCAGGCAGAACTTCTGATGCTACTGCATCGTGCCTTTAAAAGTGATGAACATAGTAACTTTAATAGTATGTCTATTTTACCATACTCACACAAAAAAAAGGACAAAAAACTAACAAAACCCAGCACGGTTTAATGTAGTGAGTTGAAAGTCATGAGAGCGGCTGCCTGCCCTCGATGGCCTCAGTGACTGTGAGGAGGAAGGAGGGGAGCCTGGGGAGGCTGGTACATCTCCCTCTCTCTCATCTAGGTGTGGGCTACACGAGAGACTCTCATTGAGCTGTATGCTATGACCGTCGTACTTTTCTAGATCTGTGTTTTGCTTCAAGAAAACATTTACCAGGGCAACTGGATGGCTCAGTAGGTTAAGCAGCCAGCTCTTGATTTTCGTTCGGGTCATGATCTCATGGTTGGTGAGTTCGGGCCCCTTATGGAGTTCCGTGCTGACCATTTAAAGCCTGCTTGGGATTCTGTCTCTCTCTCTCTCTTTCTGTCTCTCTCTCTGCCCTTCCCCTGCTCACATGCACATGCTCTCTCTCAAAATAAATAAATAAATAAATAAATAAATAAATAAATAAATTTTAAGAAATTAAAAAAAAAAAAACATTTACCAAAAAAAAAAAATGTGCTCAATAAGTCATAGTTAATCTGATTTAATTTGACTGGAGCCTTGGTCACAAGTATGAAAATTAACTCTATTCTCTTTTGCTGCAGGGATTTGGACAGAGATAATTGAATAAAATTATGTCACTGAATGATATTTCTCTTATTGCTTTATTGCAAAAATTGAATGCATTTTTAAAAAAACAGGGCAAGATTTTGTCAGCATTTAAACAACAAAGTCACCACTCTTTGTAGCTGCTTTTCTTCCTTGAAACTGCAGGGGTCCCTGGGCAGCTCAGTTGGTTGAGCTTCCGACTTTGGCTCAGGTCATGATCTTATGGTCTGTGGGTTTGAGCCCTGTGGCAGGCTCTGTGCTGAAAGCTCAGAACCTGAAGCCTGCTTTGGATTCTGTGTCTCCCTCTCTCTCTGCTTCTCCCCCGCTCATGCTCTGTCTCTCTCTCTCTCTCAAAAATAAACAAACATTAAAAAAAAAAAAAAAAACTATAAACCACTTTGCAGCTGCAGCACCCCATGCAGTATTAGGCTATCAGCTGTGAGTTACAGAGCATATATACCGTTTTCCTTAGGAGCTCTGTATCTGTGCAGTGCTGTGGAATAGTGAGTGTCCTGATCTCTGGATTGGTTCCTTGTTTAGTAATTTTGTGCTCTTAGAACACTGTATTCATTTTCTAGCCTTACCGTAACAAATTACCACAGATTAGGCGGCTTAAAAACACAGAAATTGGGGCACCTGGGTGGTTCAGTCAGTTAAGCATCCAATTTTGACTCAGGTCATGATCTCCGAGTTTGTGGGTTCAAGCCCTGTGTGGGGCTCTGTGCTGTCAGCCTAAAGCCTGGAGCCTGCTTTGGATTCTGTGTCTCCTCTCTCTGCCCCTCCCCTGCTTGCACTCTGTCTCTTTTTCTCTCTTAAAAATAAACATTAAGAATATTAAAAAAATATTCTCTCATAGTCATGGAGGCCAAAAGTCCAAAGTCAAGATGCCAGCAGGCCCCCTTGGCCAGGAAACCTGTAGGAGAGAAAACTTGCTTGCGTCTTCCAACTTCCAGTGACTCCTGGCAATCCTTAGCATTTCTTGGCTTGTCGCTGCCTCACTGCAATCTCTGCATTTGTCTTCACATGATCTTCTTCTTCATGAGTCTGTGGCTTTCTGTGTCCTCTACTCTTTCTATAAGGACATCATTCATTGGAATTAGGGTCCACCTGAACAGGATGATCTCATCTCGAGATCCTTAATTACATTTACAAAGACCTTATTTCCAAATACAGTCACAGTCTAAGGTGCCAAGAGGATATAAATTTTGGTGGGTACACTACTCAACCCACTATAGACACCTTCCTAAAAAGAAAATTGAAAAAAAAAATCAACATTAAAAGTACTTGCTGGGGCCTGCAATAGATACAAAGTGAGCGGTTAAGAGAATGAAGTTTCATGACAGTTCCCAAGAAGCATAGGGGCTCAGGGAGGAAGATTATACATTCATCCATGTGGACAGGAAATTATTATTATGCTCCTGAAATGTGGCAGGCACTCTACTAGGTACTGTGTAAAGTGGTGACCATAAAGGATCAGAGCCCATCCTCATGGTATTTATGGTCCCGTGGGGGAGATCAATATCACCCACAAAGCCCCAAAACAAATCTATTACTACAGATTGTTAAGGAAGCAATACAGCATGCCAGGAGAGACAATTATATTGGGAGGAGGTCCTACTTTTCATTTGCCGGTCTGTCAGGGACATTTTCTCAGGGGAAACAATATTTCAACTAAAATCAAAAGATGAGTAGGAATTAATCAGGGACAAATTTTGGAAGACCATTCCAGGTAGGTAGGGTGGTGAGTTCAAAAGTCAGAAAGGAGGCCCCTGTGGCTCAGCATGACATCCAGGCATAGGATGAAGACTAGGATGCCAGAAAGCTTGATCATGAACTTGTGGTGGTTCTCATTGAGGACCTGAGGGTCCCTGCAACAGGACTTTTAGAAACGTTTAAGCAGAGGAATGGCGAGCTCTGAATTTCATTTTAAGGTGATCTCAAGTTGATGTTGTAGAGGAGAGATAGGGAGAGAAAAATGACACCCACAGGCTGACTACAATAAGGTGACACAGGTAGCTTGGTCAGAGACCTTGCTACCCAGGGAATATTCATACGTATTCCTGTGGCTGCCAGTGATCAGGAGGATTCCCAAAATACTATGTCCCAGGCTGAAGGCAAGCTTGGCACAATAGAGATTTATACAGCTCTATCATCTACGCAGCGTTGACTTTTTAAAAAGATGAAATGAAGATAATTTTTGAATGCATCTTACCTAAAATTAACGAAGGCGATTTTACCACGTAACTCTCTGCTCATTTGCTACTAAATATTTGAGTTGCATAGAATTTTTGAATTATATTTGAATAGGTCCTGAATTGGTTTATATAGATGACATTGACCACTGAGATGACTAGTGTCAGCTAATTGGGACTTGGAATTACTGTCACAGAGGATAGGAAGGGCCTCCTTTAGAGAAGAGTGAGTCTCTGAGACCTAGAAATATTGGCTTGTGGTGCCTCTGAACCAGTGAGGCACCCTGTATCCTATCAGAAAATGGTGTGGAACATTCCTTTTAAATCCCAGTTAAAGCAGCCTTTGCCAACAGCCTTCATACTCTGTGTCTGGAAGACCTGGGTTTGGGGTGAAAAGAAGAGAAAATTGAGATGAGATTAGATGTAAGAAAGATGTCTCGTTAATACAGCCATTTAATTTGTTACTAGGAGCCACGTGAATAGAATCTGTTTGACCTGGGAAATGTGGCTGGGCCCCTCCTGCAGGATTCCCTAACATGCTACCTCATCCTGCTCCCTAGGTACCTGGCTGAGAAAAGACTTGCATTTGACTATGGCAAACGATTTCATTTCCCTGGCAGACAAACACGTGGTCCTCACAGCAGAAGTCCTCTCATCTGAAGGATGACTAATGTTATGAACACATCTTCTGTTCCGGCCTGAGCTCCTCGGGCTCCCTTGAAAAGATATATAATCCTTACAAATTACATAAAAAGAATCTAGGTTCCAGAGGTGGGCTGGGGCAGACATGGTCTTGGCAGTGGGCCCCAATGCCACTGCCCCATCTGCATAGCATTACCCACATGAGTAGGCTGCCTCCACCGAAATCAATAGGACCGTATGGCAATGTTCAGACCTGAAATTATTTCAAATGGGTTCCTGTGTAGTTACAACTCTGTACTTTGCAATTTTTGTGATTTCAATTTGGAAAGTCATTCAAGTGAATAATTTAATGTTGGTCTGTTACTTCAGGTTTTCTGTCAAGCTCACAAAATTCTAAAAATAATGTTATTATGAAACAAACTTTGTGCTTAACAGGACAGTGAGGGGTTTACAGTACTATTTGCTCCAAATATGAAAGATCGGGTCAGATTTGACTTGATCAATGTGGCCCTGGATTTTATGAAGACAAGTCATCGTTTCGTGAAGCCAACTTTTAACTCTCAGATTATACCTTGCCTCAAGAGAGAAAAACTAGATTATCTGTGAACATACAACTGGCCTTTGCCCAAAGGCCAGGTGGGAAGGAATTCGCTAAGGAAAATGAAACTATTATTAAAGTCCCAGTGATCCTCCTGGGATCTCCTGGTGGAGATCATGGTGGTCTCCTGGCCAAGAAGTACCTCAAATCACTTTTTATAATTAGGCAAAATACATTTTGCCTTAACTATTTTCAAGCCGTGCATGTCCATGATTTAAAGAGCTCTAGAGTTCTGCAAGGTTTGTTATAAAAATATTTTCTTGCCCCCCCCAGCTCTTCTCCCCTTTCCAGAAGTAACCACATTGAATTCCTGATTATTATGATTTTCCCCATATCAAAGTAACATGCTTACATTACTCCTTTTTTATTGTTTTGCATTTGAAGCATTAGCTACTGACCTCCTGCTGTGACAAATACAGAACGTTCTTTAATATGTCTTCACCCATTCACCTCTACCATATACGTGCCCTGTTCTCATTCTTAGAGGCCCAGTAAAGTTCTACTTTAATTTTGTTTAGGTCAGTATTCAGTGTTTACAATATGGTATCAGAGTATCCTATGGTTGCTTTTTGTTATATGTATGGTTTTATTTTCTTAGTTTCCATGGACTTATCTCTTCATTAGGTCCATAAATCTTCTCCCAGTTCTTCAGGTATATCTGTCAATTGTTTCTTCCAGTGGCACTCTCTCCCAGAGGCTCTTGACCTGCTCCTGTGTAGAATGGTTCACTGCTACACAATGGGCATTACTATAACCAGGACCCTCTTTCAGTGCTATTCTGAGAATTCCTTCCACTTTCCTTCTGTATTGCAGCACCCATTTCCTAAAATTTTGTATCTGATCTAAATAGGCTCTTTTAGTTCACCTGCACTTCATTTTTTTTTTCTTACTTAACAAACCTTGCCTGAGTTTCCTGTGGTATACCAGAACTCTTCAGCTTTCCTCAATTGAAATTGTAACTTAATCCCGAAATCTTTCCAAGATTACCAAGAGAATAACTTCATCAGCAAATCCTGTTTTTCAGAAGTCATTAAAGATTTCTGACCAATCTAAATCAATTAAATCTAACCAATTAAAGATCGTCTCCCTTTTTCCATAGTAGCCTAAAGTCTCCTCTTTTTCTTAAGCTTGTTTTTATTTATTTTGAGAGAGAGAGAGAGAGAAGGAAAGGGGCATGGAGAGAGAGAGAGAAGAGGCAAAATCCCAAACAGGCTCTGCACTGTCAGCACAGCACCCAGCACGGGGCTTGAACTCACAAACCATGAGATCATGACCTGAATTGAAATCAAGAGTTGGTCACTTAACCATCTGAGCCATCCAGGTGCTCCTCAAGCTTCTTGAAGCAAAGGCTATCTTCTCTTTATTATGCCACCCAAATATGTATACACAGAATTAGGGGCACCTGGTGGCTCAGTTGGTTAAGTGGCTGACTTTGACTCAGGTCATGATCTCGTGGTCTGTGGGTTCGAGCCCCATGTTAGTCTCTGTGCTGACAGCTCAGAGCCTGGAACCTGCTTCAGATTCTGCATCTCTTTTTCTCTCTGCCCCTCCTCCACTCGCACTCTGTGTCTTTCTCTTTCAGAAGTAAATAAACATAAAGAAAATTATTTAACAAGAATCAGCATAGGTACACCCACACAGTGAGCATGCGCCAGCTCTATCTGGCCCTTTCCACAAACTCGAGTGGAGTCTCAGCCTTCCTTTATCTGCCAGTGAAAGCCTAATCTCAGGAAAGAATCAGAGTACAAACCTTAATAAAGCTCTTACCTCTCCAAGAAATGTTTGTATTTGAAACCTCTTCTTGATGATCACATAAAGTCTTTCTCACCAAAGAAAAGAAAAGCAAACTGCAAACTAAGAAGTGTTTGGTTGCCAGAGATTCTTGCCAGTCTTTTCAAAGCCTTTCCAGTAGGCAGTTGTCCACCAAGGTACATCAACAGCAGTCTCTCGTATAGCCTGTGATTGATTAACCAGGAAATGCTTGCCCCTGAGTGACCACACTTTCCCTGAGGCTGAGTCCTCTTTTACAAGATGGAATCAGGGTCAGAGCTCCTGACCAAAGAGGAGGAGGCAGCCCATGCCAGGGTCTGAATGAAGCTGAGAACCTAGGTGATAAGTACACACCTCATTCTCTGCTATGAATGGCATTGCCTCCTAAAGTCTCTGCCCTGCCTTTGGCTGTAGGCAATAGTGATCATTAACTTCACTTCCAACTCTTTTCTCCTGGAGAATCGGGGTTGGGGCTGAAAATTCCAAGCTTCTAATCATGGCTTGATCTTTCTCATGACCAGCCCCCATCCAGAAGTCCCCATGAAGAGTTACCTCATTAAAATAAAAGACATTGATATTTACATGAATTTACAAGAGTTTTAGGAGCTCTGTGTTAGGAATTAGGATCAAAGACCAATATTAAAACAAAAAATGCTCCCAATACTCATATTATCTACGAAATTACAAGGAGCTCTACAGCGGGGATTGAAGGCAGATATATACATGTGTCTGTGTGTATGTGTATGTGTATATATACTTGTGTGTATGTATATGTGTATACATATGTGTATATGTTTTATCTCACAATGAGAGAGGGTGTTTCATTTTACTAGGAATGAAGAATTGTGCTTTTTGTTTTGAAATTTATTTTCAGAGAGATAGAAAAAGTGAAATTCAGAGAAGGGCAGAGAGAGAGAGGGAGAGAGAGAATCCCAAGCAGTCTCCACACTGACAGTGCAGAGCTTGAGATGGGGCTCGAACTCATGAACGATGAGGTCATGACCTAAGCCAAAATCAAGGGTCAGACACTTAACTAAGTGAGCCAACCAGGTGGTTAATGTCTTAAATGAAGTAGTTTTGACTGAGATGACATATCTAAAATATAGAGAGGGAAGCAAGAGACTGGCTGAGGCAATAGAGATGAAAAATGCTCATTAGAAATGAAAAGCATACCAGTTCCCCACCTTACTTCTTCCTTTCCTCAGTAGAGATCAGTCCAGACAATGGCCCACCATTGTTTAGATCAAATGTTCCTGGTGAGTCTAAAACTAATAGTTCTTGATTCACTAGCCTACCTCTGTACACACTTGTAATGACACTTTTATAGTCTTCAATATTTTTTTACATGAGTTACCTCATTTAATCAGGTAGACCATGGAACTTGATCCCAAGACCCTGAGATCATGACTTGAGCCAAAATCAAGAGTCAGATGCTCAACTGACTGAGCCACCCAGGTGCCCCTCATTTTCATTTTAAAGATAAGTACACGGAATGACAGAAAAATAAAGTAACTTACACAAAGTCACACTGATAGTGAGTCATCAAATTCTGACCTATGTTGATCATAATAAATGATCAACTGTTGAACACGCACTGCAAGCAATATCTTAAATGCTTTAGTTAAAAAAAATACCAACAGATTTAGCAAATGGGTGGTGACATTTATTTTTGCTATATAGAAAAGAGAGGGTGAGTAATTTAAGGAGGTCACATAGCTGGTCAGTGGTAGAAATGGAGTTTAAATCTAGACATGCTTGCCTCCCGAGTCTATGACCTTAACCACTACTTAATGGCTTTCTGCTTCTCCTGTTGTCCAGTGAGTCTTTCACACTATGGTCACTTTCTTGTCGAATCCCATTTCTCCCCACCATAGTACCTTCATTTATGTTGATTTCACCATTTATAGTATCATCTCATTTCTTCTCTGTTGGTCTATATATGTCCCTTCTTTCATATCTCATCTTCCATATACCTCAGTTGCCTGGCCTCCCAACACACTGGACTCTGCAGCATTATCTATGTATATCTCTCTTTTTTTTCTCCTAGTTATTTGGAGATATTTTAAGGCATGAACATTTTTAATAAATTTTATATTTAAATGTTTTCCCCTAGAACCGATGTCTCCCAACTCCAAATGCAATCTTCTGATCAAAAGCAGTCTCCAGCACAGGGAAAACTCACATTAAAGTCTTGGCTCTGCCTCTCATTAACTGGATGACAGTGGCCAAGTTATGTCACCTCTCTGAGTCATAATTTACTCATCTATAAAATGGAGATAATGGTAGTACCTACATTATAGGTCAAATGGGAGGAATATTCTAGATAATTTGTGAGAGATTTTTAACAGTAACAGATTAAACACGACTCAATAATAAAATCTGTTATTAGTGTTATCATCATTATTCATCATATTATGAAAGGAAAGCTACCAGCTTTGAGAAACACCCCATACTCGAAGTTTCCCTTGGGTGTTTCCTAAAAGTTTAATAAATAAGAATATCTCTCATGTAACTCAGGGTAGAAAGTATGTTCACCTATTTTGATAGAAACCATCCCTAGGTATGATACTATTCCAGCAATAATTTTCACAATTATGAGGAAGCAGTAAGGAATGGAAATCCACAGTGATTAGTTATGGCCGTTAATTTTGTTTTCTCCATTGTGTGTGGGCAGGTGATATTTTCTAATCTTTTACCCTCATTCAATTATAAAATTAGTGCTATTCTTTTGAAAATAAATATAGCTGATAACATTTTTTAATATGGTCAACAGGAACATCTCTTATTTGTCTGAAACTGCTTAGGGTTAATAAATTATTGGGATAAGGACTTAAAAATGTGACAGCCAGTTTCGACATGAAGCTGACAGTGTAATGGATAACAGAGTTTCGGGACCCTGCAACTTTGATTGCTTTTCCTCCTCCTATTTGCTTTGTTCGTCTCAGAGAAGAAAATGATCCACATTTGTAATATCACCTAATCCTGCTGTTGGACATTAAACATTTATTTTAAACATTAAAACTGCTGAACTTGCAAGTTTATGACCCACAGATACTTTTATTTATTTATTTTTAAATTTTAATTCCTTTATGTTGAAATTGCCAAATCCACTGAATTGAAAGAAAATGAGCTCTGGATGCTGTGACTTTTCATGAAGTGTAACCAAATACAGCTGTTCAGGAGAGCCGGGAAGGGGGAGTTTGCTGGTGGTACTGGCTGAAACGGCCAGGCTGAGATGTACACATTTGTTATTGAATGCTTTACAGTTTGGTTATGTTTGGATTATGGTTTTTAAAATATCTTTGGGTTTCGAAAACCCAGAACAATGTATTCATAACCCATGGCCCATCGGTTTTATTGTGGCTTTCATTTTATAGAGGAAGAGTGGTTTTGCATTTGCAATGAATTGGCTATTTGCTTTTCCAACTCTCCCACTTCATTAGAGTAATGCAAGTTTTTCACCTAATGGTAAACATTTCCCCCCGCCAATTCCTGGTCAGTGCTCGGCTCAAACGAGAGGGTTGCATTTTCAGAGTGTGCGTGTGTCGCCGTAAAACAGGGTAGCTTTTCTACTGACAAGGATGTGGCTTCTGGGATTTAGAAGTACTTTCCCTGTGTAATTATGACTGTGTGGCCTGTCTCTCTCTCCTTCTTTCTTAATGAATAAAATAGAGAACTATTACGAGGGGATCATAAGCTGCTGAAGAAAACATTCAGTAGTTGTTACTGATATAAATTATTCAGTGCTTCTGGCCTTAGAAATAAAGTTCTTTGTCTTACCAGAGGCAGCTAAAGTGCAGTGACAGGAGATCTCTTACCAAGTTTGGAGACTAAAGATTTCTCTGTGTAGTATTACTGCCACGCGCTCCGTTTCTTAGGGCAAGGTAGTTGCTTTCTCCCAAGATTATTGTACATGAAAATATAAGGATCATTGTATTTTGATGCATCTTCTAGAATGTTTAGAGGCAATGAAAAGAGACGGGTACAACCTATATGAAAGATGATTTCCTGAACACTTTGTTGAGATAAATGCACTGTAAATGGGCACACACCGTGGTATATTGGCAGGCGGGTCTTTCAAGTCTCTGGATGTAGAGAATTATATTGTTGTGTCTCTGACATGTCACTTTATTTTGTACTCACATGAGCGATTGCAGGAATGCACAAGCTAACATATCAGTTATGAGAGGGCCCAAATGAGGACCTATGGATGGATGAGTCTCAATAGCCAATAGCTGACAGGGCTGAGAGTCCTAAAGGATGATTTCATTGACTTGTTGCATCTTTCATGCAAACAAGGATTCGACAGCTGTCAAAAGAGCAGATTGGTCTCTAGAATCTCTAGGGATCTATGGAAGAGTGTGTGTATTTGGAGAAGTGATTACAAATATTAATGGGCTCTGAGAGCCACAAATCAGAAAGCATGTGTTTCCAAGACCTCACTGCTCACAGGGTCAAATTCAGTAAAATTGGATTTTTAACAATTGCATTTTTCCCCTAAGTATAGTTTCTATCTAGAATAAAAACTATCATCATGGGGAAAAAATGAAAGCTTTAGCACAATAGGCAGTCTATAAGTTTGGTTAAAAGGTCTCTTTGATTGTTGTTTATTTGCTTACTTTTTGATCATTCCCATGTCATTAAAGAAGTCCTAACTAATCCTCACTCCCTGATGTTTCTGTGTCTGTAAAGCAACACAGAAACAGGAACTATCCTTACCTTTTCCAAATTACATATTCAGATTTTAATGCTTACAGTTTTCTTTTCTTGTAGGTTTAGAATTTTGGATTATGCTAAGGTCATTGAGAAACACTGCTCTGAGAGGGAAGGGCTGAGTGGAGAACAGGAACCACATGGGCTGAGATGTTTGGGGGGCATATGGACTGTCCTGGATAAAGAACTAAGCCATATGAGTCGACTCTTCTAAAGGTAGAACCACAGAATGTTAGACCTGAAAGGGACTTGGAAGTCACTTTGTCCAAGCTCTTCACTTTGCAGAGAAAGAAAGTGATTATAGAAAAAAGAAGATTAATTGCCCAAGGCCACTCAATCAGAATGGGATCATTGGAAACAGAATTTAGGTTTCCTGGCTTTCCATGTCTTATAAATGCCTTGAAGTATTCACTTAAAAGCTGAGTGATTTCCACTGATTTCAAAGAATATTTGATAACAAATTCTTCACATAATACTAATCTTTTGCAGTTTATTTTTATTAACTTTAGTTTTTCTTTAAATGAAAATGGCTCTTCTATGGAAGGGTATAGGGCAGTGGTTCTCAAATGGAGATGATTTTGCCCCTCCCCTGTGGAGGGGCATTGGCAATGCCTGGAGATGTTTTTGGTCCTGACTGACTGGAAGAGGAGAGAAAGAGTACTGGCATTTAGTGAGTAGAGACCAGGAATGCTAATGAACTTCTTACAATGTACAGGTCAGCTTTCTGCAGCAAAGAACTGTCCAGTTATCCAGCTTCAAATGTCAATAGTGCCAACACTGAGAAACTGTGGTCCAGGGGCATGTCCTTTGAGAAATGCCACAACATCCTCTTTTTTTCTCTTCCCTTCAGTTCCGTTCTCTTCTCTTCCCTATCATGGTTCTAAGAAGAAATCCAATAAGAACTGAGTTTCTGTGAACCCAAATACAAATATGTCTCCATGACTGATATTTGCAAAACCAAACAAACAAACAGACAAAAAAAACAAAAACAAAAACAAAAACAAAAAAAACCTTTAAAGGTATGCGAAATTTTGAAGACGTTTGTAAGTAGTGGGTTCCAAACAGGGTACCCTTGTGTATCAACTTTTACGTAATTCACAGCAGCCACAGTTAAGCAACAGTCAATTAGAGCTGATGCTGCCAGTATGCACGCACTATGGTCCTGCGGGCTGACACCAGCAGTATTCAGATACTGAGTGGATGAACACCATATATGAGCAGAAAGACTAACTGATATCCGGAAAAGACAGGGGACAGCTATGGTGGCCTTGATAGTCACCTTTTCTTTTTCAGATAAACTCTCACAGTTTCTTGAGGGAAATCAGATAATGCAACACCTCTTTGCACCCAGGAATTAGGCATTTTCAGACCTCATTGGTTTTCAAGAGCAGTCTCCTTAATCTTTATCCCCTGTTGCAAACAAATCACTAGACTGGCAATACCACCCAACAAAAGAATAAAATTTGTCCATCTATCATTAAGATAATTGTTATTGATTAGTCTCCTTGTAATTTTCTGCTTTTTGTTTTTAGGTGTTGGTTATAAATCACACTCACCATAGGCACTGAGCCTGTGTTTGTGTCTATTATGTGGTCCTGATAAGGCTGGGCAGCGTTGTGCACCTTCCTGATGCGAGTTATTGAGATTGATTGAAGCGCTTTGCTTGTCCTATCCTAGACACTGTGTAATTAATGTTTCATTATGTTAATACATGCAAATGTGAGAGTCTGTGTTTGATTGGGAGGTGAGAGAACAAAAAAGGATTAAAGAGTTCACCCCAAAGTACAAATTAATTTATTGCATTGCTAACTGGCCTCTGAGTAACGAGGGAGTAGGCTTCAAAATGAAAGAAAAAAATGCACAAAAGAAAAAAAAAACTGTTGCATGTCTGTGTTTTTCAGTGGTGGTTTAGTTAACAGCTACAAAAATGAATATTCAGTCATATGACAAAAGCTTTGTCTGTGTGATGATTTCAGCAGTATGTCTCCTTTAGTGAAAGAGTTTAGTTGAGGAAGTCACAGATTACTTACTCTTTACATATACAAGCATTTCTACATGGACAGACTACATTAGAACCATACCGAAATACTAATGCAGCAGAGTGATGTTCTATATACAATCAGTGGTTGACTTCATGATATTATTTGAGGCGTAGCCAGAAGAAAATGTCACTCCAAACCAATCATCCACAGGTCTATCCCAATATTTGCTTACTATTGCATGTTTCTTCCTGTTCTTCACAAGGATCCTTTTGATTATTCCCTAATATAGAATTACCTAATGCTCTGTGAGTTACTTATCTATTGCCTTAATATTAGATAGTTAATATATTTCTTTTTAGCTGGATTTGCAGTATCAAACACTGTAATGAGTTTTTTTTTATATTAAATTTCTTTTGTATTATTTGTAAATTTGTATTATTTGTAAATTTCTATTGTATTATTTTCTTAAGGTAAATTTTTAGGAGTGGATTTACTAGAGCCTAAACATTTTTTATGACTTTAGATATACATCACTTTCTTTAGAAATATTCCCACCCCCCGTATCTAGTATTGAGACTTAATAAATTGTTGCTGAAATTAATGAAGCATATTACCAAACTGCAATCATTGCAATGATTGCCACCTTTTTTTAAACTAATCATGCCTTAATGTGGATAAAAGTTATTGAATCTTCCCTTTCACCATGTGATGCTATTTTGAATAGGTTTGAAAAATGGGAAGCTTAAGAGTGAAGCGTTCAGAATGTAAGAGTCAGCCAAGGAGGGCAGAAGTGGATGGCATTTTGAGAGGAGAGCTTTAATTCCAGTAGGAAGCACTGGGGACTCAGGGGAAGGAAATCCTGGAAGGGGAAGTTTAGAGAATGCCAGAAGAAATACAATGGTTTCCTATCCATAATTTATATACTGGAGGTATTTTAGGGGCATCATTATAAGATATACCTAACTATTAGAGTGTTACATAATTTTATTTATTTTGTTTAGTTTATTTGCTTTCATTTCTGCTGGACAATTTGAAAGAGGGAGTGAGGTGGGAATCTATAGCCATGCCCATTTCCTGTCATACTCTCGGGCTGCTTTCCTACTATGATGGTAGAGTTGAGTAGTTGCTCTATAAAGCCAAAAGTATTTACTATCTGACCCTTAACAGAAAGGAAAAAAAAATTTAATAAAAAATAAAAAGCAGACTCCTGAGAAACAGAAACCCCTAGAGAAACAAATCTGAGAGTAAGAAGTGGAGTTTGCAGTGAAAGACATTATTTCAAAGTCAAACACATCCTTTGGACAAATTATCATTTGTCAGACACTTCAGTCTCCATTTTCTCCTCCCCAAAATCAGCATAACAATAATTTCATTGAGTAGTTGAAAATTAAATCATGTGATGGGTTTCAGTATTAGTCTCTTTGTTCTTCCCATCTACAAAGAAAGTTTCAAAAACATGATTAGTGTTTACATTGCCTAGTAGTTACTTGTACACTGTCCTGATGTGGTCAATTGAAGATTCATTAATACTACATAAATTTCAAAAAAAAAAGTATTATCTATGAATGAATAATTAATACAACCAAAAATACCAACTCAATCTTCTGTAACTTTCCTCTGCTTGTAGCTCTGGTCCTGCTTAACTGTTAGTTGCTGATGTCAGCATTGACTGGAAAGGTTTCCGGAACATATTTATCCATGTCAAAGCACTGAACCCACCACTATTAAGCAAAAGGGCATAGAGCTGTGAGTCATTGAACGTGATGGAGCAGGGCTCTCCCTTATGATCCCAACTTTCATGCTTCATTCTGCCTTTATTCTTCATGGTCAAAGCCACAGGAGTTAACAGTATCTAAGTGGTCACAGTTCCTTCTACCATGACTCCTATGTCATTTTTCACAGTCACTTTGCAGACAGACAGGGAGGTATGATCCTTTTTTGGTTCACAGTCCTCTTCACTCACATTCATCATATATTTAATCATTTGTTTTCAGTTCGTTTCCATCTACATGCCAGTTTGATGAGCCAATGGCCATCCCTTTCCAGTTACCACCAGAAAGTAGTCCAAGACATATTGGCCTTTTATACCCACCCAAAGAAGTTTCCATTAATAAGTAACCAACATTTAGAGGAGAATGGGACAATAATTCTCTTTAATTCCAAATTTAACTAAAACTCCAAAGCATGACAGTATGTTATGCATTTCAGAAATAGAAGTATATATATTTTCAATATAATTAATTCTGAGTGCTTCTAGTGCCTGACAGGATTTCTCACTATCAGATAAAAATACAGATTTTGAAAAAGAGTGCCAGTGTGAACATCTGTATCATCTTTAAAGTAATGATAGGTTGAAGACCACACATCACAGATTGCCTAAAACACTCCTAATTTATATATGTTGGCCTAGCATAATAATAAATCGAGTCCCCTTTCAGTCTCAGAGTTATCTTATGTGATTGTCCTAGTCATCATGCTAGTGATTTAATTTGAAATTGGCCAAGAGCGAAAGGCGCAATGTCAATCATTAGCCTGTCCTCATATCATATACATTTTTTGGTGAAATTTTACTTGATTTTACATCGAAGGTAAAAATGATTGACACACTGATGTTCAACATCAGTACCATCTAAAAGCTCCTTTTAAAACTCTCACCAACTGGGTTACTATCTCTACATTTTGGAGATGCACACGTGGGCATCCATTAATGCCTTTAATGTATGGACCTGGTTATGAGCTTCTTTGGGTCCTGGTTGCTCATAAGTGAGAGACCACAGTTGAGGCCTACAGCCAATGAACTACACTTTAGACCTAGAAGAAAGTAATTACTAAAGGAGGATCAAAATGTTCGTTCATTTTCCTTCATTCCTCTTTGGTTCATGTCAAAGTGGCAAGAGAGTCTTCTTCCTGGAGACCAACACCATTCAGAATTTTTTCATGGATTTTGTTTTGTTTTGTTTTATTCTGTGTGTGTGTATGTGTTGTGTGTGTGTGTGTGTCCTATGATGTTTTCATCAGTGCTAACTGCAAATCGGAAAGAGGATTCAAACAAAATTTTAGGCTTAGTTCTTGACTTTGAAGGTAGTAAATCAGGCGTTAACATGTGTGTCAATATATGTGGCAGATCAATACACATTTTCTGAACAGTATCAAAATTTGAGAAGTCTGTTATTAATAAATTCTAATGATCAAATGCCTTGGTTCTTTGTAGATTTAATTATGTGGGACAAATCCAGGTCTGTGTGAGTGTGTGTGTGTGTGTGTGTGTGTGTGTGTGTGTGAGTGATTAAGCGACAGTCTCAAAGAGAAAAAAGAAAAATGCTTTCTAATTCGGTATTGCTACGGTAGCGTCCTTTCCCACCACCACCATCCATGTAACAGGCATTCAGAGTCTTCTGCTTGTTGCTAGAAATGCAGAGTGATGCATTCCAGTAGACACTTCCCAGGCAATCCCAGACCCTTCCCCTTCTCCTGCCAATCATTCTAGGACTGAACTGGGTGACAAAATCTATAGTTTGAGAAGCCACTTTATACCAAGTGATTTTGGATATTATAGAATCATTGACTCTATCCCTCTCCCATATTACATAGTCACATGACTGAAAGGTTTCGAGTACCTAAGTTCTGTTTGACAGATTTTCTATAATTATAGTAGCTTAGGCACAGTCTGGATCAAATATTTCAAGTAATACCATGTGTTTTTGTCTATTCCAACTCTGAGCTGGTTTGGCTCTACTTGGCTATGTATTCTATATACTTTGAGAAAAAGAAAGGACTTGGATAAAAGCAGAAAGAATGAGTCCTAGATAGAATTAATACAAGAAGCTAGGTATTTTTGAGCCATGTGACCTTGGCCAAGACAGTTAACCTCTCTGAAGCTTTTTTTCCTATCTACAAAACAAAGTTAACAATGTTTTCCTGCTCAACGGGATCAAATGAGGCTGCCATGTAAACTCTATGTAAGTTACTAGAAATACAAGGAAAAATAAACAGAAAGAAAACAACTTTTGTAAACTGCAACATAAACCTTTAGCAAGTCTTCGTGCAACACTGACCCATGACTAAAATGATAAATAAGTCCAGCCTTAACTAATACATATTTTAAGTGGAGAGAAAAAGGATTGGAAAGGTGAAAGACATTTCAGTTATTTAATTACATTAAAAATAGTAACGTGTTTGGCAATATGATTTAAAATGTATAATAATTATGGCTTTTAAAATTACAGTCCTGGTATGTAGCATACAAACCAAAATGGTATGTAACAAGGAGTAAATGCCTTTTTATGTTCCAGTGACATCTATTAAGTCCCTGGCTTTTCTGATCTGGAGGTGAAGTGAGGATAAAAGAGCTGAGGGCATTAGGAGGGAACCCTGTGTATGGGGCAGAATAATAGAGAAACCAAATGCGTTTGTCTAGGATAGTGGGTATCGGTGGGAAAGTATCTACAACTGATGAATTATGGGGGAGCCCACATTTGAGACGGAGACCTGTGTGCTACATTCCAAAAACCCAGCCCATTTTCTGTTCTCACTTTTGCTTGTGTGCTAAAAATTGTGTATAAATTTACTTCTGAGTGTTTTATGATAATCTCTTGGACCCTTTGATGAATTGCAGTTTCTCTTATTCAAGGGAACCTATTGTTTATTATTTAGAAGAAATGTAGGCTTTTACCTATCCCTAAATGGTGGCATAGAGAATCATTGCTTTGATTCTTACGATTTTTTTAAAAATTAGAGACAATATGAAAGACATTTATTAAAGGTCAAATAAGATAAATACATGAAAAGCATCTGGACAGAAGCTTATTCAAGAATGATAAAAGTAGGTAAACAACTACTGGCAGCCACAAGGCACTGTTGGCGACACAATGACAATTCCCTAGCTCTGGGTTACCTAAACAGCTTTTATTTTTTTAAGCCACTTTAGTGAGGTAGACATGATATAGAAAAAGCTATACATATTTAGTATATACTAGATGATTTTGGAGATGACGATAAATCCATCCCCACAATCAATGCCACAAACATGTCTGTCACCTCCCCAAATTTCCCTCTTCTTTTTGTTGTTGCTTTTTTATTATTTTTATTTGGGGCGGGAATGGATTAAAAACATTTAACATCAGAAATGCCCTCTTAGCAAATGCTTAGGTATACAATCCAATATTCTTAACTGAAGACACAGTGTAGGCACTGTGGTGTATAATAGATCTCTAGGATTTATTCATCAAGCATAACTGAAATTTTGTAGCCTTTTTAAAGCCAATAAAAACCTCTACTGTACTGCGGCAGTAGGCTAGAGTCTACCAGCTTAATTGCAATAAGAAAACAAACACACAAAAAAACAGCTTTCCCTTCACCTTGAATATTTACTAATGCAAAATGAAAAAAGCTAACGAGACTGTTTTGCCTTTCTCTGAGGCCTTTTAGTAAATGCTGAAATGATAATAGCATGTGTTTATAAATCGTCGGCGATTATAAAAATATATTTTCCACAGAATTCCCCAACTGCTCTGTCTGCTAAGCCTCTGGAATAGGTACAGGAGGCAACAGGGATGCTAGACAGGCGAGGGAGTGCACAGAGGCAGCAGGGGGAGGGACAGGAGGAGATGGGTTGGATACATGGTCTGTGTCCCTGAACTGGAGGGCTGTTGGAAGGAACAAGGTAGCTGGGGAGCCACATAGCTGTTTAATAGATGTTTAATAATATGTGTAAATGAATGAATGACTATAATGAAAAAGTTCATTTGTGTGCACAGCCTCTAGACCAAATATTCTGGTTAAAGCTCTTGTAAATGGCAAATCCATTACCAAGGGGAATGCAGTGTTGAAACTTCTGAGTTTACCATAAGGTGGCAGCTCCAAGCTTGAATCCTTGTAACTGTGAATCGACATTGTCATCTTCCCAGAACAGGGATCAAAGACTACAGCCTGAGAGAGAGGACCAGACTTGGCCATCTCCTTGTTTTGTTTGTTTGTTTGTTTTCAATAATGGTTTATACATTTTTATTTTTTTATTTTATTTGTTTTTAGGGAGAGAGAGAGAGTGAGCAGAGGAGAGGGGCAGAGGGGGAGAGAAAGAGAGATTCAGAGAGGAGAAGGGAGAATCTTCATGCTGAGCATGGAGTCCAATACAGGACCCGATCCCATTACCCTGGGATCATGACCGCAGCCAAAATTAAGAGTTGGATGCTCAACTGACTGAGTCACTTAAGGGCCTCTATACATTTTTAAATAGTTACCTTTTAAATCATCATGTAAGTATCTATGTAATATCTTCAAGGGTGCCTCTTGACCCAGGAAGCTGAAAATCATTTACCGTATGGCTCTTGATAGAAAAAGTTGTCCAACTCTACTACAGAATATGCAGGGAAATGTTATCAGTATGGATATTGATAGTTTTTGGTTTTATTGACAGTAGTATCAAGTAATCTCTGTCATTCACAGCTAACCTAGGAGAATTAAATTATGTATGTTATGATTTTCTTTTACCAATTTATTTTCCTGTTATTCATATTTTTTACACAAGTTTATTCAATAAATATTTATTAAATACCTCTGAGATAGGTAAAGACTACTAAGAGTTGTGTGAGATAGAGAAACAAATACAAATTATTTTTGCTTCCTTAAAGTTTTCAGTATAATAAGGATGAAATTCTTATAAATATGATATGTGGGGGCGCCTGGGTGGCTCAGTTGGTTAAGAGGCCGACTTCGGCTCAGGTCATGATCTCACGGTTCATGAGTTTGAGCCCCACGTCGGGCTCTGTGCTGATGGCTCAGAGTCTGGAGCCTGCTTCAGATTCTGTATCTCCCCCTCTCTCTCTCTGACCCTCCCCCACTCGTGCTCTGTCTCTCAAAAATAAATAAACATTTAAAAAATTTAAAAAATATGATATGTGATAGAACGAATAGAGCCTCAAGAGAGGCAGAATAAAGCACTATCTCTTCTGAGAGCTGGGACTGTCACTGGTATTCAGTGAGACTTTCCATTTCTACACAGGCCTGTATCTAACTTTTCCATTTTATAAAATGGGAACCTAATGAGAATGAATGTTTATTACTTAATTCCTTAAGATTTGCAATTAGTTCTAGGATATTATTGGAAGACCCACCATATTGGAAACCAAGTGAACTGAGAGTCACTCATAATGTAATGAATATAGCTCCGAGAGAGGTCTCTGTCCAATGCCTTTTTTTGGTGTCTATAGTAGGACTCGGCTAGCAAAGGATTTATGAAAGATTCAGTCTAGAGTAATTTCAACATTTTATCCAGTAGTCGTGTTCTAGACATTCAGGTCTCAGCTGGGTTTTATGCATTTGAATAATACATTTTTTTTAAATATTGATATGGAAGGACCAATCATTGCTTGGCCCCCATGTTCAACCCTGAACCACTGTGCAGGCACCGACCCCCTCCTGGTAGTAGGGCAGGTTCAAGGTAATAACCACTGGATTCTAGGGGAGGCTCTAATTAGACATTTCAAGAAACTGGGGCTCCTGGGTAGCTTAGTTGGTTGAGTTTCCAACTCATGATTTCAGCTCAGGTCATGATCTCATGGTTCATAGGATTGACACTGACAGCAGGGAGCCTACTTGGTATTCCCCTTCTCTCTGCCCTTCCCCCACTCACACATGTACATGCTCTCTCTCTCTCTCTCTCTCTCTCTCTCAAAGTAAATATTTTTTAAGAAGAGCTTTTCAAGAAATTGCGGCAACTAATTCATTCACATAATAAGTCTTTTTTTCGGTAAGAAACACACTTATATCTTCATCTTTTAGTTCCTTTAAGTGAAGGGACATGTGAATAATTCCTTCGTCCTTGAAATTCACATAGTCACACATATGTTGCATATTTAGGGTTCAGAAATCCTCTTATGGTTCTCATCTCCTAAAAAGATCCATGCTCTCCAAGTCATCTCCCATTGAACCTAAATCACCATTTAATAACACACGTTGTTTAATAAACACTGACCTGAACAGTTTAAAGCTCATTGGCTCTCAGTTCCAAATGACATCAAGAAGGAAATTTGATATTTCTCTTATCATTATAGCTTTTCCTTCTTGATGTCACTCATGAACTAAGCAGGAAAATATCACTTCTCTGCTGAGACAAGATACAGTAAATATCACGACAAAATGAATGACAGCATTTTAATGAAAACCAGTGTTTGGCCTCCATTTTGAGAAAATGGAACTCATTTTAACACAAATGTTTTATCAATATGGGTCCCACATCAGACTTTATAGCACAATGTCAACCATGAGGTTTGCTGAATTTTTAAGGCTTTCTCTGGACCTGTCAGACCTTTATGGAATTAATCCTTTATATTTGCAACAGCAGTTTCCACAAGATGAATACTTCATTTCTCATGAATCATAATAAAGGTGCTGTGCTTTGTTGGCAGAGTAACCTCTGTAGTCTTTTATCTTCAAGAAAAAAGATTAGACTCTCCCTCATTTTATGGATAATGAGGTGGGTTGTTGGTCTCTTGACACCTTCAGTAACTGCACCTCTTTGTGGACTCATGTAAGTCTGTGATAAACTTATCACGGGGTGATTATGGCAAATCTCTTCATATAAGAAATTTCCTCCTAAATTTAAGAGTACATTTTTGTAAGTAGCAAAGTTAATAGGTATGAACTCATAGACTGCTTAATGTTAGAGCTGAAGATACCTAGAAGTTAGTTAGTCCAATGTCCTTGTTTGATTGGTCAGTACATTGATTCCCAGTGGCATAGCCCCTTCTTGGTGAGTGACAGAATTAGACAAAGAACTCGGGTCTCCTGACCCCTTGTGCTGAGAGGTTTCTTTTGCCAGAGACAGTATGCCTTTTTGCATATAAATTACAGAAATTGCTCCATTGATCTCCTTGGAGTCATCTGGGATTCTTCTTTTTTTGAACAACCCACATTTGATCCCTCAACCACACCATGGCTCTACCTTTAATATGGATCCGTTTCTTACCACCTCTACTGCGGGCTTTCATCCAAACTCCATTGTTTCTCACTTGGATGATGGAAGTAACTTGCTAACTGGTTCCCCAGCTTCTTCTAATGACTCCCGTTCTTAACACAGTGACCAGGATGACCTTTTACAATAGGGTTTCTCATCATTAACATAGTGCTATTTGGGACTGGAGAATTCCCTCTTGTGTGGAGCCATCCTGTGCCCTGGCCTCTCCCCACTAGATGCCAGTAGCACCCTCCCAAGTGTGGCAACCAAAAATGTCTCCAGACATTTGTCAGATGTCTACTTGGTGGCAAAATTTTTCCCTCTTGAGAACTACTGCTTTAAAATATGAGTTGGACCTTTTTACTTTTTGGTCAAAACCCTCCTGGGTAGCTCAGGCAGTGAAGCATCTGACTTTTGGTTTTGGCTCAGGTCATGATCACAGTTTGTGAGATGGAGCCCCATGTTAGGTTCTGTGCTGACAGCACAGAGCATGCTTGAGATTCTTTCTCTCCCTCTCTCTGTACCTCCCCTGCTCACTCTCTCTCTCTCTCTCTCAAAATAAGCAAATAAACATTTAAAAACCCTTCCATACATTTCTTGGGTGTCTCAGTCAGTTAAACATCCCACTTTGGCTCAGGTCATGGTCTCATGGTTCATGGGTTCAAGCCCCATGTCAAGCTCTGCACTGACATCTCAGAACCTCTAGACTGCTTTAGATTCTGTGTCTCCCTCTTTCTCTGCCCCTCTCCCATTCGTGCTCTATCTCTGTCTCTGTTTCTCTCTCTCTTTCAGGAATAAATAAACGTTTAAATATTTAAGCAAATTAAAGATAATAAAATAAAAAAATAAAAATAAAAACCATTCACTAGGTTTCTATCTTTGTTAAAATTCAAGCAAACTTCTTGTGCTTGCCTACAAGGTCCTACACACCTCCCAATGGCCTTTCAACCTAACCTTCTTGAACTCTCCTTCTCCCTCAGTCTGATCAGTCCTGTCTCATGATCTTTCTCCTGTTCCAGGGAAAATGCAGTCACAATCCCACCTCAGGACCTTGGCACTCACTCTACTCTCTATATAGAGTTCTTCCCCTAGGTTCCTGCTCTATATCTGTTATGGACTGAATGTTTGTGTTCTGCCAAAATTCAGATATTGAAGCCCTAAGTCCCCAGGGTGTATTAAGAGTGTGTACCTTTGAGAGGTAATTGGGTTTATATGGTGGAGACCCCACGATGAGATTAGAGGCCTTATAAGAAGAGACACCAGAGTGTGTGCACACCTTTGTGTGTGAGAGCTCTCTTCCTCCCTGTCTCTACCTCTCTCTTTCTGTCTCTTCTTCTCACATATTATTGCAACTCTGTGAATAATAAGGCAAATCACTATGAATCAAAAGTGAATAATTTCTTGGGAGGAAATGCACACAAACTTTAATAGTGGCTGTTACCAGGCAAGCAGGATTGTAGGCAATTATTATATTTGATGTCCACATTTTCTTGTGTACAGTAAATATAAGTAACTTGATTAAAAGTCAGTGCCCTCAAAGTTGATGGTGTCTCCAAAGCTTGTCCACACTTCACTGTTATCCAGATAGAGATATTCCTATGGGCTGGCTACTTTTTCTAAATACTCTGAATTATCTTTCTTATGATTCTAGTTGACAGTTGTGCCCTCATGAAAAGGTGTCCATCCCTCTACTTTGAGAAAGACTGATGAAAAACACAAGGGGAAGAGAAAGCCAGTTTACATTTAACCAAAAGGAGGGAAGTTAAAGGTTCAAACCCAGGGCAGATTAAGCAGTACATCAAAGTCTCTCTTTTAAATGTTAATTTTGCGGGCACCTGGGGAATGATAACCTAGATGTCAGACTGTGTTACCTGTTGAGCTGAAAAAATCCCATTACAATTTGCGCAGTATCACAAGCAAAATCAAGCTGTAGTTTAGAGGTTTAGCTCTTCAAGCAGTAAAGGGATGAGGAAGCTACTCTCCCACTCTATCTTGGCTCTTATCCTTTTTCTTTACTATAGGATTTAGCCAGAGGACACTCAGACAGTTGCCTGGGGCACACTCTTCTCACCCTATAAAAACCTTAGATGTCAGCAAAGCTTCCTCTGCCTCATGGAAGAAGCCATTCGCTCAGCATGTCTGAGATGGAGCCTCTGTGTGGGCTCCCTAAGCAATTTCTGCTGGGACAGTGGCTTCTTGAACTTCACATCCTGTATTTATATTTCTGAGTTTTGCTCCTTGTCTTGTAAAGCATAAGAGAAAAGAAAAGTCACTGTATCAAGAACAAATCGAGTTCAACAACCTTTCTACATGGATATTTGGTGGTGTTGAACTAGGTCAGCAAATGTCCTGACACTAAAATCACTTTTCCTGATTCAATCATGCTAGCTTTCCAAGAGTTGACTCTTCTCTTCAGATATGTGAGAACTGAGTGGAGTAATATGAGTTCATACACTATTTGCTTACTTTTGCCATGATTTCAAGGAAGTGAATTCATGGGAATATGATTGCTAGAGAACATAGAGGATGCCCAGTTCAATGTGAATTTTGGGTGAGCAACAAATAATGTTTTAGTTTAACT
Source organism: Paguma larvata (assembly GCA_030068075.1). NCBI lineage: Eukaryota > Metazoa > Chordata > Mammalia > Carnivora > Viverridae > Paguma > Paguma larvata. The sequence continues at coordinate 21,534,127 of CM057835.1, read as the reverse complement.
ATGCCCTATCTAGTATTTATTTAGGACATATTTATACTAAAATATTATTTATTTTGATCTAAAATTCAAATATAACTGATGTAGTTAAATTTTTACTTGCTAAATCTGGCAATTGTAATGAAAGAGGAACTTGAAGTATCCTTTAAAATTTTTTAATTTAAATTTTTGTCCATCGCTTCCTTACATTTTAATGATACTTAATAAATTCCCATAGTAAAATGTACCTGCATTTCTTCCTGGTAAGTCTTCCTTTGCATTATTTAAGTTAAGGAATAAATTCTACAAAATCTAATTCATTTCTAATTTCCATTTGTTAGCAATAAAAACTTGTATTGAATACACACAATCTTTTATAGATACAACCACATCTTCTGACAATTATTTTTACCTTGTCTCTTATCAAAGTAGAAAAAAAGCACCAATACTCCACAGAAACACCAGTGGTCATTGGCTCTGGTCCATTGGTAAGATCCACTGTCTTGCTCTGGGTTGGCCGAAGTTAAAGTCATACATTAGGATGGAGCACATAAAGAACAACCCCAGGGTATTTTTGTTTATTTTGAGAGAGAGAATAAGAGAGAGAGAGAGACAGAGACAGAGACAGAGACAGAGACAGAGAGTGTGTGCAAGAGTGTGGGATGGGCGGAGAGAGAATCCCAAGCAGGTTCCTTGCTCATCTAGATACTAAACTGAAGTGAGGGGTAGGTCAGGCAAGCAGGTGTCTAGAGTTCCAATAGTTTAAAAGGTATGGTGCCTGGGTGACTCAGTAGGTTAAGTCTTAACCTCAAGTCATGATCTCATGGTCATGGGATTGAGCCCCACATTGGGCTCTGTGCTGACAGCATGGACCCTATTTGGGATTCCCTCTCCCCTTTTCTCTCTGCCCCTCTCCTGCTCTCTCTTTCAAAACAGTGAAAAATTAAAAAATAAAATAGGCTACAATTATTCCATGGGAGATAAAACGTAATGAATATTGATAAAGAATCTGATAAAGAATACTACATTTACCAAAACTCCTTTTGGAAGAGGATCATAGCTATTGAAGTGGACTGAAAGAAATCTTTTGACAGCTTGTTGTACGAAGAACCAATGATATTCCAAGGAGCATTCTAAATGTTCATTCGACTGGAATTTAAATTTTGCTTACTGGAGTTTGACCATTTGGGGTCCAAACAGAGTGCTGATTACAAAGTGGAAACATGAGGTATTGGCAACAATAACCCTCTTTCTTGGTCCCTTCTCCATTTTTAAACTTTCAAAGGGAAAGGTGCTGCTAGTATTTAAAAAAAAAAAAATGTGTTGAGAATCTGTTCAGTTATTTGTCTTCCCGAATCATCCCCATAACTTCATCTCCCTACTTAGAAAAATTAATTGGCCCAAATTACACACATTTCCCAAATATGGAAAATTATAACAGGACACTCCAAAGAACATAAGAACCTCTATGCACTAGTCCAGGCCACCAGATGTTTTGGAAAAGTGGCTGTCAAGATTTAGTGAATGTGCGAATCCTCTGGAAGGCCAATTAAACCCTGTGGGACTCAACCCCGCAAAGTTGCTGACTGGGTAGGACTGGGATGGGACCTGAGATTGTGCATTTCTAACAAGTTCCCAGTGTAGCTGTTTGTTAGTCTGGGAACCGTGGCTTGAGAACCACTCTTTCAGAATTTATATTCTGCTATCTAAACCCAGTAAAATTCACATATAGTTACGGGTACTTTTCATTCTTGTTTTTTGTTTTGTTTTGTTTTACTTCGCTTCACTTCACTTTGCTCTGCTTTGCTTTTTAAATCTCCCTTTTCCATCCCAAAGGTTCACAAGCATTATAAACTTTTTTTTTTTGAACTGAAGTCCAGAGTTACAATTGCACCTCTAATTGGTGTTCGATGAATTAAAAAAGGATCGTATTCCATCGCTCAGAGAATAATTTTACTTTCTTCAGTAGGGCTTTATCTCCTTTCCTTAACACAAGAGAAGCAGATGCAGTAGCCTGTATTTCTAAGATGAGATAACATGGCAGAGTTTTCTGGGTTGATTACAAGAATTTGGGGATCATCTGAGTCTCCAGGCATCCCACTGTGAAAGTTTTTCTCATTTGAAAGATAAAATTATGCATAGCAAGTTCTGTGGGGACTTGTATGACATTTTCTAATCTTAAAATATTTTCAGGAGCTTCTTTTTACTTTTATACTACTTTTCATAAATTTCTTCTTTTTTTTTTAGTTTTTATTGCTTTAACTAGAAACTTTTACATTTTGAACTTGGAAAGGAATATCTGACTCTATGAGGAATTATTTTTTCACACTTAACAATGTTAGATATTGTAGATAAAATGTCATACCCATTCTAAGTTAGTCTGCCTCTATGACTGAACCGTCTTTGAAACTGACAAGAATATGAGAAGGTCACACACAAAGGGACTTAAGCTCATGGAAAGATTTTTACTATTTGTTTGACTATTTTGGTGAATTTCGAAAATACATTAGTTACCAGATGCTCAGTTAATATAAACTTAGAATATCGCTGGCAGTGTTATCACTGATACTTATTTATGTCTCAAAACCAAAGCAAATAGGTGTTAATATTTCACCTTTGGGTCACCCCTCAAGAGCAAGGCCTCCTGTCTATCTATATGAGGAAAACATTGAAGATTTTGCAGTGTTATTATCTGCTTATAAATTAGGGTCTCTCAGAAGAAGATGAAAATTAAGAATAATATCCAAGAACAATATGACACTTTATTACTTTTTCTCAGATCCACACAGATAAGAAAAAAAACAATTCGTTAAATGCATATATGGCTATGTGCCTAAAGTCTACCCAGAAACGATCTAGAGATCTTCCCAGGCCAACATTTGGTGAGAGAAGAGGCCTGGAGACTGACTCATTCTTTTTTTTTTTTTTTTTTTTAAACGTTTATTTATTTTTGAGAGACAGAGAGAGCGTGAGCAGGGGAAGGGCAGAGAGAGAGGTAGACATAGAATCCGAAACAGGCTCCAGGCTCTGAGCCATCAGCACAGAGCCTGCGGCGCTCAAACTCACAGACTATAAGATCATGACCTGAGCTGAAGTCGGCTGCTCAACCAACTGAGCCACCCAGGCGCCCCAGACTGACTCATTCTAAACATGAACTCTGCTATCAGACTCAGCCATTCAGTTTCTTAGTGGATGGGATTCAGGTACTTTCAAATATATTTCTTCAAAATATATTTAATTGCCAGAAAGATCATTTCTTTTATGAAGCAAGACTGAGAATGTTACTATTTAGGGGTTCAACAGGACAACCATTGGCATCTAAAAAATGAAACCACAAAAAAAAAAACCAAAACTTCTCCAAATGGCTTTCTTCTGGATGAAATCCCCACAATAGTCATTCCAGTGTAAATCCTTTGCAAAATTGTAAAGTAGTTCACTTCATGTTGACTCTTCAAAATCATTCTTCTGTTGGTTTCTCATTATCTCTTTCACTCATTTCCCATATGATCTATATCCCCCACCAGACTGCCTGCCCAGATTCTAGCCACAAATTTTTGAACTACAGACCCCAAAGGTTATTTCCACTTCTTTTTCTTCTTTGGTCTTAACAGCTATCTTTCTCTGTACAAACATGAATCAGTGTGGTTGATAAAAATTATTTCATGTTAAAATATGATGTACTGGTAGGTAAAATCCCTCCTGGGGCAACCAGTATTCTAAGAGAAAGGGAGGGGGGATAACCTAAGTTGACGTCAGTATACTGTGTTAGTGGGACATTTCTTAAGCCTTTGTAAAATTTCTCCCAAGGGAGTGCAAGCAGCTTCTGCCTAACATAGACTTGGAACTTCGAAACGAGGAACACTGGAGACATATCTATTAATCCTCCATAGATTCTATTGCCTCGAGTACATCTCCTCGAAAAACTAAGTAACTAATGCGAGTTACTTAGAGCAGCGAGGTACCCGTATTCCACAGCCATATATTCAAAATGTAATTGGTATAAGGAGCACAGAAGCTCAAACTGCCAGCAAAATGCAAGGGTAAGCGTATGGAAGAAAAGTTAATCTTTATTTAACTTCCCTACATTATGTACTCACAGCACTGAAAACTGTCATAAACTCCTTGTTTCAGATTAAGTGGATTATTTATTTGTGATAATGGGCACATATGCTCATTAACGTGCTGTCATAAACAGCTACGTTCAATGTATTATGTGTTCTGTGACATAAATAAACGTGTTCAACAAGAGATTGTTGTTTAAAATATACGCTGCAGGAAGAACCAAAAAGCAATAAATGCTGTTTCATATAGTTGCCTGGTCTTGAATTCTAAATTTATTTCTACCTTATTAATGCCACTTGTATGGAAATTGCAGGTATTACTCTATGAAATATCTTGACAGTCAAGGACATTGGAACTTCTCTATGCTTTCCCATCCTAGGTATCTCAAGCTAGATGTTCACTGGTGCGTTTTTCTTTTCTTGTAAAGGAGGGTACCAGGTACACATGGGGGAGGCACTTATAGCAAAATCAGTCTGTATCTCAGTAAGCTTAGTAAGCAGTAAGCAGGATTCACTTGATGGATGCCTTCAACCCACACTAGTTCTAAACGTATCCAAACTAAATGTTGAATTTAAACATTGTTAAGGTCAGTGCCCTCACTTTACAGATGAATGAACTGAGGTTCTGAGGACTTGAAAGACTAGTTTGAGCTGTGGATCTTTAAGTCATAAAGCCAGGACCAAGAGCTAACTATCCAGACTCCTGCTTTAATGTAAGAATGAGCAGTAATAATTAAGTTGACTACACTAAAATGATGGGGTGGGGGGGGTGGAGCTTATTGAGCAGGGAGAGGGCCAGGCTGTATCTTTTGAGATTTTTATCAATATCACTTATGGTAGACTTAAATTCTCACTGCTTTTTTATAATTTATACTAATTTGAGCAAAGTTTTGGTTGCTTTCTTCGGGTGGGTGGTCTCATTGGATGAAACGAGTGTATGATAATGAATGATACAGTTCCCTGGGCAAAGTTCAACAGAGGAGCAAAGGTAAAAGACTTCAAACAGAAGGCATAGAAAAATTGGGTATGACAGGTAAGATTACAGAGAAACAGTAGAAGACATCCAGCTTTTATCTTTACTGGAAAACAGGGTGTATACAAAGCTAAGAAAAATTCTGTCCATTGGTGCTAGTCTGGATCAATCGTTTATGAGAATATTGATGATAAGCAATTTAGATGCCTAAGTTTTAAATGATAGGAAACTAGAAAGTTTACCCAAAGTAGAAAAAAAATGTTTCCATTACTGAAAAATTAAGGAAGCTAATGAAATTGGGGTCATTATCCTGAAACACATCAAGGCTAAAATATAATTTAGAGAGTATTTGTAAAGAAATTAAATGCTGCTTCAAAAGAATAAATAAATAAATAAATAAATATCCATCTCCTCCCTTCATTCACACAAAGCAATTCAAGAGAAAATATGAGATTAAGTAGAAACTAGAAAATTCAGTTATATTCTAAGAATGATTAAATATTAAAAACAAGATATCAAGAGGCGTTGTAGAATCCCTACCCCAGAGTGGTTAAAAATGAAATTAAAAGTAATTTGAGTTGAATGATTTAGGTACACATCTGTTTGAGCGAAGGGTACCCCCAACGACCTCCTAAAGACCTTGTCAGAGCCCATGATTCAACAGCAAAGCACTCTGCTAAATGCTGTGCTGCTAGCTCTGAATATAATATACTTTAACTAATTATACTGGTTTCAGCCTCCCAGGATCCTTAAATGACTTTCTCTTCCTCCTGTTGATTTCTTATGTTCATTTACGTTTATAGAAAAAAGAGAGACCAAACATAATGTTCACTTAGATTTCCTGGCTCATGAGCAACAGTCTGATGGAAATTAAGACACTTCAGGGATTTGTGATTTTAGGTTAGTAGCATTATTGACTTGCTTCTGCAAGTGGGATTTCTTACCTATTTTAAAATTCACCTGAGCTTTGTTCTAAATAACTCCCCCACCCTGTTCAGAGTTGATTTTTGTTGTTGGTATTGTTATTGATGAAACAACATGTCTGAGTAGTTGTGTGTTTGTTTGTTTAATTAAATGGACACTATAATCAAAATACAGAGATAGAAAAAGTCTCCCAAATCTTAGGGGCACTATGACTACTGCTCCACTACTCACCACTGTTACTTTAAAATATCTAGTTTTAGGGGCACTTGGGTGGCTCAGATGGTTAAGTGTCTGACTTCAGCTCAGTTCATGATCTCGTGGTTTGTGGGTTCCAGCGAGTTCTGCACAGAGCCTTCCTGGGATTTCCTCTCTCCATCTCTCTCTGCCCCTCTCCTGCTCGTGCTCTCTCTCTCTCTCTCAAATAAATAAATTAAATATATATATGTATATATATATATATATATATAGTTTTAGTTGGAAAATATTAGTTTTTTTTCCCTCTCTAAATTTCTAAGGATTGACTTATAAGTGAAGATGGCCATGTCTGGATTTGTAGGAATTTGGGGTCAATTGCTTCATTAATTTGGTTAGCTCAATTGGACACTTTTTTATTTTGGCTTCTTTAATAAATAAATAAATCATTTATTACATATTACATTACATATTACGATATTATTTATTCTTGGATACTTTTCAAAGACGCCAGCTTTTTTGAAAAAGTTTGATGAAGAAAAGGCTAGGGATCAGAGCGTGTGATTTCCTTGAATAAGTGAACATGTTTATTTCCCTATGTTTTTTTTTTTTTTTTTTGGTCCCAGGTTTCCAGATTAAGTCTTTCACAGCACTGCGCTTCCTGTCAGAGCCTTCCGATGCCGTCACCATGCGGGGAGGAAATGTCCTCCTGAACTGTTCGGCCGAGTCTGACCGAGGAGTCCCGGTTATCAAGTGGAAGAAAGATGGCATCCACCTGGCCTTGGGAATGGACGAAAGGAAGCAGCAACTTCCAAACGGCTCTCTATTGATACAAAACATACTTCACTCCAGGCACCATAAGCCAGATGAGGGACTTTACCAATGCGAGGCATCTTTAGGAGATTCTGGGTCAATTATTAGTCGGACGGCGAAAGTTGCAGTAGCAGGTAAGTGGAGTCTTCCTTTTTCTTCTTTCTCTTCACCATCTCTTATTACTTTTTTGAGAATAAAATCATCTCTGCAAAAACAGTATACATTTTTAGAAAAAAGAGCAACGTAAAAAAAGATGTATGTGTATCCCCTCATAGTTTTGACTGACTTTTCTCCTTAATTGCTTGGAAAACAGTAGACGGGACCTCTAAAACTAACATGCATTATGAGATTTTTAGAAACAAAGGGTGCCTCAAAATTGATCTACTGCTTGTGTCTGGGGGAGGACTCTTCATTAGTAGAAAAATATTAGAAAACAATTTCCTAATTAATATCATTTTACAGAATCACTAATGCTGAAATTTTGCAGAGCTATTTTTTTTTTTTTTTTTGCTTTCAGAGTCATGAATTTTATTTTAATTATAATGGTTTGAGCACAACATATAGCTTTCAAATGAGAAATAAAACTGTGCAATTGCAATAGTGCTTCCAAATATGCTTGGTAATATGTTGACTCAATAATTAAGTAATAAGATGAATAGTTTTTCCTTTCCATCTGAATATTTTCAGGTGGTGGAGACCCTGAAAAAAATAGTATTGGATTGTTCTGGAATTCATGCATATTGTTCTTTCTGCTCCACTTAATTTAGTTAGAGTGCAGCTAATAATTATTATTAATATCTGGCCTTTGAAATGTTGGACATGCAAGGGGGAAAATCAAAATTTTACTTGTTTCTGTGATGATTTGGCTACAAATCAGGCTTTGATTTTTTTTTCTTTTATTTTTGACACAAGATACAAGGCACTTGGATCCAACATAAAATAAGTTTAGGCTTTCAAATGGGTGAGCAGGTTGGCAGGGCAATTTTCAAACTTAATCTTTAGTTCTCAGTATAAAATTAAGCTAATAAGCCATCAGTTAGCCATTTGGTAGGGCTTCTTTTCTCAGGTCCCATTCAGTCTAAATCCAGAATACTGATGAGAATGAAGACTCATTTTTAGCAACAGCATTTCCTAGGACAGTTGGGCAGGACTTCTACGGAGGGAGTGAGGAAGTTAAAATCTCTAAGAGCCCTTCTTGTCAGGTGATGATATGAAAATTAGATTTTATCAATCAGTTTAAATCCAGTTTCATGCCACAAAAGAGTATCACAAACCAGATTGTGCCTGAGCAAGGATGTCTTGGTGAGCCCGGGCCTCACCTAGAGATATTGTGGTCTTGCTTTAACCAGGACTGACCTGGTTTTAGCATTCAAAAGTACCATGTCCCGAGAACCAACCCCCAGTCTCAAGTAAAGCAAGTTTTGTCTGCTTTAGCAATGACAGACGAAAGCATGGTTGCAGAAAGTCCCCTTAACTCAGGAAACGCATGAGGTAGAATTCTGATCATGCAAACCAAGGCTCTCAGTCCCCTGGCTCCTTTGACTGATGGGTGTCTGAAATTTGATTGATGAGCATGAAGTGTAGAGGGGATTGAAAGTCTATGTTAATTATGACTGATTAAAAGGAACAAGTGGAAGAAGTGCCGAGGATTAAGGTAAGAGCTGCTTTCCCAGAATGTTCAAAGTGGAGACGGTGTGGTTTATTTTCTTTAAGAATTTCTGGACACTCAGATCCTACCCATCAGTTGCCCATGGCGCTAAGGTAGTTTTGCCAATTTGAATGAGCTAGGCTGGCGTTTCGATGCCCTATTCCAGAAGACAGGTGCATATGTGTTGTTAATGAAAATGGCCTGATTTGTTGTGGTTTTAGCTTTCCTGCAATCTAGATTCACTTTTACGTGCTGTGTTTCAATGGGGAAATGAAGAATGATTCCTTCCCTGTGAGATATTAAAATAAAGTAGTTTCAACTTTGGTATTCTATAAAAGGATGGGCTGGCAGATTCAGTCACTGAGTTACAATCTAATATTAGATTGTATCATTTCAAGGCAATAAGGCTGTTCACAGCATTTTAAACACTCACCATGCTGTTTGGCAACACAGCATACATCAACGTTATATCTGTCCAGGTTAAGATTGCCAAACCACTGGAATGCACAAGGGGCATATATCTTCCTTGTAATAAAGACCATGGGCCTGATTTAATCTCATTTTTAAAGCATTAGCAGTCAATAAACCAGTCACCACTAAAAGGCACGAGTCAGATTTGCTTCAGTAAAAAAAAAAAAAAGAGAGAGAGAGAGAGAGAGAAGAAAGAAAGAAAGAAAGAAAGAAAGAAAGAAAGAAAGAAAGAAAGAAAGAAAGAAAAAAAACACACAGAAAACCTATTTGGTATTCTCAGGTGTGATGTAGATTCCATTCAAAATAATAACGTCCCTCTTCCATGTTTGCTTTCTCAAAGTACCTTTTGATAAAAAGAAATGTAATTGAAACCTGCCTTTAACCAATCAGCACATTTTATGCAATGATCTTGCCATGTACCATTCATCCTATTTTCTAAGAACTCACATGCTCTTCAAACTCTTAAACCTAAGTGCACACTTAGCTGAAGAGGGGAGGGGAGTTGGAAAGATAAATCAAGGGCTACCATCCCATCCATTGTGTTATTAAAAGTCTCAGTGTATAGGGCCCCTGGGTGGCTCAGTTGGTTAAGCATCTGACTTTGGCTCAGGTCATGATCTCGATGTTCCTGAGTTTGAGCCTCGCGTTGGTCTCCGTACTCTAACAGTTCAGAGCTTGGAGCCTCTTCATAGTCTATGTCTCCTTCTTCCTCTACCCCTTCCCCACTCATGCTCTGTCACTCTCCCTCTTTCTTTGAAAAATAAATAAACCTTTAAAAATTAAAAAAAAATATCAGTGTAATAAGTTACTGACTATTGGCATTTCTGGTAATTAGGAGTTCTATCAGTAAGAGCTATTACTTTATTTGAAAGTAGTGGCCAGTCCAGGCTGAAATTTAGGAATTTTACTTGGATCCAGTTAGCTCTAGTCTAAAATGGTGCAGTATTCTCTGTCATGGATACTTCTGTTTAGCCTTCTAGATTGTGACTTTTTTTTTAATTTTATTTACTTTGAGAGAGAGAGAATGTGGGAGAGTCAGAGAGAAAGGAAGAGAGAGAAAATCCCAAGCAGGCTCTGCACTAACCGTGCAGAGCCGGACATGGTGGTTGAACCCAGAAAGCGTGAGATCATGACCAGAGCCAAAGTTGAATGCTTAACAGACTGAGCCACCCAGGCACCCCTAGATTGAGACTTTTAAAGAGAGAAGTAGAACCAACCTTTATCTGCCAAGCTTCTCCTACCACTCTATACATGTCAGAGTGTCAGGTATGTTTAGTAATTATTCATTAAGCATTTGTTTTGCCAATGAAGACAGGGAGCTTTATGCCATACAGAGAGAAGTTTCCATTATCAGGGAGTAAGAATTCCTGTCGACTTCACAGGTCCATCTCGCTGGCCTAAGAATCAAATTAACATAAGACAGATTAATAGAAGAAAACAGAATTTAATAGAGTGCATACAGAGAATCCACAGACATGGAAATTCCAAAGACAGTGAGACAAAATGAGATATATATGTCATCCTGAATTAAAGAGAAGGGGGTAGGTGTCTGGGATTTCAGAGGAGAAGAATGCGCTTCACAGGGCAATAAGAAAAAGAGAAGATGTTTGGTAATTAGAGTTTTGACCTACTATATGGATGGCAAAAATTTTCAGATAAAATTTATTTCTGCTAATAATCCTTGTTCTGGTAAGGACCTCCAACTTAGATTCTTCTATATAGTTAAGGGAGGGTCAAAAGATTCTCTTGTGCCCGTTGGGTCTCTATTGCCTTCAGCTCAGAATAATCTGCCTGCCAAAGTGGTCCATCATGGGACAGCCCTTGAACCTTACACCATCAATCTCATCTTTGTTTTCCTTCTCCTCCTCTACTTCTGTTTGTTGATTTTTTGCTTTTTTGCTTTTTTTTTTTTTACTTGATTAGATTAAACTTACCTACTTGATGGACAGAGTTGGGATAATTTGATTTATATCTTACTAGTCTATAAATTACTAAACTTTTGAGGACTATGGAATTAGAAGGTGGACCTGTACTGGAATATCCACATGCTACTTCAAAAAGAAAATGCATGTGCCAATTACTCATTCCTTCCGAAACCCATAACATCGAGATGAGCTCGCATTAAGGCAAGTACATCTTCCCTACTCCAGATATTGCCAGCTGTCTGAGACTCTGGATTCTCTTCTGTAAAATCAACCAAATAATAATATCCTACCTCCTAAGGCCGTGGTGGGTTTTCAATAACATTTAGCATGTAAAGCCCTAGTGCAGATTAGATTCTTATTTAAAAATGGATATCATTATGTTATTACAACTATTATTATTAGGAAATGATAACTTTGAATTTTCTCCTGTGATGATAGAAAACATTTTTTTTTGGAGAAGTTTGGGAGAGGAAGAAATATAGGCTACAAATCCTGAGCTATAAATATTGTCATCTTGGATCAGATATCTGCTTTTGCAATCTACAAGCACAAATTGGCAAGCCCGACTTGAGTTTTCCAAAAGTTGGATCTATGCACTCTGTTGGCAAGCTGTGTCAAAATCTGTTTGACTACAAGACTCATTTTTCACAACTTGATCTCGTATTCGCCAATGAAGCCAATATAATTTGTGCTGGTCAGACCAGGAGTTCTAGCTCAGGCAACCGCCGTTACCATTACAGAAAAAAGATTCTGGGCGGTCTTCTCCACGGAGCCTCCATCATGTCCTTCCAGCTGAAAAAAGATTCACTGAAGCTGAGTTCACAGGAGTTAGTTGGCCTAGCCTGAGAGTTTAACATGACCGTCTCACCTCTGGGGTGCCGAGTGCAGGGTGTGGCCATGGCGGGGAGAGTCTATGCCAATGTGTAAGAAAACCATATCATTGCAGGGCTCCTCTGAATAATCATGAAAGTACCATCCTGTTTATTGTCCCTGACACCACCAGCAGACATCGGCACCACAACACATCCACCAAACCATGCAGCCCCTCGCCCACCCACTTCCCTTGCAGGGCTAAAGGATCACAGTTGGAACCTACATGCCACCTCTGCTTGTATGCACACTCTTGGGGGTGCAGTGGGATCATCCCCTCCCCCTCAGGTGAAGGGACACTGACTGCAAGATACTTCATAGAGCGTTTGCATTCAGGTAGATTCTTCTTTTGTTAATTTTTAAGTATTTATGTATTGACTATTAAAATCACTGACTTAGTTTTTATAATACTTTGCTCTTTGCAAAGTTGCTCTTTGCTCTTTGCTCTTATGCTTACCTCATAATGCTCAAAAAGCCTCTGGAATAACAGATACCCAAACTGATAGAGAACAAAATGGGGGGAAAACAAAAAGGTAATGAGTTTCTACAGGCAGAGACCGCAGTCCAGATTCTCTAGCACATACTTATTCCCTTATCACTTTGCTTCTCAATCTATGGACTAGATGTAAGGACACTGAATAGTTACCCATCTAGTCATTTATTGTTAACCAGTAAAACTCTCCAAAATATAAACTGGGGGAAAGTAGTAGTCATTGTTGTAATGATAATAGCATAAAAATAATAGGTTTTATTTATCCATTTAGTCACTTGAAATATCAACTCCCTGTGGGAAAACGCTGTGATTTGGATGTTTTCTTCTAAAATGAGAGATTTTGCTACCATAGCTATCCTTTCAATGACAACACATGGTAAATCTCTCCTGAGATAGAACACGTAACTTTAAAAATAAGCTTATATATTCTCTTTCTAGGGACAAGGTTCTTGTTATCTTTTTAATCTTTATAAGTGGTTTTATAATTCAGGCTCAATTTGCTTTTTTTTTTTTTTTTTCTTTCTGTTTCTTGAAAAATCAAGGAAATAAAAGGCCAACTAAATTGCCTGTACTTGAATTGTTATTTCATTCAGGAGCATTTTTTTCTTCCCTATTACAATAGATGTTTCAAGATGCAAATTGTCACACACTGCTTTTAAATAACACAGGCATTATAATTAAAATTCCCCTGTGTTTTAAAAAAAATAATTAGTTACTTGAGGAGTTGTTGCGGTGAATTCCCTTCCAGAATGCCTCCCATTTAAATGAGTTATGAAATAATTAGTGAACACATATTATGGTGAGAGAAGCTAGAATCGCCTCAGCAGAATGGAGCATTTTGTGAAATGATAATCTGACCTTTACTTTTTTACTTAAAAGGCAACAGAAAAAAGAGCGTGTCTTAAGAGAAGGGAGAATAAACTATATTGCCTCAGGTCACTCAAATGTTATATAAAGAAAACAGCAAGAAAACTGCTCATATTCCTTTTCTCTACAGGAACAAATATAAGAATCTTGCCTAGAAGGTCAAGTTCATCTGGTCAGGCAGTTTGGAAACTGTTTCCCAAGGCCCTTCAATACTCTCAATATTCTATTTTGGGAAGGTGCAGTGACAGAGCAAAGAGGGTTTTTTTTTTTTGTTGTTGTTGTTGTTGTTTTGTTTTTTGTTTTTAACCAATAGGGATAGTGTTTATTTTAAAACAATAAGTAGGAAAATATATTGTCCATTCTCCATAATTCTTAATGGTCTTAATTATCTCTATTTAGCTAAATGTTCCTATTGTTTTGTGGTTAAAACATGAGAGAGACACAAATGCATATAAGGAAGAAATGTGGTGGTATAAGTAATCTTTGTATGTGTGCTAATCTTATAATTTTCCTTTAATTTTATTGCTAAATAAAACTGAGATAATCATCAGTATTGCCCCAATACCTCTTTACCCGCACACTCCCACACCCTCAACTCAAATAATTGCATTTTAAAGAATAGGTTTTTAGTTCCCTCCTTACTAAGTCAATTAACTCTGCAATAAAATTAAAATAGAAATATATTCCTGAAAAACATGCACAGTGGAAAGACATCTTCTCCATTATAAAAACTACAAAAGAGAACTTGACAGGGCTTTTTATAGTAGAAACATCAACAAAATAAATTTGAAAAATCGTCCTACCTTTCATTTCCTTTTCTTTCTTGTGAATTCTAATTCATGTGACAATGGAAAATAGCTAATTGTTCATTTTAAAAATCATTATCTTAAGAGCACTGTTAAAAATTCAGACCTTAGGCTACCTACAGTGTGATATTTGCTGGTACTTTAATAAAAATGAAGGAGTGATATTTAAAATAACTCAGTGAGACTCAGGGAAAACACTCTTGCATTCTAGAAGACCCCTTTGGAATACAAAAGCTTGACTTTTTTTTTTCTTTTTTGAAAAACGTCAGGCTAACAAAGACTTAAATCAGAGTAAGTAGATAGCTCAGGTGGCATCATTGTAAATCTCTGATGAAATTATAACTGGTAATAAATCTAATAAAGCATTTTTACTTTTATGAACCTATTGCTGGTACTGGCTTTTTTTCCTAATTTTTTTTATGTCTATGGTAAAATTTATTATTTAAATGTAATATTATATAAAGACCTTTGAATTGAGATGTTTATATTAGATACAAAGTTTTTCTACAAATTAAGGAAACATTTAAACTTAGGGAATGTTCTAGAAAGTATGATCGTTAAAAGAAATCATGGAGAATCTCAGTGTATGTAGTCCCTAAATCATTTTAAACTTTTCCTGTTAGGAGTAAAGTACTGTTAGTGAAAGCCCTTACTCATCTCCCTTATGAAATTATTTTTCAATAGTCAAATTTTATACTTATAATCTATATATATTCTGTAATAAGCAGTCTAACCCATTGGCAATTTCTCCCGTAATTGTTAAAAAGCCTATTTATTTGGTAGCTGAAAGAATTAGAATAAATCAGAAAAGTTGACTCATAGGGAACAGGAAGCCATGGGAATACATGAAGGGGCCACATATTCTTGACGCAGCAAATAACTTGTTTTGGGCCTTGAATCCTGAGTTTAGCATAAAACAATAACAATAAAATAACAATTACAGATATTTTTGATAGCAAATAAATAACCAGGGTAAGTCCTAAATCTGTCTTCTCATTTCACAATACACTGGAAACACACACACACACACACACACAGACACACACACAGACACACACACACAAAATAAATAATATAGCATATATATATATATACACATATATATACATATATACACGTGTGTGTATATATATATATATATGTATACATATATATACATATATATGTATATAACATTTATTTTTGAGAGACAGAGACAGAGCATGAGCAGGGGAGGGGAGGGAGGGAGAGAGAGAGGGAGACACAGAATTCGAAGCAAGCTCCAGGCTCTGAGCTGTTTGTTAGCACAGAGCCCAATGCAGGGTTCAAACTCACAAACTGTGAGACCATGACCTGAGCCAAAGCTGGACGCTCAACTGACTGAGCCACCCAGCCACCCCTCGTATTAATATATTTAAAACTGCTGCTCCCAGTGCTTCAGTTGAGAGTTCTTTCTTTAGAGGCTTTCTATTAAAAGACGAAAGCTGTTGCCTTAGCCCCAGAGCTCAGTGTTTTCCACTGACAGGCAGGTTGGAAACCCATTCAAAGCATCTGAGAAGCTGCCTTTTTGTCCACCTAATTCATCACAGGTTCTTAATGTGGGCTTGTCTCTAAATGCCACTCAGATATGGATGTACCTGCTTTAACTGAACCATGTAGTGCTGTGGGGGTTGTGATATCATGATTGATAATGACAAATATATATGTGGCCTTCATCCAGTTTGTGGCACTGAGCTCCAAAAATCCTGGGAATTTCCTTAGTCCTAAGAGCCATTAAGGTCTTTCACTCTGTTAATAAGGTTGACTTTGGACCCCACTCAAGGATGGGACCTGGTTAGCATATGGTAGCCAGAGAAACAACCTTGTGATTAGAGGGTTAGAACTTTCAGTCCCACCCCCTCGTCTTTCTAGGAGGGGAGAAAGGCTGGAGGTCAAATCAATAGCTAGCCGTCAATGATTTAATCAGTCATGTTATGTATTGAATCCTCCATAAAAATCCAGAGAAGAAGGTTCCCAGAGTTTCTTGGTGAACATACAAAGTTGCTGAGAGAATGATGCCAGGGTAGGGCATGGAAATTCTGAGCTATTTCCCCACACTTTGTCCTTGTCACTTCCTTCTGCCTGTCTCTGAATTATATCCTTTAATGATAAGCCATTGACCTAGTAAGTAAAATACTTCTTTGAGTTCTGTGAGCTCTCTATAAATTGATGTAACCTAAGGAGGAGGTGGTTGGAACCTGCGGACTGTAGCCAGTGGATCAGAAGTATAAGTGATAACCTGAGTTTGTTAATAACCCTGAAGTGGAGAGTGGGAGGGGAGGCAGTAGGACTGAGCCTGTAACCTATAGAATCAGATCTGTCTCCTGGTACATAGATGTCAGAAGTGAGTTGAATGGCAAGAATACCCAGATGTTGTCTAGAGGATTGTTGGTACTGCTGGAAAACCTCCTCTACATGTTGGAATTGAGTTCAAGAACCCAAAAAGAAGGGCTTTAATTTCTTTATGGCAGTGAAGCCCCAAGGTAGTATGACTAATTCAGAATCTAGTGAGCAGACATCAAAAATTGCTGTAAACAGTTCGATAAATATCAGTACTGGTGAGGGATATGAGTGTGCAAGAGAGATCTTTAATTTTGTTTTAATGTTTACTAATTTTTGAGATATATATACTAATTTTATATATATATATATAAATATAATAATATATATAAGTATATATTATATATATAAGTATATATAAGTAATATATACTTATAAGGATATAAGTACTTATTTTATACTTATATAAAATATATACATTTATATATATTGTTATAAATATATATAAGTAATATAATATATAAGTATATATATATATACACACTAATTTTATATATATGTATACTTCCAAGTTGGGAGCAGCTTAGGGATAGCTTAAGTTCTAAAGGATTTGTAAGCTTGGTTTCCAGGACCTGGAGGGGCTAGCTATTATCAGGATAAGGTCATTTACTACTGTCTAGTAACACCTTAGTTATGACACCCTTTAGATGGATATCAGTTGGCCATGTGTTTGGAGGATGATTGCTAACATACATCTTGCTGGGAGGAGGGGAGAGGGTGGGGAGAGATAAAGGAAGTTTCCAAAGGGATTTTTACGAGGTCCTGGAGGTCTGGCTAAAGTCAAGCTAAGGTTGCTTTTTGCCTCTAGCAAAGTATTTACACTGAAGCAGCTAAGCTACTTGAGGAAGGTCATTTACCTGACTCAAGTACTTGTCAATGAGCTGCAAAGGAAATTTAATTTTTTTCCTATATTACTTTTACCTTGGTTCTCCACATCATACTTACACATCTTTCCATTTAGATGGCTCTTCCTATCTAAGCCTCTATGTCTTAAATCTATTGATGAACACCGTAGTCAAAGACCAACTGTTTGAATTATAACCCCTCTACTTTTGTTCTATTATGCACATTGTTAAAAATTGCTATTACCAAAAAATAAAAGTCATTTGCGATGTAACCCTGAAACTCTACCACCTTTAATAAATGGCTGCTCATGGGTCTCTCAGTCGGTTCAGCCTCTGACTTCTGCTTAGGTCATGATCTCCTAGCTCGTGGGTTCTTGTCCCGCATCAGGCTCTGTGCTGACAGCTCAGAGCCTGGAGCCTGCTTCAGAATGTGTCTCCCTCGCTCTATGCCCCTCCCCGGGCTGTGCTCTGCCTCTCAAAAATAAATTAAAAAAAAAAAAAGACTGCTCATAAGACTTCATTTGCTGAAATTTCACTTGATACATTTCACCAACTAGGAGTCTATTTAAGAAAGTGCATTAGAGATTAATAAAGTCTATTTATAGTTTCAACACTCTGTTTTCAGTGCTGGTTAATTTTATTGGACTGGATTTGTACAGCCCCTCTTATAAGGAGAATTCATCTCCAAAGGCTGGAATGTGACATAAAAAATTAGTATTTCTTTGATCTCAGCATTGCTTCCAGCATATCCTGTGAGATACGCTGTCCTGTCCCATAGGGGATTGGCTCTTCATGAGCTGACATTGTGGCTGTTTCTCTCAGGTTATTTCCAGTTGGGTCTCACCCTGGAGGTACCTAAGTTTGGAGGATGTGGTTGTAGATAAAGTAAATGTCTCCTTTACGTACCCCACAACGCCCACAATACATGCACATTGCATATATCTGGGGTTTGTTTGTTTTTATTATGAAATTGTTCACAAACCACAAAATTTTACCTTTGAGAGCAGATAATTCACACATTATCAGTATATTCATAAAGCTGTGCAATCATCATCACTTTCTAACTCTGGAACACCTTCATCCCTCCCCTCAAGCCCTGGCAACCATGAATCTACTTTCTGTCTTGATTGTCTTTTTTCCTTTTTAATTCCCATGTAGTTTACATACAGTGTTATGTTAGTTTCAGATATACAGTATAGTGGTTTAACACTTCTATACATCACCAGTGTTCATCACAACAGATGTGTGCCTTAATCTATTTATTGTCTGTTTTTAACATAAATGAGATTATCTGGTTTTCCTGTAAATATTCTATAGCTTGTTTTTTTTTTTTTTGTATAGAGATAGTTTAACATTTTTCTTTATTTAGTCTAACAGAGGAGTCTCATTGTTAAATTCCTCATAATATGTTATAGTTTCCATTCATATATTGATTTTGGTTTGTTTCTAATTTTTTATTTCTGTTAATAATGCCTTAATGTATATTTTGTATATATACAAAATATATACATTAGCATACATAGCTTAGCATGGTGGTTAGAAACAATGGGCTTCAGAGACAACAAGCCAAGACTTTGGATCCTGTCTCTAGTGCTTCAGTAGTTCTGTAAATTTGACCACCTATGGAAATATTCTGGGCTTAGTTTTCTATCTATTAGATGGGCCTACCATAATGAGGTTGCTGTGAAGATAACCAACTGATGCTTTGTAGTGATGATGCTTTATGAACAACAAAATTGGGTTGTTATTGAAAATTCCCTAAGTAGGCTGCAACAGATGGGAATAGAGAAGCTTTGTGAAGAAACCTCCTTCTCCTCTGTGGGACACACATGTATATGCCCTGCATGCCTCAACTGTCTGGCCTGTTTCCCCGCCAGAGGAATCCCCATCCACAGAGGTCCAGTGCAAACACATAAGTTATATGTGCCTCTATAAAACTGTTAGCACCAATACTCTGGGATCAACACATCTTTTGAGTAATCATGGTTAATAAAATAATGATTGCACTAGAAAGTACTTGGACAATATTCACATTTTGACTTTATTCTTTCATGATATTAAAATGCAACATCCATTAATTGTCACTTATCCGTAGCCTGGAGTAAAGCTCACCATGGCTTTGAAGAGCTTTCTATGGACTAGCAAATGTTAGGACCCTTCCTTCTCCTTCTGGGAAAGCATGTGAACTATAAATTGGCCCATTACCCCAGTTGGTGTCTGACGTATAATGAAAGTAATCAGTCATTAAAGATATCAAAATATTGCATGGTTAAGAGATTCACATGAATAATCTGACGTGGATTAATAAATATGTTTTCATCTGAATCTTGACTGTAACTGACTTAGAAAATGATCCCTCATTGTATGAAGTTTATTTATTTATTTGATCTCTACACCCAGTGTGGGGCTGAACTCACCCTGAGATGAAGAGTTGCACGTGCTCCTGGCCGAGCCAGCCAGGTGTCCCATCCCTCACTTCGATGCTCATTGTGTACTTGTGTTCAAAATGCAGGCGGTCATCCTATTTTGCCAGAGAGTTTAAATTTGTTTCCTCCAACACTAAGCTATCCTTTCTTTCTTCCCCTTGGATTTGTGTAAATATCTACAGTACAAATGTTTCCTTTTAAAAAAAGGCCTTTTGAAAGGCTCTCAGAAAATATTTTAATGATCAGCATTATTCATGTTGCCTATGCAGCTATGTAAATAATTCCACCCTTTCTCCTCTAGAACTCTTACAGCTTAAAATACCCTCAGAAAATGTGAATGCAATTACAAGGGGAAGCTGCCCCAATAAGTATCTCAGTGCTTTGGAAAGGAAACGTTGAATACAGAGCTGAACACGCCCATGCTAGGCCCAAGACAATAAAAAGAATGTTTATAAATGAAATAGCGCTACAAATGGCACCACACTTTGGAGGAGGAAAGCAATTTGGTGAAGTGAAAGATGCTAAATGTTTTAATTTTCTTCTATGCCAGAAAATCTTGTAAAACAAGGTGACATATTAAATTTTCTATACTACAGTGGCTCCAAGAGCCTGTCAACATTTTCATTATAAACTCCATTTTCCGAGCTTTCTAACTCAGCTTTAAAAATTCACTCTGGCCTGACATTTGGAATGCAAGGTCTTACCTGGGGAACATGTGTTTCACATGTTTGAAAAATTATGAGTTTATCCATTTTTCAGTTTATAATGAGTAACCTTTTCATACGTTTTTGCTTGGCTGCTGTGCCTCAGAAATTAGAGGCAGAAAGAGGGTTTAGATGTGGTAGGTGACCAATGGAGGGTAAGAAAAAAAAAAAACTACGAATGTGGTCAACACAGGTCAGGGCTGCCGGTTTTCATTACAAAGACTCATAGGCATACTAGTTGCTCTGCCTGTCCTACAGAAAGCGGAAAGAGCTCTACTACACTGCCCTTAACATTTTAGACTAAACCGTGCTACCCAGGGGGTATGCTATGCCAGATCTCTGCAGAGGAGACCCAGATTGATTGGAGAATTCTTAGTCCCCAGTCCGTTTATTTCCACATTTGTATTATTCTGTGGATGGCATAAGACCTTTTCCCTAAAGCTTTACTTTGTCTTTCCAAATCTTGTTGGTTTGTCGTTAAGTCTTCTTTGTGGTTGTGTTTTTGGGTTTGCTTTCCCCTCTATCATATTTAGCACTCAGTAGGTGCTAAGCCTGTATTATTTAATTATTTAATAAGATAGGCACTTGTTCTATACTTTGGGATGCCTACAGTTAACTCTTAGAAAGAATTACTTTTTGGGAAGGAAAGAACAAGGAAGCAACGGAAGAGAAGTCTACATGCTGCCGTCTGGAATGGAACTTCAAATAGCCTTGAGGACTCACTACCTAGTGTGGCTTCCACCAAAGTATAAATGTTAGCTCCCTGAAAGAGAGTGGAGTATCTTCAATAAAAGGTGTAGTGTCAAGCCTTCAGTTGTAGGTTGTTCAGGAGAATTCTAAGAAACCACCCTTTCTTTGTGTGTATTCACCCTGATTTCACCCCTACCTATTTGCGTTGTATTTTTATACAGCTGCCAAATCCGTATTAACATATGCGAAGTACCCAGTGTATAATCCCAACACTTGCTTTTATTGTGTAAAGACCAGCTTTGTGACACTTAACCTAAAAAAAAAAAACAACAACAACATAAAATATGTCCCTCAAAACCACACTCATGCCATATCCTTTAGGAGACTGAGGGACAGTTTAAATAATTTGCTCAACAACTAATGAATATGCAAAGCAGGTTTGAAACCCAGGTCTTTTAGACCTCAAAATCACACTCTTTCCTCTAAACCATCATGCTTTTCTTAATGTGTACCAGGACATCTGTTTCTGTTTGCACTTTTTATCAGAATCAAGCTATGCCTAACCCATAAGTGGCTGACATTTTCCAATAAAATCTATTAGGATATACAGGCTAGACTCCAAATTAAAAAAAAAAAGTGAGGGTGAGGGCGGGGGGCAAGGACTAAAGGACTTGAATTAGTTTAATTTTTTTAATGTTAATTATTTTGAGAGAGAGACAGAGAGAGACAGAGACAGAGACAGAGAGTGAGCAGGGAGGCGCAGAGAGAGGGAGGGAGACACAGAATCTGAAACAGGCTTTAGGTTCTGAGCTGTCAGCACAGAGCCTGACACGGGGCTTGAACTCAGGAACAGTGAGATCATGACCTAGGCTAAAGTCAGACGCTAAACAACTGAGCCCTCATGTGCCCTAGGATGTAAATTAGCTTAAATTGGGAATCTAATTCTCTTTTCAATTTCTCTTGCCTCATTATTTTCTCTTTCTTTCTTCTTCCTGAAAGTTCCACTGCAGTGAATGACATCCCATCCATTGAGTTGTTCAAGATAGAAATTTGGGCAATTTAATATTTCTCTTTCTACGACTTTCTCATCAAATACTAAGCCATGTGTGATTTTTCTAAGACACATTATTTTTCCCTTTTTTATGAAGTTTGTTTTTGTTTTTGTGTTTTTGTTTTTTGAGAGAGAGAGAGAGAGAGCCAGGAAGAAGCAGAGAGAGAAGAGAGAGAAAGGGAATCCCAGGCAGGTTCCGCACTGTCAGCACAGAGCCCAATGTGGGGCTCAAGCCCACAAACTGTGAGATCATGACCTGAGCTGGTATCAGGAATCAGACGCTTAACTTACTGAGCCACCCAGGCACCCTTTTTTTTCCCTTTTAAATAGACTTACCTTTTTAGAGCACTGTTAACTTCATAGCAAAATCGAGTAGAAGGGACAGAGAGTTCCCATGCATCCCATTTCTCCACATATACACAGCTTCCCCATTACTAACATTCCACATTCCGACTTTATTATAATTGATGAGACTACACTGATACATCAGTATCACTCCAAGTCCATAGTTTATTCAAGGTTCACTCTTGGTGTTGCATATTCTGTGGGTTTTGACAAATATATAAAGAAATGTATAGACAAATTGTATTTGACAAATATATAAAGAAATGCACTGGCAACACTGATCTTTTTTTACTGTCTTCTTAATTTTAGTTGTTTTCAGAATGTTAGATAGTTAGAATTATGTATTATTTAGCCTTTTCACATTGGCTTCTTTTACTAACAATATTCATGTAATATCCCTCCATATCTTGTGATGGCTTCATAGCTTATTTCTTTTTAGTACTGAATGATTTTCCATTGGCTGGATTTCCCTTCACCTACCAAAGGACCTCTTGGTTGCCTCTAAGTTTTGTGAAATGTTAATAAACCTGCTATAAACATCCATGTGCAGGTTTTGTGTGGACATGTTTCAGTTCACTTGGGTAGATACCATGGAATAGGATTGTTAGATTGTATGATAAAGGTATGCTTAGTTTCATAAAGAAAGGCCAAAATGTCTTCCAAAGTAGCTGTACTGTATGGTATTGGCACAAAAACAGACACGTAGACCAATAGAATTGAACAGAGAACCCAGAATTAGACCCACAAATGTATGGCCAACTAATCTTTGACGAAACAGGAAAGAGTATTGAATGGAAAAAGGACAGTCTCTTTAACAAATGGTGCTGAGAGAACTGGATGGCAACATGCAGAAGAATGAACCTGGACCACTTTCTTACACCATACACAAAAATAAACTCAAAATGGATGAAGGACCTGAATGTGAGCAGGAAACCAACAAAACCCTACAGGAGAAAGCAGGAAACAACCTCTTTGACCTCAGCTGTAGCAATTTCTTACTTGACACATCTCCAAAGGTAAGGGAACTAAAAGCAAAAATGAACTATTGGAACCACATCCAGATAAAAAGCTTCTTCACTGCAAAGGAAACAATCAACAAAACTAAAAGACAACCGATGGAATGGGAAAAGATATTTGCAAATGACGTATCGGATAAGGGGCTAGTATTCAAAATATATAAAGAACTCACCAAACTCCACACCCGAAAAAACAAATAATCCAATGAAGAAATGGGCAGAAGACATGAATAGACGCTTTTCCAAAGAAGACATCCAGATAACCAACAGACATATGAAACAATGCTCAACCTCACTCATTATCAAGGAAATACAAATCAAAACCACACTGAGATACCACCTCACGCTGGTCAGAGTGGCTAAAATGAACAAATCAGAAGGCTGTAGATGCTGGCAAGGATGTGGAGAAACGGGAACCCTTTTGCACTGTTGGTGGGAATGTAAACTGGTGTAGCCGCTCTGGAAAACAGTGTGGAGGTTCCTCAAAAAATTAAAAATATAATTACCCTATAACCCAGCAATAGCACTGCTAGGAATCTACCCAAGGGATGTAGGAGGGCTGATGCATAGGGGCACATGGACCACAATGTTTATAACAGCACTTTCAACAATAGTCAAATTATGGAAAGAACCTAAATGTCATCAAATGATGAAGGGATATAGAAGATGTGGTTTATATATACAATGGAATACTACTTGGCAGTGAGAAAGAATGAAATCTGGCCATTTGTATCAACGTGGTTGAAACTGAAGAGTGTTATGGTAAGTGAAATAAGTTAGTCAGAGAAAGACAGATACCATATGTTTTCACTCATATGTGGATCTCGAAAAACTTAACAGAAGACCATGGGGGAGGGGAAGGAGGAAAAAAAGTTACATGGAGGGAGGTAAACCATGAGACTCTTTTTTTTATTTAAATAGTTTAGTTTCAAATTGGTTTACATATAACACCCAGGTTCATCCCAACACATGCCCTCTTTAATGCCCATCACCCCCTCTCCCCTCCTCCCTCACCCCCTTCACCCTCAGTTTGTTCTTAGTCTTTGAGAGTCTCTTGTGTTTTATCTCCCTCCCTCTCTGTGTCTTTTTTTCCTTTCCCCTCTTCCCCTCCCCCCTGGTTTTTGCTAAGTCCCTCAAAATCCACCTATGTGTGGAAACATATGGTATCTGTCTTTTTCTGACTGACTTATTTCACTTAACATAATACCCTCCAGTTCCATCCATGTTGCTACACATGGCCAGATTTCATTTTTTCTCATTGCCACGTAGTAGTCCATTGTATATATGTACCACATCTTCTTTATCCCTTCGTCAGTTGATGGGCACTTGGTCTCTTTCCATGATTTAGCTATTGTCCAAATTGCTGCTATGAACATTGGGGTACACATGTGCCTATGCATCAGCATTCCTGTATCTTTTGGGTAGATTCCTAGCAGTGCTATTGCTGGGTCATAGAGTAAGCTCTATTTTCATTTTTTTGAGGAAACTCCACATCATGGCTGCACCAGTTTGCATTCCCACCAACAGTGTAGGAGGGTGCCTGCTTCTCCACATCCCCGCCAGCATCTATAGTTTCCTGATTTATTCATTTTAACCACTCGAACCGGTGTAAGGTGGTATCTCAGTGTGGTTTTGATTGTGTTTCCCTGATGTTGAGTGACTTTGAGCATCATTTCATGTGTCTGTTGGCCACCTGGATGTCCTCTTTGGAGAAGTGTCTATTCATATCTTCTGCCCATTTCTTTACTGGATTATTCATTTTTTGGGTGTGGAGTTTGGTAAGTTCTTTATAGATTTTAGATACTTGTCCTTTATCCGATAGGTCATTTGCAATTATCCTTTCCCATTCTGTTGGTTCTCTATTAGTTTTGTTGGTTGTTTCCTTTGCCGTGCAGAAGCTTTTTATCTTGATGAGGTCCCAAAAGTTCATTTTTGTTCTAAATTCTCTCGCCTTTGGAGATGTGTCGTGTAGGAAATTGCTGTGGCTCAGGTTAGAGAGGTTTTTTCCTGCTTTCTCTTCTAGGATTTTGATGGTTTCCTGTCTTACATTCAGGTCCTTCTTCCATTTAGAGTTTATTTTTGTGAGTGGTGTAAGGACGTGGTCTAGTTTCATTCTTTTGCATGTTGCTGTCCAGTTCTCCCAGCACCATTTGTTAAAGATATGAGACTCTTAATACTGAAAACAAACTGAGGGTGGATGGGGGGTGGGGAAAAGGGGAAAGGGAATGATGGGCATTGAGGAGAGCACCTGTTTGGATGAGCATTGGGCGTTGTTTGGAAACCAATTTGACAGTAAATTATATTTAAAAACAACAACAACAACAACAACAACAAAGTCACTGCACCATTTTGCATTTCCCCTAGCAATGAATGAGAGTTCCTGTTGCTCCACGTCCTCACCAGCACTTAGTGTCCTTAGTGTTCTGGATTTGGGCATGATAATAGGCATGGAGTGGTCTCTCATTTTAATTTGCATTTTCCTGATGACATAGGCTGTGGAGCATGTTTTTGTGTGCTTAATTGCCATCTATAGATCTCCTTAGGTGAGATGTCTGTTCAGCACTTTTGCTCATTTTTTAATTGAGTTGTTAATTTTCATATTTGTTGAGTTTTAAAAGTTCTTTTATGTTTGGGATGACAATGTTTTATCAGGTATGTTTTCTACAAATATTTTCTCTCAGTCTGTCTTCATTCTTTTGACAATGTCCTTCATAGAGTAGAAATTTTTTATTTCAATAAAGTCTAGTTTGTCATTTCCTTTCACGGATCATACTTTTGGTGTTATATCTAAAAAATCACCAGCATATCCAAACCCACTATGTGTTCTCCTATGTTATCTTTTAGGATTTTTAGGATTCTTTTTGTTTTATATTTAGGTGTATGATCTATTCTGAGTCATTTTTTTGGTAAAGGGTGTAAGTTGTGTGTAGATTCCTTATTTTTCATGTAACCGTCCAGTTGTTCCAGGATCATTTGTTGAAAAGACCGTCTTCTCTCCATAATTTTGCCTTTGCTCCTCTGCCAAAGATTAGTTGACTGCCTATCTACAACTATTTATTTCCTGTGTGTTTATTTCTTTCTATGTCTACTGGCACCATCTGAACAGAAGCCACCATCATCCCTTGACTGCTTCTCCTACAACTGACTGTTAATTAGATGGCAGTCTATTTTATACACAGAGGATAAAGTTGTCTTTTAAAAATATTTGCAGTTGTTCAATCATTTTCTGTTTCTAGGATCAACTCTAAATTCCATAATGACCTAAAAGCCCTGCATGATCTGGTTTCCTCCATCCATCCCTCTCCTTCCTCCACAGCCAACTTCATTTTCACTAATGTGCATGCTCTGCTCTAACCATTATAATCTTTTTCAGTTCTTTGAGTAAGTCAGGTTTCTTCCCACACTGAGACTTAGAATATGAGTAATCTCCTGGAGACCCTTTTTTCACTTCCTCTTGCTTAAGCTCATTCCTATTGATTCTTCAGAGTTCTGTTTTGAAGTCACTTTTTCTGGGATATCTGTTGGGATGTTTTTAGGGCTCCCTACTAACTGTTATCAGAACACCATGCCTCAAGTGTCCTTCATAATGATTGTTGATTATAATTGTATTATGATTTCTTCAGCACCTGCCTAACTGACTACAACAGAAGCTTCCTGAGTGTAGAGTGAACCATGTCTGTCATCTCCCCTGATGTATTCACAGTGGGCACAATATTACAGTGTCTTAATGTTCAACCAGGGCTGTAGACAGTAACCAAGTGTGAATCATTAGCAAAGGGCAAGAACTGTGGGGGCCAGGGAACTGAGGGCTAAGGCCCTAATTCTTGGATCCCAGGGTTTCTGTGTTTATCTGGGAGCCAAGTAACAAATCATGAGTCAAAAGATTTTATTACCAGTATATAGAACCAACGCAGAGAGTAGGGATGCAGAGAGCCAGAGGATCTTGAATTTGGAAAAGATCAAAGTCATCATGTAGTAGTGAAAATATTTGTTAATGATCATAAGCTGAGAGCATTAAAGTATTCACAGTTCAACTTCCTTTTACATCCTTCAAGGCCCCACAGTCCAGAGATCATTTTGGTTCCTTTAGATTGTCTCTGACATGGCAAGAGGGGTAGGACAGTGAGTGTTCTTGGCCTTCCCTCCTCTCAGGCCTTCAGGAAACTTGGGGCTTTCATCTTTTCTATTCTTAAGGAATAACTGCTTTTCCTTTCAGAAACCAGTTTTCAAATGTTTCCCAGGTTACTTTTAAGCCTCAGTCGGCCTTTTATTCAGTGCTGTCTGGGCAGAGTTGAGCCCTGGCATGGCCAACATCAAAGCCGGTTCATGAGCAATAGACCTCCCAGGCATGAGATGGAGACTGCATGTTTTCCTCTGTTTTATTTTGTTTTCAGTGAAGAAAAATTCTTGTTCACAATAAACGAATTCAATGTTTAAACTAAGTGGATAAATTGATAACTATTTTTCAGTTCTGTTCAATTTTGAAATAATTTATTCAAATTAAAAAAGAATAAGCCCCTTGTTAACTGGTGTTGCTTATTTCTCTAGCACTTTCTCTCTTCGATAGCCACGGGGCTTTTTCCAGATGTTGGGTGTAGTCTCTCTTTTTTGCCTTATATGCCAAGGGTGGATGGAGAGGCTGGAAACTTCCACTGCACAGAAACGCTAGTGAGTCAGTGTCCAGACCCAAAGACATTTTGGAGCATTATTTTCCTATGAATATGGGGATGTAGTTGGAGACATTGTATCAAAGAGATCTCTAAGAACTTTTCTCTGTGATGCTTCATCTATTTCAAATGGGGAGGTGTGAGTTTCTTCAATATCAAAAGCCTCCTGTAATATTGATCTCTCTCTTTTTTTCGCCACCCATTGCCCTTCTTCTTACATCTCCCATATTTTAATTATCTCCTCAGTGCAGTGCTTTTCAAGAAACTTGGTAAAAATACCAGGTCCAGGCCCTGTCTTTCTTCAATGAGGATGTTTTCTTTATTAGCTTCCCAGGTGACTCTGATATATACCGAAGTTTAATGTGTATATTATGTGAAGTTTATGCAAAATAGCACCATGTGTTGTTCCTCTATGATACCCCACCCTACTTTTAGAAGGTAGTTATTTATTCTGTGGTGTCTTCTTTTTACTTATTATAGCTGAATGTTATTTGATTATTGGAAGATATTAATTGTTGTATCCCCTTTATTAAATGGTATTGTAATGACAAATACTTGGGTAGATGGTAATTTTATCAATTCATGCTGAACACTTCTTGGTTAAGGAACTTCATGTCAATAGTTATTCTTTCAAGAATATCCCATTGTACCATGATTGAAAACAGTCAGTAAACCATGAATATCAGGAGAATGATAGCAAGAGGTTTGTAAGTGTGCATTGTTAGGCACCAGCAATTTATTTTTGAGAGAGCCTGATTAAATGCATCTCTGAGGATTGCCATGGTTTATGGCAGAAGTGATGTGATGATTTGTGTTAGAGGTTTAATAAGTTTAGAGTTGAAAATTTATCCTGCTTTCATTCCCTTCCCTTTGGCTGATAGTTACTGTCTAAGGCACTTCATCAGAGAAACAACCGCAGAAGGGCCTAAGAAGCAGCTCTCAAACAAAGAGTAGAAACAGGTCTCTGGGGTCATATCAGAGCGGGCTGTGTTCTCTAAAGATGTAAGAGCTCAGATTAGATAATGTCCTCCCTTCAAGGTGGTTTAGTCCAATAGAGTATATGATCCATCGCTGTGTTTTAATTTTATTTTATTTTTGGAGTGGGAGAGTTGTTTCTTCTTTGTGATAAAGGTGGCCAGAGTAGAAACTCCCCAAGGAATGATGTAGCATTATATCTCTAATTTCTTGCCTTTAAAGTCAGAGTCATTATATTATAGTACAGATCTGTTTCCGTCTTGCCTCTCCTGGAGATTTTATGCTTTAATACGTATCCAAGTGTGTGCAAATATTTTCATTGCCAGGAAAGCAAACTTTGTGAATTGGTCAGTTGACTGGTATTCAGAGTGTTTTAGGTGTGATTCCTCAAAGGTGGATTGTATGGCTATGGATATTATGTCATGGTACTTCGAACCTTTCCTACTTTTAATGGCTGTAGCAATTCTACTACATCCTCCTGGGTCCTGCTGGGAAGAATGATAGTAACTGGAAAAAAACTTTGCAAAAAAAGAAATCATTTCCACACAAGAACCGGATTTAAATAATTAGATCCCATAAACTTACAGCTTTGGTATTAGGGTTTAAGCTTTCAGTTAGACATCTAAAACTAGGCTGTTGGGCTTTCAGTGCCTAATATTGAAGATCTTTCCTCTTACCTGATGAAAGAATCCTAGAAATTTCATGATCTGAGTATCAGTTAAGTGAGTAGCTGAAGGGCGGGGGTCATCTTTATATTTTATATCTTTTACTATGAGTTCTATTTAAATATGACTTTTATACCAAATAAGTTGATTTCTCTTCACAACAATACTTGAGGCACTAATAGAAAAAGTTTATAAGCATTGAAAGTTACAAAATAAACATAGGGGAGGCGCCAGGGTGGCTCAGTTGGTTAAGTGAACGACTTTTGATTTAGGCTCAGGTCATGATCCTCACAGTCGTGAGATTGAGCCCTATGTTGGGTTCCATGCTAAGCATGGAGCTTGCTTAAGATTCTCTCTTTCCCTCTCCCTCTCTCCCCTGCTTGTTCGCTCTCTCTTTCTCTCTCTCTCTCTCTCTCTCTCTCTCATAAAACAAAAGAATTGAAAGGTTCAACCCCAAAATAATAAAGGAAAAAAAATGTGGGACATATGTACATAACAGATTGCAACAATCTATAGAAAGCCAAAGTCAGATGCAGGAGGAGAGAGATAAAACAAGGCTAAAGAGGCTGCAATCAACCAAATTTCCCTGATGATCATCTTCAGGGGTCAGTGTACTAACTGGAAATAAAGTGATGTGGGACCTGGAGAACAGTTCCAAAATGAGAATCCCAGATGTTTGTATGTTTGTTCAGGCAAGTTAGGTGAGCTTTGAGCAGTGGTTCACCAAGTTGTCCCCAATCAGCATCATAAGCATCACATGGGAGCTTGTTAGAAATGCAAATTAATGAGCCCTACTTTCAGACCTATTGACAGAGGCCCCGGGATGGTGCCTAGCGATCTGTATTTTAACAAGCCTTCTAATGCACGCTCAGTTTATAACTACTGGTCTATTTTTTTTATAGTAGTTTATTTGCAAATTGGTTTACATATAACACCCAGTGTTCATCCCTACATGTGCCCTCTTTAATGCCCGTCACCCCCTCTCCCCCCTCCCTCACTCCCCTCACCCTGAGTTTGTTCTTAGTCTTTGAGAGTTTCTTATGTTTTATCTCCCACCCTCTCTGTGTGCCTTGGGTGGATTACAGCTAAGGATAATGTTGCTCTCTGCCTGGCAGAACGTTGAAGGAAATCCCCAAGGTAGGAAGGAGGGGGAAAAAAGGAGGAAGAAGGGAAAGGGGGAGGAGAGATTAACGAAATATCCAATGGCTATCCTCTGCCTTCCCCATTTGTGCAGAAGACCTAACAAATAGTCACTACCTCAGGTCAGACAGGAAGGATCTTCTCAGAGATATGAATGGACTGTCTGGGAAGATCTAGAGCGGCAGAGAACTCTGCATTTTGGCATCGAGATTTTCCCAGCACATTAGGGAGCTTCACAGTCGCTCACAGTAAAGTATTTTGACTCTGATGGTCTCACCAACCTGTAGAGACTTAGGAAAGTATTTCTTTTGGCTCAACTTTAAATATAAATTCATAAAACAAGGGTCACCAGCCATTTTAAGGATTCTTGCAACATGACAAAGAAAGTCAATGATAACTAAATTTTAAAAATTAGAAAAATAATTTCAAGGTAATGCAGGGAAAATATGAGGTTTTAAACAACTACTAATGCATAATCCTAGGGAAACTTAAGAAAACAGTGTATTCATAAACGAATAACAGTAACTCCAAGAAAGAAACAATTGGAGAAGAGAAAATTTTCTTAATATTAAGTGCATATATTTTAATAGAAAATATTGAATCTGTAAAGGAGTTGGAAGATGGAAGAGAGAGAATCTCTAACATTTGTTCTCTTAAAAAGAAAGCTGGAGGGGAAGCAAAGATAAAAGCATGAGGTCAAGATTTCTTATATCTGGCTAATAGGAATACCAGAAAAGAGAAAAGATGAAATTGAAGGGGGACACATTTAAAAATATATAAAATAGGTTCCCTGATATGTCTTCTAATTGAAAAAGCCTGTCACGTGTTGAGTTAGATGAAAGAAAAAGGCTTACACTGAATCTTTTAGACAATTTGAGAAAGTCTCCAAAGAGAAAGACACACACACAAACATACCCCTACTCAAGCAAGTTACCACCTGACTTAGCAAACCAGATGCAAGAACACACCAAAGCAAAGCTTCTTATTTCTTTGGACAATTTTTTTTTCAACCAAGGAATTTTTAAACATACAGACTGTTAATTAAGTGTGAGAATAAAGTAAAGATATTGGTAGACACCCAAGGGCTCAGAAATTATATATCTGTACCTTTCCTAGGAAGGCAAGTGTAACAAGGGAGCCAAGAACTAGAAAGTAGTTGACTAGCAGCATGGCTGGACTAGGGTGAGCCATGAAATGTGTCCAACAAGTTCAGGCTCAAATTCTCCTGTTTTGAAAATATTGATAGCTTTTCTCATCATGGGTTTCTGCATTCATTTAATTTATTTTTATTCTATTTTATTTTATTTTTGAGAGAGGGTATAAGTGAGTGAGGGGCAGAGAGAGAGAGAATCCAAGAGGGGCAGAAGGAGAGAGAGAGAGAGAGAGAGAGAGAAAGTGGGGCTCACCCAAAGCGGGACTCCTACTCACCAGATTCAGGGCTCTAAATCACCAATGTGGGTCTCAAGCTCATGAACTGTAATCCAGGTGCCTGTATTCATTTAATTAAAAAATGAATTTAGGGGCACCTGGGTGGCTCAGTCAGTTAAGCGTCTGACTTCAGGTCAGGTGATGATCTTGTGGTTCGTGAGTTTGAACCCCACATTGAGCTCTGTGCTGACATCTCAAAAACTGGAGCCTACTTCACATTCTGTGTCTCCCTCTCTCTCTGCCCCTACACTGTGCTCTCTCTCTCTTTCGTAAAAATAAACATTTAAAAATTAAAATTGAATAATAAAAAATGCATTTAAAACATCATTTTATCTTCAAGTTGAATTTTTTGGTGCCCATTAAATTTTGTACCTAAGGCATCTGCCTCACTAACGTCATCAGTCTTGGCCTTGACTGGTGTGTTTCCTGAGGCTGCTGTAACAAAGTACCTTAAACTGGATGACTTATGTCAACAGATGTTTATTCTCTTATGGTTTTGGAGGCCAGAAGTTTGAATCAAGCTGTCATCAGGCTAGTCTTCCCTCTGGAAGCTCTAGGGAGGATCTCTTGTTTGCCTCTTCCTGCTTATGTTGACTCCAGCCATTGCTTGGCTTGTGGTTGTATCAGTCTGCTTCCTGAATCCATGGTGGCCTTGCCTCGTCCTTACTTGAGGTCTTCTTTGTATGTCTGTTTCAAAACCATCTCTACCTTTCTTTTATAAGGACAGCTGTTTCAATTATAACAATATAGATAATTTTAATAGATATATGCCGGAAAGGGGGTGGGAGATCAATCTGCTTCTATCATTGTGAGAAGTCAATAAATTTTGTCCCAAGTTGATAGATCAGGAAACAAACAAACCATATAGAGATGTGAAAGAAGCTATGAGCAAACTTTGCTATGGAATGAGACTATTGCATTTAATATTAAGCCCTTTTCTTATGTGTTTAAACATATGCCTTTAATGCATCAAAGAAACAATCTAAGAACCTATAACATGTTCTTGCATTCTGTGGTTTGAAAGTTTCTTTTAATGAATCATGGAGTATCTTTTCATGAATAGAATTAATGTTTTTAAATGAATTTTAAGTTAATTTCATTACTGTTTCACCCCTTCTCCAACTGTGCAGATAATGTTTTCTCTAAACATTAGCTACTACTTTAGTAAAATACAATGAAATGAATTAATATAAAATACAAAAATAAACACATCTTATGACAACATAGTTTTTTAAGTTAGGCCCAATAAACATAAAATTTCCATGTCAAATGTTTATATAAGTCTCTAAAAACTTCCTCTGAATGTGACATGCCATGTGGCATACTGGTAGCAAAATTGGCAGACTTGGGACGATTTCAAGAACTGCAATTCAAGCAATGGGCTAGTTTTACCTTTTTATTTCTTCTTTTTAAAAAGTTTTCCTCCCTCCCTTCCTTCCTTCCTTCCTTCCTTCCTTCCTTCCTTCCTTCCTTCCTTCCTTCCTTCCTTCCTTTTTAGTGTTGCTTTTTCTTATCTTGCTTAACAAATACTACCCCATCCCAAGATTGTCAAGATACTGTTTTGTTATCTTCTGAAAGTTTTATCATTTTACTTACTACACTTAGTCACTGAATAGGCCTGACTGCTGGATATGGTAGGACATAGGCTTTTAAGTTCATTGTTATCAATATCCCTTTCAATTTTTCCCTTATTGGTTGTCTTCTGCCTGTGTATTGACAGGATGTGCCTTTTCTCACAGTGGCTGTACAGTGCTACATGGCATCCTGTTAAATATCAAGGGTCCATTAATGTAGGCTGTGTTTCTAGGCTCTATAATCTCTGTCAGTGTTCTATATTTCTCTCCTTGCATCCGTGTGTCATTTTGATTACTATAGCACTAAAAAGGAATCTGGAAGCATATCTTTCTATTTTGTTCTTTATTCAAGTGTATTTGGGCTTTTGTTGGCTCTTTGCATTTATGTGAAATTTTAGTTGACTTTGAAAGTTTCCCCCAAGATGAAAGTTGAGATTTTGATAAGAATATTCTAAATTATAAATTTGTGGGGGGGGATATCTCTTCAGTTTACATCTTTATATTTCTGGGCTTTCTAATATTGAATATGATTTCTTTCTCTTTTTCGTTTTCATTTTGATCTTTAAAATTCTATTTGAAGTCTCTTTAATCATAGATGTCTTTCATATATTTTATAGATTTATTCCTACTGCCTCGTGTTTATTATTGCTGATACTTTAAATAGCATTTTAAATTTTATTTTTGTATTGTTATGCCCAGAATTCGGGGACCCCAAAAACCACCAGGGAGCCGAGTCCGATGCAAGAACAAAGAGCCTTTATTCGAGCTAGCTGGAGCTCAATCTCCTAGAGCTCAATCTCCTACCGCACCGATGCAGCAGTGCATCGAGAGAGTGCGTTCCCAAAAACACAATAGTTTTAAAGGGGTCTAGGGTCAGTGGGAGGGGTGATGGTTGTGACCCTAGCCAACTGGCTGAGGAAGGGTCAAGGGTCTTGTTCCATAGGTCACTGGGCATGGTTCTTTTGGAACTGGGAAGTTGCAGGTTTTGTGCAGGCACTGGGGACTCAGGGTGGAGGACACGGAAACACAATGGAGTCAGTCCCAGTTTGCCCTTAAGCAAAATGGAATCAGTCCCAATTTGCCCTTACAGTATCTTTTTTGTTTTACATAGGATTCCATAGATTGATAAGATAGATAGATGAGGTATGTAGGTCGATAAAGAATTAAAAAACCTAGCTCAATTCTTTTTCATTTTAATTGTTTAGCTTGACGTTCTTTTGGCCATTACAGTTTGAAAATTAATAAAATTCGTGGCCATCTTGTTAAAAAAATATTGGTGCAGGTTGTTTGTTAGACATCTTTCAAAATATATGGTCTGTAGAGAGAAATAAAAGGAAATGAGTCCTAGGTGATAGAAAGGTTGGGATCCACCAAACTCTGCTATCTGTTCTGGATGAATGCAAGTCATTGTAGAGAACTGAATTTTATAGTCAATATAGTGAATGCCTGTTTTATGTAAGTATCATAATAACCACACTGGAGGGGCACTTTCTTTCAAGAAGCTCACATTGTAGCAGAAGGGATGGAAGGAGTATCATGGAAAGATAATCATTTCTTACAAAGTCTTCATCAATTTGAGATGGATGTTGTGCAAATCTATTTATATGTGAAAAGAGTAAAGAAAGCTTATATTATTTTGTTCTTTAAAGAGTTGGATAGTTGAAGAGAATGACTTTTTTCATTACTGATTGAATATATAAGGAGAGACTTTAGCGCTAAGAAACAATGTGTGATTTTTTTTTTTTCAAGAAAATAATTTTTAAATGATGAAAAGGACCATTTCCCATAAAGACCGCCAAGGTAAAATACAATTGAGTAGAAGTAGGAAAGGAAAGGGCCTCTTCAGTTAATGCATTTCCAGAACTAAGCACAAAGGTGCTTCCTAAACAAAGGGAACTTTACAAATGAGGGTGCACTTTAGAGAGAATCTTTTCAAAGGACCCCTATTTAGTTCAACAGGCTCCTTCAAATGCAATGCATTTTAAACTCTTAGACAGTAATGATACTATCTCTATAACCTGGTGTTTAGTTTTATCATGAAAGTTTAGGTAACGCAAGTTGGTTTATAACATCCTGCTTTGAACAAACCTTTCATGATTCCGAGAGAGGAACTTATGATATTTAGAAGTCAGGAGAGGATATTTGAGTTTTTATATCTTGTTCCCCCACCTTCCTCTGGTCTCCTGTATTCCTTCTCTCAGCGCTTCCCCAAAGCAGTTTCTGATGTTGGACACTCCAGCTCCCTATGTCTATTCTTATGCCTTGCTTTGATCCTACTTCTGAAAGTACTTTCTCCCCCTTGTTTTGCCCCCACACTTTAATTTAATCTCAAATACAGAGCCCTGGATTCTTGGCCTCTCTCTTCGTGTTCTTCTCTGCCGCAGCTTCCTGGCTTGCTGACCTCTGGATCCAACTTCTTATGAATGTGACTTCCTAGACCTTGGATCACTGGCTCTCTCCTTCCCCGCTTTATTTGATCCTCCTTTGCTTCCCTCTAAGTCACTTAGAAAAGAAAAGAACATTTGCAAAGTTGTGATTTTATCCTGGATCCCCTGTTAAGAGAGAAGTAAATTTCAGAATAGTTTAGGGGAATTTATTCCCCATTATGCTCCTCTTATAAACATTTCAATTTGAAAGCCTGACACTTACCTAGAAGAATTAGGTGCCAGATTTGCCCAGGAAGGTAAATCATCACTATTTTATTAGATCACATAACACTGGTGAAAGGCTTAAATGTCTTTGGACAGATGGTGCCCTGTGAAATTCAGGGAAGCTGAAAACAGGAGACCATACTGATTCCCAGTGTGCAGATGTTTCTAAAAATATGTTGCATGTCATGATGAAAAACAGATCTGCGCTACAGATACTTTCAGAAAATAAGCATAGCTTTAAACTCTAGTTTGCATTTAAGTGAAGAATGAAAATCATGCAGGAAATTCAATTTACGTAGGCTGTCATTTTGAATGAGTTGGGCATCCCTATTTGTTCCTTTTGAAAGAGCTTCTCTGGAAGGTGGTTTTAACATCTATTTAAACTCTTTGAGCACCATAAGCATATGTTTATCCAGAGCCCAAAATAATTTATATTCACTCTGCTTCTACTCTTATAACACAAAGAAAAATCAAAGTATATAAAAATGCTGTTGCTTCTCACAGGGCAGCCTAGTTTTTAGTCCTAGTACCTTCAGGCATGTATGATAAAGATTAATGTTAATAATGTGACTTGAGGCCTGACAAGATCCTATAATTCTTTCTGAATCCTTCTAAAAATTAAGTTGTACGCATTAGAATGCTGAGTGCATTTTATTGTATTTTCTGTAAAAGGTAATGTAGTGTTCCAAAAGATGTTCTTGATACAAACCTTGCTGCCAGGCATTTGGTAAATAGTCACTTAACCAGATTCCTCATGCCCAACCTTTCCAAATATAGGATTTACTGAAATTTCTTAAATGTTCCGTTTCACTTTGCCTTATAGGGCAATACAGTTTTTTGTTAAAGTGACTGAGTCAGGCTATGGCAAAGACTTGTAAATGCCTCTATCCTGGCTGAGTTGGGAGGAAGCTGTTCTAATTGATCAAGGATTTGTGTGCATGTGTGTCCTTGAGCCTTTTTTTATAATGGGGGAAGAAATAAAGGAGTTGACTAAGGTGAGGAAAGAGATAAAGGAAAGGAGGAGGAAATGAGAAGGAAAGACTATTAATGAAAGTCAAAGACCACTGATACGAAGTTTTTTGTTTTTTTTTTTTTAATGTCCAGGAACTGCTATTACAAATTAGCATAATATATTTTTGTGTTATGAAGCTGGATAAATGTATAAGTATTTCTAAAGCTCTTGAGATGGGAACCCAGCTAGCTACTCCATGGCTACTTGGTACTTTGATTTGCAAACATTCAGCAAAGCACAAGTCCTCATTCTTCCTATTATCTATGTAGCACATTGGGAAAAAAAATCAGGATTTGAACCTAGGTCAGTCTCATGTCAAGGCACATGCTTATTTATAATCATGGTAGGTTAGAATCCAGTGATTTCAGCAATTTCATCCAAGTACCTAAAGTTAACTCCATTTTCAAAATACTCGTAGAGAGGGCCACCTGGGTGGCTCTGTCACTTAAACATCTGACTCTTGATTTCGGCTCAGGTCATGATCTCATGGTTGATGAGTTCGAACTCTGCATTGGGCTCTGCACGGACAGCGCAGAGCCTGTTTGGGATTCTCTCTCTCTCTTCCTCTCCCTCTCCCTCTCTCTGCCTCTTCCCCACTAGCTCTCTCTGTCTCTCTGTCTCTCTCTCTCAAAAATAAATAAAAATAAACTAAAAAAAAAATACTCCTGTGGAAACCACCTAGTGCCCACTGGTCAACATTTGAGAAACTATTACAAATGCCCTGGTTTACTAGGATGGCTATTACAATGATCGTAGCATCGTATTCATTTCTTAACAGTGGATAGAAAAAAAAATCTCCAAGTTATCAATACAACTTAATCCCTGTTACTTTGTTCTACCTTAGTTAATAACTACTGATACAACAAATAATGCCTATTATTATAATTGAATCAATGATAGAATTAATGGGTAGCATGGATAATTCCAAGGTTAGATTTGTTGTCAGGTGTGGAAATTTTCAATTCTGATTGTTCCTCAGATAAATAATTTTCTTTTCCCACTTACCTGGGAGCTCTTTGAGAGCATGGGTAGTGTTCTTCATTTGGAATCATTAATGGGTATCAATATTCTAAGACATGGTATATGTCAATGAACATTTGTTGAATTACTTTAAAAAATATTCCTGGATTATGCTTTTATTATAATATGTGCTAATTGTATTCATTTCTCTGTAGTGTTCAGTGAATTAATAAAATTAGCGTTGCAGTTCCTGTTGAGAAAAGGCATCCATATTGAGGCATCTACTCAATATGTACCTTTAGCAAAATTTGTTGTGAAAGTCTAAGTGTTCCCTAGCTAATACTGCTAATACTGTGATCCCAATGCCTGCAGTTATGCAATATGGCATGGGATGTTTTAAATGAGTCACGAAACAAAAAACGTATTCCAATATTTTGACTTTTCTGTGCAGTTTTTCAGGACGATGATATGGTTTTATATATATGTGTATATATATATATATATTTAATGAGAAATATTAGGAGATGCTCTATAGAACAGACATCTCCAGTATTGTTTGAGCAGCATCGTATCTTTGCAATGTATCTTTTATTGCCTGACTCAAAATATTGTTCCTAAAGCATATAGGTGAACAGGAAATGACAATATGTTAGGTACATAAATTTCTGTCCTTCTCAGTTG
Organism: Paguma larvata; assembly: GCA_030068075.1. Classification (NCBI taxonomy): domain Eukaryota; kingdom Metazoa; phylum Chordata; class Mammalia; order Carnivora; family Viverridae; genus Paguma; species Paguma larvata. Next base: position 21,494,920 of record CM057835.1, on the reverse strand, counting down.
AAAAATGCGTTGGTGTGTGATTCGATGCATATATAAGCAAGTTTGAAAAAGTCTTTGTGTGATAGCATTTTCAACAGCAAACAGATGTTTCATACTTCTCCAGATCAGTGACTGCTCATAAATAGCAAAACATACATTTTATTAACATATCACATTGTATTCGGAAGTGCATTTTGCCCTTGAGAGAGTGAAAGCAGAGTAAGGCACCAAAGTTATTTTCTTTTTTCTTTTTCTTTTGTCCCTAATGTAGAGCAAACCATCTCAGAAATCTGTGGCTTAAAACAACTGTTTATTTAATTTGTGATTCATTAGATCAGCTGGTGGTCCTGGTCAGGGTCAGCTGGACTGGTCTCACTCATGCACCTGTGATCCAGTGGTATATTGGTAGGAGTGGCTTGTTTATGATGGGCTTGGCTGGAAAGAAAGGGTCTCCTCTCCAGGAGATTTTATCATTGAGCGGGATAGCTTGGAGTTGTCCACCCAAAGGACCCAAGGAGATCACAGGGTTCCTAGAGTTGAAAGACCAAGAGTAAAGGTCTGTCTCTTGAGCCCTAGACTGGAACTCACAGCACAGCTTCTGTCTCTTCCTCTTGGTCAAAATCTATCACAAAACTAGCTGAGATTCAGGAAGTAGAGAAATATGCCCCTCTCTTTGATGAGGGGGAAGGGACTGTGACCCATTTTGCAATTTACGACAGCTAATATTGCAGTTCTCACACCAGCGTTCTGAAGAAGTTAATGTCTTTTAATGATAATCATAACCATAACAATAACAATGGAGGACTCCCTGTATGCCAGGAATTGTGCTAAGTGCTTTCCATGGATTCACTCAATTAGTTTTCACAATAACAATATAAGGTGGATGCTACTTTTTCCTACTTCATAGATAAGGAAACTTTGTCATAGAGAAGTTAACTATTTTACAAGATGTAAAAGTCCTCCAAAACAAGATTTCTCTGGCCAGATAAATTTGGGAAATGCAAAGTAAACAATGAAGAAGGATCTGTCTCTCCATCCATCCATCCATCCATCCATCCATCCATCCATCCATCCACCCATCATGTAAGACTTCTGAAAGTTTTGAATGTAATAATATGTATCGTGAATCTTATGGTTGGGAGAATTATAATCCACATTTCCAAATGTGGAACATAGGAACCCTTCTTTTTATGGAGTATCTATTAACATGTTACAAGACAGTGGCATTCTGTGGAATCCAGTTTGGAAAATTATATAATATTGTACTTAGGCTTTAAACTGGGAGCCAAATCACCCTGAATTTACAGCCAATGTAGCTCAGTTACTGAGAATATAAAGATGTATGCAAAATACCTTCTTTTTTACCCTCAGTCTGCTTGTTGGTATAAAAAACTTAGACCCTATAGACATATAAAATTAAGCCAGTTATATCTCTAAATCACCTCAAGATTTTTGATCCGAGTTTATTTGCTTTTTAGTGTTCTATCACCTTCTCCTTCCTCTTCCTCTGCCTCCTTCTTTTAAACCTCCCCCTCTTCTTTTTGTATCGACATCCCCCTGAGCAGTAACAGTGTTAACTGTGCTGACAGTTGGCAAATAGTGCTATAGCATGGCAGTGAGATATTGAGGGAAAATTATACCTGTGTCAAATTGCTTCTGAATCATTAGCTTCAAGAAGTCAAATTAGAAAGACCTAACCGCACCCCCCACCCCCTACCTCCACAGGCAGATGAAACAGTAGCTTAGGGAAAGTTATCTCTAACCTTCTGCCAGAGTTACAGCCTTGAGGAGGAGGTTCTGGAATCAAGATTAGGCTATATATGGGACTTTAAATATCCAGGTAGAGGAGGTAAGATCTTAGCATGGAAATCTCCATTAAAACCAACCAAACAACAACAAAAAAAGTGTGCCTCTGTGTATATATGTATATATGTATTATACATATATAATATAATATAATTATATGTTTTATGTATGTATTATGTATTAAACTCATGTACTCATTGGAATTTTATAAAAGTAATGACCAAGTAAATGTCAATATTTTATTTAATCCTCAAAACAACCCAATAAAATAGGCATTTTTATCCTCATTTCTATAGATGAAAACTAGGAGATTAGAAAGATAATATAAATTAGTCATAGTCACACAGGGAGTAAGAGGGAGATGGGATTTGAACCCAAGTCTGTTTAACTAAGGAACCTGGAATTTAAGGAGTATGCAGGATAATGAAGGTTTGTACAGCATCTTCATCAGGCAGGGCTGAACTGCCGAAGTGTATACAAGGGATGGAGTGGCCAAAGTCCTAGGTGGGCAGGGGCTGAGCTGTGGTCTCAGGCCACCCTCCCTATTTTCAAACACTTTTGCACACTCTGCTTTCCAGGGCCCAGTTCCCTTTGGCAAGAGGGATGGCGGATGGGTACATGGAGGAGGTTTCTGGCTGAGAGGAATGGATGGGGTCCTTGAACTTGATCCCATCCTGATCCAACCATCCAGACATTAAAACACACACACACACACACACACACACACACACACACACACACACACACACACACACAATTTTAATACTGGGCATATGATCAGAAGGAACTCCTACCAAACTTGGTAAGCTGGGACATCTGCTGGGAGAGAACCCAGCTAAGCCTAACCCTAAGAGGAAAGCTTAAACTTCTTAATTCAGAGGAAAATGTGCATCTCTCTGTACTTCAGCCTGGAGGTGAAGTGGAGCTGAAAATTCAGTGGAATTTGGACAAAACTTGAGCACCAGCAGCCACAGCTAGAGGTCTGTGGGCACCACAGGCAGGTTCTGGGACTCCCAGAAGTTATTGGGAAGTGACTCAACACACATGCAAGGCACCTGGACCCCATGTGAGGGGTGGGGACTACTCACCTACAGGTGACCACAATTGTGCCCATGGGCTGAGTAGGTCGCACTGTTGATAAGCACTGATCCACACATATATGTGTCTGTATCACCTCCCTCTTATGTCATCACTAAGCCCAACACCGATTATTTTTAACTTTTCATCGATCTATTTGAGTTCGGAGACCTATATCTACTCATCTCCCTATTCCTTTTTAACATATTATTGTGATTCAGTTCATGTTCACTAAATGAATGTATGAAAGAATAGATCTATCTTTATTTGTATATATGTATGCACTCAATTCGCAAGAGATGTATATGAGGCCAATTTCTAAGCAGTCACCTATAAAATTAGAATTTGAAAACAGTTAATAGTTTTCTTCACCTCCATGGACTCAGGTAATCCATTAATAGCTCAAGGATAGAAAATTCTGTTTCTCAAGATGGTAAGGTCATAATCAGAGTATAATCTTGGGGTGAGGCACCTGGGTGGCTCAATCGGTTGAGCGTTCAACCTTGAGTTCAGCTCAGGTCATGGCCTCATGGTTTGTGGGTTGAGCCCCACATCGGGCTCTGTGGTGACAGTGCAGAGCCTACTTGGGATTCTTTCTCTTTCTCTCTCTCCTCTCTTTCTCTCAAGATAAAATAAACGTTAAAAAAAAAAACCATATAATCTAGGGCCAACACCTTTCCATTCCACATAAATCAGCAGCTTTTCTTAGAAACGTGGGAGGAAATATTCCTTCTTGGTTATTCCAGGGGACGAAGATAAAAACACGACCCTGATGAGCCAGTGAACCTAATGAAGTGCTGGGTTTGTTTCCCGAAGAACCAGAGTTAATTCATTGAGACCGATGTCCTTCCCCAACAACATAATTACATTGCATTCTCCTAAATTACTCTCTGTTTCCATAATGTTTATCATTCACACACAGTTTAGGAACCTTATACTAGGTACTAGAATCTCCGTTCTGTTTTTAAGCATTGGAGAAATGAGTAAAAAGACACGTTTGTTCATTTACTCTTATTCTGCATTTCTACAAGCAAATAATTTTACTTATTATTATTTTTTTAACAAACGAATACTTTTAAAATCCTAGATCATCGATTAGGAGAACACCTGAGTGTGACCAAGTCATAGGTTGGTGAGTGCTATCATAATGTTTCTCCGGAAGGTCACCATGGTTCTTCAAGAAGTACAGGCGAGGAACCACAGTGGTTGCCTCTGGACAGAGCATCTGATCAAGGATCAGACCTACAAAGCAGCACACATTGGGAGAAAGGCACTAAATCTTTATGCAAACCATGAATAATGAATGATAAAAGTGAAATTATTTACAGTTTAATATACTTTAAAGCTAATGAAAGTAGGGTTGCTCCTGCTTATCTCCCCATATTATAAGTGAGAGTGAGCTGTGGGAGAAACAGCAAAAGGACATGCAGCTGCCTCTTACTCTCCATTTGGCCACATAAATGACACCATGTAAATGACTGGAAACCCAAACTCTATTTTCCAACCAAGTTTTCCCTAAGGCATAGGAGAGAGGAGACAATTTCAAGGTTGGAGCTTAGGATGGGAGTTAGCATAGCTCCTGAACTCAATAACTCAGCCATTCCTGGCTGGTGTTTTCATTATTATTCTGAAGGACGCTGGTGAAGACAGCACTATCATATGTCACAATCCCAAGTGGCATAATTCATGTCTGAGACTATGTGAATGACATGTAGGGATAGCTTGCATCATCCTATATGGCGACTTTGGTTGCAGGGTGGTGAGCAGTTGTTACCCCCAATGCTTCCAAAATGCAACAGCTTAATAATACCGATCATTACACTTACTTCCATCTCGTCAAGTGTAATTCACATCTCACCATAGCTTGTTAAATACTCTGTATTCCTTATCTCTTTTAGGACCTACAGCTTTAGAAATTAGTACTTATTATTCCTCTTAAAAACGGAGAAACTGAGGTTTAGAGGGATATGTCTCTTGACCAAGGTCACACCGTTTGTAAGTGATAGATGGGCCATGACTTAATCCCCAGCCATTCATGCCCAAATCGGTGATCTTCTTCATTGAACAGAACTCTCCCATTTACAAAATACTTTTGTATAAATTAATTCATCTAATCCTTACAACTCAGCTACATCAGAAAGATTGGAGCCTTACAGACAATAAAGATGAGCATTAGAGAGGTTTGGTTATTTCTCTCAAGATCACATAGCTATAAGTTTTTTAGCTCAAACCTGACATGTTTTAAGTCCTTCTTTTTTTTTTTAGTTGCCATATTTCTTTATTATGACAATAGATGCAACACACAAAGTTTTTTCAGCATAGGAGTTTTCATATCTAGCTTTTGCTCCTAAACCGTTGTATAACTTATGCAAATTACTTAACCTTTCTAAGTCTGTGTTCTTTTTTATTTCTAAGATAAGTATAACAATGTAGGTGTGATTTACATTAATACATCAGCAAACAGGTCTAGCCAAGTACGTGACATATTGTAGGCACTCAATGTGTGAACTCTAACTTCCTTTATGTGTTCCTTTCAACTCAAATGGGGTAGTTTCAGGACAAATAAAAATGCAACTCATACAACCCAGTAAAAGATGTATTAACAGCTGGCACCAAAATTTATCTTAGCAAGGGAATTTTGTCAAAATATCTTAATAAGCATTTGTTCAAGGTGTGACTCGCAGGGCATAGCTATCAGCAGAAAGCCTAGCTATAACAAGGTTAGATTTTTCTGGGTGAGAAAATTATAGGAATTTATGTTTTGTGCCCAAACTGGGAGGAGAGAAGAGAAAGGTGGAGAAGTTGGGGAGGAGAGGGAAGAATAGAGAACCAGGGTGAGATAAGGACACATGAGCTGAGCAGCTAGGGAATATTCTCCCATGGAAGGTTCTACAAGGACATTTTTAAAATTGGAAGTCTGTTGTTCAATTTAAAATTCTTTTCATTAATTGGATTTAGACTCTACCAAAAAATCAAATTTTAGTAAAGCCTTCCATACTTGTGAGTATGTTTTATATCCCATCTGGATTACTACAAGGAAGAGCAGAAATGAATGGTTGGGAATAGAAGAGACCCTAATTATGTAAATCATCTAGGCATTCTCAGAGGTTGGGACCCTGAGGACCCAACACCTGAGGGCATGTGGGCTACACACTTAATTGAAAGTCCACTTAAAGTCAGTGGACCAGGGGCACCTCGGTGACTCAGTCCTTTGAGCATCTGACTTTTGATTTCCACTGAGGTCATGATCTCACAGTTTGTGAGATTATGCGCTGCGTCAGCTTTGCGCTGACAGCTGGAGTCTGCTTGGGATTCTTTCTCACCCCTTCTCTCTACCCTCCCTCCCACCCCCACCTCCCGCCTTTCAAAAACAAATAAACTTGAAAAAAAGTTAGTGGACCAAAAGATGGTTCCAATTTCAGCATGGCTTAGATAAATTTAGAAGGAGTAAACTGAAGACGTTACAATGCAGGTTAATAATCAGTTTTAGGCATATTTGAAACATGCCCTTAAAGTGTTGACTTTGACATAGCAGGAAGTAATGAAGAATTCATTTCCGAATCTCCTTTATTTCTTCAATAGACTTTATTTTTTAAAGCAGCTTTAAATTTACTGCACGGTTGAGCAGAGAGTTCCCATAAATCCCTGATTCCTCCCCTTCCCTGCTCCTCCCAACCTCCTCTACTATCTATATCCTCCATCAGAGTGATACATTTGTAGTGTACAACCTGCATTGATACGTCATTATCACCTAAAGTCCCTAGTTTACATTAGAGTTCACTCTTGGTGAATCTCCTTTATTTTTAAACTGCAAACTTCGTTCACATCTGTGGGTCTACTGAGACACGTGTCCATAGCACTGTGAGACACCTCAGCACATGTCTGGCTAGGTTGTTGGTGACCAAGTATAAAATGTAGTTGTTTTGCAGAGAGGTGACCTGACTTGGCTGTGATATTAATACATTCATTTGTTTTATACATTTTGTCAAAGAGAAAGCCGTTTATATAAATACACACATACGTACTTGGTTGTTTGAAAAAAATGACAGCAATATCCAAAGCACAGCTATTAGTTTAGTAACAGGTCACAGAAAGAGGATGCTGGAGGCTTTAAAGGAAGGAGAAACATTATTACGACTTTGTCCTCAGGATCTGGCTTTTCATTAAATATCAGCCTGAAATAAATCAATTTCATCATATTCTTCTTTTTTGCCCCTGGACTGGTTTTTACAAGATCCATAATAATCTTGTAACGCTTGGTATTTTTACCGACTCTACTGCGAACAGGTGTTTATCCTTCTTGCAAAATGCTGTTTTAACATAGGTGCAGATTCAGGAGTTTAAGGTGATTTTGTGTTTTCCTGTTATGAGTGAGGGCTATCCAATTACACACCTCCTTTCTTCGTCTTCCCAGGGAACCTTTGGGAAATATTTCATTCACTGGTGGTTGAGTTCAGGACAATCCCAATCCCCTTTCATGTGTTAATTCTGACTGTTGCCACCTTAAATGGCTAGGGGGCTTGGTTCTGCTGTTGCTATGACCACTAATGCTTTGTGTCGCTAAAACCCCCACACTTAACTTCAAATCTGATGCTGTCATTTCACAGTTATTCTCTAGCAAGCTTCCCTTTCCCTTTATGTATGAGATCTTGGAAGCTTAGATGCCTGAATAAGAACTGGTAGAAACACAGGCTACGCTAGGAAGGTTGGGCTTTAGCCACTATTCACTGGAATGTATTGCTGTGTCTAAAAGGTTTCATTCTGGATTTTTTAATCAGAATATTAGTTTGATGTTAATTTTGTCTCTTCATGTTGGGCTTTTACCAAATGGTGCCATTTGGCATTTACCTAAACCGTAGGGAAGTTTCATACATAACATTCTATTGGACAATTTATAATTCTGACGGTGATAAACTCAATTAAGAAGATGTGAGGTTTTTTTTGCACCCCCCCCCGAAATGTTTGAGAAGCCTAGAGTGAACTACAACATTTGTGAAGAGTAACAAAATACAAAATAGGAAATAATTTTATGACTTTGTCTTATTATATATAAAATAGAAAATGATTTCATAAATTATTTCATATCACATCCAAAAATAAAAATAATGATACTTCATATCATTATTTTCAAAAGGAAAAATAGAACCAGCATGATCAGAGATGGGCACTGATGAACACTCCCTGTTTTGGAAGGGACAAGGAAGAACACCATCCCCACACCCATAAATCAAAGTAATATCACCAAGGAAGTGTCTACTACCACCTGCTGGTGGTAGACTTTGTCGTGTGGACACCTTGCCGGAACTGCTCTGTGGAAGCTCTTAGGATGAATCTGCTGGTTAAGTGAGGGCGCACTTTGCTGTGCTCTTATTGTTCTTACTTCCCTCTTCTTTCTTTTGATTGAGAGTTTCCTCTATTCTTCTTTCCCTTAATTTTCTAAATGTTTGTCTAGCTGGTCTGGACCCATGGGAGTTTAGAGCTTCTCAGTTGACTCACTGACCAATGAGAGTATTTCGAGTTGTAGGTTTGGCAGGATAACCTTAAGTAAAAATGAATCCACATCTTTCAGCTCTAGGCTTGTATCCACCAAACCTTATGCCTGTGTCATCCTCATTTCTAGTGGATGCCACGTGTTAAACGATCAACAATTGTATTTCTGTTGACATTATTGACGAATTACCTCCTATCCCACTGGTTCAGGTACACCAGGATCCAAAAAGAACTGTCAAAAATAGCAGTTAGAAATCTGAAGGAATTTTCGAAACATTCAAAGTTTGGCATCGTAGTAAAAACAATAATTATTAATAAAAAATGATTATGATTATGGCTGCCATTTTTAAAACAATTTGCCAATGAAAGACCCTAAAATACAGTTACATAAAATGAATCAAAGCTGCCACATGCCATCATCATTTCATTTACAAAAGGGCTTTTTAAAAACCAAAAAAGTAAAAGGCATATATTCTCAAAAAAAGAATAGTCACTTAAATTAAAATGAAACAAATTGGATATAGTTAGTTTACCAAAAATTACCAATTAAAAAAAATGTTTTCTCCAGAAAGCTTCTGAAGAAAGAGAAATGAGAGGAGGTGTGAGATGTAGATAAAAAGGTCTAAATTAGAAAGGGGATCAAAACCAGCTGGCAGATGGGAAACTGCGGTGTGAATGGGTGCTGAGCCTAGAGGATGGTGCCTGGAGAGGCGTATTCATTCAGCATCTGAACCAGCAGGTGAATGAGTGACTGTAAAGGCCAACCCAATCGGCAGGGGCTCTCAGCCCACGTGGCAGTACAGTGGTCGGTACAGAGGAGGCAAAGCACAAGTAATTCATAAATTAAGAAATGTGAAAAGTCATAGAATTCAGAGTGCAGACTTCATTTAAAAAAAAAGCATGTGTTGCTAGAAAACAAAACCACCACCACCACCAACTGTTGACCCCTCCCCACAAAGGATTAGCGTATGCCATACAGATGAATCTGCAAACTGACAAATTGTCATCAGTAGTTTTTTGCAAGTTTTCTGAATAAAAATGATGACTTATGAATCATGTGACATAGATGATTTATATTATCAATATTATATTTATATATTTATATATTATTTATATTATCTATATTCACATAATGACTCTTTTCTTACCACTTTTGATTGTATTGAATAGCTGATAAATACCAGGTCAGGTGTTATTGGTGATATCCATTAGTATGTTGGGCTAACCACATGGATGAGCTAATTCATTTTAAAAGAAAGTTATCATGAAGTGATTTAAGACACAATGCCCATGCTAACGTCATGGTTTGGTTACAAGGAATAAAATTGGGCAAATGACCTTCTTCTAGAAACTAATGTTGGAAAATGAAATCCCTTTATATTGGGGAGATGCTGATAACTTCCTAAAATCACTAGGAAAACAAATGTTTTCATTTAGGTTGCAGATAAATTTATTTTCCTACATTAAATTGTGTAGCTATTGGAATTCTTTTTTTATATATTAGAAAAGTAAATAATTCTAGCACTGCCAGCACAATCATACTCCTATTAAACATAAAAGAACAAGAATCAATACGGTGAATTACAACAAGAGAACATGTTTCTTCATGGTTTTTCATTATTTTTATCTAAGATCTGAATAGACAGATTTTCTTTTTAAAACATGCTTCTGCTTCGATCCTAGCTCTAGCTCTGTTATGTAATTTACATCAATCACACTTTCAATCATCCTTATCTTATCCACAAAAGACATTTGGTGACTCTGAGGAAAGAAAAAAAAACTAAAAAACTGCCTGCCAACCAAAATTCCAAATTATGCCATCTGAGTGTTCTTTCAGTGTTCTTTCTTATAAATCTTAATTTATAGTTTTGTATTTTGGGAAATAAGCAGAACTGGAATTCTTTCAAACAGCAACTTTTAAGAATTTGCCACTAGTAAATTGGATTAGGACTCAACACTATGAAAGTGGTTTCAGAAGAAAAATAATCTGGTTATCATAAGTAGAGGGCTTGCTGTGTTTGGAGAAAATCACTTAATATTTTAGAGATTGACTGATAATGATTGAAATCAGTTTAGAGCATTTTTTTTTTCCCTTTTCAATATGTAGGATTACAAACTGGGGTGTTTGTAACTCATCTCAGATACCCTTCCCCGTATTATTTTTATTATATATTTTACATGTATGTCACTTAAATTTTTCATATGTTATCTCTTTCCTTGGAAAATTAGTTTGCTTTCCCAACGATCAATGCATATGCAGTACATTATATATACACATATATATATGTATATATATATATGTCTATAAATTGAGGTTGACAAGTTAATTGTTATTTCAGGCAAGAGGGAAGAGACCTACCTCTAGTACAACTAATAAGTCATTTCATTAATATTTGTCTTCAAGGAGAGGATAAGAAGTACATCAGAAAGGCAGAAATTCACACAGTGTACTCTCCTAAGGTCTTAAATCCCAGAGAAGAGAGAAACGGGCAAGAAAGTATCATCCAAGTGCAGTTCTTTCATCTTAAAAAATAACGCTTTAGTAGGATGGTCCAAACCTCAGTAGGACCCAAGATCATGTTTATTTTCAAAGCCTAAGGACATGCATTTCCAAAAAAACTCAGAGGCTTAAATAGTGCTTAAGAGTTTCCATTTAATTAAAGTGGATGCAGATAATCACAGTCTAGGTCTGAGCTGTCTTGTGCGGCATACTTGCTGTTCTGGTGCTTGAAGGCAAAACTCCATTAAAATGCAACAGATCTTAACAACTGCTGAATACTCTTGGGCTCAGAGTTTGATAGTGTAACAGGTCGGGAACTTAAGCCTCTGGGTAGAGACAGGCCAGAGTTCTGTGGGTGTTAGCAGTGAGCGCCAGTAATCAGCAGGCAGAAACTCTAGTCTCCTGAGATTATATGGCACAGAGGGTCCTCACTGAGCTGCTGCTGCAGTGGGGTTTTGTAGAAAACAAAAATATATAACTTATGAACCATCAGTGAAGACAACACATGGGCTTAAGATAAGAATGTTTTTTTAAAGCCACTTTTTAAAAATGTTTTATTTATTGATTTTTGATCTGGGAAGGGGCAGAGAGAGAGAGAGGCACAGTCTCCAGGCTCTGAGCTGTTAGGACAGAATCCGTTGCGGGGCTCGAACCCACAAACCGCGAGATCATGACCTGAGCTGAAGTCGGAAGTTCAACTGTCTGAACCACCCAGGTGCCCCAGGCAACTTTTTTTAAAATTAATTATACATTTTGAGAGAAAGAGAGAGAGGGAGGGGCAGAGAGAGAGAGAGAGGGAGAGAGAGAGAGAGAGAGAGAGAGAGAATCCCAAGCAGGCTCTGCACTGTCATTGCAGAGTCCAATGTGGGGCTTAAATTTACCAACTGTGAGATCATGACCTGAGCCAAAACCAAAAGTCAGATGCTTAATGGACTGAGCCACTCAGGCATTCTAAGATATGTATGTTTTAAAGAAACGAATGTAAGCTTTCCTCGGTTCTCTGTGATGAAGCTGAACTTAAGGCCTTCTAAAGATTTTTCCCTTCAACACATAATGATTCCAGGATAATATTGCTTCTTAACCCTAATGTTTTCTAGTGCAACTAGGCACTGGAGTCTAATCTTGGTTTCTGTTGCCCTTCAGTGGACTTTGGCTTGTGTAAGGGAGGAAAAAAATTTTCCTGAACCCTATTAGGATTCCTGGCCAGGTCTGAAAATTAAACTGATAAGGGCAGATTAACAGGAGAAAAGCAATCAAATTCTATTGAATTTTTATGTACATGAGCGCCCTCACAAGAGAATGTAGAGCAGGAAGCTTTTATACCCTTTAGACAAAGAAACAATAAATTTGTGAAGAATTAATGAGACAAAGGTGCTTGGACTGGAGGTAGTAAATGATAAAGTCACTAAGAAGATAAGGAAGAGTTTAACAAGTTTTGTACAAATTTCTTTTTCCCACATTCCCCATCTCTGGTAATAAAAATGTCTTCCTTCCCGTTTGTACAGGGAATGCACTTTTCATATGGGAATTTTATGACCTCTTTCAGGGAAGAAGGGTGAAGGGGAGAGATAAGAGTTGATCTTCCTGCTTCTGCTGTTTCCTCAAATTCCTTCAGGTTAAAGTATTTAATATGCCAATGTGCCATATTTGGGGATACCATGTTCTGAACCTCGTCAATTGCTTAATCTTAAAGAATGTTTAATGGCACATATATATGAATGCTCTTATTCTGGAAGGAATTTGGTAGCACTCATAGATGTTTTAGATATGTTTATGGTTTCTTCAACAGCATAAATCATATAATATAGAAAATTCTTGGTGAAAATAACATCAGGAAATAAACTGTTCACTCACAATGAAATACAGAATATCTCTGGACAAATGATATGTCGAAAAAGACAATACATTGGAAGGTATTATCTGCAAATATTTTTTTTAAATGATAGAGAGGCAGAGACTTTTTCTAAAATTTTGGTTTGATTTTTTGTTTTTTGGGTTTTTTTTTGTTTGTTTTTGAGAGAGAGAGACAGAGGGGCAGAGAGAGAGGGAGACACAGAATCTGAAGCCAACTCAAGGCTCTGAGCTGTCAGCACAGAGCGTGACGCAGGGCTCAAACCCACTAACTGCAAAGTCATGACCTGTGTCGAAGTTGGATGCTTAACTGACTGAGGCACCCAAGTGCCCCAAGACTTTTTTTTTTTTTTAAATAAAAGCACTTAGCACCTATAAGCACCTCTTTTACATACTTAAACAAAAAGTAGTGCTGCCAATTAATGAATTACTGAAGGTGACTGCATTTAATTGCAAGGAATACTATTCTACATACCATTTCTATTTCAAAGCTGAGGAAACTGACCTTTGAGAGTTCGGATAAAATTGAACTTCACAAGTTGAATATCTAGTAGACAGTCATGTCTACAGAAGATTTTTCTGGTTATCTATCATATAAAATCAGTAGTTTTCTGTGACTACAATTTCTAGGTGCTAATTATTATCAGCTGCCAAACCAAAGAGGCATCTTAGGGCTTCTTTTTGAGTCCTGGAGCCAAAGATATTTATAGTAGAGCAAGAAGAGAGATTTAATATAGAGACTGAGTCAAAGATAGGAATAGGAATTGCCCGTTCCATGTAGGTGGTATAAAGAATCTTACTAATTCTATGAAAATGTTTGTTGTTTATTTTAAGACCTAACACTTTTTTGAAAGACATAAATCATGGAAGAGTTATTGAAACATTTCAAAAGAAGTAGGTCAACAACTGCTGTGAAAATATCAATTGAAGTGTAAATATATTAAGGTACATGAAGGGTAAAAAGATGGTGGCCAGCAGGGAAGAAAGGCAATGTATAATGGGCATCCTCTGTGCAAGACGGGTCCCATCTGGGCCACTGACGGTCAGAAACCAGGGATCAGAATGGATCCCCAGCAACACATGGCATGGCTTAAGGGATATACTTTAATAGGGGTCAATAAAAGGAAAAGAAGGTGTAATATGATGGTTAATTTTATGTGTCAGTTTAACTGGGCCACAGGGTGCCCAGCTATTTGACCAATTATTCTGGGTGCATCTGTGAGAATGTTTCTTGGTAAGATTAACATTTGAATGAGTAGACTGAACATAGCAGATTTCCCTTCCTAATTGTGGGTGGTTCTCATTCAATCAATGGACAATCTGAATAGAACAAAAAAGGATGAGTAAGAGAGAACTCTTCTTGCTTGACTGATTTGGCTGAGCCATCGGTCTTTGCTGGTCTTTGGATGCAGACTGAAATATTTGCTTTTTTTGGGTCCAGAGGATGGCAGCTTTTGGATGGTGGCTACACATCAGCTTCCCTGGGTCTCCAGCCTGCCAGCTGTAGATCTTGGTACTTCGCCTCTTTAATTACATAAGCCAGTTCCTTATAGATTATGTGTGTGTGTGTGTATGTGTGTGTGTGTTCCGTGTGTGTGCATACTGGAAGTATGCTACAGTAAGGGCACCATGAATTTGTATTTCTTTTTTTGTTTGTGTTAGTTTATTTATTTTGAGAAAGAATGAGGGAGAGAGAGAGAGAGAGAGAGCACATGCAAGCAGGAGAGGGGCAGAGAGAGAGAGAGAGAGAGAGAGAGAGAGAGAATCCCAAGCAGGCTCCACACAGTATGGAGCCTGATGCAAGCCTCAGACTCACAAACTGTGAGATCAGGACCTGAGCCAATATCAAGAGTCAGATGCTTAACCCATTGAGCTACCCAGTCACTCCTGAGTTTGTATTTCCGTGCAGGAATCCTGCATGCCACACCTATCCTGGCCCCATGAGCCAAGTGTGAGGACAGCCTTGTCAGTGGAGGGACAGACAAATCCCTTGGGTGCCAGCCAGTTTGGATTGACTTAGGACTTGTATATAGAATTTTTCCGGTATGTTAGCAGCCCAACTCCTGGAGACCTTGGAACCCATGGGAAGTTGCCAACCCCTCTTTTGTGGGGAAGAAGCTGCAGACAGGTGAGCTTGGGTACAACCTGTCTTCTGAGATAATGGGACCTTTGGTCCCAGTCGCCTTTTTTCCCATGTAACAGAGAGTGAGTGTTAGGGCCCCTTGTGTGCTATCTTGATCTTTGAATCACATATTGCTGGACGATCTTTACAATGATACTGTGAAAAATGCAGTCTTATTGGGGAGTTGCTGCATTCAAGAAGTCAGGATAGAAGATAAAGATTAGTAAACAATAGTAGGTTAAGAACACATTCTTGCTCCAGATTTCTAATAGTTTTCCTCTGAATTTTAGTTTATGGATGTTTCGTGTTGAAAGAAATAGGAAACAAATCAGAATTCAAAGGCTTTGGAATGCCAAGGAAACTTTCTTTAACTCAATACAATGGACAATGTGGATTCCACACTCTTCAGTCAGTAATAGCATAAAAATAGGGTTATATTAGAAAGAGAAATTATGCACAATTCTCTGGAGGGATGAAAACACAGGTGGAAAATTGGTCGGGATGCTGTTACAGTGATCAATCAAGTGATTAGGGCCCTGGAATGAGGAGGTGACAGGGTTAATAAAAGTGGGGGGATATTGCTGAGAGTTACTTCATAGGATAGTGAATAAAACAAGGTGACTTACTGTAAATGGATGACGAAGGAGAGGGTATATAGGTAATCTCAAAATTGCAAAAATGGGAAACTAGAAAGAAAATATGATTTCATTTACAGATATCACATGAGGGATCTGCTGTGGGCTATAGAAGATGAGTGACTTTGATGACAGAGTGACATCCAAATAAAACTAAATACAGGCTTAATGATTTATAATGACACTTGAGTCTGGTTAGCATTTGGCTAAGACTGAGTAGAAATTAGGTTATTGCTATAGGCTGGGTTGTGTCTACCTCTCCAAATTCATATGTCTGAGCCCTAATCTCCAATGTAACTGTACTTGGAGAAAGGATCTATATGGTGATAATAGTTAAATGAGATCATAAGAGTGAGTCCCTTATCCACTAGCGCCAGTGCCCTTATAAGAACAGAAAGAGACCCTAGAGCTCTGTCTCTCTCTACTATGTGAAGACACAGTGAAAAGTCAGCAGTCTGAAAGCAAGGAAAAGAGCTCTCACTAGACATTAGATCAGCTGGTGCTTGACCTCTTGTGTTTGAGCCTCCAAAACTGTGAGAAGATAAATTTCCATAGGCCACTTCCTCTGTGGTGTTTTCTTATGGCAGCCTAAACTAATTAGTACAGTAATTTTCATGCTTAGAAAATAAAATAATTATGTTTTCGTCTGCTTATTGTTGCTTAAGGCACAAACCAAGAAGGTAAGCATCAGAGAAGCAAAGTAATAGTAATGATTCATTATTATATAATTAGGCTCTCTCTCCAAGTATGTTTGAGTGAAAATATCTTGGAAAAGAGAATTGAAAACATCAGTTGGATTTGCCTTTGACATTTTTAGTTTCAGAATTATATAGAAATATAGATTTCTCCAAAGGCCACCGATGTTTGCACGATTTACAAGCAAGAACCACTTTGTTAGAGTACTGATAGCAAGAAGAGCATACACCAACCAGTTAGTGAATAATAGTAATGATATTAGAGACTAGTCGGTAAACACTTTCATTATGCCATGTGTTTTCCAAGCACCTCAGATATATGAGCAGGTGCTGTTACTTTCTTTACATTTCTTAAAGACTTTATTTATTTATTTTGAGAGAGAGCGAGCGAGCGAGAGAGAGCGAGTGCATGAATAGGGTAGGGACAGAGAGAGAGAGAGATTGAATTCCAAGCTGGCTCTGTGCTGACACAGTGCAGAGCCAGAGATGGGGCTCGAACTCAGGAACCGTGAGGTCATGACCTAAGCTGAAATCGAGTCGGATGCTTAACTGACTGAGCCACCTGGGCGCCCCTAAGCAGGTATTGTTATTAATCTCACTTTACAGATGAGACAACTGAGACACAGTGAGGATTTACGATGTGTTCCCAATCACACAGCTGTATGAGAAATGAGCTCTTTTCAAGGCGGCAGCGCACCCGGTGTTCCTGAATTCCTCAGGACTCTGAGCTCGGATCTCCATCTGTAACTTCTGTGCTTCTGTCCATTTTTCTATTTTACAGCTAACTTTTCTTGAAGCCCTGCTGTGCTTCGTTCTGGCTGAGAATTTTCTAGCGTTTGCTTATTCATTCTCACCATTCCCATTTTACAGATGGAGAGTGGGAAGCTGAGAAGTTTTAAACAACAAAAGAAGGCACCGTTTAACTCAAAGTGTGTGAATTAGTTATGCCTAATATGGGTGTCCAGGGGCCACTCAGCAGCCACTTCATCCTTCGTTGTCCTTCCCTGAATTCTCTAGTTTAGCTACACTTGTCTTAGCTAAAACTGGAAGTAACATTCCAGATGTCGTACCACATTGGGCCCATATCTCCCTGGATCCAAATACTATATTTTTATAATTCTCCTGTAAGATGACATTAATTGTTAAAAAAATTACTTTTTATATTACCAAAAAGCAATATCCTTATTCTGTAATGTTATCATGCTAAAAGGAATAATAATATAAATTCTCTAGTATTCCCGATCAGAGTCCATCATTTTTCGTATTAATATGTCTTTTGACTTATTTTCTATGAATATTTATTTTTTACGTTGATTGCATGTAATACTACATTAAATTTTCTGTGTCCTTCTTTGGTAACATCCACATTTTATAGATTCTTATAAACCGTGGACATGATTTGATTTGATTTTACATTTGACTTTTATGCACATGAATTTAGTAACTACATATTACATTATTAGCTAATTTCACTTTGCCAGTTCTTTAGTATCCATCTTTATAGAACAATACTAAATTAATTATAAATGATTCGGTGATTAGAATCTTTGTATATATTTTGTGGGTTTCTTCTTCCTGTATTTTAAGTTACTTTCTAAGGAAAATTTTTAGAGGTGAGATTTCTATCTTGAAGAGAATTTGAAAACTGAAATGTTTAAGGCTCTCCACGCATGTATGCGCGTATACACACATGCACACCCACATACAGGTGCACACAGATCTGTTTATATTGGGGCACCTGGGTGGCTCAGTCGGTTAAGCGTCGACTTCGGCTCAGGTCATGATTTCACGGTTTGTGAATTCGAGCCCCACATCGGGCTCTGTGCCGACAGCTCAGAGCCTGGAGCCTGCTTCGGATTTTGTGTCTCCCTCTCTCTCTGCCCCTACCATGCTCAAGCTCTGTCTCAGTCTGCCAATAATAAATAAATGTTAAAAAAATTAAAAAAAAGATATATTTATGTTTTTTTTAATTTGGTTAAGTCTCTTGTCAAGGGATTTTTAATAATTTATTCTCCTAGATGCAATTTATAGAAACAACTTTTTAAACTGCATTCTGTCTAATAATTAGCATTGCCACATTGCCTATTGTCTTTTGTTTTGCTTTAGCAATGTTTTGGTATTGTTAAATTTGGTTCTTGATTTTATAATCAGCTGTAATGACACATATTTTTAAGAGTCTGATTTTTTCCTTTCTGTACCTGTGTGAGAGAGATACATACTTGTACATACTTGGAGAGAGAGCCTAATTATATAATAATGAATCATTATTATTACTTTGCTTCTCTGATGCTTACCTTCTCGGTTTGTGCCTTAAGCAACAATAAGCAGAGTAAAACATAATTATTTTATTTTCTAGAAAAATCTGGCTACAATGTATTACTTCTTCTTCCTCAAACATAACGTAATTTTATGACATGCCTTGTTCAGATTATTTCAGTTGCCTGAAAACTTTGGTATTCCGGAAAAAAGAAAAATCCTATTATTTGAAGCACTTTTCAAAGAGCACTACCTTCGTGACGCCTTCTTTCTTATAACCAGGCAGAATTCGTCAGTTTTTGCTTTTTGTCTGCATTGTTTAAGTCACCATTGCTGACTTCTTCATGTTGTATTATAGCCATTTATGTTTTTTATCTAAACTAAAGGCTTCTTAAGGACTGGAGTAACTGGTTCTCATGTTCCAATTGTGAACGTCTCAGCCCACACTAAACCAAGGCATTATAGCACAGAGTATGCTTAATACATAAAATTAAATCTTCATTCAGAAATTAATTCTGCCCAGGTATTATCATGGAAGTACGAACAGCGGCTCGATAGATCTGATGCAATAACCAACCCTTCCTGAATTACTGTCATAAATCTCACCTGGAATGTTTCAATATCTTTGTCCCAAAATAGGATTGAGTGGAGAATAGAGCAGCTGGGGAGAGGAAGAAGGGAATCGCATTAAAGCCACTTTGTGAAGTAGTTTGCATGCCATGCTAAGTGGGTTGTTATGCTATTGATGGTTTTTAAATGTCATAGGCAAGCATGAAATGCTACGTGTCATTGTTTTCAAAAGGCGGCGACGATACTTTCTTGACCCAGTCCAATTTTATGTTCCTGGAGGCAATTAGAATTGTTATTTATTCCAACAGATAGAAAAAATGAATAAAAAAGAGAGAGGGTGGAAAGTACATATTTCCAGTAGGTAGCATTGTGACAGTTAAGAACCAGGTATAAAAGTGGTGAATTATAAACGCTGTTAATAACTTTATGTTGCTTATTGAGTTTTTGGATGTGAATGGCTGCTCTGAGATACTAAAAGATATGGAACTAAAAGAGATAAGAAGCCTAAAATAAGTGGGAGAGAAGATCAATAGATCAGTGATCTACCCAGTATTTTACTTAGCTCGTATCTGAGATCCTATTGTTTACCAACGTACAATAGACTGTGTATTCGCACTCTTCGTGGACTAACCACATACTTGGCTGCCTGAACAAGAAGGGCACGGCATGCCAGGAAATGCATGCCACAGCTGACTTTAAAGGGTAATGGATGCCAAAGCCAGCTGGTATGATAAAAGGGTGTCACCTCCATAGCCGTGTCTGTTTTGAGAACAGATACAACAGGATGGGTAGAGAATTGAAACATTTGACTAATTATATCTAGAATTGACAGTACTCAGTGCTTCACATTTTTCTAAGATGTATCATGCAGAGAATTAGAGGCTTGTGACTCACCAGTATCAAGCTAGGGAAGTATGTGTTTAAGCGTGTATTCCAATATGGAAGAGGTACAAAGTGAGAAGGACATATAACTCTTGCCCCAGAGAAGTTTACACTCTTTATACAGAAATATCTTCTATATGAATATCGTACAATGAAGCACTTTGATGTCTACATTAAAATCTATAGAAGATGGTCCTTGTGAATTCTAGTACCAAAATTGAAGCACAGAAACAAAAAAAGATTACAATAGAGTTAATAAATCTACTCCTCTCAAATCTTTTTGCCTCCTTAAATCCCCAAATACGCTGATAAACCCAGTATATATTATTTTAGTTTTCAAAAAAGTTAATTGACAACATTTTCTCAGTTTTAAAATCTGTGCCCAATTTTTTTCTCAAACTGTTGCTATCTGGAACTTCAGGTCAAAATTACATGAGTTAAAATTGCATGAGATATTACATGAGTTAGCCCCAAATTATATATCAGATTATTTTAATTATATTCTATTTGTATCGCCTGATGTCTACAAAGAGCATAACGCCTCACAGGGCCTCGCACCTAAACAAGCATAAACGTGACCATGATGCTAGTGCCGTCAACCCACTATGTCAGCATGCCTTTTTGTCTTTGGGAAAAAAAAAAAAAAAAAACAGAAGACTTGTCTCTTACTCTCATGATCTAGCTGCCAGTTATTAATGAGGTATCTTGTCTCACCCAGCATGTTTCTGAGTAAACCTGATTTTCCTTTTTTAGAAAAAGATTGTTTTGGGGACTTTCCTACTATGTTGCCCATGTAGGAGGAACAACGGCTATTGGAAAAGCATTCCCTGCTGTGTATATAGACGTTTGGTTCTTTTCACCCCATGTGACATTCCATTGTGAAAAAGATACTTAGATATAGCAGTTTCTCCCATGAACTTGATATTTGTTGAACTATAATAAACAGACTAAAAAACTAAATACTTGTGACCATAGCTCCCAAACTCCAAGGATATGTAAGCCAGAAGCTCCTTAATGAGCAACGATGATAATACTTTTACACAGAACTAAAAATAGGATTAAAATGTCTTTGCCTAATGTGTATGTACATGCACACACAAATACAAACACCCACACACACTTCCCTGGTATTGTATTTTTAGGATAATTTAAACATAAAGTCTTTTTTCTTTAATTAGGAAGATTCTAAATCAGAAATATAAAATATTTTTCAGTATTTTTGCAAGCAAGCCACGTTTTCATATGTTTTCTCAAAAATCTCTAAAGCCCATGGGTTGTTCCAAAATCACATTGAATTCTACAGTGTGATCGAGTCCATTCAGATGGATTATAAAATCTAACAGGAGGAATGAGGCAGCGACATGATATGCCCAATCGGGGCTGCCCAGAAATTCTGACATCTTGATGCAGTGTTCAGTTCACATGACATCAGGAGCCACAGTAGAAGAGTCATAGCATGTAGCAGGAGAAGAAAGTCCTTTGTGAGTGCATTAGCCAAGGTGCACTGACAATCAGCAATTGCTGTTGTTCAGGTCTGGAACCAGACCTTGCAAGTTAACAATTCATTTCTTTCTTTCTTTTTAAGTATATTTATTTATTTTGAGAGAGGGAAGGGTAGAGAGAGAGAAAGAGAGAGAGAGGAAGAGAGAATACCAGCAGGAGAGGGGTGGAGGAGAGGGAGAGAGAGAATCCCAAGCATGCTCTGTGATGTCAGTGCAAAGCCCGATGTAGGGCTTGATCTCACAAATGATGAGATCGTGACCTGAGCCAAAATCAAGAATGGACACAACTCGCTGAGCCACCCATGCACCCAGCAAGTTAGCAGTTCAGAGGAGGAAGGGAAAAAAAAAAAAACAAAAACAAAAACTTAAGAGTCTGGAACCTCCATGGCAAAAATCCCTTTATTAATAAAAAAGCTCCACTCTCTTCCTTCTTTCTCTGTGCTGGCATCTGAAAAGCTGAACTTAACCTGAAGAAAAATCACAAAACCTGGGACCTGGATCTACAGGCAACACTAAGAGGAGCAATCCCACTCTGTTTCTCTGGCAAAGTTGCTTTCTGGTTCTGTGAGATTACTTCACAATTGCTTCTCTCTAGACTCAATACTCTTTCTTCATTCTTCCTTCTTACCTGCTGTATTCTCTTCTTAATTGTCAAGAAAAGGGAAACGATCTGGAAAGAATGTCCTCATTCTCTCACCACCAGACTTATCAACCAATCTGCATCTGTGCCACTGCTGCTGTGTTCTACTCCCCAGCGTTGCCTGGGTGACCCATCCTCATGTCTGTCTAACCAACCCCTCCATGTATATTCTACTCCTCTCCTCTCTTACCTTCCTAGGTGCACCCCCCTCTCTTCCTCCTGTACCATTTCTTTTACCATGCGCTAGATCATCTCAGCAGCCCAAAAATATGTTGCAGTTGCTTCCGTTAAAAACATCTACTTGCAGTATATTTCCCTCCAGGTATTTTCCCATTACCTGTACTCTCTTTACAGAAAACTTTGTTGACAGTGTTTCCTGTAGTATTGTCTCAATTTCCTCATCGTATCCCTTCTTTACCATTTATTCTGCCATCAACCTTATTCAGTGAGGTTTCTCTCCATTGGGACCATTCTCTTGAAAGTCATCAATGACCTACCTCTTGCCAAATTCAAAGGTCAGTCTCTGTCCTTATTTTACTCAGCTTCTTGGAGACCTTTTACCCAGTTGATTACTCTTTCTCTACTGGAATGCATTTAAGTATTTATATTTGACCCTGTTTGCTTGTTTATTGCCTTTCCTCATTACTACAATAAAAGCGCAAGCCTATTGCTCTTGGTTCTTGGTCATCTGGCTGTGTTCCTGGTATTAGGGACTGTCATACCCCCAGTGTCCAGAACAGTACCTGGCATATACTAGATGCTCAAATACTAGATCCTTTACCAAATTGTTTAAGCAGTCACAGATGGGAGTAATGGGCACATGAACTCAGAGTTTAAACCTAAAACCAAGGTTTTGACAGTCATTATTCTCACCGTTATCTTTTTTTCTAGTACCAGAATAGGCTCTTAGTTTAAATTGAAGCTGAGCTTTGAATCTCTTTATTTCCATTTGAAATGAATCCATCCAATATGTCCACTGAACTGCACAGCTTAGCACGGGCTCTCTTCAGTTGATTCAGGATAAATAAACATATTCAAAGAAGCCATTAATCTGGTTTAGTAGCCCATGAAAACAAGACTAAATTTCAACTGCTTTTGTAGAACTATGGCTAAAAAAAATGGGTAAGCCCTATATTTTTGTGTTCATTCCACAGGCTGCACTTCTGAGATGTACTGGCCCCTCTCCACGCTGAGATAAGTGTCAACCAGAAGTAGAATGTGCAAAATATCCAATTACCGTCCCATGTCCTGCTGTCCCCAGCTCATTCCTAAGGTCTCCGTCCAGCTATTGACCTAAATAATCCACCTGGGTCTAGGCTGTAGCCTAGAGGTCTATTTATAGCTCAGAGTAAAGTGCTAGCTGGGCTGAGAGGCCTTTTTCTTGTTTTTTAAATTATTTTCCCCTCAGAACACAAGCCAGCGTATCATTAATATGTGAAAATAATAAGTGCTCCCCCCATCCCAATCCTGTTGCTTTCCTCTGAACAAAAAGGAAACAGAGCATTGGGAGCATGCATTCAAATCAAGCTTTCTTTCAGGACTGTCAGAGACTCCCTCCTGTGGAGACTGTGGGGAGAGATTTGTGGGATCCGTGGGTTTTAGTGAAATCAATGAAGCCACATGACCCTTCTTTTCCTGCAGATAAAAATGCTAGCCTTAATGGTAAGGCTGTGAAGTGGGTGGGAGATCTTGGGGGTTTTCTTGAGTTGTTTTGTTTGAAGAATTGAGCTACAAGGAGTTTGATTAAGATATATGTTTATGGATGCCTCACTAATTATAAGATTTGTTCTGGCATTAATTAACTATTGAGGCCGTTATAGGAAGATTGTTGAGATGTTGAAGAAGCAATTTTTTCCCCCAAGAAGATATGTCAGAACAGTAATGAAATGGGTTCAAATAACTAGAACCTGTAATCATATTTGTGTGTGTATGTGTGTGTGCTTTAGTTCTTCTCCCTGTTTGTTTTTAATGACATTGAACTAATATTTACTGAAAACTTTTGGGCTCTACTGAATTAGCATGAATTTATAAGTGGATGCCATAGTCTTTCTTCTTAGGGTGTTTTGCTTCATGTATTGAAAAGATATATTAAGAATGTATTGTTAAGCAATGTATTTATAGTTTGGTCTGTGATCAGAGTTACGTAGCCCAATTTCCTCTGCTCGTTGGGCAAAGATTTTTCCAGCATTGCAGAGTCCTTTGAAAATGAAAGAAATATTCTGTCTTGCAGCTACCTTCTATTTTACTTACTAAGGCAGGATATGGAATAACCTCATACATTTCACAAGGATTCTTTTTTAAACAATACTCAACTAAAAAAAATCTTTTATTGTGTTAATCAGAAAATGCAAGGGTCAGAATGATAGTTTTGACTATAGTTAATGACTGCAAGATTTTCATAGGTGGTATGGGTTTACTGAGAATGGGCCTGACAACAAGGGAAGCCCTACGTAAGCACTTTCAAGGATGAATAAAAGGGCACCAGAACGAGAGGAAGACAGCAACATGAAATGTTGGGGTGGCAGGAGCAGCAGGTATGGCAGAGCATTAGGGGGGTAATACTGGTAAAGGTGGGATCCCTGTGGGTTGTTTGTACAGTCTGTACTATCTGGAAGGTGAGTGAGAAGCACGCACCAAAATGCCATAAGGAGCCGTTCTTGCTAAACCTAAGAATGGAAGTCACTGGAAAATAGTGAGATCATTCTCTCACAAAGGGTAAATTGCAACTGCGTGGCTCCTAGGTATCTTTCCATCTAACATGATCTCTCTGGCTGACTTGATTTATTCTCGAGATTTTGGCGCTCTGGAAAAGTGGGTCACGTCCACATCTTGATGAGAAATACACCACCCATTTTCAATAAAGGGAAAAGTGACAAAGTCATTTCTCAACTTTAGTTCCACTAGCCTCTCTAAAAGAACTAGAAAGTTATTTTGTTTCTTTTACTTCCCTCATGCCTTGAGAGTGATGACAGATCTACTTCAAAACTGTGAAGGAAGATAAGCAGAGGTTAAAAAACATGAAGTGGTCTGTTTATTCTGCCCTATCATGAGAAATGTCCTGCAAGAGCTGTCTAAATGGTGCGCTCCGGCTCTTCGTCATGGTAATGCTGGCAGCCTCCATTCCCACAGGAAGTTACAGGGAATGTTCTCTTGATTGCTTTAAAACTGTATTCATAGCTGGTCTCTTGTGTGTGGTTGAACTTCAAAATTATTAATCTTGAAGAAAAAAATAAATATATGATAGATTTTCTAATGCATGAAATGAGGAATGAAGAGAAACTAGAAACTTAGTCTTGTAGAGCAGCTGTAATTTTAGAAATAATAAAACCCGCCATCTCAGCTGCAAGCGATGGAAGACTCAGAATATTAGACTTGCCCATGGTACCCAGCTAGTTACTGACTGAGTCATTCCTCAGTCTCTTGACTTTAAGACCAGTAATCTCTCTCTCCTGACATACTGAAGGTATGACTACTGAAAATGGAAGACAAGCAAGATGGAGGATTAGGGAAAGGAAATCAAACTTAAAGCTCTGTTTTTCCATTCACCCCTTAGATAGATGTTACTTTAAAGTTAAGATTTTGGGTCTTTTTATTTTAAAGAGAGAGAGAGAGAGAGAGGACACTAGTGGGGGAAGGGGCAGAGGGAGAGTCTCTCAAGCAGGCTCTACACTCAGCACAGAGCCTGACAAGGGGTTCCTTCCCATGACCCTGGGATCACGACCTGAACCGAAATCAAGAGTTGGACACTCAACTGACTGGATGACCCAGGCACCCCTAGAGTTAAGATTTTTGAATAAGCAATTTGTTATGGTAAATTTATATTAAAACATTCTAAGGATTATTCCTCTTTGGAAGGGGAGCATGGTATAGTAATCAGAATGGATTCAGACCATCCTAGGATCAGTTTAAGTGTCCAGCTAGGAGATATTGATCAACTTACTCTATCTCTTGTTAAAATGGACACAACTCCACCTAACTAATAAGCTTCTTACAAAGAGCGAATTAAAATATGAAGGCTAGGGCTCCACGGATGCCCCATGGCCCCAAGTGCCCTTCCATGGCCTCCCGTGGTCCCGCCTGGCTCCTTGCCCTGTGCACCCCCCACCAGCCTTTGCCTCTGTGGCATCTGTCATGTCAGGGGCTCACCGCATCCAGCTGCACAACAGGGGTTGTATCATTTGGGCATGTCTCTGGGTGTCTCTCCTTCATCACCCTCTTTGCCCAGCTGGAGAAAATGCCTAGTGCTGGAAGTGTTCTTGATGCTTGGAGGACGCACTGGACTAAGGCAGAGTTACCATCCTCATCCAAGTTCTGCCCTTGTCTGTTTTTGTACAGCCCTGCCTTAAGCATTGTTTTCACATTTTGAAATGTTTGAAAAAAAATATTTCATAAAATTTAAATTGCAGTTTCCCTAACCAAAACTCTGTGGGAACCCACTAAAAAATATGCATGTAATAGTGCAGTGTCTGCTAGAGAGCGGCTGTATTATTGTTCTTATTAAGTAAAATTAAACAATTCGTAATTCTAAATTTTATAGTTCATGTAAATTTGCATCTGACTTGTGGAAGTTGAAGGGAACAGCTTGAGCCTTATTTTTTTTATTGTTATGCTCTTAATTTTATAAAGTGATGTTACATAATTTATACATTATAATGCATAATTATAATTTACAGGATCTAATATGTAACAGAGATTACCCGTGTGTTTTTATTTTTCTAATTTAGAAACAATGGGTGCAAACAGTACTCTGAAGAAGTATGTCTGCTCTCGAAACTTCTGATAAACTTTCAACAACTAAGTATCAGACCCATAGGAGATGTGACATAATGGATATTTTTAAAATCAGTGTATATTTTAAGAGAACTGTGGACAAGCTGTAAACTGTCCTGCTGCTCCACACACGTATGAGTGAAAATCAATGTTTCTTTCAAGAATTTTCATATATAACTCAGACAAAAGTTGTACCATGTCCACATTCCTCTTAATTTGACATACGGATGATCAAAAATGTATGCTCAAATACTGAGGAAGTCGTGATGAATTAGAGTGTAGAAGGTTTGCCTCCACAACAACAACAACAACAACAACAACAAATAATAATAATAAAAATAATTAATAATAATAATATTGTTAGAGACAATCCACAAACCAAGGTTTCAAATTACTCTTTCTCCCAACTCCTTTTTATCTTTGAATTTTACCTTTTGATTTTAAAGAACACTTGGATAATAAAATGTGTTGGTTTCGCTCTGTTTTTTTCCTTGCCACTAACCTCAGAACATTTACTAAAGAGACTATTGTAAGCTATTATTTCAAAAATTTGACCAGTAGTTTGTCGATGATCGGTATTCAGTTGTGTGACACAGTAGCAAGTAGAATTTCCCCCCCTCATTTTGACGTAGATCATCTATTTCTCTGCCAAAAAGACTGAAATGCCATCTGTCATGTGAAAATGGTGTCAGGTAGGTATTATAAGAGCATTAAAGGCAAAGGGGTAGAAATAGGTTGTTGGGTGCCTACCCCAGGGAACATAGGTCCTTTGTTTCCCCCAAGAAGACAGTGTAGCCTTTTTCTGCTGCTAGGTGACTCTTATATCAGGAACAACCTCCTACTTCCTATTGAATAACACGCTCTATCCTTCTCACGTAAAGCATCCTCAAATCCAAGGTTATGCTAGTGTCTTGGCTACGTGATTTCAGCTAGGATACTGACTGGTCTTTCCTGTCTTAGATATTTGTGTTTGGCTCTGGCCGTGCACCTATTTTCAACATGTAGACTGAGAAAAATAGAAAAGTGAAAACTACAGAACAAAATTACCATGTTAGTTGTAGAAAATGATTAGCCTCGCATCTCTAAGAAATGTGAAAAAAATATACTGAGATTTTTCTGTGTGTGAGTCAAAGCTATCTGCATGAAATATATCAGAATTTTAAGTCAAGAAATCCCAGTTTGGGAAAGAGTCGTTCACTGTGGAGAGGCATATAATTTTGTCTTAGGGACTGATCATAGCTTGAAATATTTTGGAGTCTTATCTTTAGTGATTGGGGAGGGAACATTCAGAATCTGTTTTTTGTTTTTGTTTTTTGTTTGTTAATTCTTTTTATGGGAGTAAGTCTTCTCCCTTTCAAGGAATCTTCTTCAAACATAGTCTGTTGCCTATATGTTATGATCATGTTCAGTGATATGGTTTTCACTTTAAAAAATGAGGTATTCTACAATATAATGAATTTAACCTTCTTTTGTGGTTATTCATTTATTCACATGGCAACATAATCAAGCTAAGCATTCTTAGATGATGGTTTTTGAAAAAGCCAGAATGAGTTTTCATGTGTGAGACGCAGCATGGATTTTAAAAATATATCTCTGTGTGTGTGTGTGTGTGTGTGTGTGTGTGTGTGTGTGTGTGTGTTAGTGGTCAGTTTAGCACATCCAATCAGAGCCTGGAGGAAGAAGCTAGTCAATGTCAGGTTGAGAAGACATATTGAGTAGGTCTATAGGTTCGTCCATGTCGAACAGTGTTTTGGTGTTTAAATTCCTTCTTGATCAGAAGTTCCTAACTGTTACAGGTTACTGGAATCTCCTAGTGAGAATTTTTAGTCACTACACATTCCTGAGCCCCATTCTTTGGGTACAGGAACAAGAAACAGCATTTCAAGCTGCCTCATGTGATTTTGGTGTAGCACATCTAGCATTAATTTATGAGTTGGCATTTGGGAAATGTACCCCTACACAATTTCTAAGCAACTTCCCTACAGCTGTGTCTAACTAATAACCCAAAGTATGTTTGAATACTTATAGTGACTACAAAATTACTACTTGCCTAAGTCCTCCATATTTTTTTGAATAGGCTTGCCTGCCTCAAAGATACCAATGTTAAATGAAAATATGCCTCTCTATCCATTGGGATAAATTCTATTACTTAGGGGCTCTTCACCTGTTTGTTGTATGTCATGGCAGACATTTCTTATTTAGAAAATATCTCTCTTCTTTGAGCATTTCTTTATGTGGCTTGATTTAAACTCTGCACATTTTCTTTGCTTTTCTCTGAATTTACCTCTGAGATTTTCCAGGAAGTGTAGTGAGTGTTCAGATTCAACAGAGGTCCCAGTAGGGATGGCTTCATGGGCATGTAACCAACCTGTGCAATCCCATAGGACCCTCACATGCTTAGAAGGGCCCTCTGCTTAGTTTAATGCCCTAATGTCGCAGACTTGAAATCTGTAATGGTTTTTAACAAGATACCCTGTATTTCCATTTTTCAGTAGGGCACACAAATTATGTAGACAATCACGGGTCCCCGCTCTAGTGTGATCAGTTGTACAAACAATTCATTGCCCATGCACTCCATAACTAATGTAGCCTGAATATATGTCATCTCTATTTCAGTGGCCATATTACTCATCAGTTCATATTCTATTTACTACCAAACGCGACTCAGATCTTTTTTTTTCCTACTAGGTATTTGTGTCTTCATCATGCTGGATTTTTGAAATTATTGTTGCAAACAAATAGAAGATGTGCTTATTCTAGTTAAGCATGACCCTTGAAGATTTGGTCCATGGTTCCAGGTTATTGAGATCTTTATTATGTTCCTATTCTGTCATCCAGCAGTGTCCCTCTTCATTGCATGCCACCAGAAACACCTGTAATCCAGTCTTATAAAGAGATGGCAATATACTTGTAGGGAACATTTTTCTTAAATATGAGGAATAATAGCTTCAGTAAATGTGATCAAATTGCTGTGGTTGGTTTAAAGGTATTTAATGTCTCTAATTCCAGTCACAAGGGCATATTCTTTCTTCTTCTTGCCTAAAGACACTTTGATAGTTCTTGTTATTGAGAATTGGGATGTAAAATTACTACAGTTGTGATGGGGATTGCTGCTGAAGGAAGGTCCTGTTCCTAAAACTGTATTCCATTAAAATTCGTCTCAGAATTGAAATTATTTAATGTTAATATAAAATATCTTGTGTTTCTGCCTACCTTGGCAATGAAGTCCATTTTTGGTTGGAGCCTCCTGGCACCCAGTTACTTTGGTTGGTGTTTTAATATTGTGTAAGAGAAGATATTCCCAAGTGAGAAAATTACATGAAATGAAGAGGTGCAAAACCACTTTTAATAAGCTATTTCCAAATTAAACAATTATATTTATTTATTTATTATTTAAATTTTTAAATTTTTTTTTAAGTAATCTCTAAACCCAACATGGGGCTCAAACTCACAACCCTGAGATCAAGAGTCACATGTTCTTATGACTGAGCCAGCCAGGTGTCCAGAATTAAACAATTATTTACTTTGGTACTAAGTTCACCGTGGTAAGTTTTAAGAAAAGTAAAATTTTTCCAGGTATGATGATGTCACTTTTTATCTTGGCCATCTTTATGATTAGGCAATGAAAGAGGGATTAGTTTGCTCATCTAATGAATAAAACAATTAGGTTGAATTAAATACTAACCTGAATAGCTGTAGTCTGATTAATTAGATTAAAAATATTATATTTTATATATTAAATATTAGATAACTTAGCTATTTTATCTGAATAATCATTTACTCAAAAATATGGGAGAAAACTCCTCATAAGCCAAGAAACATAATTTTACATTTGGGCCAATTTTTTCTCACAGAAAGCTAGATGCATTAGAGAAGTCTGTTACCCAATATGTCTGAGGTTTCTTATTATGTAGTAACAGATTTAAGAGTGAGTTTACAGTAAGATTACTGCACTGGTAGGGACACCTTAGTTCTGTTTGCCGTGTTGGAATAACTCGATAATTGACTTTACATCTATTATTTACCCATCGTCTCTAAAGTGAAGGGGATATCATGGCTCCTCACTGAAGTCTCTCTAATCTATGGCATTGTAGACATCTGTAAATTTGTGAAATGTCTCCAGAGAGATGGGACAGTATAAATGATTTATATTATTGATTTATGTGGCAAGTGGAAGGCCAAAGTTCAGAAATAAAAAAAAATTATAATTCTTCTATTATGGTTCCATAATTTGAAAGAGTGACACTACACAGATCTCAAGAAGTACTTGGTAGCAGCTAAAATGATACTTAATAAAAGCACAAGAAATTGTGCTCACATGTGTGCACAAATATATTGGAATATCTACACACTTAGTCATTCATTCATCAAAAAGTATTACATATGTTGTTTTGCCATATACTGTTGTAGGTGCTGGAGTTCCAGTAGGGAGCACTACAGACAAATAATTACCTTTATAGGTTACACTCTGGGTGTGTGTCTGAGAAGACAGATAACAAACAATATAAGGAGGTAAAATACACAGTGTGCTACATAAGATAATGAGGTGAAAATATTATATTAAATTTATAGCAAAAAGTTAAGCACCAAATGCATGTGGGGGATCTAGGGAAGGGAGATTGTACCTTAAAACATTGTGTCCAGAAAAGTGCCTCCTGAGAAGATGACAAAGATCTGTAGTAAGTAAGGAGCAAGCCATAAAGATATATGAGAAAGGGTGCCCCAGGCAGAGTGGAGAGAAAGCCCAAAGACCTGGAGGTAAAAGCTCATGGACTATGAGAAACAGCAAACAAACCAGCACGAGGGTGGTGAGTGTCAGAGGAAGATGAGAACGAGACAACATGGGAAACCAAACCTTGTACAATTTTGTTGCCTAGTTCGAGGTATTCAGCTTTTATTTTGAGTGAGAAACATTAGGTGACTTGCTATTTAATAGAATTCCTGTGGCCACTGGGTTAAGAACAGTCTAAACAATAGCAGAAGCAATGGACCTGTTAGGATGTGATTGGATGATATTTCATAGTCAGATGCTATCTTTTTGTGTGGACTAGTTCCATTACAGATAAAACTCTACATTATCTGAAATCTGTTTTCTGGTATTCTAGTATGGAATTCAGTCACTCATTGACTGTATTATATTTCTGTTATAGCTATGTTATAATAGTTCGCTGGTACAAAATGCTATAATTGTTTCTCTAGGTTGAAGTTATATGATTTTGGCTGTTAAAATACATGTGACCTGAGAGGCCTATTTGTTCTAGCTTCATAAACCCAGGACAATCCAATTCAATTAGACAAGGATGTATTGAGAACGTACTTTGTGCCAGGCACTGTTCCTAATATTCGGGATACATCAATGAACAAAAGAGGCTAGCATCCCTGCCTTCATAGAGTTGCATTTTATAATGGATAAAACAGAAAAATAATGTAAAAAATAATGGACACAATAAATAATTGATCAAGTTTATTAGATTATTATGAGTGGAATTGAAACAAAAATTGAAAATATAGGCCTAACTAAGGGGACAGGTCAAGTCTTGGTATTAATCAGATGTTCTGAATATTTACAAAATGAAATCTGGGGCACTTGACTGGCTCATTCGGTAGAGCATGTGACTCTTGATCTCGGGGTTGTGAGTGTGAGCCCCACATTGGGAATAAAGATTACTTTAAAAATAAAATCTTTAAAAGAAGAAAATAAAATGAAATTTAAGCAACACATGGAAGAGGTCAGAAAGTTAGTCATAGAGATTTCTGGAAGATTTCAGGCACAGCAAACAAGCCCTGATGAGCAGCAGGCAGTGCCAAAGCTCCAAGGCAGAAATGTGACTTCCATGTTCAAAGCATAGCCAGCAGGTCAGCATGTCTAGAGCATGTGAGCCATGGAGTGAGCAGTGGAGAATTAGTAGACTTTAAGCTATAAGTAGATGTGAAAACCAGATCATATAGTAGCTTGAAAGTGGCTTGAAAGCTCTTGTAGAGAGTTTGAATTTTGCTTTGCATGAAATGAGATGTCAAGAGATGAAGAAGTATGATCTGACTGACACATGTCATTCTGGCTTGCTGTGCTACACAAGGATACAAGAGGGCAGTCGCGAAAGCAGAAAAACCAGGTAAGGAGCTGTTAGCAACAGTGCAGGTCAGAGATGATGAAAGCTGAGATGAGGATGGTGACAGGTGAGATGGTAAGAAGTGGTCATATTCTGGTTTTATTTTGAAGGTAGATTCAAGAGGATATGCTAATATACCAGATATGGGGTCTGAGCCAAAGATAAGAGAATAGTAACATTTTGTGGCCTGAGAGACTAGAAGGGGGGCGTTGCGACCAGCAAAGATGTGGGAGATTCTAACAGAAGAGCATTAAGGTAATGTCAGTTGACGTACTAAATCAGAATTTTTTGAGATGGAACCTAGCAGTTTGTGTTTTCACAAGTCCTCAGGGTGAGTCTAATCTCACCGAAGGTTGAGGACCATTGGTCTCAGGTAGTGTTTCTCAAATTTTTGTATGCGTAAGAATTGCCCAAAGAGTTTGTCTAGGGTGTGGCCGAACATCTTTATTCATAACGCTTTACCAAACACCCCAGCTGATGCGTCCTTCCTACACCAAAACATTTGTGAAAAATAGGTTTGGTGTAGTATTTATATGACTTCCTTTTAAAAACTAATTTAGTGCTTTGAATAATGCCACCAAAATTGTTATTTGAGAAATTGCAAAATAAATGTGCTTTTAAGAGACACCATGTTTTATCTCTTCTCCTATAACTATATGTTCTTTGCTATGGTTAGTTAAGATACGAATCATGATTGTTCAATGGATTTACTATATTTTATTTTATTACATTTTGCATTTAATAGATGTTAGAGAGAAAAAGAATAAAATTTTTTATTAGGAAAACCTAATACAATTATATTTATGTAATTAATTAAATTATGCAATGTAATTATAATTAAATAATAGTTATTTATATATATATATGTAATAATACAATAACATATATAATATACACTCACAAACACATCCCTCAAGTTTACAATATATATATGTGTGTGTATCTGTTCATATATAATGTACAGATACACATACATACCATACATACATACATATAACTGCATGTTCCTTTCATGTGACTGCCCAGTCCAAAACATTTCATCCTTTGTAAATTCTATGAAGCTGAATAATTTGCATTGTGTTTCTCAAATTTTGATGTTTAATCTTCCTCATGGAAAAATAGCCTTTTTTTTTTTTTTTTAAAGATTTATTTATTTTTGAGACAGAGACAGAGCATGAGTGGGGGAGGGGAAGAGAGAGAGGGGCACACAGAATCTGAAGCAGGCTCCAGGCTCTGAGCTGACAGCACAGAGCCCGATGCAGGGCTCGAACCCACAGACCGCGAGACCATGACCTGAGCCGAAGTCGGTCGCTCAACCGACTGAGCCACCCAGGCGCCCCAAAAATAGCCTTTTAAACATATTGAGAATTGATTCACTGACATAGATGACTGAATTCAGGTTATTTAACATTCTATGGATATTTTATCATTAATAAAGTTGGAACAGTAGGTTGTTAAATACAATATCATGTATGGCCAAGGAAGAACTCACTGGTTGTTTTCATAAATCCTAAAAGAAACAAAATTTGTATTACAGTCCTTTTGTTTCCAAAACAGAAGAATAACTCAATTTTAAAGCACCACAGAGTATGCTGTGGTATTTCAAAATGATTTACCTTCTAGTTTTTCTCTGCTTTCCAAACTTGTTTTCTTTTAATTTCAAAATGTGGGTTTTTAAGTATGGAAAATGTGGCTGATAGACATTTGTTAGAGTCACAAGGTATAATAAACTCCTGCTGATTTCACTGCATTGGAAATGTATCAGGTGATATCTTGTGACTGAATATTTCGGGGAGGCAGATTTTGTTTTGATTTTGACTGCGACATCATAAGATCCTATTCCAAGTCTATAATTTTGACACTGAAACTAAAATTATGGCTTTGCCAGTTAGTTCATGCTGCTATAACAAAATATCATAGACTGAGAAACTTATAAACAACAGAAATTTATTCCTCATAGTTCTGGACGCTTGGAAACCTCTGAAAACCAAGGTACTGACAGATTCAGTGTCTGGCAAGGGTCTGCCTCCTAGTTCATGGATAGCTGTCTTTTTGCTGTGTCCTCGCATGGAAGAGGGGACAAGAGAGCTCTCTTTTATGAGGGCACCTACTCTATTCACATGGGTTCCACCCTCATGACCAAATCACCTCCCAAAGGCCCCATCTCCTAATGCCATCACAGATGGGGTTAGCATTTCAGCTTATGAATTTTGGGGGCACACAAGCATTCAATTCATAATTAGCTTCAAAGAAAAAAATAATCTTCACTTTAACATATTGAAATATTTTTAAAGTAAATTGATTAAAAAAGTAACCTTTGCCATATATATATATATATATATATATATATATATATATATATAACCTTTGCCATAAATATATATATTTTTATATAGTCAAACTGATTTTTTAAATGGATCTTCTTTCAAACTGATTTTTTAAATGGATCTTCCTTCAAAGTCACATTTAGTGACTTAAACATCTTTACAATATGATTCTTATTAAAAAATATATTTTTGTCTTGGTGTAACATTTAAGTTTTGCAAAGAAGATATAGACAGGCACCATGGGAAAAAATAAAATTTGCATTTCTTTTTTAATGTTTATTTATTTATTTTTGTGAGAGAGAGAGAGAGAGAGACAGTGAGAGAGGGGCAGAGAGATGGGGAGACCAAATCCCAAGCAGGCTCTGTGTTGTCAGCACAGACCCCAATGTGGGGCTTGAAATCACAGAACTGTGAGATCATGACCAAAATCAAGAGTCAGACACTTAACCAACTGAGTCACCCAGGTGCCCCAAGTTTGCATTTCTTTGTTTTGGATATTGTTCACCAACTGTTTTTGGATTGAGCACCCTCTATTTGGCCTATTTATAAATTATGTGGTTTTTTTTTCCCTCGTTTGAGGTTTTAGGGTTTCCTATATTTTGATATGTAGAATTTTCTTCTGGTTCATCAAGAATATTTTCACTCCAATATTTTTGTTGAAATAATTTTAAAATATGGTTCTACTTCTTAGAAAGTGA
Organism: Paguma larvata; assembly: GCA_030068075.1. Taxonomy (NCBI): domain Eukaryota; kingdom Metazoa; phylum Chordata; class Mammalia; order Carnivora; family Viverridae; genus Paguma; species Paguma larvata. The sequence continues at coordinate 21,459,010 of CM057835.1, read as the reverse complement.
GATTTACTGATTATATCTGAATCCCTTTCTGGTGATCAGTAGATTTGTAGAGTTGTTCAAGACACTATTGGCATATATTAGTAAGAAAGGGGAAAAAAAGTCTGGTAATTGTACACAATGTCAGTGATTGTGTGGCTGTGTCTTTCCCATGGATGATTCCAGAGACATCTTATTAATTTAATAATAACTTATTAATAACTTATTAACTTAATAATGAGATGTGACATCTTAAGAGATAAATTATTATTTCCTACCAACTGTTTGATTTAAAGCCTCAAATACAATGATTGAACAGGTATTTATTGAATTCGTACCGTGAAACAGATGTTATTTGGAACACAAGAATGAAACATAAAACATAGTCCCTAACCTAAAGAATCAGCATTTTTATCATATGGAAACATTAGATAATAATTCAAAGCAACATATCTTACAAATGATGAATAAGCCAGGAAAATGGTTGAGTTATGTACGAGTTCAGAAATGTGGAAAGATTAACTTAAATCAGATCAGAATATGGGACTTAAGTTCAAATTTGAAAGAGAATCCTAGCAGTTAGGTCAAATTTGGGGAAATGCAAGGAATGGGTTAAGAGGGTTCTATGAAGGGAAATAACATGAATAAAGATGTAAATGAACTTTATATTTATATATAATTTTGTCACAAAGTAACAAAATTATTTCGGCTTGATTAAGGGACATGTGGAAGAATCATAGGAATAAAAGTATACTTATTGGCTCTGTAGAATTAAGTCACATTTTGGGGGTTCAAAGGCAGAAGAACTTGGAAATGCCCTTAGCTGTATACTAGTTCCTATATTAAAAAGAAAAACAAAAAAAACTTTTTATTTACTATAAGACAATATACAGTGGCACCTGGGTGGTTTAGTTTATTAAGCGTCCGACTCTCAGTTTCAGCCGAGGTCATGATCTCATGGTTTGTAAGCTCCAGCCCCACATCGGGCTCTGTGCTGACGATGCAGAGCCTGCTTGGGATTCTCTCTTTCCTTTATCTCTGCCCCTCCCCTGCTCATGCTGGCTCTGTCTCTCTCAAAATAAAATAAACGTAAACAAAAATTTTGAAAATATACAAATGAATGACCTATCCGATAATATATGAAAATAAAATGTCTTCATTTTTAATGGATGCAAATGTTCTCTCCCTGTTAAATAAAGCGATAAATTGTGTGTATGCATATCCATGTATTCATGTGTGCTCAAGCACAGGTGTTTGCACGTGAGTTTGGAGTTGTCATTTATCACAATAAAGGTTGCAACTACCCAGCCAATTAGGCATGAGGAGAGCAAAGACTGGGTAAGATGAGCTTTGTCTCCGTTTGCTCCTAAGACATCTTTGTCTCCTGTGCTAATCAACAGTGACATGTTCAGTCATCCTGAGTGACAATTACAGACCTCTCATTAGAGGAAATCACTGCACAGCTAGGCAGATTGATGAGCTGATTGGTGTTTCCTCAGAAACTGAGCTCCTCCCCACCAGCCTCCTTTTGACAACATTGCCGAATACTATCAAATATGTATTTAAGGCAATTCAGGTAAAGCGTCTTCACTTGGCAAACAGGTTATGATTGCTCAGAAATTTATGCTGAGAGCAAAATCTAACATATCTCTCTGAATTGTAATAATACTCATCATTCTGAGAACACTGCATTTTTTTTGGAGTGCTTTCCACCTTCAGTTTGTGCAACACTGTGTCTGATGTTGAGGGTCAGGTTTCACACTTTACACATAATGCACAGAAAATGCAATCATAGGTGGACGAAGCACTTCCCTGATGACTGCCTGGTCAATTAAGAGCGGAATGCCAGACTCAAACTTTATTTCAAACCGTGTACTTCCAATGGCAGGTTCCTTGAACTAACATAGGAATCACTTTTTCCCATGACCAGGTAATTGACTCTAGCCCTGGGAAATGGGTTCTCAAACCTGAGCCAGCATCAGAATCACCTGAATGGCGTGTTAAAACAGAGCACTGGGGTCTATACCCAGGGTTTCTCATATCATAGGTCTGGGGTGAGCCCTGATTTATTTGCAGTTCTACAAAGTTACCAGGTCAGGTTGATGTTGACGGTGATTCTGCTGTTCTGGAGACCAAGAACCACGGCCCTAAAAGAAAAAGCTATAAAAGAAATTCTACCTAAAGAAGTGCTTTTTTTGGTCGTTGCATTCTCTTGTCCAGATGCTTGTTGTCTGCATGTTCCTCTGGAAGCTTTCCCGGGTTCTACTTCTACATGATTCTGACATCTTTCTGGGCATCGTTTACTCTCGTACCTGAATAAATATTTTATTTCCTGCTTTGCTTTGACTTTCTTTAAAGCTTTTTTTTTTTTTTTAACGTTTATTTATTTTTGAGAGACAGAGAGACAGAGTGTGAGCAGGGGAAGGGCAGAGAGAGAGGGAGTCACAGAATCCGAAGCAGGCTCCAGGCTCTGAGCCGGCAGCACAGAGCCCGATACAGGGCTCGAACTCACAGACCGTGAGATCATGACCTGAGCCGAAGTCGGCCACCCAACCGACTGAGCCACCCAGGCACCCCTGCTTTGACTTTCTAGCAATGCCTAATGGTCTCTCTCTTCATGAGGTAGACAGGCAATTTTCTAACTAAAAAAATTCTACCCATTGTGTTTTCTTAGATTGGTTTTCTGATTTGCTCTTATCCAGGCACTGACGTGATTACACTATGCCTAAATTCTCAGTGGTACCAATATCTATAGAACCATTCTGAATGTAACTTTAGTCAAACTAATCAGCTCCGTCTGTCTTTTTGATGGATGATCCAGCTGTCAAAACCCAGATATATTCATTGTCCTAAAGAAACTTAGATATGAATTATGCAGATTAGTCATGATAGGATTAGGATCTTTCTAATTCAAAATGACCATGTTTGGTCTTAAAGGAAATAAATATCTAAACACCTGGCCTCCAGCCAGTCTAGAAATTGAAGATGAAGAGGTAAAATATCATCCTCATTCAAACTATGTACACCATCCATATACATATTAAAAATATTTTACTTAAGTCCTATGCCAAATACTCTTCAGTGTGCTAGGACCACATCAGTGGACTGAAGAACAAAGTCTTCATTCATGGAACTCATAGTCTCATGAGGAGAGACACAATAAACAAGGAAATAGATTAATAAGTCGGATAACTTCAGACAGCTTAGATGCTATGAAGTAACTAAAGCAGGTTAACGTGATATAGGGACTAGGCCGTGTGGAGTATTTTAGGTAGAAAGATTTGTCCAGGTCTTTCTGAGAAGATGGCCTTGGGCCGAGCCCTGAATGAAACAAAGCAGCCATCCATTCTATCTCTGTGTGATAAGGTAATAGTGAAGTTTGTAGTGATGGTAAAGGGAGAACTTTAAGATGTAACAGAAAGTTGCAAATGCTTTGAGTGTGAGAAAACCGAGGCCTTAATGCTGTGGAAGAGAGTTTAATTTTCTTTTTAAGTTCACTGGAGAATCATGAAGAGGTGGCAGTGTCTGCTTTATAGTAAAAAAAAATAAATCTGATGCATGGAGAATGCATTGTAGGAGAATAGCACAAGACTGGTTAAGAAATGATTCCATCAGAGCTTTGTTTCAAACATTGACCTTGAACTTGTACCTGTAGCTTCTTTAATTAAAATGTTTCTAAGTTTTGTCTCCCCAAAGATCTTAGATTGACTATACCAGGAATTTGGCTCTTGCTGTATATAAAAAGTTGTAAAAAAAAATTTTTTTTTTTTTTGTAAAAGTCTTCTGGCTGAGAAAGGAATTGTCATCTGCTGAGAAATGACAGTGAACTGGAGTTTAGCAGTGGATATAGAGAGAAGTGGTAAATTCAGTACCTATTCTAGAGGTGAATCTGAGAAAGCTTGTTAAAAATGGATTTAAGGGGTAGAGTAGTTGTGATTGGTGTCTTTTCCAGACACCCCTTGATAGGTGGTGAATCAACCTCCAGATTTTGGGTGTGTGGGCTCCCAAGATGCCTCTCTGTCAATCACCCAGTTCTAAGACCACATTTTTGTTTCCCCACCCTCCATGTGACTTCTCTCATCCCTTTCTCCCTACAGCAGTGGTTTTCAAAGTATGGTCTTGGGAAAAGTAGCATCAGCACCACCTGATAACATGTTAGAACTATAACTTCTCAGATTCCCTAGACCTACTTAGAAATTCTAGAGATAGAGTCCAGTATTGTGTGTTTTAAGTTTATTTTATTTTGAGAGAGAGAAAGAGTAAGTAAGGGAGGAATAACGAGCAGGGGAAGAGCAGAGAGAGAGAGGGAGACAGAATCCCAAGCAGGCTCCACACTACCAGCACAGAGCCTGATACAGGGCTCGAACGCACAACTTGAACCATGAGATAATGAGCTGAGTCGAAATCAAGAGTCCATTGCTTAATGGACTGAGCCACCAAGGCGCCCCCAGTATTGTGTGTTTTAACACACTTTGCAGGTGATTCCGATGCATTCTCAAGTCAAGAACCACTGCAATAAAACAATCCTCCAATAAATCACTTGAACAGGAATTTCCTTTCATGTTCCATTACTGGGAAATACAACCAAATGCAAAGAATGAAGGAAAATGAGAGTGAGTCGTATGCTTGTGAGTCCTAGCTGCCTTCTAGTTTGATTAGCTAAGACGAGAAAGACTTGCAGGGGAGCAAGATTAGAGAAATCAAGCATTCTACTTTGCACTTAGTTAAGAATGAGGTGCTTTTGAGACATTCAAGCAGGAATATCAGGTAGTATCAGTTAGGTAGTCAGTATATAAGTCCAGAATTCATGTGTAAAGTCAGGACTGGGATCTTAAATTTCAGAGTTTTCACTAAGCGGATAATAAGACCTATGAAGAGATCCTAGACAGGTAAGAAAAGAGTATAGCAATAACCTCTAATGTTTGCATGTATCAAAAATTATACTCAAAAGGTCGATATGACTTCTTTGTCTAAGATTATGTAAAATAATCACATTATCTCCAGAAAAAACATACATAGAACAGAATAATAGCTAAAGATATTAAGAATATGGCTGTCTGTAATGTGTATGTGCAAAGGGTTTAACAGTTTTTGCTAATTAAAGAACCCAAAGTTGATTTGGCTTTAAGGATGTATAAAAAATTTTATCACCTGCTAGGAGGAGAGGACTTCTTATGGAAGATCACACACACATGGGCACGTGCACACACACACACACACACACACACGGATGCCAGAAAAGCAGAACTTGGTGAAATATCATGAATGCAAGTCTGATTCATGCATCCAGGTGTGAAATGTGAGGCAGAGAAACACAAAGATTGAAGCTGGAGGACATCCTGGAAATGGCAGTTTTTGCACAAACATGTACAAAAATGACACTGTTTCAATGATCATAAAGAAGGTACTTCATTGCAAAGAATATTTATATTTCTTACTGCAGCCCTGTTATTAATAGTTAAATTTTAAGTGTGCATATAAGACTGTGAGTGAATACCCTAAACATCATTTCTTCCTTTCTAACATCATTTCTAATATTTCCTTTAGTCATGAGTTCAGTAACGGAAAGTAAATCTCATGTTTTTTTTTTTTTAAATTCATATATCATATCCAGGATTTCTCATTACTCAGTGCCTATTAAAGCACCACCCACATTGCACACATGCTAGTCTCCATTGCGTGAATTGCTTATGATGTAAACTTTAACCCAATTTCCAGAAACAGATGGTTGGAACAGATTTTAAATATTTTGCTACTATTTTGTGATAGCACAGGTGAGACAGAGCTGGAAACATAGGGACCATTCTGGACTGACTCATATTCCAGGAGTGATTTTTCTGCAGACAACTCGAGTCCTTTTTAGAACATTAACATGATAGAACATGGTGCTTACAAGCATAGGTTCTGAAGTCAGATGTAGTAACTTAGATCCAACACCTCTATGACCTGGGCACGGGAATTGATCTCTGCTCAGGTTTCTTGTCTATAAAGTGACAACATCATAGGGTTATCATGAGAAGTAACCAGTGTAACAGTTGTAGGGCACTTAGAACATTGCTTGAATTTAGGAGGTCTTCAGTAATACCCTTAACTTCATACCCATTGCCCACAGTCTCTGAGCTACAAGAATGCCCAGTTAGTCAAATGTATCATTAGTTGAGCAGGTGTCTGTCTGCCTGCTAAGAAGGATACACTTCTGTTAAGAATTTGTATGCTTTTAATTGATGTGGAATAATATAGTACTTTATTGTTTGAGTAAAGGAAATTTTGTCATATTCTGTTTTAACAAGAATTCAAGCTATGTTCACCTTTTTATCTTTTATCGTTTTCTAATTAAAATAGTGTGGTGTCTGCTTCTACTGAAATGGTAGAAAGAAGTGAGGCAAGAAGCTATATTTTCCTTAACCAGGTAGAGTAGAACGAGAAATCACTGTTTACCCAAGATCGATGTTATGATTCTGTTTTATAATGTTTCATGCCAAAGCATGAAATGGCAAACTAGCTTTACAGAGAGTCAATGTGGTATACTGAGATGAACTGTGGATTCATGAGTAGGAAATGTACATCCGGGCTTCAGTTATTTTACATTCATTCATCTATTTAGCACATATCTATTATGTGAATATATACCAGTCACTATTCTAGGTGATACAGTAGTAGGCAAAACAAAAATCACCCATCCGATGGAACTAGAACTTTATTGTCAGTGTAGAGAAATCAACGAATTAACAAATAAACATGCAATATGCTATGATAGTGATTGAATGCTAAGAAAAATGCAAATTGGGTAAGGGGTAAAGATTGATGGGGAGTTTTCTATTTTATTTTTAATAATAAATTGTTTTTTGACCTTGCAACTGCCATTCAGTCCTTCTGCTTTCTAGTTTCCCCACTAAGTATGTGTGTTTGGGAGAAGAAGTGGACGTGAGATCTATGAGTCGTGAGAACCTTTTGGTTATTGATTGGGACTAAACCAAGGTACCATGTAGTCTCTCCATGTGAGAGTCATTCTCTGTTTAAGATTTAAACAGATTTCGTTTGCTCCAGCTAATACACGGTCCACTTGCATTTTTTTCTACATGCACACCTAATAGGTTGCTTCCTAACTCCTGCATTATTGTGTGGTGTACAATACAAAGTAGTTTGTAATCATTTCCTCATATTAACTCACCATTTTATTCATTGGTTCCTTCATTTAGTATGTATTGAGGTTATGTCATATGGCAAGAACCATGCTAGAAGATTTAGATCAGTATTAACATCCCTGTATCACGAAATAGAAGAAATGGAACAAATAAATATGAATGAATTCAAAGACAAAGAGCAGGTTCATGTAGAGTTAAAGCTAGAATTCATCTCAGAAGATATGTTATTTTACTTCTTTTATTCACGTGTCATCCTTGTGGACTCAGAGGAAGGTCAGTCTTCTTGAGGCTTGTCTCTCAGCGATGTCTGTGGGAGAAGGTGATCTGGTTTGGGTCATTAGAAGTCTCTGAATAAGAAGTTCTGTAGGAATAGCTCAGGATTTGTGCTCTATAGGCAGTATATTCCATGAAGTAACTGCAAAAAAAAATCTTTGGTGAAGGAAAGAGAAGAATTTGCCATTAAAGGAAGTCAGTGTTCTGCCTAACATAATGAAAAGATCTGTCCAAGAAGTATTCATCTGTGCTAACATCTGACCTCCTTCTTGAGAAGATGTCAGTGAAAAATGAACTCACCGAGATGCATCCCAGTTCCCTTGGGGAAAGAAAGACAGAGAGGACACAGAAATAAGCTTGAAAGCAGACCCTAGGAGAGGACTGAGAGCAATTTCCAACAATATTTCTCATGTGTTACCAGAAAAAGTTTCTCATGTGTTACCATTGTTGTTTCCAACAATGTTTCTCATGTGTTGTTCATCTTAAAGAAGACTGAGCTTCCCAGTCAGCTTACATTTCTTCATTGAACCCCTCCCTGTGACCTGTAGGCACTCTGAAAGAGAGCTTTATATTGACACTTCTTTTAGGTGTGAAGAATAGTAAAAAGTCAAAATCACTATAGATGATCTCAGCAGTTCTCCTTGACAGAGTAGAGAAAGCCATCATAATGCAAAGCATCAATGGACAAAATGCAGCAATGGCTCCACTGAAATTTTACAGTGATTCCAAGAGGAGTCCATCCCTGATTACCCAGGAAAAAGACCCTGGTAAAACTCGGGAGTAAATAATTAAAGACTGCACGCCTGGTCCAGTATCAGGTAAGGCACGATTTCTCAAAAACACAGGGAGGTCTCAGTTAAAATGGTCAGGGTCTGTGTAAAATGCTAGTCCTCCTCATAGGTCATAGTATAGACCCAACAAAATAGAACCTTCAACAGAAGCAATGGCAAATGGCATAAGTTATAGCATTAATTTCACTCATCGTTTTTAGGAAGATGATTAGTTTCTAGCAGGTAATAAAATACTCCTTGAGGCTCACTTCTCTCTCAGGAAGCATGCATTGAAGAAAAGGTACCACTAGATTTCTTTATGGACTATAGTGCTTTGGAAAGGAAAGAGTTTAATGAAGAGGATCCTAACTGCAAAGAATTAAGCTTTAACTGTCCACCTCTTCCCAACACATATACATTGATGGGTGCTTCTTTTAGCCTCACATGCACAGCTTTTAGAAGTGGTATATTTTGTCTGACCCTCACTGTCTATTGTAGAAAGCTAGAGGTAGGAAAATCCTAATGGTTGAGCTTCAACTGGAATAAGCAGTGGGAGGCCGCCAGTGAGAATTGAACAATCATTGAGATTGAAAGTATATGTGATAGACGGCACATGGGTGGCTCAGTTGGTTGAGCGTCGAACTTTGGCTCTGGTCATGATCTCCCCATTTGTGACTTTGAGACCTGTATTGGGCTCTGTGCTGACAGCTCATAGCCTGGAGCCTGCTTTGGATTCTGTGTCTCCCTTTCTCTCTGCCCCTTCCCTGCTTGTGCTCTGTCTCTCATTCTCTCTCAAAAATAAACATTAAAAAATTTTTAAAATGTATGTGATGGACATCTAAACAAAAGATATATGCAAAAGGGGGATGGCTCAGGCTGGGAGTGGGCACATAGATCTGCTAGAGGGTACAAATATGAGGAGTATCATCATGGATTCTGACCTGATATGCAGTTCAAAATTGACGTGTATGACCTCTTTAGCAAATGAATGTTATTTTGTTGAGCTCCAATGCTATAGGTAAGATCTATCCATTTTATTTTTTTTTTAACATAGAACTCTTTCTGCTGTGATGGGCTTTCACTCTAGAACCTGTTTTTGTCATTATTTTTCTTTCCATCTATTCTGTATACGATATCCTGTAATGCATCCAGAAGTGTTTTATTCTCAATGTAGACTTGGTTTGAAAGTCTTTGCTTGGTTTGAAAGGTTTGCTACCTTGCTATCCTCTTTCTGCCTTGATGTCTACATTTTAGACTTATCTTAGAAATTATATACTCAGAAGAATGGTCCAGTGTTGGACATTCTGTGCAGAACAAGCACTGGCCAGTCGGAATTAATGTCAGTCATGTTGCTAGAGCAGAATCTGGAAACTTACTGCTCAAATGGTCTTGACTTACTGGTTTCTGTATATTGAGATATCGGTTTCCGTATATTGAGATGGTCCATGGAGGGACCAGGGTGTGTGGGCATCACAACACTTGAGGGCTCAAACCAGAAACCATATGATTTCAGAACAGAAATATTTCAATATTTTAGCAAATAGTATAGCCATAATGATGCATGAAATTTGACTTTTTCAGATAGAAATGATAAAGCCATCAAGCTGAGCACCAAATTACTCACTAAATGACGATTCTGTGAATATATAAAGATGCTGTCATCAATCCATCTTTGTGCCACTCCCTATCCATGCCCCTGCATACATATACATAACTCCCAAGCACAGATTCTTCAAGTGAATCTAAAAATGCTGGCTTAATGGTAAATTAGAAGGAACAGGTGCAATTCCCAGTGATGAACCTAATCTTTATCTATTACTTTAATCTTTGAAAAGAGAGTAATAAAAAGAGAGGGGGGGATAAAACTTCTTGAGTTCAGAACCTAGTTACCCAGCGTGTTAGCTGTGACCTTGAATAAGTGCCTTCATTTTCACATAGGATTATAATGACAGCATAGCTTGATGTTTATAAAGTGTATGCACCGATCTGGTTGGTAGAGAAAGCTTGAAACATGCATTATTAATAATTATTATTTTCCCAGTTTGACCATTAGAGCAAGGCTTATTACCCCAACTCTAAAACTGTTTCTTTTGCTTGGCTTTGCTAGTGTGAGGCAATCTTGTAACAGCAGCAATACCCCATTGAATGATGCAAGCATTAATTAGCTCTGTAACTTTGAGCAGGTCACTTGCCACTTTTTCTCATCCATAAAACATGAAAAGGAGGCAGTAATCTCCGAGATTGTTCCAGTTTTGATATTTGGAATCAAACTGTGTGAATTAACACTAATTAGTGCCTGCTGATTACCGTGTCCTATAAATTACCTGGACATGGTAAAGCAGGTAATTTATGGTAAACAGTTTTAATTTTTTTTTATTTAATTTGATTTATAAATGCTGTCTTTAATGGCTTCAGGTTTTTGTGTAATAGTTGGAATGGCCTTCTGCATTCCAACATTATACAAGAATTCTTGGTTTCTTATAGTACCCATTTAATGTATTTATCTACAATTGCATTTATATTTTTATCCATTGAAATTTATCCTGTTTCATTAGTTATGGACAGGTTCTGACTTTATGAATATTTTTCCAGTTGGCCTCCTAGTTGTCCCAAGAACATTTATGTAATTATCCTTCTTTTCCTAATGGTTTGAGATTACACATATTTCCCCATTTATGTTCAGTGATTTTTGGACTTTCCATTCTGTCCCATTTTCTTTCTTCGTATTCACACTCAAATACTTTGTGTGGCAACTTACAATTTCTGGCACATCCGACAACTTCTTACTGATTTTTAAAAAAAAATATCGTTAAAGGGGAGCAATGATACTATGTACTTCAGAGATGTTGCAAGCGTGGAGTTGAAAAATGCTTTAAAGAAATTAGCAAAATATCTGGCCCATTCTAAACTGTCAAAAATATTTGCTGTTATTACTGAATCATAGCCTTATTGTGTTTTCTTCCTGATGCTGAATTTCATTTATATTTTGCAATCAGTTCCAATGCAGTGTGTGTGTGTGTGTGTGTGTGTGTGTGTGTGTGTGTGTGTGTGTGTGTTCCAGGATGTTTTTAGACAAATTAAGGTAGTGGAAATTCATACAGTTTTTGAGAAAGCTTTCCCTTTTAATTCTGTAGGTTGGTACTACCCAGCAGGAACCTTTGTTCTAGAAGGTATGCTCTCTGTTGGGCTACTGTTGCCATCTGCCCTAGGTCAGGCCTGCCCCAGTTAATTATGTGTTGCTCTTCCCTCTTGAAAATAAGCTAGAGTGACTTCCCTCTTTAAAACAAAGATTGATTCCCTGCTGGTCCCATTTTTACAAAAGCCAACAGTGGATAGAACTGGCTGGTTTTTTTTTTTTTTTCTTTCTCTAACTCTGCAGGGAAAACTTTACTTAAAATCAAGAATAGGAATAGTGCCCTGAGCTGAGCAGCGGAAATTAAATCTAGTAACTATGAACTTGGTATAGGGCATAGAGAATGTTGGAAAGATCAAGGCACAAAAATTCACAGGCAATGTAGCGTCTTTTGTACCTGCTCCCAAAACGAATCTCAAGATTTCTTTTTTTTAAAGTAAAGCATCATTGGCAACAGAGTATACACCCAAGCAGCAAAGCTCATAAACACTAGCTTTTATAACTTGATTATTTATTAGAATGTTTTCCCATTTTTTTAAGGGCAGAAAATCCAGCACAGAATTTTGTAACAGAGGAAGGAGCCAAAGGGATATAGATTTCTTATGTAGCAGTCAGTGAAATGAACTTTTGATTTCATATTCACATTTAGAAGATTCAGCAGAGGGACCACTTGGACTTTTCAACTTTATTTGATTTGGGAAGTAAAAAAGAAAAATATCCAACCCCAGGAATAAAGTCCTTTAAAACAACACAACACCCGGGTCATGAAAGAACATTATTGCTCTTAGGTAGAATAGAACTGGAAGCAAATAGAACTAGAAATTACAGTATTTAGATAGTTGTTGGGGTTTAATTGTTGGTTTTCTGAATCTTCAATTTCGATGGTCAGAAATATTTTTTTTATCTTTCTAAAGTATGGAAGATCAGCTGCTAAGTCCGAGAATTATTTCTGCATTTTTACTTACACCCTATGAAATACCTCTAACATCATGTGCCCAAGGGCAGAGCTATAAGGAATATTTTCCGTTGGAAGTGGAGTAATCAGACAGTTAAAATTTGGAATCACTCCCAGTTCTTCGGAAGTAAAGTTAATTAATCTGGAAGCACATCATTTGTGTGTAAGAAATTCAAGAGAAGTGTAATTAGTTCAGCAATTAGCTTTAACTTTTCAGAAATATTTCTCAAAAATAGGCACTAAGATCTTACCCCTCCTCCTTCTAACCATATTTTTAACTGGCGTATTACAGCTGGTTGTTAAATACGCTACCTCATTGGTTGATGTTGTTGTGGACGGAACAATCTATTATTGGCTCTGCCTGTGTAGTAAAGTTCTCCTTTACCTGTATTATCGGTTGTGACTTATTGATTGCTCTAATGAATGTATGACGAGGACGTGCGGATGACACTGTGTAGCATCCCGAATAGAAAATGATTAATCATTCTTCCTTGAAAGTTCTTTTTTTCCAACCAACCATCCCTTAGAAAACACTTTGTCTGCCTGTTCTCTAACTGGAGTCTTGCCTTCACCCATACACTGTTGTGATGTTTTTGACAAAAGAACTTGAATAAAAGTTGTTCAGGATTGTTTCCCTCAGGTTAGAAAACGTAGAGTAATTTCTAGGGTCAGGTGTCATTTTGTGATATTGAACACAATCTAAATCTAGGTGGCTGTTTAACCAGTTCTCGCCAGATAAGTTAATGGCTGCCACAAATGTCTTTAATTTGCCTTTTTATCTTTTCTACATTAACATAGTCATAGTGTTTTGTAGATTCAATATTATCTCTCTTCCTCTCTCTCTCTCTCTCTCTCTCTCTTTTTATCTCTTATGCTTCTAGTAGTGAACGGACAGGGAATTAAGCGGGATTTTTTTTCTTATTTTAAAACTGCTAAGAAGGGAAAGCCCACAGGTACATGATTACAACTAGTGAAATATTTATAATCTATCAGCTCAAAGTCTGTACTGTCCTTTTATTCAAAGTGAGGTGACTCTTCCCCCAGTGTCTATCACATTGAGTTAAGAATGGAATGTGAAATTATTAGAATATACCTAGCCCTTTAAAACTAAGTTTTTGGATTTTCCCATTTTTATATACTTTGTTCATAGATTATTCTTGAAAAGTTATACAATTTTAGTCAGGTTTATTAAATACCATGTACATTCTCTTAAAATATTTAAAGTTTAGTCTATAAATTATCATTTTTATTTTTATCTTATTTTATTTTATCTTATTATTGAATTGAGAAGGAGAGAGAGAGAGAGAGAGAGAGAGAGAGAGAGAGAGAGAGAATCCCAAGCAGGCCCCATACTCAGCATGGAGCCCAATACAGGGTTCAATCCCATGATTCTGGATCACAACCCAAGCTGAAATCAGAGTTGGATGCTCAACTAACTGAGCAACCTAGGCACCCCCAAAATTAACATGTCTTATGTACAGTAGAATTTGCAGGGCCATAGAGTTCCAAGCAGCCCACTCGCTTCTATCTGAAAGTGTCTGAGGCACCAAAACACTCCAGTTGGAACAGTCTCTAGTATCCTTTTCGTTTTATATGGAGTTCATAATCCTGAACCATAGAAAGATGTTTAGTTAAAAATCTAGTAATAAGGTTTTTTTTTGTTGTTGTTGTTGTTGTTTTCCACTTTGGGTTATTCTACTTACCATTTCCTATAAACCAAAATTTCCTAAATCTCCCCAGTCTATTCCTCTTTTCCAAATAAATAGCAAATTGAGTTGAGAGAACCTGAAAATGGGCAATGTCAAGTCTAATATGCTGAAGGTCAATTGACTCCAAGTGGACATGTTGGAATAATAGCAGAAGTTCAACATTCATCCATTCAACATATACTTAGTGAGCACCTTTCTATACTAGGACTTACTCCAACTGCTGAATATTGAAAGAAATGTTGTTAATAAAAAATGGACAATGATAATAGAAGTATTGATTAAATAACATACTTTACTACAATTATAATCTTACAAATAGGTTTTAAACAGATACCAGATGGTTGTCTTATATGCTATGCTACAAGAGTAATTGGAACATTGAATATAGCTTTTTTATGCAAAATATACACACCGCACAAACATACACCCTTCTTTGGCCATTGTATTCAAAATGATTGATTTCATTCCCCATGTATCAACAGCAGTCGTGGTACCACTGAAATACACTGTAACTAGAAATTGGCATCCTATCTCAAGACAAAAAAGCTAAAGTATAAAAATTAATGTCAAAACTCTCTAGGCTTACAGATATAACAAGATAAGAAATCAAAATGATTATATCTTTTTTATATTCAGGATAGATAGTACTTTTTATATAATCGTATTGCTTCAAGGTACTCTAGCAATAATTTTTTCCTTTCCATATTAATTTTTTAAAGTAGGTATTAAAAATATGAGATGATTGCTTTTTGTCTTTTATCCATCTGTTTTTTTTTTTAAATTATATTTGCTCAACAAATCAAGAATAACAAGATTTTGGAATCCTAAAAACAAAAACAAAACTAAATAAAATCCCTGGGCACCTCATATACTTTATGAAGGACGATTTTCTAATGTTCTTTGAAAACAGGCAAATCAATATAAAGTGAACATATTTTCCTTATTTCTACAAATGTTGATAGTATATCAAACTCAGTTGGTCCACTAACGTTAAATAGACCCTTGAGATACATAGAAGTTTATTTTAAACCAATAATTCAAGAGTGACTGAGCTTTTATTCTTTATACAGTTTCAGTGCTTAGATGACTACTTTATTTAAGCTTAGAAAATGTAGAGGAATTTCTAGGGTCAGGTCACATAAATAAAGTCACATAAGTAAGAAGCGTATGTACACTTAGCTACCAGTGACATAAGTAAGAAGCGTATGTACACTTAGCTATGCTGGATGATAGTTGCTATTGTTGAAAAGTCAACATTTATTGAAAACTTACTATGGAAATTATATAGTTATTGTCTCATTTGGTAAGTGATTATAAAAATGAGTCAAAATGTACAGTGATGAGTCTTCTAGAGTTAAAAATTCTACCTTTTGAAATACTCCATTCATTTCTTCCCCAAAGTTTCTGGCTTTGCATTCTTCATTTTAGTTAAGTACCCTTTAACTTGATTTTACATCACATTTTCAATATTTCTCCTAAAATCAAATGGCAAGGCTGTGGCATTGAGACACAGTGACACAGTGACAAGGAGTTTGGGTATAGGCAAAAGTAATGACAAAATCCACAGGGAGGAGACTCCAGAGTTAATCAGGACTAGGGCAACTGCTGATACCTAGTAGTTTGGGAATTTCATGTTGCTTTTGCAGACTTGGCAGCCCATGGTCAGGTTCAGAAGTTTGGTGCCTAGCAGAGAGCTGAGCAAGGAATTCATCCTCTGTAAGCAGTTCAATCAAATGAATAAGTGAATGACTGAACAAAAGACATTCCAAGACCATTGAGTCTCAAAATAGTCTCATAATAGTTAGAAATCCAGATCAAGCAGCATTAATTTCTCATTACTTACTGCATGCCAAATATTGTACTCAGAGACGTTTCATGCTACACTGCAGTAAATTCTACAACTGTTTTATGAAAGAGTGCACCTTCCAAGTGTGTAACTAGCAGAGAAACCAGATGTCCAGATTTCAGCAGGAAAGCCCAAATAGATGGATTTAATGAATAGTAGAGAAGAGGTTGGGAAACTAGCTATCACTATTTCTCAGGGCTTCCTTTACCTTCAGAAACTTAGCTGGCCAACATAGGAAACAGTAGCAGATTGCCTGATTTTCAGAGGCTGGAAGAAGAGATTCTAATATTTTAATATGTGAGTGAGGCACCAAAGCCATAATCTTATGAACAGGCAGGTTAGTCACGAGCTAACATGCAAAAACGATCGTAGTTGAACATTGCAGCTTATGAACAAGTCAGAGACACACAGATGCAGCCTGCCTGATGAACTTAGGGGCAGGAGTCCCAGTCTTCGGGTTTTTTGTTTTGTTTTGTTTTTTAAATGAGCAAAGGGAAGAGTTGTAGTAAAAACTCAAAGCCCTAGCAGCAAAGAGTTTGGATCTCAGTTCCCAAAACACAAATAATTAGCTGTCCAGTTTTAGGCAAATAGCCTTTCTTGACCTCAGTTTACTGGATTTCTCATCTGTAAAGTAGGAATGCTGAGCGTTAGGTTGTGTAGCAAAAATAATTTTAATAGATTTTCTAAGTAGACACGAGGCTGTTTTATGTGTTCAGTGCCTCTAATTTCACATCTCAGTGAGAAGTACAGTTAATACTCTAAATATGAAGGCCGATTTGACTTCTTTTGATTCTGTTTTGCATCATGAGGACAAATTACAACTACTCATTTATTCCGTGCTCATAAGTCTGTATCCAGTGAACTGAGACAGTTTCTGAAATACCTCTAGAATTCTTGGAGTGACTGGTAGGATATTTGGATGGGTGTGTCTGTGAGGTAGGGAGGGGAAGATGGAAGGTAAAGGATTAACATTTCTCAGCCTTATTAAAAATTAAAATCAAGACTAAACCTATCTTAATCCACCATTAAGAGTTTGTGGAATTCTCTTTTCATGCTTTACTCTGATAGTAATAAATAAATAAATAAATTGAAAGTAAGTAGAATTAGAGTCAAATGCTATTACTTCATCATAAACTAGACATCCTATATCTAAAGCAGCTGATTTACTTGCTAGACTCACAAGCATGGCCAACATGCTACAGACAGCTATTAATTCTCTGCAGTTTTTAACCGAGTATCAGCTTGATAACACAGAATCACACTCAAAACCCTCACTTTTATCAAAGCTGTTTATTAGTTCTCCATCACATAAAGGCCACCAGCAGGGTTTGGGGCTGTGTGTAACTCTGGAAGAGAAATCTTTGGTGTCTTAGTATCCAAAGATGTTTCCACTGACTCATTAACAATGGGCATGCCTTTTGAGAGGCCTCCCAAGGACTAGCTGCATTTCTGTTTGTCAGAGCAGAGATAATTGGCCCCCACAGGAATGAAAGCCATGACCTGGGTTTCTTAAGTGAAACTGTCAGAAATGGCTTCCTGGGTCTGACCTGCCGTCCAGGCAGCCTCCCAACTCATGCTGATAGTGGAATGGAAAGGTAGTTTGCACAAGGATGCGATCTGATGCCTGGAAACCAGGCTGACCATGGAGGGTCATGCTCCAGGCTGTCCATGTGTTTCCTTTTGCACTCTGAATGGAATTCTTTTCTGTGAAGTAGCCCAGCCATCCTGTTCTGCCCTCAACTCTTTTCTCCCAGCTGCCAGTGCTCTCCCGCTCCCTAGTCTCTCTCCCTAGGCCATTTCCACATTCTATTTATCTTTCCTCTGCATCCCAACTTTTCATCTTCACTCAGAGATCCTTGACATGGATGGCAGTTCCAATAATTTGATCTGAATGAGGATCAAGACTTAGAGTAAAAGAGTAGATTTTTTTTGGTCATTACTTCTTTCCTTTTCCATTCTTCCATTACAGATGTAAAAGTAAGCAGAGTGGATGTCCTAGATTTATGTATAACTTTATAAAGTTTTGAAATGCTATTTTAATCAATGACATTCTCAGTGACTTATTTTGTCATTAAGAATGTGTCCAGGATGTGGTACAAAGATTACACACAAACTTTGGAATCAATAATGGCAGGTTGAGTTCTAGTTTGTGCTATGGACTAAGTCGAAGACTCATGAACCTCTCTACACCTCAGTTTTCTTATCTGTAAAAATGGGAGTAATCCTCGGTACCTCATGGCATTGCTATTGTGATTGGAGAAAGTATACAGAAACCTTCAGTGAGGTGTTATTGTCAAAGGGCCACATGGTCATAAAGATGGAGACTAAGGACATTAGAGTCTAAATTCCTTTGGAAGCATGCTTTAACAATGTGTTAAAATGATTACGATCACTCAACTCAGCACCACAGAACTCTTTAAAGTATTTGAGCCAATGTTACAAAATCAGTTGCATGCCTTAAGCAGTTAATTTAAATACATATGTGTATGCATGTGTATGTATGTGTATATAAATATATGCATAATTTGATTTCTCCTATTTACAAAGTTATCTTTTTAAGATTTTTATGTGACTTAAGATAATAGAATTATTCTTAAATTTAAAAAGTAAAACAAATAACGTGGCAATATCCATTATTGTGAACTTAGTAAAAAATATAAAGTTTTGTTTTATTAGTGATAATAGTATCTTTGCATTCTTGGAAAATAGTTCTGAATGTACTTTGAAAGTGATGTTAGTAGCTTTGAGATAATGATCAAGATGTATGTCAATTTAGAGGCTCCTTTCCATAACTCTAAAGCATGCACCACACTTACCCTAGAGCTCCTTGGCATACAGATTACGAATAACTGCGATACAGCAAACTAGGTATAAATTAAATGAAATTCTGGTCTTAACTGGGATCTTTGCTGTAGGTCAGTGGGTTGCATTCCACATGTTTAAGCTGGTTCACATCCTCTTAATTTTCCTGCATCACAAGTATTTTCTTATTTAACTGATCCATCAACATTACACATGGATTTTAGGGAGAAAAAGGTAAAAATAATTGATATCGTGTATACTCCTTTTCAAACACATTGGAAGCTCCGCCAAAAACAAACACTAAGTAAATGCCTAATGGGGTGAATCTGTGAGGAAGTGCTTTTAGTAAATTTGGGCTGTAGACATGTTTGAATAACATCTTGCTATCTTTGCTCTAAAGACACATCCTAATGGATGGGCTCGAGTAGCATTAATGAGCTCACTCCATTAAATTAGTTCCTTTTTCTTGTTAAATATCCAAAAGAGAAAGATGGTCCACTTAACTAGGAAAAAAAAAAAAAGTTTTCATTTTAGTGCAGTAGAAGCATGATGCATATTTCCTTCCTAATTTAATTTCTAACCATTAAGACTCAATTCTATAAATGACCCACTGAAGCACTTGGAGAGATTAGAGAAGTATAAACTGAATGTCATTTGAATTTGGCTGGCTAGACACCATGATGTTAGATAGCATAATTCGAATTTAAAATCATATTTTTATGAGGCCACCAAGAAGAAGCCCAGCAACTTCCATGAACAATTACTAAGAAGGCCCTTGAATGGAATTTGAGAATTGATCTCTTCTCTGGTCACTGCTGTTATTAAGGGTCACACTGGTCAGATCTTCTAGTCATAGGGATTTGAACTTTTGTTAAAATAGCCAATTTTGCTCTCAGAATCATAGGAAAAGGTGACTTTCAGTCCGTAGGCTGAGGGAAAAGGATTACAGCTCTAATGAGCCAAATCCGTGCAAATGAGAAAATAATAATCTCATAATTATAACTTCCTTTTATAGATGAAATGTTGGCCATGAGTTTTTCAAAGGAAGAAAAATCATTTTTATTTGGTTAAGAGAATATATGTAAATTAATGCCAAAGAGCTTACTGGAAAAGGGGAATTGAAATGACTTTGGCTTGTTTTCATAAACATGTACACTGTTGGAATCTAATTCTGATTTTCTAGTCAAAACAATGATTGTTCTTTTCTATGTAGTCTAGATAGCAATATGTTTTCTATTCAAGAAGTACTTGATGGTTGCTGCTCAAATCATCACTTCCAGTCTTTCTGAAGATGGCCCCGTGGGAAGGAGGCTACTGCACCCATTCCACAGATAGGAAGAATGGAGTATATCTTGCTCAAGGTTTAAATGGATTCTTGAATTGGGATTAGAGTTCAGGAATGTCAGCTCTGAAGTCCAATATATGGGCCATTATAAGTAGCACTGGCAGTTGCAACAGTGATGGTGGCAAAAATTGTGAGGAGAAACCATTTCAATAACCCCAGTAGTACTCGGTTTATAAGCTCCTAACTCAAAACACAGAGAAGCATATGTGTATGTGGTTGTGGTTGGGTGCTCAGTTCTACCCTTAATGAGGTGACGTATTACTTAATACAGGCACACAATTCTGCCAGGGGTCCTAGGCTCCATTTTGTTGTTTTTTTGTTTGTTTTTGTTTTGTTTTGTTTTGTTTTGTTTTGTTTTCCAGGCCCTTTGAGGTCTAGTAAGTTTGTTATCCCTCTGAAACCTGACCTATCTGAGGCTTGAGACCAGACAGTTTAGAAGTCAAGTTGGAGGTTAATAGCCATTTGGACAACCCTTCTGGAAAGGGCAGTCACACTGAAACGAAAAACAGTGAATGTAGAGGAAGAGAGCCCTCCCATGAGCTTCTTGTGGAAGTACATATCACAACAGAGGAGGGCTCCAGACCCTAAAAGATGGTGGGTCACTGTGGGGAGGCCTGTGGAACAGTGGGATGGGGCAGCAGTGTTTGTTTGCTTATATCACTCATAGGGGGCTTTGGAAAGCCAAAGTTCAAAAGCTAGAAACTTCTCATAATTAAAGTATCTCCCTTTCCTTTCTCAAAGAGCATCCCTCACATTATCATGATCAATCATCATACCAAACTAGTAAGATAGTGTGGGCGATAACAATATTATTTTCCACATTTTAGAGATATCAGAAATATCCCATAGTGGGGATGTGGTTGCTCCCAAGATCACAGAACTGGTTGGTGTGAGAGTTTGATCCTTTGTTAAGAACTAATTAGATACTGGTCAAATATTTAACCACTTCACAGAAGGAATAGGCAGTCCATCCTAGTCCTTGCTGTTTTACATGGCCCGTGATAGACATGACTGATAAAGTTGAACATGTCCAGGAAATATAATCAAGTAAAAACCTCTGAGTCAGACTTTGGTCATACTTACAGTTATTTCTGAGATAAATAAAGCAATATTAATGCACCAATCTAGTGATTACATGTGGTTATAACAGGAGTTGAGGCTCTTAGAGAGAGGGCTTTGATCAGTTGAAAGAGCTCAGTGATTATATGACACTTAAAAAAATTCTCCACTACTTTTTACTAGTTTGTTTGGGCTTCTCTGGTGACTTCAGTTCAGGATTACACAATGTAAAAAAGAAATCAACTATTATACTTTTATAGAAGAACTAATGAAAGAGGTCTTTGGAAAATTTCAGTTTATCCAAAATAAACTGTGTTAATTCTATCGATAGCCTACTTGTAACATATTAATACTGTGAAGTTCATTGGAATCAGTGCCACACTGATTTTTAAATTCCTACAAAAATATTTCCATCTTCCTACAAGTCCTACCCAAAGCCATCCTCAAATAAGTGCCCAATTTTAATATAAACAGAAGCAATTAGATAATTTTCTTGGTCTTCATGAGTCAAGTTTCCCTCAGGACTTCCTTCTTCAACATTTAATAAATCTACTCTGCTCTCCACAGCACAGTTCATAGTAGAAGGGCAAGACAAAGCATCTCGTACATGCACCATAAAGCTGTTGAATCCCAGCGATTTGCGTGGATGCATGGTCGTTATCTTAGTCTTGACAATAGAGCCAAGATCCAGAAAATACAGAAATATCAGTTAGCAGACATATAGACCAGCTTTTTCTAGAAGAGTGTACAATGACCTGGACTATTTTAGGGTATTTTTCCAATTCCCCACTCAATCTGTATTAGAGATTTAGCACTTAAAACCTTCTAGTCTTACCAAAAGGATAGTCCTGAATGGGTGAGTAAACCTCATGGGTCCCAGAGGTTATCATTTGTTGAATGTTTTACCAAAATTAAGATATGCCTTATCTATGAAAGCCCTTTGAATTTCCAAAGGGTAATAGACCACTCAACATGCTGAGTAGGTAACAGCTTGTTCTTTCTAAACTGCACTACTGCCTCGTGGATATATGACAATCAAAGTTAAGAACATAGTAGATGCATAAGTAAATTTGTACTTGCCAGATGGAGGGTATTGATGTGAGCAGCATAAGTTTGGAGAAGGAAGGGAAAGGAGAGTTTTCCATGAGTAGAATATGCGTATCTGCTATTGAGTAGTTGTCCCTCAGTTCAAAATCCTATGAAATCAAGTTGGTAAGATGGAGCATTTTTCCATGTAGAGTTTAGAAAAAAAAGTTCAGTGTAAGGGTTTTACTTTTATAAAATGCTTATTTTTTTGGTGAGTGAGTGAGTGTGGGGGAAGGGCACAGAAAGAGGGAGAGAGAGAATCCCAAGCAGGCTGTGTACTGTCAGTGCAGAGCCTGATGTGGAGCTCAATCCCACAAACCGTGAGATTATGACCTGAGCCAAAATCTAGACTTGGTCACTTAACTGACTGATCCACTCAGGTGACTCATGAAGGTTCATGTCAAGATTTGATCTAAAATTACTTTCTTTTATTTTCCTCTCTCTTATCCAGGCTTCTTTCTTTTTGTTCCCATGACCAGAATCAATGAGTATACTACTTGTATTTTCTTTCTGCGTCTGACAAAAACTCTTATTTTGTTGTTTGAGAGATGGAGATGAGGTCCTGATAGATATTTCTGGGATTACAGCACATATCAACTTAGATGAAACGGTTACAGTTTTCCCAGTGGATCCAGATTCAAATATACTCCTATAGCTTAATACCCAAGACACTGTTAAGAATTAGCACCATTCAAAGAGATGAATCACACTGTATCTTCTTAACTTATAAGCCAATTACTATTAATCACAGTCAAATAAAAACTGTGTTTATGGTTTAAACTAATCACAAAGGCCCATTTAACTTACTTAAAATGATTTTCGGAACAGCTGAATTCTAGCATTGCAAAATAATCACAGGGACTTCCTTGCAATCAAAATTGACCAATGTCAATATTGGAATATTATATAGGTATTTAAGTACAAAAGTAAAACTGTTTTTGAGTTTACGATCGATCAGTCATTGGTGGGTTGTCATCCTTTATACCCGACTAACTATGCTTAGGAAATGGTGAATTTCCTGAAAGCAGAAATTTTCAAGTTTCAAGTTTAATACAGATCTATCTATATTCTGTCTCCTTTATGGGCTCCTATCGCTGCTATACATACAATTCATTCTAAACAACAAAAACAGAAAGGTTCGTTTTGGACTCTGAAATTTTTTTTTCTCTGACAAAAAAAGGTACTTGCTATCATTCTTTGCTAGAACCAATAAACATTTCCCTCCAAAATATTTAAAACTTCTCTGCGTTTCATGACTTTAACCTAGCTCTTCAAGCAGCACTGAATGTAACTTGTTTTAGTTTTTACTAAAGAAAATGTGGTCACATTACAACCTGCCTGTCTTTCTCTGGATAGATAGAGATGTGAAATGTTCTCTGTACACTCCTAAAACACCAAGAAACACATGCAGAAAATATAATAGGGAATCAAAGTGAATGGCGGTCTCAAGTATCATCTTGGCTGTTGATAAAAACTAAACTCTCAGCCAGGGATGCTATTGTATAAAATATTCATGTTGTGACTGGTGCCGAAAGCGACCACTGATTTATGTGGAATTGGTAGTAAGGCGTCCCTAACAGTGCTATGCTGCTCAGTCCTGAAAAACGTGGGAGGCTTCTGTATGTTTCAGGCTCCGGATTCTGTTGGCATTGCTATTTGTTTTTCAAGGAGAAACAGCTAAGCCTTGCCAGAGATGACTGCAGTGTCTTCTGAAGACTTTCCTCTCCAAATTGAAGCTGAAAGCTAGGAAAATCTCTCATTTTCATCAGTTTGCTCTGTTGGAACACCTGCCCGGGGATGAGGAAATTATAGCCCATAATGGCTTATTTGAAATACTTTAGACCATGTGGCTGAGATGAAGTGCAAATTAATATGAAAAGAAAGTCTTTTCATCCCTTCTTACACTTCTTTCCACTTACGTAGTAGGTGTCCTGATGAATCTAATGATCTATGTAGTTTATTGATCTGATATTCTTGGTAGCTTTTCTCCGATCCATTTTGGCACTCTTTTTCTCCTTTTCTGTTAAGTGTTATATAGAGTTGCATTACTAATTGATGTACTTAGTAGGATTATTAAATATTTTAATATATATAATATATATTATTATATTTATTATTAATAAATAGTAGGACTATTAAATATTATTAAATTGTATTTATATCATTATATATTTATATTATATTATTTAATATATTTATTTTTATATATACTAATTTATTATATACTAATATTTATTATATATGCTAAATATATTTATATATTTATTTAATATATATATATACTTAGTAGATATATTATATATTTATACAATAAATATATAATAGTAGGACTACTAAATATTATTAACATTTATATATAATAAATATATATTATTTATAATAATTAGGTTTTTAACAAATTTGGCCTACAAAAACATGATTTTTTTACTCGATGACTACATTATTGAACTGTATATCTTAAGAAAGCCTTATATTTATTTATGTGAGATGTCAGAGGTCATAAAGAACATTTAGATGTCTTTCCTCAAACTGTAGAACTGACTTTTCTAGTAGTAATTTCCATAGCGTAGGCCTTTAATCGCTAGGGTTAATTCTGCATTTTCATGGCTAACAGAAAGAACTGTCTGAATCAGCGCTTCTCAAATTTTAATGTGCTTATGCATCCCTTGGGGATCTTTCTAAATACAGATTCTGATTCAGTAGTCTGGGGTGAGGTCTGAGAGGCAGTCGCAGGAGTCTTCAAAACAGGCATGTAGGGAGACCAAATGGATAATTCTCAGGATCTGCCTTAGAAATTCTGGCCTTCTATGCATCTCCTTTAAAATTGCTTCCTGCTATTGCTTTTGGACTGTCCCCTAAAATACTCACCTTCGGGTTATTGTCTCTTGCTTCAGACTCTCCATCTCCCTGGAGTATCATTGCCAGATAAAACAAAGCAAAACAAAAAACAACTAAACTAAACTAAACTAAACTAAAACAACAACCCAGAACATCCAAAATACTATGTGGGACATACTTCTACTAAACATTTATTGTTTATTTGAACCTCGAAGTTAACTGGATGTATTTTATCTGGTAAATTTACTCTTAAAACTAATGCCTTAATGTGGATTGGCCTAGATCAACCTCAATGCTATTGACTTCGGGCCCAGATAATTCTGTGTTGCAGGTATTGGAGGGGGGGGCTTGTATATGCTAGGAGATTTAGCGGCATCCTTGGCTTCCAGCCACTAAATGTCTGCAGTCCCTGCTTGTCACAACTGGGAGTGAGGTGGGGAGATGTCTGCAGATACTACCAGTGTCCCTCCGGCGGAGCAAAGTCACCCTTGGGTAAGATCCACTGGTCCAGAGGAAGTAACTCTGTGTGTGTGTGTGTGTGTGTGTGTGTGTGTGTGTGTGTGTAGGTGTTTGCGTATATGTTTCTGGCTGAAATATGAAATTTTGGGAAAATTTTGGTCATCTTTTTCGGTCCAAGATGACTGACACATAGTGCGATTTTCCAAGGTAAAGCCAGTGAAAATTATGAGATTATTGAAAAATTTAGAGGCAAATATTGTTTTATATTTACTTATAAATCTGTTGTCTCATGCCCTGTCACCCCAACATATGCACCAATTTAACATTTAAAAGCTGTATTCTTCATAATGTTAATTATTCCATTTCCTGAGTATTTTACCCCAGTTTTACAGCCATGGAATATACATCTGTGCCAAGTGCCTGTGAGATTAAACTCACACTCCCTCCCCCAGCTTCCATGATTCCACCAGCTCACTCCTCCCTCTCCCCTTTGATTTTCTACTCTGTTCGCTAATGTTTCTCTCTCATTCCCTTCATTTTGCAATGCACACCAGCCTTGTACCCCTCACTGGTTATGGTGTTGCATGGCATTTTCTGATTATGAGCTTTCCTCGTGTGCCCCCCCCCCCCCAACCTGCCCCATAGCCACCGTTTCCAGCAATCTGTACAACCCACCTGTCACGAAACCCTTTCTCTTTCCTGAACCTGAAAGAATCCCTTTCTCATCTGGCACTTTACTATCTGGGTCTCTGTCATACAGCACAACACACTTTCTCCCTTGAATTAGAAACCTTGGTTGACTTTATCCCTCTTCCTCACCTGAAAAGACCTTTAGAGTAGAATTTTGGGGTTTTATAGGACCGTTTGCGTACAGTCCCCCAGGTGCCCCACCTCAGGGCCTTTGCTTGCTGTGTCTTGTCCTACAAAGCCTCACAGCCTAGTCTCTCACCTCTTTGAGGTCTTTTCTCCGTCAAGCTTTTCCTGAACTCCTTATCCACAATCACCAGGGCTCCCAGGCTTCCGCTCACTTTACTCCTTTTCCTGATTTATTTTTTCTGATTATAGTCTTCACCCTCTCTTATACTTAAGTTTTACTTGTTTATTAGTTTATTACCTAATTCCCTTTATAAATATAGAACTCTTACTAAGATAGGCCATTTTTATCTCCTGTATTTATTATTCTTTCTGTGTGGCCTGGAGCAATATGTAGCACATAGTAGATGCTTAATACATTCTGCTTGGATACATAAATTAATGTACTGGAACATCTGAAAGCACTTCAAAAGGAAGTAGTCTTAAGAATCTTGGATACCTCGGGGGGTGCCTGGGTGGCTCAGTTGGTTGGGCATCTGACTTCAGGTCAGGTTATGATCTTGGTTTGTGGGTTCAAGCCCCTCATTGGGCTCCGTGCTGACAGCTCGGAGCCTGGAGCCTGCTTTGGATTCTGTCTGTCTGTCTGTCTCTCTCTCTCTGCTCCTCCCCTGCTCATACTCTGTCTCTCTGTCTCTCTCAAAAATAAATAAACATAAAAAATTAAAAAAAAAAGAATCTTGGATACCTGGGAATGTGAGTGGAATAACTGGTAGAAGCAAACAATTTTAGCTATAGAACTTATAACATACACCCAGACACACACTATCTAGCATTTATGTCAACAGAAGACTTAGGAGGCAGAGCTGCTGAATTGCATTGATTGAAATTTCGGGGGAAAGGTCGTGAAAAGGGCTCCCTTACTTAAACTTCTCTAATACCAGGTTCTGCAAAATTCTACGATGCCTGACATAAATACTATATTACTTGTTACCAGCTAAGTAGCGGCAGAAATCAAATTGGACCTAAAAGAAAGTGCAAGAAAGCTGTTTCACAAAGTTTTGCTCCTTTTTCCTTCTACCTCTTTTATTGTCTTCATAAAAGCTGCATTTAAAATGAGCAAGCGCTCTCTGTGGCTGTGTCTACATGGAATGTTAAAGTATTAAGCGATCATTTTTGTGCAATTGATCACACACATTAACTGCACCAGATCAGTGGATTATCCTCCCAAACACATTGGCCGACTGTACATGAAATTGACTAATTCATTTAGTACTCCTGAGCAACATTACCATAGATAGGAATCGAACTTTTTTTCTATTTCACATAGGAAAAATTTTCTATTTTCACATAGGAAATATTTCTGGATTTGCAGGCCACCTAGTCACTGCTACAATTACTCAACTCTAACATTATAACTTAAAAGCAGTCATAGACAATAGGTACACAAATGGGCATGGCTATATTCCAATTAAACTTTGTTTTATGGATACTGATATTTGAATTTCATGTAATTTTCACATGTCATAAAATATTCCCTTATTATTTCGTTCAATCATTCTTACCATGAAGGCTTTACAAAAACAGATGGTCCTGGGGCGCCTGGATGGCTCAGTCGGTTAAGCGGCCAACTTTGGCTCGGGTCATGGTCTCATGGTCTTTGAGTTTGAGCCCCGTGTTGGGCTCTGTGCTAACAGCTCGGAGCCTGGAGCCTGCTTTGGATTCTGTGTCTCCCTCTCTCTCTGCCCTTCTTCTGCTCACGCTCCGTCTCTATGTCTCAAAAATAAATAAACGTTAAAAAAAATTAAAAAACAAAAACAAAAACAGATGGTCCGCCAGATTTGGCCTGCAGGCTATAGTTTGCTGACCCCTGCCACAAACTTTGTCCTCTAGGCTATTCTAGCATGATCTGAGCAGGACTAGATTGAAGTGGAAGAGCCATGTTAAATGTATGTGAGTCCACACCATGTTAAATGAAAAAAAATAAATAAATAAAAGCAAGATTGTGAGTCAGACAGCAAGTTGCAATAGGCATTGCAAAACTGACTCTGAGTTAAAATATTTTTTTTAAATTTTTTTAATGTTTATTTATTTTTGAGAGACATAGAGGCACAGCGTGAACAGGGGAAGGGCAGAGAGAGAGGGAGACACAGAATCGGAAGCAGGCTCCAGGCTCTGAGTCGTCAGCCCAGAGCCCGATGCAGGGCTCGAACTCACAGACCACGAGATCGTGACCTGAGCTGAAGTCGGCCGCCCAACCGACTGAGCCACCCAGGCGCCCCTAAAATATTTTTTAATGTTTTTTATTTTTGAAAAAGAGAGAGAAAAAGAATGATGGAGGGCAGAGAGAGGGGAAGACACAGAATCTGAAGCAATCTCCAGGCTCTGAGCTGTCAGCACAGAGCCCTACCCAGAGCTTGAACTCATGAAAGATTGTGACCTGAGCCGAAGTCAGACACTGAACCAACTGAGCCACCTAGGCACCCCAAAACTGACTCCAAGTTTAAAACTTCATTAACCCTTTGTATATTCTCTCTGCTTTTATCTAAATCCTGTTCTTACTCTGGAACTTTTAGGTCTAATCGATGCAGGCTCACCTACCCTTGTGCTACCTTTTACTCTAGTATTTTATTTACTATTTTTTTTAACATTTATTTAATTATTCTGATAGAGAAAGAGAGAGTGAGGGGAATGGTAGAGAGAGAAAGAGAAAGAGAGGATCCCAAACAGGCTCCATCCACTCTGTCAGAGCAGAGCCCGACACTGGGTTTGATCTCCTGAACCGTGAGATCATGACCTGAGCCAAAATCAAGAGTTGGACTCTTTACTGACTGTACTACCTAGACATTAAAGTTAGCATCAATATATATTCGTAGAAATGGAAAGTCAAGCATGTTATTTTCTCTTTTGTGCTGTGTAAGGCTTTAGATTGTGTTTATTCAACCTGGGTCGTTTTAACTGAAAAGATAGATCCATCAAAAGGCAAAGAAAAGATGTTCAGAGTTTAATACTATGCAATTAAGATGTAAAGACACTAATTGTATAAATGTCTTTTTTTATATCTTATCCACAATGATCATTTCTTCTCTCATTAACAAATGTTTAAATAAATTGCTTAAAACTTATATAATCCCCAGTGCTTTTATAATACAACCCTCGTAGATACCAGAGAATGTCTCTCCCAAGATATTTTAGGCAATCGTTTGTCTCACCTCTCTGATTTTTTTTCCCTCCACGAATGTCAAAAGATGTGTTTCCACAACCTCATTGTATAGCTCCTCCAACTGTTCCTGGCCATTATTAATGTGGTAGTGATTTTCAATGCAATTTATCTCAGAATTAGACAGTTTACAGCCTCTGTACCAGACCAAACCATCTGCCCTTAGATGTGTTGGTTTTTCCAAGCAGGAGACCTTTCTGAAGCTTCCCTCGGAAGAAAGGAGAGTTCTTTCATCTTGGCAGGGGAAGACTTTGGTTTAGCCTTTGAAAAGAAATCTGTTAAGATGCTGATAATGTGTTTTCAATCAGTAAAATTAGCCTTTCACTTAAATGAGGCATTTTCCATCCACTTTATATCACAAAGGATGAAGATTTCTTGTCTCTCCGTGTTTTAATTGCAGATTTAAAATATGTTTTCATCTAAATGCATTAGCACTGAGCTCCCCCACCTCTCCAACTTGTGCTTCCTGTTTGAAAAGCCGATTAAATGGTTTCATTGCTGATTGGCTGGAAGCCTATACAACTTCCTGGCTTCAGGCCATTAACACCCTGGCCAGAAGTGCTGACAGGAAGATGAAGAGATTTACACCCTCTGATTTCTGCATTAACAACAAGGACAAAACAGTATGTGGTCTTGTCAGTGGATAATACAATTTAAAGATACGATTTCTTTTTCCACAGGTGCATTTGTCTCTGAAAATTAGCAGTTTAGCTTGGTGTGAATAATAAGGCATCTTCTCTCATGCGTTTGAATCACATTAAAAAATCTGTAGTATAGACAAGTTCGTGATTTATAAGATTATTGCCATTTCTCTAAAGGATATTATTGGAGTAAGCTTGTTTTTTAGGTTTTAGTTCTGATAACAAAAGACTAGTGGAAAGGAACACTTATGGAAAGTGTTATGTTTTTTAAACAGCAAATACATACAAATACATTAACGGTGAAATAGCTATTAATCATTTCAGTTATGTAAGACAGAATTGGTTTGTAACAACCAAAACCAAAGTACTATTATAACATTATTGCTTTGCCTAATTAATTCTCTGCTCATTTCAAGGTTTAACTTATATTTTTGCATGAATATAATGTGAAATAAATGTGCATATGTATGCATAAAATCACGTGAAATATAGAGTGATATATGTGTATATTTGACTATAGTTGTACGTATATAGGTATACACACACACCTCTCTATATATCTGTATCTATATGCAACATATATAGACACACATATGTACACAAACCTATGCACATTTATTAAGCATGCACATAGATACAGGTATATACCTAAGTCAATATATCAGATATAGACATGCATTCAGATATAGAGAAACTCTCGTAGATAAAGATTGGGGAAAATCGAGGGTGGGGTGAAACTATTAATTTTGTATGTTTGTGTAAGAATGTTAATTTTGCACAATTTTTATATTTTCATTTTTTCCATAAAATGAAATAATTGGATTTATTTGTGTTCTAAAGCCTCTTCTAACTTTAAGTGGTGAATCTAAGATTTGTTTATCTTCTCACTCCCTTTCCTGAAACCACTTAAAAATTCTAGAAATAATGGTAGAGGATTATAGGAGGATAGAAAGTCTATAGAAGTAATACAGATGAAAGATTATGTTTTCAATATTCAATCAACCAATAGCCATTGACCTCCTACTATGAAGGCTCTGTGCTGGGTAGATGAGAATACAAAGGAACTCAAGTCTTGTTTTTACTTTCCAGAAGCTTGTAAAATAATTGTAAAATATGTAGCCATTAACATCAAACCCATCAGTGTAAAGCAAAGATTGTTAAGTGGGTTAGAAAATGCATAACCAAATCCTACATTTCAGAATTGGGAGTGGTTACTTAACAAAACAAAACAAAACAAAACATAGACAGTATTGTAAATCTTGTTTACACAGTTACCTTGCTCACTTAACTTTTTCTTGATAGTTCTTTCAAAGATAACCCAATTCTTTTAGGTTTTATAGATAGGTAGATAGGTAGGTGAGTAGATAATCTTATTCTTAAGGGTCTAAATTATTGCAAATTATAAGTTCTACACTATAATAACAAGTCTTTACCATAAATGGAAGTCATTACTAAAATACAGAGCAATGGAAAGGACTAGTCATCATAACTCTAAGATAAAATGAATCAATTGAAGATCCTTATTTTATTTTATTTTATTTTATTTATTTTATTTATTGATTTGAAGCCAGCTGTTTTAGAATTTCCTTAATTGATGGCTCTTTACCTAAATGGGCAAAACAAAAATAATTGTTTCCCAATATGATCAGACTTAAAATGAGAGTGAATTATCTCATAAACCCAAGAAAAATACATTCCCTGTGTACATATCTGATAAGAAATGTTGGAAATAACCTATGATCTGAGATGCCCCAATTTTAGTTTTATCAGGTTAATCCTTGGTAAATTTACAGGTGAGATATTGCCTTAAAGATGTACCTCACACATCAGTCATCAGATGATGGCATCAGATGGACTTCATGGCATCTTCCTGGATGGCTCTAGATCTTAGTCTCAGTTCAATAGCATATTTCTCGAAAGGACAAATGAGATTACAGTAAAATGTCAGTATGTGTCTTGGACACCATTCTGATATAGGAGTATCTTTAAATCACTCTAAAGACTGTCTCAAATTCTCAAATGCTGAGGCCAAGAGCAGAGTAAAATACATAAAACGAGTTTACTTCAAAGAAAGTAAAATTCAAAGTGAATCAAAAGAACTGGGCAACATTTAGGATAAATCTAGCTGTTTTAAACTTATACTTTTGATCTTCTTTCTGTTGAAAGCTGTATGACTTTAAAATAGTGGTATTTTAGATAGCCAGTAAGAACAGGAGTTCTGTCTACAAGGTCAAAATAAATTAGGACAAGTGATCTAAATTAATGAAAAAGCTCAATAAATTATAAGATAGTTCACTCGTGATTATAGTGCAAATTAACTTGAGTTGATCACTTTTAATAACTTTGGCCAAATTTTATTGGCTCCTCTCAACCATAAATCTCCAAACTTATTTGCAGGCTCTCTGTTATGAATATTCATGATAAATGCCTGATGACTGATGCATCTTCTACTAGATTGGCAGCTCCATTTGGGCAGTGATGAGAAAAGTCGTATTTTGCCTCTATATCTCTAATGATTAGCGGTGTCTAGTGTGTCTATTAGACTAACTCAGTTAAATGTTGGTGTGACCACATATTGTTTGTTTAAATATAAAATCACAAGTTATATGGTTTTATAAATGCAAAGAACTTTCGTGATCGCATCGTCTAGGTCTTTCATTCTTGAGATTCCAAGATTTACATCTAATAACTGAGTTTATCTCTTACTTTAGTTGAGTTTTTAGTACAGCATGTCTTATTCGAGTATCTTTGTTTTGTTATTGTTACTTTCCTCCAAACCACCACAGTTGACTCACTTTAACCCAGGCAAAATTCCTTCCATCACAACCTAAATATTTTATGAAACCTGACCTCATTTTGACTTATCCCTTTCCCTTACAAACCACACTCAGGCTTCGACAGGTCCTTTTAATCATGACTCAAAACATACCTGCTCTTTCTTTTTCTCCATTCCCACTGCTACCTCATTTACGCAAGCTGTGGAGCAGAACACTGTGCCCTGGTCATCAATCCCAGGGGAAGAGCCCAGAAACTCTTGGTATCAGAGTTGCAAGAAAATCACGACACTGTCCAGCAGTGGTTAGAACAGTACTTTGCTCACATAGAGAAGAGACAGAGTTCAGCTCCAGTCCTGGGTGTCAGAACCCAGGCTTGTGGCTCCCATGGCAGCTGAGTCAGGGAGGTTGGCCTACTCACACCCCTCTTGCCCAGCAGCAGAAGGATCCTAATCCCTCCTCTGTGGAGTTTTAGGTACTGTGAGCTGTGAGCGTGTCTGAAGGCCACTGATATACACACTTAAGCAAAACAAAGGAGCATTCCTTAAGCCTGAAACAGGGAAAACTATTCTCATTCTAGACTATTAACTCAGCACAAGTTGTATGGGCTCTTTATCTCTTGGTAAGGGAGTGTTCATTCTTATGTCTTAGGTCCATTCTTATGTAGCCTGATGGGTTCCAGAGACGGCATGCTGGACTCTGCCTTTCCCAACATAAGCCATATTTTCTTTCAAGTAGATTACTATTACATCCCTTTCTTTTTTTGGTAATGTTTATTTATTCTGAGAGAGAGAGAAAGAGAGAGCATGAACCGGAGAGTGACAGAGAAAGAGGGAGAGAGAGAATCCCAACACAGAACCTGATGTGGGGCTGGATCCCATGAACCAGGCAATCTTGACCTGAGCTGAAATCAAGAGTTGGGTGCTTAACCAACTGAGCCACCCAGGTGCCCCTACTGTGACATTTCTATCTAAGATTCCTGTTTTCACCTTTTCCTTCTCTCATACCCTAAGCCTACAAGTATTCTCTGCACAACAGCCAGAATGATGTTCCAAAAATGTAAATCCAATCATGCTTTTCCCTTGTTCAGAATCTCTCAATAATTTCTCAGTGTAGTTGAAATAAAGGCCAAACTTACCGAGATGGTATAAGACAGCTGAATTATCTACCCCCACCTAGATCTCCAGTCTAATCTTTTGCTAGGCTCCTTCTTGCCTAGCATTCTTCAAAGCTCATGCTCTATTAAAGAACCATGTTTTTGTTGTTGTTGTTTTTGTTTTGTTTTGTTTTAGAAATATTTTTAGTACCTTATTGCTTCTTTTTGCATTCATAGTTCATAGGTCGGACAAGATCAATAAACGAGCTTAGAAGTAATATCATTGCTGATTCTATAAAAACTGTGCAAGTATGCTAATACTTGAGGCTTAAAGCTTTTCTTTTTTTTTTAATGTTTATTTATTTTTGAGAGAGTGGAAGAGACCAGGCGAGGGGCAGAAATAGAGGGAGAGAGAGAATTCCAAGCAGGCTTTGTACTGTGAGTGCAAAGCCAGGTGCGGGGCTTGAATTCACATATAGTGTGATCATGACCTGAGCTGAAGTCAAGAGTCGGTCGGTCAGTCGCTTAACTGACTAAGCTGCCCAGGCACCTGAAGCTTAAAGCTATTCTAAAGGAACATTTTACTTCCTACCATATACACCTGTACTCCACTTCTGGCCCCCTTAGAATCTGGAGGAAAATGTGTCTGTCACTACTCAGGCATGCCCCCTTTTTTATCTTTCTCCTTAGTCCAAATAACATATGACACATGTGGGGCCAGGAGAATGAGTCCTCAACCAAACGATTTTCAGGAAGGATGATTTAACATTCTCTCATTTACTGAAATTCTCTTACAGCCAAATGATCACTGGGGAATACGTGCAAAACAGTTAAGTCTGAATAAATGATTATTTCATTCTCTTGTAGTGGACTTTGATTTAGATGAATCGGAGACATATCCCAAACTATGAATGTAGCTGTCAAACATTCTCTCTCTCTCTCTCTTTCTTTTTCTTTTCCCTTTTGAATGACTTATTGTATCAGATATATTTTGTTACTCTGAGCTAAGCTACAAAAAATTTGATAATTCTTGAAAAGTTTGCCCAGGCTCTCATTAGAGAAGGTAGAAAATCACACAAATTTAGCAGTTAAGCCGAAATAGCTTGGCTTTCCATTTTCATTGTCCAATGCCTGGCGTGCAAAGGCATTTCATTAGCTCTAATTTTCTTCCAGTAGGTATTTTAAAATAAAAATAAAAATTACATAAATTTATCAGAAGTCTTTAATCTAAATTATTTTTGCTGGGGTTTCTTGATTCTCATGTTACTGATAGATTTTGTGGAGAGGAAAAATGAAATGATTAAATTATGAGAAAAAATGGAATCATTTTGATATATTTGATGTGAATCTTAGCTATTATCAAATTAATTTTAATCAACTATGTACTGAAATAAAGGTATCAAGCAACATGACTCTCTGCTGCCTATTTGAATTGAAAATGTATTCCATTTTGGTTTCTCCTTTATTTGGTCTGTATCTACAAGTTCTGAATATAGGACTTACTGTACATTTTTGACAGGAAAAAAATTTCATTTTTACTGAGAGGAGGGTAGTCCTACCAAGTCCAAGCAAGTAAGTAAAACTAGATTGTCAGGGAACTTCTGTAAGGCCCTTTATAGCTATGTTAAGGCTATACTTTATATCACTATGCCTAATACAGTATCTGGTATGCACTCAATACGTGCTATTGCTACTAGCAAAAATCAGTATTTGAGTTAATATATTGACAAGTAGAAGATAATTTAATCCTCTTCATAATATGCTCAATTGAATGTTTGAAACACTCATAACCCAACAGACGCTAGTTTCAATAACCGTTTGAAATTGATAGAATAATCTTTTACTAAGCTTTTCTGCTTATTCATCTTATTGGGGCTTTGTCATGTTTCACTCATGAAACATGCTGAATGTGAATCTCCTACTTCTCTGACTTTCCAAAATCCAGAGGAGTGAATTATTAGTAACTGTATGTTAACATAAATATAACATAGTGTAATTTGATATATAACATAATATAGTTATATTAACTATAACACCGCTATTAATTTTTATTCATTAATGTGGAAATTAATCAATATTTATTGAGTGCTACTGTATACCAGGGGAGTAATATTAAGAAATAGAAGTTACTGATTCTGCTCTCATGGAGATTATAGTAGTTTGTAGTCAAACACACATGACCTATGATAAAATTGACGAAGCTCTCTTTAATACCAGTCTCTTGTATACGGTATAAAAAACACAGTTAGAAAGATGCCTTAATGCTTTTCCATTATTTACTGAATTATTTACCATCTCTTAAAAATGTTGTGGTCTTCAGATTCATTGTTTTTTTGTTTTGTTTTGTTTCCCCCACATTGTTTCTCTGTCGAGAATGTCCTGTCAGATCTTGGGTACCTGTTGAAATCTAATTCATTATTCAAGACCCAGCTCATATTCCACCATTTCTGGATCTCTTTTCTTAGTATTCCTTTTCTAACAGGCATCACTAAGAATTATTTCATCTCTGCTTCCACAGTTCAGTGTACTTATATAGTATTGTTCTTATGTATTTGCTTTCCCTACCAGACCATGAGCTGTTTGAGGAAGGAAGCTAGTATTAATTGTTCATTTGGTCATTTTATGCTTTAGGCAATTAGGATGATGCCTGCTATATGTTAGGAGTCCAGTGAATGTTGACAGATTATATTAGTCTGAGTTTTTCAAAGAACTAGAACCGGTAGAATATATGACTTTCAAACATCATAGATTTGAAATCTGTGGATTCATTTATGCACAGATTTTTTTTTTTTTACAAATGAAGTGTAGTACTGCAAATGTATTTTCTCTTCCTATAATTTTCTTGGTAACATTTTCTTTTCTACAGCTTACTTGATTGTAAGACTATAGGATATAATAGATATATTATACACATATAAAATATGTGTTCATTAACTGTTTATGTTCTCAGAAGGGTTTCTGGTCAACAGTAGGTTATTAGTAGTTAAGTTTTGGGGGAGTCAAAAGTTATACATGAAGTTTTGACTATGCAGGGAGTTGGTGCCCCTACACCCCATGTTCCTCATGGGTCATCTATTTGTTTATTGTAAAGAATTGACTCATGTGATTAAGAAGGCTAAGAAATCCAGGGACCCGCACTTGGCAAGCTAGAGACCTCAGAGAGAAAACAGTGTAGGTTGAGTTCAAGTCCAAAAATCTGGGAACCAAAAGAGCAGATGGTGTAAGTTCCAGTCCGAGTCTCAGTTTGAAGGCATGAGACTACTGTTTAGCTTGAAGGCAGGCAGAGAGTGAATTCTCTCTTACTCCACCTTTTTGTTCTATCTAGGCCTTCAGTGGATTGGGTGAGGCCCACTCACATCGGGGAGGGTGATCTGTTTTACTCAGTCTACCGACTCAAATATTGACCCATCCCAAGGAATGTCCTCAGAGATACATCCAGAGTATATTTTAACCAAATTTGCTGGCATCCGTGGTTCATATATAAAATTAATCATCACATTGACTAACTGACTAGGTGCATGAATGAATAATTTGGAAATCTCTATAAGGTGATATCATCAGTGGTGGAAGGGGTTCCTGACAGGGTTATCAGGAGAACCTAGAAAAAGTAGGGAAAAGAATGATGACGATGACATGATATAAAACAAAATATACAACTTTAAGAGCTTGTTCTTTTCTTTCTTTCTTTCTTTCTTTCTTTCTTTCTTTCTTTCTTTCTTCTTTCTTTCTTTCTTTCTTTTTTTGTTATTTGGACGATTTTCCTACTTTCAATTAAGTACAATTTACAAGTAGTTCCAACAAATAGCCACATTCATAATTGACTTTCATGAATGTTGTAACCATTCATTAGCCACGCATAATAAGATTTAAGCTTTATGGAAAGCCCAAGCCTGAATTCTGTAAAATTATTCATTACTATTGATTATAAACCAATCTCAGGTTTTATAATAAGAATTTTATCTGCAGAGTAGAGAATGAAAATAGTTATTGTCAGTGCCTATGGAGGGAAACATCTCCTTATGAAATGAATATGTTTTGAATAGTATCTTGCAATTGAATATAATACACTGAAGACAGCGTTAGAATCATTAGCAAATATTTCCTTTTGTATATTTAAGATATGCTTATTTTAAGAATAAAGAAAAATAATTTTCTCATACCTTTAAGAATGTGTATTAATATAATTTTACATGGTTGTATAATTTTAAGGACAGTGGATATGCAATAATTTGCTTAAGCAATTATCAGTTGTACAATTAGCCCCTTGATACACTGAATCATTTTACATATG
Organism: Paguma larvata; assembly: GCA_030068075.1. Taxonomy (NCBI): domain Eukaryota; kingdom Metazoa; phylum Chordata; class Mammalia; order Carnivora; family Viverridae; genus Paguma; species Paguma larvata. The sequence continues at coordinate 21,420,782 of CM057835.1, read as the reverse complement.
TAACTTTTTTCTTCACATATTTATGGATAGATTCCTAGAAGCAGAGTTCTTGAGTAAATTGTGATGATGCACAAATCCAAGTTATTTTTCAAAGGTAATTAATACTCTCAAAAGCATTGTTAGTTGTCATTTTGAAATCTTTATAAGATTAATGGGTTAAAGTGCTATATTATTTTTATTTATACAGTTGACCCTTGAACAACACGGGTTGGAACTTCACGGGTCCACTTACATACAGATTTTTCTTTTCTTTTCTATTCTTTCTTTTTTTTTTTATAAATTCAGTGCAGTACTGTAAAAATATTTTCCTTTATGATTTTGTTAATAACATTTTCTTTTCTCTAGTTCACTTTATTGTAAGAATACAGTATATAATATAGTATACAAAATATGTTATTGATGAGACTCTCAGTCAATAGTAGACTATTAGTAGGTAAGCTTTTGGAGAACCAATGTTATACTTAGATTTTTGACTGCACAAGGGTATAAGCACCCTTAACCCCCGTGTTTATTCAAGAGTCAACTGTGTTTTTCAGTTTTTGACTTGTAATAAACATTTTTCTACATTAGAAATTTGTCCGTTAAAAAAACCATTAAATACTGTATGAAAATCATATAAAAAAGTGAAAACAAACAACTCCTAATTGATCTGCATTACAAATGTGAGTTTCTACTTGGCTTAATATATCTATACAGGTAAAAGACCAGTTTCAGTCATCAAAGATGTGACAGTACAGCTAAGAGGATAGGTATCCACTACTGTATAGGGGCTCTTTCTGTAAAAAATGGATTCTTTCTAACCTTCATGTGGAATAATGACATTGATAGTCAATATAATTTGATTAGATTTTATGAAGGATCTATATCCAAGAAGACAATAACATGCAAGTTTGAGGAAAGGTGGTAAAGCTTTCTTCATTATTTAATCTCGTACTGAGAAATAGATATTATATCATAACTCAGGTGGGTGAAACAAAAGCTATTAAATGCTACCTAGACAAATGATTCCCAAATCTCCGTCTGTTGACCCTGAAGTTAAGAAAAGACATATAGGGACTGAATCATGCATATAGTGATTGCTGATAATGAAATCAGGAAGAGCAGAGTACATGGTCCATGGATTTAATTCATATCTGAAAACAGTCTCTAGAGAAAAGGTGGGGTGTGGAGCTGAAATCCAGCTCTGTTGGCTGTTCCTATGGAATGCATATTTAAACATAATTCCTTCAAAGATCACTCTTTCCCAGCTCTTATAAAGGCATCATCTAGGCTACCAGAGGCCCTAGGGATGTCAATAAGAAGCATCGTTTGGAGAATCCTGAATTACTTCATGGATTTGAAGGCTAAGAGTCCAGCAGGGCTTCTTGGTAAGATTATGATAGATTATCATTCAAACTGGCTTTTGATTACAGGACACCTAAAATAACCACCTGTTTCTAAGTCTTATGTGTAATCAGTCTTCAAGGCCTGGGAGAGTACCAATCCTTCAGAGCATTTATAGTGGACAGACCTCGGAGCTGATTCTGAGAAACACTTATTTTTTATGACATTTCTCCTTAACTACTTTTTGCCTAGAGGATGAGTTTGTTGCATGCTTATCTTGCAGAGCTGGGCAGATAAACTGACTGCGTAATTTGCCTATATGATTTTCCTTTTCCTTTCATATTTTTTTCTGTAGCATCCTTCTGAGGTTCAACTAATTAGCCACATGGGTATTTCTTATAAGATCACACACTAGGTGAGTATGACTGGCACTCACCAGACATACTCACTAGGTTTGTGTTGCAATGCAATGTGTAAGCAACTGCTCTTTAGCCAATTACCTAGAAGTCTGTAATTTTGCCAATGAAAATGAAGCTAAAACAAAAATCTAGGGGAAAAAAATGAGGAAGCAGGATGATAGCTCTCAGAGGGACATACCGGGAGAAATATGCTTATGACAAATTCTAAGAATCCTTTATTGGTCTTCTGGCTTCCGAGAAGGACTAAATCTAGAGAACTTCTTTTTGGATTACCTCTGTTTTCTTCCCCTCAGCTAATGTGTGAATTAAACTAGGGCAAACAAGGTCCTGGCTTTGAAGGGACGTAGCCTTGAGGCTTTAATTTAGAGCAAACAAAGCATTTACAGCAGCTCTCTGGCAGGTGTAAAATATCACCACATTGCTGGATATTTAAAAGCCAGGCATGTTTCCAACCCCAAAGTCTGTCCCCCAATTGATAAGTCTCTTTTTATTAAATGAATTTTAATTACTTAATAATTAGACCTTCCATTGGAGGAGATGGGGATCCTGATAGTCTGCCAAAGAGGCTAGAGGGCAAATCAGAAGAATGTGCCATTTTCAGATTAGAATTTTTAAAAAGGAATAGGCCCAGTCTAGGGGTGTGCGGGTGGAGGGGAGGCGTCCCTAGAGGCAGAGAGTCTTGGCGTAAACCCGGACTGCGAAATGCTTTATTTCTACTTTTGCTTAAAAACCAAAGTAGTTTAGAATTCAGTGAATGGAAGTGCATGTCTAAGATATTCAAACTTTCTGACTGTCTGGATCCGATGGAAAGATTTCTCCTAGTCTGTGTGGTGTGTGTATGCATGGGTGGAAGGGTCCAGAGAGACTATTGTTCTCATTATTTTAATTCTGGAAGCCGAACACTTTTGATGTCCCTGCAGATTTAGCAGCTTTTCATTCATTGCCATGGTGATATTTTACCTCATTTTTTTTTTTTAGCATCACAAAGGAAAAGCCTAAATGAAAAATGTTTGCTGCTTTTGCTATTAACATTTCTACTGCTTCGGTGACAGCCAGCAGTTTGGTTGGGCCTAGCTCCTGAGGAAATAGGTATTGGCTGGAATCTGACTGATGGCAGCAGGCTATCCCAGCTGGATGGGGACGGGCCCAGGGACCACTGGTAATGTTGTTCCTGGGGACACTGATTTGGAAGGAAGGATGGGGAAATCCCATTTCAAATGTATATCACTGGTCTACAGTTTGAACTTATGAGGCTTGGTAAAAAAGTTCATGGATGCACTAGGCGTAGCCTCTTTTTTCCCCCAACACAATCTCTTTTCATATGAAAGTCTTTATGGTTTGACTTCACGTATGTTTATAAGCCTTCACTCTTTATCATGCCTCCTGCAGAGATACTTTCTCCTTCTGTTTATGCCTCTCCTAGCCATTGATGTCCTTCGTAGACTTCCCATGGTTAGAGCCTGTGATATTTGCCTCAACAACTTATTTTATGGATACTGCATATTTCTTTCCTTCAGAAATATTTGGTGGACAGTCATATGCCATGCACTGTGCCAAGTGCTCAGGGTGCGGAACACGACAGACCTAGCCCTGCTTTTGTGGAATTTACAGATTAGCCAGGAAGATGGTTATTACATCAATGCTATAGTTAATTAATTATAATGGAAGTAAACGGTGCAAAGGTGTCCTCTAGAGATGATCGGGTCTATCTAGGCTTGGGGGAAGGCCTCTCTGAGAAACAGAGAATTCTGGTATTGCACTGGCATTGTTAGATCCCAAGTATTTAAGTGCTGTGTTAGTGAAGGGCTTAAAAGAGTAAAACCTTGCCTCCTTGCATGGATAGGAAGTAAACATTTTAGAAAAGAATTGTGGTTATGGCTGTTTAAAAGGCCTTGAGGAACATTAACAAAGTAACATATATAAGTGAACGCTTAATGAATCCTTTTAGTGTTAAAATTAGTACTACAGGATAACTGAAGGATCTTGTACAAAAACTGAACAAACAGGGCGAGATCTGTCTTTCCATGGTTCTTGCATAATGGTTGTATGTCTCCTGCTAACAACACTTAATGCTTACTGTACAACTATAATTAGAGTAGTCGACATCAATAAAATTTCTGATACTAAAGCCCAGACACTTTTTTTTAATGTTTATTTATTTTTGAGACAGAGAGAGACAGAGCATGAGTCGGGGAGGGGCAGAGAGAGAGGGAGACACAGAATCCGAAGCAGGCTCCAGGCTCTGAGCTGTCAGCCCAGAGCCCGGCGCGGTGCTCAAACTCACGGACGGTGAGATCATCACCTGAGCCGAAGTCGGACGCTCAACTGACTGAGCCACCCAGGCGCCCCAAGCCCAGACATTTTTGCTGACATTAGGAACTGGTAACATTTGAATTATAAGTGCTGTGTTTACCATTTCTAGGACAGGGGATAAAATGGAGCTCCCATACGTGTCTGACTTTTCCAAATTCAAAGCAGTATGTTCCCTCCTTTTCATAGTTCCCAAATGAATCCCTCTGGAATAAGTGGTGGCCTTTGTTAATGCACAGAGGTGCAGATATTATGGACCTGCAAGTTCACTGGTAGGGAACACTTCCAGCAAGTCCAGGTATGACTAGATGAATTAAAGCTGCTATAGCATCCTGGGCCAGACTAGCTGTGAAGGTAGGAAGCTTGAGTGCAATTCATTCTTGGAGACAGCCTTTCCCAGGACCAAGGCTAACAGTGAAAGTACCTCCATGAAAGCACCCAAAGTAAGTTTGTTTTAAAACAAGGTCCGTATGCTATTTTTATTAGCATAGTATTTTAGGTCGAAGTTTGTCTCTGAGAATTCAATCCAGGGCAGAATGTACTTACCAAACAACAGAGTTTACCTAGCACTATATGGCTATTTGGGGGTTGAGGAGTGTAGGAGTACTGATCTAAAGAAGAAACTCCTCTTGAGGCATTTCCATAGATTGGGGAAATAAGGTGTTTTAAGAAATATAATCATTTAATACTAAACATGAAAAAAAGTCATACGTAATATAAATATTTGAATGAGTTTTGCTCCTATTCTACTTCCATGTGTAAAGTAGAGACACAGTTACAGGCTGTTGTGAGGATTAGGGAACATGATTTATAATAGTACAAATGGTAAAGCTGATACCTTGTCTGAAGTCAGCCAGCTGGCTAAATGGCGAAGCAAGGAACTGACCCTAGGTAATTTGGCACCTATGCGTGTTCTGTACCCTCCCAGACTGCCACCAAGTATATTAGATTGTGGCAGAACCAACACTCAAATGCAGTTATCAACATCTAGGCATCTACAATGCTCTTTTGAAACATTTAGAATCACAAAGAATCTCAGCAAATATTTGTGTATTTTGTTTTTCTTTCAGTAGATATTTGACATACTCTGGAGACATAAAATAAAATATCTTCCCTCAAAAAAAAAAAACAACTACATATAGAAACATGTAAACAGTCTTCAGGCTTTCATCGATACAATTGACATTGTCATATTATCTGTAAGTCATCAGTGCTGGAAAAATTCTGAAGACTTGTGAGATGATTTCCAGTAAGCAAGACTTGAGAAAAGGAAATTTTTTTGAGGCAGTACCTTTTATTTTTATTTTACATTTATTTATTTATTTTGAAAGAGAGCGCACACCAAATGAGTAGGGGAAGGGCAGAGAGAGATAGAAAAAGAGAGAGAAAGAGAGAATCCCAAACAGAACCTGCTGACAGTGCAGAGCCCAAAGTGGACTTGTGACCCGAGCCAAAACCAAGAGTGAGATGCTTAGCCACCCAGGTGCTCCTTGAATCAGTACGTTAAGAATAACCACAATTTTGATAGGTAGATTAAGGATAGAGGGTTAGTTAGTTTGTTTGTTCTTGTTTTTTAGAGGAGATATTAGAAACATAATTAAGAGGAAGCCAGGTTTAGAGAGTAGACCAGTTCAATAGATCCAAGAATTATTTTACAGGAGTTGTGGACGATGAGCCTGGAAGGAGCCTGGTGCTACATCCTTGGGTTCCAGTTTTGGGGTATAAGAATATATTGGAAAAATTTGGGGACATTGGAGTTTCTTAAGTGAAGTAAAAACTTTGGCGATTTAGGGACTCTGACACTATGTTTGGAATGTATTAGGATGAGAAAAGAGTAGAGATAGGAAGACCATTTGTGCTTTGATTACAGTGGATCAGATGTGTCTGAGCCAAACTTTTTTGAAGAAAAGGCTCTTGTGGATCAGGTAGCTATTTTTCATGAGAATGTAGTTACAATTATACTTGTATCTCTCTATGAATGAAGCACGGGACTCATTTGTATTGCCTTAGAGCATTAAATGGCTCTTCCAAAACTACTGTATTTCATTCTTACGAGTTACAGTGAGTTTAATGTTCATTACTACGTGCTCATATACATGCCTTGAAAATATAGTACTGAGGTGATAGCCTATAACTTCTTCTTTTAATACTGTTGCTGGGATGCGAGTGCTAAAATTCGGTACAATATTGGGAGCATTAGTTTAAGCCATAGAGAGCCTTGTAAACTTACAATTGCTTTTTGATGCGCTTGGGTTTGCTTTGCAGAGACAAAAAGGAAAAGCTACAAATCGTGCTTATCATTTCTCACTGTGTCAAATAATCAACTATTTGAAAGTTTCAAACATTATTACATCATTAAATTTTAAATAGGATGCAATGCTGACCTCGTTTATTAAAATCTGAAATCATCGTAGAGTGTATACTGAAAAAAACGTGGAATATTAGCCAATTTCATTAAGTGTAATTATATGAATATACAATTTTATGTCCTGTGTATGATTCTTCCGGCCAGTTGAAGTTTACATAAAGGAACCAGTTGTTGAGTATAGTTTTGAGCTCAGGCAGACCTTGTTTTATTGTACTTTGCTTTATTGGGCTTTGTAGATACTACATATTTTTTTACAAATTGAAGGTTTGTGGCAACCCTGTGTCACCCACGTATTGGCCCTACTTTTCCAACAGCATTTATTCACTGTGTCACATTTTGGTAATTTTTCCAATGTTTCATACTTTTTTCATTACTATTATATTTGTTATGCTTATCTGATCAGCGACCCTTGATACTATTGTAATTGTTTTGGGATGCCATGAACCATGCTCAGATAAGATGGCAAACTTAACCTAGAAATGTTCTATGTGTTCTGACTGCTCTACCGTCAGGGCATTCCCACATCTCTCTCCCTCTCCTCGGGCCTCCCTATTCCCAGAGACACACAGATATTGAAATTAGGCCAATGAATAACCCTCTAGTGACTGCTAAGTGTTAAAGTTAAAGGGAAAGTCATACATGTCTCATTTTAAGTCCAAAGGTAGGAGTTATTAAGCTTAGTGAGTTAGATACGTCAAAACCCAAGACAGGCCAAAAGCTAGGCCTCTTGCCCCAAACAATCAGTAAGCTTGTAAATGCAGAGGAAAAGTGCTTAAAGGGAATTAAAAGTACTTATTTTATGAATACACAAGTGATAAGAAAGTGAAACAGCCTGACTGCTGATAGGGAGAAATTTTTAGGGGCTGGATAGAAGGTCAAACCAGCCCCAACATTCTCTGAAGTCAAAGCCTAATCGAGAGCAAGACCCTAAATCTCTTCAATTCTGTGAAGGCTGAGAAAGGTGAAGAAGCTGCAGAAGGAGGAAAGTTCAGAGCTAGCAGTGGTTGGTTGATGAAGTTTCAGGAAAAAAATCCATTCCTATAATATCAAAATGCAAAGAGAAGCAGCAGATGGTGATACAGAAGCTGCAGCAAGTTATCCAAAAGGTCTAGCTAAGATAATTAATGAAGGTGGCTACAATAGACAATAGATTTTCAATGTAGATAAAACAACCTTCTATTGAAAGACGTTGCCATCTAGGACTTTCATGGCTAGAGAGGGGAAGTCAAAGCTTCAAAGGACAGGCTGACTCTCTTGTTAGGGACTAATCCAGCTGGTGACTTTAAGTTGAAGCCAGTGCTCATTTGCCATTCTGAAAATCTTAGGGCTCTTTAGGATCATGCTAAATCTAGTTTGCCTATGCTGTGTAAATGCAACAATAAAGCCTAGATGACAGCACATCTGTTTACAACATGGTTTACTAAATATTTTAAGCCTACTGTTGAGACATTCTGCCCAGAAAAGAAATTCCTTTCAAAATATTACTACCTGTGACAATGCACCTGATCACCTAATAGCTCTCGTGGAAATGCATGACAAGATTCATGTTTTCATGCCTGCTAGCACAACATCCCATGGATCAAGACTAATTTTGACTTCCTAGTCTTACTATTTAAGCAATACATTATATAAGGTCAAATCTGCCACAGATAGTGACTCCTCTGATACAATAGGGCAGAGTCCATTGAAAACCTTCTAGAAGAGATTCACTATTCTAGATGCCACGAAGCACATTTATGATTCATGGGGAAAAGTCAAAATACTAACATTAATAGGAGTTCAGAAGAAGTTGATTCCAACCTCTATGGATGATTTGGAGGAGTTCAAGACTTTAGTGGAGGAAGTAACTGCAGATGTTGGTGGAAATAGCAAGAAACAAGAACTAGAAGTAGAGCCTGAAGATGAGACTGAGTTGCTCCAATCTTATGATAAAACTCAAGAGATGAGGAGTCACTTCTTATGGATGAGCAAAGAAAGTGATTTCTTGAAATGAATTCTACTCCTGGTCTTCCCTGCTGTGAAGACTATTGAAATGAAAATCAAGGTTCTGGGATATTACATAGACTTAGTTGAAAAACCAGCAGCAGAATTTGAGAGGGTGGACTCCATTTTTGAAAGAAGTCCTACTCTGGATAAAATACTATCAAACAGCATCACATGCTACAGAGAAATCATTTGTGAAACTAACGATCAATCAATGCAACAAACTTCATTGTTGTTTTATTTGAAGAAATTGCCGCAGCCACCCCAGCCTTCAGCAGTCACCACCCTGATCAATGAGCATCCATTAACATCAAGGCAAGACCCTTCCACTGGAAAAAGATTTCAACTTGGTGAAAGCCCAGTTGATGCTTAGCATTTTTTTCAATAAAGTACTTTTAAATTAAAATGTGTTATATAATGTTGTTACACACTTAATAGATTGCAATATAGTGTAAACATAACTTTTATATGAACCGGCGAAACAAAAAGTTCATTTAACTTACTTTATTGCAATATTCACTTTATTACGGTGTTCTAGAACTGAACCCACAATATCCCTAAAGTATGCTTATAACCTTTCATTTAATATTTTATTCTATACTTGAGACTTTAGTAAATGGGTTTTTGGATCACCATAGACATTTAGATGTAAAATAGGTATTGGAAGCTTTATCCAATATATAACGTATACAAGACCATATAGTTGAATATATATAAGGATCCAGATACCAACTTATTCAAAATATTTTATTCTTACCTGTGTTGCATAAAGCTTATAATTTGTATTTGGAGATAATTATTCCCAGCTATATTTTCTTAACTATGAAACAAAATACTGGAAGTGGAGGCCAAGAAGAAAATGATTAAATAAAAAAAATAACCCTCACAACATCTGCCTAACTATTCATTATAGTTTTGCCTTGGGTGGTATATACAAGACATTCTCTGTTTAAGTACATGCTTTAAATCTATACTTTAACCAACTGATTGTAGATTAATGTATATCTTTTCAATAGACTCGATACTACACTACAAAGAGTATAGAAATTGGTCTTCGAACAATGAACAGGACACAAGTTAACAGATTCCTTTTGGTCTTTACTCAGTGGTAAATCCAGCATAACTCTAGATTAATTCTGGAAACTAAAAATAGAATTATGCATGCAGCTGGCGCCTCCTGTAGACATATTTGTAGTGTTGAGATAAACAGATCCATGGATCCAGATTCTAGAGCCTTAACTAGGGATCCAGATGAGAAATTTTAGTGCCTTATGCATGGGATAAATTTTAACAGATAAATTAATATTTGCACAAGTATGAATGGTTCCACATGGTCGAGGGTTTATCATTCTTTCTGAAGAACAAACAATATTGCATCTATAGATCTGCAGGTCTATTAATGTGAGTGGAGATGTAAGGAGTGATACACTGTCTTTGGCAGCTTCTACGTATTCCATAAGCAATGTTCATGTAATTTCCTATTTCATAGATTCAGTTATCTTGCAGTTCAAATATTCAAATCCCTGAAAGAGTTAGGAAATTCCATTTTGACCTAGGGAAGGAGTCTTCTCTACAGCCTTTCTCATTGTTTCCCATATTAAATTATGATGTTTTAACCAAGTTATCTTGCTTTCCCTTTTTGACTGAAACAAAAATTTTATCAGATTGTAGGAAAAGTTAGTTTTTGAGAATTAGTAGACCCAAAATAAAACTAATAGCTGAAAGTGAGCACAAGTAGAATTTGTTAGTGACTACATATTGATGAAAAATTTATTGGTAAAATTTGGCCCAGGACCTAGAAAATTTTGATTTGGCTAAAACAAATCTATAAATTTTTTTAAATAAATCATGGCAGCATAAAATATGATCAGAAAAACTTGAGGTAAACCCCAAAATGATGAATGAATTAAATTTTATTGTGAAATGCACACAAAATGAAAACAATATCAGTAAAATTAAAATGAAAATAAAAATATTGGAATATAACTCTAATGAATGAAACATGAATCAAAGAATTTAGGGATCCAGATGAGAAATTTTAGTGCCTTATTCATGGGATAAATTTTAACAGACAAATTAATATTTGCACAAGTATGAATGGTTAAATTATTTAATTAAACTCTAGAAGATAAAATCTCCAATGTTTTATCAGTGATGATGTAATTCATTCAAATGTGTTTGTAATCATTTTTAAAAAGTTTTCATGGTCAACGCACTGTGGTCATGAATATCCATCTGTTCACAAGAAGGGGTTCAAGGGGACAGGATCAAAATATGTTCTGCCCTTCTCATGTACATCATGATGGAGGAGGCTCCTCTCACTGTGCTCATGCTCAGTAATGATTAATTAATTTTATTTTTGTCATTTCTTTTTTCCCCGGCATTTGTTTAGTCATCCATATGAATGCATCTTTTTCACCTGTTATTGTATATGGACATCCCAGTGGTTGTGAGTTGAGTTGGCTCTTATCCCATATTAGAGCCCATAGAAATGAAACGAGTTACCAAAGGATTCATACAAAGTAGGTGGCCCAGCCAAGCAGGAAACACAAGCTAGTCTAATTCATTTTCTCAGTATAACATAACCAGAACTTGAAAATACTGATGAGCATTTACTTTAAGCAGTCAACTCATACGAGAGTGTTTTCTGTTACTTTATTTGGTGGTTAATATCACCCATCTTTCTTGAAATTGCTCTAGGCTATGCAGTACGGCCAGTCCTTCATGTATCTCCATTACGTCATAGTCCTCTGTCCAAAGCCATGTACTAGGAAGCACATAGGACCAGGATTCAAAAGAACCAGGTCTTATTTGCAGAATTGTGGGAACTTGCATGTGGAATTTTATTTCCCTGAACCTCAATTTTCTCATCTATAAATTTAGGATGACCTTGCCCGCTCTGTTTATTTTACAAGGCTGTTTTGTGAAAGAATGATAACAAAATAGTAAGCTTCTAGAGATTAAAGGCACTATCTTTATCAATTTTTTAGCCACAGAAACTATTGTAATGTCAGATGCATTAAATATAAAGAGCAAAGGAGATGAAATTGGACAAAATGTAAAATACAATTTTCTATAAAGAGTACAAGAGTGATTTTTATTGGTGATTATTCTACCTTATCTGAAAGATTTGTCCTTCCTTTGTTTTTCCTCTAGGACCACTGAGGTTCTTATCGCAGACAGAATCTGTCACGGCCTTTATGGGAGACACAGTGCTACTCAAGTGTGAAGTTATTGGGGAGCCTATGCCAACAATACACTGGCAAAAAAACCAACAAGACCTGATTCCCATCCCAGGTGATTCCCGAGTGGTGGTCTTGCCCTCTGGAGCCTTGCAGATCAGCAGACTTCAACCCGGGGACACTGGAATCTATCGATGCTTAGCCCGGAATCCAGCCAGCTTAAGAACAGGAAACGAAGCAGAAGTCAGGATTTTGTCAGGTACTGGTGTGCTCAATAAAGAGCAGAATTATATTCTTTGAAGTAGTTTGAACAACAATTTTCCCTTTAACAAATACTTTGTAATAGTTTTTTAAGTTCTGTATTTTTTGGTAGTTTTGTTTTATATTTCCTTCCTTCCTTCCTTCCCTCCTTCCTTCCTTCCTTCCTTCTTTCCTTCTTTCTTTCTCTCTTTCCTTCTTTGTTTCCTTCTCTCTCTCTCTCTCTCTCTTCCTTCCTTCCTTCCATCTCTCTCTCTTCCTTCCTTCCTTCCTTCCTTCCTTCCTACCTTCCTTCCTTCCTTCCTTCCTTCCTTCCTTCCTTTCATTTCTTGTTAGTAGATGAGGGTATGCCAAAAGCATTTCTTATCCTTCTTGGGGTTATAGTTGAAGTTTGTAGAAAAACAGGTATTTTCCTTATATTTGACCTCTTTTTGGTATGTATTCACTCATCCTCTTAATATACAATTCTTTGTGTAAAGTTGACTGGTAAGCATTTTTTAAGGTTTATTTATTTCTGAGGCAGAGAGAGAGAGAGAGAGAATGTGCACAAGTGGGGGAGGGGGAGAGAGAGAGACAGAGACTCAGAATCTGAAGTAGCCTCCAGGCTCTGAGCTGTGAGCACAGAGTCCAATGCGGGTTTCACCCCTTTGAACCCTGAGATCATGACCTAAGCTGAAATCAAGAGTTGGATGCTTTACCTCCTGAGTCACCCAGGTGCCCCCACTGCTAAGGATTTTTAATGTATTATTTTATTTTCATCCGATAACATTCTAAGAAATAGTTATTATTATCCCCATTTTCAAAGGATGAAAGTGAGGTTTGGCAAGGTTAAGAACCTTCCACTGGTTAATACTGAACATTCATTTACTCATCAGTTCATATACTCATTTCTGAGAAACATCGGGCTAAGTCCAGGGCAGTGATGAAGACTGACTTATTGGAATGTTGGGTGAACATGGACATGTAAGTCATTACAATAAAGTGTGACTGATACTATGATAAAAGAATTTGTTTCTCTCTATTTCTTATCTTCCTTTCTCTTATCCGACAAATCTAAGACTTTCGGCTCCTTTTCTTCTCCTAAATAACCAGAGGTCAGACTGGCTATTTTCTAACATCTGTTCTCTTCCAATAACTGCCACTATCTTCTATCTATGTAATACCTACTTTCCCATTTAATCACACTACAGGGTTTACAGAGACTCACTTGTGAGAATCACAAAGAAGGCACACACTTGAGTAATTGTGACAGACTTCCTATCAAAGCACTGATGTGGCTTTTGTCTCCACATGCTGTGTGCAGTTATCACAGGTCCTTCAGCTACAGAGAGGGTAGCATTCGTAAGTCCACTTCAAAAGCAAACTGGCAATTTGAACATTTCCAGGTACTATGATAAGGACATCTCTGAAACCTCTTCTAATTCTTTTGTATACTCTCTCCTCCATCAGTCACAGAGGTACTGACTTAAACGTGTCAATAACCATCAGCACCTCTGTTCCCTTTCATCCACTAGGCAGTGACAGATGCTAATGTAGCATTTATTCCCAACACATACATACATTTATCTAGGCATCCATTAGATACACAAAAATTTTAAATATTTATATTCATATGTCCTTAATAATGCATCTAAGTCAATCAAATGGGAAACCTAGGTAAGTCACATAGAAAATTGGCCAGACTATGTTAGGCTATCTTAATATCAGTGAAAAGTCTGTTTTCCAGTGGTATTAAGGGATAAAGCTGGACTAATTAAATATTAAATCTGAAATGGAATGTTCTGAAAGACACAGAGACATTAGCATCAGATCACCCTTTACATTTATTTATTCACCTTGTAAAACACATTTGCATTCTAATCCATGGAGATTTGTTTAAAGCCAAATTTCATCTTGTCAATTTGGCGAAAATCAAGGATATGTTGGTATACTTTGGAGGTGTGTGGGCATTTTTTATGTGAATGGAAACTGTAATTTGTTTAAATCATTACATAGAATGAGAAATTTTCTCCAAGTCCTATGAATTCTAATATAAGTTTCCAAAAGGATTTATGAGCTGAGGCACACACACACACACACACACACACACACACACACACACACACACTATTGTCATACTTGGTTAAGCCTGTCTCATATACTATTGACAACATAAAGGATCTGCTGAAGGAACATATGTTTGTTTCATTTATCCTTGAGTTTGCAAGTTGGTTTAGAGGTCAAATACACAAATCCACTGCAAGTCAAAATGGAGTAAGAGAATGAATGGATGAATGGATGAATGGCCAATCCAAGCCTCTTTTAATTGCCACTTATGATTTTCTCATTTTTAAAATCATGCTAATCCCTTCTGAATCAATTTCTGTTTTCTCTAAGTACCAGTCTGAGGGAGTAACAAATTACATATAGAGAGGAGCCACTCTCTATTCTAATGCTTATTTAATCAGGTAAGATGGAGTCAATTAAAATAGAAAACTATCGAAGTATTAACATGACTTAGAAGCATTAAAGTGGTATCTGAGTGGTCACCACTCTTTAAAAAACTATATTCTTCATGGTCATTTAAGTGCCATCTTGACTTATGAAGTTATCTGTTTTTGTATTAGTTTTAAACATAAACGCTAAAGTGTGTAAGGATTTATCTAGTACTAATTCATATATACTTTGTTGTTCTTATTCAAGTTTATATAAAATAAAAGTTGCCCCCTTTATATATAAGATGCCCAATATCACCAAGTAACTAAGTATTCTATTAAATTCAGATTTTAAAAATCAAATAGTTGTTTTCAAATGCTGCCTTTCAACAAGCATTTTCAGTTTATTTACTAAATAAATAAATACCTTATTCAACAAACTCTCCAGTGAATTTTGTGTACCTGCCATCTTGCTGGTTGCTAAGAATACAGACTTGGGAGACGGTGGACTAAGACAGTGATAGTGTAATGGGGAAGGTAGACCATGCAAGGGGACTATGCTGTGAACAAAGTAACAGTGGCACTCCCTTACATACACCAGGTGCCAATTACGAAGAGCAAAGAAGTGTACACCAGGACAGATAAACAGCATCAGCACAGCATAGAGAAAAGAAATATGATAGCTCTTCAGGGGACCTGCATTAAGTCTTCTTACCAGGTCTTAGGACGCAGGAAGTGTTGCAGGGGATGAACTGGAAGTAAGGAAAATAAACTGGAAGAAGGAAGTGAAGGCAGAATGTGGGATATTAACCTGGAGAGAATTGACCACAAGTGGCTACTAAAGTGCTATCAGGTAGGATTCATGATGAAGCTGAGGGAGGAGATCTTCACTAAGGATAGGTCTTAGAAACACACAGATTACTAGGGAGAGGATGAAGTCTGGGCTCAGTAAAATCTAGAGAGTGGCACTTTTCCCGAAGATTGGGGGTGGAATGGGGTGCTATTGTGTTCAAGAAGAATTACAAACTTTTTAATGAGATTTCCCTATAACATTTTATACTTTCCAGATTAAATGAATAATTACTTATTTCATTCAAAGGTAGGGAAATCGGTAACTAATTTAATGCGTTGATTAATGTTTTAAGGCAGAAATTGAATTCTTGCTTGTGAGAAATGGTACATTTTTAACAGAGTAATTTAACAGAGTAAATTGGTGTTAAATCGTTGTAAAGGGGTTTTGTTTTGAAATACTGATAACACAACAGTAAGTAAGATTGTGATGGTTTAAAGCATCTCATTGCACGTGATGGAGAATGTATGAGATATTGAGGGGCCACAGGGATTGTCAGGTTCACTTTATTTAGTTCTCATGACATCTGAGTGCCAAGCAGTAGATTGAATTGCTGAATTATAAATCTGCTTTAGGTACTAGGTCGACTGAAATAAGTGGCCCATACATTGGAACTCTTATTTCAGTTTTCTTAATGGCCTAATTGAATTGATCAGTTGGTAATCCAATCTATTGTTCATTTGTTTAACTGCAATTAAATGACTCTGGGTCTTGGATAGACCTGAACTCTAAATATCTGTACATTTAGAAGCACTGGCTTTTAATGGAATAAATTGGACTAAAGTATATTTTGAATGATTTTTCTCTCTAATATTTATTTTCGTTGACATGCATTTTAACAGAAACCATTTCAAAATTCATATTATTTAAAAGAAAAATTATATATGTATAATAATTTATATCTATAATTTAATTGTATTATATATAATTTAATTTAAACCTATATATTTTTGCATAATTTAAAATAATATATATAATATATATAACAATATATATTATATATAATAATATATAATATAATTTAAAACTATTATGTATATAATTAATTTTAAAACAAATAGTTTCAGAACTATGTTTATCACCAAGAATCTATTACCAATGGATACATAAAACTTTTTCATTTGACTGAATATTACTTATATTTCAAAATTAATTATAGTTTGCTACCATTTGTTTTTATAATTTCCCAGAATAATAGTCTGTAGGAGAAAACAAAGAAGACACATTCTTTGTTTTTTTTGTTTTTAATATACCATTGAGCCAGACAGTTAATTCATGTAACCATATGTCTAACATAAGGAAAGGGATGATAAATTCAAGTAAACATATCTAGTTCCAAATAGCACAGACAAGGGTTAAGTCAATTTTAGGTGGAAAATTTGCAGACTGTATGTAGAGATGATTCCTTTTCTAGATATCAGATGATAATCATTTGTAGAATGGTAACAGATGATAAATTTGAAATGAGAAGTTGGACCTATTTATGGAAAACATTGAATCCCATGTCTAGAAATTTAGACTTGATTCTATTCACTTTACTGAATATTTTTGAGTAATATATATCATGATATAAACACAAAAAAGCAGAAATAAGAAAGTGAAGAGCAAATCAAATTAACTTGTAACCTGGTATTTTAGAACCATACTTAATGTTTCTCACTGCACTAAAGGATTTTCTCACAGGCTGCTTTTTTATTTTGGTTAGTTTTGAATAAAACTATTTCTGATGCTGTGCTGTAAACAGAATGCTATTCACCTTTCATAGGTCTAAGCTGGATAAAATGGATTCTTCCACTTCTCTCTTGCATGTACTTAGAAAAGAGTATTATATTTGAGACAGTATTATATTTGAACCATGTTTCCTAAATAGTAAATCAGATTTAATTCACATTGTATGAAGGAGTCAGCATGTGGACTGCCACAATCTATTTCATATTGAGTTAATATCGATTAATTGAAATATTATTATAATAAGCATGGAGTATGACACCGGACTAGGTACAAATCTCAGTCCTATCATTTACTAGTGGTGCAATTTAGCACAGGTTACTTAATCTAAATCTTTATTTATTTTGAAAAAGGTAGAGAGTAATGTTACTTAGCTCTTAGAGTGGTTATAAGGTTTTAACTTAAGAGGCCAAATACAATGCCTGGAATTACTAAGTCCTTATTAATATATAATATAATATAATATATTACAATTACTTTGGCATCTTAGAAATTCCAGTATTAAACAATTTGATTCTCATATCAATATTATTTATCTGATTGTAAATTACCTGATTTTGATTCTGGATATCTAAGTGTTCATTTGTTTGGTGGGAGTTGATTATAAACATACTTACACTATTTATTCATAGTATCATCTGTCTCTACATTTGTTTTTCATGTCAGTTAAAAGGCAGCATATACTGCAACTGTTTCTTCTCTAGTAATGCACTCCTGCATGGTATTCACCCCAACTTTCCATCAACATCATTTTGTTTGCTATGTAAAATATTGCAGGAGACACTGGCTTAGGAATGACTTAGAAGATAATTAAGACTTCTGATATTTGATCTTTATTAGGAATTACCAATTCACTGCATCTTCAAAAATCCTTAATTTCCTTATCTTTTAATAGAAGAGGTTGGCCTAGAACAGCCTCTCCAAATTTCCTCACTATCAAGACTCTCATTTATTATTTCATTCCGCATTCATCTCCAACTCTGCCTTTATAATTGCAATGTTTAAAAAGTTCAAATTCAAACTCTATTAAAAACTATAAGGCCATGCTAAAACACAATCAGTAACTGTCAAAGGTGAATCTCATACAATATGAGACAGTCCTACTTTTAAATAAATTTTAAAAAACAATGTTTTTGAAGTGGTTTAAATTATCATAAAAAGCACACCAAAGGAAAATAAGATAACTTTTATTGTATACGGATGACCATACAATGAAATGACCAAGTTGCATGTCATGATGCCCTCTACCCCTTTACTCTCAACCATAATAGCTTTAGCTCGCCCTCTTTGAGAACAGGAGCTGGGTAAAACATGGAAACCAATGGACAGTCATGCTATTTTAGAATTAGTTTTGTAGGGCAGGTCTTTTAACCAATATAAGATAGTAGCAATAATCAGTATTTCATGATGAAATTCCATTTAGATGCAACCAAATTTATATTCTAGTCAGCCTAAAGTTTATATGTTAGTAAGCCTAAACTGACTTACAGTGGATAAGTAGACAATATCTGTTTGGTTCTTGAATTTGTTAAAAAAAAAAAAAGTCTTCATCCCTCAGTACTGTTTTGGGAACATCAACCTAGTCCAGGACTCCGAGTTAAAAGTATTAGAAATACTGGGGGATCTATTACATTTTTTTCTTGCCATGCCTGTCATTCTAATGTTACTAGTGATCTATCCCTCACTAGATCCACTAGTTTTTTCTGTTTTCATTCTGGACCTTGAGTGATATTAGATATTATTTATACGGTCTCCTCTAAACTTCCATCCCCTGATATGTTGCTATTTCATAAAAGGTCAAAAACAAAAATGGTACATTTGAGATTGTTCTCTCTAAGGAGTAATGAAGATTTCTTAACAAATACAGAGTCTTTCTTTTCCCAAGAGTATTTTGGGGCCGAGATATGGTCAGCTCTGCATTTACTAGGAATATGACACTTATCATCCCCAGGGTAGGTGACTGAAGGGTGTAGCAGTCTGCCTTGACTCACAAGCAAGAGGATTTCTCTGAGCATATGTGGAGCCTGACCTATAACCTGTGAGTGCAAAAGTCACAAAAAATCAATGAAAGGACTGGTAGAGCTTCCTTTTATGGTCCTGCTTGATATCAAGCTATTCCTGGAGTATAAAAAAAGACATATATAGTTATGAGTTATGGGCATACCTTTAGTATTCAACATTGGCCAAATAGGAAATAACCCAACTACTTATTTGGTTCTTTATCAAAAACAAAAATTAGAGTAAATAATCTATTGCTTTTCTGGAAAGGCTGCTTTATGCATGTATATAAATTATGCAGAGTTCTGGGTTCCCTAAACTAACTTTGACACATCGTAATGGCAACATTTGTTTTCTGGGACTCTGCCGTCAGCTGTAAAATTACAACAACAAAAAAAATCATGCTATAAATGTAAAACCACTTCCTTCAACCCTGCTACAAAATGAAACCGATAGACTCGAAATTTGCCCATGAGACAGAAGGGATACAGCCATATGCCATTGGTAAGAATAGACACTCTGCTTTCTTCTTCCAAATTCTGTCTACAAATAGCAGTATGTGTGTGTACATGGATAAAGAAAGAGGAAATATGAACAGATGTAGGAATATTTACAGAGAGGGAATGTCATTTTTAGTACTGAATTGGTGTAAATGAGGAAGGGAAGTAATAGAATCATGGAAGGATGAATACTAGCTCCTGAGAAATGATTTCTTTCTTCTTCTCTGTTTAAAGCTCTTTGGCTTTCAGCCAGATGGAGTTTTATTTTTTTTTTATTAAATAAATTTTTATTTTCTTGTGACCACACTGGATTAGGCTGGTTTTTAATAAAAGACACTCTGAACACAGAGTTAGAAGTAGCTTGATGGAATTTTTCACTCAGGGCACATATTATTATACCTAGTGGGGTTTGAAGACACAAGGTACCTGCTGAATTTCCTGAAACAGAAGTAGATGAGGGATGGCTACGGAGCCAGCAGGTGAACAGTAGGTTAGCTTGAAATTGAGGATGCAGACAGGGAACTAGCTCTGTGAAGTTAAATTAATTTGTAACTCTTATGCCTGGGAAGAAATCAAAGAGAATACCCCACTGTCGCCTGCAGTGTCCTTTCATTTCCAATTGGAAAAGTGTTTGATATTCCATTGAGGCAATCATTTAATAAAGAAAACCAAAGAGTATACCACAAGGAGGGGAAAAAAGGTTTGCATTCAGAAAGCATAAACATTAAAAGCAAGTACTGGTTATTTTGAGGAAGATAGTTATTAAATTGTGAAAACTAGTATTTTTGTCTTGCTGGCACAGACACCAACAGTCCATAATTAAATTTCTGTCTGCCTCAGTTATTCTTTAGATTCAGCTATGCAGGTTTAGTGTTGAGATTCACAAACGATAATTGAGGAAAATGGCCCCATTTTGTCATCACAGGGTGAATATGCATTCCACTCACCGGTCACATCTAATATCCTAGAATAATAATAAACAGAGTCACCTTTCACTATAAAATGTATCCAGTGTCGGATAGCATATGTAGTCAGTCCAGTTTTCTATCATGAGGTAAGACAAAATCATGTGGCCCCGACACATTTGGGAAAACCTGCAAATGCAGAGTCAAATTTAGCTTCCAGCTGGCCTCGGAGACTCAATTTGGCCACTTTCATGTCCAACAGAAACCTTTTTTTTTTTTTTTAATTGAAATGCCCTTAAATAGAAAATACTGTCTCTACTCTCACTAGTGTGCCTCCCCCATGTCTCTTTGGGTAATGAGCTCTGAAGACAGTTGAGTTTTTATTTCTAAATATGTGAAGTGTAGGTAAATATATCAGGTTATATGATCCAAGATGCTTATTGATTTTTATTTATTTAATTAAAAAAAATTTTTAATGTCTATTTTTGAAAGAGAGAGAGACAGAACACAAGCAGTGTAGGGACAGAGGGAAAGGAAAACAGGGAGTCTGAAGCAGGCTCCAGGCTCTGAGCTGTCAGCACAGAGTCCCATGTGGGGCTTGAAACCGTGAACTGCGAGATCATGACCTGAGCCAAATTGGCTTAACCGACTGAGTCACCCAGGTGCCCATTGATTTTTAATAATCGATTGCTGAAAGACAGTGATTGGAAATATTGAAGATTTTTACCACCTTCACAAATGCAAAGTAATAATAATGATAATAATAGAAATAATAATAAGGAAGAGGAAGAATAATATTTATTATTCTTATCAGTTTCTACTTCAAGGATGCAAAACTATTCCCATGTTGGAAGGAAATGGGCTTCTTGAATGTATCCGAAGATGGGCTAATTTGTGGAAGCTGTGTCTACATTGATTCTCAAAGTATGCTCTATGGACTCTTAGTGTTTCTTGAGACACTTTAAGGGAATCTGCAGGGTCAAACCCATTTTAATGATCATGCAGGTTTTTATTTTGTGTTTTTTTTTATCGTTTCACCATATTGACAAGAATACCTTTCACAATGCAATAAAAATTATTAAGTTTATTAATTCTTAATCCTTAAGTTCATGTATTTTTAATATTCTGCATATCAAAAGAGGAAATGTATTTGAAGGATGTCTAAGCACATTGATTTTCTTTATTTTGGTGATCATTTGAGTTTCAAGCTGAATTAGCTACCTTTTTTTTTTTTTTTATGGAACACCATTTTCACTTGAAAGAGCAATCAACGGAAAAACTGTAGCTATTCAGACTCGGGTACTAGTTAGACATTTTCTCAAAAATGAACAAAGTGAGCCAGTCAGTTTAAGGAAAATAGTATCAGCTGCCAAGGATGAAATTCAAGCTTTTAAGTTAAAATTAGAAATTTGGAAAACTTGTATCTGCCACTAGAAGCATGGCTGCATCACAACATTAAAAGCCCTTTCTACTGGGATTGGTGGCAATAGTAATAAATGGGATTTTTTGATACCGTATAATGAAGTATGTCGACGCTGGGAACATGTGTCTGACTCTCTATGCCATCCCAAATGACCACAGCTTGATGTGACAGAATCACGCATGGGTAAAAGATCTATTCAAAATGCAAGATAGAGCAATGGATGTTTATATAGCAGTGGAGAAGGTTTATTAATATGGCGTCAGATTCCATGTTACAAGTAACTTTCAAGAAACTACTCACTGGTGTAGTGTTAAAGGATAAAATCTACAATTATTTGAAAAGGTTGTTAAAATATGCCTTTCCTTTTCCAACTACATATCTGTTGGAGGTTAGTTATTTTCATGTAATTTAACCAAATAAGCATATTAGAACAAAGTAAATGCATTATGCAATATAACAGTCTAGTTATTCTCTATTAAACCACTCATTAAAATTTTAGAAAAATGTAAGGTACTACACCTCTTCTCACTAATATTTTTTGGACAATACAGTTAAAATACATATATTATTGGAAAATACAGTTAAAATACATATATTATTGGAAAATACAGTTAAAATACATATATTATGGTAAATTGTGAATATGCAAAGAATACATATTTTTAAAAGTCTCTCAATTTTGACTTTTAATATGGTAAATATTTACGGCTATAACCTACATAGCCATATGTAGGTTGGGGTCTTCAATAATTTTTAAAAGTATAGTGGTTTCTGAAACCAAATAGTTGTGGGAGTCACTGTCTACATCATGATTCATTTTCCTGATGATTATAGATCAGTCCTCTCCAACTTGGATAAAAGTTTAAGCCAAATATATTGGCCAAACTTTTCATTTAAAAAGTAGAAACGCAGGAAGGCAGGAAGGCAAGAAGGAAAGCAGGTAGCAAGGCAGGAAGACAGACAGGAAGGCAGGAAGGCAGAAAGAGAGGCAGGCAGGCAGGCAGGCAGGCAGAAGGTAGGAAGTCAGGAAAGCAGGAAGGCAGGAAGGAAGGCAGTCGGGAAGGAAAGAAGGAAGGAAGGATAAGCAAAGCAGCATGCTGCCTTAAATGTTACGCTTTAAATGCAATCTAAATGTGTACGTCAGAAATCAATATCACTGTCAAGATTCCTTTCTCTCTAGTAACGTACTACCCCCTGGCCCTCTGAGGAGGATTAGCTTTATTGCCACCAAGATGAGAATAAGATGAGGTCTGAGAATCAGGCCAAGATTTCCAACCCCTCCCCCACCCCAACAGGAAAAGTT
The DNA here is from genome assembly GCA_030068075.1 of Paguma larvata. NCBI lineage: Eukaryota > Metazoa > Chordata > Mammalia > Carnivora > Viverridae > Paguma > Paguma larvata. The sequence continues at coordinate 21,397,818 of CM057835.1, read as the reverse complement.
AAACTGGGTTTTAGTCTGAGTAAGTCAGACTGCTTATAATCAATTTAGAAAAATGGTGGCATAATTTTTGCATTCACTTCATGAGCATCATATTAGAGGTCTGCTTTTTTTTTTTTTAGTTTTCAATACAAAAATTGACAGAAAAAAATCAATTGTTGCTGATTTGATTTTAAAGCTATTGCTAAATATAATTTCTTGTCTATGTTCTTGCATTCTCCTCTCTTTTTCATTGTAAGACATAGAGCACATACATGGAAGTGTGTGAAATATACATGCAGTTTAAAGAATAAAAATAAAATGACCATTTGTGTACCTATCACCCAGTTGATGAAATAGAGTATTACAAACTGTTATTCTGATTCCATTTCCCATGATTAAATCATGTTCATTAATTAACTGGAAAAATTTGCCATGTTCTATTAGCTGAATAATTCCATTTGGGTATGAATAGTCAGTGCCCACAGAGCAAGAACAAAAATTATTTTTATGAATAGTTCTTAATTCCATCGTAGACCCATTAAAATCAATTTAGTCAACATAAGTCATGACCCAGAGTTTCAAGTTTACTCTTTCCGGGGCTTTTCCATCCATACTGTTATAGAGCCTGGAGAGAAAATTTTCATCTGCTCTTAAATATGTGTCTTATGTTTTAATCATTAACTTTTACAATTTCTTTGATCCTCGTGTAATTGTCATCCACCTTACAACACCGGAATTTAACATAACTCTCTACTCTGAAACTAATACATGTTCTTATAAAAAACCTTCAAAAATAGAGAAAAATCCAAAGATATAAATAAAAATTGCCTACGATTCTATCACACAAAAATAATCTTGGCAATTGTACCTCTTTCCTCTCCATTTCATTTCATTATTTCATTTCATTTCATTTCATGTTTATTTTTAAGAGAAGCAGAGACAGAGACAGAGAGAGCACATGTGCACGCACAAGTGGGGGAGGAATAGAGAAGGAGAGAAAACATCCCAAGCAGCTCCATGCTGCCCACACAGAGCCTGACATGGGACTCGATCTCACAGACTGTGAGATCATGACCTGAGCTGAGGCAAGAATCAGAGGTTTAACCAACTGATCCACCCAGGTGTTCCACCCTCCCTATTTTATTTAATTTTATTTTAAACATTCTTCTATTTCTTTTTGTAAGTTTATTTATTTATTTCGAGAGAGCCAGAGACAGCATGAGTGGGGGAGGGGCAGAGAGAGAGGGAGAGCAAGAACCCCAAGCAGGCTCCGCACTGTCAGCACAGAGCTCGATGTGGGGCTCAAACCCATGAGCCATGAGATCATGGCCTGAGCTGAAGTCGGATGCTTAACTGACTGAGCCACCCAGGTACCCCATCCTCCCTAATTTAAAACCTAAATCTACGTTCTTGACACTCCTCTTTAAAAAGAAATCACATTTTAGAGAAGAAAAATAAGGCAAATACCTATCGCCACATAACAAGCCAGTCTAAAATTTTGTGACTTCAAACGATTTCTTTTCTCATATAATCCTGTGGTATATCTCAGCAGTTCCTCTGCTGGTTTCACTTTGGCTCCCTTGTGTACATTTGGCAGAAGTGGAAGCTTCAAGTTGGCCTGACTTAAATGTGTGTCAGTTGGTGCTTGTTTTTGACTTAGGGGACTCAACTCAGCTATCTGCCATGTGCCTTCTTTAGGTGGCTAGACTAAGATGCTAGTCTCAGAAAAAGTCATAGGGAAACTGTAATACCTCTTGAGATCTTAGCTCCAGAGTTCATATAGTATGACCCCCATTATTATCTATTGATCAAAGTACAACACAGGGCTAGGCCAGAATTAAATTATAGGGAACTAGAGGCTTCATTCTGGGTTGAAGGAACTAAAAAATTCGTGATCATATTTAATTAATCACAATGTTGCAAAACATAGGAGCTATTTACTATTAAAAAATTTCTATTTGCTGGGGTGCCTGGGTGGCTCAGTCGGTTAAGGGTCCAACTTTGGCTCAGGTCATACTATTGCTGCTCGTGGGTTTGGGCCCCGCATCGTGCTGACAGCTCAGAGCCTGGAGCCTGCTTCAGATTCTGTGTCTCCATCTCTCTCTGCCCCTCCTCCACTCATGCAGTCTCTGTCTCTCTCAAAAATAGGAATGAAGAAATAAAACCAAATTTATCAGTCAGTAGCTGACATTTTTATACCTATCATCAGGTCACAAACACTTTTTATGGAAAGACAGGAGACCTAGAATAGTGATAACAATACTGAAGAAGAAAGCCTGAGGATGCACACTGTTTGACATTAAGACTCATTATAAAGCTACAATAGTCAAGATGGTGTGATATTGGCAAAATAATAGGCAAATAGATCAATAGAACAAAATAGAGTACCCACATAAACAAAGTCAACTGATCTTTCACAAAGGAACAAAATCAAGCCAACAGAAAGGATAGTCTTTCAACAAAACATGCTGGAACAATTGGACATTTACAAGCAAAAAAAAAAAAAAAAAAGGACAGTAAAAAAAAATTTCTAGGCATGGACATTAGACCATTTTGCAAAAATATTAAAATGAATCACAGACCTACATGTAAAACGCAAAACTATAAAAACTTCTAGGAGACAACATAGGAGAAAATCTAGGCGAACTTAGGTTCAAAAATGAATTTTTAGACCTATGAAATGATCCATGAAAGAAGAAATTGATGTCATAATATTAATAATTTTTGTTCTGCAAAATACAATGTTAAGAGAAAGTAAAAACAAGCCACAGACAGAAAATATATGCAAAATACACATCCGATAAAATGACTTGTGTCCAAAATATACAAGCAGTGGAAACTCAATGATAAGAAAACAAACAAACCAATTTAAAAAATAGGCCAATAGACACCTTACTGAAGAGGAACTAAAAGATGGAAACCAAGCATATACAGTATGCTCAACATTATTTATCACTGGGGGATTGGAAGTTGGAACAATTATAGTATTAGACACCTATTTAAATGGCTAAATCCGAAAAAAAAATGGCCATACCAAATGCTTATGAGGATGAGGAGCAGTAGGAACTCTCGTTCATTGCTAGTGGGAATGCAAAACTGCAGAGCCACTTTGGAAGGCAATTTGGGAGTTTCTTACAAAGATAAACATAGTTTTACTGTACACTATAACAATCTCTCTTCAAGCCACTTACCCAACTGAGTTGAAAAGTTATGACCAGACGAAAATCTACACATGGACATTTATGGCAGATTTGTTCAAATTGTCTTTCAACAGATGAATGGATAAAAAAGAAAACTGTGGTATATCCATGTAATGGAATATTATGCAGCAAGAAGAGTAAATGACTATTGAACACCCCAAAGACATAGAGAAACCTTCAGTGCATATTACTAAGTAAAAGAAATCAATATGAGAAGTCTATATACTGTAGAGTTCTAACTATTCTGGGGAAGGTACAACTATAGAAATAGCAGAAAATCCAGTGATTTCCTGGGATTTCAAATAGGGGTGGTGGGAGAAGAATGAATAGATGAAGATTAGGGGATTTTTTTAGGGTGGTGAAACTATATGATACTGTAATGGTGAATACTGACATTGTGCATTGGTCAAACCCATACAACTATACAACACAAAGAGTCAACCTGATGTATGTTATTGACTTTAGTTTAGAATAATATATCAATATCACTTAATGCAAGTTGTTAAGTATAGGGGAAACAATATCAGGGGTGGGAAATAAGTATATGGAAACTCCCTACTATCCCATTTTTTTAGTAAATTAAAATTAAAAAATAAACTAAGACATTTTGTGTTGAGTGAGTTTGTTTTATAAAAAAATAAAGTATAATAGGTGATTTGAATTATTGGTTCTTTAATGGATAAATAAGTAGTAATGTACATAGCCTCCAACTAATTTTTTCTTTTAGCTATAAGATCAAATTAAGTGGATTTTACTTGATGCTATAGTATTATAATACCAGTGTATGTGTCTGTATGAGTGTGTGTATAACATATATATATGAGTGTGTGTATATGCAGTTGAAAAATTTCTACCGAGGTGGTAGAAGTAAAGCATTTGATAGATAAGACTCCATTATTAAGATAGCTATTTATAATGTACATGTTGGGAACCATCTATTTCAGGAAATCTGTTGTTCAGCAACATTATCCTTCCAACTATTTTCATTTGATTTGAAAAGTCACTTTCTAAAAGGGAAATAGCATATACCACCAGCAATCTTTTTAAAGCTTTGAGACATTTTTTTCTACAATATTGGTTTAATAAGGATTAACACATTTCAAAACTTCTTTCAATATTTTCATTGTGAAGAGTATTTATTTTTGTTGCTGTAACAACCAGAAACTGATGTGAGAAGAGAGAAAGTGTGAATTTCTCTTTCTTCACACACAGTACTTTAGATGACAATTACAATTCCAACCATTAACTGGAGAACTGATATTCTTTTATTAACCTGTGATCAAGCTGGATGGAGTTGGGTCAGGCCAAGGAAGACTAACAGCGATGTTAAAATGTTCCCCAGGTCTCCTCCTACCTCACTTCCTCTCTGCTCCTCCATGGCTCACACTATGATGCAGTTGGATCTTATCTCCCTGGCAATGTTCCATCTGCCCCGATCCTAGTTTTTAAGAGTTCTGCGGCTTCATTTTCTTTGCTTCAAGACTGTGCTTTGAGTTTGAAAAAATGACAGATTACATGCTAATTCAATTTAATGCGTTAAGTTGAAAATAGCCTAAACTAAACCTCCCTAGGGGGCTGTGGATTTTAATACGGATGTGGAAATACAGCATCTTATCTTAAATAAACTTTGAGTGATAGAAATTTAGTCAGCAGGTCAGGTTAGAGGAGTATCAGTCCTATGGTGAGAGTATCACAACAGCTGGGAGGATTTCCTCTAAGCTCACCAGTCATAGACTGCTGTTGGTGTGCCCCAGGCCTTAGGAGTGGAATATATGGAGAGATGGAGGAGAAGCTCATAACTTTCACAGAGTTTTTTCTTGACTGTGTTGAACCTTGTGCTTAGGATTTTGTAATTTTTTTTCTTATTCCACCTGATATAATTTTAGCAACTTTGGAACAAATGAGTTCTAAGGAGAATGGGAATGAGTCTTTAGGTTGAAAAGATACTTTTTCAGTTACCTGCTAAGAAAAATGGATAACGTTGGATGTATAGAACTAGAAAATGCATTGGGCTAGGTAGAAAGATAAGGAGCTCTTGATGCCAAGTTTCAGTTCTAGAGACAAATGCTTTGGGATGTAGTTAGAAATTAAAAATAAACAGAAGGCTTAGAAACAGCCAAACTTGTTGTTACACAAAACAAAATGTAATATAAGTTCTGTTTTGAAGACAGTGGGTTTTTTCTTGCACCTTCTACTTTCTATCTTCTCAATGCTTCGTGTGTTATTTAACACCATTCTAACAGCCGTGGTAGCAATGGACAAAGCAGAAGAAAATGGAATAGATATTAATGGCAGACAAACTGAACATATCAAAAATGTTCAGGTAATAACATTAAGAAAAGTTCCTGGTAATATAGTCTTGTTCTCTAATGAGAAACCAAGAAGGCCAGCAGCCCACATGAGCGACTTGTAGCCTCAAGCTTTTGCCTTTTGCCTTTTGCCTTATACCGTGATCTCATCAACAGCTAAGAATATTCTACTACCATATCCTAGAAACTAGGGATGGGAAAAAAAAAAAACTTTTAAGATTCTAGTTTATAACTTTCACTGGCATCTTTTCATTTTTTTCTTTTGTTTCTCTCTATCGGAGTGTCTTATTAGAAAAAAAAATTGGTTCAAGTCACATCATTTATCCTTACAGCGTTTTCTATAAAAAGATGTGACTTGTGTTTTCTTTTCCACAGATCCAGGACTGCATAGACAGCTGTATTTTTTGCAAAGACCATCCAATGTAGTAGCCATTGAAGGAAAAGATGCTATCCTGGAGTGTTGTGTTTCTGGCTATCCTTCCCCGAGTTTTACCTGGTTACGAGGAGAGGAAGTCGTCCAACTCAGGTATTATACATTGAAGACTTTTGTGAAGTATATGTCACTGTTTGTCTTTCTCTCATATGATAAAGTTCCCTAGAAATAGGGTTTTTAATGATAATTGATTTCCCTCTGCGTTCCTTGACATTATACAATATACAAAAGACTTTTATCCACTGGGATAAAGACATGGGGGACAGAGTCGAAATCTGTGAGATCAATTCAGAAAAGAAATTTAGAAAGCCAGGGCTGCTGTTAAAATGACAGTGTCCAAAAAAATATTCAACAAAGATACTTTGGAGGGTATCATCCTAAGGAAGTGGTATACGGAGTCAAATATTTATTAAGAAATAAAAATTTTCTGATTTGAACTATATAGCATGTCATTATAGGGTCTGTGAAGTTATTTTCAGGTCCAGTTATCCCTTTCATATTCCAGATGTAACAAATATTTAAGAAAAAACAAAAGAACATGGCTGGCTTTGAATTCGTAGACGTTCATATTAAAGCATAGTTAGAAAGAAAACTCTTAATAGAATGGAACACTTAGTCTGAAATGTTTTGATTAAATGGATTACACTTAAGAAATTAATCTTATTGATTTGGAGGTCTGGTGTACTTCTTTTTAATACTTTTATTTTCTATGATGAGAAAGGTTCATAGACATTAACTTTCATCTCCCACCTATATTATAACAACACTGTATGGTATGGTGTCACAATACTTCTGAGGATGTTAGAGAATGTGAGAAATCTGGTTGCAACTTTAGAATGTCAAATGTGTTCTCCGAATGTAGTCAGATATTACCAGTGCACAATGAAATGTGACTTTGCACAAAGATTACTAAATTGGATGTCGGGACACACGACACTTACTTCCACTGTGGGGAATCACTTCTCTGGCACTCGTGGTCCTCAAATGCAAAATAAGAGAATTGGACCAGATTATCTTTAAGTTTCTTTTCCATACTAAGCTTGGTTGCAAGTTTAATCTATTTAATTTCTTTGATCACTGCCTTCCAGTGGGACTGGTTTACCTTGAATCGATTTTTGATCAATAAATGTGATGTTATCAAAGCCCCACAAAATAGACTGTCTTCTAATTTGATAATTTGATCTTTTGTGGAGTTTATTTAAACCTCTGAGTATGTTGCCTGGTATACACATAGATATTCCTATGTTAATACGCTCTCTAATTTTATATGTCTATGTCTCACAGGTCCAAAAAGTATTCTTTATTGGGTGGAAGCAATTTGCTTATCTCCAATGTGACAGATGATGATAGTGGAACTTACACCTGTGTTGTTACATATAAAAATGAGAATATTAGTGCCTCCGCAGAGCTCACAGTCTTGGGTAAGTCAATGGCTCAAGATTCGTTTACATTGTCCTTTCCAAAATATATCACTGTGACACTTTAAGTGGCTATCACTGAATTGCCTCTTGTGTTTATTAGTATGAAATCATGAAGTCCCAATATTTCACACTTGTCCTTTCTCTTCTTTGATTATTACATAGGGGTTAAATGCAGTGTTTGAATACTTGCTCCTTGACTAAAATCTCTCTAAATATCACTCTTTCATCCAATTATTCCAAGGATACAACTGAAACCTATGAAAAATTATTAATAAGCAAATGTGTTAAATAACAAATGAGTTAAATAACAAATGAGAGATTCTCAAATATTTTATCTGGGCAAAATAAATGAAGGGATGAATGAGAGAAATTGTATAAACAATATGCACCGGAGTGGAAAAGTCAAATATCACTTGAGATGACAGGGTCCCTGACATTGAATTCAAATGACTTGGTAAGATTGTTTTGTTAATATGGAAATATTGTCGATGTGATGTTGAAAGTGAGCCATTAAAATCAAATACATCTAAGGAAAACTTGCATAGAAAGAATCTTTAAAGAAATTTAAGAGGCATAGATGGTACATCTTATTAAGAAAGGCAGGGTTACCTCATATCATTGCAAATTAATAATTGCTATATAGGGTAGGTACTCAAACACATATTTTATCATCTACCCCAGACTGTTTTTAGTCAGTTTCATTTGAATCCTGTAATTTGGAGAAAGTGTTTTACTACTTGAATTTCAATTGCTTTTTCCTGTAACAACAACAATAACAACAACAACAACAACAACAACGTTTGCCAGTCTTTGGATTTTTGCCTCTGGAATAAATCTTTTTACCTCGTAAAAAGTCCAGGAGAAATCATGGGCTCTTTAAAAGTTATTCATTAGAAATAAAAAGATATGATATGCTGAGTACATCTGCTAACCTGTATCATAATAATATTCTATCCATTTTACTTTTTGGCTTTAACGTTTATTCAGGAAGTGCTTTCATCTTCAGATAGGGTAATGATGGTTATGAGGGTGAGACAATGAGTTGTTTGTTCTTTGATCAAACTGTAAATATTAAACTAAGAATAGGCAAGGGACTGCAATTCTTTGGTTTTAGAGACAGCATTATTCTAATTGAAATATTAGCTTGTCTTTAAAATGGAAGCAATTTAATGTAGTCATTTCATACGGAAGTTTTTCAGTGAAACAGAACTTTTACATTTGTAACATCAAAGTATAGCAAAGCGGGATGGCTATACAGAAATTATTTTCTAATATATACTACTGATTATAAGGCAAATGCAATCATAGAATTATCTGGAATTTATAATGATTCTAGGTAAACTTCTAATTGCAAATATATGAGGTCAGATTTTACATCAATATAATATACAATATTTAGACACATGATGCTTCTTATTGATAGCTAAGCCAAATGCATATAATTATGATTTCTGAGAAATTAGCCAAGACATATATGTAGGGTCATACATATGTGCCCCCATACTGACATCCATAGTCTCTTCTGTGTGTACCTGTGTACATGTGTGTGTTCTCTAGTTCTGTATTGTTGGGCATTATCTTAGTTCCATGTTCTCTTTAAACACACACACTCTGGGGCGCCTGGGTGGCTCAGTCGGTTGAGCGTCCGACTTCGGCTCAGGTCATAATCTTACGGTCTGTGGGTTCTATCCCTGCGTCGGGCTCTGTGCTGACAGCTCAGAGCCTGGAGTCTGCTTCAGATTCTGTATCTCCCTCTCTCTGTCCCTCCCCTACTCACACTCTCTCTTTCTCTCAAAAATAAATAAACATAAAAAAAATTAAAAAAAATAAACACACACACGCACACACTGTGATGATTATTCTTCTGTATCTTTGTCATTTATTTTCTTATATCCTTAGGAAAATTATCGCAGAAATGTTTATACTCACACCAGCAGTGCAAGAATTGCTTGTCTCGGAAAGAATACATTTCTCTCCATGCCCAATTATTTGCCTGAAAACTTTATAAAATGGAGTCTTTTTGTTTTAATTTCCATCCTTCTTAAATTTAGATTTCTTTTTTGTACTTTTACTGGACATTTGCACTTTATATTTTGTGAGTTAACTATCCATCTTTTTGACCTTCTTATGTTTATTAAAATATTCATCTTCATTTTGTTGATTTGCAAGAACTCTCTGTATAGGAAGAATAGTAACTGTGCTGCGTAGGCTCTACATGTACATACTTTGTTGTTTCTGTTTTTTGCTTTTATTTTACATTTTGTATAGGGTATCACATATTTCGTTTATGGATGCTGGCTTTCTTGCTGTTAGACTCACATTTTTATTCTAAATGAATCACCCTAGCTCCAAAAATCTTATTATAGATTACATGTTGCATGCATAAATTAGAAGTATTATTCATTTAAAAAACTACAGTTATATTTATGTCTTGAGAATTATTTTTTAATTTTCTTGGTAACTGGGCATACATTTTAAGTGTTTATTTATTCTGAGAGAGAACATGAATGGTGAAGGGCAGAGAGAGAGGGAGAGATAGAATCCCAAGCAGACTCCACACTGTCAGCTCAGAGCGTAATGCAGGGCTCAATGTCATGAGCTATAAGATCATGACCCGAGCTGAAATCAAGAGTCAGATGCTTAACCGATGAGCCACCCAGATGCCCGAGGGTATAAATTTTAAAGATCTCCCAGAGGCCTAGTACGATCTATAACTATTATAGAAAGCATGTCTTAATTCAGGAGATGATCATAATACTGTTTAACTCACCTACCCAGGCTTTACAATAAATGTTGATATAATAAAACCTTTGATATAGTCATTGCCTATTCCGATATAAAGTTAAGTTCATCCTGCAGGACTGAGTTCATATGGAAAATGTAATTTATTCCTTTCTTTTCTTAAGTAAAAGATGAGAAGAAATGAACTTCATTATCAGTGTTATCCAAATAGTTTTCATCAGTGTTAAGAATTTAACCATAATGTAAATTATTCATGAGATAAAATCCCGCAAGAAATCCAACCTTGTGCTTATAAGGTTTAAAAATGCATTTTATCAGGCTTTTGTTTTGCCTTTCAAATCATGGTTCTTTCTTGCACTTAGACTGGCTTTGAATATGAACCTGCATGAACTAAGACTTTGTAAGTATGATACCATCTTGTACACAACAAGAGAAACTCTGTGGCCCTCCTCAAGAGTCTCAGAGTTCATAAACATTAAATATATTTAAAGAATTTACACTATAAAATGGATATTGAAAGTTCTATAATAGGGACACCTGGGTGACTAAGTCAGTTAAGTGTCAGACTTCAGCTCAGGACATGATCTCACGGTACGTGGGTTTGAGCCCCACATAGGGCTCTGGGCTGCCCTCGTAACACATATCACTTCATGTGTTATTCAAGTTATTCAAGTAACACTTCAAGTGTTACTTCACTTTATTCTTCTCCCAAGAAAACAACTCTGAATAGAAGTCCTTCCGGGCAGGAAGACTTCTCCTTTTCAGGACAGAGACCCATGTGTTTGCCCTCTAGCAATGTGTTCAGAATGTTCTCTACTGACCTAGAGCATGCTGAGATCACACAGATATGTTCTTTTTCTATTTTTTTAATGTTTATTTATTTTTGAGAGAGAGACAGACTGTGAGCACGTGGGGGCAGAGAGACAGAGAGAGACACAGAATCCAAAGCAGGCTCCAGAATCTGAGTTGTCAGCACAAGACCAATGTGGGGCTCGAACTCACAAACTGTGAGATCATGACCTGAAGTCAGATGCTTAACCAACTGAGCCACCCAGGGGCTCCTGGCCCCTGACCTTTACAATTTCTAACTTTATGCCATTTATTTATTTTTTTTCTTTTTGTCTAATTTCTTATTTTTGTGTTTTATAAGATTTAAATCCAAGTTAGTTAACATATGTTGTAATAATGATTTCAGGAATAGAATTTGGTGATTCATCGCTTACATACAACATCCAGTGCTCATCCCTTATGTCCCTTGCCCATTTACCCCTTCCCCCCACCCCACCCACACCAGCAGCCCTCAGTTTGTTCTCTGTAGTGAGTCCCTTATGGTTTGTCTGCTTCTCTGTTTTTATATTATTTTTGCATCATTTCCCTTATGTTTATCTGTTTTGTTTCTTAAATTCCACATATGAGTGAAATCATACAATATTTGTCTTATTTGCCTGACTTATTGCACTTAGCATAATACACTCTAGTTCCATCCACATTGTTGCAAATGGCAAGATTTCACTCTCTTTGATCACTGACTAATATTACATTGTCTATATGTACAACATCTTTATCCATTAATCAGTGGATGGACATTTGGACTCTTTCTATACTTTGGCTATTGTCAATAGTGCTGTTATAAACATTGGATGCATGTGCACCTTCGAATCAACACTCCTATATTCTTTGGATAAATACCTAGTAGTGCAACTGCTAGGTAGTGAGATGGTTCTATTTTTAATTTTTTGAGGAACCTCCATACTGTTTCCCAGAGTGGCTGCCCCAGTTTGGATTCCCACGGACAGCGCAAGAGGGTTCCTCTTTCTCCACATCCTTGCCAACATCTGTTGTTATTTAAGTTGTTAATTTTTGCCATTCTGACAGGATGTGAGGTGGTATCTCATTGTGATTTTGATTTGTATTTCCCTGATGATTAGTGATGTTGAGGATCTTTTCATGTGTGTTAGCTATCTGGATGTCTTCTTTGGAAAAGTGTTTGTTCATGTCTTCTGACCTTTTCTTCAATGGATTATTTGTTTTTTTCCCTGTCGAGTTTGATAAGTTCTTTATAGATTTTGGATACTAACTCTTTATCTGACATGTCATTAGCAAATATCTTCTCCCATTCCCTAGTTTGCCTTTTAGTTTTGCGGAGTGTTTCCTTCACCATGCAGAAGCTTTTTATCTTGATGAAATCCCAATAGTTCATTTTGCTTTTGTTTCCCTTGCACCCAGAGACATGTTAGTTTTTTTTAATGTTTTTATTTTTGAGAGAGCAGCATGGTGCATGAACACAGGAGGGGCAGAGATAGAGAGAGGGAGACCCAGAATCCAGAGAAGTCTTCAGGCTCTGAACTGTCAGCACAGAGCATGACATGGGGCTCAAACCCACGAACTATGAGATCATGACTTACCCAACTGAGCCACTCAGGTCTCCCACCTCCAGACACATGTTAAGTGAGAAGTTGTTACAGCCAAGATCAAAGAGTTTGTTGCCTGTTTTCTCCTCCAGTATTTTGGTGGCTTAGGTCTTTCATCCATTTTGAGTTTATTTATTTATTTATTATTTTTTTTAAATTTTTTTAATGTTTATTTATTTTTGAGAGACATAGAGGCACAGCGTGAATAGGGGAAGGGCAGAGAGAGAGGGAGACACAGAATCCGAAGCAGGCTCCAGGCTCCGAGCCGTCAGCACAGAGCCCAACGCGGGGCTCGAACTCACAGACCTTGAGATCGTGACCTGAGCCGAAGTCGGCCGCACAACCAACTGAGCCACCCAGGCGCCCCTATTTATTTATTATTTTTAAGAGATATTGGTCTGTAACTTTGTTTTCTTTTCTTTTCTAATTTATTTTTTTAATTTATATCCAAGTTAGTTAGCGTATAGTGCAACAATGATTTCAGGAGTAGATTCCTTAATGCCCCTTGCCCTTTTGGCCCGTCCCCTCTCCCCCCACCCCACCAGTAACCCTCTATTTGTTCTCTATATTTAAGAGTCTCTTATGTTTTATCCCCCTCCCTGTTTTTATATTATTTTTGCTTCCTTTCCTTTATGTTCATCTATTTTGTGTCTTAAATTCTTCATATGAGTGAAGTCATATGGTATTTGTCTTTCTCTGACTAATTTTGCTTAGCATAATACCCTCTAGTTCCATCCACATAGTTACAAATGGGAAGATTTCATTGTTTTTGATCGGTGAGTAACATATATATATATATGTGTGTGTGTGTGTGTGTGTATACACCACATCCTCTTTATCCATTCATCCATCAATGGATATTTGGGGTCTTTCCATACTTTGGCTATTGTTAATAGTGCTGCTATAAACATTGGGGTGCATGTGCCCCTTCGAAACAGCACACCTGTATCCCTTGGATAAATACCTAGTAGTGCAATTGCTAGGCCATAAGGTAGTTCTATTTTTAACTTTTAGTGTAAGAAGAAGTCCATTGTCATTCTTCTGCTCGTCATTGTCTACTTTTCTGAACACCATTTGCTGAAGAGACTGTCATTTTTCCATTGGGTATTCTTTGCTGCTTTGTCAAAGATTAGTTGGCCATATATTTGTGGGTCCATTTCTGAGTTCTCTGTTCTGTTCCATTGATCTGAGTATCTCTTTTTGTGCCAGCACCATACTGTCTTGATGATCACAGCTTTGTAATACAGCTTAAAGTCCGGATGCCTCCAGTTTTGGTTTTCTTTTTCAGGATTGCTTTGGCTATTCAGGGTCTTTTCTGGTTCCATACAAATTTTAGGATTGTTCGTTACAGCTCTGTGAAGAATCCTGGTATTATTTTGATAGGGATTGCATTGAACATGTAGATTGCTTTGCATTCTTATGCATTTTTAACAATATTTATTCTTCCAATCCATGAACACGGAATGTTTTTCCATTTTATTTTGTGTGTCTTCTTCAATTTCTGTTATAAGACTACTGTACTTTTCAGTGTATATATTTTTCACCTCTTTGGATAGGTTTGTTCCTAGGTACTTATGGTTTTTGGCGCAACTGTAAATGGGATCGATTCCTTGATTTCTCTTTCTGTTGCTTCATTATTTGTGTATAGAAATACAACTGATTTATGTACATTGATGTTATATCATGTGACACTGTTGAATTCATGGATTACCTCTAGCAGTTTTTTGGTGGAGACTTTTAGATTTTCCACATAGATTATCATGTCATCTGTGAAGAGGAAAAGTTTGATTTTCCTCCTTGCTGATTTGGATTCCTTTTATTTCTTTGTGTTGACTGATTGCTGAGGCTAGGACTTCCAATACTATGCTGATTAATAGTGGTGAGGTTGGCCATCCCTGTTGTGTTCCTGACCTTAGGGCGAAAGCTCTCAGTTTTTCCCCATTGAGGATGATATTAGTTGTGGGTCTTTAGTATCTGGCCTTTATGATCTTGAAGTATGATCCTTCTATCACTATTTTCTTGATAGTTTTTTTTTCAAGAAATGAGGCTGTGTTTTGTCAAATGCTTTTTCTACATCTATTAATAGGATCGTGTGGTTCTTATCCTTTCTTTTATTAATGTGATGTATCACATTGATTGATTTTCAGATATTGAACCAGGCTTATATCCGAGGAATAAATCCACTTAATCGTGGTGAATAATTCTTTTAATGTATTGTTGGATCCAGTTAGCAAGTATCCTGTTGAGAATTTTTGCATCCATGTTCATCAGAGTAATTGGTCTGTAGTTCTCCTTTTTAGTGGGGTCTTTGTTGGTTTTAGAATCTAGGTAATACTGGCATGGTAGAACGAGTTTGGAAGTTTTCCTTCCATTTCTATTTTTTGGAACAGCTTCAAACAAATAGGTGTTAACTGTTCTTTAATTGTTTGGTAGCATTCCCCTGGAAAGCCATTAGGCCCTGAACTCTTGTTTGTTAAGAGATTTTTGATTGCTTCTATTTATTTACTGGTTATGGGTCTGTTAAAATTTTCTATTTCTTCCTGTTTCAGTTTTGGTAGTTTATATGTTTCTAGGAATTTGTCCATTTCTTCCAGATTGCCCAATTTGTTGGCATATAATTGCTCATAATATTCTCTGATTACTGTTTGTATTTCTGTGGTGGTTGTGATCTCCCCTCTTTCCTTCATAATTTTATTTATTTGGGTCCTTTCCTTTTTATTTTTGATCAAATTGGCTAGGGGTTTATCAGTTTTGTTCATTCATTCAAAGAACCAACTCCTGGTTTCATTGATCTGTTCTACTGTGTTTTATTATTTTTTTTATTTTATTTTGATATCATTGATTTGGCTCTAATCATTATTATTTCCCTTCTTTTGCTGTTTTTTTGTTTTGTTTTGTTTTGTTTTGTTTTATTTGGCTTTTTTTGCTGTTCTTTTTCCAGTTCTTTGAGGTGTAAGTTTAGGTTGTGTATTTGAGACTTTTCTTCCTTCTTTAGGAAGGCCTGGATTGCTATATACTTCCCGCTAATGACCACTTTTGCCACATTGGAGGTTTTGGGCTGTCATGTTTTCATTTTCACTGGCTTCCATGTACTTTTTAATTTCCTCTTTAATTCCTTAGTTAACCCATTCATTCTTTAGTCTCCAAGTATTCATGGTCTTTCCAAATTTTTTCCTGTGGTTGATTTCGAGTTTCATAGTGTTGTGTTCTGAAAATATGCAAGGCATGACCTTGATCCTTTTGTATTTATTGAGGCCTTATTTGTGACCCATTATGTGGAGAATATTCCATGTGCTCTTGAGGAGAATGTCACACAGATATGTTCTTTAATGCCAATGGCACTGCATTAAGCATACTAAATTATATTTTAATGTATATAGTATATATACATACATTTACATGTGTCCATGTGTATACATGTGTATATGCTTATATGGGCATACATTATGCATATATAATGCACCTATATTTCCTATTTCTAAGAAAATTCCTCTTCAAAATCCATTCCCATATTCTTTCAAATGCACATGGTTATCTCAACCATTACATATGTACTGATTCTGCAAATAGATAAGAGACCAATCTATTCAGAAAGTTTTAGAAAAATCATCTTAAAAGTGAGTTAAGAAGATAACAGATTAAGATTTACAGAAGAAGTTAAAAACCTCTGTTAAAAATGACCATTTTGTAACATAGTGGGACAGGAAAATGCCATCAGTAGCCAGTAGCTCACTTTCTTCTGAAAATACTTAAGAATAATAAAAATGATGGCTAGCTATGTAGTGAGCTAACCAAGCACGGCTTGTAGGCCCAGATACACAACTGTATCACAGCATCCATAGTGACACAGCACCTAATAGTTAGGTGCATCTTTTGTGCTCTCCCAGGCACTCTTTGGGCATAGAAACATGCATACTACACCAGTCCTGGCCTCAAACACTAGTTAGCTAAACAGACAAGAAGTAGGCAATTACTACAAAAGCCAAAGAAAAGTTGGAAAATAGGAAGGTGAGGGGCCCCAAATAAACAGTTCAGTAATGATGAAGTAAGAAAGTTGGGGGTTGGGAGGAAAGATGAGGAGAGAGATTCTGGGCAGAGGAAGTAAGCCAGCAAAGGTTTGGAGATAAACCAAGGATGGGGATGAGGAAGGGATCGATTTGACTGAAGATTGTGGGTCTACAGGGAGTCCGATAGTGACCTGAGAACGTGGTATAGATCCCGAATGGTTTGCTAATGTGGTTAGGTTTTTATCTCGAAGGCAGTGGAAAGACGCAAATTGGTTTTTGGGTTGTGCCTTATTAGCTATTCATCGTGGCCAGTTATTTAACTCCCTAATCCTCAATTAATTCATTTGTAAAGAATGATAATTACTTCTTCATAGGGCTTAATGATTGCTTAAGTATGAAATTTGGAAGAGATGGATTCTGGAACAGGAGGCACAGTTTTCGATGCTGTGGGAAATAAAGAAATATAAGATGCTCTTCCAGCCCTCAGCAGAGGCCTAAATCATAGTTGCAAAAATTAAGCAAAACAAAAACAAAATGCCACAATTATTGAAATATCCTATGCACCCTCTCCATACCCATTTTTCCTCACCTATAAAGTGTACAAAGCAACAACTGGTCCCTAGATAATTCTCATGAATCCTGGAGATTCCTTGTGTCACAAGAATGGTGTCCGAATTTGTAAAGCATTTTATCTTTTTTAGCTTCCTCTCTGTCCCTACAGCCTGCTGTCCATGCTTTCTTTCCAACTATATTGTGAGAATAAACAGACACGTGTCTTGTTCATCTTAGCCACTCAAACCCTTGTTTTGTTCTCTGGCTCATCTGACCTTTAAACATAAATATAAGGAATATAATTGTACATATATTGTGTATACGGTCTATAACTTTTTATCAAAGTATTTTATAAGCTCTTTACAAAGATTCATGTTTTTTTTTTTTAATGTTTAGTTTTGAGAGAGAGAGAAGGAGAGAGAGAGAAAGAGAAAAAGAGAGAGAGTGTGAGCAGGGGAGGTGAAGAGAGAGAGGGAGACACAGAATTTGAAGCAGGCTCCAGTCTCTGAGCTGTCAGCATGGATTCCTATGTGGGGCTTGATCTCATGCATTGCGAGATAATGACCTGAGCCGAAGTTGGATGCTTAACTGACTGAGCCACCTAGGCACCCCAGAGACTCTTGTGCTTTTATAGAACATTATTATGGACTGAATTCTTCCCTCCTAAATCCATAGATTGAAGCCTTAATCACCAATGTGACTGTATTTGTAGATAGACCTTTTATTAAGCAGGTGATTAAGGTTAAATGGAGTCCTTAGAATGGAGCCCTAATCCAATGGGAATGGCATCTTTATAAGAACAGGAAGAGGCATCAGAGCACACACTGTCTCTCTCCGTGCAAACACACAGAATATGGGGCATGTAGGGACACAGAGAGGGCACCATCTCCCAGCCAACCAAAGATGTCTCACCGGAAATCAACCCTGCTGCCACCTTGATCTTAAACTTCTAGACTTCGGAACTGTGAAAAAATAAGTTTGTGTTGTCTAAACCACGCAGGTCAGTGAAGATATTTTGTAATAGCAGCCGGAACAGACAAATATAACCACAGAAAGAGTAGTTATACTGTGCATTATACTGCTAAAAAGACTCTTGATTACTTTTATAGAAACATAAACTACAACGAAGAAGTATATTACCAACACATCTCATATATTGTTAATACCAACGATATTAAATTTCCAGAATATGAAAAAAAAAAAAGTCCCTCTTATAAGAACAATGAATCAAAAGCTATTTCTCTGTTTATATACCAGGTTATGTGTAGTTCAAAGACCTAAGTATCTCCTGGCTTATTTTTTCCTTAATATCATCATCTTTTTATTTAGTAATTTGTAAGCATAAGGTATTACTAACATTTTAGATCCTATAATTTTGAATGATCTGTCCCAATTTTAATAACAAACACATCATTAACTTTGAAAAAACTATATTTTCTCTTTTTTAACTCAAGTCTTAGCTATGCTCTATAAATTCCATTTACTACAGCAAGCATGCAGATGTTCAAAGGCCATCAACTCTTAGCTATATCTAGCAATGGAAGGAAATATAATCATTAAAAACCAATATGACTTTGTGTCCTTTTATTTTTTGCTTATGCTTTAATTTTATCATTTTTTACTGAAATGTATGTGATGTGTTGCTATTTATGAGCACATATAATTGGTCAAGGAGGGAACTGACCCATCCATTTGTTTAGAGAGTAACTGGGTTGTTTGGAGAGTAACTGGAGGTCTACCTCCAAGAATGTGTTCAGTTGCCTCCTTTCTAAACTTGCTGTTGGATCATCAATGTTGGGTTTTGGGCTTAGGTTCTTAGCTATAAAGAGAAAGTAGTTATAAAATATATTTAAAGATAACATTTATCCCTCTATTACAATGTGTTACTCTTTGTTTGAATGGAGTTCTTCTAAATTTACAATCACTGCTTCTTCTCAAGTAGCAGTGCTTAAATTTCATGTCTGTCTATAATCAGCCTTTACGAGTAGTGACCTCCTCACCCATATGCATTTAATGGTTATAGTCATAAAAGCAGTGCCTTAGGTAAGTTTCTATTGATTATCTTTCACAGGGTAATTGCCAAATGGATCATAATGAAATTAGTTGAGAGTTTTTTTTTTCTTTTTCATGTAGAGATATGATCCCAAATGTATGATAAAAACGTATAACATAAGGCAGAATTAAATTTAAAAAAATCGAAATAATATATTTGCAGTTTCTTTCTCTACTATGTTGATTTCTTATTATAATTACTTTATTTCACCTGAAATCATAGCCATTATAAGAGTGTGCAAAAGTTCTATCCAACGTGGGGTTAGGGAATCCTGTTGAATGTGTTGAAGAAACATGGTACATTCAGGCTGTTAGTGTAAAATGATTCGGTGTAAAAACTGCAGTTCTACCATCTGTGGAAAAAATAGTGGCATTTGTGACAGGATTTATTTATCCATCATGCCAATATTTGTTTAAAGACCTATTATGTGGGGGCGCCTGGGTGGCTCAGTTGGTTAGGCGGCCGACTTCGGCTCAGATCATGATCTCACGGTCTGTGAGTTTGAGCCCCGCGTTGGGCTCTGTGCTGATGGCTCAGAGCCTGGAGCCTGCTTCGGATTCTGTGTTTCCCTCTCTCTCTGCCCTTCCCTTGCTCACACTCTGTCTCTCTGTCTCTCAAAAATAAAATAAAAACGTTAAAAAAATAAAAAAAGCCCTACTATGCGGATCGCTACCCCCTTCCCTCTTTCACTGGAAAAACAATTTGAACAGGTTTTTACATTTATCCTTGAGATGGCTATGAATCTAATTATTTTTTTCTTTCTCACAAAGATGAGGAAGTTAGTAGAGGCTCCAGAGAGAAAGGCAAAGGTGATGTAATTCAGAGCATTAAAAAGGCAATCTAAGGCTATGATTTTAATTAGCCCTAACAATCTCAGCAAGGTGAATTGACCATCTGTGGTTTAGAGGGAGGGCTGCTGACAGTGGCAGAAAGCTGCCCAAAAGGGCATTCCACGCCAAAGTTGTCCTGAGGTACCACACATACATATTATCCCAGAGGGAGTTGGACTGTTGTAGGACTCAAACTACATTAAGACAGGAGCGCTTTCATTAAAGTTAGCAAGAGCTAGCATCAGTTGTGTCAAACAGTTTTGAAAGGCTGGAGAGCAAAGCATGATGTTTCTTTCTGTACTTTCAAAAGACTTTATGTCCGACTTCTTATTTAATATATCTAGGTATCATTTTAGTGATTGTTTTACGTAGCGAGATGTGGACTTATCTTTAGTATGATCTGGTATATTTGAGCAGGAAACCACCAGAGTGTACCTGTATTCATACTCCTGAAATTTGTACCATAAGACCAGGGCTTCTACTACCACTTGCGGGCGGTGCCTGTGCCTAAGGGCAAAATGCACCAACTTGAAAACATGCTTTTAAATGGTAGACTCTATTAAAGTAAAACATTTGGAGTTCTATCTATACATTTGTTTATTTATGTATCCACTTATTCAACAAATGTGTATTGAAAGTGCAATAAGTTTCTTGTCTAATGTTTTAAAACAGCTTTATAGAGATACCATTCATTGTAATTCACATACTAGACAACTTCACATTTAAAGTGTACAATGTAATGGTTTCAATATGATTATAGATGTTTGCCACCATATCTGACCACAGTGAAATTTAGAACACCCTCATGACCTCAGAAAGAAACACCGTACCCTTTAACTGTCATTCCCCATCCTTCTGTTCTCTCTTTTCCCTCTACCTTACCAACAGTCCTAAAAAACTACTAGTCTGCTTTCCATCTCTGTAGAGTTCTCTATTATGGAAATTTTACAAAAATGGAATCATGGAATATATTGTATTTAGTGACTGGTATCTTTAACTCAGTAAAACATTTTCAAAGTTCAACTTTGTAGCGTATATTAGTTCATTCCTTCTTATGGCCAAATAATATTCTACTGTCTAGTTATGCCATGTTTTATATATTCATTAGTTGATGGGCATTAGGATGCCTCTACTTTTGCCTATTATTAATAATTCTGTTTAAACATTCATGTACAAGTTTTTGTGTGGACCTATGTTTTCAGGTCTCTTGAGTATAAACCTAGGAGTAGACTTGCTGTGTCATATGGTAATTCTATGCTTAGCCATTTGAGAAACTGCCAGATGTTTTCCAAAGAGGCTATACCATTTTGCATTCCTACTAGCAACGCATGAGTATTTTTATTTCTCTGCATCCCCATCGATACTTGTTATTAGCTAACTTTCCAATTTTATTATTTTTAAATTTTAGCTGGCCTCATGAGTGTCAACTAGTATCTCATTGTGGGTTTGATTTGCATTTTCCTGATGGCTAAGGATGTTGAGTATCTTCATGGATTTATTGTCCAATTATATATCTTGAAGAAATGACTTTTCAGATCGTTCGTCCATTTTATTTTCTTAAGTTTATTTATGAGAGAGAGGGAGAGTGTACGTGCACATGGGGGAGGGGCAGAAGAGAGGAAGAGAAAGAATTCCAAGCAGGTTCTGCACTAACAGCTCATGGGGCTTGATCCCATGAACCGTGAAATCATGACCTGAGCTGAAATCATGAGTTGGAGGCTTAGCCGACTGAGCCACTCAGGTGCCCCCACCTTTGCCCATTTTAAATTGGGGTATTTGTCTTTTTATTATTGAGTTGTAATGGCTTTTTCTAGGCATATGTGAGTGGGATGAGGTATACCACATTTATAGGAACAGACTAAATGGAATGCCACACAGAGGAAGTGCTGAGGGCAACATGAGGTCACTGGCTATCTGGGTGAAAACATTTGAGTTCACAAAGACCAATTTTTTTGTGTACTTTGTTGTTCTTTTCAACTGACACTGTGGACACATACGCACAATACTTTTTGATCTTTGGATCTGACATTATATGCACCCATCCTGCAACCCGTCTCCCTTCCCTGTGTTTCCATAATTTCCTGTTAATTCCACTATTAACATATGACACACTGGTTGGGCAATGGAGAAGGGTTCTCAAGGGGGAGGGGTCATATCTTGGTCACTGTCATGTCCCCAGTATCTTACACACTAATTGGCCTGAATTAAGCATTTAAGAAATACGTAAGGAACGCACAATTGCTCTCAGATTGAATTTGGATTTTCATCCTGAATGTTGAAAAAAAGAAAAACAAGAACTCTCACCCAGTTAGTTCTTCTTGTGACCAAAAAAGAAAATCTTTGTACACGAAGCTCAAACTGCAAGTGTTCTTTCTCATTTTACCTATATTCATGTTGTTCAGAAAAGCTGTTGCTATGCAGTAGCAATAAGAATTTTGCTATTCTAAATAGCACTAGCAATATGTCGGTAGTTATTCCCTAACTCAAAAGTGAAACACATTTTGGGTACAAATTCATTGTGAATCAAATGGACAAAGTTAAAGGTGCAGCAACTATACAATCAAGTGAGGCATTTAATACAGATGAAGGCTCAAAGTCCTCTTCACCAACATTCCCCGAGCTGTCTGTGTATTATTAGGTATTCCTAACAAAAATGAAAAAACAAAAACAAAACAAAACAAAACAAGGTGAAACAAAAAAATCATCTGTGATTACCTGAGTTTGGAAAATGTTGGGTCAAACAGAGTTGAATTAAGCAGGTATATACTTCAGGCCTTGTCAGAATCTCTAACAATCTCATGTTTGGAAAATGCTGTGTGCAATTAGGGGCAAGCGTAAGGTTGGAACTGTTTGTTTTTTTCTGTATTTGGAGACGGAAAGAGAGCTTCAGGTGAAGAATGTCCCGCTATCAGCAGAAAAGCTATTCCATTTTGGCTTATATGCAGTGGCCACTTACGATATACATTTTTTTATGGAAACTGCCTACCCAATTAAAGGAGGAGTTTTACTACGATTAATAGGCGTACCTGGTTTTTTATTCTTGCAGTTCAGACCCATTACACTTTCTGTAAGAAACAACGTGATGCCACTTTAATCACAGCCCAGTGCTCCTCTCCTGCTAAGAAAAATAAATGTGATATTTGTGAGTTTGCATCCACTGTTTCTTTAGAGGGCCAGCAAAGAAAATAATTAGCCCAAGTGATTACATTATATAATTCAATTTTCCCTTGGTATGTTCTTACTGACATTCAAAAAGTAGTTAGCGAATACAACTGCCAAATGCTCAGTAATAACACTTTATCACCAATTTACAGTGTGTGAAAACAAAAGAAATTTCAAATGAGCTGGGGGATTGCATGGTGTGTGTGTGTGCGCGCTGTGCGCGCATGTGTGTGTGTGTGTGTGTGTGTGAGAGAGAGAGAGAGAGAGAGAGAGAGGGAGAGAGAGATTCATAAAGGTTGGTTAGCCAGATAGATGTGGGAATTGTACACATAATACTGTTTCTCCTTTGGAATGATAATTTAGCTTGCAAAATACCTTGGGAATAAGGCGACACAGGGTCATTATGTAGATGTACGTAGGCAGGAAAAGTGACAGCAGGGACATTACCCTTGTTTGATTTTTAAAACAACAATAAAATAATAAATGAAATTCTGGCCTCAGAAGAAGGTATCAGTGAGCGAGTTTTTCTCTGCATCACCTCTTCACTCCCTTCCATGTAAACAGAGGAGCAAATTAGTTCTCATTTTTCACTCCCACTGCAAACTGCATTTTTCTTCTTTTTGGCTGAACGTTGTGTAGACAATTTATAGCACCTGCCCTAAAAGCAGGGGCACTTGTGTGATTGCGGTTCTCATCTTTCCTTCTACCCACACCTCTTCCCACCATCTTGTTCCCCTTTCTGCTCTTCTAACCTGCTCAAATCTAGACTCGAGGGCGCCACTGGGGGAGTGGTTATGAACACATCACTCCACCTCTAAGCATTGTCTGTGCAATGGGCTAGTGTCATCTAGCCTGCAGAGTGGTTAAAGATTAGACTAAGCAAAAATAATGCATGCAGCTCCAGGACAGTGCCTGGAACAGAGCAGACTCTTGGTGAGTGGCATCGTCATATTTACTCTTATTAACAGCAGGTGTCCATATGTTAAAGTGCATTCTCCATGATTACTCAGACCAGTCTCCTTCAGATCTTGTATTGTAAATTAGACAGTTCTTACCATCTCCTGACATTTCAGAGAAGTTCAAGGAGAAGTTCAAGGTTAAAGAAGTACCCTAGAGGTGACTCTGGGAGTCGTAGAACTTAAGCCAGGTGGTACAATTTGTCATAACATATAGGATCATGGAATGGAAGTAGTAGAAGTGGGAATTTGAGTGATATCAGCAAGAGAAGAGGAGTAATTTTTGTTGGTTGGAGTGAGCTGCAAAGTCTAATGATCTGGGCATGAACCAGGGTCTGGTACATATGAACCATTAAATAAATATTAGCTATTGTTTAAAAAATAAGTTGAGCTAAAAATATAAGCTTTCTGGAGGAAGCTCAAGTGTGCTACCATTATTTACACTTTACCAAATACTATGAAAAGTGTCAACAATGTAAGTTATTAGGAAAATCATGCAGAAAATAAGTATTCAGAATTAAATTGGCTTCAGATAGGGAATATTCATCATTCACATATACAATACATATGAAAACTGTCACAATAAGTAAAGAGATTTTGATGTACTGAATATAGCCTTAGTGTTGCAATATATCAAACCTATTCATTAGCTTTGAGCCCTCTTTTCCTTATACTTTGCATTAAACTCATAGCAGTTAAACCTCCAGAAATTTACCCACTTTACTGCATCCTGACATCTCTCACCCTAAGTCCAACTCCTCTCACCTGTTACCTGGACCAGACTTAGAACCTCCTAGCCATCTCTCTTGCAGTTTTGTCTTACTGCAACCCATTATTACCTGGATGATCTTGTTAACATGTAATCAGAACACAGGATGCCCCTTCTTAGAAATTAAAACCCTCAGAATCTTTCTGTTTTTCTTAGACTAAACTAAAACCTCCTTACCACATCCTACCAGCCTCTTTGAGATTTAGCTCATATTTATTTCTTTTCTGACTTCAGCACATTCTACCTGTCTTTATGAGGTTCACTAAAGCAGCTCTTGCCTTTTCATTGAACAAACCAACCAATTTTCAGTCTCAAAACATTTGCTTGGGTAGTTACTCATGTCTGCGATTCTCTTCCTTTAGGTCTTCACATAGCCACTTCTCACTTAGATCGTATTGCAAATGTTAACTTCTTATGGGGTTTGCCCTTGTGCATTCTGACAAAATCACCCACTGCCAGTTACTCTGTTTTTTTTTTTTCTCTCCTCTTCATAGTACTTATTGTAATATGTTTTTATCTGTGTACTCATTCACCGTTTCTGTCTCCAACAGAGCAGAATCCTTACCTGTTTTTTTTCACTGTTATGTTTCCTTACACTAATCAATCAGCCAGTCTCTTGAGTTAATGATATGTTGCCATCATCATCTGCGTCGATGGCCTCATAACCCACATTTATTGGGCACCCATCACACGCCAGGCATCATGCAAAGTGCTATGCTTTCTCATTTAACAGTTTCAGAAATCTATAAAGGAGGTACTATTTTTATCTCCACCTTAAAGATGAGGAAATCCAGCTCATTGTCATTGCCATTGTCATTGCCATCATCCTCACTGGCATTGTCACTTCGGGAAGCAGAAACATAGAATTGGTATTGTTTACCTTCCTCATACAAGGGTCAGAGGAAGGAACAGGGCCCTTTGACAACCCAAATAAGTCATCTAATGGGGTGGATCATCAAGGGATGCTTCTGGCAAACAAAAACCAGATGGAAATCATGAAAGTTGTGTGATTCTCCAAGTGTAATCTCCAGGCCAGCAGTTATTGGCATCATTTGTAAGCATGTTAGAAATGCAGACTTTTGGCCTCACCATGGTCTACTAAATCAGAATCTCTAGGGTTGGGACTAGGAAGCTGTAGCTTGATAAGCCTTCCAGGTAATTCTTAATCACTGTTTTTGGAGAAGGAAGACTGACCTGGCAGTTAGCAAAGGAAACAGGATATTAACGGGAGTAAGGCAAGACATCCTATTTAAAAACCAAACCAAATAAAAGTAGAGTGAGCAGGCCACATACAGAGATCTATTACTATAAGTGGAATATAAAGGAGGGACTTAGTCATAAGGAAGAACAGTCAAGGTAGGCAACAGGATGGGAGGTCCAAGTGGGATTAAAAAGCATCCAGGTGAACATGATCTTCTCACCTGTAGCACTTGTCAAGTTTTTGAAATTTCCCTCTGGTATACAGGACTAGTACCAGCACATGAGGTTGGACTAAACCAACAGTGGAGTAAAAATGGCTCCAGTTATATCAGCTGGAAGAATGTGGGCCTGAGGAGGAAGGTGGGCTGTATGACTGTACTGAGACAGTTCTGGAAGTTTGCAGGTGACTGTGAAGCTGTTCAAACTGGTGAGATGGATGGGCCCTGCAAGACCATTTTGTAATGCTATGTGAATAGGTAAAATAATAGCGGACTTTCAGGTGTGGAAGGTAGAAGATCATGTATCTGGGGAAGTATAATCCAAGCTATGTTGATAAAATGGATTACTTTCTATTACTCGTGTCTGGAAAAAAATGATAACTGAATCTGTGTCAACTATTTCTTGAAGACAGTCCAGTATAGAGTAGCAGTTCCAAAGGTCAACCAAATGTCATAGATAACCATGATAAAATTGAAAAAAAATAGTATTATATAATTTTGTTAAGTCTTTGAACAGAACTAATAATATTTTTGGACTCGGGGTAGAGTTCATAGTTTGATTCAGTGCATTCCATTAAGGCCATAAAACAGTTAGAAAAGCCTGAAAGGTTAATGGAAATGATCAAAGGAATGAAATAGTAAGACCGGATGGGAAATTTTCAGTTCAGAAAAATGATGGGTGAAAAGGGACACAATCAAATTCATGTCCATGAAGGATGTTAGTGAGTGGAACATGGACATATTCGACAAATTCGAGAATACTGTGCCTAAGAGAACTCTCTTGAAGCTTGAAGGTAATTTCAGGACAAAAAAAAAAAAAAAAAAAAAGGAAGTATAGGATTTAGGTATAGAGATATAAAAATTATATACCTGGTGGTAAATTTATTGGTGTTGTTTTACAAAAAGGAGTTCACAAACTGGAAAGATAATAAGGAACACAAATTAATATTTATGGAAGATGAGATTCAAAGTGGTTTATGAGAAGGAAGCTCCTAGATATCCCAGACTTAGGATATCTCTAAATTTTTACAAAAGGCATTTATCTATCCTCATGAAACAAAGTCCAGGAATAGATGACTGCTAAAGTATTATAATTTTAAATATTCTTTAGCGTATATGTATATGTGTATGTACATATGCATATACACTCATGGCACACATGTATGTATACACATGTATGCATTTAAACTTGCTTTATTTTAAAATAAAATCTATTTTGTCATTATGAAAGACACATGTACATATTAATTACAGGTATATTTAAAAATACAGAGTAATAGACAAAAAAACCACATAACTTATTATACAAAGATAACTACTATTAATATTTTATTATTCTTATTCTCTATATAGGTTTATACATTTTTTTCTGATTTTTATCCTATTTACTGACTGTAGGATTTTGCCACTATGTAGGAATGAAAATACTAATATTCTGTGAAATTCAGTTTACCAGTGTATAGGATTTTTGCTTTATACGCAAAATGAATTTAGAATATGAACATTTTGTTTACTTTTTAAATTTGGTTCTGGTATTCAAGTTTATTACGCTCATGAAATTAAGTAGTTTTCTAATTCTTCAGTATTTCTATTAATACCCCCATTTTATTTCTAATGTCCATTGTTTTATATGTTTTAATACTACTCTGTTTAGTAATAGAGCTCTTTAGGTGCGTTCTTTAATGTCATGTAGGTGTCGCCTGTGTTTATTCATATCTACCCAGTTTGAAACATTTTGCTTTTTCCAAGGAGGGTTTCATTTATTCACATTTATCACACACAATTTAAATTATTATCATGAGTTAATTGAAACAAATGCAAATCCGAATTCGAATATTGGCACTGTTTGCTAGCTATATTACAAAATCGTATGAATACTTAATTAGATAGTAGATTTAACACATAGTATAACTCCTGGCACAGAGTAAGCATTCACATTATTAGCACTGTTATGATTATCTCCTCTGTCTTATTTTATACCTGACTTTCATTTTAATGCCATTTTGGTGTTTTCTTTGCTTCTATCTTCTACTGCGTAGATTTGTGGTTTGATTTAATTCCTGTGGTAATTTAGAAGATAGGAACGTTGCACATTTTACAGGCGATTGACTAAATTGATAAAAATAGTTCTATCAATCTATACTTCCAAAATATGAACATCTGATAGGGAAGTTAGAATGCCATCATTTTTATTGCCGCTTCCCTCTTTGGATCTGACTGATATTAGTATTTTGGTGCCACATAAATTTTATGTATCTAAAATTGTTTTGGATATTTGCCTTTGATTTTTCATCCTATCTGCTATAATAATTGTGCATATTTAACTATGCCCATGTAACCATTTTAATTGTTCAGTGACAGACATAGAAGTGACATTTGAAGACAGTGATTGATGTTTAGTGAAATACGTGGGAAGTGCAGCTGGAAGTTCAGTGTACAGATTAAAAAAATTTTGTAATCTATGTTTATATTATTATAATCTTTTAATTGATGTGTGAGAGCAATTTTCTGTGTCACTGTCACAGGACCCATATATACTTACAGTTAAAATTTAAATTATTTGAGAAAAAAATGAATGTTTCTTATTTGTTTTTATTTTTTTAACATTCGGCAAAACGGGGTGTCTTTATGTTGTTATTGGTAATTTTTTTAAAGGACTAGAATGTGATGATTAGAGAGTATCAAAGTTTGCCAACAGTGCTGGGTTTCATTTTTTTTATTTTTATTTATTTTTTTAATGTTTAATTTTGAGAGAGAGAGAGAGAGAAAAACCAGCAGTGGAGGGGCAGAGAGAGCCGGAAACCCAGAATCGGAAGCAGGCTCCAATCTCTGTGTTGTCACCACAGAGCTGGACGCAGGCCCAAACTCATGATCCTTGAGATCATGACCTGAGCTAAAGTCAGATGCTTAACCGACTGAGCCACCCAGGTGCCCCAAGCCTGGGTTTTAAATAGCAGTAAAAACCTTATTCTGGTGAATACCATTTTCCATCTCACTTTACTAAGGAAGCAAATCATTGATGGAAGCAGGGATGGTTCTTTGGTATTTGGATTATTGAAGAACCATATTTGCCTCCTCAAGGTGAGAGTGATATATTTTGCATGTCTGAGAAGGGACTTAAGGGTGTTAGAAAGGTCTGTGGAATTGTCTGTACTTCATGGGAAATGCTGCTTGGTGTCCTGAGTTCTGTAAGTCCAAACATTAGAGGCGGAATCACTAAGGACCAGAAACCTCAGCACTGGTTCTGAGTCCCAAACTGGCTGTGTGGTTGCTGCAAATAAAGGGCAAAGGCTGGTGGCGCAATCATTGTCTGCAGAAGCAAGAGGAGAAGACTTAGTTTTTTTCTGTGAGAGTCATAGGTGAAGTCATAGGTAAAGGAGTGGGAGTTAGGAAAACTATTATAAAAGGATAGATGGTTGGATGGATGGATGGATGGATGGATGGATGGATGGATGGAAGGCAGGAAGGCAAGAAGACAGGAAGGTGGGAAGGAAGGAAGGAAGGAAGGAGGGAGGGAGAGAGAGGGAGAGAGGGAGGGAAGGAAGGAAGGAAAGAAAGAAGGAATGAGGAAGGGAAGGATGGAGGGGAGGAGGGAAGGAAGGAAGGAAGGAGGGAGGGAAGGAAGTAAGGAAGGAGAGAAGGAAGGAAGGAAAGAGGAGAGGAGAGGAGAAGGGAAGGAAGGAAGGAAAGAAAAGAGGCCTGTAACCGTGGTAATTAAAATATGATTTCTGGACCAGTGACAGGAACGTCACCTGGGAATATGATAGAAATTCAAAATCTTGTTCTCCAGCCCAAACCTACTGAAAAAGAAACTGTACAAGAAGGAGACCAATAATCTGTTCCCATGGGTGATTCTGATACTGGAGAACCACCAGCCTGCAGACTAGAACAAGGGCCATTTCATATATAGCTCAACACACCTCCTACCCTAAACATGGAAGGCAGCATTGCATTCCAGTATAGTCTGCTATTCATGAGGATGAACTTCAAGAATTCAAGGTTTTACTTTACTTGTCTGTTTATTTTAGTCTAGTCTGTTTAAGAAGGCAGATAAATTATGAAATAGGTCTTAGATAGCTTCTCATCAACTTTTCTTAGGGGCATTTGAAGTTGTAACCTCCAGCTATCAAAAACATACGTGTTCCTAGAATACCAAATTCCTCTGCAACGCTAGATAAATATCATGTTACCATATTGTAGTGTATTATTTATAAATGAAGATGACTTACACCATCCTGCTAAATTTGACATTTATACTCCCAGCCCCCAAACCACCTTCCTCTGTTGGTGCTATTATCTGTAAGTAAGAATTTAGATTTTGACAAGAAAAAAATACCTTTCTAAGATTTGTATGAATAATACCTAAGATAGATGATTTTTGTACAAAGGTACTTCTGTTATATTGTAAATATTTTTCCTCTATTATCCAGATTTAAAGTGAAAATATATGAGCTTAATCTGGTTTCCTAAAAAAATACTGAGTTGTTATTATTCCTAGACTGAAACGTGCATAGTTGGTAAAGAAGACATGCTATGTGGCATATTAGAGAGAGACAATGTCTCAAATGACAGATAATTAAAAGTGCATTTTCTATGACTGTAGATATTTTCATTATGTTTATTATTACTTTGTTGTTGTTAAGAGACAGAAACTGATGAAAGAAACATGCCTTCAGTGACTTTGAACAAATTGAAAAACAAAAACAAAAACAAAACAAAACAAAAAACCAAAAAAATAAAAAGAAGAAAGAGAAAAGAAAAACAGTGCCATTCTTTGTAACTCTAGCCAGCACTGCCAGGGACCATTGGCTTGGAGAGCTGAACTGAAGGCAAGATTTCAACCCTGCCCACCCCCATGCCTGTGTTTAAGCTGTGCCTATATCCAAGCTGGCAGTCTCCTAACTTCCCACCTGCTTGGTCCATCTCAAACTAGAAACCCAAGGCTTAAACATAGCCTATGGTCTGATTATTTCTTCAGTTTGGGGGCTTCTTTGCCTGTATAAAAAGTAAAAACAGCTTGAATTAATGGCCACTATTTTTGAATGGTAAGATCTTTTTTAGAATAATCTAGATTTCACTTGAAAGCTAGAAGACAGGGGTACATTGAGCTTCCACTTTTCCCCTAATAACAATTAGCTAGATCCGAAGCCCTTCTGTCTTTGTAGGTAACATATGCTCTGAAGTGCTAAAGGCCCCATGCAAACTTCTTTATATACCTGGCCTGGGTGAGCAACTGGGCTTAATGCCATATAATAATCAGCTCTTCCATAAAATCTTTTCTCTCTTAGCGGGTTTGATAACATGTAACTCTTTGCCTACCACACCAAATGCAGAGAGAGAGAGAGTGTGTGAGCTAGGGAGAGGGACAGAGGGAGAAAGAGAAAGAATCTTAAGCAGGCTCAATGGTCAGCGCAGAGCCTGATGTAAGGCGTGATCCTATGACCCTGGAATCATGGCCTGAGCCGAAACCAAGAGTCAGATGTTCAAACAACTGAGCCAGCCAAGCACCCCAACCTTTCAGCATTTTTAGCAAGTAAGTGCATTTACCTATTCATAGTCTTTCTCCTAGTAGACAATAAGCTTCTGAAGAACCAGCATCTTAATCCACCTATGTAATCCCAGTGTCCATCGCATTGTAGTGGCATAATGAATGTTTGTTAATAAATCAAATGGATTATTACTTATTAAGAAGTATGAGAGGTAGTGAAGCATATTTCCTGCCCTCCCTCTCTACTACTCAGAGTTGCTACAATAATGCTATATAACAAACTACCTGAAAACCTCATTGGTTTAAAACAATAGTAATGATGTCTTGAGATCATGGGCCTATAGGTTGGTGGATTCAAACTGCATGTTGGGTTCAAGTTTGCTCCACATATTTTGGGTGTAGGTATTATGGGTTGCAGCTACATAAGACATTCTCTGTTGATGTCTGATGATGATGGTAGGAATGAAAGAAGGAAAATCCTGTCTTGCAATTTCAAGCTTTGCTTACATCCTGTCTGCTTACATCCATGTTGGCTAAAGCAAGTCCCATGGTCAAGCCCAGAGTCCAGGGGTGCCAAATAGCTTTTACTTACCTTAAAATAGCAGGAACGTTGATATGGGCCTGTGAAGAATTACAGCCAATCATCCAACCCAGGGCCAAAATTAGGATCAGGAAAGTGAGGTACTTGTCTCAGGTATAAAATTTAAGGGGAAGACAAAGAATTCAATAATCAAAATAAAAAATAATTTAATACTATATTTTAAGATATCAAAGTTAATGCAAAAATCTATAGTAAAAATAGAAAAATATTAGGAAAAGACAGTATGTCACGTTTGCATGCCTCACCTCACTTGCCTCACCTTGGTCCAGGCCCCATTGGGTCTCATTCCCACCATTGATTCCATCAAAAGCACTCACCTTGGCAGCAGTTATCTGACTGCTTCTTGTCTGTTGTCTGTCTGGATTGGCATGAATATTCGTATTGAAATATATTAGAAATTCAAGTCTCTAGGAGATAGATAGATAGACAGATGATGGATAGATGATAGATAGATAGATAGATAGATATGAAACTTATCCCCATAAAAAGGTAATTTAGGGCAAGTAATTTTATCATAAAACATCTTTAATTGGAAAGAAAATTGTGTAAAATAACAGATTCCACCAGAAATCTTTTGTATTAGTTTAGTAGAAAAGCATGCGTTGCTATTAAATAACGCAGCGTCTGCAAGTTTGTAGTAGTCAACTCCTTATGTTGTCCAAATCTTGAATTGGGTTGTCTAAGCAGGAGCACCTTGGCATCAGACTGCAGAACCATACAAGTAACTGAAAAACCTCCATAGTTGGAGGTGAGGGATGGAATAAGAGAGCTAGTACAGTAACAATTTTCTGGTCCATTTAGTGATTTTTTGTTGAGTTTTTTAGAATGTAACTAATCTCATTCAGTGAAGGTATAACCACAGGTGTTTATCCCTCAGGTGAGGGATAAAAAATTAACAAATTAAATAAACAAACTACAAATTAACAAATTAAATAAAAACAATACAACAAATTTGTATTAACAAGTTAATTGTATTGTTTAACAAATAACAAATAACAAATTAATAAAAATAGCAAATAACAGATAACAAATTAAAAAAAATCATCTTATAACAGAGTCTTCAAATGCTTTATTACCTTTCAACCTGGGGTTGGAAACTGAGCTCAGGCCTGCTTATGGGAGGGTACTTACAGAATATATCTTATGGAAGAGGCCATCCCATGCCATGCTGTTATGGTACATCTGGTTACCTGGGTCCCATGAAGCCCATGTCCAGTTTGAGACAACATTCTGGCTGAAGTCACTGTTCAAGAATCTGTAAAGTATTGCCAGTGCATTTCAAACTCAGAGTACATTGTGGTAATAGTTGTAAGGAAATAACCGGGACATACTTAAAAGGGACTGATAAAGGTAAGACCTGTAAGATAAGAGTCAGCAACTCCAATTTCTTGAAAGTAGAAAAGCATCTAATATATATATATATATATATATATATATACATATATATATATATATATAAATGATTATTAAGGAGCAAACAAAGAAGTCTATATCTATAGATATTCTAGCTAAATTAACTAAAATAATATTAGTAGCAAGAAAGTCTTCAAAAGCCGGAGAGTAAATTCTAAGAGATTATGATTAATAGTATTATTGATTCAGGATATGTGAAATATTTTTGCTATGCTACAATTTTATGTGCTATCATGACTGTTCTGTTTTAGTGCACAATAATTTAGTAAAAATACTCCTTAGAAATCATTCCTGATCCATATCATTCACCAAAACCATTGTGTTTAACAAAGGTTAGTTAGTTTCTCACCCTTTAATACTTCTATCGTGGGGGGGCGGGGTGCGCACGTGCATGCACATGAGTGTGTAATATGCTGAGCGGTTAGAACACAGAATGACTTGGGAGAGGCATTTTTACAATTGTGACTGATATTGAGATGTAGTTATCCTTTATCAAGCACCTTCTTCACACCAGACATCATGCTGTGTATTTCACATGAATTCATGCTTCTCTTCACTACAACTCCATAAAATATGCATCCTTATCCTTATTTTGCAAATGAGCAAGCAGAAGTCAAGGAAACTTCAACTTGCATGGGCCTGCCCACACAGCTAATAGCTGTCCAAATCAGAATGTACATCCATGGTCTTTCCTCTCCCCCCTGGGAAGCCCTTGGGATGGACCTTCCTGCCGCTCCATTCAGCCTCGTGAGTCTGTCTAGATGCTGAGCAGCTTTCCTCTTATCAGCAAACTAACAAACTATGTTCATTGAGGGATGATTTATACTAGACCTGTACTTAACAGAAACATATCTTATCTCCTCTAAGCCTCACATGATATGAGGTATCATTGTGGCCCCCGTTGTACAGGATGAAAACCAAGTTTCTGGGAGCTTAAGTAAATCACCTTGGGCACATATCCAGGAAATGGCTGAATCGAGTTTCAAATCCACATCAATCCACCCTCAATATCCTGCTGTTGATCATTATGCAGAACGGACTCATGTCATGCCACGCTTCCATTGTGATGGGAAAACCTCTTCCACAGTGGGAAAAACCACTCGATTAATTAAGAGTCACAGACCTCAGGTTCTATACCAGATGTGGCTATTGTCCAGTCCTGTTTCTTCATCTATAAAACTATGATGGATAGTTCCCACCCTATGTAAGTCATATCTCTGCTGTGTGTGAGGGGCGCATTCTAACTGCAAGTTACTGCTCAGATACTGTCAGCAACCTGAGAAGCTGAAACTGCTGTTAGTGATGTGTGTTGTATCGCAGACAAGCCTAGAAGAACTTCTTGACTCTGAAGCTTTTCAGGACCTGGACAGAAAGCAAATTAACCTAAGCTGTTTTAATAAGAGAGGAGTCAAGGGCATTTCTTGGAAGGGAGCAAAGGTGCTTCTTCCCACCGTTCTTAGGGGCAAAATGTAATTAAGAAGATTCTGAAGAAGAACAGATAGATTATTCAAGAGATCATTCCTCATTAATATGTTTCCTATTGTGTTTTTTTTTTTTTTCATTTTCCTCCTAAATGTGTTTTTTTCTTAGAGTGAAAAGGAAGTAAGTAATACCAGTGGCTAACACTAAAGTTCAGATGACCTCTGTCCTCTGCCTTCATGGTGGTTTTCAGCACAGTGCTGGCCCCTGGTTTATTGACCCTGTCTGCCGAGTGGTCAGTGGCAACGTGTATGTTAAGGGGGCAAGAGTCTAAGATTCTATGACATCTTGGTAGTAATAGATTTTGCCTTTCTTTTTCCAAAATGCCTCATTTAATGATTTTGGAACTTTGATAAACAAAGATATGCAGATATTTCTGGCTTTGCTTTTTCAAACTCCGCCCCCTCCTGTCTCCTTAGTCTCAATTTAGATTTATTTCTTATCATAGAAACAAGATACAAAGTCTAAAGCCTCATCAGTAATAGTTACAGATATTTCATTCATTTGATAGGTATTTCTTGCAAAACTACTTACATAGATACTCTGCCAAGTACTGGGGCATGATTTGCTGGTTTCTGTCCGTTAAAGGCTTCAGTTTTCTGTCTTACCCCGTATTGTTCAGAGGCTAATAGTTATCTTCACATCAATCCACACAATATTTGATATTCTTCCCCATCAATTATTTTGCATTTCTCACTTCACGAATCCTATCCCATCAAGTTATCTCCTGAACTGCAGGCTTTAAGGGAAATTTCACAGGAATTTGAATTTCCTACTCTTTTTGTATTATATATTTTTAATTTTAAATATTAACATGAGATCTATTCTCTTCACTAATGTTTAAGTGTACGATGCATTATCGTTGCCTATAGGTACAATGTCATACAATGGATCTTGAGTGCTTACTCACCTTGCTGAAACTTGATTATTGATTATTGATTATTAACTCTTCATTTCCACTTCCGCCCTCCAGCCCCCGTCTGTCACCATTCCCCTCTTTCATTCTATGAATTTAACTATTTTAGATGCCTCAAGTAAGTGGAATGGCACAGTCTGTGGCTGGCTTATTTCTTGTACTATGATCTACTCAAGCGTCATCCATGCTGTCAAATACTCTTTTAATCGAGAACAAATTATCTTGTTTCTGGAGTTACTCTCTGGCTATGTCTGCACAAGCTTGCAAATAGTCTTTCTGCTGTCCTAGCCCATGTCATACACCTGGGCTCACCGATCCTTCCTTTTAATAAACCAACTCTTTGAAAACAATGCCACATTGTAATACCTCAGTATCGGCTTTCTGACCACCAAATATAATTTGATTTCAGAAGACTTTAATCAAGTTCCTTTCAGATAAGAGATATATAGTTTACATAATTCACACCCAAAGATGTTGATGGCAAGATGTGTGGTCTTGTCACTTAATCCACAAAGAGGGGAACATTTACATCAGTGACTTAAAAACTTGTTTCACTCTGTGGATATTGGCCTATCAAGTTTACATCAGTGAAGCTGATGTAAAGTTTCACTCTGTGGATACTGGCATATCAAGATCAAATCCATTTCCCTAGCTATGGCTACCTTGAAATGGATAACTAGCTTTTCTTTGCTTAAAATTTCAGATTTTTATGTCAAACTATTCCCTTGTTTCTTGCTCATGCCTGCATTGCCAGTGAGCTAGAGGACATTGTACGTCATCACTGCAGGTGGGCACGCATGGACTTACAGGGGTTAGTGGTTGGCCCTCTGTCACAGTGGGTGGGTCTCCTACTAAGATGGGAACCTCTGTTTTCCGAGGGCTACACTCAGGACTTGCTTTCATACCAAGCCGCCTCCAAAGGGCATATTTACTTTACAAGTAATTTGAAAATAAATTTATATTTTCAAAGCAGTATGTAGACCCCTAAGGGGAAACTAACCTCTCAAGTTGAAGATAACTCTGAGAATTTTGAATCCATTGATTAAAATGTTTCATTATGCTCCAAGTGTGTCATTGCATTTCCATACTAGCATTTCCAGTGCTCAGTGTTGTATCACTTTACTTAATTTGCAAAATACTTTACAATTTGTTATTATTACTAATTACTAATTCTGAACATATTGATTAAACTGTTTTATTATTCTCCAAACATGTCATTACATTTCCATAGTATTATGTTCAGTGTGATATCATTTTACTTAAATTGCAAAATACTATTACAATTTGTGTTATTACTACTGCATTACTACTTATAATTGTAATAATAGTTTGTGTAATTATTACTATAATAATTATCATACTAAGTTATGATTACTAATAATTATTATTATTGCTAATACTAATAATAATTACTATTAATATTACTAATATGTACAGAGAGACACATATGCTCATTCTTGTGATAAAGAGAAAATATCCAGGTGGGGGAATTTTCAGAGAATTGTGTCAGATATGCCCAGCTAGTGCACATGATATTGGGTAGAATTGTACATAAGTATATGCATATTTGCCTGGGCTATAGATTTAGGTGAATATTATTTGGAGGTTACTCAATTCTTCATCAAGGGTGATTTATCCTTAAAGTAGATCAAACCTATGTACCATAATCAAGCGATTTCTTGATCATGTCTCCCTCAACCTGACATAATTTTTCCTTTAATGTAGTCCTTTTATATTCCAGAGGGAATGCATCTTTTCTTTTTCTCTATATCTTAAATTGTCTATGTTTTTATTTTCTTTATTTTATGCCTCCCCCCCAGATAGTTTCTCTTAATTGTTTTTAATTAGAAAGATAGTATATAATCACTTAAAAATTTCAAATTGTTCATCACTATGTAAAGTGAAGTATAAATTCATTCCTCCCAATAAAATCTATTTCTACTGGCTAGAGACAAACACCTTTACAAATTTCTCACATCTGTAACAATCGTTTATAGAGACTACATGATTAAGAAAAAGCCCCTGTTGTACCCGAAGGAAGACCCTAGTTCAAAATGTCATTTTCCTTAACATCATCATTAGAGATCTCCAGGAAAGTCATTTTTAGTTGTAAAACTGGTTATAAGTTTCCCCTACTTATACTCCGTCTATTGTGATGATCACATAAAATAGGGTACGTAGAATTAATGGGGAAGTTAAAAATCCATACAAACGTAAGTTACTTCACTCATTGTATAAAAACCATCCTCTGCTCATATAGCTCTTTTACTCTGTATAGTTTTTACCTTTGTTGAGCTTAGCTTCATCCTCATAAACTGAACCAATGTCCTCTATATATTAGCAATCACTTTTAATCAACTGGAAGAAATGTCTAACTTATTTAAAACTATTTAAAATAGTATTGTATTTGTGCGGTTCTCAGCTTTCTCCTCCATTTTCCAATCTGCTATTTTTATCTGTTTAGAGATCCTAAATAGATCTCTGGTTTGACACCCATCCTGGCAGTACCCAACATTCTTAAGATTCAAAGACATATGCTCATTAAATATTTAAGTTTTTTGTAAATGTTTGTTTCTTTCTGAGAGAGAGAGTACGAGCAGGGAAGGGGCAGAGAGAGAGGCGGGCAGAGGATGTAACGTGGGTTCCATGCTGTCAGCAGCAAGCCCATTGAGGACTTGAATTACTGACCCATGAAATCATGATCTGAGATGCTCAACCGACTGAGCCACCCAGGTGCCCCTCAAATATTTAAGTTTTAATAAATAGAAGATGAGTTATGGAAGTATTTCAGAATCGTTGTGGTCATTCATTCTTGTCTCTTGGATGATAACACCATAATGTCAGGAGCTGAAGTGTCTGTACATCTTGTCAGCCCACCCTACCGGTTGCCACCACTGCTGTTAGAACAGTTGAAGTGGGACATCAGGGCACAGCATCGACTGACCCCCTCCTCTGAGTTTGCTGCCTCTTTGACCTGGTCCAAATTCTGACACAGAATTTGCTGACTGATCCCTGCTGTGTTCAACCTCTATCAGCCAGTTCCGTCTGTTCCTGGAGTCCTTTGGCCCCTCCAGAGCAGTGCCCTCTCTGTGCCCACTGAGCCATTCCCATACAGCACTGAGGACAGGACATCTAGCTTATCCATTTGTATCACCGACTTTCAAAGCTGCCTGAACAAATGTTTCTGGCTGGACTTATTTCAAAGCATTGACAGAAGCAGACAGAAAGCTTCTTGCCAGGCAGTTGTATTTACCACACAAATTTGTCAGCTTAACCAAACATTCCAGTGTGTTAGGAGCAGAAATGTGAGCTGATTGATCTAACGAGCTCAAACACTAGGAATGAGATGAAGGTGTATCGGATTATATAAGGGTCTGCATGACTCCATAATGATCCCCAGAAAAATGTTGTTTCTCAGAGAAATTGTGCTATTGCTGCTGCCCACCCCCCACCCCCCAGCCACTTCACGCTGAGTTTCCAAAAGCAATTAGGAACTTCTATGAATGTTGGCGTGTTTAGGCCAAAACATAATGGTGATGTTAGCAGCAATCTTGAGATGTTCTAACTGTTTAAATTACACAGCAAAAATCGGATTATAAACCCTGAGCAAAATGAAGGTATGCAGTTGCCCTTGAATTCTTATTTTTAGCCTTCATGTCACCTCCATCTTGCATGTGTCTGTGTTTAACTTCTCTTTCTGTAAAATGGGAATTACATTTTTTTTGTCATATTGCATTCACAGTATTTTCATGATTTAACATTAGGCTTGCAACAAAAATCTTCACAACTCAATGCCACAAGAACCTCCTACGTCCGGGGCTGTAAACCAAGCAAATATAGCAAAAACTGATCATTCAAGAAGATATCACAATTTTGATATGCTAAAAAATATCATATCACTAGCTATTTTGTTAGTATCTCTCAGAGATAAGATTGTCATATTAGTTGTAATGGTATATTACACAAATTACATAAGGCAATTATTCGCTTTATGTAACTTGTCATTTCACCTTTTCCTATACATGTACTTTAAATTTAGTCTGACTTATTTCGTTCTGTCAGTAGTCTTTGGGGAAAAAATTCAAGAGGTAAAACAATTTTCAAACATTTAAAACTGTCTTCATACAATAAACATTCATCTTGCAGGTGAGTCTGGGGACACTCTCAGAAAAAGTGGGGACATATTTGAGGAAGGTCTGATGTTCTTTCATAGATTTTGCAATCTACAAGGCAGAATAATAGCCCGATTCTCTCCAAGGGACTATGGCCAAATTTTATACATCTGATCACTCAAGAAACAATCTTTAAAGCCACATTACTTTAATTTAATAACAGTATAAATACAGCAAATGGAGTTTGTTCTTTTCTTAATCTCTTATAAATCTATTGTAGTTTATTCATTATGTACAGAGAAGAGCTGTATAAATATTTTAATTGCAATTTTTCTAAGCTCTAACTGAAGAACAGCTTAAGTTAAGCCTTCATGTTTTAACTACATTTTTTTCTATTAATAAACTTCATGTCTTAGAGCAGTTTTAGGTTTACAGAAAAATTGAGCAAAAAGCACAGAGGGTCCCCATAGGTCCGTAACCAAACACATGCACATACTTTCTCATTATGGACACTTTCCATAATGGAAGGTGGTGCATTTGTTACAACTGATGAACATAGAGTGATACATCACAATCATCAAGGTCCACAGTTTATATTAAGATTTGTTCCTGGTGTTGCATGTTCTGCGAATTTAAAAAAAAAATATATGATGATTTTTAGCCATCATTATAGTATACAGAAAAATTTCACGGCCTTGAAATTCCTGTGTGCTCCGCATATCCCTCCCTCTGTCCTCTCTGACTCCTGGTAACCACTCATCTTTTTACTGTCTCCATAGTTTTGCCTTTTCTAGAATGTCATCTGGTTGGACTCATACAGTGGACAACCTTTTCTCATTGTATTCTTTCACTTAATAATATGTATTTAAATTTCTTCCATGTCTTGTCTTGGCTTGATGGCTTATTTCCTTTAAGTGATGATTAATATGCCATTGTCTAAACGTACCACAGTTTATTTATCCATTTGCCTACTGAAGGACATATTGGTTGCTTCCAAATTGGGCAATTATGAATAGAGCTGCCTTAAATATCTTTCTGCAGAGTTTTGTGTGGACAAGTTTTCAGTTCCTGTGGGTAAATATCAAGGAACACAATTGCTGGATCACGCTGATATGGTAATAGTAAGTTAATTTTTGTAAGGAAATGTAAAACACAGAAGCATGAAGCTCCATTTGTTGAAAAGACCTGTCTTTACTCCAAAATATTACCTTTGTACCTTTGCAAAGATCAGCTGACTATATTTTTGTGGGTTTATTTTTGGACTCCATCCTATTCCATTGATCTATTTATCTGTTCTTTCACCAATACCACACAGTCTTCATTAATGTAGCTTTGTAGTATGTCTTAAAGTCGGGTAGTTGTCAATATTCCAACTTTGTTCTTCAATAGTGAGTTTGCTAATCTGGGTCTTTTGCCTCTTGATATAAATTGTAGATCAGTTTGTCAATATCTGCAAAATAACTTACTGAGATTTTGGTTTGGATTCTGTTGAATTTAGAGCTCAAGTTGGGACAAACTTACATCTCGACTATATTGACTTTTTTATCATGACCCTGGATATCTCTCTGCTTATTTAGTTCTTTCTTGATATCTTTTTCCGTATTTTAAACTACAGTTTCATACATAAAAGGTTTATTTATAAGGTTATGTTTTAGTTAAGAGGTGATATTTTCCTCTATAAAACTTAAATTTAATTATAAAATGATCAGAATTAGAATGTATTTCAATGAAAAAAAATAGGTATTAGTGGACCGTGATATGCTGGTTTTTCCAGTTGAATTCAGCTCGTCTTTAACAAGGCAAAACCAGCCAAATGCTTTTGAATCTCTTGTGACTTCAGTGCCCAAGGATTGTTGGAATCATTCCTGGATGCAGAGGAGTTTCTCAACAGAGGAGTAGACTCTTTTTTTTTTTTTCTTTTGAGATGTCAGTTGTAAACGTGTTGCTAAAAGCAGGGAGAAAAAAGAACAATCCAATGGTGAAGATATGTAAGAGGATATGTTATTCAAATTGAAATTTACAGGTTTATTTCTGAAATAAAATTGGGAAAACGTAGGTTTTTTTTAAGGATCTTGTTTGGGGGCATCCTTATAAGGACCTAATATCAGTCATTTTGTTGTTTATAGTCATTAGGTCATATATCTAGTCTTAGACGTGTATTAAGAACCTGTTACAGATCACGAATGTAGTAGATTAAAACTTAGCTGGAGAGACAGCCATTTACAAATTATGATAATATGAGAACACTGCAGCTGGAACAGTTGATATTTCAAAAAAATAAAAGTGGTCATGTGAGAGCTCATCCTTATAATCTGACCAGGGTTTTTATCAGCCAAGTGAAGAAGCTAAGGAGAAGCAAGGTAATAATCTAATGTTCTCAATAAATATTTATGGAACATCTGCTAAATACCATTTATATAATTAACAGGTTCATACTATCTCAGATTTTATAGAAGTATTACCTAGCGATCTCACCCTTCACAATTAAATATGGCAAATGTGATTATAAGAGAAGAGCACAGAAGTAATTGTGCACAGAGGAAAGCTATCTCATTTTAATGTGGGCTTTCAGGTCCCTCTGACAAATTAGAAATTGGCTTCCAGGCTAACTGTAGGAACAAGAAGAGCAAAGGCCAGGGGGTGTGGAGAGCAGTATGTGGTCCAGAAGCTGGGGGCTCAATAGAATGTGAAGGGGATAAATGATAGGAAATGAGGCTGAAGAGGCAAGACGGAGCATCACGCAGAGCCTTGCAAACTACGTGAAAAACAACAGGATGCTTTGGGATAGTTATTTCAAGGCAGTAATGTGCTCAGATGAGCATTTAACACGAGGACACTTACTTTATAATGAAGCACAGATTGGAAGGGGAGACAAGATTACGAGCATGTTCACCAATAAGGCTGTTCCATTGATTTAAGATGCCATGATTTTTCGAATTAGAATAGTGGTTTGGGA
This sequence comes from Paguma larvata, assembly GCA_030068075.1. Lineage (NCBI taxonomy): Eukaryota > Metazoa > Chordata > Mammalia > Carnivora > Viverridae > Paguma > Paguma larvata. The sequence continues at coordinate 21,354,611 of CM057835.1, read as the reverse complement.
AATTGAGGATGGTACAAAGGCAGGTAGGAAAAAATGCTATTATTAGAAGCACAGGATCTAGAGTCAGAAAGCTTGGCTTAATTTGTCAAATAAGCCCGTTCTTTTTATTGTTGTTTTGTTGTCTTTTAAAATTATCGTTTATATTTCTTTTATACTTTTGTTATTTAGCACTTCTTTATTTTACAGGGTCTTTTAGGTTTTCTATAATCTGCAGTTTTTATGGTGCTCATCTCTGGTTTGCTGAGTTTGTTAACACTCTTATAATGTTCCTTAATAGTGAGGTCATCTTCAATGGGAAATATTTTTTCTGCGGTAATGTCCCATGTCCTAAGTTGTGAAAGTGTCATAGAGAGTGGTGTTTTATTTTCCAGGCCCTAAGGACTCAATGGGCTTTGAATAATTTTATTTTAATTTCTCAGTTTCTGATTTTTGCATTTCACAAATATAATTTTTTTATATATCTTTGCCAGGTTAACAATCAGGACAAATCTCCCACTGCTCCTTCTCTGGCACCATGCTAACAACTTACACAATTATTCAGATTTCTCTTCTTTCTAGTACCCGATAGTTTTTCTAAGCATATACATATATGTATTCATTCCTGCAGATATATCTTATCTAATAGTGTTATGTGTGTTCAACAGTTGCAGGCAGTGAGCATTCGACATGACCTGTCTGCATCAGCAGAATTTACTGTATTATCAGAAAGATACCTACTGAGTTGGAATCTCGGCTTGTTTTTCTTTCTTGTCAGTTACGTAAATCTTCTATGTTGGAATGTAGAAATACATTCAATACATGTAAGTTTTTAAAGTTGACGTTATTCATCTGTGAACTGTGTAACTTGGAAATATGTATTTGGGCAGGCATATTGAGAGAGACCTCTGAAGTGAGGACAGGACCATAAAGGTAAAAAAGAATCAATAGTAGTTTTAGTAATTAACATATTTTCAAAAGATAGTTTTGAAGAATGGCTATGATACAGGTTGGTATTAGGATGCAGGAGAGAGCAGAAGTTAGGGGAAATTCCATTTAGGAATCTATAACTGAACACCTAAACTGGCCAGTGATGATAAAAATGGAGACATATACAAAGTAATAATTAACAGGATGTGATTGACCATAAGCCTTCAGGATGAGTGAGGATGAAGATTTACAGATGATGCACTTGGGTGAGAAGAGGGGTGATGCAATCAGCTGGAGAACATAGAAGGAGGAGAGATACATGGATGTGAACGGACAATAATGAGTCCGTTTGTTCACACTCAGGTTCAACAGTTCACAGTAGTAGTTTCAGAGTTTCAGAAAGAGGTCAAATTTAGAAACAAGGGTTTAGAGGTCTTTGGTTTTGTTTAATTCAAAGGAATAAATATTATCTGCCTGGAAAAGACTATGTTTATAAGAGAGTTGAGAATGGAATACCGAGAATTAAAGTGAAAACAGAGTTTTAAAGGAGTTTGGTTGGCTGCATTTTGATCTGGCAAAGTAAGTAGGTAGAAGCTGGTTTGCTTTTCTGAGCACCCATGGTTAAGCCACCCCTCAAAAATACTTTCTTTTAACCCTATTTCACAGCAGATAGAAAGTCGCTTAAATCAGTAAACTCACTAGGTCCGTGCTCCTGGATGGGTTATTGAGCACTCTAAACTTAGGTGTTTTTTTGCTTTTAAAAATGGAAAATAAAATTGTGTTTGTAATTATTTGCAAGAACGTATTATAATTTGTTTTTCACAATGCCTATCACATGAGAGGTACACAATAAAAGCTGTTATTAATAATAGTACTAATAAAATAATTGCCAAGGAGAAAAGGATATGTCTGTTGACTTACTAAGTGTCTGGTTTACTAAGGAAATTAATATGCTCTTAGAAGATTAGTATGGGTTCAGAACACCATTGGCATTCATTGAGTGATGAAAAAGTTTAGCTAGGGTGCTTGGGTGGTGAATCTCAATCCTGGATGCAGCTATATACCTCCTCTGAAACTTTGAGTTTTATGTGCACAAATTCTTGAGCCCGACCTCGTCTCCACTGACTTTAGGCTAAACACTGAAGAAATTACCGAAAACGAGCATATGGAAGGCGTTGCCTCTGCTACTAAGGACTTTACTCAGGCCCAGGATGTATGTAAAGTATAATATTGATGAGAAGACATCACTCATTCAAGGGACTGTTCCCTATCTGATGCTTCAAGACTCAGTAGATGTTTTAAACAATGCATAGTTAGAGACTAGCTGTGTTTGTCCAACCCTAGTCTACCTCTTTCTTCCACATCTACATCCTCAACTCAATCTTAATTTACCGTGTCCTTATACATAATGTAAGTACTCCTACACCCATAGATCTTTGAGAGTTTTTTTAAATTATATGTATATATATGTATATATAATTATGTGTATTATATACATATATATATGTATTTGCATATATATAAAATGTACCCAACCTGGGACTCAAACTCATGACACAAGATCAAGAGCCACATGCTCTTCTGACTGAGTCAGTCAGGCACCCCTGAATGTTTCTAGTTTTTGCATGTAACATTTCTCCCATAGTACTACAGAATGGCCTATTAAGGAGGGAAAACTTTTATCAAATGAATATCCCTGAAGCCTTTTCCTGTAATTAAAAATTTTTAACATTTGTAATACATTACATAACTCATCACACTGTATGTATTGCCAGCAGAAACAGGTTTAGAGTCTTACAGTTTCCAACTTCTAGGTCTGTCACTTATTTATTTTAACTTCTACATTTTTAATGGTGCTTTAGGCTTTCTTGTGTCTCCTCTTTACTAATTGGTATACTTTTCTTTTTCTTTTTTCTTTTACCCATTGGAGAAGCTCATCTGTTTTTCTTCAATCCTCTTTCAACAAACTCACCATGGTTCAGTACAGTTCACTATCGAGCAACTCCAAAATCAAAATGGCATGTCCAGTGTAAATGATATCACGTCGCAGCCCTTGGAAAACACTCAGAAAGGATTGAAGTATACTCAGCTTTATGATATTATCTCATACTCTTAACTGTCTTTTATTGACAAACTGAACTTTGTATTGTGGCTTCTTTACTTTCCCCTTTTTATCCCTCCGACACAGTTACTCTTGCAAGACAAATCAAAATCACTTTTTGGGAACTCTAAGGGATTGTTCAAAATCAAGAATTTATTGACTGATGTTGGAAGGAAGTGAATGACAGGCTTAAAAGTATTTTTGTCTTGCAGTGATAATATTTTTAAAAAGTCATATTTTAGCGGTAAGACTAAAATAGGACAAAAGCTGAATTTGAGGACCCTCCACAGAGAACAGTAAAATTTCATGGATTCCTACAGTCAGAACCAATGCTATGCATAAACATGTGCTTATATTAATCAAGAGCACTTTAAAAATCTGCTAAAATACAGTCTGTGAGACCACACTCCCATGCATCTGAAATTTTGTTGTGTGCAAAGAAGTTATATCTTAAGAAAGCCCAGTGTGAAAGATGTTTCCTAGGAGAATGACATCAAGTTGACACAACTATTAACAAGCTGGCACAGATTTCTTTAAAACATACAAGAAGAATGCAAGGCTGTGGAGCTTGTAAGCCCGGCACTTGAAGTACAATCTGATGAATGAAAGAGAGGTAGAAGTACACAAAAATGCAGAGCAGTCTGAAGAAGGAAGGCCTGGGTACACAGGGAATGTGTCCCAGGAAATAATGGAGCAGAATGGGGGGATTAGGGCACCTCTCCAGAAGGAGATGTTGTGAAGGCAAGTTGAAAGGGGCAGTGTGGAAATGCAAAGAGGGAAGAAAGCTCAACACGTCGCCCAGTGGGCCAGTGCAAATACCTCTATTTTAAATCATGATACTTTTGCTTTGGAGCCATTGCTTATATTATCTAGTGCATATCGACAGCTATGACTGATTGTCTTTAGTTTTTTATATATTTTTTCAGACTCCCTGAACATTCTCAGGTATATTATAATCTTGGCCTATGCAAAGGTTTATTAATTCCAAAAACATGTATTCAGTGCTTATCTGGCATAAGTCTTGGGAAATAAAGAGGGGCACAAAAGCAATTCCCAACCTTGAAAAACTCATAGTCTAAGTAGACTCTAATGTACAGAAACAACTTATAATAGAATTATAATATACTATGGCAAGTACAAATTGGTGAAAGATGTCTTTTGAGAAACTACAGAGCATAGAGGAAATAGTCATTTTCATCAATAGCAAATTCCATATTACCTTTTTATGAGACTGCCTTAAAGAAAATTGGAAAGAGGGATAAGAATGCTTTCTAATCTATCATGAGAGTTCTTTGATTCAGAAAGGATGTCCCAAGGAAGGCAGAAAGTCAGAAATAGTTTACTGACATTGTAGTTAGCAACAACAACAAAGACAGTGAATGATATTGAATCTAAAAATTAATTTCTGCTCTGTCCACTGATATTTGTTAATAGAAAAAAATGGAATGATACAAAATTCAACAGAAAAATATGGCATTCTTTTTAATTCAAGAGTGTATCTGCAGATGGTGATAGAAACCGCTGTATATTGTTTCACCTGTCTGTGTGAGACTGTAATTTTTGAGCTTACTACTTTACAAGTGAATGTATAGATGACTTAGTAATGTGTGGGGGACTGTGAGTATGATTTCCTATCTAAACACTTCTTTACCACTGTCTATGATAGGATATGAAATTTTCAGAGATGTATTACATTATTGCATGTTTATTACTTTGGTTAATGGGGATTTTTAGGTCTTTCCAGAAGACCCTATTTAAAATACTCTTAGAATTTCTACTCACTATGACCGCTAAAAACAAATTGCCACAAACTAAGTGGCTTAAGACAAAGTAATTGTATTATTTTATAGTTCTCGAGAACAGATATCAGAAGCAAGTTTCGCTGGACTAACATTAAGGTATAAGCAAGGTTGCCTTCTTTTTGGAAACTCTAGAAGAGAATCTTGCCTTTTCCAGCTTCTAGAGGCTCCCGTACATTCCTTTGCTAATGGTCTCCTCCTCCACCTTGAAAGCCAACAGTGTACATCTTTCTTCTCTCTGACCTATGCTTCTGTCTCTACACCATCTTTTTCTCTGACTGGGATTCTCCTGTCTCCTACTTATAAGATCATTGTGATTACATTTTCCCACCTGGGCAATTCAGGCTCATCTCTCCATCTCAAAATCCTTAGCTTAATCATAGCTGTAAACTTTCATTCATCTGAATATGATAACATATTCCGGTATTCCAGGGATTAGAAGGTGACTATCTTTGGGAGAAGCCATTATTCATCCTGGCACAAAAGGTAATGTTTATACTCTGCTGTAATCTATGGATATTACCTTGTAGAAGATCTTTATAAGGAAAAAGTTTCTTGGACAAACAGACTCAAAAGGTATAGATTGAGAAAGAAGAAACAAAAAGGTTAGAAAGAAAATGCTTGAATTTTAAAAGGAAAAGAAAAAGGAATCCACCACAAAAGGGTAAAAGGAAGATCTCCCCCTCAAATAAAAACCCCACAGTTTACAAATGTTGTCAGGGGGAAAGTCCAAAAGCATTGACAGGGCCAAAGCTCCATCCATTTCTCTTTAGCTGATATTCCTTGTACAATTTATGTATTTAATGGTTATGGCCATATAGCTGTGAATTCCAAAGTCAGATTTAAAACTATGACCACAAAAACCACATAGCCAGAGAAAGGTAATTATTTTATTTATTTTTTTATTCATCCTTCCTGCGTTGCTTATTCTTCAAAAGGGTATCTGACTGTTTCAATGAATGCCTTTTGAATTTAGATCTAATTTTTAAAAGTTATTTTGAGAAGGACATTGGAAATAAACAAACCCAGACTTTTAGGGAGAAAACAGTGTGTTACAAAGAATTTACGTTTCTAGTCTGAGATCGTATTACTGCTTTAGTGGTAGACCCAAACCTGTTTACCAAACCCAGGTTTCCTGTCTTCTAATTCAGTTCTCTTTCCACTAAATCTATTAGCTCAGTGATTTGCATTTGAGTTTAGATCTTACTCCAACGTACAAACTACCCATGAGTATCTTCCTTTCGTAAACCAGTTAATCTGTGAACCAGGAGCATTTTTTTAGTACATTCAATAAAATATATTGATGGGCTCAGATCTGTGGGGAGTCATAAAGGAAGATCAGGCTCGTCATACAGAAGTGCTTCTTTCCATGGCTAAAGAACTTCAAAATACCCGAGATAGACTGTTAGGAATTCTTTCAAAAAAAAAAATCCATAGACTATTTCCCATAGTAAACAAGGAAGCCTATCTAACTTGTTTCTCTTGCTATTATGAAGCTAAAATTTGCCCTAAAGCAAAAAGTTGTTTGAGCAGGGGGCTATTCCATGGCCACAAATAAAGAGACATTGCTTATATACTCTGACAACTTGAACGATTTACTTTCCGAAAGTGAGTAGCAGAAGGAGAACATTTATTTATTTATGCTTTAAAACACCCAAGAGAGCAAAAACTAGTTTTTATACTGTTTTTAAATTGCTCAGGCATTCCATACACTTTGAGGACTGGCTAATATCCTGAACAATCTCAATTTATTGTCTGTTTACCCCAACTTAGCCATTTTTTGTTTATCTCTGCCGTGCAGTGTGTCCCAGGAGGTTGGCCCTTTGGAATTGCATCAAATAGGTGCTCTTGTCAGCTGGCTTCTAGTGTGTTGTCCAATGAGAGGCAGCGGTAGGAGAAGATAGGCAGGGAACTAGATGGAAAGATTGTTGGAGCTTTTCTTTGTACTTTCTATTGGGCTGTACCCTCCATGAGTACAGCTGTTCTAAGACCCAGTCCTCATGTCTCCCACTGTGAAAGAAGTAATGATTCACTTTGACACTTGTTAAAGATCATAAAGAAAGACTTTATTAAAGGGGGGAGGGGCTACTACAATGGAGATTGTATTAAGGGGGAGAGATCAGGCTTCACTTTGAATGCAACAGGAAAAGTACGGATTTTATAGCCAAGGAGCAGAGTCAGGGGGTAAACAGTTAGAAAATTATGAATGGGAACATAAGGGGTGAGAGAATTCGGGCTCACCTGCCTTCACAGGATTCTTGGTAAGGCAGCTCACCTGGGAACTGGTGGAGGATGAGGAACCTAATCAGATATGGAGAGTGAGGATTCTGGCTGAGCTGACCCAAGATTCTTCCTAATTTGACACTGCTGACACTCACTTGGGAGTCCAAAAATCAGGGCCTCATTGAGAAGTGAGTTCAGAGGCCCCCAACTAAAGTGTGATTAAAGAGAGACTCTGTAATTGCCCTTGGTGGTCTCAAGATGGGAACTACTTTTCCTCCCTTTGCTCCTTCAAACTTACCAGTTTTATGACTGCTCTGTTTCTAATCTCCAGGTATGTCCCTTGATGCAGCCCTCACATCTGTAATTAGTCTCTCTATTACACCTTTGCTTTTAAATTGCCTTGTGTTTTGTTTTTAATAAGTCTAAGTCATTGATGAGCACTTTTCCCTCTGCATGCAGGGGAACTCTATCACCATCTGAACATCTTTATAGCCCACCTGTGCTCTCTAACTTGTCTACTCCTGTCTCTGGCTCAGCTTGCTGTGATGGTGAGCAGGGAGACGATCAAAAAACTCTCTGAGATTAGTTGAGTCACTGTTTTTCCTAGTCCAGGATCCCACATTTCTATGGTTTTAAGATCTGGTGAGTAGAATAGCACAGGCATTGTGAAACAGCATAATTTATTACTTGGGCTGTTTAGACCAGAGGACCAGAGTCACCAGGATAGAGTGCAAGTGGGCAACCCCAGCCTTATTTTATCCTTTTAACATAAATCCGATTGTTTCCTTTCCTAGTCTCATTCTTCTTCTATGGAGCAAGCCCAACTGAAACTGCTCCACACACCTTCCCTGAACACAGTTAGCCCTGCTTTCAGTGTTGTTTATCTGATTTGCAAGTGGTTTTCTTGATTACAATGTGATTACTCAAATGTTGACATGTTTTTGCCAAGGCAACTAAGCATGGAATATACACAGTAAAGTTTTGAACAGGACTTTGACTCAATCTGTCATTTTATTTCAGTCCTCTTGATAATAAGTAAGTCTTGCAATGAAAAGAATTCATACCATTCCAAGGTTTTGCCTTAAAAAAAAATCCTTTGTATTGTATGTCTCTTTTTACAAGTCCTGACTCTCTTCAAGTTCTAGTGGATCTATAATTTCTCCTATACTTACCACCTGAATTTTCTACCGCTTTCCCTTCTTCTTATATATTAGATATCTAAACAATCTTTTCATTCAATATGTTTACCCCGTGATAACTTCAAAAAATGCACTTGGTTGTGATATGAATGTGTCCCATAAGTAACAACAACAAAAAAGATATACGGGAGACTGGAAGTTTCAGCACTATAACTGAGGTGCTATTCTATATCTTTTTTGAAAGTAAAAACTAGACAATGTCAATTATGAATCATGTCTGATACACTATATGTCTGTATGGCTATTTAATGTGTCTGTACTTGGGGTTCGAATAGATCTCAAATTTGTTTTGTCTAGTAAGCATTAGATTCATGAAGTTCTTCTGTGTGTGCCTTTGATGGCCAACATAAATAAAATAAAGGGAGTTGTAGAGGTTACATTATTCTTCTATCATTTATTAAGCATCCACGATGGTCCAAGAATTGGGTTAGGCATTGGTATTATAAAGTTTAATAAAGCAGGATCCAGTCCTCTCTCAGCCCCCCAAGGAGTCAGGGATCTCTAAAATAATTACAATAAACAAAGTATATAATTACAATATAAAGTAATTATGACATAAAGTTTAAAGCATCATAGTAGAACTTAGAGTGACAGAATGAGGATTGACAAGTGTGTTTCCTACAAATGACGTGGGTGGGAAGGATGAGTGACAGCCCACCAGTGATGAAGGGAGAGGGTTATATTGTAAAAGAGCCCAAGCTTAAAAAGACTTACAGACAGCAAAGAGACTTGGCAGGCCTTGGCTGTGAGAAGGTAGGAATTGAACAGTTGCGTTCCTTACTCAGCATCCTTTCCTCTCCTTTTCCATTGGTTCTATCCTTTCCTTCTTTCCCTCTTTAACTCCCCAAAGAGGCTCTAGGTCCCACGCTAGGTGTTGCCCTATAATTTCTCCCTTCCCATCACAGCAAAGACTTCAAAAGAATATTTTGAATTTAGGATTCAGTACTTTACCCTTTACCCATCCACTACTCATCCCACGATAGCTAGATTTAAGAAATCCAATAAAACTGTGTTGTAAATATGGTTAATGAAGGCTGATCTTGCCAGAGGCAATGGAATCTTTACAGTTCTCATATAATTTGACTAGGGTTGCCAGATAAAGTACAGGATACCCATACTTTAATTAGTAAATTTAACTTTAATTAGTAAAATTTAAATTTAAGATAAAAATGATATAATTTTTAGTATAATCACATTCAGTGTACTATTTGAGATATGCTAAAATTATTTGCTGTTTATGTGAAATTCCAGTTTAGCTGAGAGTCCCGCATTTTAATTTACTAAATGTGGTAACCTTAAAATTTCCCTCTGTGCAGATGAGACTCTGAACCACTCAATCCTCTCTTTTCTTCGTTCATAATTTCCCCTATCTATCTGTGATGCTTATCTGATCTGTCCACTGCTTTTTCTCTAGCAACCCAAACTGAATTGTTATCATTACCTACGGCTCTGTTCTTTGTCCTTGCTTTATTCCAACCCAATTTTCCTAGGCAATCTGATTTCCTTTCTTCATGTTAATTACTATTCACTTATGACTCCTAAGTCTTTGCAACCAGCCAAGACCTCTTTGACTTCTAGACCTCCATACCTACTGGTCATTTTATTGTGGATATCCTTAAAGGCATCTAAACCTCACAAACCCAAAATAACCATGTCACCTTTATCCCCCAACCACTTCTTCCATGAATTCTTCATGACAACAAAGGACACCACCACCAACCCAATTCCAAAGTAGAAGGCTGAGTATCATTCTAGACTCTCTCTTCGCTCCCACTTCCAGTTTTCATTGCCAACAAGGACTCATTATAGTTTTTCTTAACATTGCTTAGTTTGCGCCATCTTCTGTAAGTTCCTGGAACATTCCTAGTTTACTTCCTTATCATCTCAACAAGAATATTTGATTAGCCTACAATGCAAATCCCTGTTTTGTGTGTACACACACACACACACACACACACACACCCCTACACTCATCTAATATCTCTAAAACTTCAAATTTGAATATATTTTTATCGCCTAATGTTCTTTAGTGACTTATGATCTTCAAGAACATAGACTTGAGACTTTAAATCTGGATCATACTCTTCAGAATCTGACCCCTCCAACCTCTTTTAAGTCTTATCTCTGAGAGATAAAAGAACACATATGGTCGGGCTTCTCATTGCTTCATGCCTAGTGTGTCGTAAGCATTCAATGTGTTTATTGTATGAATGAGAAAATGATAGAATTTTCAGAGTGAAATCTGATGACAATATTGTCAGGGAAGAGAGTTTTCAATGTGCACTAATGAGGTAGTTCTAACATTTGAGGGATGTTATATGACGCACAGTATTTCAAAAATTATGTAATAAAGAATCAGGATTTTGTGTTATGAATGTCTATTCACATATGTATGAATGTCTATACATATAAATATTTAAATACATGTAAGCATTTAATGTCCCTAAGAAGGCATATGTTGATATAAATATTTAAATACATCGAACCTGCTTTACTATTTGGCATAGTCAAGAAACGTTGATATTCTGATTGTTTGGATCATCTGAATAATTAATCACTATTTTCCTAACATTTAAAATAGATTGCCATATACATCCCACTCTAATTTTATGGAGGTTAATGAACCTTTTGTCACATCATCCTACCTACAGTTCAGAGGACAGTGCATTTGATTTATCTGTGATCATCATTTTTATTTATGAGAAAACAGAGAAACCTGTTTTCAGACTAAGATATTCCTTCAGTGTCCCCCAAACTCAAAGATATCATACAATACATAAATTAGTTTCTAAAGTATATATGTCAGTATTATTCTCAATGATTTTAACTAATAGCTATTTTACCCAGTGGTAAGCCAAAAACATTTTCTTTAGAGTATGGTGGAAACAAATGCCTCTTGTAAAGTTTCAGGACTGCTCAGAGCACTGATATCTCTAAACACGTGTGGCAAATTTAATTTAACCTTCCAGATAATGTGTGCGAATGAAAAGAAACTGTAAGTGGACTAGGAAGGATTACTTGCCATTAACAAGTGAATTCCTTTTGGCATGCAGTACCGTAAGCGCTGGTGGAATTCATGTTGGATAACACACTTCCATTGGAAGCCTCTGTAGAATTATTTCTATTTAGTTAGTAACAAGTGGAGCTTGGGGTATTATTAGGCAAAATTACAATAGCAGTGCACTGCTGTGCAGAGAAAGATCAGGGCATTTCCTCTAAGTAGCATCTTTAAAAGTCTGGCTTCTAAAACTAATGTTGTGAAGCTTCAGTTCTTTTGAATTGAGACTCCAGGGAATAAGAAAGGGTCATAATTATTAGCTAGGAATTGATGCTAAATTTGTTTATTCACTGATTTCCCACCACTTTCTATAGTATGTAAATGAGATTTTTACTTAGAAAAAGCATTCCCACTCTGAGACAGATGACAGCTGTTCAAGCCCAGGGGAGAAAGAAAGCACAGCTTTTTCCTTGGCCTTTTTCTTCTTTGGCACAGTCTAAAGCCTCGCTGAATGTTCCCAGAATTCCCTGAACGGGAGCGCTCACATTCTGATTGATTAGTCATCATATCAGAGCTTACCACTTTGTAGCTCCCTTGCCATGAATTGAACATTATGAACTGGCCCCAGGAAATCAGCTTGCTCAGCACCATTGGGATTGTGACCTGTTTAGCAATGGATGTCTAATTCCCTAGGACTCTAGTTAGTAGAATTGGCCTCAGGGTGATAGGAAGGTAATGCCTTCAGAGAGGAGTCTGAATATCTTCCCAAAGATTACTACCGCAAGATGCAGAGAGACCCACACTCTTCCAGACCACCAGCAAGGGAGCTTATTTATTGGCTGGATTAAGGGTAGCACCCTCAGATCTCACTCTTTTGAAAAGCTCCCTAGGCAGAGAGAGAAGTCAGTCTATCCTGAGAGCTGACAACTGGCAGTGATGATCAGTTGATCAGTCACAGGTAAAACATTTGTCTCCTCTTCTCTTATCCCTGGAGTACCTTTTCCAAGTATGGACAAACTTTAGCACCCTGCACAAGCTTCCACAAAATGCCCTGTGCCAGAAACCCATTGCCCTCTGTAACTGGATAGAAGGTGAGCTCAGAAAGTGATTCACCTTAAGGTCCCAATGGCTATTTTGAAGTTAATGTGTAGGGGCGCCTGGGTGGCTCAGTCGGTTGGGCGGCCGACCTTAGCTCAGGTCATGATCTTGCGGTCTGTGAGTTCGAGCCCCGCATCGGGCTCTGTGCTGATAGCTCAGAGCCTGGAGCCTGCTTCCGATTCTGTGTCTCCCTCTCTCTCTGCCCTTCCCCTGTTCACGCTGTGCCTCTATGTTTCTCAAAATAAATAAACATTAAAAAAAATTTTTTTGAAGTTAATATGTGACCTCCCTCAAAATGATGTGGATTTAAAAAAAATTTAATTTTAGAAACAGAGGTGGGGGAGGGCCAGAGAGAGTGGGAGAGAGGGAATCTTAAGCAGGATCCACGCTGAGCGTGGAGCCCAGTGTAGGGCTTGATCTCATAACCCTGGAATCATGACCTGAGCTGAATCAAGAGTCAGAGGCTCAACCGACTGAGTCACCCAGGTGCCCCATAATGATATGAATTTAAAGCAGCTGTGAGGTGAGAAAATAAATGAACACAAAGGAAAAAAATGATGTCTGGGGATCAAATATAATTATCCTAGTAGATGTCTGGAAGAGAAACTGTAGAGCAGGAGAGATAATTCCATTTTTCTTCAAGTTTTAAGCCATAGGTTAGTATTATTAATAGTAAAATATTATATATAATATATATAATTTATAATATTTATATATAGCATTTATAATTTATAATAAATATATTTATAAATTGAGCTATTCAGTTGTGCCTTCACAAATTAGTTGCCTTGGGTAGATTTTTGTAACATAGCGCTAATTAAAATACAATTAAGTAAACATAAAGAGGCTAAAAGTCTTACTTGGCTTAAATTGCTGCTCCATTTTAGGATAAAACAGATCTACCGAGAGATAAGTTCCATAGCCCCCAAATCAAGATGCGGATGTTTCACCAGTGGTTTTAAACACATTACTGAATTATGAGACGTATACATATGTGCACATGAAAATTTCTCCCATGTTTCCTTTAAAAGCAATCCTGCAATAGATTTCATTCCATGTACACTAAGGTGGCTCTGACTATGTCATAAATGCATACTCATACAGTAGCCTATATGCATATGTGAATACTGTGCCAAAAAAATCTGTGAAATTCCAACCCTAAGAAAGAAGGTTCCACACCCTGCAGTCCTCTGTCAGCACAAATGTGCTTGCCGTTTGCAGGCACATGGTGGAGCAGCTGCCATCTTTTCTCAGTAGTACTTGATGACGCTGGAGACCAGACGTACCACTTACCCGGTGCTCAGGGTTAAGCTCGCTTGGTATCCACTGTTGCATTACCCTCAGACACATCACTGAAGAGGGTTTTGAATGGTTCTCTGTTATACATCATTTTTATGTGGGTGCACTGGGCTGTGCAGCATGCGGCCACTGAATTCCAACTAGAACCCAGCCACAGAAACAGGCTTGATGCCAACGAATCAGGGCAGATTTAACATTCATATTTTGCTCAACCACTTCACCAGAATCATCATGCTGACACAGTGCTGGAACCTAAGAGATGTTCAATAAATGTGGAATGGGTAAATGAGTGATGAGTAGATGAATTATGTGTCTCCAGTTGGGTCTTCCTTTACCTGGATCTTCAGTATAATGTGGCCTACATAGGATGGAGGTTATAGCAACAGGTATTTTTCTTAACTGTAAATGGTTAAGGCTTTTAATTAAAGGAGTCACAAAATCTTCAAGTTAATAAAAAGGTAAAGCTTTTTTTTTTTTTAACTTAACACGTATTAGTGTGAATTTTCAAGTCACTATCGAAGCATATAAAGTTTGTACTAAATAATCAGTATCTACATTTTATATATTTTTCAAATTGAGGCATGCAAAAATACAGGCTCTTTTTCTTCCATTTACACATGGCCTCAGAAAGTAGGCCTTTGTTCTTCCTCTCCCATCTTTGTGCTCTCTAAATAAAAGGTTACCTCTTGGGCCATCTGGTGGCTCAGTCAGGTAGGCATCTGACTTCAGCCCAGGTCATGATCTTGTGGTTCATGAGGTCGAGCCCCGCATCGGGATCTGTGCTGACAGCTCAGAGCCTGAGCCTGCTTCTGATTCTGTGTCTCCCTCTCTCTCTGACTCTCCCCCACCAGCACTCAGTCTTTCTTTTTCTCTCTCTCTCAAAAATAAGTTAAAACGTTAAAAAAACAAGTTATCTCTCTGCACCTTTCCTTTCCAGAGCTCCAACTCTGTGCTCATCTCTGATTAGGCGAATGTGGGATTTCCTTTCTTCTCATGTATTGTGTTCTCTGAGTTCACAGAGAGACACATCCACGTCTGAAGAGATATTGTGATCTGTAGTGTGGTGTCGGATGGTAGTCAGGAAGGTACATTTTCACTAGTTTACAGAAGAAATCCTTAGGAGGCCTAGACAGAAAGTGTGTGGGATTCAGAAGCTGCTAGGAGTGGAAAGGAGAGGAAGCTGGAATTTCAGGACTTCTATTATTATATTATTATTTTAACACACGTGCTTTGAGCCTTCTTTGTTTTTTATTTCTGTAAGTGACAAAACCAAGTGTTTAAAAAATTCTTTCAATGGTTCAAAAGCTCATTGTCTATCTCCTCATTTAAGCATCCATGCATTCATGTGCTGTCATGTATATTTTAAATAACAGCAGGTGGCCCTTTATAATAGATACAGAAGATAGAGAGATGTTAAGTTTAGTGTGCTAAGACTTTTTATCCCTATAAAATCTTTTTAAGTGAAAAATATCCTACATTCTAAAGAGTATGTATGTACATAGCAAAGGTTTTATTTTTATTTCAATACTAAAGTAAAAAATTGAGATACTACGATGTATTCAGTTAAGGGCAAGTCTGATGTGAATTTTAATGCGGCTTAAGACTCTGGTCCTCTTAGATATCCTTAGTAGGATCTGGCAGTTTGCAGAGTTGGACATAGAGAAAGCATTTTCTCATTTTGTTCATTTAGGTAGTAGCATGACGTCTTGAAAATCCAGACACCTGGGTCTTTTATCTCTTGCTAACACTAACTGGGTAGGAGATGGGAGTGCAAAATAGGTGGTCATTAAGGTCTCTCTCAGCTTTAACAAGCTATTAATGAAATCTTGATTGTCAAACAGTAAATGTGCATTTTGTTTTTCGAAGGAGCTGCATTTGCATGAGGCTGCCCAGAACAACTCGGAATGTTAATAAGTGCTAGAGGACTTGTGGCATATCAAAACCCAAGTGCTGCTAAAATGAATTTATAAGAAAAAGAATGATTATTTTGCTTGAAAAGCCACAGGGTGGCCTGTAGAATCTAATGCAGGGAGGCTCGGAGGATATATGAGAATCAACACGAGTGGTGTTATCTGAGCCTACATGGTAAGGAGAATCCAAATGATCCAGTATGTTCCCTAGTCATTTTCAACTTGCAATGGAGACAGCTAATTTTTATTTTTCAGTTTTCATTTTAAACTCAAACTCAGAAGTGATGGCTGCAGGAGAAGGGCCCACGGCTGTTGGGAGGGAATTACAGTGTGGCACCCTGTCTGAACTTTAAAGAGGGTAATAGACCTGCAATAATTTTATGTTAAGTTATATTTTGCTGTGAGTGAGATCACTACACAATACTCTGGTTGTTTGCCATGGGTTTGTGAAAATTTCATTGGGTTTTATTTCTAGCTAATTCCTTTTAACAAATTTCTAACCCGGGTCACGTTCTGCCTCCCGAACAATCCCTGTGGGAAGCAGAGGAAGACTCTTGGTACTTGTTTGGAATTCTCTGCTTCCTTTATGCTGTCTCATTGTTGACCCTAAAGGAAAAAAAAAGAAGTTCACCTTAATATTAGTCTGCTAAGGTTGCCATAACAGAGAGCAGAGAGCCAGACACGGGGCCTGAACCCACAAACAGCAGGATAATGGCCTCAGTCAAAGTTGGAGGCTTAACCTATTGAGCCACCAGGTGCCCACAGACATTCATTTTCTCACAATTCTTGAGGTTGGGGTCCAAGATCAAAGTGTTGGCAGGTCTTCTTGTTGGTGGGGGGCGGGGAGAAGGGAGGGGAGGAGGGATTCTGGCGTCCTAATGTCCTGGTATCTCATCCTATAAGAATGTCTATCCTATTGAATTAGGGCTCCCAACCCTTCTGATTTCCTATCACTTTAGTTACTTCCTTAAATATCTTGTCTCCAAGTACAGTCCCATTGGGAGTTAGGACTTCAGTGTGTGAAATGGGGGGTTGGGGGAGGGTTGGGCAGCACATTCCAACTTATAAAAAAACCTTAAAATTATTTTCAGTTATAATCCTCACTTTCCTGAAAATATCTTAGTTCAGTGACTGAAAGTATTTTCCACATTTTCTTTTTAATCTGAATCTAGTTGAAAAATAAAACATAACACAAGATGATTTATTTTTTTTCCTGATGGAATTCTATTATGGTATTCAAATTTTAAATGTAAGTTCACCTCTTGTTTTTAATTTTTTAAGTTTATTTATTTATTCAGAGAGAGACAGAGAGAGTGCAAGCAGGGGTTGGAGAGAGAGAAAGGGAGAGAGAATACCAAGCCGCCTCTGCACAGATAGTACATGCTCCGATGTGGGGCTCAAACTCAGGAACCCGCTAGATCATGACCTGAGCTGACACCAAGAGTCAGATGCTTAACCTTGAGCCACCCAGGCGCCCCAAATGTAAGTTCACCTCTTAAAGGAAAGATAGTCATCGTATGTTTCTATTGTTTTACAAGCACAAACACACAGAGCTTACCTCTGAATCTATATTATCAAAGGTACACAGCTCTTCATATGTAAGCTATTCAAAGAGATACAATTTTTCATATTACTCTTGGATATTCTTTTAAGATTTAGTATATGTTGATTAATTCGTTCTGATACATTTTAAATAAATAACTACTACTATGTATCAATCACCATTCTAGGCATTAGCATGACAATGGAGAGCAAAATTTGTCCCCCAAAGAAGCTCAAACGACCCTAGTCTGGATAATAAAATGTATGGTCGTTCTTTCTTACACAGAATATCCTATGTTTGCCCTTGGTTCATGCCTTATGCCATCTTTTTGCTTAGCACTCATTGCTAACCTCAGTCATTTTTGCTGAGGCAAAAATATTGAGGGGAAAATGAGATCAACAGTCTTATAATATGTTCATGTATAAAATGATGGGTTAGACTAGATCAATGGTGTTCAACCTTGTCTATCCATGATAGTTGCTCAGGGAGCTTTAAAAATATACACTGGACTCCAGAGATTTTCATTGACTTGGTCTGTGATGAGTCCTGACCATTGATACATTTAAAAACATTTCCAGGTGATTCTTATGTGTAGCCAGAACTGAGAGTATCTGACCTAGATGATCTCTAAGACTAGTCACTGATGTAAAATGCTATATTTCCATGGAGTCTCAGATTTTTCTCTCCAAATCTAGAATTATGCTCTAGAAGAAATTGGGAACGTTATATATATTCTTCAGCATATGTGTATGGAAGGGGCTGTTGATGCTTCTATGAACAAACCTCTACTCTCACATTAAGTTAATTTTGTATAAATTCAAGTTGTTTAAATGTAGCTTAAGTGTGGGGAACACTGAGAAAGTGAGACAATATTAAACTGGACAGGTAGAGAGGACCTTGTCCAGTGTGCTAATAAGTTTGCCTTGAAGGTGATGTTTTGTCATTGAGAAAATATCAAGCAGTGGATGGAACTAAAGAAGTCAATGGTTTAGAAAGATCAGAAGGGAAAACAAATGGAGGAGATGGATGGAAAGGGGCAAAAGGCAAGAGAGTAAAAAATCAGGAGACTATTACAACAATCCAGAGAAGAAGTGATGAGGGCCTAAACTATAGTGGTAGAATGGAAACAGAGAGAATGGATTTGTATTAAGAGAAATTTTGAAAGAATTGATAGAATTTATGGCAAATAAAGCGATTTCTGCCTTCAATTTTGGCAAATGGGTGGTTTGGTGAAACTTTGTTGACAGAAAAGAAATGGCAGACGAAGATAGGAGGGGCGGATTGGGGTAATGGCTTTAAAACCTGCCGAGCTCGTAAGGCATTCAAGGAAAGTTACTTAGTATAGTCAGACCCTTAAGGAAAAAAGGTTTAAGCTACAGGGAAAAAAATGTGGTGTTGTAGTAGTTATATTGGAAACAAAGAAGATGGATGAAATTGCTTCCAGAGAATGTGTAGTTCAGGAGAAAGGCATGGACAAATCCCTAGTTCTAGAGAGGTAGAGGGGGGAAAACATAAGAAATGGACATCAAAAACAAAAAGGTAAGCACAATCTTGAATAAGCAATATCCTGGAGGATGAACAAGAAGAGAATTTCAACGAGGAGGAGGTTAGCCGTGTCAACTCAGCAGAGCGGCTGAATGATTTTGGCTACATGCGTCGGGTGCCAATTTTCTAGTGTGTGTGTCAATTCACTTCATTTTCTTAACAATTCTGGGAGGTAGGTACTATTATCACCTCATTTTCTGGATGAGAATCCCAAAGGGCATCTAGTATTTTGCCAAACACCACACTAATAATAAAGCTACTGTGTTAATAAAGCCACTGTGAGGGTGCGAATCTACTGATGGTAGAAGGAAGAGTGAGGACTGCAAAGTATCCATTAGAACCTTGGCCGTGAGCTTGGCTAAGTCAATGTTCAGTAAATGGTGTTGATCTCACACTGTGGGTGTGGAGGAGAGAATTAGGGGTAAGGAAATCTGTGCTTTTTAAATTCCTCCTGGGTGAAGGAAGGCGCACAGAAAGGTAATACCTGAGGGTGACTTAGTATAAAAGAACTATTGTATTTAAAGATGGGAGAAGTGGGATATCCTTATGTTCTGTTAAGAAATAGCCAAGAAAAATGCAAAAGATAGATACAGAAGATAAATAATGAAGGAAATTTCTCGCGAAGGGGAAGATGGACAGAGGAACAGAATACTATAAGGGGAAGAATCGCTACTGACTACTTCTTCCTGTGAGAGAGGAAAAAAAGGAGAGGATGGGAGAAGTAACACATAAGGGTAGGAAAGTTGTGAAGGAGTATTCACTCAAAGACCACTGTCATTTGTCCCCCAAGAAATAAGAAGCACGGGGTCTGCTTAGAGGGGGTGCCAGCCCTTTGACTGTATACATTGCCGTGTTCTTGCTTCTTACTGGGCATCAGTGTTGCTAGCTCACCCACTGAGCACAGAGCCGTCTTTCTCAGTCAGCACATTCTTCAAGTTTTATTATTGAATTCAGTTAATATTTCCACTTCTCAGTGAGGAGGAAAGGTAATGCCAAACAAACAAACAAAAATACCTCTCAATCAAAGAATAGCAAAGGACAGGATCTTGCAGAGCTTCTGTCTGGAGTGACCCACAAGGAGTCTGAGAATGATATGCACTTCGCCGCTACCTCACAGTGAACTGAATTAGAGGAGTACCAAAGGGTAACGCATCCAGTCAGATAGGCAGTGATCGGCTTGCCTGTGGAAACGATGCGGACTGAATTAATAACGCTTCAAACTTAAGCAGAAGGAGCCTTGGAGGAAAGATGTCTTCAAATGAAACCCCAAATGCAGACTTTCTCCCCCTCTCGCCGAACAGGCGGAGTGGTTGCAAAGGGCAACTGCAACGACTTTGCATGGGCAGCCCAGTCGCTGTCAATCTAACTCGAAAAGGAAAGGCGATGTCAGTTCTCCAGAAAGCACACGTCCCTGGAGACATAGGCACGGCTTTCGTGTTCAATCACTGTATTTAATTCAATTATCTGCCCCCGCCACCCCCAACTGTCTGCCTTACAAGGAAGGTTGGGAAGAGAGTGATGCTTGATGCTTCTGTAAGTCCCAAAAGATGTGCATTCGTTATCAGGGAATTCAATAAAGGATGAGCTCCTACTCACCCAGCTGCTTCCTCTGGGAAGTTGTCATGGGGCTCCAGCTGCCTGAAGCAGGAGGATGACCAGGACTACGCAAGGAATTGATTTTTTTTTTTAGACTGGATTCAGCCAGTTGTCTTTTTAAAAAAGATGGCTTATTTCAATTACACTTAAAAATGTCATGTTTCTGGGTATGAAAACCATCACAGAAACTATTCAGTTCTAGAATATTCAGAATCTAGTTATCCAGGGGGAGCTATAATTAGGTCTCGTGATTTTCTTTTCTTCCTTTCTTTGTCTTATCTGTCTTCCCGTTTGCCCACTCCAAGAGACTATTTACGTAGTCTCCACAAGAAGTTGAGGAAGAAGAGAAAAAGAATTTACTGTTTGCCCAGCGGCATTTTTATTTTAGCAATGTTTCCAATGAAACAATGCCATTAAAAAACTTAGTGAGGTTAAAATTGCAAAAATTGTTATAAAGTAAAATAAATCTTTGAAAATTTGTCAAGTCTTGTGTTTTCTCAGATTAATGAAGGCACACGCTTGGTAAGACATGAGTCAATGGATGATTAAATTTCTCTTGACTAAGCTGATCAAAACTGGTTGGTTGGTTATGAGAACTGCCTTTTCATGTCATATAACAGGTAATTCATAAAGTGAAGAAAAAGAATGAATAGGGCATATGAAAGACTATCAACTGAAGAAAGCTAAGCTAAGCTGATTTTAGCATTAACAAGTCAGTAGACATTCTAATTGTTTCAGAGTTCAAATACTTGTCACTATTTTTCATTAAAATAGACCAGTAATGTTCATGAAGGTGCAGCATCTGCCAGTATTCCCCAGTTTGCGGCTATATAGAAGCAACTTCTTAATAAAAGCAATTCTCATCCTCAGTAACATGTGCTTTCACAATTTTAAGAAATGTCGGCTAAGGAGTCTAAGCGTGAGTCCGTGAAAATATCTTTTAACTGCAAAGAATCTAGCAAAATTTAAAATTTATCTTTAAAACAGTAAAATTTATTTTGGATTCCAATTGCAATGAAAAGTAAACAAAAAAAGAAAGAAAGAAAGAAAACAACAAAGCAACCATAAAACATCAAACCCTGTGACCCTTCAAGTTTATGCCTGCAGACTCAATTTGAAAAACACTACCTGAAGCACTATTTAACCAAAACTTGAAATTTTCTAAGGATTTTCTTTTTCATATATGTGTTAAATTGCCAACTTTCTCAGAGCTTTATATTTAATGCAGTCTGAATCCTGTTTCCAAGCTTTCTCCATCCTTGTAGGATCTGAACAATAATGAAAGGGTTGGCAACAAAAATGAATATCTTCTGAAATTCTTTCCCCAAGGGGTTGGTGAGCCTCCTTCTTTTTATTTCTTCCTCCACTTCAGACTAGTGGGGAAAAAAGTGTCTCCTTTGAGAGCTGATCTCATTAGGAACTTATTTAGTCACAGATAAGTCTCCGTGTGTGTTATCCACAACATGTATTTATTAAATATCAGTTAATATGAGTGGGGGTGGCACAATTACTGTTCTAGGCAAGCAGGGAATAATGTATCTTGAATATCTTTATGAATAATATACCATAAGTATATTTACTGTCAGAAGATACTTTGTAAGATGTAAATTCATATTTGTCCATGTGCATTTTCTGCCTTGATTAGAAGATTAGGATTGTGCACATCGAAAGATAATGATCAATGCAAGTAGTTGAATAATGAAGTCGACAGATAGCACGAGGGCATTTGAGGAGAGAGAAATTTAAGCCAGGTCATGGAAGAAAAGTGCGATTGGGATAGACAAAATGGAATCAGGAAGGTTTTTCCTGGCAAGACCCACCAAAGAGTTAGAGGAGGGGAATCGTATTTGGAAAACAGAAATTAAAACAATACGGCTGTAGTGAGGTGCTCGTAGAAAGAAGTTTCCAAGATAGTTTCAGAAAGTCTCAACACTTAGGTGCTGGGGGTTTTGAGCAGGGCAGGGAAATGAATTAACTTGGCAAGAAGAGTGTGAAAAAAAAATGAAGTAACTGGAAAATTCCATTCAGAGTATTTGCTTATTTTTGTTTACTCTCCAGCAAAGTACTTCAAGGAGGGTGTAGACGTAGAGTCATCCTTCATGTGTAGTCATTTCTCCCATAACAAGTACTCATGACAGCAGCATGCTCATGAGATGACAAATCGAGGGTGGCCGGGAAATTCTGCGTTCCTTACCAAAGGTTTGCTTCTCTACACAGGGCTGCACGGTTGACACTGTAAATCTAAACACTTCGTGTCTGTTCTGCCTTTGTTCTCTGCTGTCTTCGACTCGCCTGTCCATTACATCACTTGCTCAGGGCAACTATTTCTCAGCATTGGCACTATTCACATTTGGGCCTGGTCGACTTTTTGTTCTGAGATGGTGTTCTATCCCTGTCCTCTACCCACTAGATGCCAGTAGCATCCTCCTTTGCCTTCCCAAATTATAACAGCCCAAATCATCTCTAGACATTGCCAGACATCCCCAAGGGGACAAAATCACCCCCTCTTGAGAACCCCGGGTTTAGAGAAACACAGATTATATAGTTAAGTGATAGCATTTGTGGCAGGAAAAGAGAAATTTTGTCCCTTCACCAATATGACCCGGGCTGTGGGTTTTGTGAGGACTGGAGGCATTTGAGAACCACAGATGTCACCATGCCGTTTAATATGGCTTCTCCACTGGTGTCCAATGTACCCTCTTCTCCCACCATACAACAATAATGTGAAGCTGTCCAAGTAACTCATGGATTGTCTGTATGTCCTGGTTTTGCCTGAGTCCTAGTTTACACCTGTTTTGGTTTTTTGATGGTAAATTATATGGTCATCCTAATATAGAAATTACTAGAACTGTGAAGGAGCAAGCAGGGAACACTAAGAGTAGGGGAGGCAAAGAGGCACACTGCCCCACTGGCTACGCCACGTAATGTTTCCTGGAGAAGACACTGAAGTTAAGGCTTGAAAGGGCATTAGGAATGAAAAGGGGCAAAGGGGCTTCCAAGGTGGAGGCAACAGGAAGTTTTATAGGGTGAGACACTGACCTGGATCAATTGAAGAGTTAGACCAACGGGCTAATATAAAAATCCAAAATTCACTTTGCAGACTTCGCTTCAATTTTGCATCTACCTATCAAATTGTTTTCCTATCCGACAAAATGGGCAGTAGTAGGTTGAAGGTATAAATCTAAATGTGACAAACATTTATCTTCTAGAAAGAAAAAAGGATCGATTGGTGGGAATTGTCCAAAAGAGTGGAGGGTCCGTCTCCTAGCTGCGGGTTTGTGTATGTGTTATAATGCACTCATCACCTTTTCCATCTTTCTTTCCTTCATTTTCTTTTTTTTTTTTAATCTGAATGTTTGTAGCTGAGACAGAACTACAGAGGCTCCAGCATCCCATTACACATATAGATTTCAAAGACTTGGGAAGAAATCTTATTTCAGCATCTGTAGTTGGTTTTATTAAAAGCAGTTTAAATTCCCCTGCCTAGAGCAGTTTGGAATTATAGCGATGGGCTGCAGAAATTTACATTTTAATTGAGGCAGAAGACAAAATAGGGCATGGTGCAGCATTCACACATTACAAGAAAGAATAAATAAGATATGTATCAGCTGGGAGAAAAGAAATGACTGGTCGTTTTTCACTGCCTCCTGCACTTAATTTTTTTCCTATGGCAGCGAGCTGCGTTAGGCTTGTTCTGCAAAGACAGTTTCTCCCGTCAAAATGTTTACCATTTCAGAGCTTCCTTCACATTGAAATATCTTCACACTGTGGAGTAAATATGCAAATACTCAAACAGGCGTGGGAGTGTGTGTGCCAGTGTATATGGTGGTGTCTCTAAGTAAATATTTCAGATATCTATAAATATAAATAACATCTCAATAAACTACACAGGAAATGTTTTAAAGTGTGGGATATAACTGAGATTTATTGACAAATAAATTGACAAATTTATTGACAAATATAATTGATTTGGTAAGTACTATAATTTGATATGTTGTTAATAAGCGTTATAGAAATTTATAGAATTTTTCTCCGTGAGAACTTTTTGTCTTGTGATCGGTGTGAAAGTCTGTCCAAACAGTAGGGAGGACCCAGCTTTCCAGACTTGAAGATTTACCTGTGTTTGGCAGTCCCCTTGAGAAAATACCCAGTTAATTTTTTTTCTCACATTCATTATACGTTTGACTCATTCTTAGAAAATTAGGTTAAGCCTGCAGTTCTCATAAAGGGAAAACAATCTATACTTAAAAGTCATGTTATAATGGCTTTTTAAAAGTAATGTATTGTCAATAATATTCAGAAAATTGCTGTAATTAAGTGTATTCACATATTTCCTTAAACCTTCATCAATATTATGGTATTTTCCATCAACTGCACATGTATTTTTACATTCTTACATTCTCTTTTTAAACTATAATTACATAGTTTAATTACAGATTATATATTAATTATAAAATTGGAAACCAATAAATGACACAATATTGTATTATGCTTATGAGCTAAGTAATGTAACTGGACCCATAAAAAGGAAATATAATTATTTGTCCTGAGCATGAGGCTCTTAAGCATGGAGGTCAAATGAATTTTTACTTTCAGCCAGCAAATCTTCTAAGTTTTCCTTCTGTTTTGACTATAAATTTCCTTTTTTTCTTTTCCCGGAATTTTAAACTGACAATTTGTAATCTTTAAAAAAATAATAGCATGCTTCCATCTTGTTGCTAAGATTCCTCATTTCTTAATCATGTACTATTATTAAAGTAGAAAAGACATTTTTCTTAAGGACATCATTTTTCCCCCCTTGAAACCGTCTGAATCACTATTCTAATTTGTATTCATATTTCTTTTAGTTCTACCCCATAACTGTTCTCTCAGGATTTTTTTCTCCCCTTTCACTTCTAGCCCATTGTTGTCTGCTTATTTTGATAGATGTTTGTCTTTTCCAAGTTTAGGTTTCCTTTTTAGTTTGTTGCCTTTCTTTGTTTTGGACACCCATAAGCCATGTTTTAGAAGGGATTTGGAAAGTGAGTGTTTTAAGTCCTTGTATATACCAGATGTCATTAATTTGCCGTCATAATTGTAGTTGTATATAATAGTATGGCTGAAAGGAGATTGTGAAGTTCCCAATTATTTTTCCTCAGAATTTTGAAAACATTCCTTTATTGTCTTATAGCATTCAGCATTGCTGATGAGAAATATAATACCGATTTGATCTCCATTCCCTTGTAGATAGGCAGCTTTTGTTTTTGAAGGCTTTTATAATTTCTGGATCTTTGGAGACTTGACATTTCATTGAGTAGGTGTGGGTCTTGCTGGGCACTTAACCACATAACAACCACTTTAATTTGAAGAGTGTTATTATTTTTCAGTTCAGATGTGTTTTTGACCCTATTTTTTATTTTATTTTATTTTTCCCAGCCCTTCCACTTTCTATGCTTTCTCTTAAAATTTTATTAGATGGATGTAGGCATGCTGGGTTAATTCTCTATGTCTCTTTCTTTCTTTCTTTTTAATAGTCACTTTTTTGCTCAGTGCAAAAATTAGATTTCCCAGTTTATAGATTTCTAATCTTTTAAGAACTCTCTATTCTTAGATTTCTTTTTCATATCACTTTGTTCTAATTTATAGATGTAACAGTTTCTCAAAGGGTTGATAGGAATTAGTAAAATTCTTTTCTGTTCCTTACATTAACTCAATGCCTCCTAAGGTCAGCCATTATCTTGGCTCATTTTAGATCTTTTACATTGTGTTGTTAATTTAATCAATGTACTCGCTAATCATTGATCATTCCTATTTATAAAAGATCTATGAATGGATGTTGAGTAATGTTTTTATCATTACATAAATTTTGATCTTTAAAGGTCTGTCCACTCCAAAGTAGGGCTGACCAAGTGGAGTAATGACCTGAATGGTTTCACTATGAATTGGAAGGAGAGCTAACAGAAATATATGTTAGAAGGCTCACAAAATGAGAATGGCTTAAGCCTCAACCCTAATTATGAAAATCATTAAATTTCTTTAGAAATTAGTCTTCTGATTTTACAAATTTGAGGACATCTTACTGGTACTGGTCCTTCAGTGGAAACCAGACAGTGGTACATGGCAAATGGCACAGATATTCCTTAGACACACTTGCTTATTTTCCTGCCCCACTTTCTGTATTTATTCTGCATATTTGAGTCTTTGTTATAAAAAATAGTTCCCACCTCCTTGTAGGCTTTGTCTTATAAATGTTTCAAGTCTTAGTTTCACTTGTTTTGTTTAAAACATCAATATCATCTTACTCATTTTCTCTCTTCCAGATATTTATAAAAAAAAATTAAAAAAAAAAAAAGCTACTCCGTTTACCCCAACCATCAACTTAACCCATTTTTTTTCAGAATTCCTATAGGTTTATTATGTTTTGATATATATCCTCTGATAACAGTAGGATTTTTGGAAGGCAATAAAAAAAATCTTAATTCTGGTATTTTGTACCAGAAGCAGTATTTTCAAAGTAAAAACAAAATCCAAGGACTGCTCACCCTCCTTTCTATCTATGCTAACCCTCCAATTAAGAAGCAGTACAGGCAATCAGGATTTCCCGCAGACAGTGAACTCTATGTTCAGTTCTGGTGCATTTGTCTATGCAGAGTGACTAACAGATAGAACCCTTAAAGCAAAATGGCAAAACAATGTAGAGGTGCCAAGCCCAGACCGTCACCTAGTGATGACTACATAATTTGTTGACTGCATGATTGCTACCAAACTCTACCTCAAACATAGTGTAACTTAGGGAAACGTTTGTTTCTTGGTTTTTAATTAGTTTCATCCATTTTCATAGTGGGGTATAAACCTGAGGAAATGGGCAGTGGGACCCAAATGGTCCGGTTTCAATAGTTCTGCTTTCCAGTTGGTTAACTCCAAGCCCACCAGACTCTTGGATTCACACTCATCTAGACACCGCAGTCCTCACTGGTGTTTCAATTTTCCCACTGTCCATCCCAAATTCCTTGATTTACCACATTCTGTCTCCATGGACATAACATGCAAAATATTTCTAAACTGTGTGAACAAATGCATTTCATATAATTATTACTTAAACTAATGCATTTCTTTCTGCCGATATAATAGTTTTCCCTTCTTATCAATATTGTGCAGCAAGAAAGCTCAGGCTATTTAGCCAGCAAAACTGCCAATATTTACAACCTTTTAAGTCAGTAGAGGAATTTTGGTAATTTGTTTTTTAGTGTTTACTGGTTACTTAATGAATAGCGTGCTCAGGGCTTTATTTATTTATACTCTCCCTCATTCCAAAAATAATTTGAAGGGTCTTAACATAGCAGAATATAAAATGTGAAGAATTAGTATCTGAGCACTGTATAATGAAAGCAAATTTTGACCAAAATTAGCTTACCAAACAGGTAAACTCTGGAAGTTTATATAATATTCTACGTGTTCTGGGTATTACTGTTAAAAAAAAAATCAATCCTTCCTTTTTCTTATACGATTAAAGAAAGATAAAACAGAAAGTTTATATACTATAGGTCTATCTAGTTTATACCTGAAACATTCAGATGATTGACATTTTTTATTCTATTTATGAAGAGGTTGCTCCTCTGGAGACTTAACTAAAATCATGTGAAAGAGGGATGTCCTCAGAGAAAAATATATACATACTTAAAAAATGAAAAACTTGACATGAAATGAAAACTGTAAATGAAGTGTATCTTAGTCTCATTTTTATTCAGTCTTTGATTATTTCACATTCAGTTGAAAATGTATAATAAATTAAGACTATTATTTTAAAAAACACATGATATAGGGGCACATTGGTGGCTCAGTGAGGAAAGTGTCTGACTCTTGATTTCAGCTCAGGTCATTAACTCATGGTCAAGAGATCGAGTCTCTCCTCTGGCTCCATGTTGAGTGTGGAGCCTCCTTAAGTTCTCTCTCTCCCATTGACCCTCCCCTGCTAGTACTCTCATACTCTCTTACAAAAAATAAAACAAAACATGATATAAACATTGGAGATGATAAAGCATTTTGTGCTTAAAAGTTTACTTTTTTATTAGCTTAAAATTGTTATTTCTGTTTATATATTGTGCATGTAAAAGTTTAATCTTTCTTTTAGGAAGAAAATACCTATGAATTGCACATGAAGAAATTCCCAATAACATTTATATGTGTTCTTTTTTTTAATAATTTATTGTCAAATTGGTTTCTATACAACACCCAATGCTCATCCAACGAGTGCCCTCCTCTGTGCCCATCACCCACTCTCCCCCCTCCCACACCCATCTCTCCCCTCAGTTCTTTCTTATTCTTTGAGAGTCTCTCATGTCATGTCTTCCTTCCTCTCTGTGGCTTTTTTTTTCCCCCTTCCCCTCTTCCCCTCCCCCCTGGATCTCTGCTAGGTCTTCCAAAGCCTACCTGTGCGTGGGAATATATGGCATCTGTCTTTCTCTGCCTGACTTATTTCACTCAGCATAATATCCTCCAGTTCCATCCATGTTGCCACACATGGCCAGATTTCATTCTTTCTCATTGCTGCATAGTATTCGATTGTATATATATATATACCGCATCTTCTTTATCCATTCATTGGTTGATGGACACTTAGTCTCTTTCCATGATTTGGCTATTGTTGAAAGTGCTGCTATGAACATTGGGGTACACGTGCCCCTATGCATCAGCAGTCCTGGATCTCTTGGGTAGATTCCTAACAGTGCTGTTGCTGGGTCATACGGTAAGTCTATCTTCATTTTTTTGAGGAACCTCCACACAGTTCTCCAGAGTGGTTGCACCAGTTTGCATTCTTAAAGTAGCCTTTGTTGAAAAAATATATATATATACTTATGTGAGTCACATTCTATCCTCATAGCGACTTACTATTCACTGTTAGCTTTGAGTTTACTTATAAATGACAAAAAACAATTTTTTGTTGGTGGTAGTGTTTTTTTTTTTCACATGACTATTTTAAAAAATTCAAGCAGGCATTCCTTTATCATTCCTAGGGTCATATAATATTGGCTACCTAGAAAATTGATTTTTTTTAAAAGACCACACAAAAAAGAACATTCTTTTTGAAATCTCTTTTTCTTAATTTTTAAAGTTTATTTGTACATTTTGAGAGACAGTGACAGCATGAGTTGGGAAGGGGCAGAGAGAGAGGGAGAGAGAATCCGAAGCAGGCTCTATGCTGCCAGTGCAGAGCCTGACACCGAGCTCAAACTCATGACACTGTGAGATCATGACTTTAGCCTAAACCAAGAGTCAATGCTTAAAAGTGACTGAGCCACCCAGGTGCCCCTTTTTCTGGAACCTCTTACAATAATATGGTCCTAAAGTTTAGAAATGTTTTTCATTCATTAGAGTGGGTACAGAGATAGAAGCGTTTCACTCATATAATTTCTCCCTCTCAAAATTATCATACTTTTGATTAAAATATATTGTTTAAATAGTCAGAATTTTGACCATAATTTTATTTATTAAAAATTATGACCAAGATGGTTTTTCTCATGTGATTTGGATAGGTCTCTCTTCTCTCATCCCCGGCATAAAAAATAACAGGTTGATAAAACTACAGTGAGGTGGTTTGTATTCTCCACAAATTATTAAATTCAGTGATGGAAAAATTTCAATGGCTGTTACCAGGACTGGAGTAGCAGAAAAATTTCAGACTATCAGAGACACATAAAGATCAGAGATGTAGGCTGTGCTCACAGCACCATTGCCCAAGTGCCCATTCATCCTTCAGGTATAGACAAGTCTGTAGCCAGGTGTCTGTCTTCACACAGCACCTGAAGTCTTGAAAGATACTGCCTAGATTTTGGTCAATAATTATGCTCTGTAATAGTAAATCATCACTGAATCCATAATACAAGTTGTTTGGATAAGAAGGAAAGAAACTCTAGTCCCTCATTTTTTAGTTAGAAAATTAAAGCTGCAAAGCTTATTTATTTGTCCAAAGTCTCACAGCAAGTTAATTTTGGAGACCAGAGTAAAATCCATAGTCCTAATTCTTAGTATATCAATCTTTTCTCAACACCACCTAATCCCCCATGTGCTAATTAAAATAAAGTTGAAGAACAAATTAGTGTATTTAGAATCTAAAAAATTCCTTGTGTCTTCAACTGCAAAAATCATCAAAGAGATTGTATTAATAATAAAAATATTATTGTTTTTCTTTCCCACCTATATGCAATGCCCAATGTCTATCTTATCTACCCATGCACATGTTGATATTTGAAAACAGCTAATTTGTGTTAAATTATGTATAAGAGAGAGTTCTTATAGAAATAGAAATATGAAATAAGAAATATGAAACAGGCCAAAATATGCGTGATTCATAGCAAAATGATTATTTTAAGCCAATAAGAGAATAATAATAAGTAAAACTACCATCATTACACACTTTGATGTTCCATGCTCTCTTTTAAGCATTCATATTTAATTCATTTAATCCTTCTAACAGCTCTTTCATAGGTATTGTTATCTCCCCTAGTTTATTGATGAGGATTTTGATGTCCAGACAAGTGAAGTTGCCCCCAAGAGGAAGAGACAGGATTCAATGATTAGCATTTGTAAAGGTGAAATTTACACGTCAAAGCTTATCTATCTACAGCTCAATTGTGGACCCATCTTATCCATAAATTCTTGATTTCTTAATTCTCCACTGTTCTGTTGTTTCAATTGCAATTCTGGAGCCTGTGACATAGTAGCAGAGTTTAAACATAACAATCATGTGGCTTACCTAACCTTGTCTCCTATATCCTTTGTTTCTTTTAACCAAGTGTCGTTTATTCAGGAAACTGAAAACTTATTTTAAAAATATGGGTTTTATTTTTTTTTCTTCCTCACATCATTAAAAGACCAAGTTATTTTGGACAGGCTGTAGGTGTTACGACATACCTATTGATTGATTGAAGGGCATTTTAGGAGAGTAAAATTCAACTAATAACAGATCCAGTTAAATAAGGTTGTACTTGTTCTGGCTTTCTAGATGTTTCTTTTGCCAATGCCAACCCCTAGTATTGCCCCAGCTTTTAAGTTGAACTTCTCTTTTCTTAAAGGGATGCCTCTTGTTTCTTTCCCTACAGTTCACCCATTCGTTCTTTGTGAAAACTTCCAAAACTTCACAACCAGCCCTATCTTCTCATTTACCTTTAGATCACTTCTGCAGGTGCTTAATACTAAATCTTATCATATGGAAAGTGAATTCTTTATCTTTAAAGTAAAGAATTCCTGCTTCTAAAAGACCTGTGCTATTTAGTAGTATCACAATCTGTGAGGTCCCACAGGAGTGCTCATTTGGATTAATTTACCAAATACTATACACCAGAAACTATAGTAAATGTTTGGTACAAAAGGTGAAATATGTCACCCTTTCCTCCATGGGTAGCAGGTCAATAAAGTGATTGTTATAACCCAAGGTGAGATGTTTTACCCTAGAAATCTGCTTAGAAATTCATAACAATCACCTTTTGCATTTGTTTAAATCCTACAGTCTGCTAAACAATTGTGTAAAAAGGTTTAATCCTTGAAGCAACCCTATGAGGTACTATAACTGCCTATAGATCCCGAGGAGCCAAGTGACTTACCTAAGTGCTCCTGGGTCTTAGTCCGTACAGGCTGCTATAACAAAAGTACTGTAGACCAGATAGTTTATAAACGACAGAAATTCACTTATCATGGTTCTGGAGGCTGGGAAGCCCAAGGTAGAGATGCCAGTAGATTTGTTTTCTGATGATGACCTGCTTGTTGGGTCCTCGCCTGGTGAAAGGGAGGACTGAGCTCTCTGGAACATCTTTTATGAGGGCATTAATCCCATTTGTGAGAACTCCACCCTCATGACCTAATCACCTCCCAAACGCTCCCCCTCCTAATACCCTTGCATTGAGGATTAGGATTTCAACATATGAATTTGGGAGGACCAAATATTGAGTACATAGCACCTCCTCAAAGAATGGTAGAAGCATGACACTCATCTACCTCTCAGTGGTTCTCTGTTTCCTGTGTGCTGCCTTTGCTCCTTCACAACATGGAGGAAAGAGAAGACATGTTTCATATGTTTTTAAATACCACTGCTGTACTGCACACAGGGCTGGTGCACTGGAGGTCCCCTCCCCAAGTGTTTGTTATTTTAAAACAGAATTAAATGCAATGTGTTGAAACTGAGGACAGAGTATAGTTTTTACATGAGAATGTTCAACTACCTCATCAAGGAGTAGAATGGATTGCCTCAACTGTAGAAGTCTTAACCAGGTTCTGGATGAGCCCTTTTAGGGAAGGTGGACAGGATTTATGCATATGGTAAGATACTTGAATATGTGACTTCTAAGATTCCTTCCAACTCTGCATTTCTGTGGTTAATTTCTTAATCTAAAGCCTCTGCCTCTACAGACTGAGATTTGTTTTATCTTTTTTTTAAAAGATACCTTGCACCTCTTCCCTCAGCCACTAATTCTCAAGAGACAAAGAGTTGCTATTTAAGACAATTGTGCAAACTCATCATCAATCAATACAACTCTGAGTACTTGAGTTCTTGAACCCTCCCTCTGACAACTTAATTTAGGACATCTTGTGTGAAATGAGTTCATTACCATCCTTGGCATGGTGCAGTATCTTGTTAGAGGACTGAACCTGGAAATCATCATCTTTTTTCCTAAATGATTGTTCCAGTTTCCACAAAGGTAAGTTAAATAAAGCTAAAATTAGAAAACATCCTTGGCAGAAAAGGACAATTATTTTATAACATCTAACGAGACCCATAAAACTTGGAAGAGTTGCTGTGAGGCTTGATGGGATAGTCAAAGGCAAGAAGGATATGAAATGTTCTTCACTATTTTCATTTGCTATAAGGAGTTTTAAGTGGGCTCTGACTCCAATGTATAGGAACATTTGGCACATGTGCAAAATATGCTTAGCAATGGAAGAAGTAAAAGAGGAGCACAGTATAAGTCTAGAATATTCTAACTCCTGAATAAAATGGGAGTATTCTCTTTCATAATAACATGATGTTACTTAATGTCTCTTAATGTCAAATGTAAATAAGAACCTGAAGCTCTATCATTGTCTCATGTAGTAATGAATCTTAATATAAGTGACTGAATTGTCCAAGGAATTTGGGATGAAAAAGACTACAATCTGGCAAGTTTTGAGTTCAAACGTGAACAAAAACTAAAAGGATGGATTAGATGGGTTCATAGGGTACCCAAGAAATAACATGGATTGAGGACCTACAGTGTCTTTTTCCTGAGTACATATTTCTGTTGTTACAGTGAAAAAATCAAAATCTCTACCTTGCAGAAACAAGTAAATGGTAGCTCTCATTTTTATAAGTTCTAAGAATTTTCTACAATTTTCCATGCTGCCTATCAGAGGGACATTCCTTCCACTCTGTGTAATGTTTGAATTAGGATAAATGAGGTGTTTGCCTTGAAACGGGTGAAGTTTTTAAAGACCTTCACTTATTTTTCCTTGATCAGGAATTGCAAACTGAAAAATGTGTTATCACACAGATGACCAAATTGACAGTTCTCCACACTGGCAAAACCATTCAGCTCAGTACATTAACAAAAAAGACATCTTAACCTAGGTGCCCATAGCCAGTATGTATCAGGAATAGTCATACTGCTTAGATCTCTTTCAAAATGCTAAAATTAACATTGCCCATCAGATTTTCTATAAAGTGCAACCATTTCATTTCATTGTTTTCTTCCTCTTAGTTGGATTTATTGACAGAATATTCTTTTTTTAAGACTCTCCTTGAAAGAAGTGAATAAAATAGTAGGTTCTTGGCAAATCATTCTCAAAATTTCCAACAATTTAGGAATATGAGGGAAGGGGGGAGAGGAAAGGCAGTTTTTACTTCAATTACTTCCCTTGAGATTCAAATGTCCTTTTTAAAATTATTTTTAAAATGAAAAAGAAAAAAATTCATACATTAAAAAAATTGGAATTCTTGAGTATACTGTAATTGTATTTTATGCTTAACTTTCTAGAGATACTCTGTAAGGGTCGAGACCCCAAATACCCAAGAACAGAAAGTTCCAGACGCCGAGGCTGCAAAAGCGTAGGAGATTTATTAGCTAGCTCGAGCTAGGGTCCAAACCCAGAGCACCAGCGCAGTGACCTCCTTTAGGGTAAGGACCCTGCTCTCAGGATTCGGTTCTCTTTTTATAACATTTGTAGGGTTACATGAGCTGTCTCTGCCCCTTCTCTTTGTTCTTTTGAGTCCGGATGGCCATGTCTTCTTCTGATTGGCTCGTTTAAGTCCGGGGTCTTTCAGTTCGGGCCTTCCTTTGTTGGTCTCATGAGGTGGGTCAAACCGGCTATCCCTGAGAAACAGAAACTCCATGGGGCACAGGAAACATAAACTTTCGGTCACTATCACAGGACCTCCAGGAGGTACAGGAAACATAAACAGGAACAAAAACCTTTTGGCCTCCATCAACTCAAAGTTGCATTATGTAAGCATGGCCTTAGTGGCAATTAATATAAAATTGATGGTAGATATAGCTTTTGCTTTACATAATAGAAATTAGATTTAGTTAGAAAAATAATTGGAGTTAAATGCTTTAATTAGAAACCTTTTGGCTATTCTGTAAGTAAAGAACCAGCCTACATCTGGTAGCCAGAGTCCCAAACTTAGTTTAAGAAAAGTTTCAATGTATCAAATTTCCCAATGCAAATCTAATTACTCCATGCAGGTTTTTGTTCATTAGTTTGTTTTGTTTTTTATCATTCATAGGCCATTAGGTTCTTTCCAGAATGGAGACTAGTTGAAAGTTGTTTTTGTTTTGTGTTTTTGGTCCCAGGCCTTGCCATTTATTCATTAATAGTCACACCAACCACCAACAGAAAATAATAATAGATATTCCCCTAACAAATATTCATTTACCAAACCTCATTCCCAACTGTATTTTAAGATGATAACATTTTGAGACTTTAGCATTCTATATACAAAGTGTCTCTTAAATAGAAATAGAATTAATATGAATTTAATTTGCTATCTGTGAAAATATTATTTAAGAAGAGAAACACCTCCCTTGTCAGCTATTGGTTGCTCAGCATCTAACGTGGACCCAGAACTGAAGCAGATATATGGAAGAGAACTCCTTGGTCTTTTATGACTCTTTCTTAACCAAAAGTCAAGATAGGAGGGTTAGAGGAAGTAGAAAGAGGTAGTAAACTTAGACCTAATTTTCATCTCAGCTTGAACTAGTAACAGCTTAATCTTGAGAAGAAATTTAACTTTGTTGTATTTCCATTTCCATTTCCTCTTCTATAATATGTCAAAAATAATATCTACTTTGCATAATTGCTGAGAACTTGTTTTTGCAAAGCCTCTAACACAGTGCTCACTTCATTCAGTTAATGTTCTCTCTATATTCCATTCCCTCTCAATTTCCTCTCCTCACCACCTCGTGAAGATTAGAAGAAGATTTGGACAAGCAGAGCTCAGATTCCCTGTCTATTTAGCTGTGAACCCTTCTCTTTAGAGAACTTTAGAGAATTCACATCCACTACTTAAGCTATACCATTCTTCTTCTGCTGCTATATATATATATCCCTTGCACTGAGAACCACAAAAGAGCACTTGGCATACAATGACTTTGTCCAAATTCGTGTACTAAGAAACTTAAACACTAGCATAGTCTCTAACAGCTCAAGATCCAGAACCTAGGACAGCAACTCCAGGCCCATTAAGTTCCAACCTACGAAAGCTCATAGTGGCTAAAAGAATTTACTATTTGTTGCAGTCATCACGTGAAAGTAGGTCGCCTGTCTCCCAGTCTGTGTGGGACGATAGGAGCTTAACTTTAATAAGTGCCAGTTAACAAACCCAAATGGTCTAGCCAGATGGACCAAATCCTCCTTTTGTCCTCCACTGCCTTTCCCCAAGCATATCCCAGCCTTTAGAAAGGCAATCTTTTGTTATTCTCAATGAAGTTGAGTTGATTTAACACTAGACCCTCTTCCTTATCGCCATAGTTATTACTGGGTAGAGTTTGTGCGTACCACTTTAACTAGTGTCTGGCTTTGATTACACTACCCAAAAATATTTTCCATGTAATATTTGTCCCCATGTCAAATGGAAGCTAATTGGGCAGAGAAATAGGGAGATTGTATTGTTAGAGGAACACGTGTTACTACTATATATAGCATTTAAAACTCACAAAGCACATGTTCCATATACCATTGAATGGCCTCAATATTTTAAATCTGTACTTTAAGAAATATTATTCTAATTAATAACTGGATTCTTTTCCATAATTATATTTTAGTCACATTATTGTTTAAAAGAATGATTTTAACAGCACTTGCCATAAATTGCACATTCAAAGGAAGTATTTCTGAACTTTTGGAGGTTTACATTTTGGTTTAAGCAGACTGTGGTTTTGAGGTAAGATGACAATTGTTTAGATGACTTTTTGGAGATATTTATCAACCCAGCTTAACTTCATGTTCATTAAATACTTTTTTTTATATATAAATGTTTATTTTGAGAGAGCACGAGTCGGGAGGGGCTGAGAGAGACGGGGATAGAGTATCTGAAGCAGACTTTGCATTGACAGCAGTAAGCCCGATGCAGGCCTTGAACTTATAAACACCAAGATCATGATATAAGTCAAAGCTGGATATTCAACTGACTGAGCCACCCAGGTACCCCCATTATATGTATGTGAGAAATTGTATGCAAGCAGTTATTCTTAACTGATAGTTTATTTCAAATTCCAGAAATTTTTAATCCTAAATCTTCCATTATTTTTCTTGTTTCCTTCATGTTGTTCCATGAAGATACTAATGCAGACACTAATACTTGCTAAGAGAACCATACATAAATTGATTAAATACTGTCAGAGTCAAATATTTAGGAAATAAAACAAAATCTTGCCAATAATTTCATGTTTGAAAAGGTAAGTGCTGTCCCATCACCATATGCCACATTCTCCACTTTATTTTCTCTTAAAATACAATTACCTTTTTCTTATTTTGACTCTCTGAAGTTGGAAACACACACACACACACACACACACGCACGCACACCCTTCTTTTTCCTTATATCTCTCTCCACTCTTCTGAAATCTAAATTTGGCTCATGGTGTTCCAAGCTCTGAACATGTTAGTATAAAACAATATTTTAATAATAATTTTTATTTATTTATTTATTTATTTATTTATTTATTTATTTATTTATTTATAGAAACAGTTGGGGCAGAGAAAGAAGTGACTCCCAAGCAGGCTCCACACTGTCAGAGCACAATCTGATGCTGGGCTCAATCTCACAAACCATGAGATCATGACCTGAGCTAAAATCAAGAATCAAATGCTAAACCAGCTGAGCCACCCAGGCACCCTCTAGACAACAAATTTTGATGAAGACAAGTGGCATTCAACTCTCTGAATCAAGGCTGTTCATTTGTCCATGTATACCAGTCTCTCAGGCTGTTCAAAAGATGATCCAAGTCTCATCATTATACTTTTGTATCCCAGAGCCTATGGTGGCACCTGGTTAAAAAATAGAAAGGCCAAAGCCAAAAGTATCAGGAAAACATGTTTTCTGCTGAACTAAAACAAATACACAGTGTGGTCATTGAGTAAATGAGGAAGACACAGACCAAGAATGTATACTTGAGAAGGTAGTCCAGGAATCTTTGTCTTGATGACTTTGACCTTGATATTCATCTTGATATTTAGCCATATCTGACAGCTCTCAGCAGGGCTCTGGCCCTTTCTCATCCTAATTATATTTTTGTCTGTTAACATTGATGTAGACAGTTTTTCATACTCCAGATATATGAATACAACACAGAGTTGTATAGAAAATTTAATCCAAAGAGTTCATCCAAAGATTACTCAACATTTTTTTTAAAACTTACAAGTCTAAACTATGTTTTTTAAATTATTATTATCTAGAAAAACTGTAATAGGCACATAAAATCCTACATCTTAGTTCAGAAACTCACATTTTCCAATTACGATAGGAGAGGCTTGACTTATTAGCAGATAGGCTGAGTATTTATAGACTTCTTTTAATTAAATGTAAACTTAAATTGAGCCATTTTTTCTGCCAAGAATGTCAATTGGAATTTCAGATGCACATTTTGAAGTATAGTATTCAAATAAGGAAAGCGACAGTCTCACATTTTTTCTACAAATCAAAACAAATTGCGTACACAGTATGCTTTAAAAACTAATTTTATGAAGGCCATGAGGAAAAAGGATTTTATATTCAATGCCAAACAGCCAGATTTTGTGTACAAACTGGCATTTGAATTCTTTGTTCTCAGGAGGTTCATTTGTGCTTGTGTGTCTTCATGATGTTTTGCTTTGTTTTGTTTTCTTTCCCTTGAACTATTTCTTCCATTCATCCCTTGTCTAATTTCAGCACCAAGACACACAAGACAGCTCAGACATCACCTCCTCAGGATAACTAACTGGGATGCCACCTGGTATCTAGTTCAGCTGTTCTCTGCTAGGAATACTTCATGTCTGAGTCTGGCTCTTTTATCAAACTCATGCTGTCCAATACAGTAGCCATTGCCATATATGGCAATTTGAATTAAATAAAATTATAAAAAATTAAAAATTCAGTTTTTCAGTTGCCCTATCACATCTCACATGCTCAGTGGCCACATATAGCTAGTGGTAGCCATATTGGAACAGTGCAGGTATAGAACTTTTCCATTATTGTAGAAAGTTCTATTGGTCAGAACTGTGCTAGACTGAATTCCTTAGAAGAGACTTTCTCTCCCTGATCTATGTAGCCGTATCTTTTGGTGTGGTATTTGGTACATGGAAGATATGAACTAGCAAACTACTGAATTCAGCTGAACTGAGAAATAATGGGTGTGCTAATGTGGAAAATGGAATCAGATTGAGTTTGTATTACTCAAGACATGAGGATAGAATTTCTAATAAATGGAGGTATCATGGACGCAGATTTGAATTCAGATTGAAAAGCAGCTTTCTCTCAATAAATCTATTGGAAAATGAAAGTTAGACATTTAGCTCGGGCCCAAAAGTCATTCCATTAAAGCTGGTGATTATTTTTCAAGACTCCAGTACAACAAATTCTTGCTTTGAGGGGTGGAAATTGTCACCAGAAGACAATAACTGAGTTTCAGTCATTGTCATGAACATTTTGAGAAAGTTTTGGGAAACTCTTACGAAACTTTGATTACCTGGCACATTGTGGTCCCTGACTGTCAGCAGTGATCCCTGATTTAGAGTGAGCCAGAGGAATACCTTCTCTTTTCCTATAATAGTGTTTACTAAACTAATGTAGCTCTAAAGTTTTTCTAGTTTTTCTTATTTTAAGGAAGTCTGAATTAGGAATTAAGTGTTTGTCACAAACACTAACTGCAATAAACAAAGAATAATTGAGAAAACAGTACCATGTCAGACTTCTGCATCATTGGCCAAAAGTTGATGGGGGACAGACAAGCCATTTGAATTTTCCAAATATTTGAACTCAGCTGCCTTCGTGGACCTTGTGCATAGGAGGCGCTCAGTAGCTATCGAGTGTGAAGAGACTGTAACTGGTCTGAGTTTTCAAGCCCATTAGGATGTGTTGAGTGAAAGCCCTACAGATTAAAAAATTTATGCATTTAAAAAATCTCCCTCTTTTGGAAGAACAACATTTTTTTTTTCTGGCTTCTAAAAAAGTATGTTTCTAGGGCCCCTGGGTGGCTCAGTAGGTTGAGCATCCGACTTCAGCCCAGGTCATAGTATCTGGGTTCATGAGTTTGAGCCCCATGGTGGGGTCTGTGCTGACAGGTCAGAGCCTGGAGCCTGCTTCGGATTTTGGGTCTCCCTCTCTCTCTGCCCCTCCCCCACTCATGCTCTGTCTCTCTCTCTCTCTCAGGGGTAAATAAAGATTAATTTTTTTTAAATAGCATGTTTCTAACTATAAAATACACTTAGAATATTACAGAGTTAACTGAGAAACTGGATGTTTTGTAGATTAAAACTATTAGTGTCACTGAAGGCATAGGGAAAAATGAACTTTTTTATTCATGAGGTTAAGTGATTTTTAGGATAAGAACATTTCACCTCATTTGTTAAAGCATGTATGTACCTTCTTGTGTGTAGAGGGGCTGCTGCACTAAGCGAACATACTGAGAATGGAAGTGAGCAAAGGGCTTCAGTGAGGGAGATATTGAACTTGGACTTTAAAAAGAACCGTAGCTTTAAGTCTGGCAAAATTCAAGGCTCTTCTTTTGCTACACCAAATAATTTGGGGCATCTTTTTTTTTTTTTCTTCTATAAGTAAGTCAGTTTCTTTCTCTATTAGATGGGAATACAAATCTCTTCCCTTTCAAAACAGTGAAATGGTGATACTGACCTAAAAATTCTTTGGGGGGAAAAAGGCCTCAAATGTAGGAGCAATCATTATCATTCATAATTTATTAAGCTATTAACTTTAACATCTGTTAAGGTTTAAATCGTTCGTTCAAGAAAGATATGTGGAAGCCTAATGACCAGTACCTCAGAATGTGACCTTGTTTGAAAATAGGGTCATTGCCAATGTGATGTTAGTTAAAATTAGGTCATACTATAGTAAGAGAAGCTCCTAATCCAGCCTACCTTGTGTCCAGTTAAGACGACACACAGACACATAGGGAGAATGCCATGATGACAGAGACAGAGACCGACTGAAGTGATGAAGCTTCAGGCCAGCGAATGCTGAGGATCAGTGGCCGTCAGTGGGAGTCAGGGAGAGACAGGGAAGGATGCTCCCCAGAGTCTCAGAAGGAACATGGCCCTGTCAACTACCTTCACTTAAGACTTGCCTTCGGAACTTTGAGAAACGCATTCTTATTGTTTTGAGCCATCTAATTGTGGTACTTTGTGATGGCAGCCCTAGGAAACTAATTCCACACCCAAATGGATTAGCCAGTCATTACTTATTTCTATTGAATGGTACTAAATTTTGAAAGGTCATATAGCAATGTCCTTTGATGGGGCTTCTCTTTTCTCCTCAAATGGCTCTGTCAGCCATTTCATCACTTGCCTGCTCAACCCATGGCTGTGGGAGTAGGAAGGGGGTGGGCAACAACTCCTTGCAAACATAAGCAAAATTTGGTAAATATTGGCATATGTACACATTTCTGAGGCTGAAGTTCTATGGTTTTTTATTAGACTCTCCAAGGAGAGTCTAAGAACTAGGACCCATCCTCTCTTTTAATACTATGGATCCAGAACAAAAAGCTGCCCAAATTGATTTTAACATCTAGAATCCACCAGACCAATAGCTGAGGGACAGGAACTCAGTCAGAGTCAGCAGTGTGTTGCAGCCATCTGATAACAGCTCATGAAAACCAATTGGTAAATTTTCAGGATTTCTGCAAGCTGGTAATTAAACACAGGATTAATACAATTAAATTACATAAACTTACACTTAAATTTATTTTCTTAAAATAAAGGTAATAAATACTTATAATTCAATATTTTCTAATTATTTTTACTACATTGTGCCTATGTTCTTAAGGTTATTTACAAATATTGAATCTCTATGATAGACATATGTGTTCCTGTATATCTCTTCCTAATTCCTTGTGTCATAAACTTGGTGACTTGAAATTAATCATAGTAGGACATCACCAAGGAAATTGGCAAATGGTACTAATGGGGGCTTTCACCTCCCCAACCCCAAACCAAGATAGTTAATAATATTTACCAGACTGCAACTGGTTCAGACTTGCCTGGTTGTCCATTTATTGTATCCCTGGGTTTTTTATGACTTTGGGTATTATGTAAGAAAGTTGAACTAAACAGCAAGAGAGGGACCTTAAAAAAGGTTAAATAGGCCTTTTATTAATAAGAGAGTTCACAGAAGATTTGAAAACTGTGCTTTTAGTTTAGATGTGACCTTTATGACTATAAAAGATTTGTCAGTTTTCCAATTACAAATTTTTCAGGGAACAAGATGCCACCATTTTTCTTACGACTTATCATGACCAAGTATTCTCCTAAGAGATAAGAGTAAAAATGTTTATAACCTTCTGAAGACTTTTTCCATTCTGGATCCCAGGTTTTGCATGATTGAGCAGCAGCTTATGATAACAATGAATCAACACTTTACCTTTGAAATATGGCCCTTTCTCTTGGGTGACCTTTCTAATATTTTCAATACTATCTCTAACCTATAAGAGATTATTTCCTGATTCATTATGTTACACCGATGAATTTCTCTAGGTTATTTGAAATAGACTGTATACTTGTTTTTGTTATATATATATTTTGGTATCTTCTCCCCCCGCCCTTATCTGGGTGAGTTCTGGGGGAATTCCTCCTTTAATTTGAAGTTTTCTTTAGTAATTTTTCCTGGGATTGTTCATGAATGTGACTACATGATAACAAAACAAAGCAAACCAAACAAACAACAACAACAACAAAAAACCTCACCCTGGTCATCTAGTGCAGCTCTTTCCAAATTGTTTTTCTGTAATTTTATTAACCTGTAGTATCCAACAGCTGTTTATAACAATCTGAGAAAATTACCAGAGTCATATATGTATGTGTGTGTGTGTATATACATATATGTATATATATACAAATAAATGGGTAGCTTTTATCCAATGAGAAACAGTTTTCGAAAATGTACTTCTCTTATTTCCATGGTGTTATAACCCAAAGAGAAAAGCAGATGAACAGATTTTCTGAGGTACAGTTGTTTTATTATTAACACCTACTGTCCAGAGTTGGCAGAACCATTGATGCCACAGCTAATATTGCTCCTCTCTCTCTGTGTCAATGCCCTTAGTTTCCCAGCTCATACACATTTTGACACTATTCCCATACTCAAGCCTTCTGTAGTTCACAATATAACATATTGTGTTTTCATGCAACATGAATGAATGCTTCTCCATGACAGACTGGTGCAAATGGCATTGTCTTCTCTGGGGGGAAAAGAAGTCATACCATCATCATGATGAAATATTAAATTTTAAAATGAAATACTTTTGCTACATATTCAGTTGACACTGCCAAGAATTTTGGATTTACTCTTTAGATAATCCAGTTTGCCTTCTTTTGTGGTCAAGATGGCTTCACTCTACTTCTAGTTGTAGGCAGAGACCAGGCAATCAGGGATAAGTACGTAAATCACAATAGACCAATGATTACTTTTGGCTTTTGATGAGATTCAAAATCAACTTATTTCTAATGAAACACCACACATCTGCTCATTATTCCTTTAATTACATCCCTTTTTTTGTTGTTTTTCTCAGAACTTTGATAACATAATAGATGTTTAAAAAGCATTTGTTTTTGAAGTGGCATTATCCTTGAAAACACAAATGGGAGGAGTTGGGAGGACAGAAGGATAAATTTACTCCTGATATATTCACAGGTAAGACTGAATGACTGTCCCAGTAAAGAACTATATTAGCACACAGTCTTTATAACAACTAGGAATGGAAGTGGTCAACTTTCCTTTGTTTTTCTTTCTTTGTATGGC
The DNA here is from genome assembly GCA_030068075.1 of Paguma larvata. NCBI lineage: Eukaryota > Metazoa > Chordata > Mammalia > Carnivora > Viverridae > Paguma > Paguma larvata. The sequence continues at coordinate 21,310,945 of CM057835.1, read as the reverse complement.
ACCAACATATAGGGAGGCTGTCTGTCAGGCTCTCTCCGAAACTCTGCCTTTAGGATACATCTTGTGTTTTACAGGATAAAAAAGATACATAGCTTTAGGGACAAGAAAATTGGCATATGCTGGAAACAAAGCTGTATAACCAGATTATGACTAGATTTAAGTATAGAAAATGCTGTCAAGGGTGCAGGTGTGAGGGGTGATGCAGCCGCATGCTCTCCACTGTGTCTTCTTTTCCTGTTTCCTCAGCAACTTGGCATCTTGATGGCCAGACCTCAGATAACTAATTAAAATGCTGGAAGAAGTCATTATTCTTTAATTAAATAATTGATTATTGAAGGCAAAACATTGAATACATGATTGAGAATGCTAGCAAACTAAGATATCCCTTCCTCTCAGGTCTGTAATACACATTGATTCCAGTAACACACCCCTGGGCTCAGTGGTAGAGCTCAAGTGTGTCTAAGGGCAGAAAAGTTTGGGTAGACCTCTGTCCATACAGTAAAACAGATCAAATGCTACCTCTCTTGAGATGTGCATGCTCTCTTTATGATCTCTCAGTGGTGTTCATAGGTTCTAGGTGTTATTCGTTATGAAGGGTGCAAAGCACAGGGAGAGCATGGCACACACCATTCTTAGTTTTCTCAGAAAGAGAAAGAAGGAGTAGCCATCACTAAGGCTTTCTGTCTCTAACTCTGTGCTTATTGTCGACATTGGACTTCAGGCTCCAGTTAATGGTGATAGTCCAAGGCAGGGGGGAGGTATTTTTTTTATTTCATGAATGGCTTTAAAAAGCTATAAGAGAAGAATCACAAAAGTCATCTATAAGAACACACACACACACACACACGCGCGCGCGCGTGCATGGCGCATTTCTGATATTTACCTCCTGTTAGTCATTCGTGAGTTATTAGTGTTCATATTAAATCCTTTCAGTGTCTGGCTTCACTCCAATGTTTGTATCAAAGCTCTAAAAGTATATTTATATCAGTTTTAATTCTTCTATGTAAACATGATAATACATCCATTTTATATAACTGGTATGTATATCTATATATACATACGCATTTCACTTCAATGTATATAGAGAAACTGTCTTTTGTCTTTTCTTATTTCCTTCCTGTCTTCCTCCCCTTCCCTCCCTTATTTTCCTTTTTTCCATCCTTTCTTTTTTCTGCATACCCCAAAATGATATATAAAATATTTCTGACTATACCTAAAGATCAGAAATATAGAATGTTGACTATTACACAGTAAAATGTATTCTAATGGGACTAGAGGGCAGACTCTTGGGGACATAGCAGAGTATGGCGATTGAGACTTTGGTGTCAATTCTTAATCAATGTTTATCTCAGTTATTTACTACTTCCTGGAAATGTCACTTAATTTCATTGAGCCTCAGTTTCCTCATAAAATGGGACTAATCATTCATTGTGTTGTATAACAATGAAATTACTTGGAAAAGTAATTTAAAATATCTTTGACTAATTTTAAGTGCTGTTTTCAAGGGTCGGTCCTGTGGTTTATGAGGTTGGTAAAGCCTCTGAAAAAGTATGTATGATATGTATGTCCAAAAGTATATTTTATTTGAAGCTTTTATCATATTTTCAAAGGATCTTTCATCTATTAGTTAACATTAGAGGCTAATCCACATTCAGTTAGGTAATCTGTCTGTTATTCTCTTTAAATGAATTAACCAGTGTTTGTGTGTGTGTGTGTGTGTGTGTGTGTGTGTGTGTGTGTTTCTCCAGATTGGTTTGGGGGGGCATTTATAAGGTAGCTATGGAACTATTTATCCAGCTTCTCACTATTCAAGCCACTTCTTTGGGTGGCAGATTCGTTTTTTAAATGTATATTTCTCTCGTATTACGAAAGTTTTAAAAAATGCAACAGAGTTTAGAAGTATCATGGCAGACCACGATGCACTCTTCAGTTAATCACCTCCTAATTTAGAAATCTGTAAGGTGAGGTAGTCTGTATTGCATATGAACTTGTACAGTCTGGCTTTTCAAATTATTCCCTGAGGTCTGTTTAATGTTTTCCTTCCCTTAAAGGTAGTTCCCTGTACTGGTGCCAACAGATGCCTATATGTGCATGAAATTATTCCTCCTTTTTGTAGCAAATTAGGGAGAAAGTGCATTAGAGAGATTTCTGTTTCACAGTGTGTCCACTAACAAATAATTGCAACACTTATCTATTCAATTAAAGAATATGATTCTGTCGATATTAGAATGTTTTTAAGGAATGATTCAAACCCCCTTCTCGACTTTTAATTTCAATTATACTATAAGTAAATCAATTGTCTCGAAAATTTTTTACACGGATACCTCTCCTTTGAATGAGCTTATAATTATGAGTGACAAAAGCTGTGTGTGGAAGATGACTACTTGTAAAACATCTTTATGACTGTGTATCATAATAGCTTGGTCAGTCACCCTAATCACCATTTGGGTCTGGTGGATATTAATATACACAGAACACTTCATGCCTTTGCTTCATTTTCTGGGGTCAACCCTCACTAACAAAGCCCGGTGCATCTTTGCAATGGAACTTGTAAGTAGGTCAGTGAATTCCAACGCATTTTCCTCTCTAGTTGCAGTTTATTAAGGAAGAGTCCTATATGGTGGATGAAACAATGATGAAATCAAGGAAGATCACTCAGAAAAGCTTATCTCTGGTTGTAGTTTTGGCATTTTATCAGTCCATGTGCAAAATGGGCTTCACTCATTATGCAAAAATAATAGTCATAGCATTTTTATGTTCATTTTCTTTGCGTTCTTATGTGGACATCAAAATACATTTGCTGCTCCAAAAAGCAATGAAAATCCAAACTGACTGCGTGTCCCATGATAAATGAGTAGAGTTGTCTTCTCAACTTTCTAAAATGAGATTTGTAAATGGTATAAACCAGATTTAAAGTGTCCAGTCAGGTGTCTTCTATGTAAATTGATTATTAAAACTTAATTCTTCTTAGGGGCACCTGGGTGGTTCAGTTGGTTAAGTGTCTGACTTGGGCTCAGGTCATGATATCATGGTTTGTGAGTTTGAGCCCCACATCAAGTTTTCTGCTATCAGCGCAGAGCCTGCTTCAAATCATCTGTCTTCCTCTCTCTGTCTCCACCCTACCTTGCAATGCTCTCTCTCTCAGTCTCTCTCTCTCTCTCTCTCTCTCTCTCTCTCTCTCACACACACACACACACACACACAAATAATCATTTAAAAAAAGAGTAATTCTTATTAGTCATGGTGATGCTTATCTGAAATCTATCTATCCCTGTCCTCTGAGTTAATGTTAACTATAAAGCAAGGGTATACATTTTAGCCAATGAAAATGCTATCTAGGAACATGAAAAGTGATGGCATAAATGGATTGACAAGCAAAATAAGAATGACTTTGGATGTGTGCGTTTCTGTGTGTACCTAGACATATATATAATTTTTATTTTTTTCTGCTTTGTTAAGATATAATTTGGGTATAACATTATGTAAATTTGAGGTGGATCATGTAATGAGTTGATATGTGTGTCTATTGCAAATGATTATCACAATAAGGTCGGTTAGCACATCCATCACTGGACAGTTACAACCTTTATTATTATTATTTCTTATGGTGAGAACATTTAAGATCTGTTTTCTTAGCAACTTTCAAGTATACAGTATTGTTAACTATAGTCACTAGGTAGTACATTACACCCCCAGTGTTTATACATCTTAAAATGGAAAGTTGGTACCTTTTTACTACCTTCACCCATTTTTTTCTGCTCTTGCTTCCCCCACCCAAACCCTGGTAACCACCAATTTGCTTTCAGAAGCAAATTATTGTTGTTTTTAGAATCTACATATGAGTAAGATCATACAGTATCTCTCTGGCTTATTTCACTTACAATCGTACCCTCAAAGTTCATTCATGTTGCCACAAATGTCAGACTTTCCTTCTTTTTATGGCTGAATAATCTTTCATTACACACATGTGCGCGCACGCACTCACACACACACACACACAAACACACACACACACACACACTTTTTTATCCACTCATCCATTGATGGGCACTACAGTTGTTTCCATGTTTCAACTATTGTAAATAATGTTACTGTAGACATGGAGTGCAGATATATTTTCAAGATTGTGATTTCATTTCCTTTGTGATTTCATTTCCAAAAGTAGAATTACTGGATAATATGGCATTTCTATCTTTAGTTTTTTGAAGAGCCTCCTTACCGTTTTCAGTAATAGCTGTACCAGCTTACATTCCCATCAGCCGTGCACAGCGATTCCATTTTTGTCATATCCACACCAGCATTTGTTACCTCTTTTCATTTTGATAGTAGCCACTCCGACAGGTATGAAGCAATACCTCCCTGTGGTTTGATTTACATTTCACTGATGATTAGTGATGTTGAACCCCGTTTTCATGTAACTATTGGCTAGTTGAATATCATTTTTGTAAAAAATGTCTATTCATTTTTTGTCTGTCTATTTTTAATTGAGTCATTTATTATAGTATTATTTTTGGTGTTGAGTTGGGCTCTCCAATAACCTCTGGTCAGGCAAGGTCATAGGCTGTATTTCTTGGCAGTGTGGTGCCATTAGTCGGACTCCATGAGGAGTAGCAGGGCTACAGGCTGGGCTCCACAATTACACCTGGTTGTGTGGGGTCTCAGGCTACGCTCCCCAACAGGATGGTGTTACTTGGCTGCATTCCATATTCAGGTGGGGCACAGGCAGAGCTTTGTGGTTTGATGTGGCCTCCATCTATGCTCTGTGATGTAATAGGACCATAGGCTATACTCAGAGTGGGCAAGGACACTGGCCAGACTCTCACTGGGAGCATCCTTCAGCTATATCCTACAGTTGGGTGGGAGGGCACTACTCTGTGGTCAGGCAGGGTTGCTATTAGGGTTTCTTCATTAGATAGGGCCAAAGGGTATGCTCTGTGATTGGAAGGAGTCCTGTGTGGGTTTCATGCCTGGGCAAGGCCATAGGCTGCGTTCACCAATTGGGCAGGGCCATAGCTTGGGCCGTGTGTAAGGCAGGGCTATATGCTGGGCTCCTAGGCTATCTATGGGCTCTGTTTAGGCTTTCTGGTTATGTGGTGTCAGAGGTTATGCTGAACAGTTGGGCAGGGCTGCCAATTTGTCTCCCTGTCCTAGCGGGTGTATAGGATGGACTCTATGGCTTCCAGGGTTCTCTGGGTAAGGCTTCTAGGTTGGGTGGGACCAGAGGCTATATTCAGCAGTTTGTCAGGGCTGCAGTTGCCTTCTTTGCCTAGGTCAGGGTGTAGAACAGGCTCCATTGTTCAGTAAGGTTCCTTGGCTGGGGACTCAAATTAGAACTGCTGACTGAATTTCCTGACCACATGGAGCCACTGACTCAGCTCTGCAGATGGACATATCCAGTGGCTGGGATCTCAGAGTGGTAATCCTGAAAACAGGAATGCAGTCTTCCAAAATCTGAGTATTGGTTTCTGTTAGCCTTGTCCCCTTCTACATCTCTACCTGATACCTGTGGTTGAGTCCCGCAGATTCTTCCAGTGATTTGTGTGAGGTGAGACCCAGCTGGGCTTCCCAGAAAGCTTCCTAATGACAGGGGAACTGGATATCCACCTTGGGCTTTCCTCCTCCCACCCCCTAACTGGGAAAACTATAGACCCAGGGACCCTTTCTGTGTGGCACTATATTGGCCTAAGGAAGGGGCAATGTGGTCTGAATGTGGTTGCTTCTCTTACCTTTCTAATGCAGTCTTTCTCATTCTCTGTGGTCCAAAGGATGCTTCAGCCTCACTATGGGTTTCTGGGACTTTCAAAATGGTGTTTTGCCTATGGATAGTTGTAATTGGTCTTGATGTGAAGAGAACTGAAAGGAAGAATAGCCTATATTGCCATCCAGATGATGTCATAGAAACACATTTTAAAAATACATTATTTATTTATTTATTTATTTATTTATTTATTTATTTATTTATTTATTTATTTATTTATTTTTGAGGGTAGGGGCAGAGACAGAGAGATAGAGAATACCAAAGGAGCTCCACGCTGTTAGTGCAGAGCCCGACTTGGGCCTTGAACCCATGAACCATGAGATCATGACCTGAGCCAAAGTCAAGAGCTGGATGCTCAACAAACTAAGCCACCTGCGTGTCCTATAGGAATATATTTTTATGATAAAGATATTTCACAGGAAAACATAACTCTACCTTCAACATAGAGATGCTGAATTCAAGAATACCAGATGTATGTAAGCTGTATGCTGATATCAATATAGTAGTCTGATTAAATGAAACTATGCCATGGTGCATTGTTCATTTGGGCCTGTACAGAGATTGGCCATTCACATAAGCCATGCAGGAGGCAGAGACAGATGTCAAACCATCATGTAAGCACAGCTGTTTGAATTAGTTTCATTATTACCTGTGAGCTGCTCTGACCTTGTCAGTTCTGGTGAGTAGAGCACTTAAGTCTTGAGGCCTGTCAATAAATATCTGGCAGCTGATCCACTTCCAACAGGGCATGACAAGGTCATGATGTTTTGCAATCTCCTCTTCCTACGAACAGTGATGTCCAGGGATTCCAAAGATATGGCTTTACAGCCTGTGATGTTACCGTCAGAATGGTGTATTCAAGTGGAACTTGTTAATCACGTTAGGCTGATTTGAAGCAGATGATAGACCCAGGTCTGTGGAAATGCCAAGGAGATTTAAAAACAACAACGAAACAAAAACAAAAACAAATCTAACTGAGGTGGAGCAAATGATTAAGTTGTTTGTATGTATTCCAAGCTTCATAGTTAGAACAAAATTAGGTACATCTGGCATTATAGAACTTAACTGTCTAGCCTCAGTTGAAAAATTCACTAAAGTTGAATTATAATGGCTATGATAATTTAGAGAGATGTGGTTACTTGTGGAGAAACCCAAGTTGACAATGATAGATTTCATAATAAATTTATGGAAAGTTTGGACGTGGGTGTTAGCCAATTAAATGAGCAATCAGAATCCAAATAAAATTGCTTTCCTTTGAACTGCCAACTCCATGGAGAGCCCCATTACTTGGCAAAAACAGACAACTTATAGAAGAAATCCATCAAAATATATTGTCTGGAACTAAACAAGAGCTGAGGTAGCAACTGTGTTATAGGGAAAAGAAACCTAATTTGGAATCAACATCAACTATTAAGTTTTAAGTAAAATATGCTGAAAGTCAGAGGCAAGTTAGAGGCCTGAAAGTAGAGACTACATCTCACGTTATTTTTTTCTGAATGTATACATATACATATATAATATTTTATACACACATACACGTATGAAGTAAGGTAATTATTGGTTCCCAGTATTGCAAAACTTAAGTCTAGAAGATGTAAATTAAAATACCCATAGGACCATGAAATTAACATGCATGTTAATATAAAGTGCCCAATGTCATTAGTAGTGAATGTTGGCGACCATGACCAACTATGGAGCTCATGACTTTCTTAAAGTAATTTCCATTCCATTTTCTGGTTTAGATACCTTTTTTGACCAATTCAAATGCTGGTGGTTTTGACCAGTAGACCTCAAGATGTGCGAACTTACTCTGAGACTTTTAAGTAATTTCCTGAACCAAATTTACCTAAAGATATATTATGTAAAGATGAACGAGAATTTACCATTCCAAGATTGAAAAGGTGATGTAGCCCCAGACTTTGTGCAGAATACTATTTAAATTGCATCTGAATCACATATGTAGAAGTGGTTTTGAGTTCTCACCTAAGAATTCAGGTGATGATATTAACATTTTAGGAATGTGCATTGAATTTCTTTGTGAAAGTTGCTCAGCTAATGCATCTCATTCAATTAACTTAGATCACACTTTTATGTTTATGGATAGCTAGCACTTGACTTTGTTTTTTTTTGCTGACTCATGGACAATTTTTACCATTGGTCATTAGTATCTATTCTGCTTAATTATACTTCTGTTGATATCTCAGTAATTTCTACTTAATTTGCTTCCAAGGAAGTGTTTGGAAACTGAAGCCTTTAACCATTTCTATTGCTCTAGGATATGCTTCTGTCTGGTATTATTTATCTATTTTCAGAAGAGAATATGTTCTATGGAGAGAATAATTATAAGTCTTCCCTGTTCAACCTAATGAGTACTTGGAATACAAAACTTTAATTTAGTTCTAAGTGAGTTCTCGGGATTTAAAATATATCCATATTAATTAAATTGGTAATAAACTCATTGCGTAATTGTAACATATTTTAAGTTATGTCACATTTTTTCCTAAATTAGCCATTTTACTAGCATTGTCTACATTTCTGGAATGTGTTATTATTACTCAATAAATATTTATAAGTAAATGGATGAATGGATGAATATATTATGCTTACAGCTATTATTAACAAAAATTGTAAAGTATAAGTTTAGAAGAAATTTCTCAATAAACACTATTAGTCCTGAAGACATACCATCAAATTTGATACAGGCGAAAGTGAAAGCAATATCAATTAACACTCATTATTCTGAAATGAACAGGTTACAAATGAATCGTTACTTGTATCAGTAATGCCAGAAGTAATGATTATCATAAGTGGTGTATATTAGAACTCACATCTCATATTCCTAACCCTCAAATTCAGAATTATACTGAAGAAGGAATAGACCTGAACAGACCAGATCACAACATATAGGTTAGGGTAATGGGGGTAGACTGCTATAGTCCTCTAATAATCCTTTTGCCAGTCTGGATTCTTAATTTGTGGGTACTAAGAGAAATTATTTATATCTGAACTGACTATATTTTTGAGCCCATATACTGAAGCATTCTTATTTATTTAGAACTCAGCCAGAAAAAAAACTACAAGAAGGTACAAGATATTATTCTGTGATTCTTTTTTGTTTGTTTCTTTATTTATTTTGAGAGACAGAGTGTGTGCGTGAGTGGGATGGGACAGAGAGAGGGGGAGAGAGAGAATCCCAAGAAGGCTCTTCACTGTCAGAACAGAACCTGATGTTGGGCTCCAACTCATGAACTGTAAGATCATGATCTGAGCTCTAAATCAAGAGTTGGACACTTAACCGACTGAGCCACCCAGGCACCCCTATTCTGTAAATCTTGAAACCCATTGTTTTAAGTAAAAGATGGCAGTGATATAATAAAAAAAAACCTCAAGGATATTCCTCAAATCTAGAGTCCTTAGTCACTATATTAAATTGTCCTTGACGTTACCCTTGGAGGCTTAGGATCTGCTTAAAAAAATGGTGGAATCCGTAAGACACCAAAACAGTCTATTCATTATGTTGATTGTGTGGTTAGGGAAATGGTGCTGGTGGTTCCAGAGGTAGGGTAAAGGCAAACAAGAGCAGAAATCAATATAATAAATCTTTAAAAGCTCTGAATTCAGATTTGGCAATTAGGTGACTAATTTTTAGATGATATGTTAGAGATTTGTGTGTATGAATATTTCTCCATCGTATAGTTCTTGGATGGTGGAGTAAGTGCTTCACACTTACTAGTAACAAGGCTAACTCATTTGAAAACACCTGCCCTGTTGGCTCTCAGAGTCAATGGCATTGTCACTGGTCGAATCATGTCTTGAACTTTATTGTTGAACCCCCAGAGTGGGTTCTCTAGGTAGAGGTAATGAAGCAGCTGGAGTAACTCTGGAAATACGTGTGACAGATGTTTTAAAAATCAAATCCATCAAATATTACTACTTTAAACTCACTCAAAATTGATTAGACCCACTTGTGTGATCCTGCTTCACACTGATTTTGTTTAGTTTAGTTAATGCTGCAATTAATCTTTGCAAAAATCTAATTCATCCCTAAGCTTCTTTCATGCTATGATCTGTTTGTGTAAATCTTCTGAAACAAAATACCCTGTCTAATTTGATCTGTTGTCATGACTGAAAATAGTAAGCTGATATTGCTTTGTTTCTACAGTGATATAATTAAGATGCCCACGCTTTTCTAATTAATCTAATCTAAAACTGCTTTGGCTATTAGATATCCTAATAGAATATAATGCATTGTTTTTCTTTCTTATCTCTGTCATTAGTCAAGAGAATTAATTTCACCAAGTTTGAAACACCTAATGTTTATTCGCATATTCAGACTTTAAACTGAGCCAGACTTCTTTGTCAAATATGATCCATCACTTGCTAAATAGTATTACTTCCAAGAATTATTTTAGCAATGCTTAAAGTATAACATATGATAATAAATAACACTATATCATTTGTAATTATAATGTGTATTTATTTACATTTAGCCTATTACATGTATCTATATATATATAAAATATGAAGCCTGATAAATATAATTAAGGTTAGGTAATATAATGTGTAATATGATACATTTAATGCATGATCTAAATAATATATTGTATATAATAATTTATTTATGGTATATACATATATATATATATGTACATACCCTAAATAGAATTTTAAATATATATATGTGTGTGTAAATATATATCCTAAGTAAAATTATAAATATATATACCCAAAATAATAATTTATAATACTTATAATATCTATTATATTCTAGATAAGCAAATAAGCGCATTTTACACTGACCATTATAATTAGACAACAGATAAAAAAATAAATACATGTCTAAGGTAGGCAAATTTGTAAATGGCCACTTTATTTTGAATATATTAATGGTCATTATAGCTCATGACTAATTTTTTGAAATAAAAAAGGAATGTTCATATTTCATTAAAATTATTTTAGAGCATAAGACCACAAACAGGAAAAAGGAGTTGTGTATTAAGTCTTCATTACAATTGCTTATATAAATAATTCATAAAATTTGCAATTAAAATTAGCAATGGGATAATGGGATATTTATTATAAATATTTCTAGAAAAATCAGATTCAGTATTCAAAGAAGAAGAGATACATTCATAGGTAGACAAGCACATAGAAGTTTTAAACTTCAAATTAGCCTTTATATTAATAAAAAATAGGAATAGTGAAGGTTGTAGAAAACCATGAATAATTTCCTCTGAATTTTTCTCTTAGTGATACATTGTGCACATCAGAATTTCTGTCTTCCAGCATATGGCAAACATTATTTTTAGAAACAGGCAACACAGAAATTAGAATTAAAAGAGTTTTTTTTTTTTTTAACGAGTAAGTCACATTAGATTTGTTAACGAAATGATTTAGTAATGAAACTGAAAAGAGAAAGTCCATTAAGCAACATTAGAAAGTAGTTCTACCATCTTCAAAGAAAATTGGCCTGATTATTACTCTGTGTATGTTCAAATCTTATATTAAATAATTGCACTTACATTAAAAGTCTAAATTTAATTACATGACTCATAGTAATATTAAATTCACACTACATATTTCATGCTGGTGAAACTATGCTTTAAAAAATATCCCTAATCTCATTATGCTAATACTCTGACTGAAAGCAAATGTAAGAGTATATAAATAATAATTTATATGTCAATTGCCGATACTAAAACATTTTAATAGATTGTTTTGATTGTTTGCATATAGTCAAAAGAAACTGGTATTAGAATACTCAGAGATCCGTGCATCTCATGAAAACTCTTTATAAACATTAAATTTAGAAACAATTCTGTTTTAAATTAATTCTGTACATTTTTGTCATGTATTTCAATGCTTAAAATATTCCTTTTCTAAAAACATAATTTATTCTCCATATGTTTTCAGCTTTGGCTGTGTTTTCCTCCTTTTATATCTAAATTTAGTATTTTAATTTTATTTCCCAAGGATATATGTATATTTTTAATTTTGCAAAGAGAGATATATCTTCAGCTCAAAATTAAGCCTTGCATGACTAAAGACAGTTAAAAATCAGTCCCATTAAAACAAATGCTTTTAATGAAAATTTTATTCATAATAAATTACTTGAATAGAAAAACTTATAATAGTGAGATAAAATTGCTGTGGAAAAGCATTTTTGATGAATAAATATTTTTAGGACAAAATTTAGATTAATTTTAATTAAAGGCATTCTGCAGCTAAATAAGAATGGATTAAACCCTCCTTTCCTACTAATTAAGCTCATGGAACCTACCTTGGCTTTTTTCTACTAAGATATTCCAACTTTCACATATTTTGCACATTAACTTACATACACAGATTTACTCTCTCCTTGACTCTGTCATATGTTCCTATTATGATAAATATAAATATACATAATAACTTATTTTTAAAAAGTTTAAAAAATAATGTGGACCCTTGATACCATGAAGGAAAAAAAAAATATGGAAAATTGTTCAACATCATTAGTCATGGAAATGCAAATTAAATGACAATGCAATCCCCTCCATCCCTGCCAGAATGCTTAAATAAAAAAGACTGACAATACAAAGTGTTGACAAGGATGTGGAACAACTGGTGTGCTCATCCATTGTTGGTGGAAAAACAAACATGGAACTAACAATATGGAGAATCATTGGTGATTTCTAACAAATATATGCCTTCCTTATGACTCAGCAATTCCCACTTCTGGCCATATACCCAAGAAATATGAATGTATATGCACACAAAATGATTCACAGAAGAATATCCATAGAAACTTTATTCACTGTAGCGCAAAACTGGAAACAACCCAGTGTGCATAAACAGGAAAATCAATATACATCTTGTTTTAGAGTCAAACAATAGAATATTGAACAGCAATAAAAAAGAATGTACAAACTGTTACACACAACAATGTGGATAAATCTCAAATCCGTTATTTTGAGAAAAAGAAATCAAAAAGGCATATAGTGTATGCATCTCTTCACATGAAATTCAAGAAAAGGCAAACTCCCTGATCATGAAGTCAGAATAGAAGTTATCTGTGGAGGGCAGATTTTGATTAAAAAGGAGTCCAATGGAAGTTTAGGTAAAAGGAAATGTTTTATAATCTTAATTTTGGTAGAGTATAAATATAAGTATATGTAGATATAAATATATGTGTGCCACATAAATATTGATCAAACTATAGAGTTAAGTTCTGTATTTTATCAAATGTAAATTATACATTTGTATACAAATGTACAATTGTAATACAAATGTAATTATGCCTTAAGAAATAAAAGAAACATGGTACTATTGATTATTATATAAAAAAAGGATGTTCCCACTAGTATTGATTAAATTAAAACAAAAATACACAAAGACCTTGAAATCTGAGTTTAAGTCCTCTTTAGCCTGACTACCCTTGTTTTCTACCAAACTGTTTTTGTCACACTATACACTTTAATCAAAGCTCAAAAATCCACCAATATCACAAGGTAAAAAGAGAACAGGTTATAAATCAGAAATTACTTACCTCTATAACTGAGTTATTGTATTTGAAAAATGGAACAAGGGTTAGTGACTAGAACAATAATCATAGATATATACTTAAATATGCCAAGACTGCCAAGTACTCCAACATGGACCATTTCACTATTCCTCATAGCAAGACTGATGACCTGGATACTACCACTTAATCTTAGTGAGTCCTAGTGTTGTACCTCAAACCGATGCATAAAGAGTTTAGAGAACCTGTCCTGAACAATGTATTATTTTTATACTGGATGTTATGAGTGTGATGATTATATGCCCCAAATAGCCAGTCCTTTGAGAGTCACTCTACACTTGGGCCGTTGTAAGGAATGAGATGGATCTCATTGCTTATTAGCAGGTCAACTATTGTGATTGCCGAAACATATAGTCAAAGTTTATTTAACCAGTTCTTTGGAAAATGTAGATGACTTTTTTATGCTCTAGAAACTTTAAGTTATAGATTCAAATATAGCTGCTTTAAGTAGAATGTTTATTTTTAAATGAAGTAGATTAGCATTATGGACTATAAGTGGAAGATGCAGGAGGGCACATATAAAAAGGGTAATATATTCTCAGATTCTGGAGAAAAGATCGTTGGATTTGAATTTGAAATTGCCAAAGGAGATCTTTAAAAGAATGGCCGAGGTGCTGCATAAGCATATGAGGTCGGAAAGAGAAAATACCTGGGAGATCAAAGTGAAGGTGGCTCAGAAAGTACTTTCTAGTGAAATCTTTTTGATGCAGAATTGTGAAGGAATGGATTTTTCCATTTAATTAAATTCCCTAGAGAATAAAAAAAATTACCTTACAGATGTTATTTAAATAGTTTTTCCCCCAAATAATTAAGTTAGAATGTAACAAATACTCTTCTTTTTTTTTAAATAATAATTTATTGTCAAATTGGTTTCCATACAACACCCAGTGTTCATCCCAACAAGTGCCCTCCTCTGTGCCCATCACCCACTCTCCCGCCTTCCACACCACCCTCACAGTCAGTTTGTTCTTAGTCTTTGAGAGTCTCTTATGTTTGGTCTGCCTCCCTCTCTGTGTCTTTTTTATTTTCCCCTCTTCCTCTCCTCCGTGGTTTTCTTCTAACTCTCAAAATCCACCTATGCATGGAAACATATGGTATCTTTCTCTGACTGACTTATTTCACTTAGCATAATACCCTCCAGTTCCATCCATGTTGCTACACATGGCCAGATTTCATTCTTTCTCATTGCTGCATAGTATTCCCTTGTATACATATATACACACATCTTCTTTATCCATTCGTCAGTTGATGGACACTTAGTCTCTTTCCATGATTTGGCTATTGTCAAAAGTGCTGCTATGAACATTGGGGTACAAGTGCCCCTATGCATCAGCATTCCTGTGTCTCTTGGGTAGCTTCCTAGCAGTGCTATTGCTGGGTCATAGGGTAGCTCTATTTTCATTAACCAAAGATGTAAAAGACCTCTATGCTGAAAACTATAAAAAAAACTTACAAAGAAATTTGAGGAAGACACAAGGAAATGGAAAAACATCCCATGCTTATGGATTGGAAGAATAAATATTGTTAAAATGGCAATACCACCCAAAGCAATCTACACATTCAATGCAGTCCCAATCAAAATTGCACCAGCATTCTTCTCAAAGCTAGAGCAAACCATCCTAAAATTTGTATGGAGCCACAAAAGACCCCGAATAGCCAAAGTAATATTGAAGAAGAAAACCAAAGTGGGAGGCATCACAATCCCAGATTTTAACCTCTACTTAAAAGGGAAGGAAAATTCAGATGTAAAATTATCATCCTTTCAATTCCCTTGGAAGTTTGACTGAAGAGAAAGAATGTCAACAAATACACTCGGATTCTAGAGTATCACTAGATTTCTGCTCTCTGTAATTTTCCTGATTTCCAGGGTAATAATTGATGATAAGAAGTTTAACAAAGTGAGTTTAAAATTATTTTTAACGTTTATTTATTTTTGAGAGGAAGAGAGAGAGAGTGCGTGCAAGCAGGGTAGGGACAGAGAGAGAGAGAGAAAGGGAGACACAGAATCCGAAGCAGGCTACAGACTCTGAGCTGTCACCGCAGGGCCTGATGCGGGTCTCAAACTCATAAACCGTGAGATCATGACCTGAGTTGAAGTTGGAAGCTTAACTAACTGAACCACCCAGGCACCCCTACAAAGTGAGTTTATAACTAATTTTTAAATTCATTTATAAAATTATGTATAGTGAACCACAAGTGTGGAAGGAGCTGGAATCTTTCTGATCTGTCAACTAGCCAAACCTTAGAACACAAAGTTTTAGGATGAACATAAACTTCGTTTGTTTAGCTGAATCAAATAACATTCACCTTGGATGAGTGTGGTTAATCTTAGACTCTCTTAAGTACAAATGCAATTTCACATTTTTCTCTGTCTCAAGCTTATTGACATTTTTTAAATGCTGACTGACCTTACTTGGTTGTGCTGAGTTGCTAGTGGATTTAGGTGTCCTTTATGTCAGAGTCATGTTTAGGGTGTGTGCATGTATGTGAAGGGTGGAAGTTTGTAATGTTTTGTCAGCTACCTTAGATAGACATTCTTTTCCCTTGCAAATAAGAAGAGATTATACACTTACACAAGCATTGTGTTTACAGTGTTTTTTAAGAAAATATTTAATTTTTTAAACTGTAGCAGTAATGGAGGTACAGAGACTTACTCTATCATATGACAGACAAAAGCTGGAATTATTAGTTGTGACAGTATCACAAGTTTAAAAACTTCATTTTAAACCTATGGATAGTTGCAGATGAGGTTAGTTCTATTATATTCTATAGATAAAGTTATTTCAACCATTAGAATATTTCTTAAAAACTTATACATTACTGAGGCGTGTCCGTTTCACCAAAACAGATGGAAATGTACGGGGCATAATTTTCTAAAACTTGTGGAATTAGGTGAGTATGGGGATCCACAGAATCAAATTTATAAATGTTTAATTTTAGCCTGTGACTGAATAGTGGAAATAAATTAATTGAATGAAAAAATTTTCACTTAAGAATATCTCGTCAAAAAAAGTCAATTTATTCAATTTCTCCTTATCTTTTTTTCATCTTCTCAAGTTTCATTAAAGTAGAAAATATATAGAAGTGAGTGAGAATTTGAGGTCAAACAACTCCTTTTGCGTAGTTGCAAATAAGTTCTTAATTCAAATCTTGTTAAAATTTCAATTCAATGTTTAGAACTATTCAACCAGAGATGCAAACATTTCTCACTGAAAACATCGATAAAGATGTTGTACCCCTACAAGGCAAAATAGGACTATTACTATTTGCAGATAACATGATAGATACTCTATGTAGGAAACCCAAAAGATTCCACCAAAAATTTGCTAGAACTGATACATGAATTCAGTAAAGTTACAGGATACAGTATCAATGTATATATATATATCAGTTGAATTTCTATATACCAATAATGGAGCAGCAGAAAGTTATCAAATAATTGATCCCATTCACAATTGCACCAAAAACATCCTAGGAATAAACCTAACCAAAGATGAAAAGGTCTATATTCTGAAAGTATAGAAGACTTATGAAAGAAATTGAAGAGGACACAAAGAAATGGAAAAATATTCCATGCTCATGGATTAGAAAACAAATACTGTTAAAATGTCTATACTACCCAAATCAATCTACACATTTAATGGAATTCCTATGAAAATTCCAATAGCATTTTTTCATAGCGTTAGAATAAACAATCCTAAAATTTGTATCGAACCACACGAGACCCCAAATGTCCAAAACAATCTTGAAAAAGAAAAGCAAAGCTGGAGGCATCACAATTCTGGATTTCAAACTAAATTACAAAGCTGTAGTGATCAAGACAGTATGATACAGACACAAAAAGAGACACATAAATCAATGGAATGGAATACAAAACCCAAAAATGGGCCCACAACTCTATGATCAACTAATCTTTGACAAAGCCGGGAAGAATATCCAATGGGAAAAAAAATCTCATCAACAAATGGTGTTGGGAAAACTGGACATCAACATGCAGAAAAATGAACCTGGACCACTTTCTTACACCATACACAAAAATAAATTCAAAATGGATGAAAGACCTAAATGTGAGACAAGAAACTATCAAAATCCTAGAGAAGAACACAGGCAGTAACCTCTTTGACATTGGCCATAGCAACTTCTTACTAGATGCATCTCTGGAGGCAAAGGAAAGAAAAGCAAAAATTAACTATTAGGACCTCTTAAGATAAAAAAAAAAAAAAAACTTTTGCACAGAGAAGGAAACAATCAAAAAAACTAAAAGGCAACCTTCAGAATGGGAAAAGATATTTGAAAATGACATATCAGGTAAAGGGTTAGTATCCAGAATCTATAAAGACCTTGTCAAATTCAACACCAAAAAACCAAACAAAACAAAACAAAACAAAAAACAAAACAAAACAAAAAACAACAACAAATAATTCAGTGAAGAAATGGGCAGAAGATATGAACAATCTTTTTTCCAAAGAAGACATCCAGATGGCTAACAAACACATAAAAAGATGCTCAACATCACTCATTATCAGGGAAATACAAATCAAAACCACAGTGAGATACCACCTCATACCTCAGACTGTGTAAAAGGAACAACTCAAGAAAAAAACAAATGTGGGCAAGGATGCAGAGAAAGGGGAGCCCTCTTTCACGGTTGGTGGGAATGCAAACTTGTGCAGTCATTCTGGAAAAAAGTATGGAAGTTCCTCAAAAAGTTAAAAATAGAACTACTCTATAACCCAGCAATGTAACTACTAAGTATTTACCCAAAGGATACAAAAATGCTGATTCGAAGGGCACACGAACCCCGATGTTTATAGCAGCACTATCAGCGATAGCCAAATTATGGAAAGAGACCAAATATCCATTGACTGATGAATGGATAAAGAAGAGGTGAGATACACACACACACACACACACACACACACACACACACACACACACGTGATGAAATATTACTCAGCCATCAAAAGGAGTGAAATCTTGCTATTTGAGATAGCATGAATGGAACTAGAGTGTATTATGTGAAGTGAAATAAGTTAATCAGAGAAAGATAAATACCATGTGTTTTCACTAATATGTGGAATTTAAGAAACAGAACAGATGAACACAGGGAAAAGAAAAAAGAAAAAGAAAGAAAGGGAGGCAGACCATAAGAGACTCTGAACTATAGAGAACAAACTGAGGGTTGCTGAATGGGCAGTAGGCTAAATGGGCGATGGGTATGAAGGAGCACCTTTGATGAGCACCGTGTATTATGTGTAAGTGATGACTCACTAAATTCTACTTCTGAGACTAATATTACACTATGTGTGAACTAGCTAGAATTTAAATAAAATATTTTGAAACATAAATAGGATATGTTTCGGAGAAAGTAGATCTAATATGATAGCTAGAAAATGCATTTGAAAATTGCTGTCTTTGCCCTGTCTATATTTTTAAAAGTTATGAATTTTAATAATCGTGGTCAGATTTTAGGTAAGAATAACAACTGCAAAAATTTGTTATATAAATTTCCATTGTATTATCCATGAGAAATAATGGAATAAAATATGTGACCTCACATAAAAGTCATGACCTATCAAAATGGGGCAAATATATACTAAAAAATTAATTCTTCCATTTGCTTAATTGCTTAAAGGAGTCAGAGTATTTGGCTTATTGAGAGCAGAAAAATGCTCTATGGGAAAATGCTGCAAAATCAGTTTTGCAACTGTGTCAAATTATAGAAGCAATGAGCAAAGAATGTTTGTTTTCCAAGTACTTTTCACATGTGTGCTCTTTAATATTTGGAACTTATCAGCAACTAAAAAATTGAGTCAAGTATTTATGGTAAACTGGGTTTTACTGAAGTATGTTTGCTGCTGGTTGATAAGGATTTCCTGTACAAGAGGCTAAAACGTAGCTAGTCTTCTTCAGCCAAAGGTATTTTTTTATGTCAGTGTGCAGTGGATTCCTTTGAAAAAAGGTTTATAGCAGTTCTTTAGTTTTTAGAAAGGCAATGTGGCATTCAACACTCTGGGATGTTCTATCTTTTTTTTTTAAGATTGGTGGGGAGTTTACAAATGTTCCCTTTACTATTAGATTTCATAGCATGCAAAAATATTTTACTTATATATGATGTTATGCATCAACTTCTTCCAATAAAAATTCAAATTAATAATGCCATTAGCCATTCTGAAGGAACACATAATTTAAGCAGGAAGCCTAACTCTTTATTTCAATATTTCTTAAAGTGTAATATTTGTCCAATGGTTTTGTTTCCAGTTATCTAATTGTTAGTTTAACTCAGTATAGTTTAGAAAGAGATAAATCCAACCTTAGAAGTTTTTTAATTCCTTCAATATCCAAAGTAAAGCCTCAATCTCCAGTGACTGGATACAGTTAACAACCTTAAATTAGTACTTCCATTCATGATATATTCAAGGCATATTTAGAGCAATCATTCATAAACTTATAGGGGACTGGTATAACTAGGGCTCATCACCACTCATCCCAACAAAAATGTCCACATGTTTATACATACATTAAAAATAAAGCTTAATAAAATAGTTAATATAAGAGCTTAATATAAATCCATCCATTGCTGATAGATGTAATACCATTGATTCTTAGTGTGCAGCAAAACCAATCGTATTCCCCTTTCCAATAATATAGGTTTCCCAAAGTTGTACCCAGTGCACTTACAGGACTTTTTAAATTTCATGCTGCTCGAGTTACCTTATGTTAATACCTACATGGCAATGTTTCAATCTATTGCCTTTAACTGTTCTTAATCCCTGTGTTTAGCGTATTTGAGTTGCAACAGGCATTTATCCACAGAGATGCTATCTGTATTCCTCTGATGTGTGCATATTCCTGTCTTGATCTTTAATGTTAAATCTTTTAGGTCTTAATAAAATTGTTTAAGAGTATCCAAGGGATTGAAAGCTGTCAATATATTATCCTTCCTAAACACAATGATACCAAGTCTTGGCTAAAGAACACCTATATACAAATAAATATTGACATTACACTGTTCAGTACACCACAACATCAAGTTTTCAACTACATCGGCCTTACCCAAACTCTGGATACAAGAATTACCTTAGTTGTTCCTAACTGACTTGAAGGATAAGCATTCTTCGCTAACTTATTTGCCTCCTCAATTTATTTTTTGCAGGGTGTTTACATATTATTCTCTCCATAAGGAACGCTCGTATATTTCCAACAATAATTCTGTGTGACTTGTTTCAATTTATCCTTGCTGCCTCAACATAAACATTTATTTCTCTTAGTCACTTTTTCTGAACATGTCCTTTTTCTATCATAGCATGAAATTCATTGGTCCCCTGAAATTCAAGAGAACAGAGTAGTATGATGCCTAGGATATTTCGTGGACTCATTAAATGTTGCTGAATATTAAATGTATGTATGTATGTAAGTATGAATGAATGAATTAACTAATGAATGAATTCATGCTATACCCTAGTGTATATTCAAAATATACTTTCTTGATAGGGGAAGGGTTTCCTTCACTTTTAATTTTAGAGATGTTCAAGTTAAAACTGAAATAATTGAATTTGGACTTTTCTACATACATACATATATATATGTATATATATATAGTTACAAGTCATGTTGTAGTCAACCCAAATCATAGTTGTCTATTTTTTATACGTCTTTCAATTTATTTTCTTTATTTAATCTCCCTTCCTTCCTTATAAACATTTAAGACTAGAATTCAGACCCATGAAGAATCTCAAGTTGATTTGCACCAACAAAGAAACTGATGCCTGAATTTTTCTATGTGAAAACTAATAACTTACTGTAATCAGAATATTAATAAGCACTGTTGTTGGCCTTGAGTATGTCTTATACTATCTAGAACAAATCTTCCAAATAGTTTCATTTTTACAAATAAGCTAGCCGAAACCTTTCAATAACCCAAGAACACACTTCAAAATTCAATATCTTTTTCAATAAGTCATTACCTTTTTGACATGTATTTGAACCTATAGCTCCTATAACTGGTATCAAGGCTAAATTTCCCTGTTTTGCCTGTATGGTTCATTGGCATTTAAATTGTCAATACTTACAGTATTCCGCTAAGTGAAATAGTCAGAGAAAGGCAAATATATTATTTCACTCATATGTGGAATTTAAGAAATAAAACAGATGAGCATAGGAGAATAGAAGAAAAAATAAGATGAAAACAGAGAGGGAGACACACCATAAGAGACTCTTAAATACAGAGAACAAACTGAGGGTTGCTGGAGGGGAGGTGGGTGGGAGGATGGGCTAAATGGGTGATGGGCGTTAAGGAGGGTACTTCTTGGGATGAGCACTGCGTATCATACATAAGAGATGAATCAGTGGGTTCTACTCCTGAAGGCAGTACTACACTGTATGTTAAATAACTTGAATTTAAATAAATAAATTTTTAAAATTCAGTACCTCCTAATTTTGTAGAAAGTGCCGGAATTAGCCTTGTAATTTGAGAATAAGGCCTGTTTATATTTTAAAAATTGAAGAGAAGCTGGAGACTTTGTCATGAACCACCGTCCTTGAATTGTAATCTCTAGAACACTTACAGATATATGTATCCATACTTCTAATCTGTCATTTCTTTGTTCTTGGGATCTACATATTCTTATTTTAAACATTTATTTATTTTTGAGAGACAGAGAGACAGATCGTGAGTAGGGGAAGGGCAGAGAGAGAGGCAGACACAGAATTCAAAGCAGGCTCCACGCCCTGAGCCATCACCACAGAGCCCGATGCGGGGCTCGAACTCACAGACCGTAAGATCATGACCTGAGCTGAAGTCAGCCGCTTAACTGACTGAGCCACCCAGGTGCCCCAAGGGATCTACATATTCTTAATGGTTACTCTTACCAGCCTTATCTGGAATCTGCCACTTCCTTAAGCCTCCTTCCTCTTATAATCATAAAACATCAGATCCACAATGAAATTCCTAGGACACATCATAATATCTTGTATGATGATATACTACAGATTATCTGATTCCTTACATGAGGGGTTGGCAAACTATGACTATGGATCAATTTAGCCCATCACTCGTTTTTTTTTAAATAAGTTTTATTGGATTTCAACCATGCCTATTTTTTTCACATATTATCTATGGTTGCTTTTGTACTACAATAGCAAAGCAGAAACCTTATGGCTTATAAAGTTTAAAATATTTACTATCTGGCCCTTTACAGAAAAGAGCCTTTACTGATCTCTAGTTTAGACACACAGAAATATTAAGAGCAATGTTCAATACCGTATTAGAATAAAATTTCCTGGGTACTAGGAGTCACAAACTACAAAACCTGTGGCTGCCTGCCGGTAAACTAAAAGTGAATCAGACTTGTAAGTAGCAGGCAATGACAGAGACTTGGAAATTGGTAGGTACACACTTTGCTTAAGAAATGCAACTTTGGGGTGCGTGGATGGCTCAGTCGGTTGAGCACCTGCCTTTTGATTTTAACTTAGGTCATAATCTCATAAATTGTCAGTTTAAGCCCTGCATTGGACTCTGTACTGACAGTGTGGAGCCTGCTTGGGATTCTCTATCTCCCTCTGTGTCATGTTCTCTGTTCTCTGTCTTTCAAAAATAAATAAACAAATCAATAAACATTAAAAAAAAGAAAAAGAAATGCAGCTATTACCCAATTCCACATCAATTTGCCCCACTGGGTTATGGACCATGTATCACAAAACCTAATTTTTCAAGAGAAACCAGACATTTATATTCTTAGATGAAAACTTCAAAATAAAAGTGAAATAACCTGAGTAAATATTTTAGGACAATTTGTGTGAAAAGCACAATAAAACTTGAATTTGGCTATAGATCATCAGTTGTAATCACAACTTTAAAAAAATTCAGATTTTCCCCTATACATCTAAGATTGAAACATATTATAGCATCAGTGAGATATTAATGAATTCTAAATATTTTTATGAATTGCCCTTCAAAGTTTATAATATAACTTTCAACACTTAATTTAACATATTTATAAACTAACAGAAGTGTTATTGACCAAGTTTATGAGGGTTTTCTTCAAAATTGAAACCTACATGAAGTTATTTAGAACAAGCAATAATCAAAAAGAGAAAGGTCATATTCTATTCCTAATCAATGTGGTATGCTCCACAATCCTTATTAGTTCTTAACCCTCGATGTAAATGTTAATGAAATTTAATTAGCCCTGGGTGAACACCTGCCAATATCTATTGAGGCAAAGAGAAAACTGTAACCAATACCTTAACTGAGTCTTCTTTCATCTTTGCTTTAAAAAAAGTTTTTTTCAGGACAACATGGGGCGCCTGGGTGGCTCAGCTGGTTAATCGTCCAACTTCGGTTCGGGTCATGATCTCACAGCTCTTGAATTTGAGCCCCAAGTAGAACTCTGTGCTGACATCTCAGAGCCTGGAGCCTACTTAGGATTCTGTGTCTCCCTTGCTCTCAGTCCCTCCCCCACTCACACGCTCTCTCTCTCTCTCTCTCTCTCTCTCTCTCAAAAATAAATAAACATTAAAAAAAATTAACTTTTCAGGACAACAAATTTTCCATTTAGAAGGGTATTAGATCTATAGGGTTCAGATAAGTCAGAATCCTAACACTTTTAGCTGGGAATTGAGAAAAACTTAATAAAGGGGCTGCTTTAAGAAATGGGGAGTGGTGTGGAATATGAGAGTACAGACCCCAAGGACTTAGTTCATTACCACCCCTAAGGCAGTGGAGGTAGAAGCAGACCAGGTAGTTCTCTATCTACCTAATGAGGATTTTGGTAGAGGGGCATAACCAACCAAGCTGTGGCTTAGAAGCCAGGGAACAGGGAGAAAAACATTCCTTTCTTCCTCCTCCCTCTTGTTCTTCCCATTGCCGAACTCACTGGAAGCCTGATGGCAAGGCAGCCTATAGATACAATCCATAAAGGTCAGTCACCTGCAGTACAGAACAGAGTGAAGACGGTGAAGATTGGCCGTGAGGGAGGAAGAAGGATACTCGGCTCAGTGGTCTTCCTCTCTTATTGCATGAAGTGTTCTCTCCATCCTTGGAAAATTGTGAAATCTTCTAAAGCCGAAAACATAGTAATAGAGAACATGAATTGGAGGGTTTTCTATAAAGCAATTGAAGTGAATGAGCTGTGAGTGAATACTTGCACAGAGAGCATCAAATGTGTCTGTTAATGACTATTATTATATCTTGTTCTATTATGTGTCTGGCGAGCTGAGAAGTCAAATGAGGGTGACAGACACAGTGAAAACTGAAATACCGTACCTCTTCTAGCATCCTCTGCGGGGAAGTACTGAGCAGACAATTGCTATTCTAAATAAGCTTGCATGTGTATGCTTTGAAGGAAGGATTTCCATCTAGAATAAGAAAGAAGTTGTGTGGTTATATATTGGAGCGTTCCCCATTGCTGAATTCAACTGACTAATTTTTAAGTTCAATTGATTGCTTTAATCAGACCATGTTGTTGCAGGTGTTACTATAATCCAGGGAAATAAGTACTTCACCATTAATTCTAGTCGTACACTGGCTTGATAAGGAAAATAAACTTGGATGACTTGATGGATGTTGCATAATTCTGGAAAGCTTAATTAGTGTTTTGGGAAAGCAAGCGTTTGGCTACATTTGGCTTTATCTGGACTTCAGTTAACAGCCCTGGTTTCACCTACAGATAACTACATGGAATATTTGGCTAAAATTCTCAAAATTGGTTTTGGTATTAAGTTGCAATTGAAATAGTGGAAAAGTTATATTTTTCCCAGCTGTTTCCAGGTTATATTAATAGGAATAATATTTTGGTTTTTTTATGTGCATTAGCTGATTCCAGCATATAAATTCATCTGAATGTTTTTTCATTCAAAATCTCTGTTTATTTTAATACAAACATTTGAGAATATCCTTTAAGGAAAATAAACACAAATGTAAAGAATTTAGCATGAATATAAATTTATAATAATAGATTTTGAAAAGGGTTAACCTAAAATTGGATATTCTTATTAGAAGGTGGATTAAGAACCGTAATCTTTAGAGTCACAATATCTAGGCTTGATCCCTATTCTACCACTTATTAGTTCTGTGAACTTGTCTCACTTTTCTTATCAGTAAAACGAAGCTGATAATACTATCTCTCTCCTGAGATTGCTGTGAAGAGCTAAGAATTAATAATTACAAAGTACTTAGAACAGTGCCTGGAACATAGGGACCATTCAGTAAATCTTAGCAACTATTATATTTTTACTAGGAAGGGACAGTAACAAAACTGTGAAAACTAGGAACTATACATTTATTTGAAAAGTATTATAGTGAAAATATGAGGAAGTGTCACCTGGATGCAGATTATTTTGGGTTTTGGTTTTGTGGGGTTTTTTGTTTGTTTGTTTGTTCATTTGTCTGTTTTTTGCACAGTTGGTAGAACCAATCAACTCTATTATTAGGGATTTTTAAAAATCATTAGTAAGCTGAATATTTATTGATAAGTCTTTCCTGGTGTGCTTAATTTGTGAAATTCAAATTTGAGAACTATAGGAAATCCTGAGGATGGAAAAGAAAACACAATAATAAACTTAATTCTTTTTTCAACACTCAAAGACATAAATTACTTTACCCAATATTGTAATTTAACAGGACAAAGTTTATATTAATAGATTAAAGTGTAACTAAGTTAAATATTAAAGAATAATTTAATTTTTTAAATTCATTTATTTGTTTTGAGAGAGAGAGAGAGCAGGAGAGGGGCAGAGAGAGAGGGAGAGAGAGAATCCCAAGCAGGCTCTGCACTGTCAGCCTGGAGCCTGACACAGGGCCCGAACCCACAAATTGCAATATCATGACCTGAGCTGAATCAAGAGTCTGACGCTTAACCAACTGAGCCATTCAGGGGCCCCAAAGAGTAAATGATTTTAAATATATATTGAATTGTAATTGTAATGTCCTATATCAGAGTTCAAGAAAGAGCGTTTCATGGAAATCACCATCTACCTCTCAAATAACTTGTTGCAAGAACAATATTTATTCTATCTAAAAAGTGTTAAAATTTTATAGAAGCAAAATTAATAAAAGATAAAGAAGTATCTTTTAAATTCTCAGATTCACTGTTCATCTTTGTCCACCCTAAGAAAAATTATGAATAGTTCAGTTATATAGTTTTGAGAGCAGCTATGAAAGATATTCTTATATATATATATATTTTTAGGAATATAATTTATTATCAAATTGGCTTACATACAACGCCCAGTGCTCATCCCAACAAGTGCCCTCCTCAATGCCCATCACCCATTTTCCGAAAGAAAGATATTCTTAGAGGTGTGTCCTATGAATTTGTATACCAATGACTGCAGCATGCTAACTTTCAGAGTCATGCTTTTAATTAAAAAAATTCAAGAATGGGGTGCCTGGGTGGCTCAGGTGGTTTTGCATCTTATTCTTGATTTTGGCTCAGGTCACAATCTCATGGTTCCTCAGTTTGAGCTCTGCATGGGGCTCTGCACTGATAATGTGGAGACTTCTTGGGAGTCTTTCTCTCTCCCTCTCTCTCTGCCCCTTCCCTGCTCTCACTCTCTCTCTCAAAATAAATAAATAAACTTTAAAAATATATTTTAAAAATTCAAGAATTTGTTAAATCAATAAAATAGAGCAAAAAAAAACATAACATATTTTGCAGGAATAAAACATTACAGCAATAATAAGAAAATAATGATATTTCTTCTGCTATGAAAACATAATCGAGTTAAAATAATTTTTATATTTATTATTTTTATAATGGTTTCACTAAAATCTCCCTTTAGCTTTTCATAAAGAAACAATTCAAAACATGAAATTTTTACATTATTGGCTGTTTCAGCTCATGAGAGCTGAATGTGCACCTCTCTTCCAAAGTTCAAGTTCAATGGCATCACCCCGAAAGTTCAAAGTAGGCAATGAAGAGAGTATTTATATAACATAAATTGGCTAACACTATCAATCTGGGTTATTTTTGAGAGCCAGTCATTATACATTTTATCAACATACCACTACACATTCCTCACATTTGAAGAGTCTGGTTGAATTCCCCCTCTGTTTTTATCCATTGTTTTCTATTTTTTTGCACAATTAATGTACTATATTAATTACTACAACACAAAACAGAAGTTTTTATTGGTTCATGAGAAAGCTGTCAACATATCCACCAAAAAAAAACCTTTTGGAAAATAATTCAGGATTTTTCAAATAATGTACCATCTTATAAGTAGGTTGATCTTTAATAGTAAATTGTTTCTAAAGAAAAGTTTCATTATAGGATTCTGACAATGCACTCCAGCTTTGGCACTATGTTATCAAAGTTAAAAATTTGGAAACTGGAGCCAGGTCAAACTCTTTTTATTAAATAAAAAAATTGTTTTAATATTTATTTTTGTGTGTGAGAGAGAGAGGGAGGGAGAGAGAGAGAGTGTGAGTGGGGGAGGGGCAGAGAGAGAGAAACATACAGAATCAGAAGCAGGTTCCAGGCTTTGAGCTGTCAGCACAGAGCCCAACGCGGGGCTCAAACCCAGGAACCATGAGATCATGACCTGAGACAAAGTCAGAAGCCTAACCAACTAAGCTACCCAGGTGCCCCTCAAAACTCTATTTGAAGTGTGATTTGCATTAACCAGCTGAGTGACTTTCAGCAACTTTTTGTCATTTCTGAGATTTTGATCTTTGCATTAGATGTGCAATAACAGTATAGAGCTTACGAGGCATGAAGGCAATAATATCTGTAGAGTTTAGCACAGAGACTGGCACTTCAAAAGCCTCACTTATATGTAGATTGATTTGCCAACAGCTATGTAATAGGAAACACAGGGTTGTACATGGCTGGGTCAACATTTACTACCCTGACTGCAAATGCCCCAAGTTCCACTTGATCATCTAGTTAATGGAATTATTTTACTGCTAACCCTGTAGATTCAGCCTAAATTGTGTATTTTGTATTACATATCAGTTATAGTTCAGATGAATATATTTAGAGGGTTGTTTTGATTGCTAAATAGGTAGAATCAAACCTTCCATAACTTGATTGGGGAGAAAGTGGGGAATTGAGCAAAAACATACTGAGGATGGAGACGATAGACTCTCAGAAAAGATTTCTGTGTGTAGAACTCATCATGTGTACCTTGAGCCCATCAGGTTTAAATATTTTAATAAAGAAACAGGCTATTATTTTTTGAAACATTTAACTCCAAAGAGTTTTATAAAAGATATATAAAAGATGAGAATCACATAATTAATAGCAAGAAAACTCTTAGGAATCAGGAGAAATGGATCCGTTGGGGCACAACTTTGTGCCGGCCACTTCACCACCAGAATCTTTGTTCCTCTCCTTCATAATCTCTAAAGTACATTTCCATTCTGAAATTCCAAAGAATTATAAGGTAATCTGTGAAGTTACTCTTAATACACTGCATTTGCATAGCTCTTAGCACTTTTCAAATGCTTTTCACCTACATTAGCCAAGGAAATTGCCCATGAGCCAAAGAGCTCATCAAAGAAATGCAGGAGGAAGATAAGCAGAAGTATCATCTACTGAATTATGAGGAACAGGAAACAAATCTTTGACTCATCAAAGGAGACCCTGTAGTCCCTGGCAGCTAAACCAAGAACTATTCCATTATAACTGATCTCCGATGGGTTTCTAGTCCTTTGATCAGCTTTTGAGTAATAACAACATTGTAACTACCAGTCTAATTTAAAATTCCCAAGCCTTGTGAAATATGTAAGTGTTAAATGTGAAGTTTTTATCAGTAATGCGTAAGGGGATTGCAGTTGTTGTTTCCTCATAGACATAAGCTGGTGTGTCTTTTGTGGTTAATAACACTAACAGCTTGCTGTGTTTACTATACCAAAAATAAACCCCTCGACACTCATATCTCCTTCCTTTTATCCACCATCTTCATAGAAGTTTTTGCTCCCTTTAAGTGTATTTTTTATTTATATAATATGTGAACATATTCAACTTGTACTGAAGAAATAAACATTACAGAGAAGATTGATTGTTAAAAATGTCTTGATTTCTCTAAAAAGAGCTTCATTCTGTGTCCTATGAGTTTGGCCTTAGTCTGGTTAGCACTTTTAGAAAGACATAATCAAAAAATAATGTGTGAATATTTACTAAGGGATCATCTGGAGCAGATGCATGAAAAACAATATTTAAAACTAGTCTTCTGTCATTTTTTAAATGATACTAGTAGGCTAAAAGATCTAGAAGATTCTTTAGAAGTATCCCCCAACTCCCAGACCCACAAAATTCCTCATGCTATCCTTTAGGAAACAGTGAAGACAATGGGCTAATACAGTGAACACTTAATAATACATCAGTATGATCTGAAAGGAAAGAGTGATGAATTGGTATCAATTGAAATGATTGTTTGCTTCAGGCTCTCTTATCTTGGCCCTTCTCTCTTTAACACATTTGTTAATGGCTGGTGCGATGTCACTTGGGCAGCAGTCAACTAATACACATAAGATTGAACTGGTGGTATGGAAGTATAGTTCCCAGTAGTAGGGGAACACCAATCCTTATAACTGGCATTTCTATTCCAAAAGAAGATTCTAATATTCGACTCTGATTCCAAACTCTAGGATGTTTTACTCCACAATATATTTAGGATGTTTTGCCTAATATAGTGAATATAAATCAAAACCATGCTATTTGAGGGAAATAACTAAGGATGTTTAGATTGGAGAATTGAAGATTAAGTAGGGAAAAGATATCTTATATATAAAGAACTTCCATATTAGAGAGTATTAAACTGTAAAATATATCCTTCATGGTGAAATAAATTAAGACTGAGTATAGGATATAAACAGCTTAATTTTCTGTTTGTTTCTATAAGGAAAAATATAACTTTTAGAACTAAAATTGTTCCCTTGTTAGAGAACGATTTTCTCATCACATGAGATCCAGCTCAGCTTGGAAGATAACTTTTCAGGTTGATTGGTCATAGGATTCATATGGGTTAACTGAATAATACCCAGGGATTTTGAAACCCTGAAGTCACCCCCACCCACAGCCTATGGAGGAAATACACTAAATTATTATAAAAGGTTGATGAAGTTATTGACATTTAACTATCTTTAAGATGAACTCATAAACATAAGTGAGAAAATTAGAGAAAAAAAGAAGAGAAAAAGTAGCCCAGTAACACCAATACTGTTTTATTTTTATAATGTGACAAGGCACTTTTTTAGTCTTTTATATTTTATCCATGTTCCCTTTAAGGACATCTTCTTAGGCATCCTTTAAAAGCTGTGTGTTATATTAAAAAAAGAAACATCAACTTTTCATCTCTTTGCTGGAAATCAGTTTTTTCCCCCAGTCCCACAATTCAACACTTGGTAACATCTAATATAATCCCCTTTCATTTTAGAACATGTAGTCTGGATTTCTAACTTACCTCTGGGCAATCTTCATTCCATTCTACCCCAGCCCACTCTTTCTTTAAAGACAAATTTTGAAAAAGTCTTACAAAAATGTATAAGATATTTTCTAACTCTGTCTAATGACATCCCATCCTTGAAAGAATTTTTCTTATCTCATTCAGTCACCAGAGCTTATCTGAAAGATTGTGACTATCCAAATCCTATATTACTCACTTAAAAAAGCAACCACAAAGCATGCTTATCTTGGCATTTCTAAGCTAATAGAGTGCTATTTGTCTCTCTTCTAGATCTTGTTCTTGACCATAGCAGCCTAGAAAAGCATACTGTCCTCCAGGGTAACTAAGTTCTGCCCTTTTTCTAGCAGATCATATACAGAAGTCGATGAATGTGATGAACTTATCTGGAGGAATGGAGACATCTGGGTCCTGTTGTATAGTAAGGACATCGGAATGAATCCATTGTATATAATGGATGCGGAAGACTGTCACAGCTCAGCAACGAATAGGCCTCAGAGAATCCATACTGTTGAGAAATATTGTGAAGGCCCATCTAGTTCAATAACAACAACAACATTAGCATCAACAGACACTGACATAGTCCATTACAGTTTGTAAAAAGCTCTAAGTGTATTAAGTGATGTTATTCTTAAAACCACTCTGACATTGTGTATAATGTATAAACAAATTTCTGAACAAGAAAGCTGGGGTTCAGAGAGTATCAGTGTTCTACCTAAAGTCACACAGTTGTAAACTTGGGACAGAAAACCACATCACTTGATGCCAGATCACATTTTCTCTTTATGTTTGATGCCATTCCCCTCCTCCCCACCTAACTGATACTGAGTTTTCCAACAGCTAGACTCCCAGGTCCATGCTTGAATCCCTCCAATCCTTTATAGCAACCAACCACCTTAGCTTTGGTTAATGTTTTATGGTATTGATTAGACTGAGAAACAAAGTAACTGTGGTCATTCCCTTTGCTTAGTTTGAATGAGGTTGCTTCTAATATTCTATCATTAAAAATTTTGTCTATTTGTTTAAGAAAACTTTTTTAAAAATCATGATAGTCTTTACTTCTTTTCTTAGAAATTCTTAAAATGCATTTTTATGTCTTCTGAAATGTCATATACTTTTTTCGTAACAAGAAACCATTCTTGTATTTTTGGTGATAACTACTTTTTGCAAAAATTTTCATACATAATTTTTAATTTAATCATTTGTATCTTTGCCCTTATATTTTAATTTCAACTTTATGCTTCTTTAATTAGATAAATTGGGAAGATTTCCATCTTTTTCTTACCCTAGGACAATTGAGTTCATATAGAAATCATCTGTTTCTTGAAAATTGGAAGTAAGTCACTTGTAGAGATAGTGATGGTTGGGGTAGGCAGCATTTTTGTAGGTAAACATTGATATTTTTCTCATTTTCTTTAGTTTTTATATTTCTTACAGCAATTTTGTGATTTATATTTTTGTGTCTAAACACAAATTTTATAGAGAGTTCTAAAGATGTTTTAGTAGCATTTTTTATTGTGTCACATTTCATCCATCTGCATTTGATGCTTCTATATTCCATGTTCTCTCTCTTGATTCACCTGTTGATTCTTCAGGTTCCTTCCTTTTTTAATGTTTATTTATTTATTTTGAGCAAGAGAAACAGAGTATGCAAGTGGGGGACAGGCAGAGAGAGAGAGAGAGAGAATCCCAAACAGGCTCTGCATTGTCAGCTCAGAACCTAAGGTGGGGCTCGAACCCACAAAGCATGAGTTCATGACCTGAGCCAAAATCAAGAGTCAGATGCTTAAATGACTGAGCCACCTAGGCACACCTCTACTTTTTTTTTCTTTTTTTTCTTTTATAGACTAGTTGATTATTTTTTCTACAATTGTCATGTTTCTTCGCGATTTCCTTTAATCCTCTTTATTGTTATTTTTTCTTAACTTTTGAGTTAAACTTTAAGATGGTTTATTTATCTTTATTTATGCTTTCCTATAAAAGGTAGACATTTAAAACTGTGAATGCTTTTTTCTAACTACAACTCTGATTTATATCCATACATTTTGAGATGTGTTATTCTGACTATATTTAAACTCTAATCTGCATAAATATATCTTCGATAATCTTCTTGAATACAATGTTTATTCATTGTTTTTATTTTTATGATCAAATTAAATTCTATCCCTAGAACGTATCCTGTATACTTTCATCTTTGTTGAAGTTTTTGAAATGGCACTGACTTTAGGAAATTCTTTAAGTTGACAAAATAAAAGCTTACTTTTATGTCTTCCAGGTGCTGAATTTATTCTGAATGACCCTATCCTCCTTTCACATATTTAGATGCAGCATAATTTCCTCACTCTCATTTCCCCCAAACTAATATTTCTTTTTTTTTTTGTTTTTTATAGCCTTTCTCTTACAATACTATTTTGGAACTCCTTTTCTTTCTAAGCTACAATATAAGATGTATTTTTCTCTCTGAAATAAGAGATGATTCAGTGTTGTAAAATCCATATACATACTCTAAATACAGCAACAATATGGAATAGTCTTTATAAATGGTTGTAGTCTTATTTAGAATCAGATAATCATGACAAGAGAGACAGAGACAGAGAAAAAGTGATTAGTGTAGCAGCACCTCTCTCTTATTGGTTCTTTTTCTTTCTCTTTTTTTTCCCTAAATTAAAAAGTATCTCTCGTGATCAGTTAGTTATTTTTAAGCCAAGAGTAACTTCTAATTCCATGATCGTTATCCTATGCCCCCTGATAAAATTACCATTCGTTGAATTCTGAACAATATAGTTGGTGCTATTCTAACATTCCTTGTTACCCCCCTTCCCACCCAAAGATGCACTCAATACTCTGTAAGATCTCTGTAACTGATTTCCTCTGATTCTGGAAAATGGGAAGACAACTGAGGCAGTATATGGCCTAGCACTTAGGAGATTAGTTCTGACATTGTGTTCAGTGGGTCCGAATCTGGTTTCTCCCACTCATGGCCTAAGTGACCTTTGCAACTTATACAAATTTGGCTTCTTCATTCATCTACTGGCACTATTAGCGGCATCTCTTTGGTATGAGTAAGTAATGATGGAAGTGCTCAGCACCTCATAGGCACTCTACAATTATTAACAAAAATTTTTGTGGTTCTATCATCTCGGGTTCCCAGTCAATGTTTATACAGCTCTTAAATGGATTTGTTAAACTTTCTGATTCCTTGTGATTTTTCTTGACTTATTTTAAACCAGTTCTTGAGAGATGAGCTTTGACGGTTTTATTGTAAAAAAGGAAATCGATTCAGCATTTTCAAACCCAGCATTTCCCTAAGTGTTTAGGAAAAAAAAAATACCATGACTTTCCCCATCCTACAAAAAACATTCATTGGGAGAATGATCCTGGCAAAGTTATTCACACCTAGTTAGCAAACGCTCAAAATGAATTGACACTTTTCGTGGGTTTTCTGTTACTACACTGTCTCCCGGCAGCTAGGCCTCCAATATTCTGCCTCCTCCCCTGATCATAGTGATGACTGCAAAGTAAAAATAAAGAGAAAGCTGATAAGTCTGTTCTTCTAACAAAGAGAAAATGACAATGTGCTAAATCCTGAAGACTTTTTAATTAGCCCCAAGGTAAGCAAATTGTGTAGCCTGGATGAGTAAATATTGTCAAACAAATGGTCTATAATTACAACAGAGTAATACTATGGCTGATAAAACACCTCCTTTTCTCAAGTACTTGTAAGTTTGTAATTTAATTTTAACCTAATCACTCTGCCAGTAGGAAGACCACCCACATCTCACATGCCGATGCAAATGGACAGTGCACAGTCATGGAAACTATTGATCATCCTCCGATGGACAGTGATAGACTCAGGCTTTAATTCCAGGTTTTCTGGAGAAAAGAAGCGGTGGATAAAACCACTGCTTACTAAGGGGAAGGTTGATTCATTTTATCCAGTTGTTAAATACCTATGGAGTTATGCCAGTCTACAATAATATGTTCTGGATTGGAAAAGAAGATTTGATTTCTGACTTTGCATATTACTCGTTGCCTTATCACATTTCTGTTGGACTTTCCTCTCTGATATATGAATAAATATTTTATCAACTTGTGATTTAGGATTGCAATGGTCTAATATAAAATCACATTCAGAACTTCTAAAATATTATAACCACTTGGAGTCACCCTCTGTTTTCAGCTGCAGTCATAATAGGGAAATATGATTGTACCTTACGTATGAATTTTTGACAAGCAACAGAAAGCTGAGGCGACCTCCAGTGTTTTTAAATTCAGTGTTTTCAGGGCTGCCTGGGTGACTCTGTCGGTTAAGCGGCCGACTTCAGCTCAGGTCATGATCTCGTGGTCTGTGAGTTTGAGCCCCATGTCGGGCTCTGTACTGACAGCTCAGAGCCTGGAGCCTGCTTCTGATTCTGTGTCTACCACTCTCTCTGCCCCTCCGTTACTCACGCTCTGTGTCTCTCACTCTCAAAACTGAATAAATGTTAAAATAAATAAATAAATAAATAAATAAATAAATAAATAAATAAAAAGAAATTCAGTGTTTTCCAGCGAATAGAAATGTGGAAGAGGTAGAAAAGATAATTTATACTAATTATCTATTTAATTGATTATAAATTACTATGTACTTGTTGGTTACAATGGGCTAAGTTAAATATAAATTTATTATTATTATTATTATTATTATTATTATTATTTTGTTTAATGAACCAACATTTGGAATCCTTAAAATTGGTGTGCATTAACTGATGTTTGTATTTCCAGGCAGGTATGTTATTGAATCCTAGTAATATAACAGGAAGCTTAAATTCTTCCTTAGGTAGCCAAAATTATACGCCTGATGGATCCCAGCTTAAGATATTGGAAGTGATTTTCTACAAGAACTTATATTTTTTGTTGCTCTCAAGTTTATCAAAGGGTATTTAAATTATTATAAATATTTTACTATGATATCACTCATCAGAACTGTTTAATAAGGCTTACTGTTAGCTTGAATACAGGGATAGATCTCTGTATGATAAATTTGAATCAGGTATGCTATAGACAGATTAAGTCTTTTCAAAATGTTGGATGATATTAATTTGCTAGACTATCATATTATTTAACATATTTATTAATAAATCTTTCTGCAAAATAAAGACACATTTTTTATCATTCTTTTGGACACAGAGTTTCACGGGCAATGTTTGCTTTAAGCAAGATGTTGCTCTATATTCTCAATTACACCCCGGTCAAAACATTGCATTGGAACCCAGTGTTTGGGCTGAGCTCTCAGGATTTGCAAAATGGATCTTTTCCTCTGTTCCTTACCTCTTATTCATAAAGACACTTAACATTCGCCATGAGCCCAGAAATATTGTTGTTATATCCCTCCAATTTTCCCAGTCACATTAGTAAAATAATACTAGTTGTCACCTCACAGAGATGCCACATGCCACACGAATTACTTGTGCCACACAGTCTTAATTTTAATTATTAATTTATTAATTTTAATCATCAGAAAGTACTGTGTACAAAGCTCACTCTACAACCACAGGTTTACAAAATTAACTTTCTTTCTTATTTCTGACCTGAATTATTCTTTTGAAATAAGCTTCATCTTATTGAATATGGACATATAATCTCTCTTCACCATGGGGGTGGGAATAGAGAAGGTTTACATAGTGCCAAGGCCAGGGTTAGAAGGTGGGAAAATCATGTTGGCATTGTCCTCTCTGTGTCCCAACGTTCACAGAAACTGCCTTGTTCCTAGCTGTTTGTCTGTCTGTGATCTCCAAAGGCAACTGCTGCATTATTCTTCTTCAGTATCCTAATGGCCTCTTCAGATCTAGTGACTATCCAGCCTTGACCAATGTACTTAGGACAGGTGGACAGGATGGAAGGTAACCTCACTTGCCTTCTAACTTTCTTTTTTCCTACCCCAAAGGAGACTCATTATCCAGTAGTCAGTGAAAAGAGACTCATCATGGTTTTGTGTGTGTGCGTGTGTGTGTGTGTGTATTTCCTCTATTTAGAGTCCCATGAGTTTCTCATCTGTTGCAACTCCAAAGTCTTTGCTTTTGCTTGAAACATTGCTTCCTTGAAATAACGAATGTTTTACTCTCTAGCTAGGCAAATTTGGAAAGGATCGAAAGGTAATGGGGGGTGGTGAGGGAAATCAATTAATATTTCAAAGTACTCTTCTTCTGCACTTTCATTGTAGCTCCTTATTTATAGGAGTGTTTCACATTGAAAGTTGTAAGGAATTTCGATTGGGATGTTTGTCCCAGTGTTGATAATTTAGAATTTTACCTGGCGTGTTCTCTGAGAAAACATTTCAAGAATGTAGTTTATATAGAATCCTCTCTTATTTTTACCACTTAAGCAGGCACACAGCATTTTCAAAAACCCAAAATATCACTGTATATCCCAAAGTTACATTTAAAACTTAAATGTGATGACATCTGAAATAATTAAATCGAACTTTGCTCAGTACCAGTGAGGATATTCAACTACACTTTGAAGGAGAAGTTTGCATT
Organism: Paguma larvata; assembly: GCA_030068075.1. Lineage (NCBI taxonomy): Eukaryota > Metazoa > Chordata > Mammalia > Carnivora > Viverridae > Paguma > Paguma larvata. The sequence goes on along the minus strand of CM057835.1, from coordinate 21,273,702 downwards.
ATTTGGTCTGTAAGCAGGTAGTAATTTCTTTTTGAAGGCAAGAGGTTTATAGTAGGAAAGGAGTAATGTCCAGAGAATAAAAGAACAGCACTGAGCAGGCACAATAGGTACCCATCTTCTTGAAACGGCTGCATACTGAAAGAACCTGAAAGGAAATGAGGCTTCAAGAACATTAGGAGAGAAGACACAGGAAAAATCAGTGTTCTGCAAAATTTTAAGGGTTACAGATATTTGGGAACATCTGAGGGAGTCCCACATGTGACTCCCTCAATGAAAATGAAAGGGCCATTTTCATTCTTTCCCCTTCTCTTCTATCAACTTTTCTTCTCCGCCCTCCTGTCCTTTTTTCTCTCCTTCAATTCCAGTCTCTATTTTTTTTTTTATAACTCTACTTCTTCCTTTCTTACTGGTGTTAGCATTAAACTACATATAGCTTTGACTCGCAGCAAAAGCAGTTTGTATTTTTCCATTCGGTCTCCGTAGGAATCTGGTCAAGGAGACAGCAACCGTTATAAAGTGAGAGATCATGGACTTTGTATGAGAGAGTAAGGTGGTCTTAGAGTTGAGGTGAGGACAGAGTTTAACATTATCAAAGGCAACCGTGGAGACCAGAACAGTGGTATCCTTAGGAATACTGATAAAGATATATTAAGGAACATTGAAAGGTAATCTCATAGTAACAGTCGGTAAGGGAAATGGATATTTTTATCAAAAACTCAGGTAGCCAGTCTGAAATACACTGCCCCCAAGTAATAACATCACAGAAAATTCATTGCGCATGTTGCCTACACAGCCAAGTTCGGCTCCGGCAAATAATGCTGTAAACGATCATTGGAAAGGCTATTAGCCAAATAGGAGTATGCCTGATGTACAATTAAGAACAGCACTTTTTGTTTTGTTTTGTTTTGTTATGTTGCTTTCTCAACTTTAGAATTTACATTATTTTTATTAAGATTAGTCTTGCATTAAAAATATATCTAATAACCACATTTTTCTCTTAGTCAGTTAATGATGCCCTTGTCCCCCAACTAAATGCCCTTGGCTCTTTTCCTTACTTAATTGCTAAAAGTAGAACAAAATCATACAAATAGCTTTCTCACTGCATAAAATTATTCTATGTATGCATAATATTCAAAGACCTTTGCCAGAAACAATATAGCTGTACTGTTATCAATCATGTAAGGTAGTTGTTAGAACCCAAAACCCTTAAGTGATTATTCCAATTTAGGCTGACTTAAATCTTCCATAACCGATTAGCCTCCTAGTTCTTTTATTAATCACTTTTAAAGTTGATTTTTAACCCTTTCTTATTGCAATTACATATAAAAAACTCCCGCCAATGACAGTTCTCCATATTAAACAACAGAGAGTAATCCCACTGGAGATTCTGTGATATCCAAGTATCACTGGTGACCCACTACTCCTGCACTACTACTGTTGTGATTGCGGTGTGTGGCAATGATGAAAACAATTACCCTACTGCAATTACATCCCAAAATGGCTCTCATTATACCACATTCTATTCAGCCATGTAATATGGAATTTTTGGAATTAGAAAAAATAACATGCTAAATAGAGTTTCACATATTTTTCCTCTGTCATTTGAGTAGTAGGAAGGGGAAATGCATATAAGTCATATTTTCTCTTTTTCAATTAATTTATAAAGAAATAAACTGGGGTGCCTGGGTGGCTCAGTTGGTTAGGTGTCCGACTCTTGATCTCGGCTAAGGTGATGATCTCATGGTTCATAAGGATCGGGCCCTGCATAAGGCTCTGCGCTGACATCACGGAGTCCTACTTGGAATTCTCTCTCTCCTGCTTTCTCCACCCCTCTCCTCCTCACGCTCGCCCTCTCTCTCAAAATAAATAAATATTAAATACACTAAGATTCCCCTAAATGTGGATTTTTAGATAGCTGTAAATAATTAGCAAATACTTGTACTTGGTTGAAGAAAAGAGATGCAGATATGAATTTGTGTGTAATAGAAATTTTCTGGGCTGAAGTGTAAGTATAAATAAGCTTGTGTTGATGCTTTGCTATAGTCACCTGTTCATAAGATCCTGAAACTTGCCTTAACTTAATACAATGGCACAAAATAAATATTTATTATTTGTCTGTCATATGTAAATAATTTAGCTGAGACTTTTTCTAGGTACGCTTGCCATAGAAATAATCATTGGACAGAGTGTATCATACCGCCTCCATTAACCCAGAGCAACATGGAAATGCCTAACTTGTAGCCTGCATCATACTCAGTGGAAATTATCTACCCCTAATCAATTACTGTCATTAGATTGTGAATAATTTGAAGGCAGGTACTACGTCTGTGTCTTCTTCATATTTGTGTACTACACAAACTCAGACGTACAACAAATAAGATATTTCTTTATTTTGTTCAAATCAAATTAACTTTAAAACCCTCTTCTATTAGGTTGAAGAGATGCTTAATCTAGGCCATTAATGGGCCTCCTTCTCTCTTCCAGGGTTATTCAGCAGCTCCAAGGAACTTGGTAAAACAGAATGGTTAGAGAGATCCCATTTATTTGCTCCATCCTGATCACTGTTGGTTATTGTCCTAGCTTGCCTAGACTCTCAAAGGTGTGTACCTCCTTTGATTTTGTGCTAACTTGCATACTGGAATATCTTCTGAAGTTGGGAAACCTGATGTCTAGAATATAGCATATCTAATTATTTTATGCAGCCCTTCACTTTCAGATTCTGCCATCTTCCTAGAACAGAGGAGGGACTTTCTGATACTGATGAATCTTGAATCCTTCTTTCTCAATCCTCTTAGAATGTCTAACACAATTCACTCAGGTTTAGGTTTTAAAAGAAAAGACAAGACAAGAGGTAGACTTTAGAACATTTATACTTTCAGTCAATAATTATGCCCCCTCTCTACCTTCATTGAAGTGGGGACCACAAAGTTCTGGCTGCCTTCCAGGGGAGGAGAGACAAAAATAGAAGAAAAATAAATACACACTGGCATCTCAGTGTATTTCCTAACCATATTAATGTCTCTAGTACAAAGAAGATTCTTCTACATAGTAGACACTCAATAAAGAATGTTGCACAACTGAAGTAAATGAATGGGGCTCTTTTTGATGTAAAGAACAAGGGCCCTTCCGTTTTCATTTCCATTTTAATATTCTATCTTGCAGTCAGGATTAATATTATGGGTGACGGAAAGCACTCTTTTTTTGACCTGGGAATATTATTCTCTTAATCATGTCAAAACTTAGAAGTGCTTGGACCTTGGGGCGCCTGGGTGGCTCAGTCGGTTGAGTGACCGACTTCGGCTCAGGTCATGATCTCGCGGTCTGTGACTTCGAGCCCCGCATAGGGCTCTGTGCTGACAGCTCAGAGCCTGGAGCCTGCTTCTGATTCTGTGTCTCCCTCTCTCTCTGCCTTTCCCCCACTCACGCTCTGTCTCTATGTCTCTCAAAAATAAATAAACGTTTAAAAAAAATTAAAAAAAAAAAAAAAAAGAAGTGCTTGGCCCTATTCCTATGGGTCCCTCCCCTATCTTGGTAATAGCCAGAGACTATCTTATAACCGTCCTTAAATTAACGTTGCATTTTCTTTCTCAGTGAAGTTTAGTGGATACTGCATTGTAACTCAAAGAAAAAAATATTCCTGTGGGACTTTTTGTCACCATAGGAGTGGAAAGGATATTTTGTAGCAAAGCACAATATTATTGCTCCATCCCATCTCTCCACTGAGGCCTACCAATAGCAACTCTGTTGAAACACATGAAGCAGAATGCATATAGCAGCACACTAGAAACCAGGTAGCCTGGATTTAATCTGTCACCCCTTTGAGCAATGGCGTCACATCCACAAATTAAGCTATGTGACCCATGTATTGGATCATGGGTCTCTCTTGAAATCCCTTTCTGACACGTTATCTTTTAGAATCTTGATAGAATTATTTCCTAGGCTAAAAACACTGTGAACCTATTTTTGTGTGGTATAGAATATTAGGGGGGGCAAATTTTATGATTAAAAGTAGTTTTGTCATCATTTGGGGAGTTGAAATGTCATTATTTGGGGAGTTGAAAGTTGCTAAAAGTGCAAATCTCGAAGTTCCATTTTGTTAATGTTCTAAAAGCTATGACTGATTTGCTGCATATCAGTAGACCTCCATCATTTGGATTATTCACATTTTAAATACATAATAAAGTTTATTTAAAAAAATAAGATTCATAGGATAAGTATTTAGGGGCGACTGGGTGGCTCAGTCAGTTAAGCGGCCGACTTCAGCTCAGGTTATGATTTCACGGTCTGTGAGTTCGAGCCCCACGTCAGGCTCTGTCCTGACGGCTCAGAGCCTGGAGCCTGCTTCGGATTCTGTGTCTCCCTCTCTCTCTGCCCTTCCCTTGCTCATGCTCTGTCTCTATGTCTCTCAAAAATAAAATAAAGCTGTTAAAAAAATTAAAAAAAAAAAGAATAAGTATTTAAAACAAACAGATTTTCAGGATAAAATAAGACAGAGTGCATATAATGTTGGGATTTGCCAAAATTATGTACTCTGGGAATCAAGCTTTAAATTACTTTTAAAGAATTTGAGTTTTTCAATAGATTAGATTATTCTGGAAATATTTTAACTGCAAAAGACTCCTAAAGAGTCTTAGACTCTTCAGAGTATGTGTTTTACTTATGTTGAAAATTGTAAATCAGTCTATAGGGTGTGTGTGTGTGTGTGTGTGTGTGTGTGTGTGTGTACAGGCTTAATTAATTTTAATTTTCTGTTAAGCCATTTTGTACAAAAGGACAATCCAGTGTTTTTTGTGGAACTGCTTTGGGGATATAAGAATGTGATATTCTAGTAAATATACAAGCTGATGGCAGACAGTCGTATTTGTAAAATACATACAACATGCTCTGGAGGTCAGTCACAGACTTTCCTATTGTTTGGATACCAAAAGAAAATGTTATCACAGATAAATGATATTAAGAAGAAGAAGAAGAGAGAGAAAGTAATAGAAAGACATGATTACTTCTGACTTTTTCTGTATAAATTCCTTTTCAGGAGGAATAGAAAAGAAAACATATTAGAAGCACTTTTACTTAAGAAAGAGATAATTTCTTGGCCAAGAGTTAGACCAAGTGTATATTTTTCCCATTTGATTTTGTTGTCAGTTTTTTGGATGTGGTACAGACACTTATTGATCTAACCTTGCACTCATGATATAAGGGGTTATTTGTGTTTTGAGAAACATATTTTGCATGCATGGCATGAATTCATTTTGAAGAAGAGTTGAATTTATAGGTGCATTGTCTTTGATGCAAAAATATTTCTAGGAATTAGGAATCTGTAGTACTATTTTATATTGATAGAAATAGGGAAATCTCAAGCTCCCACATATAATATTTTTTGCATTCATATGGAAAAATAGGTCAGAAAAATGTGCTCATTGTCACCCTTTACTGAGAAAGATCTAGTGTTCCATGGGCTACTGAAGGAGCTTCGGGGTACAGGGTGCACAGAACATAAAGAGTTCTTTCCTGAGCAGAATTTTGAGTATTGAAGCTGAATGCTGGGGAAGGAAGTTAAAATAACAAAAGAAACTTGCAGTTCAAGTCAGACTTGAGGAGGAAATGGTGACTCTTTCAGAAAACTCCCTCTGGCTCTAAGTGTGATTTTTTTTTTTTTTGGCAACCCACATAAAAATCTTAAAATGTATAGTAGCATACCCAGCTCTTCACATAAGGTCTCTTAATGAGTTGAGAACTCTCTCCTTTAGTATGTCTTACATGCCAGTTAAAAAAGAGAGCCTCTGTGAAAGTCAGGACTTATTCTGAGGCAAGAACTGAAGACTCCAAGCTGACTTCACCCAAAAGGGAATTGAATGCCTTGTAGAAATAAAAAGATGATGGGTGGGGAAACCTTCAAGTGCAGCATGGTGAAGCAGCTCAACTGGCAAAACACAACCCCAGTGAAACCTGATTTTACCCACTTTAAATTCCTGAAGCCAAACATGACTAGGGGAAAACACAGGACCTTGTTGACTCATCTGTCTTAATTAAGGTGACTGCCAGCTTCGAGTGGGCTCTAATGGTGCTTGGCAATCTGCCCACACTTGATCTCCTATGTGTCTGTAAAACTATTTCACAATGTAGCCTTTCTCCTTATTCATCCACTCTCTCTTCCCCATCCTCAATCTCAGCTAATGATGTCACTTTCCATTTTACTGATAAAACAGAAGTGACCAGAAGAGAACATCCATGCATTCTACATTTATCAGACCAGCATTTAGACTCCATTGTTTGCTCTTCTTCTGTATGAGCAGACCTAACCCTCACCCCTCCATCCATGCACTGGCTCCATCCCTTCTTGGGTACCTAAGGGATTGCTTCAGCAATTGTCCTTCCTCTTTCCTGCATCAACTATTTTTTACCCTCTCTGCTAGATCATTTTCAACCAAAAGGTAAATATGCTGTAAGTTTCTCTTACCTCAAAAAAAAAAAAAAAAAAAAAAAAAAAAAAAGAACTCCGTGAACCCAGGTTAGCTTCAGGTATCGCCACATTCCTCTGTTGCTTTCTTTTACCACAAAACATGGCCGATACACACTCCTTCCTAAAAATCGATCTTCATATCAATTTTGGGACACCTCACTGGCCACTCCCTTTCAATCTTATTATTAGTTTCAGCTCATCTCCCTGATGCCAAATGATGAATTTTTCCACCTCTCTGTTCTCACTCCTCTTCTCTTTTTGTTTTTGCTCCGTGGATGATATCATTGGCCATTCTCTGGGCTTTAGATACTATCTAGGTATTGATAGCTTTTTAATTGTTTATTTCTGTCCCAGAACTCTTCCCTAAGCTTCGGAGTCGCACATACTCTCCTTGCATATCTTACAGACATCTTGTAGGTAACACGATGACCACATTTCTCACCTCTCCCCACAGCCTCCGTATCTGGAAATCTTCCCATCTCTGTTTATAGCAAGTGCATCATTCCTGTGGTATGGGCCAAAAAAACACACAATCACTTAAAATATTGGTTTTTTTTTTTCCCTCTCACAACTCCCCTCCAATTTATGCACAAATCCCGTTACCTCTCTAACTTGGAAATGTAGTCAGAATCTAGAGCCACCACTGCTACTATGCCTACCGGGTCAGCTGCAGCAGCCTCCTAAATGACTTTCTTACTTTTACCCCCAGTTCTTTACATTCCATTCCTAACTCAGAAATCAGAGTCATCATGATAATTTCTAAGACATATTAAGTTACTTCTCTGCGCGAACCTCTTTGTTACTTTTCTCATGCTATTAGAGTGGAAGCCAAAGATCTTAAAATACTCAGCAAGGCCTGAGAGATCCCGTCCCTGTGAGCTCATCTCCTGCTCTTCTCTCCCTTACTCACGCTGCTCACCTCACATGGGCCACATTCACTGCTGGTATTTCGATCACATGCCTGCGCTCAGTCTTTGCTGTTCCCTTTACGTCAAGTGTTACTACCCTGTAAAAACCCCCTCATCACTAAACGAGCTAGTCCTTCCCATGCTCCCACAAGACTCTTCAAACTTCCTTTCCGTATTCACATACTATTTTGTTTTGTTTTGGTTTTGCTTTGTAACACTTAACCATCACTCGTTTTACTTTTTTTTTAATTTTTTAAAAATATTTTTGAGAGAGAGACAAAGACAGAGGTGAGTGGGAGAGGGTCAGAGAGAGGGAGACACAGAATCAGAAGCAGGCTCCAGGCTGTGAGCCATCAGCACAGAGCCCGACGCAGGGGCTCGAACTCACAGACTGTGAGATCATAACCTGAGCTGAAGTCGGATGCCCAACCGACTGAGCCACCCAGGTGCCCCTATTTTTTTATCTCACTGAAGTAGATTGTCAGCTTCCTGACAGGAACTTTGTTTATTTTGTTTTCTGTTGCATCTCTAGTACCTAGAACAGTGATGAGAGCAGAGCATTAAGATCATGATTTTAGATCTGGTCTGAAGATTCTTGATTTCACTTTCTGCAGTGTTATCTGGTCAATATTGATATAATTAGACTCTCCAATACTATATGGAAAATGGAATGAAACTTATCTAATTCAAAATTCAGCATAGTTTAGGGATATCAAAATCTCAAGATTTTGTCTCTTAAATATGCTTGGATTCTTGCTCAAAGAGAAACATTTTAATAATATAGGGGAAGCTGGAAACAACATAAATGAACAACAATGGAGGCCGCCTCCATTCTTTGGTACATTTGTATAATGGGATACTAGGCAGCCTGTATAGATAACACTATAATTTTTAGTGGCTTTCTATTCATTCATAATTGATTTAGGCAATCCAGTCATTGTAACATATATTTGATTCAGCATTATACATCTGTAAGTGATAATAAAGAACACCCCTATACACAATTTTTTTACCTTGACCTAATCATTTCCATGGTATCCATTTCTAGAGTTTTTGCCAAAATTAGATCCAAGCTTTTAGAAAAATATATTATTAGCCTGAACTTTTTCCTGTAAATCTTTTTTTGGTCCTAGTTTAGCCATGCTTTACTTACAGGCTTTAATAATTCACTGTTACAAATAACACTTCAGTGAACACCCATGTTCATAAATCATTGTCTCAACCCTGCTCATTTCCATAGCCTACCTTCCTAGATGCGGTGAAAGAGAATGCACATATATCTAGTCCTAAAAAGGACTCTTTATACATCTTACAAAATCACCTTATAAGAAAATAGTATCGAAGTATCTTTCTTTCAGAATTATATAATGGTGTCTGTTTTATTTCAAGCTTACGAACACTTCGTGTTATCTTTACAAAAGAAAAACATGTTTTTAAGAAGATATTAAAGAATCCAAAAGTCTTTACCCAAATCAATCAGGAAATATATCTACGTAATTTCTGGCATAGTTTTGCTATAGTGCTTGTTCCAAAAATGTGAACTTTTTCCAAGGTAATCAATGTATTGGGGGACAATCTAAGTATAAAGATTTTGCATTTTCCCATATGTGATTTCATCTGCAATAGATAATGTGTAAATAGAGAAAACTGTGCCTAGCTGAACCAATCTGATCCAGGAATGCAAAACTCAGCAGTCTCCTAGCTATCTTAGTTCACCACATGTGTTATGAGCCATGTCTATCCCTATCTGATTTTACAACCTTCTATCCATGGGACCTGGGTAGCTCAGTCGGATGAAGGTCCTGCTCTTGGTTTTGGCTCAGCTCATGATCTCACAGTTCGTAAGTTGAGCCCATGTCAGACTCCATGCTGACAGTGCAGAGCCTCCTTGCAATTCTCTCTCTTCCCCTCTCTCTGCTCCTACCCTTCTCTCTCTTTCAAAATAAATAAATAAACTTAAAACATTTTTTTCTATCTGACTCCAGGTAACACTCCTTCTACCCCTTCATTATAGCATGGTAATTTTTTATGAGCACATATATTTCATTACAGCAAAAATGACTATATATAAATTCAGCATACATCAGAAGTAACATCTACATTGATGTTGTGTTTGTTAATAGCCTACATAAGTAGGATTCTATTTTAGAAACGTTCTGAATCACTGGTGAGATACTGGTGAATCTGTTATTCAGTATGGGTCCCTAGCATCCTATCTGCTCCTTAATTGTGCGTGGAGAAGGAAAACTTGAGACAGCAGAAATTGAAATGGAAAAAGAAGCGTTCAAAACATTTGTTGTAAGCAATATTAGAACTGAATATCTCTGTTTGAAAAATATGCTTTAGAGTCTGGGAGATGAGTTCTTTCAAGCATTGCTTCCCATCTTGGGTACAATTGAATCCTTCGACTCCTTGGAAAGATAAAGATTAGTCCAAACTTGAATGCGCTTTCAAGGTAGCAGGGACATGAGTATTTTTCCAGCAGGTAGTAGAGCAGGGTCCGTATCTATCCTTCAAGATTCAGCAAACAGGGTTATTTTTACCAGAGCTGACATTCTGTTTAGACAGAGTAAATGATTTGGGGGACATCAGAAAAGACCCTTTGCTCAAGGAAGCATTGCCAACTCAATCAATGATGCCTAAATAGTCCCATGCTATAGTTAGAGATTAACTTCCAGTGCAGTCATCCTTAGATTTTATTTATTTGCACTCTTATTTAGATTCAGATGCACCTGACAAGTCCACGAGGAACATTTTGAGGATAAGGGACTGGCACTGAGTTGAAGAAAAAAGCTGACAGGGATTCCATTGGAAATAAACATGAATATAAAAAGAAACGACATATATTGCCCACTTAACCAGCAGATCTTAATCTCTCCTTTAATATAGCACTATTACCTGCATCAAGGTGCCAGAAAAATCTGAAACCTGAGATGACTGTTTTTTTCTATGACCATGAACAGTGTTTACGCAGTTTCATTCTATTATTACTTTGCATCTTTGCCTCCTGGTCTCTTTTTTTTTTTTTAATTTTTTTTTAATGTTTATTATTTTTGAGACAGAGAGAGACAGAGCATGAGTGGGGGAGGGGCAGAGAGAGAGGGAGACACAGAAACCGAAGCAGGCTCCAGGCTCTGAGCTGTCAGCACAGAGCCCGACGCGGGGCTCGAACTCACGGACTGTGAGATCATGCCCTGAGCCGAAGTTGGACGCTCAACCAACTGAGCCACCCAGGCGCCCCTGCCTCCTGGTCTCTTAAGAGTCTTTATCATATGCCTTGAGTTGAAGAGTAGAGGAAGGTGTTACTTAAAAGGCTAAACTCCTAAAATTTACCAACTCAGAAAGAATAAACGATGCTGGTCTAGAAAGTATAAAGAGTAAATAGGAACAAATGTAATTTCTCATAAAGTAGCAAAACCACGTGGTGCTATTTTGAAGCATGACCTTTGAATTCAAGACCTGGGCCTCATCCCACCTCCCCACTTATGAGTTCACAGTATGGAGGAAATCATTTAGCCACCATGAGCCTCATTTTATTCATCTGTAAATTAGAACTGATAAGAACGCTTGGAAGGATTTTTTGAAAGATTAAATGACACAAAGTTGTGTGAAAATATTCTATAATGTTTGGCACTTGGAAAGGGTAAGTAAGAAATAGAGGCTAACAAAGAATAAAAAGAAACAAAGGAAAAAATATTATCAGCGTTCCACCTCTGGGAACAGATCTATCTCCAGAGATGGGCAGGTAGTGCAATCCCAAAGCAAAAACAAACAAACAAATAAGTTAGAGATCATTATCAACATTTAGCACCATTATATTTTGATTCATACATGCACTCATTTACTTGTCAACAAGCATTTGAGTGACTATAAGTCACTAAGCCAGGTTCCAAGGGATAAAACAAAGTAACAGACAAGACTTTGTTCCTCATGTTCTCATTGGTAATGTTAGGAAATTGGGGCAAGTGATCAATTAGTTCTCTCTCATTTTTGATATGTTAGGAATCTGATTATTACTGGTATTAATAATATGTATAAAATAATGTGTATTGCCTTATCTTGAGTAGCTGTAACAAAATGCCATAGAGTAAGTGGTTTAAACAATAAACATTTATTTCTCATACTTTTGGAAGCTAAGAAGTTCAAGACCAAGGTGTCAACAGATTTGGTTCTTGGCGCAGGTCTCTTCTTGGATTCCAGATGGTCACATCTTCCTTTGTGTTCCTATGACCTTTTTTGTTTGCATGTGTGTAGAGAGAGGAAGATCTGTCTTCTTCATCTTAGAAGGCTGCTAATCCAATCATGACTATCTCATCCTCAGGATCTAATCTAAACCTACAGAGCATCTGGGTGGCTCAGTCTTCCAAATTCAGCTCAAGTCATGATCTCACGGTTTGTGAGTTCAAGCTCCACATCCGGCTCTGTGCTGACAGCTCCGGGTCTGGAGCCTGGTTCGGATTCTGTGTCTCCCTCTCTCTCTGCTCTTCCTTTGCTCATGCTCTGTCACTCTCCGTCTCTCAAAAATAAATGTTAAAAAAAATTAATAAAAAAATTAAAAAATAAACCTAATTACCTCCCCAAACTCCCATCTTTAAACACCATCACTTTGGGGGTTAGGGCTTCTAACATATGAATTTGGGAGAGGTACAGAAACATTCAGCACATAAAACCTATATACTATAATCAGGGCTGAAATTTTATAGGATTATAAAATTTACCCTCAAAATTACTTCCATCAGATAGCTATTAGTATGCTCATTTTACAGATAGAAGCTGAGACTCAGAGAGGTGAATTAATTGACCCAAAGTCCAATAGCCACTAAGTGGTAGGGCAGAATTCTGACCTACAGTTGCCTGCGTGATTACTCGGCTCGGCCTCTTTCAACCATCTAACACAGTGCCTTTCAATACCATTAAAGTAAGATTCACAAAGCATCATTCAGATGAGATGTTGACAGAGGTCAGTTGGTGAAGACAGGACCATTTTTTGCATCAATAGAAACATATTTTTAAAAATCCAAACATGTAAAAGGACAGTTTGTATTAGAAAAGATGGCATTCCTGAGGATACAGTTGTTTCTTGCCCAGTCATCTTTCACTTCAGGGAAAATACACCTTGAAGAAATGTTGAGGTCACTAAAACAGAGACATTTGTAACTGATCCATTTTATCCTGCAAGCATCCCTTTAATCATACAGGCTTTTTAATAGATTTACTATAGAATATCTATGTCTGTAGCTTCCATAAATGTGGACTTTTTTTTCTAACAAAGTCCATTGATCAAACTCTGCATTTATACTTTTACTAGTGTACCATATTTTAACAGTCAGGTCTCTGATGATACCAACACTGTGCATTTCTAAGGAATTAACTTATAAATTTTGTTCTCACACATGTATTCTCCAGTTACTAATTTTCCATACAAATGGTAGAACTTATACAAATTCTACCATTTTTTACAGCTTCAAAAGAGGAATTGCAAGGCTCCATCATTGAATGTTCTGTTCCTCATTAAGGAATATTGGCAAGAGGAAGATCCATGCTGTGCTTTCCCAACCAATTATTTTCTTAGAGGGAATGGAGACAGTATGTAGTTCATATTTGTGATTTTTGTTTGTTGGAGGTGGGCTGGAGTCCCAAACTATTTATCGTGGTAGAGATTGGAAGGGGGCTTTATGGCCTCACTTGTGCCCTTGCACAGTGCAGGCTCTCTTTGCTGTGTCCCCTTTGGTCTCACCTCCACATTTTCCTATCTTAGGTTTGGATTATCAATCATTCTGTCTTCTCTTATTTGGTGGGAACTTAGAAAATGTCAAATTCTAATCATGAGTGAACATCAAAATTGTTGAATTCTATGGATCATTTTTTTTAATGTTTAAGGGTACATACCTCTCTTCTGTTCTAAGCAATGATCACACCCTGTGGATTTCCAAAATATATTCCTCCTCTTTCCCACTGGACTGTCCATTCCTTGAGGACATATCTATTTTCCTTGCATCCTTAGTCCCTAACACAATTTCTAATATGTAGGTGCTCAGGGAGCATTTGCTAAAGTAAGTTAAATTGTATTGCCAAAGTAATGACAATAACAATAGAGCAAAGAGACACAGATATTACTGAGATGGAATGGCAAAGCTTGACAGTGATTAAACGTAGGCTATGAAAGAAAGAAAAAAGTATAAAAAAATATAGGTGAGCTCGATGACAAAGACAAAAAAAACAGCAGTAGATTTAATAAGATATATTAGCTATAGTTTACTAAATAATTACTATGTGCTAGACACTCTGGTAAGTGGTTGACACGTATTCTCTCACTGAATCTCAATGCAAAAGCCTGTTTTGCTAATGAGGAACTTACTCAAAATTCTTAGTAATTGGTAAGCCCAGAATTTGAATGAAGGCCTAGTCCTCTGCATTTCATGAAACCAGAGTTTCCCAAAGGGTGATCTCACATCTCACCAAATCAAAAATCATATAGAGGTAGGGGTTCAGAAAAATTCCTGGATTCCACTGCAAACATGCCACTGTTAGTGTCAAGAAGCCAAGGAACATTTATGCTTAAAAGCACACCAAGCAATTTTTATGCCATCTAAAGCTTTATAAATATTGTATTTTATTCAATTTAATAAACCTTTATGTAGCTGCTATATGTAAACCTTGGCTCAGACTCTGCAGATACAGAAATAAACAACATAATTTATCCCCTCTGGGAGCTTTTAAACTAATGAGAGAGAGAGAGAGAGACAGCGAGGGAGAGAGCATTGTGGAGGGAGAGGGAGAGGGAGAGAGGAAGGAAGAGAAGGATAAAGAAAGAAAGAAGGAAGGAAAGAAGGGAGGGAGGGAGGGAAAAAGAGGAAGAGAAGGAGAAGGGGAGGAAAAGACATAGATCATGAAAACACATTGTGATAAGTGCTTGGGTGGCTATGGGATCACCTAGTAGGAGAACTAGTAATGCTAGCCAGTGTTATGTTTAAAGTGACAGACAGAAACACAAAATTGGAAACAGCAACCAGTTAGTTGTAAACGTGGGACTCATGAGATAAATCAGAATTAAATACAGTGGTCACCCATTTAGCAATGAAAATAAAAAGGTTCGGGAGGTGAGAGTGCCCAGGAAAAGTCTAAAAAACAGGAAGACCAGGAACAAATTTTTGGAGACTCCTTTTCGCTGAGGTTGTCTTCTTTAAAGCATAGGGCTCTGAATAAGCAAACCAGTTATTAGCATAACCAATGAAATTGCCCTTTTGAGTGGCCAAGAAACTTCAGAACTACTTTATAAGTTTTTCTTGCCAAAGGAGAATTTTGAAAGTAATGCACCTAACTTAGGGTTCAAGCTGACTTTCCTTAAGAATATGTTATACCACTGAATGGCAAAGTTACATTTTTGATAGTTTATTCCCAAATTGTGTGCAATGATAGTTTCATTATCCTTATTTAACTCTATATTAGATGGTTTTGAACTATCAAGTTCTAGTAAACTATCAATTACGTGGATAACTAAGATTTTACCCCTGCTATTCTTCTATAATACCCTCATCTGCTCACTATTCTATGAGGTCATTTAATGCCTCCATCACAGTGTGATTGCCTAGCTGAAGGCAGGACACACTTGAACTGAACCAAGAAATTCTGAAATTTTTCTGAACCAAATAGAGAATCGTACTGACAGCTTCAAACATGTTTCATAAAGAGCTCAGTCTTATTGTTTTTGTCTATCATATTAGTACATATGAAAGAATTAATAAAAAAGGAATTGCATTTGAGAACAAAAACTATATATAGACATAACAATAAGTAAGATTGTTCGGAATGCTTTCAAAGAAACAAAAGTAAGTAAAATCGCTGGGAAGCATGCATCTTAAAAACATGACTTGATATCTTGACTTCCATGTTTGTTGTTATATAAGGCAAAGCAAGATAATCTATATCTTAGTAGGGAAAAAAGGGGAAAATGAACATTTTTCCTGTCCAGAAAACATGAAATGATTATATAAGCCATTGAAATACTTTGATAACTTACTTGATACATATTTTAAGTTTATTTTAATTAATATATGGTGTTATATTAGTTTCAAATGTACAATGCAATGATTCAACAGTTTTATTTGTTACTCAGTACTCATAAAAATAGCTGTACTCTTAATTTCCTTCACCTGTTTCACCTATCATCCCCTCCCCTCCTCTCTGATAACCATCATTTTGTTGTCTATAGTTAAGAATCTGTTTTTCGCTTTGTCTCTTTTTTTCTGTTTTATTTCCTAAATTCTACCTACAAGTGAAATCATGTGGTATTGATCTCTCTCAGACTGACCTATTTTACTTGACATTATATTCTGTAGCTCCATTCCTGTTGCAAATGGCAAATTTTTTTCTTTTTTTATGACCAAGTAATATTTAATTGTATATGTTGTGTATATGTATAAATATAGATGTATGTACATGTGTGTAATATATATGTATACACACCATATCTTCTTTATCCATTTATCTATTGATGGGCAATTGGGCTGCTTCCATAATTTGGCTATTGTAAATAAAATTGCAGTAACGTAGGAATACATGTATATATTTTTTTCCAAATTAGCATTTGTGTATTCTTTGAGTAAATACTCAGTAGTGGAATTAGTAGATTATATGGTAGCTTTATTTTTAATTTTTTGAGTACTTGCCATACTGTTTTTCACAGTGGTTGCACCAGTTTGTCTTCCCACCAACAGTGTGCACAGGGGTTCCTTTTTCTCCACAACCTTGCAAACACTTGTTTCTTGTGTTTTTGATTTTAGCCATTCTGACAAGTGTGAGGTGATATCTCGTTGTGGTTTTAATTGGCATTTCCGTGATGATGAGTGATGTCGAGCATCTTTTCTTGTGTCTGTTAGCTGTTTATTTGTCTTTAGAGAAATGCCTGTTCCTAGTTTCTGCCCATTTTTAATTGGGTTATTTGGTTTTTGAATTTTGAGTTGTATCAGTTCTTTATATATTTGGATACTAACCCTTTTTCACATAAGTCATTTGCAAATATCTTCTCCCTTTCAATAGGTTCTCTTTTATTTTTGTTGGTTGTTTCTTCTGCTGTGTAGAAGTTTTTATTTTGATGTAGTCCCAATACTTTATTTCTGATTTTGTTTCACTTGCCTTCAGAGACATATCTGGAAAGAACTGGCCAATTCAGAGAAATTACTACCTGTCCTATCTTCTGGGATTTTTGATTTCAGGTCTCACATTTAGGTCCTTAATCTAGTTTGAGTTTATTTTTGTATATGGTGTAAAAACCTAGTCCAGATTCATTCTTTTGTGTGTCATTGTTCAATTTCCTCCACATTATTTGTTGAAAAGATTATCTTTTTCCTATTGCCTCCTTTATCACAGATTAATTGACTGTATAATTAGGGGAGTTATTTCTGGGCTCTCTTTTGTGTTCCAATTTTCTATGAGTTTTTTTTGTGCAGTACCATACTGTTTTGATTGCTGCAGCTTTGTAAGATAACTTGAAGTCTTGAATTGTGATACCTCCAGTTTTGTTTTCTTTTACAAGATTGCTTTGACTATTCAGCTTATTTTGTGGTTCCATACAGATTTTAGGATTATTTGTTCTTGTTATATGGTAAATGCTGTTGGTATTTTGATAGAGATTGCATTAAATGTGTAAACTGCTTTGGGTGGTATAGACATTTATATCATATTTGTTCTTCCAATCCATTTCTTTCTGTCATTTTCAATTTCTTTCAACAATGTCTTGTAGTATTCAGAGTACAGGTCTTTTACTTCTTTGGTTAAATTATTACCAGGTATTTTAATATTTAATAAAATTACCAGGTATTTTATTATTTTTGGTGCAATTGTAAATGGGATTGTTTTCTTAATTTCTCTCCCTGCTTCTTCATTATTAGTGTACAGAAATGCTACAGATTCTGTACATTGGTTTTCGTATCCTGTGACTTCACTGAAGCTATGTATTAGTTCTAGCAGTTTTTTTGGTGGAATATTTTGGGGTATATGTATATGTGTGTATGTGTGTGTGTGTGTGTGTGTGTGTGTATGTCATTTGCAATCAGTGAAAGTTTTACTTTTTGCTTACTAACTTGGATGCCTTTTATTTCTTTTTGTTGTCTGATTGCTGTAGTTAGGACTTCCAGTACTATGTTGAATACAAGTGGTGAGAATAGGACATTCTTGTCTTGTTCCTGACCTTAGGTGAAAAATTCTGTTATTTCCCATTAAAGATGATGTTAGCTGTGAGTTTTTCATATATGGCGTTTATTATGTTGGGGTATGTTCCCTCTAAGCCTACTTTGTTGAGGATTTCTATCGTGAATGGATGGTGGTCTTTGTCATATGCTTTTTCTGCATGTATTGAAATTATCATATGGTTTTTATCCTTTCTCTTGTTGATGCGATGATGCGTAACATTGATTGATTTGCAACTATTGAACCACCCTTGCATCCTGGATATAAATTCCACTCGGTTGTAGTAAATGATTTTTCAATCTATTGTTGGATTTGCTTTGCCAGTGTTTTATTGAGGATTTTTGTATCCATGTTCACCAGAGATATTGGCCTGTAGTTCTTTTTTTGTGGTGCTTCTATCTGGTTTTGGTATTAGGGTAATGCTGGCCTCATAAAATGAATTTGCAAGTTTTCCTTCTTCTGTTTTTTGGAACAGATTGAGAAAATTGGGTATTAACTCTTCTTTAAATGTTTGGGAGAATTCACCTGTGAAGCTGTCTGGTTTTAGACTTTGTTGTTTGGGATATTTTGATGACATAGGGTGACAAAATAGATTAAAAAATAAGATTCATCATGCTTTCTACAAGAGATGAATTTCAGATGTAAACACACATGCAGACTTAAACTGAAGGGATAGAGAAACACTTTTCATCACAGATGGATGTCAAAAGAAAGAGGGGTAGCCATACTTATATCAGATAAAATAGACTTTAAATAGACTATAGCAAAAGACAAAGAAGAATACTATTTAATAATAAAGCGTTCAATCCAACAAGAAGATACAACAATTGCAAATATTTATGCACACAACATGGGAGCACCCAAATACATAACACAGTTAATAACAAGCATAACAGGAACAAATAACAAGCTTAAAGGAGCTAATAGTAGGGGACTCTAATACCTCATATCAATGGACAGATCATCCAAACAGAAAATCTACAGAAAACAGTGACTTGACATACTAGACCAAATGGATTTACCAAAGATATTCAGAACATTAAATTCTAACAGAGCAGGATACACACTCTACTCAAGTGTATATAGAACATTTTCCAGGATAGATCACATATTGTATCACAAAACAAGTCTCAACAAATTCAAGAAGATCAGTGTCATACCATGAATCTTTTCTGATCCCAATGCTATGTAACTAGAAATTCATCACAAGAAAAATATTTGGGGGGGTGGTGCCAGAGTGACTCAGTTAGTTGAGCGTCCGACTTCAGCTCAGGTCATGATCTCTCAGTTCCTAAGTTCGAGTCCCACATCAGGGTCTGTGCTAATAGCTCAGGGCCTGGAGCCTGCTTCAGATTCTGTGCCTCCCTCTCTCTGCCCCTCCACTGCTCATGCTCTGTCTCTCTCTCAATAAACAAACAAACAAACAAACATTAAAAAGTTTTATTAAAAAAAAGAAAAAATCTGGAAAAAAAAAAACAAAAACTTCATGGAAGTTAAATAACATGCTGTTAAACAATGAATGGAACAAACAAACAGCAAAGAATAAGTAAAATATTACATGCAGACAAATGAAAGTGAAAATTCAAAGGAACAAAATCTCTGTGATGAAGCAAAATTGGTTCTAAGAGGGAAGTTTATAGCAATACAGGCCTACCTCAAGAAGGAAGAAAAATGTCAAATAAACAACCTAACCTTACACCTAAAGGAGCTAGACAAAAAAAAAAAAGAAAGAAAGAAAAGGACAAGCAAAACCCAAAACCAGTAAACAGAAGGACATAATAAAGATTAGAGCAGAAATAGATGATCTAGAAACTGGAGTGCCTGGGTGGCTCAGCTGGTTAAGGGTCCGACTTCACCTGAAGTCATTATTTCAGGGTCAGTGAGTTTGAGCCCAGTGTCGGGCTCTGTGCTGACAGCTCAGAGCCTGGAGCCTGCTTTGGATTCTGTCTCCCTTTCTCTCTCTGCCCCTCCCCCACTCATCCTCTGTGTCTGTCTCTCAAAAATTAATAAACGTTAAAAAAATTAAAAAATGAAATAAATGATATAGAAACTAAAAACAAAGAATAAAATAGATCAACAAAACCAATAGCTGGTTCTTTGAAAAGATCAAAAAAATTGATAAACCTCCAGCCAGACTCATCCAATAAAAGAAGAAGAGAGAGAGAAGAGAAAGGACTCAAATAAAATCACAAATGAAAGAGGAGAAATAACAACTGTCACCACAGAAATACAGAAGTTGATGAGATTATAAAAATCATATGCCATGACAATGAAGTGGATAACCTATAAATTCCTAGAAATGTAGCCTACCAAAACTGAAGCAGGAAGAAATAGAAAATTTGAACAGACTTACTGCCAGCAGTGAAATTGAATTAGTAATTCATATATATTTTTAGATGTAGTTTGGTAAAAGAAAAGACCATTAGTTAGAATTAAGGAAGCTTGGGTTCTAATATTGCTTTTGGTACTTATGCACTGTGTTATGCCGTAGAAATTTCTCTTATCCTTAATTTCTCCTCTGTAAAATATAAGGAATTGGAATTAGATCTCTAAGATACTTTATAGCTCCCATCAATCAATCAAGTAAATCAGCATTTATTCATAACTCATTAAGTTTTAGAATATAAGTTAGTAACTAATTAGACACAGTTCTATTCTCAAGGTACTCATAGCCTACATTTCGACTCTACCTGAAGTTTGGGTTTATTGAAAAAGCAAAAGCAAATTAAAAAATGGCTCCTTCTGTGTAACTTATATCTTGACTTGTAACTTGGTAGTTTTATTTTTTCCACCATGCAGAAATTCTGTATCAGCTTTTTAAAAATATGCACATAAAAGCAGAATGTTCAGATTTCAGGTTGTACTTTTTTTATAGGCATATCAACGAGTGTAAAAGCATTCAAGGCATGTGTCTGGCTATAGAATATAGGCATCTGTAGCTGTTTGTATGTATGTGTGTGTGTTATTTATATATGACATATGTTATTATATATGTAATAAATATGTTATTGTGTTTATATATAACCATGAAGTGAAGGCTTGTGTTCATTATATGACTTTCTGCGTTTGACAGATGAACAGGAATTAAATGTATATTCAAAAACAAACATGAGGAAAATATGAATGAGAACTATGAAAATATACCAAGAACTGTTTTTAAAAGCTTCTGAAAAGCACGTATATATATTTGTAATCAAAAATCGATGGATGAATTATAACCTTTCTAACCATTTTGCTTTTAATTAATGAGTCATATGGTAAGTAAAAAATGCAAATACTTATGGGAATGAGAAGAGATAGGAAGGATTCTGTAATATTTGAAAAATACCATAAAATATTTCCTCAAGCTTTTCTGGTCGGCCATTTCCCAGTGAGCTTCTGTGTGTAACAAGATTTTACTACAAGATGCAAAGACAAAAATGTAGGAACACAGCACTTCTTAACCTTACATTTGGCCCTTGTATTTGGTGAGTAGAGGGGAGGCAATGAAGAAGTGTTTTCCTGGGGTTTGAAAAGTATTAGTCATAGGAGAGGATGTTTAGGGTAATGAATTGTTCTGTGCCAGCACAGACTGCTGTGACAACGTTGGTAAAGATTCTTTAACACACACATCCGCGTACGTGTGTACATGCCTATGTGTATGTGTTTACAGTATGCAGGATAACTTGCATAAGTGTTAAGACCCAGGGCAGGGTTCCTAAGATTAGAATTTTTATCAGTCAACAAAATTCCTAGATCTCTTTGATACAAACTACTGTTAAATATGTAGTAGATTTTGCTGTTTTTATTCTAATGCATGCCTTTATCATTTGCCCTTAATACATTATATTTTAATATTTGATACCACCACATCTTTCCAACTGAGATGAATTTTATGAAATTCAAGTTTTTAAATCCAACTGAGCACTATGAATTGCACACAGACTTTATTAGGCATTCCTTCTTTGTTATTTAAATATCAGGCAAAATGTCCAAAGAGAATATTTCCATTCACTGTGCAAGAAGCCATTCCACTATGTACAGGCTATCTATGGGGGAAGGATTTTATACATCTTAACACACACACACACACACACACACACACACACACACACACACATATTTTTCCATGGTTTCTGATATCCATACTTGTCTTTATAAGTAACATTACCATGGAGTTTGGTCTTATCCGTAATGAGATAGCTAAGGTCTCTTGAGGCCAAACTGAAGGAATGAAAAAGGCAGATAGAGTCTCAAAATTGGAATATAATCAATGCTGGAAGTACCCTTTTACCAGGTAATCTTAAAGATAAGTCATTTCTAAGTGTTAGTATGAAAGGAATACTGTCATTTTGCAGCAAGGCATTGAACTAATTACCCTTGACCTGCCTTTGAGTCACTTCCTGTGATTTTTATGAGACACTTAGGTTGGTATTTATTGTTTCAAGCAATGCATTAATGCTAGCCAAATATTATTTTAGTGGCAGAATAAAAAGCAAACTGACAACTTTATTTTCCATGTTCTTTCTTTGCTAAATCAACTCTATAAACCGTTCAGCCTGAACAGTATTGGACCAGCCATATATACTCTCACGTCAGACTCACAAAATGTTAAAGCTGAAAAAGGCTTGGGGATAATTTACTTTGTTTTAGCAGCAGAGAATACTCTCATGCAGCTTTCAGGTAATACAGAAGCTCCACATTTACAGTCGGTCAACATGGAGCTCTTTTCATGAAGGTATTCCAGGGGTGGAGAATAACTTCACAACCATCCGCTCCCCAGTAATACTTGAAGGAATTCCAGATGATTTGAAAATAGAGATTCCATTCAATCCTCTAAATTTCCAGAGTAAGAAACTGAAGTCAAGAAAATTCAGTTCATTGCTCAGTGTCCATATGACCCTACAGTAGGACTGGAGCCAGGAGTCAGAGGTCCCAATTGTTCTTGCTGTCATACAGCAGTTTTCACAGGTCATCCTGTAAATAGTCTCCCTTCAGCAAATTTGAGGCAGAAAAGTTTGCATTGCTTTTTCCTCCACATGATGTTCCTGAAGGGTTGCTTGATGCGTTCTTGTCACCAGCAACAAGTTCCTCTGAAGTTCAAAGCCCCAGTGGAGAAGTATGTTGTTGGATATTTTTTAAGAGAATAAATGTGTTTATCATGGGTACTATTTATGAAAGCTGTTGGAATTTCCAGGGGGGGTTCCCTGGGTGTCTCAGTTGGTTAACTGGCTGACTTTTTATTTTGTCATGATCTCATGGTTCGTGAATTCAAGCCCAGCATTGGGCTCCGTGTTGGCAGTGCGGATCCTGTTTGGGATTCTGTCTCCTTCTCTCTCTTCCCCTCCACCACTTTCTCTCTGTATCTTTCTCAAAATAAATAAAAGTAAACTTAAAAAAAAAGGGATTTCAAGTGGGTTCTTCTACTATTTAAAAGCTATATGGTGATTCCTTCCAGAAGATAGAATGTTTTTAAAGTTTATTTATTTATTTTGAGAGTGAGATTGAGAGCGAGAGAGAGAGAGAGAGAGAGAGAGAGAGAGTATGCATGAGTGGGAAAGAAGGGCAGCAATAGAGGGACAGAGAGAGGATCCCAAGCAGGCTTCACACCAATTGAAGAGCCTGATGCATTGCTGATCCCAGAATGGTGAGATCATGACCTGGGCTGAATCAAGAACTAGATGCTTAACTAATGAGCCACCGAGATGTCCCATGACATTAGATTTTGAGTCACCTTTTCTTAATCATTAGAAATTTTTAACAAGCAGGGGTGCCTGTGTGACTCAGTCAGTAAGCGTTTGACTCTTTTTATCTCAGCTCAGGTCTTGATCTCAGGGTCTTGAGTTCAAGCCCTGCATTGGGCTCTGTACTGGGCATGAAGCCTACTAAAAAATAAAGAAAGGAAGGAAGGATGGAAGGAAGGAAGGAAGGAAGGAAGGAAGGAAGGAAGGAAGGAAGGAAGGAAGGGAGAAAGGAAGGAAGGAAAAAAGAGAGAAATTTTTAACAAGGAAAGAAGATATATCCATACATCCAGAACCACTATAATGTCTTAGAAATTTGCTTCCAGAGCCTTTTAAAAATCTGTTTTGGAAAAAAAAATCACTTTATAAATTTTGTGAAAATAACCCATACGAATTAAAAATGTATCCTCAAATCTCAGTATCCCATATATAATCTTTAATGTACATGAATAGTTGGCTAGGTAGAAATACATTCATGACAGTGTGATGCAGCTGTTGATACTGTTTTTAGTCTTTGTAAGCTCATGTTTTATTTAAGTGCAGAATAGATTATATTCTTGCCTTTAAGACGACGCTTTTTCACACTAGGATTAGCACCCTCACTCATCCATCTCATTCCCCACCCTCTGATTTTGGTCATTACAGTGTTAATTGTCTCCTGTTCACATTATAACAATTGAATTCTCTTCAGTAACCATTGTTTCATTTTGTTTATTTTATTTCTATGTAGAGATGTTGTCAATATTCATACATTCATCATAGTTGTCTAACTTTTTATTTTGATGGTACTCTTAATGGCCTGGATTTTGTTGTCAGACTTACTTTAGAAAGTGCTTTATTTTCTGAGTACCTTCATAATTGACCATGTGGCTTTGTATAGAAACACTCATGCATAATATTCTTGGGTAATATTGCTCTGTTGTCTTCTACCGTTGGATATAAGGGATTCAGATTCCCCCTTACCTCATAT
The DNA here is from genome assembly GCA_030068075.1 of Paguma larvata. Lineage (NCBI taxonomy): Eukaryota > Metazoa > Chordata > Mammalia > Carnivora > Viverridae > Paguma > Paguma larvata. Next base: position 21,249,456 of record CM057835.1, on the reverse strand, counting down.
AGATTGATTTGATTTTGATTTTTCTGTCTGGATGTTCAGATAATACTTTATCCTCCAGATTGATAGCCGAAATGACATATGTCTCACTGTCAGGAATTATGTGTTTAATTTCCTCGGAACATGGTAAGGACTTTGAATTTGAAAATTCAGATTTATTTTTCAAGAAAATTTTCTATTATTTATATTTGAATGTATCTTTTGTGGGCTTTTAGTATATACATTTTTCGGCTTTCTTTATCAGAAATGCAGTTGTCTTATTATTGGATCATTTATGCTTCTCCTCTTTCTATACAAGCTTTATGTTATTTTAGTCCCTTGGCTTTTTCCATCTACATTCACTGTGATTATCTCAGATCTCCTGTCGGTAACTTGATTGTTAGTAGTGTTTATTATGTTAGTTGTACTTTCTAATTTATGTATTGGCGCCAATCTCTAATGATATTATTTTGGTCCTTGATTTGTTTCTTTAGTTGCCTATCTTCCTTTTTGTTTCATTCTTCTGTTTTATCATCTAGTCTCTGACCTCTAGTTATATTGAATTTATTTTCATATTAAGTGAATCCATTGTATAAAACAACTTGAGCAATTTCTTCTATTTCTGTCCTTATGTTTTCTTCTGGATAGGATGCTTTGTTTTCTTCCCTCCTTTCACCCAACCACGTATCTCTCTGGCTCTCTGGCTGTGTCTGTCTGTCTCTCATTATTGTTAACTGTAGTATTATTTCCATATTTCTTATGTACAAGTTCGTGTGTGGGTAGTTCTATCCAGACACTATTTTCTCTAATATAGTAAAAGTTACTTGTAGACTTATTTGCCACCTTGCCTTTGACCCATTTGGGCTCCAGTTTGAAGGCTGGAGATTTCAGACTTTGCTCCATTTTTAAGAATCAACAGGAATGATTAGGGAGTGAGTGCAATTGAAGCAGCATGCTGTGTTGGCTGATGCTGCTCCTATTCCCTTCCAGAGTGGAAAGATTGGTCCTTAGGTTTCCGGCCAAGTCTTCAGTTCACTGTTAGCCTCAGTGTCTTCACCTTAGTTGTCCCCATCTCCTGTGTATCTCTTCAACAGCCCTCCAGCTTCTCCTCTCTCAGAAAAAGGAGAAACATAAGGCTGTATTCACAGGTTTTGCATTGATTCAGGTTTGGAGGTGTTACTGAGAATTTTTAGGCTTTTCCCCAAACTTCAGAGGTATTTCTGGGGTTTAAAATCCGATAAGGAACTCAATCCTAATCTGCCTTTCTGCTGTGTTCCAGAAATGTCTGTTTTGATTTTTTTTTCAATTAACTATGCTCTCTTCTTTATTTGTTGTTGTTGATTTTTATGTATGTGCATGTGTGCATACTGGGACTTAAGCTTATTTCATTAGATTTGGGGGGAGAGAAATTAGTTACGTGTTAGAATCCATCATTTTCTCAGTTAAACATACTCAAAGATTCCTTCATTGAATGTCTACAACTAACAAGAAACTTGAAAAATAATTTTTCTTCTGTAATTTATTGTAAGTCTTCAGAGTACATTTGAAAATACATAGAAATAGCTCTCATGCATGGCAGAAACATTTTTTTTAGACTTTAAAAATATCTACATCTTTTACTCTCAAATACCAAGAAGGTATGCTAGAAAACATTTAACTGAGGGGAAAATACCAGCTCTCAAATTCTTGTCAGGATGCAATGTTGGAAATAGATAACTTATTTTATATATTTATTATTTCTGTCATCACACAACACACATGAATTAACATTTTATCTTGTCAACATGTTTTCACTTCCTTCACAACTAAAGTTAAAAATTGACAAAGAAAGATGTTTATAAATTGCATATGTACAGATGTATAATTTTATGGGTTTATGTATATATATATGACATTTTAAAATAGTAGTCTATGTGATTATATTGTTTACATAGAAGTTTCTGGGAAGACAAATATATATGAATATATAGAAATACATATATTAAAATATGTTTATATTTACATATGCATACACATACATGTTGCGTGTGTGTGTATCTATACACACAAACTTAATTGTTGGAGAGTTGCCAGTATCTACTGAAGGCTTGATTGATAGCATGCAAATCATTCCAAAGGTATGACAGTAACATCAGTCAGCATATAGATTAGGACTTTGAGGTAATCTTCCTATTATTTTTATCACTGCTTTGAGCCTCACAACATCATTCTACCAATGTGGTCCAAGGCTCCACAACTAAAGAGAAAAATAGAACACTCAGTCTGGACTTATAGAGAAGGAACCCTGATTGCAGAAAGAGCTAAAACCAAGGAAGGGAAATGGGATTATTTGTCTGGATAAAGAAAATTGTGAGGAGCGATATAAAATAGTTTCCAAGTATTTATAAAGGACTCTAAAGTAAAGGTTGAAGATGGGGATGTTCTTCATCCCCACAGCGCATACACCAGAATTTTTAGATAGGACGAGGAATTTTTTGTCATGTGTGTTCCCAATGAGAAGTACCGATGGTGTAGAAAATGAAAACAAAAGGTCTAAATTTTCATTTCTCTAAGGTGATGAAAATAAGCATCTTTGCCAACTGCAGCAGAATAGCTTATAGTTGATGCTTCTAATATCTATTGTTGTAATAAACTTTGAAGAAAAGTATACTCTTATGTCTTAAATGTTCCTCATCTCGCTTTTTCATAGCTATTACTCAGTTGTAAACAGAAAACGACTGAATGCCAGGGAGTTGTCCTATTAAGACTGAGCCAGAGCCAAGCCTAAATAATGTTTATTTGCACCTATGCCATGATTGTCCTTGAGGACAGAGTTGGTAAGGCAGTCCCCATAGCGAAGAAGCTAGTGGCTTAATAGATTCACAGTTCGGATTGATGCCACAATGGAAGGAATTGCTGCTGTTTCATCTGCTTGTTGTTTTTGGTCAATTAGTATTTAGTGATGGTATATTTACTTCTGTGTGACTGTACACACACACACACACACAGCACACCCCATATATATAAATACACCATACATATAATTAAATACACCACTTAGGCTTAGTCAGAAAAATGAAAAGGGAATGTTAATTCTAGCAGTTGTTAAAAGAACTCAAAACCTGCCTACCTATCTCTCCATTCCCTGCTCCCCATCCCTCTCTCTCTGTCTCTTGTCCCTCTCTCTCTCTCTCTCTCTCTCTCTCTCTCTGTGTGTGTGTGTGTGTGTGTGTGTGTGTCTCTCTCTCTGTGGAAATGACCACTGATGACTAGATTGAAACACTTCTTTGAATGGAAAATGCTAAGAATAAAATCCGTCACTTAAAAACCCTTTTTTTTCCAGAAGAGTGGGAACCTCAGTCAATATTAATAGTTAAAGTCATGTGTGCTTTTATTTCCAATGCAGAATACATTCTAGTCATTTAAGGCTAGAACCCAACCTAAATTTTTTAGGAGAGTACAGACAGGTATGTGTGAGAGACAACTTAAATAGAAAATGAAATGCAAATCTCAACACCCAGGTCTACGGGGGAGGACAGAAGTGGAGGTAGGAAAACGCAAACTAGAGAGAAATATTCAGCAAATTTCAAGTCACTTGTCACATAAGAAAGACCTGGATAGAAGTGTTGAATTGGGCAGAGATACATCACATAGCTCCTTGTTAAAAAAAAAGGAGGAGGATTATGCACTTAAAGATCAAGTTAGCTGAAAGAAAGTCACTGGCAACAAAAGTTAGTGTAAGAATAATTGAAACTATGGAGTAAGAGAACAATTTCTAATCTATAAATGGGGAAGTCCTTTAGAAACATTATTCTATAAAACTAGGATTTTTCTGAGGTATGTTTAACATGAAAGCCTGAATTTATAAGACTATTCCCCTACCCTGCTAGGATATATTACCTCTAAACCTGCATTCAATAACCACTGGCCTCTTTTGTAGTAATCTGAATGTGATTACGTATGAAAAGTTGGTTCCTTAAAGTGAAATTATCTGTTGATACGATTGTAATAGGCACTTCAAAGAGCCTATTTGTTTTGGATACCTAGGTAGTCTGATTTGGCAGCAAACATACCTTAGACATTTGGTGTGGTCTGTCTCCATAGATGTTTGCATTTAAGAGAAGACTGAAGGGGTTAAGTCCACTATTTCAACAACAAATTAACTAACTTCAAAGATCCTGGGACCATGGAGGAGCTGTTTTGCTCCAGAGACACTAACTGACTGTTCAGTGTTCTCAGAGTGGAAGTGCAGCCACTCAAGGATCATGCTAATTTTTATTTTCCTCCTACTAAAATCTCACCAATCTGTTTTTACCTCAATTCTTGTTTGTCATTCACCAAAGTAATTTGTGCTGCCTAGTGTTTATTGAAACCACCTGCATGTCTTTAAAAATGCATTCTTGGGACACCTGGGTGGCTGTCATTTAAGCCTCCAAATCTTGAGTTTAGCTCAGCTCATGATCTCACAATTCCTAGAATTGAGCCCTGCTGTTAGACTCTGTGCTGCCAGCCGAAACCTACTTGGGAGTCTCTCTCTCCCTCTCCTTCTGCCCATCCCAGCTCTCTCTCTCTCTCTGTCTCTCTGTCTCTTTGTCTCTCTCTCTGTCTTTCTCTCTGTCTGCCTCAAAACAAACTTTAAAAATGAATTTTCTGCAATTTCAGAGTTGTCATAAATCTTTAGAATGTAGAGAATCTTCTCGGAATCAAGGTAATTTTATCACATACCTAAACAACTGGAAAAGAACAGCCAAGTAACTTATCTAAAAATAAAAATACTAGAAGCCAAGGCTAACGATTAAGGAGTGATATGGGACATTCCTGAAAATTCTTGTGAAACATCTATCATATGAAATAAAAAACTCAAAATGCTATTTAGAGTATTGGTGATGACTTTCGGTTGATATTACAAAAGAAATTTTACTCTACAAATTCAAATGACTAGTCATAGCATAGAAACTCTTAGGAGGAAACCAAATAAATTTACAGAACACTTTTATCCAAATTTAAGGTCTAGTTATAGGGTCATCTGGGTGGCTTAGGCGTTTAAGTGTCTGACTTTGGCTCAGGTCATAATCTTGCAGTTAATGTGTTCAAGCCCCTCATGGGGCTCTTTGCTGAGAGCTTGGAGCCCCGAGCCTGCTTTGGATTCTGTATCTCTGTCTCTTTCTACCCCTCACCTACTCACACTCTGTCTCTATCTCAAAAATGAATAAACATTTAAAAAATTTTTTAAATATAAAAGATTTAGTTATACAAGTCTAATGATTTCAGTATAGAGGGTTTTTTCAAGTATTAGTCATTTCTAAATGACTATTATGATAAACACTTTCAAGAACAAATCATATTTTTTCTGTATTTCTGTTGCTTATTAGTCACTTTTGGTCATTATTCCTTATTCCTTCAGCCACCTAATAAAAATATTTTTATACATATACTGTATGTATTTTAGAAGATCCTGAGAAACTAACATCTGAGGGAAATTTGAGTAATTTCTTTCTGGTCATGAATTTTTATTCTATCCAAAGACAGTATAACTAAAATTAGTATCTTGCCTGAAATTGTTGCTGCATTGTATGCAATTCTCTGGACTAATTGATTAATAATTAATAGATTAGTGGATTATTACTATGTAAATGACACAATTTCATAAACTGGAAAGTTCACAGTACTTCATTGTTATTAGTCATTAAGAAATTGCTACCCACCGAGTACTTTAAAGTAGCAAAATTATTCCTTTCATGAGAGTGGGAGGGAGGGGTTATTGTGTAATATTGAAATTAACGGAGAAAAACATATGCTTCAGATCCCATCTTTAGAATCATCCTGTGATTGCTAAATAATGATAAATGTGAAATATATCTTAAAATAATAAGTAGTATAAAAACTAGCCATAGAGAGAAAGCACTACAAGAAGCAGGGAAATCCATTGTCTGATTCACCAAAGACAAAAAAAATGTCATGGGAAAAGGAGTATTCGAGTTACCTTTTAGAGAATAAATAGAAATTGTATCATCTGAGAAATGTAATTCCAGGTAAGGATCCATGATCAGAAAATTCTGATGACACCTACCCACAGCGACTGATAATTCATATTCCTTCTTCCATCCCAGTTGCAATTTGTGTTGAGAATTCTATAGAACTCTAGTGCTGTGAAAAGCATACTGTGATTATGCCTAGATCCTAAATTCCAGGCAGCAGATTCTAGTTTGTTCATCACAGAAAAAGACAAAGGGGTCAAATAAGAAGAGAAAAAAGTGGGTAAACTTTTTTTGTTCACTCTCTCCCAGAATAGTGTCATCATCAAACATATATTAAACAATGGGTTGAATTGATGTTGGTATGACAGAGCCCCTTCCCCCAACAAGTTACAAACTGCTGCCAAGTAGCCATATCAAGTGCCTAAAATCAGCCAAAATAAACACCACTGGGGTTTCTAAAAGGAGATGAAATTTTACAAAAAGAAAAATTAAGGCAATCTTTTTCAAGAAGTGGATTCAGGAAGAATAGGTAGGATGTCTACACTCTAAGACAAAATGGAAAACAGTTCAGGAAGAGAAAACAGAATGATCAAAGACAGGGTTAGAAAAGGACCAGGTAGGATTGTTAAATTGAAACCCAGGATTTCTGTAAGGGATATGTGAACAGTGGCTTCAAGAAATCAGGTAGCGTTTTGGTTATGCATTATTTAAAGCAAGATTGAAAACCTTTTACATGATTTCTAATTCAACCCAGACTTTTATATTTAGAACTTTTCAAGATTGTCTCCTAAATTCTATATTTATTTTGATTCCTTTTGCTCAAAGAGGGAAGAGTTTTAAGAATATTTTGTAAAGGTATCCAATATAACAAATACTTACTCCTTTCTCCAAGTAGCCATTCATTGTTGTTTTATTTCCCAGGACAATAAAATAATATTTTGTTAGTTATGTGACTTCCATGGCATTGTCCAAACTCTTCCTCATTATCTTCTACTAATATTACCAGAGCAAAAGGGGAAAGTGTATATTTTATTGCTTGAGTTATAAGCAGCATCAGCAAATCATTGCTGAGCATGTGCTGAGGGTGAGGCACTGTAAGAGGCATTGAGATATGAAGAGAATCATTAGCCCTCGTCCTACCACCAAATTACCCATTACTGACAACACCTCCCAAGTTAGTCAGTGTATTTTCAGAAAACGTGAAATTTAGACCCATTTCTAATGTGTGGTATTGTTTCATGCTACAACTTTCCCATTTAAGTGAGGGAAGCTACTTTTTCTTCCTCACTTACTGTCTGGTATATAGTGAAAGTCAGAAAACCTAATATAGAAATGAAGATATTAAGGCAGCCAGTGAAGATGAGGTATCCAGGGTAATGCTGAAAGCCTAAGAAATAAGAGAAAGATCACACATTATAGATCATGACTCATATGCATTTTTGGAATTAGGAAAAAAATATTGACACATCTTTGGTGTTTACTGTTTTACAATTATAATTATATTCTTAAGTCAAATTGTTCCATTAACTAATCAGAAGTCACTATATTTCATTAATCAATAAAACAGAATGTTTTAAAAATTCACCATGACCAGCTTTGGACAGTCTGGCCCCATTATGTGGGTTCTTGAAACTTCTCTTTTCTTTGCTCTTGTTGAGTATAGATTTATAATTCATCTATCTTCCTTTCTCTTCTTCTATACTCTTTGATTCCTGTTCTACTCTTCACTCCACCCCTACTCCCTAGATAGATACACACACACACACGTACCTCAAGTTACATCATTCAGTCAATAAATAGGCATATCTTTCTCACTATATATATGTGTGTGTGTGTCTGTGTATGTGTGTGTGTGTGTGTGTGTGTGTGTGTGATTCTCCAACTGGACTTATCTTTTTGTATTCTCAATAGTAAAATATATTTATAAGCATGTATATGTATATATGATTACACTCATATATATGCATATCTCTCTTATATGTATATATATATATATTTTTCTCCCAGACCCCATAATAAAGTGAGTATTGCAATAAAGTGAGTCAAATTAATCTTTTGGTTTCCTACTGCATGTAAAAAGTATGTTTACACAATGCTGTAACTTATTAAGTATAAAATAGCATTAAGTCTAAAAAAAACTGTACACTACATACCTTCATCTTTAATGGTAACCATCACCTGAGCTTTCAGTGGGTTATAATCTTTCTTTCTGGTGGAGGGTCTTCCCTTGATGTTGATAGCTACTTACTGATCAAGGTGATGGTTGCTGAAGGCTAGAGTGGCTGTGGAAATATCTTCAAATAAGACAACAATGAAGTTTTCTGCAACAATTGATTTTTCCTTTCGTTCATAATTTCTCTGTAGCATGTGATGCTATTTGATAGCATTTTACCCACAGAGAAACTTCTTTCAAAATTGGAGTCAGTCTTCTCAAACCCTCAGGCTGCTTTATCAACTAAGTTTATGTAATATTCTAAACAGTCTTCAAAACATCTTCACTGGGAGTAGACTCCATCTCAAGAAACCACTTTCTTTGCCCATCTATAAGAAGCAACTTCTCTTCTATTCAAATTTTATCATAATTTTGTGGCAGTTCAATCACATTTTCAAGCTCCACTTCCTATTCTAGTTCTCTCGCTGTTTCCACCGCATCTACTATTCCTTCCTCCACTGAGGTCTTGAGTCCCTCCAAGTCATCCATGAAGGTTGGAATCAAAGTCTTCCACACTCTTGTTAGTAATGGTATTTTGGCATCTTCCCATGATTCACAAATTTTATTAATGGCATCTAGAATGATGAATACTTTCCAAAAGATTTTCAGTTGACACTGCCCAGATCTTTCAGAGGAGGCACTATCTATGGTAGTTATAGCCTTAAAAAATGTATTTCTTAAATAAGACTTGAAAGTTAAAATTACTCATTGATCCATGGACTGCAGAATGGATGTTGTATTAGCAGGCATGAATATATTAATCTCATTGTACATCTCCATCAGACCTCTTGGGTGACCAGGTGCATTGTCAAAGAGCAGTAATATTTTCAGAGAAATCTTTTTTTCTTAACATGTTTAAAATATTCGGTAAGCGAAGTTGTTAACAGATGTGCTGTCATCCAGACTGTTTCATTTATAGGGCATAGGCAGATTAGATTGAATAATTCTTAAGGGTTATAGGATTTTTAGAATGGCAAATGAGCATTGGCTTCAACTTCAAGTCACCAGCTGCATCAGCCCCTAAGAAGAGAGTAAACCTGTCCTTTGAAGCTTTGAAGCCAGGATTGACTTCTCCTCACTAGCTATGAAAGTCCTAGATGGCATCTTCTTCCAATATAAAGCAGTTTTGTTTACATTGAAAATCTGTCGTTTAATGTAGATACTTTCATTAACGATTTTAGCTAGATATTCTGTATAACTCACTGTAGCTTCTACATCACCGCTTGTTGTTTGTCCTTGCGCCTCTATGTTGTAGAGATGGCTTCCTTCCTTAAACCTCATGAAATAACCTCTACTAGCTTCAAAGTTTTCCCCTATAGCTTTGTCACCTCTCTCAGCCTTCACAGAGTTGAGGAGAGTGAGGCCTTTCTCTATATTAGTGTTTGGTTAAGGGAATGCTGTGGCTGGTTTGATTTTCTATCCAGATCTCTCAAACGTTCTCCATATCAGTGATAAGACTTTATCACTTTCTTATCACATGTGTGTTCATTGAAGTAAAGCTTTTAACTTCCTTCAAGAACTTTTGATTTGCACCCACAAGTTGAATGTTTCACACAAAAGATCCAGTCTTTGGGGCTATCTCATCTTTCAGCATGCCTTCTTGACTAAGCTTAATCACTTCTAGCTGTTGATTTAAAGGTAGAGACATGAGTGACTCTTCCTTTCACATGAACACTTACAGGCCATTATAGGGTTATTAACTGGCCTAATTTCAATATTTCTGTGTCTTAGGGAATAAAGAAGCCCAAGAGGAAGGAGAAGTATAGCAGGGTGGCTGGTCTGTGGAACAGTCAGAACACATACAACATTTATTCATTAAGTTCACCATCTTACATGCATGTGGTTCAGAGCACCCCCAAATAATTACAATATGACATCAGAGATCACTGATCATAGATGACCATAAAAACATAATAATAATGAAAAACTTTGAAATATTGCAACAATTACCAAAATATGACACAGAGATATGAAGAGAGTAAATGTTGGAAAACTGGTGCCAGTAGGCTTGCTCAATGCTGAATGGCCACAAAACCCTCAATTTGTAAAAAAATCTGGGGTCTGGGAAGCACAATAAAGTAGAGCTCAAATGAAGTACAATAAATTGAAGTATAATTGGACATATGTGTATATCTGTATATGTACATATTTATATGCATCTATATATTTAAATTTTAGTTTCAACTCCAAAAATGAATTTCCCATTCCACTAATGGATGTCACTCACAATTTGAAAACTCTGAAATAGGCCTAAGTGATATCAGGAGTTCTGGTGAAAGTGAACACTAAGAATGGTCAGACTTAGGAAACTTAATGGCCCCAGGTTAGAAGGTCTTAAAGGGGGAAGAAGAATAGACAACATGGTGTTATATATTTTTAATAGCTCTAAATACTTATCTCCATTATCTCTGAGACTTCAGGAATGTTAATGAGTTATTCTCCTATCTGCATTTTCAAGTGGCAAAAGAGATAATTATTACAAAGTAGTTCATAATGTAGGCAGGGGAGTCAGACTGTCTGGCTCCATAGTCTACAAGTTGTGTGATTTGGAGAAAGTTACTACAACTCCTTGTATCTCAGTGTCTTTGTAAAATGGGAATCATAGAGCCTCAGAGAGCTGTGGTGAATATAATAAATATAAAGTACTTAGACTAATAAATTATAAATGGTCAGCCTACAATAAATATTGGCTATTTGTGTAAATAAATACTCGATCAAAATCTATAATAAAATCAAGAACAGAATCCCACAGACAACTAATATATTTGCTTAGAGATAGAGAGTCATTCAAGAAATGTTTCTGATGCCTTTTGGTTCATTGTCAGTGATTTGGGTTAAGGGATAAAACCAGTATCTTACTAATATTATCAATTATAAATAAATAATTTCAACTCTATATATAATGGGTATACGTTCTCTTTAGAAAAGCTGACACATATTTTCCATATGTTTACTGTGAATATTAATGCATCCCAGCTGATTCATCTAAATCAATTTGCCCATGTGAAAGATTAAAGAATTTTAAAGTTGCTTAGTGTTAGAGGTCCAAATATTTATTTAAAAATCAGGAAAATAAGGTACAGAGGGAGGGAGGAGGGAGAGAGAGAGAGAGAAGGAGAGAGAAAAGGAGGAAGAGAGAGACTGAGATTCCTGAGATCTTCAGTAGAAAAACTAAGATTTGAATCTGGGACACTTTCCACTCGCTCTCCTATTTTTCTAGAATCATCATCTAAGTTTGCAAGTTGACTGTGAAGTCAGGGATGGTTTGAAAGAGCCGATGGCGATTGGAGAGAGCAAAATATGGTGTTAAGTGAGCAAAAATTAGTACTCTTGACTCACTGAGCATAGCAACAGCAATGACAAAAAATGCAATCTAACTTTAAAAATGGCAACTAAAAATGCATGTTCATGTCCTATGTGAAAACGAGATCAAGGCTGCTATTTCACTGTGAATTTAACCTGAGTCTCAAGGCAAGATGAATATTCAAATCTGACATCACTTTAAGATCCCCAATGGAGGAGAATGAATGTTTCTTTTTAAAATTTACCTCTCGTAGGCAGCGTTTTGAGGGACCAAGCCCGAGAGATTCATTAGCAAAGGTGTGTTATATTTTATTTGTAATTTTCTTTCAATTACAAATTTCCATCATAGAGTAACTAGTATTATGGCAATTAAGACATTAAATTAAATTAGTATATCACATATCATGCTGGGAAAATAATGCAGCATGGTTATGTGCCACAATAGGTAATTGCTAAGACAATAGGAATGTGTCCACAGTAAAGGTAATAGTCATTTTTTTTGTGCCTATCACCACAGCCAGTTTTAACAGGGAATGAGTCCATCACATTAACTAAATCCCAGTGAAATTCTAGAATTACAGAGACACCAAGCTTTCTTCTCTTGCACTCTGGGTTTTCTCAGATTCATCAACTTCCCTTTGTTTACTTTATCAAGCGAAGTTTCCATAGTTTTATGAACTGTTTAGTATCCTTTATGTAAGTCAACTGGATACAAATACTCAGGTATTCAGAATGTTTACTACCTATATAATATTTTCTCCAAAAGTGTTTTTTTTTTTCTTCTTTCCTGCAGCAAAACACCACTAACTACAACTGTTTTACTGTGTTTGGGAGAGGGAAGATACATTCTACAGTGGTTTCTGTATAATAAACTAAGGGTTTCAGGGAATTATTTGAATTACAAATATCCTCTATCCCTGTCCAGTGCTTCTTACTGGGCAAAGACCTTAGCATGCTGGCTCATATTCTCACCCACTTACTTTTGTTTTCTGTCTTTGCAGTTCCGCCATGGTTTTTAAATCACCCTTCCAACCTGTATGCCTATGAAAGCATGGATATTGAGTTTGAATGTTCTGTCTCTGGAAAGCCTGTGCCCACTGTGAATTGGATGAAGAATGGAGATGTGGTCATTCCTAGTGATTATTTTCAGATAGTGGTAATTATGTTCTTTTCACGTTAGCTTTACAATCCCATTCATTGTTTCCTATCTTTTCAGTCAGTTTTCTTTCCTGGGAAGAAGGTTCCCACTGGGAATTTTTATGATGTGTTAAGAAAATTGTTCTAATACAGCAAATGATTTTCTAGACTTATAATTTTTGAGTTGAAACAGCGTGATCAAACAGCCTAGCCCCCTTGTTTTACAGACAAGGTTTTAAGCAAACAAACAATGAAAAAAACAGAGGACCCAAGACTATCTTTCCAACTATCCTCATTGCTGGTTCTCAGAAAAACAGAGTTTAGAACCTACTTCTAAAGTATATGAAGCCAAGAATATCTTACTTCTTTGACTTTTACCCTTTATAATAAAATTTCAACAAGATATGCCACTTATGATTATTGTGGTCTTATGTCCATAATACAGACTAGTTTTTGTTTTGTTTTTTGATTTTCGTGTGTTTTTTTTTCTTTTTTTCTTTTCTTTTCTTTTATTATTATTTTTTTACTACCCTTCCAGATAGGATGGCTGATCCTACTTGAGCAGTAGAAAAGGATGTGGTGACAGTGACAATGATAGTCATTGTGGCCATGGTAGCAAAGCCAAGGAGATCCATATGGCATTGCACTTTTGAGCATTGGAAAGAATTAAAGCTAAGAATAATATTTGTTATAGTTTCTTGAGTTCTAGTGCACTCTATCTGCTCTGGGGGATAATAAAGATCATGTTATTATATTCACTAAGTTGTTTTCCTGGTACACAGTGAGCACTCAATACCTATCATTATCAGCATTGCTTTTGCTGTTGCCAGCAGAATTCTTTGCTCATGTAAAAATTCTCTACAAAAGCTCTCCTTTAGGTGTAGGTTAGCCTGAGAGGTTTGTAATTCAAGGATATGGATGTATGATAAATATGAAAAGCACTTTCCAAATATCAAAGAACCTTGGAGCTAAAGAAGGAAGATTTGATTTAGGCCTACTTCTCTCAGGTTGAGACACAGACTTGACCAGGTCTTCTGGCAGAAGGGGAATGGACCACAGGTGCCCTGCCAATCCAGGCATATGCTCTGCTTGACCTTGCACTGGCACTCATGGTGGGTCCATCTCTTTGTTGCTAGATCAGTTGACTTTCAGAAACTTCCATAACCTCCTCATGAATGCATTTTGTCATACTGCAAGGGCTCTTAAGGAATACATCCATAAAACATATCTTTATTATTTTTATCACCACTTAGTATTTTCCCCTTTTAGTTGCATTTGTTTAATTGGTTGGGAATAGAGTAAGAAAGAGAAAAAAATGTAACTGTTCAATGCCACAGCAATCTATTATTTCCTCTAAGTGTAATGCCATTTCTACTACCACTGAATTAAAAATGACCTGCCGTGGGGCAACTTGAAATGTGTTGTGTCCGCCTAGAATATATACTACTTGCATATAAAGGAAATTGTTGAGTGCCCTTAAGGACACATGATAAAATGCAACATTTATTTTTTTCTACAGTTTGAATAATCTTTCTCCCAGAATGACTCATTACGGCCAACCTATTTAAATGTTTCTTTTCTTAAGGTGAAAAGAAAATGTACAGTGCGAGCCCTGTTCACATTAAATTGTGCTTAAAAATATTTCCCCAGTAGCTCCAGAAATCTGAGAGCCATGGTCTGTCACGAAGTAACATTAGCACAAATAGTAACTTATATGAGAATTGTTAATTAGAAGTTAGTCAGCTTTATCTAAGAATTTTACATCAGCAGAGAATTGACTACAAGACACTAAAAACAATTAAGAATTCCCCATGAGGTAATATTTATCTCTTAATGACTGCAGGGGAAGTGATTTAACACGTCTCACTTACTGAACTAATTCTTACACTAATATTGAAGAAAAACTGAGTTAGTAGAATTAAATGCTATCTCCAGATCATTTTATCATCCATCCTTGAAAAAGATGGTGACTCAATTTATATAAAACAGAAGTTAACATTGCCGTGTTTAATTTATGGATTACCGAAGGTGAAGTATTTTGGCCATATAACAAGAATGACATGGTATAAAATATCCACCGTACTTCCGCTCCAAATCCCCAAAAGGGAACATGTCAAAGCAGTTACAATTTTAAAAGGATTTTTGGACTTTTATTTTCTCGGTAAACACTTCCAGAAAATATCCAACCTAGATTTCTTTTGAAGCTACAAAAATCAGTGTTTTGGTTTCTTTTCTTTTTCCCCACCAGCTGTTGAACCCAAATTTCCTTCAATAACAAGTGAAAAAAATGAAATTTCTTTTGATGCTAACCTTTCTCTTGCCTATTTAATACAAGAGCTCTCTGTTTGCTGCTCATTTAGATATTGAGGATGATACGTATTTTTGTGAGAATACTTCTCATCACAGATCTAGGTTAAATAGATGCACGTAGATTCAACAGAGTATTGGGAATCTGTGATATTTCCCAAGTGGAATAAGACATATCTATGAGGCTGGAACTCTCATGGCCTCCCTTGCTGCTTCTCCTGTGAACTTTTATTAAAATTTTATATTCGTTTTGTCTCTTTTAGTCTTTTTTTTTTTTTGTTTCTTTTGTTTTTTTTGTTTTTTTGCTTTTTAAAATATTTCTCTTGCTTCTTTCTTCTCCCTAGGGAGGAAGCAACTTACGAATCCTTGGAGTGGTAAAGTCAGATGAAGGCTTTTATCAATGTGTAGCTGAAAATGAGGCTGGAAATGCCCAGACCAGCGCACAGCTCATTGTCCCTAAGCCTGGTAAGATGAGGGGATCTTTGCTCTGGGACCGGTAGCTATCATTATGCATGCTCCACTTGTAAAATCCGTATTGTTTTCCCTGTCTCTCAAAGTCAATTGGAAATTATTTAATTATTTAGTTTATCAAAGTGTGCATTTACGTATTGATGACATATTCTTTCTAGAAAACTACGTGTGTATCTCCATCCAGAGAGACACTCATGAACAGTAGGTGTTTCTGGTTGTCAAGATAACAATCACTAAATTACTACCTTATCCCCTCTTTTGTGGCCTGCCTTTCTTCTAGTATTCAGGTAAATATAGAATATATATGTATATATATTAATATACATTTTTCCCCTTTTAGTATATATATAATATTTCCCCTTTTATATAAAAATATTTATATAAATAAATATGTATAAATATATATGTTGTATATATATAACATTTATATATATTATAGATATATATTATATATATTACTTCTCTCTATATAGATAGATAGATATAGATATAGATATATGGTCTTGAATCAGTGGAAATTGGCAGAAAAATAGTAGAAATAATCACTTGAAAGTAAAACCATTTTTCTATTTTTTATAAATAGATTTTGATGAAATATCTTTTGTTCAATAATTTACAAAGTTTTTATTTTATTTTGTCCTTTAGTCTTTTGGAAGTTTAATATGGTGGTGCATTCAAAACTATCATAACTCTATTTTACATATGTCTTATAATATCCCCCAAATAACAAAAATCCTGTCAGGAAAAAAGAAAAGAAAAGGAAAAAACAAACTGGTCAGCTGCTCTGAATTGTTGTATCACTAAAGAAAGTCCAAAATATTCATTTTTTTTAAAAAACAGAAATGGTAAATTTGTTTAAATAGATCCAAATACTTTAAAATACTAATATCTTCCAATGAAGTTTTCTTACCACCTGTCATTTATGTTGCTTTCAATTCTTCAAGACCAATTTCCTCCCTCTTGACATGACTCACCACTCTTGTCTCACTCTTTCCCTGCAGTAAGTTTAATAGAAAGTAACCAAAATGTATGAGACAAAGTCTTTCTTAAGCTTCTATCATTTAAAATGTGTCTATGAAGGCCTTATACATTGCATATCCGTAACCAATCATCTGAAGGCTCTTGGACTCTACTAATAATGCTCGTGATGATGAATTTCCATGTTTTTCTTATTTGAAACAAAAAAGCAACCCTATAACAACAGTCCCAGATGAGTAAAGGAACTAAAGGAATTATCTAGGGATTAAAAGGGATAATTAACTCTCATTCAAGATAGCCAATTTCACTGATGGACTATTTCTTTTCCCTCCATTTAATGTGCTTTAAGTGTTCGCGTAACATTATTTGTGTGACAAAGTACATTCTCTTCCGCTGAAACAGTGAGGGATAAGTAGGAGAAAAGGAACATCTAAAATCAGTCTCTAATGTGAGCCAGGCTTTAAGAACTGTGCACCATCTCATTAGTAATGACAGTATGGCCACATTTATGCTAATACTGGTTGCTATCACAAGTCGCAAAACAAGAGAATTCTAGTTAATCTTGATTTTCAGCTATGGCCATAAAGCTGAGGAAAATACTGGATAAGCAGCCCAATGTTTCTAAAACTAGGGGTGAAATAGTTTCTCCTAAGGCTTGTTGACACTGACCAAACACACCCAGTGACCATTCCCTACAATCGCCCATAGGAATGGAGGATTCTTTGAAGTGGTAGAATCCATAGGATTAGAGATAATCACGGCACTTTCCCTTCCACACAAGTCAAGTTGTGGAGACACCAAGAAAACCTCTTGAACAGATTATGTGTGCACGTGTGTGTGTGTGTGTGTGTGTGTGTGTGTGTGTGTGTATCTTTTACTAGAAATTGGCTGTAAAAATGAGAACTGGACAAATTACACAAGCTATAAGTTGTCTGGGACTGTCCCCAAGGATTCTGGGAAAAGAAAGGGGAAGGCAGCTGTAGGGAGAAGCTCTCTTTCCACCTTGGGAATGAACAAAGATGTGAGTTGCACTTGAAGATAGCAGGGCTGAAGTAATTTTGAAGGATTATGCCTGAGAGGTCCTGCCCGCTGAGGCTCGCCAATCAGAAGAGAGACACGGGAGCTGGCCCATTGGCCAGGTAGACCATGCAGAGTCCAGTGAGCACATTCCCAAGGGGAGTTTGGGAGTCTCTGAAGAACCCACAGAGCTGCCTCACAAAAAAGAGGCTCATGGATGCCTTCCATTTTGAGAGCAAATCCATCCTCTCCTGGCTGTCTGACCCTGGAGAAGCCCTAACTAGAGGAGAAAAAAATAGATCTAAGAGACTGCAAAAACAATTGACAGGCAGTCCCACAAGCTCTTCTTCACTTTGGTCTCCGGTCTACTCTGATAAGTGGGAAGAAACTTTAAATTGAACATTAGATTGATGTTTTGTTTTAGATGTGTGTGTGTGTATGTGTGTGTGCACACGTGCACACATGTGCATGGTTATTGTTTGTTGTTTTTACTACCTGAAGATAGGCTTTTAAGATATTGTAAGCTGACCCGAGGACCAAAGGAGTGACCCAAATTGCTATCAGGGATAGGAAATAGATCTGACAAGGTGTGTATGAAAGTGGATCACAGGATAAAAATGAAACTGTTTCCTCTTAATTTTCTAGCAGTTCAGCTCATTCAATAAACCAGTTATAAGCATCCAGCTCCACTTTCCCCAGCAAGCTCTGATTTCAACAGGTAGCCATTTATTACAAGTATCTTGTATTCCACCTGGGCCCTGAGTCATTTATGTCTAAGTCACCATACAAAGCAAGGCTCCCCTTAGCAGGTGAGTCATTTCCCTCCTCACTGGGGCAAGCCTCTGTGAACCTGGTTAATTCATTCTTCCAAGTAGAGGGTAAAATATTGTCAGTGGATTCTGCACTCGTCATCAGTGTTTATTGTATTTGGCGACAGATTAGAATAGAAAATAAAAGAAAATGAAGATAAAAATCTGAAAGCTTGGCAGGACACTGTTGTGACTGTTTTACACACACACCCTTATAAGTGATGGACTGCTTTTTCCTGGCTCTTAATTCGGGTCTTCGTACAATGCTTCTCCAGCTCCTCCGAGATGCAGTGTAGGCCATATGCACAGATGGTGGAGAGGCCAGCTATAAATATAAATTCAGCAATGAGGCTGACCATGGTGGGAAGAACATAGCCCTCTCTGTTTAAGTTTCAACAATAAACGGCCACCATGTATTTTGAGGCACATCGTGGGCTCATATGGCCAGCTGTTCAGCTTTGGTCTGTCCACAGGCTTGTGGCTGAGAGTTACTCTTGGCAGCCATAACAATCTGCTCCTCACTGAAGCACACACAATGACCTATTCCAGCCACTGGCCACTGTTAATGGATATTTACATAAGCCTAATGAAGTTTCCACGTAGTCTTTTATATACAGTTAGCTATTCCCACTCTAGCAATTAGTGACTTAGGAAATAAAGTAAACATAATCCACTAAATTAAACTGAGTTAATGACTTGTTTTGCTCTCCAGAAAGTAAGTTTGGGAGAAATATCGAGATGTGTGTACTATAACAGGTGAAATATGTACACAGGTCAAGAGGATCAATGGCATTTAAAAAAGTCATCATACTGTAGGGAAGTCCTATCAATAACATATATATGTAACACCATAATGCTATATACACAGTGCTGGACTGCTGCCTCCCTGCCTCCCTCTCTTTCTCACACACACGCACATAATGCCTGAAAGCACAGATGTTCTACATTCTTAAGATTTTACATATGCAGCAGAAAGATTTAGCCACATTATATAAGTGGTGGTGAATGGAAATTAAAATATTTTTGCTGATTTATATTACTTGTATTGTTAATCTCTTCTAATAGCTAAGGAAAAGTTTTATTGTTGTTGTTTTAGTTTATTGGGGGGGGGCACATTGGTTAAGAAGTTGCCTTTCCAAAAGAAGGAAGCTAACTGTAGCTCCAAGTCACCACTCAGTGAACAGACCAGCCAGAAAGTATCAAGAGTCAATGCGTTAGGTGTCACAAGTACAAGGTTTCAGTAGCCACATTTGCAAACGTGTAAGCAGTTAAGTTAGGATCCTGTTGGCGTAGTGGATGTCAATGAATTATTTACTCTCAAGTTATCCAGTAAATTGGGGTGTGGACCTGTAGTAATTAAACTTAGAAAACTATTTGATAGCTGGGTGGAAAAGTTAGCAATTTTCTTTTGATGAGAGGGTGTGGGATAGGGAACAAGGCTGGAAAGATAAGATAGATCTAACATATCAATTATCTCTAAGCTGATTGTACTCCTTTCAGCTGCTGGGTGGCATTCCGTTTCCTGGCAGTGGTCTGCAATGAAGGACATTGAAAATACATAACCGTTGGCCAGGAATGCTGAAGGCCAGGGAACCAGGAACACATGCAGTGATGATTAGGCCATATGCAGTCTGGAATATTTTTAATTTAGTGGCAGAAATAGGTAAAGATAGAATACAGTTGCCATGGGAAGAAATAATGTATTCTTCATATTCTAATATGCCCCAAGAAAAGCTACGTGGTCGAAATGAATGCATGCCATTGTAAACATTCCCTAAGTATCGATTTGTTTAGGAAAGACACCCTCTCATGTCTTCCACAGAAGAAGTAAATATGGACTATGTAGTCCATGTTAATATTGAATGTTTTCTAATGCTAGTTTTGTTTGTGTTGTTTTTTTCCTCCAACACTGGTAACGAAATAAAATTCCGCCCTGTAGGAGGCAAAATATATTAGTTCGGCATTTAGGGAAATGTGCGCTTTTATCAATCCCCTGTTCTCCCTTAGGCAAGGCTACTGATTACAAATAACATTGATTAATTAAAATTAACATAAATCAATTAATATTAATTAAAATTAACATTAATTTTCAAAAATTTATTAAGGCAGTATATCATATAGCCCAAAATTAGCAGAAGTATTTCAGTCTGCTCATGATCACTAAGGCATAACATCAGAAGCTTTGTTTTGTTTTGTTTTGTTTGGATCCGTTTTTGTGACGTATTCCCTCTTGCTGTGAGAAGAATACCTTCAAATCCAAATAGACAAGAGGACTATCTGAACGCGAATCTGTATAATTGTATATTAACTGCAACTAATGACAGTGTCTCTTACTAAATATCGACTCTTACATAGTAAATTCAGTAGTATTATGTGAAGCAATGAAAAATTGTACAATTAGTCTTAACACTTCAAAATCTGTTAGAATTTATGAGTATAACAGCACATAAGCAACTATGTAAGACATTGTAACCAAAACTAATAGGAAGTACTTCTCAATATCATATTAGTCACTGGTGGTCAATTAAATTGAATTTTTGTCTCTTGTATGACAAGGGTTACCATGACTTAAATGCTCAGTTTTATTTAGTGTGGGATCAAATAGTTCCTGGACTTCTGTAGATAATTTAGATGGGCCAGTTCCATATACTAGACTAACATCTTTGTGGATCCACACTAGATATGGAGTCATTAAATGGTTTCCTCCTACAAAGCGAGATGCTCATTAAAACTACAAACATTCTCTTTAGTTTTCCGTCATTGAGTCTGAATGAATAAATAACTTAGTGTTTTTGAAACATATTACCTATGTAGCGATGTTATAAGCTCCTAAGTTTTCCATGAACATTTTCCCTTATAAACCTTGGTAATTAACTGTAGCTAATAGGATACAGAACCAGAATTTTCAAGGTAGTTTATGATGTCAGCATGTATGGCCATTAATGTGTTTAATCTGCTGAAAGGTTATTTTTGCTTGCCAAGGTAGAGCTAAAATAAGAGGATGGTAGTCCATGCTGTTTTATTTCCTACTTCAAAGCACCCTTTCCTTTGAGTGTTGACACTTTTCTGAGGGGTTTAGTGATGGCCTGAGTTTGGCATAAAGCAATCATTTAACCTTTTATTATATAGCTTTCACATTTTTTTCTAGTTTACCTATAGAGCTTTAAAAACATAATGGAAGGGGCGCCTGGGTGGCTCAGTCGGTTGGGCGGCCGACTTCGGCTCAGGTCATGATCTCGCGGTCTGTGAGTTCGAGCCCCGCATCGGGCTCTGTGCTGACAGCTCAGAGCCTGGAGCCTGCTTCCGATTCTGTGTCTCCCTCTCTCTCTGCCCTTCCCCTGTTCACGCTGTGCCTCTATGTCTCTCAAAAATAAATAAACATTTAAAAAATTTAAAAAAAAAAGAAATAAAATAAAAACATAATGGAATATAGAATATATGTATGGACAGAATCACAGGCAATGTTGCCTAACCTTTCCAACTCTATGTCTTCTCAGTTATAAAATGCAGTAGATGATCTTCTCAAAGATTTATTTCAATAAAATATGTAAAAGAGATTTGTAGGCTCTAAATTGCTACCCAAATGTTACCCAAATGTTAGTTAGTCTTCTGCTAGTTTGTTTGGTCTCAAGAAAAATAGCAGGCATTTAATAGGGTGTGTACAATGATGGCTTTCTTCTGGCGTTATTTTTTCGTCCTTCAAGAAAAGAATTAATAAACAAGTATTTCAATGACAGCATCCATTTGAGTTTAAGTTTTTAGCCCAGTGGACAAGGTTAAGAGGAAAGGTTTGTTTCAAAATGACTGCTAGTGGAAGGGCTTGCTGCAAGGTTTGCAGTATCAGTTTAATGACTTGCTCATTCCAGGTTTATGTCGGCAGAAGTTTCTCAGCAAATAAAGGCTTGTCATTCACCTTGTCCTTGGTTCAGCATGTGCTTCAAGTAGGAAGCTAGCTCAGTGCTAATCAGGAGGATATGGCTCTATGGCAGACTTTGAAATTAGAAATGAATTCTACAGTAATATGAAGTATCCTGATACCAGTGATAACTATAAATCTATACAATATGGAAGACTTGATAGATTCATAAATATTGATCATATCATACATTGATGGTAAACACCCAGAAGAGTGTTTTTTTTTAACCTCTATAGGGAGGATGTGGAAAAGAATCTTGATTTTTATGGGGAATTCAAGTGATCATGTGCTTGTTATATTTCTACCTTTTACTGATAAATCACCCCTTGATAACAGGTGTGTATACACACAAACCATACACATGTAAATATATATATATTTTCTTTCATATATGTGTTATATATATACATACATATATATATACTCTCATATTATTATTAGAAAATGTAATTAATGTAATAATTAGAGGGAAGTATATAGAATTAAATAGTTAAAATTATATAGGTATAATTTTTAACTATTAGGTGATAATATCAACACTGATAGAACTATAGTGAAATGGCACTGATATACATAGGTTGAAGGAATGAATTACAATTACAATACAGTCAGAAAAAGGACCTCAGATGATCCCAGTAGAAGCTTTGAAACTGGAGATATCTCCTCAGGCTATCCTGTCTTATAAATATCTACTTATAGGTCTTTAACCTATAATGTAATTCCACTGGAAAAAAAATAAGTTAATAAGCCTAAATGACTAATATGTGCTATGGATAGCTTTGTTAATTTGTATTGACAAATATCCACCAAGATCCCTAGATAACCTTACTTTTCCTGACTATATTGACAAAATATATTTCTTTTATTTAGATTATGTCTGAGTTTTATATATTTTAGAACATAAGAAAATTCACTTGAAATAAAAAATAATCCATTCTCAAAGTAAAGCATGTGTTGTAAACCTAGAAAAATCAAGTAGAAAAGTCATTTTCACATATTTCCTGATATTTTTCAGTTCTACTTTCTATTTAAATGAAGAGCTACCTGAAATCAGGTAAAATATTCTTTAGTTCCAAAAGATGTCAACTGAGTTTATGTATATGAAAATGTACAAAAGCAGAATAGACTATTTTGAATGGAGAAGAATGATTCTTTCTCTAAATGGTTTTCTCCTAACGGCATAACAGTTACTTGGAAGAAGAAAGAAATAAAAATACTATGTAACTTATTTTATATTTTACTCTTGCCCTGTCATCTGGATTTTATAAATAGAAAGAAGCAAGAGATACCAGAATTGGTCGTCCATACATAAGCCTTTGGATCTCATGAATGCTGTGTCCAATTTCTGACATATAGGCCACCTGCTTACTTTTCGTACATGAGCCTTACTTCTCATTATTTAATATG
This sequence comes from Paguma larvata, assembly GCA_030068075.1. Classification (NCBI taxonomy): domain Eukaryota; kingdom Metazoa; phylum Chordata; class Mammalia; order Carnivora; family Viverridae; genus Paguma; species Paguma larvata. Next base: position 21,225,966 of record CM057835.1, on the reverse strand, counting down.
AGCCTTTGAGATATTCTGATCAGATATTTTAGGCCTTTAACACACTTGCCTAGAAAGGATAACATGACCCTTGGGGAAATTCAACCAAGTGAAGTGGTAAATACCTTTTGCTTTTTATATCAGGAACAATAACAATGACAATAAAACTTCTTACCAAGTATGTAATATCTTGCACATAAAACATTATCCTAGAAGTTATTCCTATATTCTGAATGTAGATGCTACTTAAAATTGTTCAAGCTTCTAGTCTAATAGAGAAGTTTGAAGCTGAACAAAACATTACCATGAGTCCCTAGAGTATGTAAATAGAAGAGGCAGGGGTAACACAATGGAGAGCTTAAGCAACTCTTTCTATGGGAATCAGAGGAACTCATTGCTGAGGATATGACATCTGAGCTGAGATGCACTTTGAAGTAGAAATATGATTTTGCCGAGCTGTCAGGAAGGGCAAAGAAATGACTGATAGAAGAAATGTTACACCCAAAGCCTAGGGAAATGGCATAGAAGCAGAAGTATATGTTCAGAGGAGAATGTGTAGCTCAGTAAAACTGGAGAGAGAGGCAGGCTGGATCACAGAGGCTCTTTTTTGAATATGCCAAGAAAGTAGGGCTTTTTGTGTAGGCTATGTGGGATTTTGATGGCTAGAATGTAAAGGATGCTATTGGTGTTTTCAAAAGAGAACTCTGGAAGTAGTAAGGATGATCGCTACATTGGCAGTGGTGGAGACAGACTGAAAATAGCAAAACTAATTAGAAAGGTGTATCAGTAAGAGGCTAGGCAAGACAGAACAAGGCCACCCACCACAACAGTACAGAAAGAGTGAGCAGGTATGTTAGATCTTCAAAACATGGCGATTATCTACTAATATACATAGACCATTTAAGAACCTGGGATGATTCCTAGATTCTTGATTTAACAGAATATATGGCAAAGCCATTACTTCCAAAGCTGACAGATCACAAAGAGAAACATAAGTGTATTTTTACAGAGTCTAGATTTTGAGTTCAGTGAGGACCCCTGTCTTGATCATCTCTGCATTTCAAGCACCTGTTAAAGGGCAGGCACTCAAATACTCATTACTAGTTAATTGATAATCCTAAGTAGTATAAACCATTATAGATTAGAAGATGAAGCAAAAAAGGTAAATATTTTAAAGATCTCAGAGCATATAATTGAAATAGATAAAGTTAATAGTCTGACTGAAAAACAATATTCTGTCACGTAGATGAGAAAGACTAGAGCAGAGGAAAAAAAATAATAAATACAGATATTTTGTAATATACCCAGAGGGAAATAGTTATGGTGTGAACAGAGTGGCAATTCTGCTCCCAGAGAGAAAGAGAAATCCAAAGAGTAATATGGAAGAGGAAATGGTTACCAGTTTGCATTTGAATTGAAAAGGAGCATTTGATGCTGACTGGAAATCCTGTAAGTTATTGGCATTGCTGATGGTAATGAAAAGCTTAAGGGAGAGTTGATGGGGCCTTATTATGTACCCTAAGTTCTTTGATAGAATATAAGTGATGAGATGATTCCTCCTTGCTGAACGTATTTTCCCCAGCTTTGAAGAAGGGATTCGTCCTGCTGCCATGTTGGAAGAATGGATTAACGGGTTATGCATGAACATGAGATAATCATTGAGTACTGTCACTCCCAGGTCTGGGACATATTGATTTGATTAGCCCTTAACTATCAGAAGAGTAAAAGTGATCGCTTCTTTTTATTCCCTCTCTTCTTTGTCTCTCCTCTGTCTGTGGCAGACACAGATTAGAACCAAGAAATAAATTAGAAATAAAAGGACTAACTTTAGCTCTCTGCCATCTGGAAATAAAATCCATTTAATTTACCCTGACTATCCTTGTTATAGTATTAAATATAGACTAAGTAGTTTAATATGGATTGATGTAATGAGTTCACAAATTGATTTTGCGGTATATATTTGCTCTAGGAAATAAACATCTGCTTACTATGGCTTGAAAGGCATACCTGTATGTGGACTCACTTTGATATGATGAATGGATTTTCTTAAAAAAAAAAAGTAGGAAATCTAATCCAGGATTATTTTATCATCCAGGTCTTTTTAAAATGCAGAGTCAAAACGAAAACAAAACTGATTTAGAAGCTTCAGGTATCTCCTAGGGGAAGCAGTCTCTCTTTTGGGCGCTGATGCTAATGTCTCATCTCTGAGTGACAGGATTAAAAATAAAAGACCTTGACCCTGTGTCTGTGAAGCTTCCACTTCATCTTTTCCCTTGTTCAAGAAAGTCATATCCACCTTATTTAAATATTAATTATTTAACCTGAACTGTATGCAATGAATTTGTAAAATAAAACCCTTGCAAGTTTGAAGATGAATCCAGAGAGGTGCCTCTCTTAGCCAGGCCCCCACCTTCCCTATCTCGGGTGGCCGAATTTGATGTAATTGTAATTGGTGACAGGATATGTCAGCCAATCATTCTCAGAATGGCTACTAACATTTGTAATTATAATGTCCTTTATTCCTATTTAAATTCAACAGTATCTTCACATTACGATTCTTTCTCTTGAAACATGGAAATTTGGGTGTAGGGGTTGGGGGTCGTTAAGAGACAGGATTTTGCTTTCTTGAAATCTACACTTTTTCTGTCTGTCCCATCTCTCTACGGCACCATAGACAGGGGAGGCCTGCTATCAAGAATGGTAATTTACAATCTAAGGATACTTAATCTAAAATCTGTCCTTGTCAAAGGAGAACACATTGGTCCCCATGCAGCAGTAATGGAAATTTTATTTCAGCATAAGATTCAATGCAGGCTTTCAATTGTATTCTTTAAACTACCCGTCCTTATCAATTTATGCGATGTACAGGATTTGTGGGTCTTTAACCTCATTCCACTTTTAAAATAGAAAACACTAAATGTAGTAAATACTCTAATCCACATTGAAAATGTATAAATTAACCTCATAAACTGCCTGTAAACAAAACAACAAAATGTTATATAGTTATGACTGAATCTAGCTTTATTATTAATCATTTCTCCTGGTGATTAAAATGTGACTCTCCAAAGAGACCTTCTTCCCCAACAGACTTGACTCTCTTTCACTGTAACCACTTTATATTCTAAAGTTAGTTTCCTTAATTTCCACTTTCATATGCATTAGGGTTTTGCCTACTGAGGCTGTTAAAAAAATCGTAGTTGAAGAATATAATACTTTAAAGTAAAAATTGCATCAGGTAGCCAAGAATTAAAATAAATAAATATATAAAGTCTGTATAACCATTTTTTACTGAAAAATCACTAAACAACATGCTAAAATAAACTACATATCAGTGACATTTTTTTTAACGTTTATTTATTTTTGAGACAGAGAGACAGAATGTGAGCAAGGGAGGGGCGGAGAGAGGGAGACACAAAATCCGAAGCAGGCTCTAGGCTCTGAGCTGTCAGTACAGAGCCCAACTCGGGGCTCAAACCCACAAACCACGAACGAGATCATGACTGAGCTGAAGTCACACGCTTAACACACTGAGCCACCCAGGCACCCCTCAACGACATTTTAAATTAGTTATAATGGATATTTTGCTTTAACTCTATTTATCAACCCTTGTTTTTTTTAGAAACCTTTGATGATGTCATAGTTTCCATGTGGTATATACAAAATCGTTTTGCTTCAGCAAACACATATCCTGATTTTATTGCCCCTGGTATTCTGGCCTAGGATTAGTTAACTAGCAATAGCTAGCCTAGGAGCCCTTGCCTCAGTGGGTTTCCATTCTCTCATTCCTTATTTATTGTATTTATACCTGCTTCTGTGGATCCCTAAATTCTACACCTCACTGGTTTCTACATCTTTCTACTCCTGCAACACTGACCCATTCTTTCCATCATAACAGATTTTACTAGGGAACATTTAATTCTGAAATCCTTTTCACCTTTACCTTTTTTCCACTAACTTACCCAAGCCTTCATGGACCAACAAATCAATACAAAATGAAACAAAATAAACCCATCACTATCACATCATCATCATCACCATCATAATCATCTCCTTCTCCTCCTCCTCTCCTCCTCCTCTCCTCCTCCTCCTCCTCCTCTCCTCCTCCTTCTCCTCCTCCTTCTCCTCCTCCTTCTCCTCCTCCTTCTCCTCCTCCTCCTTCTCCTCCTCCTTCTCCTCCTCCTCCTTCTCCTCCTCCTTCTCCTCCTCCTTCTCCTCCTCCTCCTCCTCCTCCTCCTCCTCCTCTCTCCTCCTTCTCCTCTCTTCTCCTTCTCCTCCTTCTCCTCCTCCTCCTTCTCCTCCTCCTTCTCCTCCTCCTCCCCCTCCTCCTCATCACAACATTTATTTTTCTCTTCTGTGTTTTAACACAATGTTGTCTCCCAAATCTCAGTTCCTCTGTTTTCCAATTATCCCAAATGAGAGTGGCAGTTAGTAGGCCAGAGATGGCTTATTGATGACTGTGGATGAAATATACAAGGATATAAATTCCATACATTCTTACCGTAAGAGATGGCATATATCCAAGTTGCCTTGGAAATGACTTGATTTCTGCTACATGAAACCCTTGAGGCCTGAAGCGTAGCACAGGTCTAGTTTAGATGGTTAGCAACATCGATGAGCACTGATGAGATTAAAAGTGTATACTGCATGTTGGGCCAGTTTCTCCTAAAATGTATGATGCTGTCAAGAGTACTAAAACTGGACTATCTAAGACTTCTTTCTGTTGTCTATTTTTTAGAATCCTCCAGGGAACAGTTTGTGTTCTAAAAAGCATTACTGACTCAAATGTATTATCCATAACTAGCACGATTCCTTGCATACTAGTTGTTAGAATGACTACATTTTAACTTTCTTTGCTATTCACAATAAATTTAAAGACAAAAAGATGCCAAGAGTTTATGATAATATGCTGTTATTTAGAGACAATCAGGTGGAAAATCTAGTTTTTGTTTGTTGTTTGTTTTTTCACCTATGCGTGGAGACTTCATGAAAATTTTGGAGTATTCATGTCAATAGTCCAATTCACCTACAGTGTTTCCAGACATTTAAGGCTTTGAGGAAGAAAATGAATGGCTGTAGGGATGGCAGCAGAAATTGTGGTTTACAAGCTTTTTCAATGGCACAGACATCTGAACATCAAAGGGTAAACACGGATGTGGTAGATTTCAATGCTTCAATTTAGTCAAGTAAAACAAAATTTCTCATGGTTTTCCTCCTGAATGGTTCTAAGTGTAGTGTAGGTCCAATGATAAATTTTGTATAATACTTGGCAAGTAGATACAAAGGCATAGCCACACTTCTTTATGTTCTGGGGGTTGTGGCAGGACACGTGTTCCTGCTCATCTCTTGGCTCACCTGTCGGCACAAGGCCTTACTTTCTGCTTCATGCCTTACCTTCGGCTCCAGCTTCTCCAACTCTTGGGCTAGGTGCGTGTTTAGGTATGAGATGGAGATGGTGAGAGATTGATGTGGATTCTAGTTTATCCTCATGAGTTCCATCTAACCTTAGCAGATTTTTTCTTATCCTTGCTTTCTCTGGTTCATATCTGTCTTCCCTTCTCAACCTCCTGCTCTGATAACTTCAAGCTCAAGGACCAGACTCAGAAATAACAGCCTTACCTTCACTGTGTGACCAGCCCTTAAAGCTGTGTATTATTTAATCAAGCAGTAGAACCTCCCTCCCACCCTTTGATTCTAATGCTTTTATCAAAACCTGTGATTGCTACAGTGGAGAAATGGTAGAAGTAATAAAAGTGGCCAAAAAATTTGGGAAATGGATGAAAACTACTGAAGAGAGAGACACTTGGATGGTTTCACTAAGCTATACTCTAATAATATTTAGTCTTTTTTCTTTAAAAACTGTTTTAAAATTATCATTATCTACTTGAGTTATAAGTTTCAAAATTCAAGTCTCAGTATACAAGGATCACAGAAATAAAGCAATAGCATTCTTAATTCAAGAGAGGTTTAATAAAAGAGCTATTAACAAAGGTGTAGGAACATAGAGAGAAAATAAACTTATTTAAAATCACCTTATTTGGGGGCACCTGAGTGGCTCAGACAGTTGAGCATCTGACTCCTGATTTCAACTCAGGTCATGATCCCAGAATCCTGGGATCGAGCTCCACGTTGGGTTCCGTGCTGAACATGGAGTCTGCTTAGGATTCTCTCTCTTCCTCTGCCCCTCTTCCCCACTCATGCTTGCTATAAATAAATACATTAAAATAGAATAAAATTAAATTAAATTAAATTAAATTAAATAAAAAACTGGATTCCATAGTGTCAAGTTCTCATTACTATTTGTTAACTTAAGTAAGCTCCCCAGATCACCTAGTCACCTTCTTAAGTTTCTTTCTTAAAGACCCTGCAAGGCATTGTTTTAAGGATTTACCTGGATTGTTTAAACCCTGCCTACTCAGCATAATCAAATTCTGGTGTCAGGAGTAGAGAACCCATTAAAATGATCCTCTTAGAACCTTCTATGCAACCTGGCTGTCTTCTACATTTCTTTTCAACAAAACACAAACTTTTTAGAAAGTAGAACAATCACATCTCCCTCCAAAACCATGTTGCTCTGTTGCTGGTTCTTAAACTTAGATACTGCAAAGTTATTCATTTTCAGATGTTTGCCAAAATGGTTCTCCTCTAAAAAATTATCTGTCTTTTTGGATCGATGATGAAAGAATGAACAGAATCCACCATTCGAGCAGGATAAGTAAGCACTTTATTTTTTTGCACCAAATCCCTGTCTATGCCTCCCTTGCTTCCCATGGTCTGTTTTCTTATATCACTGCTACCTCATACCTCTTAACAATGATGGTATTATCATTCCCAGCAATGGTTTCCTATTCTTTTGCATTGTATTTAAATTGGTATCCTTAAGAACAAAGTTAACAATTATATAGCTCTCATTTTGAATATTAAAGAAGATTGGCCAGCAATGAACATGAACCCAACACTTGAAAAGTTTGTGATGCTTAACAATATGAATATACTCGAAGCACTATATCCAGTCATGTGTCATTTATAATAAATACGGCCAGGCTTTCCTCATGGTAATATGACTAACGCAATCATTAGTTTTATAAAGCAATGCGATGCTTGCATTCTTATCATTTTTTAAAATAATTCTTTTTCCTTTCATGCCTCTGCTCTTCTTCTCTATCTTATTTTCTCTGGAAAAGGGGAGACGAAAATGTGTGAGATATGAGAGGATACAAAAACATGAAAAATTACATTCTTGGTACCATCCAAGAATCCAAGGCCTAAACTCAGGCCTTTTTACAGCCGGGGCTGCACACAGCTTTCAGGGTGCAGGGACACTTCGGCCTTTGCAAATCTCTTTATCCATTAAAGAAAAAAAAAATTAAGAATTGTATTCTATAACTTTGTATAAAGACTAATATAATTCAGGCTGGGTTATATTTCCTTTTTTCTTTGCCGATTAAAAAAATAATAAATAAAGTATCTTCCTTGGTCCCTAAAAGTCCCAAAGACCCTCAATACTGTACCCACTGGAGCCAATGGATAAATCAGACCTGTTACAGCAACACAATGATTACACTTTCAGCAAATTCGGCCTCCCTTTCTAAGTGCTCTGAAGTCTTTGGATACATGACAGTTAATCAATTGTTTCATTATCCCAAATTTCATATTATTTAATAAATCATTTTTATCTCAAAATCATTTTTATGTCATAGGTATATTCTGTAAGGTTGTGCCAATTAATTTTTTAATCAATGGACTCATTCTTTTTCATTAATCTCTGTTATCACTACAAAGGAATTAAAGTTTTATTTCATATCAATTCCCAATTCAAATAGCCTCTATCATTTAAGCTTTGAGAATTTTGACCTCTAATTTCTTACCACTCCCTCCTATTGTTGACATAGAATTTCATCCTGGAGTTCTTGTTCTGTCACATATACTCATGTTTGTGAAAAGTGATAAAGGTTAGAAAATCTTTTACTAACAAAAATGATTATTCCTAACTTATCTGTGATGTCACTTGTTATACTAACATATCTGGTTTTTTTCTTAAAGAAATAAATATAAGAAATATTTTAATACTCTTGATATTACTCTTTAAAGGCAAATAGTTATCTACATTATTTAAGGAGCAATTAGATCTCTAAATACCAGTTTATGAGGGTAGTGCATGCTTTTTGCCATCTGATAATGAAAACTATCTTTTCACTGTGCTAGAACTTGGCTCAATACTCAGTGCTATGCAGAAAGATATTCCGGAAATGATGTTTTGAGGGGTGTTTTAAGAAATATGCAGTGGTTTTGTTGCTAAGACTATCTTAACCAGTTCAACCAAGTTACTAAGATTAATAGTTTTTCACAGTTTATCTAGAATGTCTTAGAGTTCAGGAGAATTTGGGTGGTAAATGCTGGTGGCATGCTCTCCAGTTAACTTACAGCCTTATTTGGTTGACGCAATGTGCCCCGGGGTCATCTTGTCCACAGCGCCTGTGGACAGCTGCATCTCAATGGAATGTCAGGAGTTGGTGCAGAATTCCAGCATCTTTTTCACATCCCAAAGCAGTAGTTCATTCCTCAGGGGTGTCAGTCTCAGCAGGAGTTGAGCCCCAACTACCTACAGCTTGGAAATATAAGAGAGATGGGCTATCTTAGTGGGTACATGCTAAGTTGGAAACTGCAAATTGAGACTTCCAATAAATTTGATGCTCAATGTACTTAGAACTTGCATAGCCCTTATAAATGCAAGCAGCTTCAGCTAGCTTTTCATCTCTAAAATACTGGGAGAATGATATTATCCAAGGGAATAACATAAAAAATTATATCATTTATATATTATATAAATTATAAATTTATATATTTACTTTGGCCCTTTTACATAACAACAAAAACCAAACCAAAACCAAACTAAAACAGAAACCTCTTTCCTTTTTAATAGACAGTGTTTAAAATTCAGTAAATTCTAAATGCCATTGATTAACGAAAATCTATTGGACTGAAATTTTCACTGATTTCTCATTTTAGACTTTCAGATCATTAAGGACTCTGAACTCTCTTTATTATGAGAATTCTGAAAATTCTAAGAGATTTAGTACAATGGTGGATTGCTATAGAATAGCCTTTTTTGTTATTCATAGACTCATTATACTGGTGATCAAAGTGATTTCTTAGACTTCAAATTTAGAGAAGATGTTAGTGTTAATCTTAAGTAGAATACATTTAAACGGGTTTTAAAGAATTATTTATCATTAGAATACCTAGTGGGTTTTTTTTAAAGTTTAATGTACCCAGGAAGTTGTATTTTTAATAAGCAACTCAGGTGACTTTTAAAATCAAACAAGTTTTTGGAGCCAATGCCTTAAGCAAGTGAACTATATAAATATTGTATTCTTTCCTCTTAATTTCTGCTTTATTTCTGATTCCCTTCCCTCCCAGAGATGTAAATGCATAATTAATTATTAGAGGAATTGACAATTAGTCCATGATTAGAAAATGGACATTTTTAACCAAGCACACCATCTATACTTATGATAGAAGTATAGATGTTAAATGATGTTTTGTTATAACTCATAAATCTGATATAATATCAATGTTTTCACTGTATTACAAGAATCTATTTTAGGAATAGAAATTTCCTAGGTAGATATTTTGGCAGAATAAGAAAGAAATTGAATCTGTGACTACTCTGTGAATATGTTGGAATTCATGAAACTCAAGATCTCACGTGTGTGAAATCCTCGTAGATGTGCCATTAACTGATAGTATTTGGAGGGATTAGATTTCAAATATTTATTTTACTTACAATTATCAGTCTACCTTTCTCTCTTTGAGGTAAGGGTCCTTAATTTTCTTCCATATATCCATGCCAGTACCCATCACAGAATCTGATATGTCATAGACACTGGAAGACTTGTTGAGGAAACAAATTACTACTTGGTTATGTATAAACAAACACACACACACACACAATATAGTGTTTTTAAAAATTTTTTTTAACGTTTATATATATTTTTGAGAGACATAGAAACAGAGCATGAGCAGGGGAAGGGCAAAGAGGGAGGGAGATACAGAATCTGAGGCAGGCTCCAGGCTCTGAGCCGTCAGCACAGAGCCCCGATGCGGGGCTCGAACTCACAGACTATGAGATCATGACCTGAGCCGAAGTCGGCCGCTTAACCAACTGAGCCACCCAGACGCCCCAATCTAGTGTTTTTAATGCTAGCAACTGAATCACATGAATAGATTCAAAGATACATCATTTCTCTAATACGGACAGCTCTGTTACTGTTAAATGTGCACACTATGACATTACTATATTACTGTTATATTACTGTTATTGTCATTATGAACATTCACATTAAAATAATGTGTGCTTACATATGGGCTTTAATATTGATAACAAAACATCATGAAAAACCTATTACAATTATATCACACATCTTATCACCCTAGGTAAGAGCTGGATGCACAGAATTTGCCAACAAATATCTAAAGATTGTCAGCCCTGGCAAATAATCATCAGAAGACCGACCGAGCGTCTTTTCCGTTCGATATATTTGAGCCCACGACGTATTTTGAACTCTGACCTCAGAGAAGGAAGCTTTGGGCATGTTAACAGGATAGATCAGCCAAATTCCATCTGTCTGATCTTATTAGGATATCCTCAGGATTTAGGTTCTGACCTTCTATAATTATTGACACCTATTTAATTTATCTTTTCATCCGTAGCCAAGCCTAGTACAGCTGCTATGGCACATGTAAATACATCACTGTTGCCAGCGCAGGCTGATTGGCATTCATGCTTGAGTGTCTTTTTTATTTTCTCCTTGGCTGCCGGGAGTAGCCTGAGCAGCACGGAAACTAAAGAGCTTCATCTATTAGGCATGACAGATTTGTATTCAGCGGTAAACGCCTGACCCTGCTCTACTGCCTCATCCATTCCCATCATCCTCTCGCCAGATGAAAGAGTCTGCTGAACTCCTGCTTCCTGGCCGTTTCCTTGGCAACGATAACTGAGTCAATCTGAGAGAATAACTAATAGAATACCCTGGTAGTGGGATTAAGTGCTAAAATAAGAAAAAAAATCAAATAAATTTTAAAAACCATATCACCCGTAGAGTTATAAATGAGGAATGTATAAAACTGAGATTTAAAAAAAATACCCATCAGTGAAATTATGATTTTATATTAACCTGTTTCACTTTGTGGTAATACAGATTTTTCCCAAGGTATTCCTAGTCTGAGAACAGAGTATTTAAGCTTTTAGTATCCATTTGAGTTTTGATGAAAACGGGTTACTTTTGTAATAAAACTTGTATTGTTTTAGATGTCGAATGAGTGGGTGGGAGATGTGTGCAGACAAGGGTCTGGCCTGGAGGACTTGCAATGGAATATGCACTATCTCTTTTTCTCCTTTTTCTGAAGGCAATATGCCTTCATAAGGTATTAAACCTGAAAGATCATAAACCTGCAAGTTTCATTTTTCTTTGGGATTCTGTCACTTTTAGCCCCAATTCTTACTATCTGAAAGATTCATCAGCATTCTTACTTTGTATTACTTTTTTGACAACACATCACAAGATTCTCAAAAGTCTAAGAATCCCTGTGGAATTCTTAAATTTACAGTGAAATTCATAGCATCAGCTGGAAACTAAACCCCTAAATTGGTGAAACTTTGATGGAATTTTATCAAACGATTCCCAGTGACTTTATGTCTTAATAAGAATGCGTGCAATTAAGAGATTCCGTATAGAGAGAGGCAGCAGAGATTGTAGGATATCTGGATAAGAGAATTTCCATTCTGGACATCCCCAGTGATTCCATCATTCTTTATTCATTTTGCCTTGGGTGCAGAGAAATTTTAAATGATTTCTATAAATCTATTTTGCTATTATTCCAAATTTATCTACTGATATTTAATATTTATTGAGGCTACTTAACATATAGATGTACTTGACTAGGTCTGATAAATAATAGAGGATAGTAATATAATAACACTAATTTAGATAATCTTCTACTCTAGAACCCTGTATTAAAGCTTAGCATTATTTGTATTATGGTTGTGTAGTGCTATTACTACAAATTCTGAGAGTACAGTTAACCTCTATAATAAAATTCATAATCATAATTACAGTCGGCAACAGGATTTAACAAAGCTTATTTACCTGTTTTCTAATTAAAGTAAAATATCAGACGCTTCTATTCTTGTTTAGTTCCCCTGATTAGAATGGACATTTTGCTTTGCAGTCTTTTATAAAGACTAAATATAAGTAGATTCCAATTGTCATTGGTGGTACTTGTTTTAGGGGCTCTAATTAATCACAAAATAAAGTATGAAGGAGATGAACACCCCTCAGTGCCATGTCAAAATGCACACATGACTGCTAACTGACCTTCAGAAAAACACGGGATTGGATAGTCTGTCTTCCCATGGATATCCTCTATCACAGAGGAAAGAGCTGTCTCTGCTGGTAGAATTGATAATAGAAAGACTTTCAGATAGTATTTTTAAGTTGTTCTAAGAAAATGAAACACAACTCTATTAGAGTCCTACTGCTGCTATAACATATTACCACAGACGAAGTGGCTTAAGCCAACACAAATGTATTATCTTACAGTTCCAGAGATTAGAAGTCAAAATCAGTATAACTTGGCTAAAATCAAGGTATTGGTGGGACTGATTCCTTCTGGAACCCTAGGGAGAATCAGTCTTATTGTCTTTTTCAGTTTGAAGAAGTTGTCAGCATTCCTTGTCCCATGTTCATGGACCCCTCCTCATTATGTCAAATTCTTGCTTCTGTTGTCACTCTACTACTCACTTTGACCCCTAGCCTCCTTTTATAAGGACCTTTGTGATTGTATTGGACTCAACTGGGTAATCCAGGGTAATCACCTCATCTCAAAATCCTTAATTTATTCATATCCGTAAAGTCTCTTTTACCATGCAAATTAACATATTCACACTTTCCAGGGATTAGAATTCAGACACATACCTTTATGTGGGAGAGGAGGAGCCTTATTCGGTTTACCTGAGATACAAACAGCTTAGTCTTCTAAAAGCCATACAGAGTATGCACTCAACAAATATTTCCCAAATGAATAAGTGAGAATGAGTAGAGATGGACAAGAAATAATATTATGAAAATGAACACGAGTGTGTGATTTTTATCGAAAAGAGAAACACAGGGCACCTGGGTGGCTCAGTCCATTGACTGTCTGACTTCAGCTCAAGTCATAATCTCACCGTTTGTAAGTTTGAACTCCACATCAGGCTTCCTGCTGTCAGTGTAGAGTCTGCTTTAGATCCTCTGCACCCCTCTCTCTTTGCCTCTCCCTGACTCACACACTCTTTCTCTCCCACTGAAAAATGAATAAACATTTAAAAAATTACAAAAAAAAAAAAAGAAGAAGAAGAGAAGCACAGTTTTCATGCAAGAGAAACTAACAATCACATGGTCAGATTTTCAGTTGAGTGTAGCAAGTGATGGAACACAGACTTTCAACTTACAGTTGTTTGGTTAGTTTTTCTGGCATCTAATTTATTATTATAATTATAATAATGTAATTATTATTATTAATTATTATTATTTAGATCTTTAATATTTCTACTGTTTTCATGGGAAACCCAAAAATAAAAGGTAGAAAAGGTATCATCTATATATAGGAAAATAAAAAACATCAAAAGAGATATAATGAAGGGGTTATACTTTTTACTGGAGTTCATATAGCTTTATGGTGGGTTCCCTTTCACTTTATTCCAGGATATATCAATAAGGAGAGAGGGAGGCAGGAGAGGAAAAAAGGAGAGATTAAGCAGAGAGCCCAACCAATTGTTTAAAAATCAGCTTACAGTTTATGATATGATAATTATTATTATGATCCTCATCTGTGATAGCATTACCATAATTACTATGCTAAAAATATCATAACAACTCTATAATGAAGTAAAATGTATTAATATTTAGTGTAGTGCATTTTACACAAAATACATTCTCAAAGGTTTACAAAGCTACATAATGTAGTTAGAAACACATTATGAACAGAAAGAAAGAAAAGAGGAAAAGTAAAAAAAAAAAAAAAATGAAGCACAGAGAAGGTAGCTTTTGTGGTATTTGAAAAGAGGTTTTATGGAATAAAACCAAAATGTTTGAAGGGAAAAAAAAACTGGTATCACAAAAAAGAGTTATAACATATTAATATGTTCATTCAATAATAAATCACTTGATATATTCAATTTTAAGTCCAAATGGTCGATTAACTAACGTTGACAATCTTTGGTTTAAATTTATAGACCTTCCGCATTGTTTTCTCCATGCTGAATACATTTAAGGATGTAGAGTGAGTCACTTATCAGTCGGTGAAGAAGTGAGCCGTCCATTTCCCTGTGTCCTTTTTCTTATCTGGCCCACACGGTCCATTATTCTGCTCACACAATATTTTGCTGCTGTCGACAAGCTCTTTTCTCCTCACCTTGACCTACCATAAAGACATTTATATAAAGAAAGATGAAGAGTGTCTACCAACTATATGTCTGGCATGAGGTCATATTAAAGAAATATCTACTTGCAAGGAGCACAGAGTTCACTGAGGGAGATCAACAAAGACATCAAAAATTAGAGAAACCAGATGAAACATACAAGTTCAATTTTCATGCATCTTTTAAGGCCCTAAATATGCCTAGTCTGTATTGCAATGCTGGCTTGGGCTGCCATAACAAAACCACACAGACTGGGTGGCTTCTAAGCAACAGAAATTTACTTCTCACAGTCTTGGAGGCTAGAAGTCCTAGATCAGAGGACCTTCTTCTGCGTTCTTCTGCATTGCAGACTTCTTGTGTTATCGTCATATGGGGAAAGGGTGAGGGGTCTCCCTGAAGAGTCCTTTATAAGGGTGCTAATCCTATTTATGAGTACCCCATCCTCATGACCTAATCGACTCCTGAAGTCCCTACCTCCTAATACCATCACATTGGTCATTAGGTTTTCAACACTGAATTTTAGGGTGACGCATACATTCAGACCATAACATTTTGATATTCACGTTTCATATTTGGCCAGAAAGAGTCCTTCTAGCTATTTGCTAATGTCCTTTTGACTTGTTCCAATTACCTTGTAATCTGAATAATTTCTAAAATAATTTAACCACAGGGGCGCCTGGGTGGCTCAGTCGGTTAAGCGGCCGACTTCGGCTCAGGTCATGATCTCGCGGTCTGTGAGTTCGAGCCCCGCATGGGCTCTGTGCTGGTGGCTCAGAGCCTGGAGCGTGCTTCGGATTCTGTCTCCCTCTATCTCTCTGACCTTCTCTTGCTCACTCTGTGTCTCAAAAATAAATAAATGTTAAAAAAAAATAAAAAAAATCTTTAACTTAACCACAAAGCTCTAAATAGTGCAATGAAAAGCACATGAAGTCACATAGAATTGAGTTTCAATTCTGGCACTGCTAACTCCTAGCTGTGCTTTTAGCAAGTAAAACCTGAGTCTTGGCGTTCTAATCTAAGAAGTGGAAATAAGGATTAATGAGAAAGCCTATATAAAGCCAAGTAACCCAGTGCTAATAATTAATAATAATAATAATAATAATAATAATAATAATAATAGCAGCTAATATTTATTGAGCATTATATATGTGTCCTTTAATCCTGAAAGATAGATAAGAATTGGGGCACCTGGGTGGCTCAGTCGGTTACGTGTCCGACTTCAGCTCAGGTCATGATCTTACAGTCTGTGAGTTCGAGCCCTGCATCGGGCTCTGTGCTGATGGCTCGAAGCCTGGACCCTGCTTCGGATTCTGTGTCTGCCTCTCTCTCTCTGCCCTTCCCCTGCTCACGCTGTCTCTCGTCTCTCAAAAATGAATAAAAGTTAAAAAAAATTTAAAAAAAATTAAGTAACTTGTTCTTGTACATAAAATTAATAATTTCCTGTAGAAGATTTGGAATCCAGAAAAAGTGGCTTTGAGGCCAAAACAAGAAGGTAATAAATGTAAAGTCTGGTATTATTGAATTTTATTTTATCTTAATAAAGGTGGAAATAACTCAGGCTTATTTTATCTATGAAATAGCAGTGGGCTGCCTAGCTACAGTTAGAGGGTATAGGAATATGAGTGGCACTAGCTTAGGACCCTTCAACCCCATCCCTTAAGCAAAAGATTAGGAGAAAGTAAGACAAGTGTGTCCGTGATTTAGCTG
This sequence comes from Paguma larvata, assembly GCA_030068075.1. Classification (NCBI taxonomy): domain Eukaryota; kingdom Metazoa; phylum Chordata; class Mammalia; order Carnivora; family Viverridae; genus Paguma; species Paguma larvata. The sequence continues at coordinate 21,209,822 of CM057835.1, read as the reverse complement.
AGTATCAGGAGAGACGTGTATTCATTTACATTTTCTAAAATCTCAGTTCTAATTAAACAAGAACGCTTGGCAATCTCTTAGTTTCAAATGCCATACCGGTCACAGGAAAGAAGAAGAGAGGAGAGAGAAACTGTTCAAGGTATTGCAGTAGAATCAGAGGAGAGAGACAGAAGAACACAGACAGAAGAGGAGGGAGGTGGGAGAAACAGGCAGCAGCTTATGAGCGAAGAACACAGTTGTCTCAGGGATCACATGCCTGGTGCTACCAGTGTAATCTCATGACAAACTCTGAGAGCTCGGGTCACCTGTGTAGTAAATAATATAATCCCGATATTTAGCCTCCACGAAGAGATTTGCAAACAAAAGCAGGGGGCGTGGAGGGTGCCTATTTTAAAATAGGGAGATAGCTACCATCCTTTTTTCTCTGGTATTATGAAGCATTGTCCACAAGGAAAATGCTGTGAGGATTCACTTTTGACACAGATGTCAGTAGTATTCGGACCCTGGTGGTAGAGGAGTTGTACCTTTTTATCCCAAAGCCCCTTCACCTTGATCCTGTTCTATACAATTCTATACACCAAACATTTGTTTGGGTGGCTGCCTTCTTGACTTCCCTAACAACAGTACAATTTTGCCTCACAGGTTAGAGACAGCAGAAACAAATTAAACTGGGAACAGTTGGAATCTTGAAGTTGCCTTAAAGAGGCATCTTTTTCCAGCTAGTATCAAAATATCAGAGCCCACCGTTGATTTCAAATGGTAAGAATGGATGACATATCACCCTCTCCCTAAAGGCGTGTTGGTGGGCTCACACATTTGTATGTGAACTTGGCAATAGGGGCGTTCATGATGCCAAAGGAAGCTGTGATATCACAAAGTCAAGGAGACAAGTAGGAGCTGACTCCAAAAGTTGGTTATATTAACCCTTGGGGACTCAGCCATGAAACTGCTGCATGGGCCAGAATGAGAGGTATGATCAATGCTAAAGCCACAGACCTTCTTGGGACCCCTTAACATAGTGCTAACCCCAAATCTTATTAACCCAGAGAAAATGGGCAAGGTGATCTTTACATAAAGAATTCTCTGGACTGCAAGTCACACACCAGCATACTGGGAACAATAAGTACACAGAGGTATTTGTTCGAAATATTTGATTTCCCGTATGGCTACTTAGCTAAGAAAACATAGAGGACAGCTCACTTTTTTACTGACACGTTTGTTGTCTTTTGTTCCATAGCTGTGCTCCCAGGATGGGAATAAAATGCAGAGTCTTGATTCTAAGGTGCTTTGTTTATACCAGAGATGCCATCAAGCTCCTGGTGATTCCCTAGGACAAGTGGCATTGCTTCCTGACACTACCACCGGGCTGTTTTCTTTAAAGTGTTGACATTGATTTCTCTCCTCTTGGCGTGTCGAAGTCCCAGGTGCCCCCACTGACCCATTACCTGAGACTGTAATTATTCCAGGAGCAAGGAATGAAAAGGGCATATCTCCTCTGCTTTCAGGGGATGACAGACTCAGGGATATAAGCAGGCCCTGCATTAAGGCAAATCTCTCAGGAGAGCTTAAGGACCCCGGAGCCATGATTCATGCATTTTTGCATCAATAGAGGCTATGCTCATTATCACTGAAGGCGACAGAAGTTGTAGAGTTGGCGTATGACTCAGAAACTGCTTCATCATAAAGACAGATCCTAATGCCCATATTTGAAACCCAGACGCACAAAAAATGTAATTAGTGTAACTAGCTAACATCCCTATTCAGAGCACCACTATTTAGTGGTACTTTTCTTCCCTACTTCATTTGAAAAAAAATATGATAAAACGTTCATGATATATTTTAAAGTGAGCGGGTTGTTCACAGGCGATTTTTAGAGAGGCATTGATTTTTATAAAAGCATTTTAAGCAATATGAGTGATCATTCCACATTCCACATATTTTTATTCCGTAGAGCATGTGAGATCTAGAAGATTTTATAATTTTGTAAAATCCATTCCCAAACTCTCCGAGGCTCTGTATGCATTGTATTAAAAGACCTCTGCCTAATTTTTTAAAGTGTGTGTATTTCCAGCCTAACGTTCAAGCTATATTCCTGTGAGTGAATGAGCTTTGCTCCCTCAAATAGATAGTCTGGTTAGCTGATTTTTAAAGTTAATTATGGTGCAGTGAAATTTAAAGGTCATCCCATGTCTGCTTTCCTGGTTTGCTCAATGCTATGGGCATTTGGGCACCAGATAAATCCCTTCACTGCTGACCCAACTAATAACTTTCCTGTACACTTTAACCTACTTCCCGTCTTGGTTTCTCGAATATGTAGTCTGCTTTAGGGTCTTCAGAATGGATTATTATAGTGCATACCACCCAGGAATTCCATGAAGACCCACTTAGGAATTTTAACATAAAATATAAGGCAGCCTGTCTGCAATTATGCCCCCAAGTCATCTACATATCTCACAAATTGCCTGGATTATTTTGTTTTGCTCTTACTATTCAAGAAGAAAATTAAACTTCAGGGAGAATTTTGAAAAACATGTAATTCTTAGGACTAGTTACTTAGGGATGGTTAGCTCACAGTCTTGCAAATTAGCATTTATTTTTTGTTCATTCACTCTGTTCACTCAGTTATTCATGTATTCATTCATTCAGTGACTTCTTATTGAGTTACTGAGTAATCAAGAAAGCATATCTTCATGCTAAATTCTATGAAACAAGAGACACAGAACCTGAAGTGAGCATGTAATCATAACCTGAACTAGAAATCCAGACCCAGCTTCTCCCAGTGAGACATGAGACCAAGCTACGCTGTCTATGACAGCAGAAGGAGTCTGAGAAAGAGGAGGGGACCAGAGGATGAGAAGGCAGTGTGTTATAAACCGATATATTCCATTTTTGTTAGTGGTGTAAAGCTCTTTGTTGAAATAACATAAAATAGTCACACATAATTTTTTTTAATTTTTTTACATTTATTTTCGAGAGACATAAAGACAGAGCGTGAGCAGGGGAGGGGCAGAGAGAGGGATACACAGAATCAGAAGCAGGCTCCAGGCTCTGAGCCATCAGCAAAGAGCCTGACGCGGGGCTCGAACTCACAGACCATGGGATCATGACCTGAGCTGAAGTCGGACACTCAACCGACTGAGCTACCCAGGTGCCCCGAGTCACACATAATGAAAGTAATATGCTATGACTATGAAAATCAGAAGCTGGTAATTGTGGCGAACTTATGTTCTAACTGATCACACATCAGCTGTCCCCAAAATCACTTGTGGTGTGCTTTCATATGAAACCTTTGGTATGAACCTTTTCAAAGGTTTATCTTTCTTCCACATGAGAGAACTTGGTCTCTACTATTCCTATGGCAGTATTAAAAAGACAAGAGTTTCTTAAAAAAAAAGAAAACTGCTTATTAAGTACTTTGCTTTCTCCACCTCAATTTGAGCACAAATATTCTCAAATACAGAAAGGTTAAGCACGTGTGTTGATTTCTTTGCCCCTGTGTCAAATGGACCGATACATGTGGGTTTAGAGACATGATCTAGAAGTAAGGCTGGGTCTAGGGTCAGGCAAGTGAAGCTCTAGCACAGGTGCCAAATTAAGGGTGCGCCAAAGCTCTCAATATTATAGTTTTTAAAAATCAAAATTAGGGGCGCCTGGGTGGCTCACTTGGTTAAGCGTCCGACTTCGGCTTGGGTCATAATCTCACGGTCTGTGGGTTCGAGCCCCACGTCGGGCTCTGTGCTGACAGCTCAGAGCCTGGAGCCTGCTTCAGATTCTGTGTCTCCCTCTCTCTCTGCCCCTCCCCTGCTCATGCGTTGTCTCTCCTGCTCTCAAAAATCAATAAAACATTTTAAAAAATCAAAATTAATGCCAAAATCCATGACAAACAAAATAATCAAGATTTTAAATAAAGACAGAATTTGTATCACCGAATTTCCCTCTTGCTTCATACAGCTTAACACAATACCAGCCTAGAATAGTTGCAGATCCATGATATACATGCAGCTATAGATTTTTAACTCTAGGTCATACCATCTGTCAGATTATTTTTTTAAAAGACCTACCTACTTGAATTCCTAGTGACCCTACAAAAGAGATCCTATATCACTGGAATGTTTCTACTAATAGACATGGAATTTATGTATATTAGAAGTAGAAGTGCCGCTGGAGGTCAAACGGCAGCCCAGAAATATGGACTTGTGAACAAGTGAATAACAGCAGAGTTTGTTCTAGAACCTTCTCTTCCATCTATAGGCCAGGGTCCTTGCTAAGTTGATCATATCATTTGGTGCCTGCATGTTTAAGAGGTAGAGTAGGTTATTTCACTTAGAGCTTCTGTCTGCGAAATCTCCTAGAGACGTTCTATGGAAATTCAATTTAACCTTCTAACACAAAATGAATACACCACATGGGAGTAGACAAAGAACAGATAAATTAATTCCCATCTATGATTATGTAAATGCATTCTGGATTTCATGCATGCATTTAATGGGTTAGCAATCTTCATTTTAAATACTGTACTAAGAAATGGCATCATTTGGGGATTTGTTAATTAAATGTGTTCATGTATTAACTGGCGTTCTTAGAATTCCAGATCTTGGACAAATAGGGTGAGAAGAAGCTGTAACAAAAATGCTTTATGTGTGAGGAAAATGTGGTCTCTTCGATGCCATTTCTTGTCAAAAAAATCCTTTGGCAAGGAGTCTGGGTTTCCTCAGTAGCTTGGCCCGTTCTGGGGGTGGTTAGATATTGGGAGCCACAAGCTGCTCTCGTTGACACCTAAAAATGTAAAGTTCTGTGGGGCGCCTGGGTGGCTCAGTCAGCTAAGCGTCCAACTTTGGCTCAGATCATGATCATGTGGTCCCTGGGTTCAAGCCGCGCATTGGGCTGACAGCTCAGAGCCTGGAGCCTGTTTCGGATTCTGTGTCTGTCTCCTTGTCTCTCTCTGCCCCTCCCCTGCTCACACTCTGTTCTCTGTCTTTCAAATAATAATAAACATTAAAAATAAATAAATAAAATAAAAATGTACAAGTTCTCATGCCACCCCAAGGGCCCTTTGTTTTCTGAGATGATCTCTCTCTAAAGATCCTGTTCCCAGAGCAGCCGGCTCAAAATCCATAAATTTTATTTCATCTCATAGCCCTTGCTTTATCATGGGCCCTAGTACAGGAAAGGGTGTGCGTGTGTATTTATTTGTATATTGTTAAATAATCAGATTTCAAACTCTACACGTAGGATCCAATTTAAAAGAGATAAATACTCGTATTCATGTTAAATGGAATCTTCTGAAACTGCAGTGATTTTATTCATACTCTAACTTCATCAGAACGATGACAAGCTCTGCCTCATATAAAGTAAGTTACCGGATTTCACTCACCCATTCTGGTCCCCTCCCCTCAGCACTGCCCATTTATGTAAGATGCTTTTAGGGCCTGGGAAATAGAATGCATTTTTTTGTAGGTAATAGGTTATTTTCTTATCAGTCTCTGACAATTTGTAGTCTCACACCCTTGCTTTCTGCCATCATGCCTGCCGGAAAGAATCATTCTAGTGTGACCAACTTTTGAATGTCCTCTTTTAGTATATTTTCGAGGGCTGCCCCAGGCATTTTGTCTGCTCGCCTTCTTTCACACCTTTCTCTGACCTGAGATGAGAGAGTAATCCGAGAAGCAGAAGCAGAAGAGGCTGTTTGAAACCTTAGCCTGGCTTTACTTGATTTCTGTCATTTTTTATTTTATTTGACTGTGGCAGTTTCATGGGTATATCAGAGCCTTCAGATATCACTTAGGGAAGCTAATAAAATCCCTGACAGATCAGATTGTTTTCTGTTTCTTTCTATTGAACTTTTCGTCAATTGGGCTTGATGGGTTAAAACGCCAAGGAGGTGTCTCGTTTCCCTTTGCTACCTAAATGAGATTCTCAACTAAGGACAGATATATCTTCTTAGCGCATTTGACCATGTGTAAAATGCAAAGTAGAATGTCCTGCTCGTGGCTTTCTGTCATGTGCCTGGTTCTTGCTTGCTCACAGAGCACAATTCGCTTGCCTGGGCCTGTCAGGGTATATAGGGCATTTAATTGTATGCTGGAAGTCTGGATGCATTATACTTTCCAGGGCTGAGATGTAATTTTACTTGACTTAGGAATCCAGATTCTTGGATATAGGTCTGATTTGGCTTGGGCACCTGGTAGCCAAGATGTAGCAAAAAGAGGTAATTCGCTCTTAACTTCTAGTTAATGCTCAACAATTGAAGAGCCAGCAGAAGACCTCAGGACCTACTCTGTTAGAAGAAAAAGTCTCAAACGTTGAATAAAGATCAAAAATTATACCAAGAACAGAAGGAAATACTGAGATACGTGGAGGACTAAACACAGAGAGCCGCTTTACCCACCGCATGTCCCACATGTCCACCAGGAAGAATCTTCTCTCTCACTTCTACCATTTTGTGTGTTCCTAAATGGGCTTCATTTTCCTGGACTTTGTAAAGAAAACGTTTGTTCACCACTGAGTTCTAGTCTGGAAAAGTTTAAAGCATTATCCTAGAAACAGCAAGAGTGGATTTGTTATTCTTTTATTCTTATAATCTTTGCTTCTCAGAACGGAATACAGAAAAAAAAAAAAAAAAGAGACAAGACCTGGCTTCTAACCTCAGAGAGCTTATACTAAAGTTGTCTTTCCTCTTCAATTAGAACTTACCTGGAAGGTATTTTTAGGTGCCTAGCTAATCTGATAAAGAAATTTAACTATTCGTCAGTGACCACATGCTACTTCCCAAAGGTAGCATGAGAGACTTTCTGCCTCATGGAACCATAAAGTTTGAAATGGTGGCTCATGTTCAATATATATACTTTGAGAAACTAAGTAAGAATGAGGGTTATGATTTTTGTTTGATTTATTTATGCTCAATATATGTTTAATCTAGTGTTTTATTTCATATATTATTTTCAGGTTTTATCTTTTTTTTCTTCTGTTTAGGGTTGCATATTTATGTTAATCTTACTGTTCTCTCTCGCTTATCTGTTTATTATTTTTCCCCTTACTATCCTCAAGTAGATTATCACTAGAGTAGTAATGCATCAGAACAAAAGAAACTAAGTATAAAATTCACATAAGTAAATCTCGGAGATTTAGAAACTTTAAATTTATGGCAGCAGCTTTTTGTTTATTTGCTTCCTTTGGTATCTTTTCTGTTAGAACATTGCCAGCTGCCCAAGTTACTATCATGGCTTCCCTAGTTGCTTATCTTTGCTTCCCACCAAAGCGAGATGCTATGCTGAATTGTATTGAGACCACTCCCTTACTTTTCATCAGAGTCGTACTTTCCAAGCAAGCATCTCCAAACATTATAGTGTAGTTGTTCTTGTTTTTTAGTTATCTATAAATGAAATCACAAAATATGCCGCGAAATGTACATTCTTTTGTCTCCAGCTTTTTCTCTGGCATTATGTTTGTGAGAGTCACCCATACCTCTGCACAGCTGTAGTTTGCTGATTTTACTGCTATTTAGTGTTCCAAAGTATGAATGTAATTACATATCCATTTTACCAATGATGGATCCTTGGATTGTTTCCAGTTTGTGACTATTTTACTGGTCCGAACATATTTGAACATGTCTCTTGATTCGCAAGCACATACTTTTCTATTGAGTGTATATCTAGTTGTGGAATTGCACGTTTTCAACCACAGTAGATAATGTTAACCTGTTTGCCAAAGTGGCTTTATCAGTTGATACCCCTGCCCAGTGTCTATGAGAGTCACGGTTACTCCACATTTTCATAAACACTTTCAGTCGTTTTACTTGTACCCTTTTGTTTGGGTAGCTGCTGATTTTATTGCATTGTACTTTCTGTCTGCATTTTCTTGAGAACTAATGAGGGTGGGTACCTTTTTATATATGTATTGACCATTTGGGTATTCTCTTGTGAGATGCATATTAAGATCCTTTGTCTATTTTTACATTGATTAGTTGTCTTTTTGAATTGAATCTATTGATCCCTTTGAGGACACATCATATAATTACAATACTGAGCATTTTGATACTTTACAATATTCAGTATTCCAATGTTCCAGTACTTGATACAATATCTAGTATGCTTTGCAATATTGACTACTTAAGTTGTTCTAGAACTTTAGTGTTTACTAAACACTTTTTACATTTCCCAAATATTTTAGAGTTTTCTGTGTAGAAGTCTTACTCATCTTACATTAGATTCATGCTGGAGTGTCCTGCCTTCCTCCTTCTCTCCCTCCCCTACTTCCTCCCTCCTTCTCTCCTTCCTTCCTTCCTCTCTTCTTCCTTCCTCTCTTCTTTCTTTCTTTCTTTCTTTCTTTCTTTCTTTCTTTCTTTCTTTCTTTCTTTTTTTCTTTCTTTCTTTCTTTCCCCCTTCCTTCCTTCCTTCCTACCTTCCTTCCTTCCTTCCTTCCTTCCTTCCTTCCTTCCTTCCTTCCTTCCTTCTTATCTCTTATTTCATCATCTGAATATTCCAGTAGAGAACTGATTCTCAACCCAGTACAGTTTTGTCCCCCAGCAGAGATCTGACAATGTGTAGACATTTTCGACGTCACAACTCAAAGAGTGCTACCGGCCCCTTGTGGACAGAGGCTAAGTATGCTGCCAGATATTCAAATGCATAGGACAACCCCCACAAGAAAAAAGTCTGGCCTCAAATGCCATTAATGTCCAAATCCAGGAACTCTGTAGTATAGTGTTGTATAGGAATGACAATAGTGGACATGGTTACCTTGTTTCGATAGCAAAGAAAAAGCTTTTAATATTTAACCAATCAGTATAATGTATATTACAGGCTTTTAGTTAATAACTTTTATTAAATAAAGGACATTTTCTTCTATTCCCTGCTTTGCTGAGTGAGAGCTCTTATTGTGTGACAGGCATCATATCTTCAAAAATGTTTAAGAAAGCATGATGGGACCTAAGAAGATGTTTTCATTCTTCTACAAAAATTTGCATTGCTTCTGCCACAAGATCCCCTTCTGTAGAGACTGAGATAACTAAAACTGAACTTCAGTCCTTATTTCTGTATATTTCTGGTTTATGCTTCCTCTCTGGGTATAGGATGCATATCTGTATCTATATCCATTTGCCTATAAACTGAGATTAGGAAGGCTCATCAGGGCTCCTCCAACAACCCATTCACTGGTCCTAGATACAAATCCTTGTAGCCTTAGTTCATCAAGGCTGTCCATAGGAGCACCATCCTCAGGGTCTCGTACTCTCTACTGAAAACAACATATCTCCTGGAAGAAAATGGTCCTAAACTCTGGGGTTGTTTCGCTTGCCTCTATTTTCTCATTTCTCAGTAATATTTTCCCATTTCTTGCTCACTTCACTCGTTTTAGTTCTCCAGTGCCTTTAGATAGACTAGCTTTTTTATTTGTTTTGCCACTCGCCCCCCCTTCCCTGCTTTTTTCCTGCAAGTTCTCAATGGGAATATTCCGAATTATCTAGGCTACCATTAGAGAAAGTCTTGTTTTCATTGAATATACATTTGTCATTTTTAGATAAAACTTTAAGGAAATCAGCATTGATAATTTTGAAGACATTTCTTGTAGGAAGTAGTGCATATTCCTCTGTAAATTATTGAAAATGTTGACATATGGTGCTCATATTTTACAGACAGACAGAATCATTCTTATTCAAATGAAAACTTTGAACCTTTCTTTCCTTTAAAATACTTTAAAATAAGTACATTCTAAGTACTTATTTTTCCTTTAATTGCTATAAGCACAATTCACATACTTAAGCAGAAGAAGTGTCCACCTTTGCTTATCCCTGAATTAGAATAATTAAATGATTAAAAAGTAATTCTGAAATAGAGTGAGGTGACTTGTAGCCACCCCCCATTTTTTAGCCGAATTAACACAGCTTCATTAATTGGCATGCCAATACCATCAATAAGATGTGTAGACAGATGCACAAACCTCACTGTTGGTATTTTCTGTCTTCTCTGTATTATGCAGATACACTAAAAAGTAGATTGTATCTTAAAAGTAGATGGGAGGTTAAGTGAAATCAGATAATTAAGCAACCAGCAAGTTTTTAACTTTTGGGGACTTCCAAGTCTGACCAGGGAGACACAATCAGATTTTTGCCACTTTGGACCAAATTTAAGAGAAAGGCAAATCTAAGGGGCCTCCAATTTTAGTTTCACTTCTCTGTCCTGGTTATATACAGCATCTCAGAAAAACATCCATTTTGGTATCCTTGCTTTCCTCACAAACAAGGATTTTACAAGCTGGCTTTATTAGTCTGCCTTTTGACAGCACAAAAGCTTATTTAAATTGCTTTAAAGGAGGAAGAAAAAATGACTCTTATGATATTTAGACCCTCGATCTTAATTCTAAGCACTTATACTGACAGGATGAATATACGTCCACTTTTCAAATTTTCTCTGCAAACCTGCAACCCTGTTGGAATTAATTGAATAACTGCATATGTAGTAGAACCTCTAAGGATAATGAATCTGAAGAGAAATGAGAAAAATGGAAATTCAACCTAGTGCCAGTCACTTTAGACAGTTAGTTGTTTTGCAATTTGTAGTTTCAATTGCTGAAATTCTCTTGAATGCTTCATTGTCTCACTGATCTACCAGGAAATGAGAGGCTGTGTTAAGTGGATGGTGAGGATAGGGGTCAGGGTGGGAGTGGTGAGAAGAAAAGATCCATTTCATTGTGGCCTGAATATTGGTCCGACTGGATACTGGATATTGTTTTCATTGTTGCCTTCCTCCTGCACTGAGTGACTCTCGCCACATATTTAGAAAACGTTATACAAAATAATTCTCCTAAAATAAGTAAAACTTTGTGTTCTGTCTAGATTGTGTTATACCAAAATTTATTTGAAATATTTTTAGAACATTAAGATACTTCTAACTTGGGAGGAAGGAAAGTAGTGTTGGCTTTATACTAACAGCTCATTTCCCTATAGCAATTAACGCCTCAACATAATATTAAAAATATCAATTAAGAAAACATTTAGTGGATGTTCATTCTAAGTACTTATTTTTCAATGTTCCCGCTTTTTAATCCTCACAACATCACTGTGAGAGATATTCTAGTGCACAAAGAAAATGATGCTTAAAATAGTGAAATAACTTGCCAATTTGTCCGACAATAAATGGCAACATCTGAATTTGAACCCAAATCTGGCTTTACTATCAACCACAGTGCTGCAATATCATATCTTGTGGGACTATACAAATGACTGAATGATGGGGAGCCAAACAATGAAATAGATATATGAAAGTAATCTATAAACTATAAGATTTTTAGCTGCCCTCAGTTAAGGAGAAGGAACTCGAGGCATGTTTATTAGACTCTGAGGAGCCATCCTTGAAAGTATAGGAAGAAATTTATTTCATTTCCCATTATAGATCCCACATTGACAGGATTCTTCTGGAAGAATTGGGTGTTAGTCACATTCAAAGATCACTGGGCAGTGAAAATAGAATAAAGCAACAGATACGGTGACTTAGCTCAGTTTGTACTATCATGAAATTATTTTAGCTTTCAGCTTCCAAATATGTAACCGCTATGCACTTTATTTGTCATTATTACTTAGAGGACATTTGTCACAATTTCAAAATTGAAATTAGAATAGTCACTTTTCAGAAATCCCCTAAAAATTATCGTCTTGCATTGGATTCTTGCTTATGACTGATTCATAGGATCAATAATATGCAGGGCTAGTACTTTAAGAGGTTTTCTTTTAAATGAGTTTCTAGGGCTCCAATGATTCAAAAAAAAATCCCATTAAGATATATTTTAAAAATTAAACTGAACCCACCAAGTATTACATCCCAGAATGCTTATTTGAAAACAATGTAAAGGAGAAGGTTAAAGATGTTGATGTATATTTTATTCTTTTTAAAATATTTATATGGGACAAAATTTCAGTGAGTTGGAATCTTTTATTCAGAGGCTGCTCAGTAAATAAACTACAGAATGTGTAAGGTTCATTTTTTACGTAGTTATATATAATTTATTAATTCCAGTCCAATACTAGCGAGAAGCTTAGAGTAGTTTGATGATTAATATGATAATCTATAAAACATGTATTTTCCTCATTTACTTCCCTTTTAGAAATTTCATAAACTTCCCTGTACATAATGATTTTCGTTAGCCTTGATCTATTTTTCCTTAAAAAAACAAACAAAAAAACCCACATAGATCCTGTTATTCTTCTTCCCTTGTGTTTGTTTGTTTGCTTATTTATTTGCCAACAGCTTTCTTGAGATATAATTTGCATACCATAGATCCTTTCTTTTTTATGTACATGGAGTAAAAGTTGACCTTATATCAGATAGACACAGTCAGTAATAAGAAAAGTTTGGAATGTAAGTCATTTCTAGAATTATCAAAGCGAAGACCTTTATTTTTTACCAAAGCCTGTATCTCATTTAGATATGTTAGATGCATTTATTCACAACAAACTCTAATAGTAAATCCCAGGTGTAAAGCTTACTTAATCTAATCTAACAACTTTCTTTTCTCTATGTCTTAAATTTTGAAGACTGTTTTTTAGATTAGTTTATTTACTTATTATTTATTATTTTTAATATAATTTATTGTTAAGTTATCTAACATACAGTGTATACAATGTGCTCTTGGCTTTGGGAGTACATTCCCATGATTTATTGCATACATGCAATACCCAGTGCTCATCCCAACAAGTGCCCTCCTCAATGCCCATCACCCAATTTCTCTTCTCTCCCCCTCCATCAACCCTCAGTGTGTTCTCTATATTTAAGAGTCTCTACGGTTTGCCTCCCTGTTTCTCTGTTTGAAACTAATTTTTTCCTCTTCCCTTTCCCCATGGTCTTCTGTTAAGTTTCTCAAATTTCACATATGAGTGAAAATATATAATGTCCATCTTTCTCTGACTGACTTATTTCACTTATACTACCCTCCAGTTACATCCATGTTGTTGCAAATGGAAAGATTTCATTCTTCCTCATTGCCAAGTAATATTCCATTGTATATATAAACCACATCTTCTCTATCCATTCATCAGTTAGTAGACATTTGGACTCTTCCCATAATTTGGCTATTGTTGAAAGTGCTGCTATAATCATTGGGGTTCATGTGCCCCTGTGAATCAGCACTCCCGTATCCTTTGGATAAATTCCTAGTAACACTATTGCTGGGTCATAGGGTAGTTTACTGCACCAGTTTGCATTCCCACCAACAGAGCAAAAGATTTCCCCTTTCTCCACATCCTTGCCAACATCTGTTGTTTCCTGAGTTGTTAATTTTAGCCACTATGACCAGTGTGAGGTGGTATCTAAATGTGGTTTTGATTTTTATTTCCCTGATGATGAGCGATGTTGAGTGACTTTTCATGTGTCTGTTGGCCATCTGGATGTCTTCTTTGGAAAAGTGCCTATTCATGTCTTCTTCCCATTTCTTCACTGGATTATTTATTTTTCAGGTGTTGAGTTTGGTAAGTTCTTTATAGATTTTTGATACTACCCTTTACCTGATATGTTATTTGCAAATACCTTCTCCCATTCTGTCAGTTGCCTTTTAGTTTTGTTGATTTGTTTCCTTTGCAGTGCAGATTTCTATCTTGATGAGGTCCCAATAGTTCATTTTTGTTTTTATTTCCCTCGCCTTCAGAGATGTGTCAAGTATGAAGTTACTGTGACTGAGGTCAAAGAGGTTGTTGTCTGTTTTCCTCTACTTTTGATGGTTTCCTGTCTCAAATTTAGGTCTTTCATCCATTTTGCGTTTACTTTTGTGCATAGTAGAAGAAAGTGGCCCAGTTTCATTCTTCTGCATGTTGCTGTCCAGTTCTCCCAGCACCATTTGCTAAAGAGACTGTCTAGAAAATTGAGAGGAATATACAGAGATTTTCCATATACTCCACCTGCCCCTACACACGCATAGCCTCCCTCATTACCAACATCCCCTACCAGAGTCTTATATTTGTGAGAATTGATGAACCTCCATTGAGCACCATAATCATCCAAATTCCTAGTTTACACTAAGATTCACTCTTGGTATTATACATTCTATGGTTTGGACAAATGTATAATGACATGTAGTCATCATTATGGTGTCATACAGAGTAGTTTCACTGTCCTAAAAATTCTCTGTGTTCTGCCTATTCATCCCTACCCACTAGTCCCTGGCAACCACTAATCTATTTACTGCCTCCCTAGTTTTGCCTTTTCTAGAATGTTTTCTAGTTGTAATCATATAGTGCATAGCCTTTCAGATTGGTTTCTTTCACTTAGTAATATGCACATAGGGCTTCTTCAGGTTTGTTCATGACTTGATAGCTCATTTATATATAGCACTGGATAATATCCCAATCCGGATATATCACAGTGTATTTACCCATTCAGCTACTGAAGGACATGTTGGTTGCTTCCAAGTTTTGACAATTATAAATAAAACTGATATAAATATTATGTTCACATTTTTGTGTGGACATAAGTTTTTCACTTTTTTTTTTTTTTTTTGGTAAACATCAAGGAGTGAGATTATTGGATCATACGGAACGGTATGTTTAGTTTTGTAAGAAACTACCAGTCCTGTCCAAAGTAGCTGCACCATTTTGCATTCCCACCATCAATGAATGAGAGTTCCTGTCTTTTCACATTCTCATCAAGATTTGGTGTTGTTAGTGTTTTGCACTGTAGCTGTTCAAATAGCTACATAGTGGTATCTCGTCCTTGTTTTAATTTCTTTTTCCCTGATGACTTATGATGTGGATCATCTTTTCATATGCGTATTTCCCTCTGTAGATCTTCTTTGGTAAGGTGTCTGTTAAGATCCTTGGACATTAATTTGATAGGGTTGTTTATTTTTTCCTGTTGAGTTTTAAAAGGTCTTTAACACATGTGTCTTTTGAAAATATTTTCAAGTCAGTGGCTTGTATTGTCATTCTCTTAACATTGTCCTTGACAAAGTGGAAGTTTAAATTTTCATGAAGTGAAGATTTCAATTATTTCATTCAAGGATTGTCTCTGTAGTGTCTCTTAAAACGTCACTGGCATGCCCATAGTCACCTAGGTTTCTCCTGTATTATCTTCTAAGAGTCTTATAGTTTCTTACTTTACATTTAGGTCTGTGATCCATTTTGAGTTAATTTTTGTAAACTACGTAAGCTCTGTGTCTAGATTCATTTTTTTGCATGTAGATGCCCAGTTATTCCAGAACCATTCGTTGGAAAAAAACTGTCTTTACTGCATCGTATTCCTTTGTTCTTTTGCTGGTGAAAAGCTGACTGTATATATGTGGGGATATTTTTGGGTTATCGACTCTGTTCCACTGATCTATTTGACTATTCTTTCACCAATACCACACTGTCTTGATTACTGTAGCTTTATAGTAAATCTTGAAATTGGGTATATAAGTCTAATTTTGTCCTTCTCCTTTAATATTTGTTGGCTTTTAAAGTTGTGGGTCTAGGCGTTTCTGGGTGGCTCAGTCTGTTGAATATCTAACTCTTGATTTCGGCTCAGGTCATGATCTCACAGATTTGTGAGATCAAGCCCCACACAGGTTCCATGGTTTCAGCAGATTTTCTCTCTCCCCTATCTCTCCCTCTTCCTCGCTCATGCATTGGCTCTCTCTCTCTCTCTCAAAATAAATAAATAACTTTATCTATTCCTCTGTATTTACAGAGCTTATTAATTTATTATAATTTATGAATGAAGTTTTTTATTCTTCTGTATATATAGTTTATTAATTCTTCTGTATTTACAGAGTTTATTATAATTTATAAATAAATAAAGATTATTTATTTAGAGAGAGCGAGCAAGCATGCACGAGAGCAGACGAAGGGTAGAGAGAGAGAATCCCAAGCAGTCCCCGTGGTGTTAGCATGCCTGAGGCAGGGCTCAATCTCACAACCATGAGGTAATGATCTGAGCTGAAATCAAAAAGCAGACACTTAACCAGTTAAGCCACCCAGATACCCCTAAATAAATAAACTTAAAAAAAAAACAATAAAGTTCTGGGTCTATTTTGGGTCTTTTGCCTTTCTTTTATATTTAATTGATGAAATTCTGAGCCATGTAGCTTCATTTCTGTCATTCTCTTCTGTGATCTTAATTAAATCTTTCTACTGATGTTTCTTTTTTAACGATGTTTTGATTGTACCTTCATTTTTATATTAGACTCACATTTTCTTTATTGCTCTACATTTCTGAATTTTCTGAAACATTTATTTTACCTAAGTTTTGAATGCATTTTCTTCCTCTTTTCAAAATTAAAATTGTGGACCTCCTGCTTATCAAAGAAAGACAAGTAAATAACCCTCTAGAAAGTGATATCTTATGGCTCTTTGTCATCATGACTTTTACACTAATATGGTTCTGTGTATGTAAATGATGTCCTATCAAAGAGTCATGTGTAGTAGTAGTATTGGTAGTATTTGTATTGAAACTTGGCAACGCTTTATTTCTAAAGTTTACCCACTTCTTAAATAACTCCCTTTCTAATGCCTTTAAAAGACAATGCCAAGAATGTAAATCAATTTGAAATAGTTGAGGTTTCCTTGTAAGATATTTAACATTCAAGAAGTGCCTGGCTGGCTCAGTCTCAGTAGAGCATGCAACTCTTGATCTCAGGGTTGTGGGTTTGAGCCCCACGTTGGGTGGAGAGTTTACTTAAAAATAAAATCTTAAAAAAAAAAAGATATTTAACATTCAAAATAAAAATGACAGCCTGCCAACTGCATAGTGCACTCTCTCCAGAGATTCAGAACTTGCATATGCTAATAGAAATCACATTAAAAAGTAATTCTGTGTATAAAACAAATTCAAAAGGTGTTTTTCTTCTACTTTAGTTTCAGCGCATGTTAAAATCTGGTATACCATTGAGAAATGGGTTTTGATGGTATTATTATTTTTTTGATGGAGGCTACAGTTTTTTACAAAAAGTCAAGTGTGTTATGTAGTGCACACACTGAGCCAAAGGACCCCAAAGGGGCACCACTGCAAGCTAAGTGGGGGGTTATTTACATGCAGATCAGCCACGCTGGGCTCAGTAGCCCCCACACAGAATAGCTCAGGAATTCAAATCACTTTGAAAACCAGGCCAGGGCTATAGATTTCTGTGGGCCCCTGATTCTTGATTACATTTATGGTTGGATTCACAAATTTATAAAAATGAGCCAGTTCACTTATTTGGGGCCAAATGGAATACAGATGAAGAAATTTTTATACACTTCATGAAAGAAATGTGTGCAAATGCAATTATTATTTTCAACTTTGAAAGCAAGGCCCAGTGCCATCAATGCCAAAGCATGAACTGTCACATTCTCTCTGCCTGGCAAGCTAAGCTCCTGTTTGAAATGAACTCTTAAGATTCTCCTTTATTTCAAGCCAACATGAGAATTTTCCAGTTTTATTTCTTAAAAAAATACTTAATATTTCTTATTTAACCAGTGATTTGGAAAAAAATAGACTTTTCAAGAAGGTGGGGATAAAAGTATACTCACTGATTACTGGTAGTATCATTGAATGCATAATTTGTTGTTGGGCCCAGTAGAGCAAACCGGTTTAGTGACTGTAAGCGAATGGTGGTTTTCTGAGATATGCAAAATGTGCTGAAATCTTTCTATCAAAAAAAAAAAAAAGGATTAACAAGAAATATGCATAAAATAAAATTAAAAGGCAAGATTTCCACAGCAATATGTAATGTATTTCCTTCTGGTCCTAGGTATCTATGAAGTCTTCCAATAAGTAGTCTTGCAATTTTACCCAACATATGAAAGTTGGGGTGTGTGTCTGTGTGTGCATGCATGCATGCGCAGAGGTATTTACTTAAGGGATGGGGGGAGAATGGAAAGGGATAGTGGCCTAACTTAATGAAATGACTAGCAGGCATCTTTTTAAGTTCTATTTCAAAACCGGGTCATTGAATCTCTCTCTCCCATCAGATCTGGTGACCAGTAGTTGTGAAAAATATAAACAATGCAATGGTTATATTTTCATAAATAAGGTATGACTTACAAAATGTTTGCTTTTGACTTACAAAAGAGTTTACATAACTCTTTTGGACATAAAGATAATAGGTTTTTTGTTTTGTTTTGTTTTGTTTTGTTTTTGACAATAAAACCCATATTAGGGTTCTTGTTCATTTAATGTATACCTTTAGTTCTTTAACATTAAAGTAACATCAACTGGAAATTGAAACAAATGATTGTGTGTTTGTTAAGACATCATTAGGGGATATCTGATTGGGAAGATTAACATTTTTCTTTAAAGAAAATTTTGTTCTCACTACTTTTTATTCTACAGTGACAGTTTCTTCCAGATTAGTAAACTCAGGACTATAAACTGTGAGTCTGTAGGAAATGCAGAAAGGTGGACCAGGAAAAGCAAGTCAGAAATGATAAGCTGATGGATCAGCTGAGTCCTCCTCCTGGGCTGAAGGAGCATATCACATAACTTTATGTTCTGCAGACCTGTTACTTAGTGAAAAACCCAGATAGAAACAGATTTGCAAAAAAGTGGAATGATTTTGAGTTTAGTTCAGTGGTTTTGTTTGTCTCTGCTTTATAAAGTTAATTCTGTCTTAACTAAGATTCTTTTTTTTTTTTTTTTGATGTTTATTTTTTGAGAGAGAGAGAGAGAGAGAGAGAGAAAGAGAGAGACAGAGTGCAAGTGGGGGGGGGGTGCAGAGAGAGACACACACACACAGAACCCAAAGCAGGTTCCAGGCTCTGAGCTGTCAGCAAGAGCCCTACTCAGGGCTCGAACTCAGGACTCGTGAGATTATGACCTGAGCCAAAGTCAGATGCTTAACTGACTGAGCCACCCAGACACCCCAGATTCATTTTTTGGTATGTTATACATGGTTCCAGATAGTCATTATTTAATTTTTAACATAGTAATGAAAGTATTCTTGAGTTTCAGATCAATAATTATTTAAAATGATTTGCAACAAAGGAGTGTATTATATATTTTGTTCGCTATCATATATTGCTAACTCGTTTTTGCTAAAAATTAATCTTTCTATGGAGCAAGTGGGTTGCTCAGTTGCTAATCATCTGACTTTGGATCAGGTCATAATCTCATGGCTTGTGGGTTCGAGCCCCACATCAGGCTCTGTGCTGATATTGCAGAGCCTGCCTTGGGATTCCCTCTCTCCATCCCTCTCTTTGCCCTTCCCCTACTCACTCACTCACCCACTCTCTCTCTTTCTCAAAATAAATAAACAAACAAACAAACAAACAAACTTAAAAAGATTTAATCTTTCTGTCAATTGCAATTCGAGATTTCTCATGTCTTCTTAATTTATAATATATATTGCTAACCTTTAAAAAAACAGTCCGCATTTATCTCACCCACTTCCCTAATTCCTACATCTGGACCTAAAGGGCAGATCCCCTATATTAAGTTAGTTTTGAAAAATAAAATAAATTTATTTTCTCTTGTGACCGGAATAGTTTAATTTTTCAACCAGCCCATCAAGTGAACTTTTAAATAACCAAATTCACATTGAACTATTCGTGAGATGGAAAGTTATAATCAATGAAAATCCAGTCAAATGCATATATAAATCCTTCAAATGTCAAAAGAAAGTATCTGATCTAAGGTTTGGAATACAAAACATTTTAACCATTCTGAATGTAAAGCACCTACCTTTCATTAAAATTTACTTATATGGGATAGTTTTAATTCATTTCTAAATTGGGAATTATTTTGGCTGGAGAGTCAGAAACTGCCTTTGTAATGTAGCAGCTGAAGTTTCCCGTCCTCTAGGCTCTTTGGTCTAATAAATAAATTGATATAAAGCACGTTAACAGGAGAAAAACAAATTTCGTAAGTATAGGAACCCCATAAAAATAGGAGAACCAAAGGGCAGCCAGGTAATTGAGGCTTATAGAACATCCTGAGCTGAGGAAAGAGTGGGGGTCCGGGGATACAAAAGAAAGGAAGGTCATTCACCAAAAGGAGATGTATGGAGGTTTGTTTCTTGGGTAAAAAGGTTTCTCTGGTATTAGTGCTCTTCTCTAATCTAAATGTAGGCACTAGATGGGCACTGACAAGAGGTTTTCTTAACTTCTCTGAGTTTTAACCAGCTTTAACTCAAAATAATCTTAATGATGAGGTTTTGGAGTGATGGTGGGGTTCATGGGGTTTGTAGCCAATGGCCAAGAAAGAATTCTTAAAGACATCTTCGGTGTAGGAAGGTGCTTTTATTAAAACACAGAGACAGGACCTGTGGGCAGGAAGAGCTGCACTGGGGATGTGAAGAGTGGCTGGTTATATAATATGGGGCTGGAGGAGGTAAAGCCAAATGGGAAGTTTCCAAAGAGATTTTCATATGCTAAAGCCTCACAGGTTATGAAGGCCTAGCTATTGTCAAGCTAAAGGTATTTTTTTTTACCCTCTTAGCAAAGCATTTGAAGATTAATATAGTAAGGAGTTCCTGGACTTTAGCCATTGATGGGATTGCCTTTTTCTTGTAAACTAGTGGAGACTTATCAGTTTAACCGTTTTGCTTTTTTTTTTTGTTTGTTTGTTTGTTTGTTTTTTTTTTGTGGTTTTTTTTTGTTTGTTTTTGTTTTTGTCATTTCCTGTTTTGGATAGCCAGGAGTGTCCAAGGAATATTACACATATCCCATCTGGAGGGCGGGTGGGGGGGGGGGTGGGTAGTGCTAGCTTGTACTTTGCCCTCAGCTACCTTATTTTCCCTCATCGTTTATGCCAAAGAGACGAGGTAGCAGAATCTGTTCCCCTTTAGCAATTTTGTTCCACAAGTTTACTTGTGCTATATGAAATTGCCACTCTTGGATGGTTTTTGACCAACAAAAACAGTAATTCTTTTCAGGTCAAACTAAAACTACCCCGCTGTAAGCTCCATTAAAGTGGAGGAAGATGGGACAGAGAGAAGCTTCAGGGTTAAATTCTAGTTTGCTATTGGTTCTCCTACCTTTATCGTGTCCTCTTGTGAGAAATAAGACCACTGACCCAATCAAAGGAGGGATGCAAAGACCCCCAACACAGTGAAGTAAGGCTTTAATCAATGTTCTTGCAAGAGCAGGTGTCTGATGGACAGGTGGGGAAGTTACAGCCTACAACTTATCTCTTCAAGTGCAAGTCCCTCCCCTGATTCCTCATTGGCTGAGTACTCCAGAGGTTACAGCCTTACCCAGAATGGCCTGTGCCTCTGTAAGGCAAAAAGTAGTCTGATTGGATCAAACATACATTCCCGGAGGTGATGCAGAGACTTTTAGTCCCTTGTTTGTTCTTTGGAACATGCTCATTGCAAGGCCTGCGAAAACAAGCCTGTGAAAGGCAGAGGGGAAGAACCAAGAAGTGGAGTGTGTAAGGGTTTGGGATTCCATGGTCCGGTGTAGGGGGTGTTTCATACATATTTCCAAGAGGTTGTAAACCTGTTGTTAACTAGACAGCACAGCTTTTATTTGGTGTTTCTGAAAATGAATCATCTCACTTCTCACACTCCCCACCTTATTTGT
The DNA here is from genome assembly GCA_030068075.1 of Paguma larvata. Classification (NCBI taxonomy): domain Eukaryota; kingdom Metazoa; phylum Chordata; class Mammalia; order Carnivora; family Viverridae; genus Paguma; species Paguma larvata. Next base: position 21,188,365 of record CM057835.1, on the reverse strand, counting down.
AGCCAATTTCTTTGTTGCTGGCTATTTAGGGCTCTTTTAGGTGTCCAATTTGCTGTTTTCTTTTTTAAAGTTTATTTATTCATTTTGAGACAGGGAGAGAGAGAGAGAGAGAGAGAGAGAGAGAGAGAGAGAGAGAGAGAGAGAGCAGGGGAGGGGCAGACAGAGAGGGAGAGAAAGAGAATCCTAGGTGAGTTCCACACTGATACTGGTAGAGGCTCAAGCCCATGAACCTTGAGATCATGACCTGAGCCAAAATCAAGAGTCAGATGCTTAATTGACTGAGCCACCCAGGTGCCCCTTCAGTTCCAGTTTGTATTGCTGTTTCAAATTCCCTGGTTTTTCATCTAGTTCTTATATGCAGACAGCTATCAGATAATAAGAGAACCTTTAGTCTTGAAGGGACCTAAAGATTGAATTAAGGGTATTCACACTGAACCAGTTTTATTTTGTTTTGTTTTGTTTTATTTAATTCTAGTGTAGTTAATATACAGTGTTATATTAGTTTCAGGTGTACAATATAATGATTCAACAATTCTATACATTATCCAGTGCTCATCAAGACAGGTGTACTCTTAATCCCCTTCACTTTTTCACCTCCTTCCCTTCTCCCCTCCTTTTATTTTGTAATAATGTTTTCTAGTTAAGAATCTGATTTTTGGGGTGCCTGGGTGGTTCAGTATGTTACGCATCTGAATTTGTTTCAGGTCATGTTCTCACAGTTCATAGGTTTGAGCCCCACGTTGGGCTCACTGGTGTCAGCACAGAGTCTGCTTCAGATCTTCTGTTCCCCTCTCTCTCTCCCTCTCCCCTGCTGGTCCTTGCTGTCTCTCAAAATAAACAAACTTAAAAAAAAAAGACTGATTTTTTATTTGTCTGTCATTTTTTCCCCTTTATTCGTTTTGTTTCTTAAATTCCAGATAGGAGTGAAATCATATGGTATTTTTCTTTCTCTAACTGGCTTATTTCACTTAGCATTATGTTCTCTAGATCCATCCATGTTGTTGCAAATGTCAAGATTTCTTTATTTTTGTGGCTGAGTAGTATTCCCTTGTATATACTTGCCACATCTTCTTTATCTGTCCATCTGTTGATGGATACTTGGGCTTCCATAATCTGGCTGTTGTAAATAATATTGCAGTAAAAATAAGGGTTCATATAGCCTTTCAAATTAGTGTTTTCATTTTCTTTGGGTAAATACCAGTAGTGCAATTACTGGAAAATAGGGTAATTATACCTTTAAGTTTTTTGAGGAGCCTCCACACTGCTTTCCCTAGTAACTGCACCAGTTTACATTCCTATCAGCAGTTCATGAGGGTTCCTTTTTCTCCACATCCTCATGAACACTTGTTGTTTTCTGTATTTTTTATTTTAGCCATTCTGACAGGTGCGAGATGATATCTCATTGAGTTTTGATTAGCATTTTTCTGATGATAAGTGACGTTGAGCATCTTTTCATGTGTCGGCCATCTGTATATCCTCTTTGGAGAAATGTCTGTTCATGTCTTCTGCACTTTTTTAATTGGATTATTTGGGGGGGGTGGTGTTGAGTTGTATAAGTTCTTTATATATTTTGGATACTTCAACCAGGTTTTAATTAAAATGATTCCCAGGGCACCTGGGTGGCTTAGTTGGTTAAGTGTCCAGCTTCAGCTCAGGTCATGATCTCATGGTTCGTGTGTCCGAGCCCCGTATCAGGCTCTCTGCTATCAGCACAGAGCCCACTTCAGATCCTATGGTGTGCGCTGTCTCTCTCTCTATCAAAAATAAATAACCTCTATAAATGAATGAATTAATAAAATGATTTCTAAGGGGTCAGCAAACTTGTTCTATAAAGGCCAGATAGAAAGTATTATAGGTTTTGTAGGCCTTATGAGCTTTATTTCAACTACTTAACACTACCATTGTTGGGCGAAAATAGCCATAGAAATCAGGTAAAAGAATGGACCTGCTTGCATTCCAGTAAAGCATTATTATAGACACTGAAACTTGAATTTCATATAATTGTCACCTGTCATAAGATATTATTCCCCCCAACCAGTTAAATATGTAAAAATCCTTCCTAGCTCACAGACTTCGTAGACAGGCAGCCAGATAGATTTTGTCTGCAGACCATCTTTCACCAAACCCTATTTCACGACATCCCTGACATGGGTCATTCAATCACCATAAACACCTCTCTTGATTGGAAGAGGACACATGTGAGCACATTCCAAATGCTTCGTTGTTTTTAATATTGAATAGGGTCCTCAGGCCCCTAAAGAATAGAAATTAAGAAGAGGCCGAACGAAGTTCCAGGCAAGGCTTTATTGAGACTTACGCTGCAGCACAAAGGAGAATGCACAAAGGGAAGTGTCCCCAGGCTAGCTCCCTGAGGAGAGGTTGGGGAGAATTCTAAAGAGACCTATGTGGGAAAAGGTTGATAACTAAACATGCAAGGGTGGGGAGATTTTGGTGCTCACTCGCATAAAGGTTATACTGCTTCATGTGTCACATGTTTAGTTAGTATGTTAAATCTCCATCCCTGGCTGTGATTTGTAGTATTAAAATGAAGGAGAAAGTTAATGAAAGGCCAGTGCTGGGATCCATCTTGGTGCAGACTGGTTTGGTCTGGTTCTTGCAGTAGAGCTTCCTTTTGAGGTAAATATCCTATCTCTGAATATATATAATATAATACTCAGGGGGCATGTGTTTTAGCTTTTCCTTCTTTAGACTTAGCCAAAAAATGGTTGATTTTGTGGTTAGGGGCAAAGGGACCTGAGTCCAGTCCCTGCTGTGTCTCAATTTGAATTTATTATAAATACAGTATAACCGTATTATAAATCATAGTTGAATCAAGCAAAAGAAAAGAATACCTCTAATAATATTATCTTAGTAACATAATTATGATTAATGTTTGGCAATATTTCCTTCCAAGTCATTTCTTATGTGTATTTTTAAAGTATTGCAATTCTAATGTGTATATTTAGCATACTACTTTTGTAATATAACACTGCATGGTAAGTACTTTCCATAAAGAGCATAATTTTATAACTGTAATTTTAAATGTCTTGACTAAAGAAACCTCATTCGAGTGATAATTCCATGCTATCCTTGACTTTTACCAAATTTTGGACACTTTTGTTGCTTTCAGCTTTTTCACTAAGATGATTACCTTTGTGTGTATTGTTAAATTTTTCAATGTTCAGATTAATTCCTTTGGAAAGATTTCCAGAAGTGGGATTACTGAGTCTGAGTGAATGATCATTATAATTGTTGAATTTACTCAAAGGTTATGATGCTTGTATTAATGGGTATGGTACATTAAATCCTTTATACATGGCAGGCAGCACAGTGAGCACTGTCAATATATTATCTCATTGAATTGCCATCACAGCTCTCTGAAATAAATGTCATTTTTCCTGCTTATAGAAAAGAAGAACCATGACTGGTATTGACAGAGTCCAAATTAGGACTTAGGTCTGTTTGACACCAAAGCCTGTATCGAGGCATTTTATTGTCTCTTATAGATTTACATATGTGAGATGCCCATGTACCTACGTGATAGAATGGTATTTTTAGTTATGTTTTTTTTGTTGTTGTTTCTTTGTTTGTTTCTCATCTCTCTTTTTCTATCAGGTAAAATTCTTCTTCCCCTTCAGGTCTTATTTTGATGTTAAATCTTCCATGATTACTTCTCCAAACCCCATGGGCAGAATGTGTCATTCATCTTGCGCTTTCAAAGACTTAACACAATGTATTATTTTTTGCATCTTGAGGGAGGTACTGCAGTGTATTTATGCAGTAGCCCTTAAGTTATCCATCACGAAGCATCATAGAAAGTCAGAGATCAATAAATATCCATTTAATGTAACTATAATGGGTCATGATCCGCTTTTGGAAACTTCATCCCCTTGGTACAGATCCTCTGTCTCTGCTACAAAGAGAAGTCTGTTACATCAAACACTTTGGTCTTATCTTTGGTTTATTATGTTTGCCTACTTTTCAGGGGCTTACTCAACTCCTCACCCCCATATTGTCCTGACAACCTTATCTCTATGTGCTTATCTTCCCTTGGGATGTGTCTTGGCCCAGTTCCTTCACCAGCAGGTAACACGTGACTGACAAAGGCTTCAGTATCAGGCTATGATCTGTTCTGGAAGAGTGGAGGAATTTCAGAGTTACCCCTGTAGAAATTTAGAACTGTAGCGGACCCCAGAAAACACAGATATTACCTTCCACATTGTGATTGAAACATCCTTAAATACTACCAGTTACAACTGGAGTCAGAATTGCTTTGGAAAAGTATGTGGTAAATACAACTCAATGTTTGAGTTCTGTGTCCATCAACTTTCCCTGTGAAGAGTTTCATATATCTGCCATCATTGTTCTTGGTCTGTTCAATTGTCATTGTCTTGTCATCATCATTGTCATGTTATTGTAAACTGTACAGTAACCTCTTAGGCAAGTGAATAGGAAGGTTGCACCATAATAGGTGATGTGACTTAATGTAGAATTTTTATCTTTTTACATCTTCTGTATTGTTTTCTCTCTTCTCTCTAGCCTCTATATCCTATATATCTTGGATAGGATGAAATTGAGAAAAGGAAGGTCCAAATTACACCCATATGATCTAGAATTAAATAATCTAATGTTAAATGACAACTGTTAATAACTCAACTTTGCTTTAGAAGAATTGTACTGAAAATTGCATCCCAAGCAACTTCAGTACCCTGACATTTTTGATGAATTGAGTTTTATCAGAAATTTGAACAGGATACAAATCATGCGACATATCTAGCTATATTTCAACAATAACTACACTCTTCAAATTCTGTAATTCTCTAAGCATAAAGTTCAACAGGTCAATTTTCTATGAAGAATTTTAGTAGGGGAGTCTGGTGGCTCAGTCACTTAAGTGTCCAACTCTTGATTTTGGCTCAGGTCTTGATCTCATGATTTGTGAGACTGAGCCTTGCATCTGGCTCTGCACTGACAGTGCTGAGCCTACTTGGAATTCTTTGTTTTCCTTTGTGTCTGCCTCTCCCCAACCTGTGCTCTCCCTCTCTCTTTCTCTAAAAATAAATTTAAAAAAATAAAAATATGTATATAATTTTAGTAGTTTCTACAAATTCTGAAGTGAGAATGCTGTGTATCATATTTGAAATCTTTGCACATTTTATGGTTGTGTGTGTGTGTGTGTGTGTGTGTGTGTGTAAAGAATTTTGTTTTTGAGGCACCTAACTCAATTGGTTGAGCATCCAATTCTTGATTTTGTCTCAGGTCATGATCTTACAGTTTGTGAGACAGAGCCCTGCATTTGGCTTTGAGCTGACAGCACAGAGCCTGCTTGGGATTCTCTCTCTCCGTCTCTCTTTCTGTCCCTTCCCTGCTTGCTCCCCCCAAAAGAAATAAATACACTTAAAAATAAGAACTTTATATTATAGAATACTATCAATTTCCCTCAATTACCTTAGGCTATAATTAAAACCCACTTCAAATTTAGAATATAATCTTAAAAGGGGAATGATCATTTTAAATGGTGTAGGTTTTTTTTTAAGAGACACATCAGGCAATTTGCAATTGGATAAGACTATCTTCAGTTAAATGAAAGTTATATGTTCATTCTTTAACACAGGTAAGAATCAACTCCTACTTAGTAACCAGAAGCTGTATGTACACTAATGAGAAGGTTATATAATGCAGTTTAACTCTGTGTTCTGCTTACCCTTATGCTCAGCAAAACTGAATTTACAAGGAAGTCAGAGGAAAAATTGCTCTGCTAATAAGCACAGTAATGATTATGAATAATGGATATCGGAATGCTATTATAGAATAAAGCCACAAGCCATGATGTATCTTGCTGCTAAATTATTTAAAATGCTGCCTGATAATTATAGACTTGTTTTAAGTCTACATCTGTACATGTTAAAGCTGGAATCACAGTTTCTAATCAGTACCCTTTTTTCCTCCTTGGTAGGATGGGAGGAAAATGGTCTTGGTAGAAAATACATTTTACGGTTAGAAAGTTTAAAGGGAAACTATATTTAAATTAATAGATGTTTGTATGGGCAAGTGATACGCCAGGGCAAGGATGACTAGAATTTTAGAAATACGTTGAAGTAGGGCCATCACGATTACTGGAATTGTTCCTTGCCACATTCTATGGAAAGTATTAAGGGAGGAAATACATTTGATCATTAAGGAAACAAAATATGAATTGCATATTTAACACTTCATTAAATATGCAGATTGCTGTGAAATCTGGTGAGAAAGTTAAGGATAGTGAGGTGCTATGAAGCCATCTTCCCACACACATTTCATTTGTTTCATATATGATAAAGTTAGGGAATTAGAAAAGAAGCAAAGAAGAGCCGGAGTTGGTTAGACATGAAAAATGAGAGACTGGAAACAGAAACACATTATTAGGGATATATCTTTCCAAAGGGAAATGAAGGGCCGTTTAATTCCCTTTTAATACAAAATATTATTTCAACAAACTACACGCGGTACAATGTAAGCTGCACTTAAGAGTGAAAATTTCATTATTATAGCACATGCCAAACGAAGTCATGCATCACCACTCCTTTCTTTCATTTTTGACTATGTGCACATTTCTTCTTGTAACCCTGTTCACATTCAGGAGCCTCTGTCCCAGGGCATCGTGTAAACTTACAATCTGGGCACGTGGGTGGCTCAGTCGGTGAAGCAACCGGCTCTTGGTTTCAGTTTCGATCTCATGATTTTGTGAGTTTGAGCCCTGCATTGGGCTCTGTGCTGACGGTGCGGAACCTGCTTGGGATTCTGTGTTTCCCTGTGTCTCTGCCCTTTCCCTCATGCTATCTCTCTCTCTCAAAATAAATAAACTTAAAAAAATAAAACGAACTTACAATTATATGAATATATTTGGTAATTTTGATTAGAATTAATACTTCCATCATCTCTATTTTTTATGAGTGTTTTACCTGCTAAAATAATACGTATCTATTTTTAAATTTTGGGGGGGAAGTCAGAACGGTCATTTTTAAACTTAACATTTTTGCCATTTTTTTCAAATGTAATGCTATGTAAATAATATCAGCTGATCATCTATTATGTTCAATACCATGGTTAATAGTTTCATATACATTCTCTTTTATAATGTTAATAATCTTTAATTCATACAAATTTAATGATGGAAAATCTATAAGCCAGAGAACCTAAGAAACTTGCCTTGAGATGCAAACTTTATGCTGAATGGTCGTTGGCCTAAATCTCACTCTGAGTAATCCTACTAATGAAAAGCTGTTAGATTTTTAAAAAAATAATTTATTAGATGCTTTGAGGATCCGCTTGGTGCTGAACACTTTGAGGCTCTCTGCAAAAACTATTTTGAGAAAGGGAATATTTCAAAAATCTCCTTCTAAACACTCACAGCAACCTTATGTTTCAGAATTAACAAATGAACTTATTCGGTTGTTCCTTCTCTAATAGTTTTTATCCAAATGCTATGCAGGTTTTGACCAGTTGAGTGAAAGATTTCATACTTTTCAGTTTTCAAGCTGATTTATATGTAAATGAAATCCAAGAGATTATTTGTGTAACTGAAGACCTGGTGGCCTGCAGTGTCTGTATTTGGTCACAGTTATGATACCAAGCACTGATTTTACTGAAGTAGATATTAGAAATTAAAGTATCTTTCACTCTTTTATTACTAAAGAACTTTCTTTTTTTTCTGTCAGATTTGTGGTATCTGATCACAATGTAAACAAATACATTATCATCTCTCAAAAAAATGAGCATGGATTAAGGCAGGTGTATAGACAGTAACCCCATAGCTACCATTTCTCTCACAATTGCATTTCTTCTCATCTGTGAAAAGCTGTTGTCTTAATGGGGAACATAGCATTTCATTAAGATATAGATTTGCACTGCTGGTTCTCTCTTATTTCTGTAAAATTCAATAGTCTAGAAAAAACTTTATCTTAGAAAACATATAGTAAACATGAATGACCATATTAGCTTTGCTCTACCATTAGGCCATTAGACCGACCCTTTAGCTGCCAGAATCAATTCAGGATTTAATTAAATTGCCCTATGGTCTGACCTTGAAGAGAGAATGTCACAGGACTTCTCAGGTATTAACATCATGGTTATTTTTGAAGCCGATAGACAAGAAGGAAAATTTTTTAAATCTGGCCACTACAAAAGCCTTATCTTGATTATTCCCTGTGTTTTGCAAAGACCAGCTATTTCTGACCATTACCCTTCCTGCAATTATTCTAACAGTTTTATCTCCTTTTTGAGTGCCCATCCTTATCAAATGCCCCTTCTCCTGTCTTTGATATTTAGTCATTTCCTTGTGAATTTAGCAAAAATAACAAAACATATTACACCATGCATAACAGGGCTAAGGCCTATGCTAGACACAGGAACTCTCATGATGAGCAAAATGGACTTTCTTTCTGGACTTGTAGACCTTATATTCTAGTGTGGGAGACAGATGTCAATGAACAAACCCTTTAAGCATACTATAAGGAGCTGCTGTAATTACTACACAAACACACACATACACACACACACACACACACACACACACGTGTATAGTGGAAGGTGTTGGAAGACTATATCATAATATATAAATAAATTGGAGAATGTTGGAGAATTATGTAAAGGGTATTGGACATAACTTTCCTGGGGAGCTACCATCTTGCTGAGATCTCAAAGAGGCACAAAAGGTACTTGGGCAAAGTAGAGGCAATAATTGGGGAAGTATTGGTGATTCAAGACTGGGGACCAATATGGACCAAGACCTAAGAGGGGAAGAAGCAGAACCTTCAAAAACTAAGGGGCTTTGAGCAGGGAGCAGTAGGCAGGATGGTGGTGGCTACGGGGGTCTGAAGGAGATGGAGAGATGATCAGTAGCCATATCCAGAAGTTCTGCACGTTCCCCTAGGGCTTTGGAACATATTCTTTGTAAATCTGAGCTCACTGGAAATGCTATCTGCAACCAGCCCTGTTTAGGTTCTTTCAATATCTTCTTATTTTTTTTTCCTCTTGAGATAAGTTAAAGATTCATAGTTACATGCACACACACACATGCACACACACACACACACACACACACACACACACACACACACACACACACATATATATATGCATATCTATTTTTATTTATTTTTTAATTTTTTAACAGAGCTGACCTTTATTATGAAGACATTCTCCTTTTAGAATTTTTGGCAACTAGGTCATGTGTACTATCTTTGGTTCACTTCATGTCATTCTTTCTATCACATTCTTCCATCTTTCCTGCTTTTTTAAAAATCATTTTAATGTCTAGTGAAAATGTCTTCATTGCTCCCATCCATGAGTACCTCACTCCAGTAGGATACGGCCCTTTTCTCCAAGTGTTCTTCATACATCCATCTCATCTTCCTGATCTTTCTCTTTGGCTGGAATTAAGTCCCAAGTAGCCATTTTGCTCATCAGTTTCTTTACTTTCTGGACAATGAAATCGCCAGTGAGGCATATCAAGAATATATCAGATGATTGGCTCTCAGCTGAATTATGCTTCCAACAGATGCACAAGTGATTGAAGCCTCCCTAGCTGGACTGCCTTCTGTGGGTGCCATTTTAAAATATATTACAGAAGAGTTTACCCAAAGTTTTCACCCATGCTGTTTTTTTTTTTTTTCTTCTTGGGTAAACACTTCTGTTTCTCTTTCTTCTCTTCTCAACCAGTTGCTTTATCCTCTGCTCTCCTTCCTAAAGTTGGCAGATTCTTTTAAATTCTTCATATTCTTTCATGTTCACTGAGGGCTTGGCTATGCTGTGAGGCTTAAATTAAACATTAAATGGCTAGTATTTGGAATGATGGGAGAAAAACCAAGAATAAGACATACAAGAACCAGAGGACATTAACCCTGTGAGGACAGCAAGGTATCTCTATGAGTGCTTGGTGGGCTGAGAATTACAATTATTTGCCAAGGGTAGTTAAGATAGGTGTTGATGGGTAACTCATCAATACAGTGTGTGATTGAAGATGATGGTGATAAGGATAAAAATGTGCTCCTAAAGATACCCAATCATTGCTCTTTTTTTTAACTTTTTAGGTTTAACATTATTATTCGATGCATATTCCGTCTTTAGAATGCTGTAGTTAATGTTCCAAATTAATGGAGTGATTACAAGCAAGATTAACAAGTTAAAACTATAATTTTGTAGATATGTAATATTTTCTGAGAAGCATTTGCAAGTTAAGAATGAAAAAATGTACATGATATGTACATACTCAAATACCAGTCAGTTTCAAATACTGTCAAATTCATAGTCATCAATGTCAGTCTTTTAGAGTTCCTCAAAATCTTTTGTTAAGTTTGCAATTTTTTTTTTATGGTGAGAGGAAGTAATAAAAAGCCTTCCACCCACCCCACCTCTGCCACATTTTGAGCTGTATATGTTCTTATGCTATCATTTGTGGCATTATTTCTTCAAGATTGTGGTTACTTGTTCAGGGACTTCATCTTCCTATAAGACTGTCCAGAGAGAGTGGTAAGAGGGTGCCTGGCTGGCTCAGTTGGCTGAACATCTTGATTTTGGATCAGGTCATGTTCCTAGGGTCATGGGATTGACCCCCACATCGGGCTCCGTGCTGATCTTGGAGCCTGCTTGGCATTCTCTCTTTCTTTCTCTCTTTCCCTCCCTCTCTCTCTCTCTCTCTCTCTCTCTCTCTCTCTCTGTCTCTCTCTCCGTCTCCCTCTGCCCTCTCTTCTGGTCACTCTTTTTCTATCTCACTAAAAAAAGAAATAAATAAAGACAGTGGGAGAGGAGGTTGATGCCCAGATGTTCATTCTGGGTGGCTTGCAGCTCCCAGAATAATGTGGTGTTTTCATCATAATCATTTCCATTTTTGAAATAATCCTTCTAAACACATGAAACATCCTGACGTTTTAACTAATTTTCATCAATTACACTTTTATCTTGAAACATTTTTTTTAAACCCGGAAGTTTACACTAATGGTAAGCCATTCTATTTTAAGCAGCACCTAAAATTATTTAGGGAAATATTATTTTATCAAACATCTAGTCCGTAATAATTTGCTGATCTACCAAAGATGGATGAATTTTTATGAAACAGTAGTTCCCATGGCATTAAGAACTTTATTTCATTATCTCCTTTGCAAAATTGCACTTTTATGTGTGTGGAGTATGTCTTCTCTCATTAACATTGTGGCAGATAAGTCAGTTTGTGATAACTGTCACAGTGTTGTCAAAGGCCTAAAGACACTATGAAGTATCATCTTGGCTCCCTCTCTACTAAAGACAACTTGTATTTTCTTTGCTTCAAAAGTTCTTGCATTGGGCTCCCTTGCAAACGTCTTCCCAACCTCTTAAATTGCATGTTCTCATTGTTATTTCTCCTAGCAATTTTCCTGTATTAGTACTCACTGTTATATGTCCTTCTAACATTTGCTGGGTTTGATGTTTGACCCAAAATGGTTACCCAGTAAGTGACCACCAGTGATTTTCCACGGCCAATAATTCCAAGCAATTAGTTCAGTAGAATAAGCTCTCATGGTACTAAAGTTGCCTTCATTCCTAACTGGTTCTTGGCGTACCAAGCAGCACATCCGTAACCAGGCAAACCCAGAACAACATGAACTACAGTCCCAAAGTGTACATACAGACATGACAGCCCTTTTATACTACTGTTATATAAGTTGACACAGGAGTTCTCAGAAGATATCACATCCATCCCACACAAGAAGGAATAGATGCATCAGCTGGCAGAGATCTTGCTGTAGGCGGATCAGACACATTGACTAAGTGATAGTAAGTAGTTGTGTGTATTAAGAAACAATGCATGATAATATGTAAACTTATAAGAAAGGGGCTCCACTTAGCAATGCGTTTTCAACAGGAAGAAATGTTACAAAGAGACCCGAGGGGGAAATACTAGCCAACTAGATAAACGGACTGGGAGGTCTGGGGAAGGTACAGAGGTGGGCTAGAGATAAAGACAATTGTATGAGTGAAGCCCAAATGACCACAGTGTTCAAAAAGCATTCTGTACAAACTGGGGATTTTTTTTATAATAGTTTATTTTCAAATTGGTTTACATATAACACCCAGTGTTCATCCCAACACGTGCCCTCTTTAATGCCTGTCACCCCCTCTCCCCCCTCCCTAACCCCTCTCACCCTCAGTTTGTTCTTAGTCTTTGAGAGACTATTATGTTTTATCTCCCTCCCTCTCTGTGTCTTTTTTTCCTTTCCCCTCTCCCCCTCCCCCTGGTTTTTGCTTAGTCTCACAAAGTCCACCTATTCGTGGAAACATACGGTATCTGTCTTTTTCTGACTGACTTATTTCACTTAACATAATACCCTCCAGTTCCATCCATGTTACTACACATGGCCAGGTTTCATTTTCCTAGAGGAGAAAGCAGGAAAAAGCCTCTTTGACCTAAGACGCACCAATTTCTTACTCGACACGTCTCCAAAGGCAAGGGAATTAAAAGCAAAGATGAACTACTGGGACCTCATCAAGATAAAAAGCTTCTGCACGGCAAAAGAAACAACCAACAAAACGAATAGGCAACCAACGGAATGGGAAAGGATCATCGCAAATGACATATCGGATAAAGGACTAATATCTAAAATCTGTAAAGAACTTACCAAACTCCACACCCGAAAAACAAATAATCCAGTGAAGAAATGGGTGGAAGATATGAATAGACACTTCTCCAAAGAGGACATTCAGATGACCAACAGACACATGAAACAATGCTCAAAGTCACTCATCATCAGGGAAACACAAATCAAAACCACACTGATACACCACCTTACACCGGTTCGAGTGGCTAAAATGAATAAATCAGGAACCTATAGATGCTGGCAGGGATGTGGAGAAGCAGGCACCCTCCTACACTGTTGGTGGGAATGCAAACTGGTGCAGCCACTCTGGAAAACGGTGTGGAGGTTCCTCAAAAAAATGAAAATAGAACTACCCGATGACCCAGCAATAGCACTGCTAGGAATCTACCCAAGAGACACAGGAATGCTGATGCATAGGGGCACGTGTACCCCAATGTTCATAGCAGCACTTTCGACAATAGCCAAATCATGGAAAGAGACCAAGCGCCCATCAACTGACGAATGAATAAAGAAGATGTGGTACATATATACAATGGACTGCTACGTGGCAATGACAAACGGGATTTTTAATGCACAACTCTCGACTTTATTTTCATTTTAACATGAAGGTATCTTTTTGTAGACCACTTCTTTCTTTTTACCTTTGGGACCTTATTTGTGCCTAGAATTTTTGAGAAAGCAAGAAAACATTTCTACATTGTCCCCAACTCTCTTTAGCTAATATATTGCCTAACAAGAGTAAGGCAGCCTAGTAGGCGAAGCAACTTTTATAAGCTTGGAAGTACTTTCCTTTTATTTTATTATGAAATTAGGTTATTCATTGTTACAGTTATTTGAGGCACTGTGTTGAGCTGTTGCTAGGAGCAGTTAGTATTATCTTTTCAGGGTTTAAAACATAAGAAACAGCTGGGGGAAAACATATTTTGGAACAGCTCACATATTCTGGGCTGCTCATTGATTTTCCTATTGATGTTATTTGCCCAACTGTTTGTTCCAGATAAATACAAAATATGTGGAGAATAAAAAGGAGCACAGACTAATACCAATCACTGAGAATTGTTCATTTTGAAGTTCATGTTCTTTGTTGTCACTGTTTTCTTGTACTGCTGGCATCATCCAGATGCTTGGGTCAAATGAGAGCCTAAGAAAGAAATAGCTGTGACATTTGAGTTGACAGGCACAATTCTGAAATGTGGAAATCAGTGGGCAGAAAAACAAAAATTGGAAATCATAAATGAGAGCTTAAAATGAGGATCATGCTATTTCAGAACTATTTTATTATATACACACTATTTTTTTTTTTTTGCCAAACATGACTGCCTTTAAAGAATTGAGGTCACGGAAGAAAAAAGGTGACTACTTGGAGGTGTCCCAGGAACCAAAGTCTGGTAGGTGGTGACTCATCTCTTTCACACTCAACACGTGTTAGATAGAGAGCAGTCTTAGTTAGCAATGATTTTTGGAAGTATTTACTCAGATAAGAGATACTCCCCACAAGACTAGACTCACTTCTGGTTGTTAATAACCATCAGGATCATTCAGATTGAACTTGCTAAAACTTTTTCTCCTACTTTTCTGGAAATGGCCGAACTTGGAAGCCCTATATTTTGCCTTGGTACTCTCTGTTAAACTGGGTTCTAAATCTTAACACAGTTTTCTCAGTCTACAGGGCCCTTGGAAATCCACATTCAGTGGTGCTGAATATACCAAATGCTAGAGAACCACTCTGATCCCTGTCACCAGTACCATGTAAAGATTTTTGTTTTTAAATCGAATCTTTTGGATCTGATGATGCTTGGCAGAAATAAAATGTGACTTTGAACCAGTGAGAACTTTGCCACCAAAAACATTGATTAATTTCAATGTCTACGTGAACATTTTTTCTTCCAAGTAGTTACTTTGGAAAATTACTTTGAATGTTTTTGGAATTCTGCCTTTAAAAGTAGCTCCGGAGTTAGTGTGCAAGCCCATAGTAAAACTCTGCCATTGCCTTATAGTTATATCTTATTTTCCCCATAAATGCAAAAAGTGAGTCATTCAACTGGAACACCAAATTATTCAACACATACAGCACCAGATTAGTTTTTTTGGTTTTTTTTTCCCTCTTAAAATCTTAAAAGCACAAAATCTCTCATAACTTATTTATATGCAACAAACTCTAAACACAATTTTCAAGAAAAGTTCCAAAAATTGTTTTAATAATTCAGCTTCTTTAGAATCTTTGCATTAGCTGCCAAGGAGTCTCCTTGGAAAAGTCAGCATTCCTTTGAGTGTTAAGCAATGATTAATTTTTTTTAAGTTTATTAATTTATTTTGAGAGAGAGAGAGAGAGAGAGAGCAGGAGAGGGGCAGAGAGAGAGGAAGACAGAGAGAATCCCAAGTAGGCTGTGTCAGCATCGAGTCCCTGTTGGGGCTCGAGCTCATGAAGGATGAAATCATAACCTGAGCTGAAATCAAAAGTCAGATATTTACCTGTTAGAGCCACGCAAGTGGCCTAGCAATGATTAATTTTGTGAAACATATGAGTAATGTAAACCTAAGGTCACATCAGCTATATGTCCTGATGGTAATGGACTCAACCTCTTTTCCAATTTACCTTAGCGAGGAAGAGAGCTTACATTTTTTTTAAACATCTAATCTATACCATGAACTTTGCTGATTTTACATAAATATATTTGTTTGCTCCTGAGTTTTGTATTGATAGTTATTTTGCTAAAAATAATATGGACAAACTGGAAGAGAAATACAACACAGAAAATGAATGTACAGACTCAGCTCAACTTGGCTTAGAAACATATCTTTCCTTCCAACATTTGATGGTAACATGGAGACATTTTACAGCTCCCTTTTTTCATCCTTCCATCTGTCTTCTCCTAATGATCATAGTGACATCTGAAGATAGATTGTTATCAGCTGTTAGCATTTGCACACCATTTCTTGTGATGTTCTCAATTCTTAGTGTTCTCAATGAATGCTAATTTTCCATTTTAGGCTTTGTTTGTTTTGCTCTCTTTGTTGCATTAATATTTTCTCTTGATTTTATTAAGTTTTTAATTTTAATTCTAGTGTAGTTGACATACAGGTTTATATTAGTTTCAGGTACACCGTATAGTGATTCAACCACTCTATACATTACTCACTGTCCATTCCAAGTGAACTCCTTAATCCCCATCACCTATTTTGCCCATCCCCCCATGCACCTCCCCTCTGGTAAATATCAGTTTGTTCTCACTGGTCAAGAGTTTCCCTGTTTCTTGGTTTGTCTCTCTCTTTTTTTCTGTTTTCATTTATATTGTTTCTTAAATTCCACATGTAAGTGAAATCATAAGGTGTTTGTCTCTCTGACTGACTTATTTTGCTTAGCACTATTTTCTCTAGATCCGTCCCTGTCATTGCAAATGGCAAGATTTCATTCTTTTTTATGATTAAATAATATTTCATTGTGTGTATATATCACCTCTTCTTTATCTGTTTCTCTTTCAGTGGACACTTGGGCTGCCTCTATAATTTGGTTCTTGTAAATAATGCTATAGTAAACACGAGGTTGCATATATCCTTTTGAATTAGCATTTTTATATTCTTTGGGTTACTACCCAGTGGTATGATTACTAGATCATAGACTGGTGCTATTTTTAAATTTTTGCAGAAACTCCACACTGTTTTCCATTGTGGCTGTACCAGTTTGCATTCCCACCAACAGTGCACAGGGATTTCTTTTTCTCCATATCTTGGCCAACACTCTTGTTTCTTGTGTCATTGGTTTAGCCATTCTGACAGGTGTGAGGTGACATCTCATTGTGGTTTTTATTTGCATTTCCCTGATGATCAGTGATGTTGAGAATTGTTTCATGTGTCTCTTAGCCATGTGTATGTCTTCTTTGGAGAAATGTCTGTTCATGTCTTCTGTTGCCTTAATTTTTAAAAGTAGTTGTATTGTTATAAAAGAGAAGATTAAAAAAACATATTTCTGAAAGGTTATTGAAGTCAGAAGGAAGGAAAAGGAAATGGAGGAGGAGAATAGAGAAAATCATGCTTCTTTCAACCTAGACAACTTGCCCCTCTGAAATAATCTTTTTCAAAGTTTTAGTTGTTTCTTTGAATATTTGCCTCAATATTCCATATTCCTAAATAATACTGATTTCCTATTATGGCAGATTAACATTTAATTATCCTACACTTCACCCTTGTTTTTCTCCATTACTTTGTTTTTTTAAAAGAATTAGTGCATAATTAATCTGTAATATAATGCATTTTTATACACCTATGTAACCAGCGCTCAAAACAGGATATAGAAAATTTTTATCCCTTCGGTATTTTCCTTCAAGGTCTCATGCAGTCAGTTTTCTATCCCTTCCCCTTCACACACACATGCAACATTATCTGGCTTCTGATATCACACAATAGGGTTTTTGTTGTTGTTGTTTGTTTTTTGGTTTTTGGTTTTTTTGGCCTGTGTTTAGATTTCATATAAATAGAATGAAATAATATTGCTTCTTTTGATATGACTTTTTCCGCTTAACCTAAAGTTTTTGAGGTGTATCCATGTTGTTATGTGTATCAGTAATTCATCATTATTTTATCGCTAAGTAGTATTTCACTGTATACAAAAGTCACAATTTTTTTCTGTTGATGTGTTGATAGATATCTGGACCATTTCCAGCTTTTAACTATTATCAATAAAGCTGCTTACAAAGATTCACAAATAGATCTCTGTTAATACGTAAATTTTCATTTCTCTTGGAAAATACTGAGGAATAGAGTTGCTGGGTCATATGGAAGATGCATGTTTAACTTTATAAAAAACTCAAAAGTAGTTCTCCACAATGGTTAAAATCAAATACCATCTTATAAACCCTCCAGAGGGTGTGTGAGGGTTCTATCCGTATTCTTCAACATTTGATGTTTAATTTTAGCCATTATTCCTGATTTCTTTCCATGTCTCTTCTGTTTCTTATGTTAACCATATTTTTTCCATGTTCCTCTTTATTTTTTGTCTGTCTCTTTCATGCCAGAGGGGTTCCTCAGATTCTGCAAATCACATTGAAAAATGAAGCACTAAAAATTTATTGAAAACATTGTGTTTATAGGAAGGATAATCAAATGATAGACCTCACTTCAGGAAAATTAGGTGGCCATCTGTCTTCCGGGAGTGGTTTCTTAAATAGTAGCTTCTTTTAGTCTTTACTCTGTAGTGGTTCACATTATCCAGAGATTCTCTGACCTTCTACTTCGGGTTTATAAATTTGGCTCCCAGGTTCTGGAGTCAAGGGGATGAAAAGATGTGAAACTTTTCCTGTTCAATATGCAGATGTTATTTAGTCTTTCCGTTTCCCATCATACTTTGCTCTTCTACTTCTATCTATTTGGTATCCCCAAGTCTAGAGGGTTTTTCGTTGTTGTTTTTGTTAAGTATCTCCACAGGCTATCTGCTATCCTTCTCTTCTTTTGGTCAGGTAGAAGAGAGCCAGTAACTCGATTATACTATGTGGGGGGTGAGAATAGAGAGGGTTAGATATTCTTAACACAAAATTGTAAACAACTCCTCTGTTTTCAGCCCTACATCACCACGATCTTCTATAATACCAGGCTATCATGGGAGCTGTGAGTGAGGCATCTGCTCACCATCAGTGTCTCACATGCACTTAGGTTCACTGTTCCTCTGCTCTGCTAAGTCCTGTACTGTCCTCCATTCAACTTCTCTTATCTTTGGTTATAGAGGAGTCCTGCTTTCCTGAATATTATCATTTGTGTTTGTTCCTTGATTTCCATGTGTTTTTCATTTTTACTCGCACGTGGATCCATCCAGATGTTCGGATTCCACTGTGCTAGAAGCCTGAGGGAGACTGAGTTAAAGGAAAACTATAGTATTTGCTGACGAAGAGCAAATTTAGTGTCTCTAAAGAGCTAAATCTAATAGGGCCATTCAGTTTATTCTCAAGAATGTTAGAAATACTTCTTTAGAAAATGAAACAAAAGAACTTCAGAACCCCAGAATAGTGGTGCCACCCAGTCTCTCTTCATCACCATAAGGGTTTTGAGGGTAAAAGTTCAAACAAAAGATATATTCACCTTTTAAAATGTAAATGAACTGCAGCATCAGCATAATTTTCTTGTCCTGTCTTGGAAAAAAACAAAAGTAAGTACATTCACAGTTTTTCTTTATTGTCTCGAGTAGGGCTTTGAAAACCCATAATTATAGAATTTATTGAGGAAAAAAATAACTAATAAATATGTTGGAGAAGAATGCTCAAAGGTTTAAGGATTGCTGGGTAAAATATTTCTATTTTTAGACTGTATCTGGGAAGGATGCTGAAGTTGTTGCTCACTGACAACGATAGAGCCAAGTTATAAATTAAGCATATTGGAAACAACAGGGAGGGTAAGAGCTGACAAATTATTGACCTTGCAGGAGACAACCAAAGAAGGATATGCTAAAATGACATTTTGATGATCTGGCTGCATGTATGACTGTTGATGTGTATTGTCAGAGGGAAGATATCCCTACTGCACCGATCAACATATATGATCAAGAACCTATGACATGCTAGTCACTGTGTAGGCTATCAAGAAATATGAGCACACCCATGATTTCAAAAAAGAGTAGTTTTGTTGTAGAGGCATTTTCAGATAAAGAGAAGTCATAAAAAAAACAGGCACGGTGTGTCAATTAAGTGATACAGACAGCAAATGCTACGCTAGTACAGAAGGGCCAGAGAAAGACATAGGTAGATGGAGAATGGAGTCTGTACAGGAGAGGCAGAAATTGCCATTGATCTTAAAAATAAATCATGAATCAAAATGGATGTTCTAAATTCTGTAGTTTATAAAGGAACTTAGAAAACATGGTATCAGTGTCTCTGAGTTCTTTTTTTTTATTCTGTAGCTACCTTATATTTTGGCTAAAATAAAAAGTACTGTAATTCATCATTGTCTAATAGGTAGCAAGTTGTTTAGATACTTTTATAGTGAAAGTATGTCTTTTTGTTCTATTTATATACTTATGTGATCATCTTTGGCAGTGTGATCACAAACTGCCAAATCTCAGGACTTTGGCAGAGGGAGGCAATGTTATATTCAAAAATTTTTTAAGTTTATTTATTTATTGATTTGAGAGAGACAGAGACAGTGCAAGTGAGAGAGGGACATAGAGAGGGAGAGAGAGAAAGAATCCCAAGCAAGTTCTGCACTGCCAGCGCAGAGCCTGACATGGACCTCAAACTCATGAAACCGTGAGATCATGACCTGATGTGAAACCAAGACTTGGATACTTAACCAACTGAGCCCCCCAGGTGCTCCTTGGTATATATATATATTTATAAGCAAATTTCCCAGGGAGAATTCAGAATGGAGAGAAATCAACTAGTGATCTGAGGATAAAGAAGACATCCATGATTTGTAGCATTGACTGGTTTGTGTGGTGTGAATATTCCCACCATGCCAATTTCAAGCTGCCAACTCCAGATTACTGAATCCTGGCATGGGAACAGTTGAGCACAGTTAGCTGTCCTGAGCTGGTGCAAGCTCTCTCTAGCACCACTGCCGAAACTATCGGACTTTCAGAATCCATCCAGTGATATGTGAGTAGGGATGGTATCCAACATTTTAGCCCTTCTTTTTCCAGTCTGATCCTTACCTGGTCTTCCTATCATTCTTCCTTTTCAGGTAGATGGCTCTGGTGACAATGTTACAGAAGTCAAAGATACCTTATCCTAATATGTATCTTGTTCATTTAGGCTGTCAAATGTAATTTAGATTGTTATTGATGGCAGCAGTGCCTTGCTGCCTGAGCAGACCCAGATGTGAAGAGTGGAGGAGAGAGGTGTCAGGATGTGAAGTGTAGTGCAGGTGGGGTGCAGCTGTGTATTATGAACTTACTTCTGAGACGAGCTTGTCACTCCAGGGTTTTTCCTCAAAACTTGGGTCAGTTCTTCCACTGATTTGTGGGTAAAGAACCCCAAATTATATAATCGTGAAGGCCATGACCAGGTCAAATATTTTATGTGAGGCTTCATTTCCTGGTGCGTTAACTACTTAACCATCTTCCTTGTCACTGAAAACACTGAACAGAAGGGCACATTGGTTTGAGAGCCACGGCCCTAAAAGCCTTGTCTTGGAGTCTCTAAAAATCTTCAAATAGGAAACCTCTTATGCATGAGAAGTTTAAATAAAGCCAAGGGTCAGAGCCAGGGATGCAGCAATATTGCCAGTTATGAAGAACGGGGAGACGGAGGGCATACAAAAAATAAAATTCAGAGTTCAGATGCTGGAGTCAGGAATGAATTTGAGTTGGGATGGTAAGAATGGTTAAAAGGAGAAACCATGAGGGGCTCCTGGGTGGCTCAGTTGGTTAAGTGGCCAATTCTTGATTTGGGCTCAGGTTACGATCTTGCATTTCGTGAGTTCAAGCCCCATGACAGGCTCTGTGGAGGCTGTTTAGGATTCTCTTGCTCTCCACTTCCCCCTCTTGACCCTTTCAAAATAAATAAATAAAACTTAAAAAAAAGAGAGAGAGAAAGAGACAGAGAACCCAAGACTATTTTCAGAGAGCAAGAGACCATTTTTATCGAGTTCCTGCTAGGTTAATGGAGCTGGACAGGGTGGGCTGTGTGAGTTATACACAATTATTTATTACTAGCCAGTTGGGACAAGTCGAGGCTGCCTCTCTTTTTAGAGCATCTGCATTTTAAAGATGTATCTACATTTTGCGGTACTTCAAGTTCGTTAGAACATCAGCATATGTGTTGACAAGGCAAAGGTGTGTTAAATATCTTTATGGGTAGTCAATCCTAATAAAGCAGGACATACACTTAATTATAGTCATTTGACGGTAGCTTTTCTACTTTAATTATAGTTTTATATAATCTATGCTTGATTTAGCTGAATAATAATGAAGTAGCATTTATATGCTATGTATGAAGAAGGTTTAGGACCCTGCATGCTTATGAATTATACACTCAATCTAAATATATAAGCATATATAAATAATATACATGCTTTTCAAAAATATCACATTACTAGAGGTTCACACTTTTCTGAAATATAAACAAGATTTCTTTGCAGGTCATTGAATATACAGAGATCCACAGAGCAATGTTGAGTGACACATTTTTTTTATTCGCAAATCTGGATTTCACTTAGCCTGTTGGTAGGTCAAAACCTAAGAGCCCAATGAGTGGCTTATCTCAGGTCAGAATTTGACTCTGGGGTGGGAAGACTATAGTTTAAAAGAAATTATTTTTTTGATATTTTGTCACGGCATTATTTCCTTACAGTGATTTACTTTGCACATTTGCTTGCATCTAGAGGTTTCAAAGGAAAGACATATTTAACCCAGTTTCTGACTCTGTTGCCAAATGAGGGATTTGCAGAAGAGTGATTTTCTCCATCAGCAAATGCAGGTGATGTTTGCAAACACCAGAGTCAACACTGGAAATTCTATTTCCCCATTCCCTGACAGTGTACTTTTACTTCTCCATGCCACTGTTGTTACTCCTGTCACCCTTTAGAGCACCTCTGTGGTATTAGTAGGTTGTTAGTGCTTCTGTGGTTAAGCATTGTATCTGGCAACAAAAACAACACCAGGACCCGTAATTGCTAGAAATTCTCATTCATTTGTGTTTGCTTTTTGAAGAAATATTTGCCTAATGGATTCTCCAAATCTGTTCACCAGGCATTCCCTGAACCTCTGCTTCAGGGAATGTATTGGGATGACTGAAGCAAAAACTATGGTGCTCTCTGAGTTCCTAGAGCGGAACTTTGGTGGTAGTGGGAGAATTGGGGGAGGGACCAGGTAAGAAAAACTTTCCTTCCAAAGATGACGTAACTTGGCATCCTTACACTCATAAGAGGGTGGGGAGAAGGATGAAATAAGAAGGTATTAAGTCAGGATTCATCATTCAAATACATTTTCATTAAGGTTTGTGGATTAAGGATCCTAAGACAAGAATGCCAACTAAAAAAATCTTATTTTATGAAGAAATGACAATGAAATATGACATTTTGCTCTTTACATCCCTTATTCTATGCCAGGATAAAATTCTCTAGCATTGTAGGAATCATTTCTTTGTGAGTGCTGCTGGTGATTTTTAATCCATTCTTCCTCTCGTAATGTAGTTACAGTTGGGGTTACTACCACCTGGAGCTGAGGGCTGCTTTCAGCTGGGCCAGGTTCTGTGTTTTTCTTTTCTCTCCCAAAGGAAACCAAGTCTCTTGTATTTATTTAGGTATTTTAGTTTGCATGAAAGGGTGGGGGGGGCGGTATAGAAAATAGTGTTCAGCAAATCAAAGGTGGCTGAATGGAGTAACAGACTTTCATTTCCTGAGGGAACATTTGAGGGTGACTGAATTGCTCTCCATCTACAAGCCATGTTTTTTACCATTTTTCTACTTGACTAATTAATTATGACAGGTGTCACCCAAGCTCTGCAAGCTTAGCCTGGCATGACTAAGACAGAGGCAGAGCAAGTGACCTCTGTTGATGAAATAGAAAGGCTATACATGGGCATTTTTCTTATTGATTTTTCTAGTATATGATGTCAGTTAATTACTGAGAGCCATTCACTGCATAAATGTAAGCAGTCATTATGACTTTATTTTCAATTGATTTTATCCCCTGCAAACATGATCAGTGATTTGTTCATTTTGAACAAGACAGAAATTGAAATACCCATGGTTGTAAAATATATATAAACACTAGATAATTCGCTTCATAATGGTGAATACCATATGCCCATAAAGAGTAAACCCCCTACACCATATAAATGGGTGTGTTTGAGCAAGTACAGAAGGAACAGCATGCAGATTGCTAAGATGCTGTTTTAAGTTCACTGCTTCTCCAGTTCCACAACATGACGAAAAAATTTAGAGGATTCACATTGAAAGAGGTCAGACACACACACAAAATACATCTGTATGAGCCCGCATATATGAAATTCTTGAAAGCGCTAACTGAGTTTGAGATGACAGAAAGCAGATCACAGGTTTCCAGGAACTGGAGGTGGCAGAAGGGATAGCTACAAGGGACCGGAGGAAACTTTTGGGGTTGACTAGTAGAATCTGTTTCTTGATTCAGGTTGTAATTCTATGGGTTTATACCCCTGTCAGAACTCATCAAATTCTGTACTTCAAATGGGTGCAGTCCATTAAACAGATGTCATAGCTCAATAAAAGTTGTTTTAAGAAATGAAAAGATCTATTTCTCATCATTTAAACAGTATTTGGAGAATTACCATAGATTTACCATGTCTGTGATAATATTAAACCATTTGTGCATATGAATGAAACTTCATATTGCTCAGAATGTACTCTTAGGAGAAATTGAGTTGATAATATCCTTGATATATACTGAATATTCAGGCACCAAAGGGCCATTCTGAAGACAATTGAAATTTTCTATGGCTTGATAATTTCTACTGTCCTAGAAAGAGGAGAGGCATAACTGATCTTTGAGAAGTTTCTCATATTGACCTACATGATAGGTCCCTATGTTAGTTTTGCATTGCTGTATAACAGATTACCATAACCTTAGCAATTTAATATCATATACATTTATTATCTCTCAGTTTCCATGTGTCAGGAGCCCAAGCACAGCTTTGTTAAATTCTCTGGTTCAGGATCTCACCAGGATATAATCCAGATAGTAGTCAGGAGTCAAGTGTCATCAGAACTTAACTGGGGTATGACCCACCTCCAAGCACCTAGGTTGTTGGCAGAATTTATCTATCTGTGGCTACAGGATCAATATCCCTGTTTTCTTCCTGGCCATTACCCAATGGCTTCCCCTGGATCATAGAGGCTACTCCCAGTTCCCTGTCATGTGGTCCATTTCATAGGCAATCCATATCATAGCAACTCATTTCCTCAGGGCCAGCACAAGAAGTTCTTTTTTCAGTCTACTAAGACAGAGGTTTATAAGATATTACCAAACATGAGAGTGAGTACTCTGTCCTCTTTACCACATAATATAAGAGCATACCTGTTTTCTGAGTTTTGCCATATTCTGTTGACAACAAATCTAACTGTACTCAGTGGAAGTACAGTCACCTTAGGTCATTTGGGTCACCTTAGGATATATCCATCATAGTTGTTTCATGATTTCATTTCAGGAACCCTGAAATAAATAATTATCTAATAAATAATATATTTAAATTAATAATATATCTTTAAGTAAATTTATAAGCATGTATTTCAAAACAACTTAAAGCAGTGTGTGATTCAGTATTAAATAATAGTGTTGTTAGTACACTTAAATTTTGAGTTAATTTTTACTGGTTTGCTTTTAAAACAAAATTCCCGGACCATAGTATTGTACAGAACCAGACATGTCCTTACAGGCTGCATCAGGCCCTGAAGGAGTTAATGTGCTTCTCTAAAGTTGTCAATTTCCTTCCTCCTCATCAGTAAAATAAGACCTATAATTTGCAAAATGAATCTACGTTCTCGAACAGCGACTGAATAAAAAAATGGAGTATTTTAATAATTAGCTATTCAATTATCTTATGGTTGCCTACTGTTCATAAAATCAAAAACATAATGTAAAATAACATACATCATAATATTAGTTACAGATGTCAGCTTCTTCCTTTTTTCCTGAAGAAAAGGTGTTAATGAATTACTCTAGACTGATTTCTGACATAATTGCCAGGATTGTACAATATATCACTCTACATTTATGCCAGCAAATTAGCATCTGTGATTCATACAGTGGTAGCTTTCTTAATTTTATCATGTACTAAATACACGTTGTTTAGGTTTTCAAAATAACAGGTGGCTCTATACCTTCTAGACTGAAAAGAATTTACAATTCTGTCATTGAATTAGTGAATCTTTCAAAGATGACACTAACGATATGCCTGTGGGTTTATAGCAAAACACGGCTGCAACTCTGACAAGCTACTAAATACTGGAAATGCATCAATAATTTCAACCAGAGAAATATGACTCTTAATATTTTTTCTATCTCATATTTTTTCATGACAAGTGCATAACACTTGGCACTTAATATTCATTTTTGCATATCAGGAAGGCAGCTATGGACAGTGTCAGTAGAAGTTTGTAATATCATCTGTTCTTATATAAACTATGTGATTTTATCGAAGCCAAAAGCTGAGGTTTACAGAATTGTCTGTCACTTGATCAGTGACCTTAGGTGCATTCTGGAACTGCACAAAGCCTAGCATGATGCCAAATTGCAGTAGACGCCACTGAACGTGTAGAAGCTGATTTCCCCAATACCTGATACATAGGGGTCACTCAAAAAACAGTGATGGTGCAATTCCTTATGAAACTAAACCATGGTCTGTCCACGTTTGTGTCTTTTTCCAGTGTAAACCACTCCCCTGGGGCTAGCAACTAATGGGGCAAAAAGCAGCAGAGTGTGTTATTTCTAATTACACGACTTTCTTCTGAAATCAAGAAGTCATTTGGGTTCACTCTACCAAGTGAAAGAGGTAGTGGGGGTTTATGTGATTATATTTGTCTTTAAAATGAGGAAGCAGAAACAAAACAAGATCGAATAAAGTGTCTGCCTAGTGTAGTGCACTGGTGAAATTGGAAGCAGTAAGCACTATCCCGTGAGATAATTCCTAGTTGTTCTTTTTTTTGTAATTTTTTCTTCTTGCACATCTCCTTTATTTAAAAGAAGTTTATGAAGTACTTCCTTTGAGTCAGGCGTTCTTATATGCATTTTATAAATTTGCACTCAGCTGACTCTTAAAATAGTCTCAGAGGCTAGGTACTGCTGTTACCACATTCTACAGGTGAGAAAACTGAGGTCCAGAGAGGTGAAGTAACTTGTTAGGGATGCATATGTGATTTGTAGCAAAAGCAATTTGACTCTGGAATCTGTACTTAACCACTGTTCTCTCTACCTCTAATTTTTAGATGTACCTTTTTCTTTTCTCTAGATCAAAAGCATATCAAATAATACCTATCTTCCCACCCTGTGACCACTTGTACTTTATTTAACGTATTGAATCAGTCACCAAGAAAGGTACAAATGAAGAATGTGAGCTCCAAGAGGGCAAGGGGTTATCTTTGTTACTGCATTTCCATTACCTTAGAATGGTGCCTATTACATAGAAGGTGCTCAGCAAAAATATTTTGAATGAATGATCACACAATAGATGAGTGAATGGATAAATGTACAAATTAGATATGAACCTTATTATAAGGACGTTTTTAGTCTGGGAAAAAGAAACCATAATTCAGATGAATAAAAGGTTTTATGCCTTTTTATTCTCTTCAGATTGTTCGAGGAATTTTTCTCTATATAAAATTATTCCAGCCTTGGGGAAACAGACTTGCTCAGTTTTAAAATATATATTAGAAAAACATATGGTAAAATCCAAAGTAAACAAGCTTTTATCTGCATGCCTCAGTTTCAATCCAGATTAATTTGGTAGATGTGAAAAGGAATTTTTTCACAGAAATTATCTTGCCATTTCCTAGCATGGCATTTTCATATGGGTGACATTTTTATGAGAAGAAACTGAGTAGCAGAACTAAAAATGGGGAAAGGGGATGTTGAAGGTGACTTTGTCTTAAATAACCCCCCAATATAACACTATCTAAAGAGATCAGTAACATGTGGGGGTTAATAGAAAGGATTTGGTAGACGAGTTTCCATCCCCTTATCATTATAAAAAAATAATGACATGTTTATATTTTAAAAATTGTAGGCCATTCAATTTGCTCAAAAAAGGAGATAAAGATAGATATGTTTAAGGGAAGCCAATATAATCAAGAGAGGAGAATGGGTTTTTGTATAAAGACTAATATATGCTAAGGGAAAAGAGGAAGAAAATGTCAGTGTGCAGTAATAGAGGGGGATAGGGTTATGGTTTTAAGATTGGAGTTTTATACAAATGGATAAAACCAAGGAGGATAGAAATGTGGTCATTGGTTTATTCAACAGATCCCAGCATTCTACATCCCAAGGATCTACTCAAAATTTAGGAGTGGTTGTTTTAGCATGAATGATAAATACATTTCATAGCAAATAATGAAACTTCAGAGTGAAAATGGCACATGAAACTCCCTAATAAGTCATTAAGATAACATGACATGTTTAATACACATCACTAAATTTTGTAATCGGAACCATGAAAGTCAGTCAAATGTGTTTACATATCATGGTCCCCGGTAAAACATCCATTTGAGAACAACCTGCCAGAGTTGTTAATATTGAGTTGATAACCAAAGCTATCTTTAGAGGAGATTTTTATGGAGACAAAATTATAATGAATTTGCCTAGTGACATATTTTGTGTTTTTTTTTAACCAGCTAAATATGGTGAAATTATCTGAATACAAGGGATGGAAAGTTAGAGAATAACAGTATTCATGGGTAGATATCATAAAAAAAAAAAAAAAAAACTGGGCTATGTTGTTGAGCCAAGATGCATGAAGCAGAGGGCAAACATGAGTAAGTGTGAAGTGAAATTTAAAATTATTCATCATACCTGCTAATAGTCAGAAACTGGAAATAGCCTTGGAGGAGAAAAAAGTTGAAATTGCTAACTAAAATGGGCTTCATAGATTTGCTGGAATCAAAAATTGCCATATGCAGAGGGTATATCAAATTATCTGGAGGTTCATCCTAGATACTAGTGATCTGTGATAGTCTTACTCTGGACTAGCATGATCTGTGATATGTAAGTTTGTAGAAACATTGCTTTAATTGGCTAGATTTTATGAATTCTTCTGGTTATTCAATCTTTTCATCTGAGTCATTGGTATGTAAACGTTCCTTTCAGTAAACTTCAGTTTTCTAGACTTCCTTTAGCAAATAGTTCTCTACATTCCTTCTCCCCTCCCTTCTCTCTGTGGTTATACATTTATAAAAAGAAAAGCTTCCAACCCATAACTTTGAATTTTATTGCCTTGGTTATTACTTTTTCTCACCATCCTTAATAGAATGTTCAGTCTTTCTCAGGGAAGCCCATAGAACACCAAGCCACCTGAGATATGGTCATATTCTATAAAGCCAACTGAGTGCAGATGTAAATCTTCATACCTGAGAATTCACCGTGAGACAAGCAAACATGGTGATTAGCCCGGTCCATGCTTTCTCAGAATTCATTGTGTTTATTTCCATTCTGTCACCTTTAATTTTATTAGCTATTAGCTGCTAAATAGGTGAAAAATGCAATGCAATGCAATGCAACAAGAATCTAGTTGAAATCCAATGCATTACTGCCTAGAATGAAATACAAAGTGGACACAAAGCTAGACTGGCACCAGGTGATTCAGAAGCATCAGCATGAATCATAAGCAATCGGAATGGAAAGACAATTCCCAGATTGATGACCACGGTCTGAATGCTTTGTCTGTCAAGCTCGGTGTTTGGAAGTCACTGTGGTAAACATCCTTTTCAACCCACCAGAATTAATCTTTTCTCACTGGCTGATAGACGTTAGTCCTGACCACACTACTAAGAATCCTAAAACTTAACACTGTCCTTGTTGTTTTTCTAATTCTTCACGCAGAATGAAATGATGCACTCCTAACAGATAACCTTCCTTTTGTCACATGTCTTTTTGAAGTCTACTCTTAACTAAAAACAAACAAACAGACAAACAGTGCTAAGAGCATTAGAGCTGACTTATCAACTAAAATTAAAGCCACAGCTCTTCCTGTTTTCTAAATTATTTATATAAATTGTGGAATAATTTTTGACTTCCAGAAAAGTTGTTAAAATATTACCGAGTTCCTGTACACCCTTCACCCAGTTTCTCCACTGTTAACATCTCCCATTACTATCTTGTTTGTCAAAACTAAGAAACCAACAATGGAGACAAGGACTTCTGGGGAAGATGGTGAAGTAGGACATCCAAAACTACTGCATCCCATGAGCATAAATAGATAACACCCACATCAATGTAAATAACACAGAAAATGACCCGAAGACTGGCAGAACAGATTTTCCACAGCTAAATGTAGAGAAGAGGCCACATTAAAGAAAGCAGGAAAGGAGAAAATGCATTCAGGAGACAATGGGTCTGTGGGACTGTCCATGGAAAGGAGGGATGCTGAGGGCATAGAGAGGACAGAGGACCACACTCCAGGCCAGGCATCCCAGACACAGAGGACCCACATGGGAGAGATAAATCCCTATAACATTTGGCTTTGAAAACCAGAGCGGCCTAATCAGTGGGGCTTAACACCAAGAACTTTACAAATCATCAGGCAGAGCTAGGAAGGCAGAGTACCACCCTTAAAGACAGAGCACAACAAACAGCCCTGCTGAGATAGAGCATAAAAGCTGCAGTGTGAAAACTGTCTGAAGTATACATGAAGGTGATTTATTTACTAATCTCAGAGCATGTGTTGGAGGGTCATGGATCTTTGGGAGACTTCTCCAACTTGCTAACAGCGTGCCTCACCCCCTGTTCTGCAGACACACTGACTCCATCCGAGTCTGAGCAGGAGTTTTCTCTGGTGATTGTAGCCCCCCTACCAGAGTAGATGTATCCGGAACTTGCTGGTATTGCACTCCCCACCCCTGCATTCTCCTGCAGGCCTGTCTCCTCCAGTACATCCTTGGCTAGAGCCCCTCCAAAGCAGTCTGCAACTCTGGCTATGTGCAACCAGCACCAGTGGGCCAACACCACTCCAAAGTGATGCATGCCCTCACTCTAAAGTGACACATGCCCTCACTCTAAAGTGACTCATGCCCTCAGGAGAGGGGAAGATAACCACACACATAAGTCCCACTGCAGCCCCACAGTGGGCTGGGGGAAGACATCAGGTCTGACTGCAGGCCTCACTCACCCACTAAAGCTTCTCAGGGGACAACACAGGGAAAATGTCCTACAATTCAGTGCTACTGCATCTCTGGCAAATGCTTGGTCTGAACCAACTGAAGTCCAAGGTGGCCTCAGACTCACCCCTATAGGGAGCACACCCTGCTCACAACTAGTAAAAGAGTCATTGCAGATGACTGGCCTGAAGACAAAAGCAGCTCAGATACAACAGTAGGACACACACAATACACAGGAGACACCCATGGAGTGCCTATTCTCCAGGTTCTGGTGAATAGGGGACATTGTAGGGTACTAAAGGGCCATTTCTTCATAAAACCACTACTTTCAAGAGCAAGAGACATAGCTGACTTCCCTAACAGAAATACAGACACAGAGAGTTAAACAAAATGAAGAGACAGAGGAATATGTCCCAAATGAAAGAGCAGAAAAAATCACAGCAAGACAGCTAAATAAAACGGAGATAAATAATATGCCTGATAGAGAATTTAAAGTAATAGTCATACAGATACTCACTGGACTTGTGGAAAGAGTGGAGGATTTTAGTGATGTACTCTAAGGAAATAGAAAACATAAAAAAGAGCCAATTAGAGATGAAGAAGTCAATTACTGAAATTAAAAATAGATAGACTAAATAGTAGACTAGAGAAAGTAAAAGAATTGATCAGCATCCTGAAGAACAGAGTAATGGAAAGCAACCAAGCTGAATGGAGAAAGAAAAAAACTATAAAAAAGGAAAATAGACATAGGGAACTAACCAACACCATCAAATGTAATAAAATTTGCATTATAGGGATCCCAGAAGGAGAAGAGAGAGAAAAGGGGACAAAAAATGTATTTGAAGAAATAATGGTTTAAAATTCCCAAATCTGGAGAAGGAAACAAAAATCTAGATCCAGGATGCACAGAGGACTCCAACAAAAGCAACCCAGGGAGGTCCACACCAAGACATAGCAATTAAAATGCCAAAAAGTAGTGATGAAGAGAGAATTTTGAAAGCAGCAAGAGAAAAGAAAACAGTTATATACAAGTAAAACCCCAAAAGGCTATCAGTTGATTTTTTTTGGCAGAGAGTTTGCAGTCTGGAAGGGAGTGGTGTGATATATTCAAAATGCTGAAAGAAAATAACCTGCAACCAGGAATACTCTATCCAACAAGGAGAGAGAGGGAGGGAGAGAGAGAGAGAGAGAGAGAGAGAGAGAGAGAGAGAACACAAATAAACAAAACCAGAAATGAAAGAGGAGGAAAAAATAACTGACACCACAGAAATACAAAGAAAACTTTTATGCCAACATATTGAAAACCCTAGAAGAAATTGATAAGTTCCTAGAAACATATAATTTTCCAAAACTGAATGGAGCATATCTATACACTAATAATGAAGCAGCAGAAAGAGAAATTAAAAAAATCATCCCAGTTACGACTGCACCACTAAAGAGATGAAAGACCTATACTTTGAAAATTATAAAAACTGATGAAAGAAATTGAAGATGACACAAAGAAATGGAAAGACATCCCATGCTCATGGATTAGAATAAATATTGTTAAAATGTCTGTACTACCCAAAGTGTACACATTCATTGCAATCCCTATCAAAATAACACCAGCATTCTTCACCGAACCAAAACAATAATCCTAAAAGTCTTATGGAACCACAAAAGACTCCGAATACCCAAAGCAATCTTGAAAAAAGAAAGAGAAAACTGTAGGTATCACAATTCCAGATTTTGAGATGTACTAAAAAGCCATAGTAATAAAAACAGTATGTTCTGGCACAAAAATAGAAAATTACATCAGTAGAACAGAATAGAGAACCCAGAAATAAACATACAATTATGTGGCCATTCAACAAATGAAGCAAGAATATGCAATGGGGAAAAGACAATCTCTTAAATAAATGGTGTTGGGAATACTGGACAGCAACATGCAAAAGAATGAAATAGGACCATTTTTTCACATCATACATGAAATAAATTCAAAATGGAGTAAGAACTTAAATGTCAGGCCTGAAACCATAAAACTCCTAGAAGAAAGCACAGGCAGTAATTTCTCTGACATGGGCCATAGCAACATTTTTTCTAGGTATGTCACCAGAAGCAAACAACAAAAGCAAAAATAAACTATTGAGACTACATCAGAATAAAAAGTTTCCGCACAGCAAAAAGAAACAACCAACAAAACTAAAAGACAGCCTACCGACTGGGAGAAGATATTTGCAAATGACATATACAATAAAGGGTTAATATCCAAAATATGTAAAATAGTCACACAGCTCAATACCCAAAAAACAAATAGTCCAATCAAAATGGGCAAAAGACATGAGCAGACATTTATTCAATACATACAGATGGCCAACAGACATAGGAAAAGATGCTCAACATCACTCATCATCAGGGAAAAACAAATCAAACCACAATGAGATATCACCTCACACCTGTCAGAATGGCTAAAATAAAGAACACAAGAAACAACATGTTGGTGATGATGTGGAGAAAAGGAACCTTTGTGCACTATTGGTAGAAGTGCAAGCTAGTGGAGCCACTGTGGAAAACTCTATGGAGATTCCTCAAAAAAACTAAAAATAGAATTACCATATGATCCAGTAATTCTACTGTACCTAAAGAATACAAAAACACTAACTCGAAAGGATATATGCATCCCTCTATTTATTGCAGCATTATTTACAATAGCTAAATTATGGAAGCAGCCAAGTGTCCCTCAATGGATGAATAAATAAAGAAGATATGGCGTGTGTGTGTGTGTGTGCGTGTGTGTGTGTGTGTGTGTGAGAGAGAGAGAGAGAGACATAAGCTATGTAATGGAATATTACTCAGCCATAAAAAATGAAATCTTTCTATTTGCAACATGGATGGATCTAGAGATTATAATATCAACTGAAATTAGACACTCATGGAAAGACAAATACTATATGATTTCACTCATATGTGGAACTTAAGAAACAAAACAAAACAAGAAAAGAGATAGAAACCAAGAAAAAGACTCTGAACTGTAGAAAACAAACTGAGGGTTATCAGAGGGGAGGTGGGTGGGGAATGGGTGGAATAGGTTAAGGAGTGCATTTATGATGATCACTGAGAAACATATAGAATTGTCGAATTACTATATTGTATACCTGTAACACTGTATGGTAGCTATACTGAAATTAAAATTAAAATGGAAAATAAAAATAAAAAACTAAGACACCAACATTGGTACAGTACTATGATCTAGACTCTGGACTTTCTTTGGATAATTCTTCATTTTTTTTTCATTAATATCATTTTCTTTCTCAGGATACAATCCAATGTGCCACCTTGCATTTAGTTGTCATGCTTCATTTGTCTTCTTTTTCTGTAGCAATTCCTAGCCACTCCTTGGTTTTCTTGACCCTGACTGTCTTGAAGAATGTTGGCCAGTTATCCTGTAGAGCCTCTCTCATTCTGGATTTGTGTTGAGCTTTCCTCACAATTTCGACTGGGTTTATGGTTTTAAGAAAGAATACTGCAGAAGTGAAGTACTCTTCTCATATAATACCAAGGATGTGTGATAGCCATATGACATCATTGGTGATGGTCACCTTCACCTCTTGGTTAGGCAGAACTAAATTTGCCAGGGTTTTACCATCGAGTTACTATTTTTCCCCATTCCTGCTTTTTTCCTTTGGAAACAAGTTACTACATCTAGTCCACTT
Organism: Paguma larvata; assembly: GCA_030068075.1. NCBI lineage: Eukaryota > Metazoa > Chordata > Mammalia > Carnivora > Viverridae > Paguma > Paguma larvata. The sequence continues at coordinate 21,154,302 of CM057835.1, read as the reverse complement.
TGTAGCTTCCCTACTTCTCTTTTTAATGGCTGCAATCAGCAATCTGACCAAGATCTAGTAAGATCATAACATATTCTTTGTTAATTCTCCAGCCCACATGGAGATGGTTTTAGAACGCAATATAGCTATATGCTGCTGCCTGTGGAAGAATACCTCCTCCCTTGAGAACCTGGGTTCATTTCTCAGAGAGAGTTCAACAATAAAACTCATACAGTCACTGAATTTCCCATGCCTTATCTGTACGTAAGAGAATTGGACCGCAAGGGAGATACTTTACATGTTTGGATTACGACACAGCAGGGCAGCAGAGAGTGCAGAAGTCTCACTTAATACATCTTACTTTGATTGTTTTATTTTCTAGTTATCCCTAAGTGAATTTCTTTAAATATCATATTTGGATCTCTGTTCAGACACTAATATGGAGGGAACTGGAGGCCATTTAACTTTCATAACCGTATCTTCATGCTTCTTACAAAATTATCTTTAGAATCCTCGAACTAAATATGAATAATTTGGGAATGTTTCAGTAGGTGTGGCATTAAGCTCTCAACTTTGTACAGGTAATTTTATTACTCTTTTGTCAAAATATTTACTTGCGAATATAGTATACTATTTGCTCTTTGCATTACATAACCAAAGGTTGGAGAAATGATGGTTTCCTTCTCTTTTGAAACCTAACAAATGTTTGCATTATTGAAGGTGAAGGCCACGGTACTTTGTATTTTTATGTTGACATCCCTTATAGTGAAATAATTATTTTTGGTGGATTTAGTAATTATTCTGAGGAGGAGATAATGGGAATTTTCAAACATACTGAAATGAGAGTTGCATGCGCCGATACTATTTTCCCATCTTTTCTCACTTTGTCTTTCTTACTTTATTTTCTTAGTTTAATTAATTTGTGACTGTTGTTTGCATATTGGAAAAGGCAATCCTTTGTAATACTAGTAAAATATTGTTCCAGTTTGTCATGTATTTTTCATATCATTTATTATGCCTTTCCATATAGAAGTTTTAGTTTCAATATAATATTTATCAATATTTTCTTTGTGAGTTCTGTTATTTTGTCATATTCTTACACCTGCCTTCCCATACATTTTGACGATGGAAAAAATTCAGAGACAGAAGGCATTATGATAAGGTCATATAATCAGTAGTGACTCTGACACAGAATTCCATTGTTTTAACATCCTAATTCCAAACTTTTTTTTTCCCCGTATTATGTTATCTTTAAACACAGCTATTACCCACAAAGTGAACAGTGTAGCTACCATTGGGTTCCAAATACTGTCTCAAATTGGGATGAATCAGCTTCAGAGAAAAAAGAGAGAAATAAACAATTAGAAAAACAAACAGGAAAAGGGACAAAGATGGAAGATATTGTTGTTTCCCAGTGTGACAGAATCTTAGTAGTAGCAATCTTACAACCTGTTTAGACCCGAGAAGGTAACTGTCTAGTTACTGCCTAAAAGACAAAATACTCTGCCTCCTAATTGTAATTCCAGGATTCTTTTCACTTTACTAGAGAAAAAAATATCATTCATCATGCCTCTTGATGATGTTAAACATGTGAATATAGGCCAAATATATGTATTTTGCTTTAGTTATAATACAACTAAGAATCAAACTTAAAATGATATGTTTATTATTGTAGTTGAATCCCTGTATCCTATATTTCAGATTTTTCACATGCCCTATGTTGTATTTGGAATTATTCAATAAATTTACCAACCATAATTTGATTTGATGTGGGTCTTTGGATATATCAACACATTTATTCATTATTTAAAAAAATCAAAGAGGACCTTTAAAAAGACCCATCTTTTCTGTAGGAATCAATACTGTTCTATTTAGACTGACCGGAAAGAATACTGGAATTTGAACCACAGCTATGATTTATGATTATATAATATATTTTTATTACTTAACCATCTCTAATTGTTATTCTTTTTATTTGCCTATTTAATAGATTTGAAGTATGAGTGCTAGGTTCAGGTCAATAAGCCTCTTTTTTTTTAATATAATTTATTGTCAAATTGGCTAGCATATAATGTGTAAAGTGTGCTCTTAGTTTTTTGGGTAGAATCCTGTGGTTTATCACTTACATAGAACACCCAGTGCTCATTCCAACAAGTGCCCTCCTCAATGCCCATCACCCATTCCCCTGTCCCCCACCCCCATCAATCCTCAGTTTACTCTCTGTATTTAAGAGTCTCATATGATTTGCCTCCCTCCCTCTCTCTTTGTAACTATTTTTTCCCCTTCCCTTCCCCCACGGTCTTCTGTTAAGTTTCTCAAGATCCACATATGAGTGAAAACATATGGTATCTGTCTTTCTCTGACTGACTTACTTCACTTAGCATGATACCCTCCAGTTCTATCCACGTTGCTGCAAATGGCATGATTTCATTCTTTCTCATTGCCACGTAATATTCCATTGTATATATAAATCACATCTTCTTTATCCATTCGTCAGTTGATGGACATTTAGGCTCTTTACATAATTTGGCTATTGATGAAAGTATGCCAAGAAGCCTTTTTTATGGTTTACAGCTTATCATTTTCCTTACTATAGTACATAAAAAAAGTGGGGGAAAAAGATGAGCTCACATCAATGATCACCCGCCTGTGGTTGCAAGTTCTCCATGCTCACCATCTCACTGCCCAGAGAGGATACCAGAACAGAATCGGACAGCCTTTCCCACTCTTGAGTGCTCTCTCTCTCTCTCTATCTTTCCCTCCATCTTTCCCTTTCCCTTTCTCTTTCTCTTTCTCTGATATATATAGGCCTAGAAGGACAAACTCAAAAAGAAACAGGGTTCTAAGGAAACATCTTTCATATGCATTCTGTGCAGCCTTGTACTTTTACAGTGTCTTCGTAGTGGTGATATAAGGCTCTACTATAAACTTAATTGGAATAAGTAATAATTTATCTTAGTTTTATATCCTCTTTTATTATTTTTTAAATTTTTTTAATGTTTATTTATTTTTGAGAGACATAGAGGCACAGCGTGAACAGGGGAAGGGCAGAGACATAGAATCGGGAGCAGGATCCAGGCTCCGAGCCGTCAGCACAGAGCCTGACGCGGGGCTCGAACTCACAGACTGCGAGATCATGACCTGAGCTGAAGTCGGCCGCCCAACCGACTGAGCCACCCAGGCGCCCCCTCTTTTATTCTTTTTATTTCCCTTTAATTTGTTTTGGTGGCTATAAAATTCGAGGATGAGTAACTAGGGGTTAGAGCCAAGTGTACTGCACATGGATGCTTAATAAAACTCCATGCCCTGCCAGTGGGTTCCTGGCCTGAGATGCTGCCTCCCACGCCTGTTCTCTTCATATCTATCAGAAACATAGCATTTGGTGAGTGTGTCACTCTGAAACTCTGATTCTCAGAGATATTTCAGAACACCGAAACTAGCCCATCCTGGCAATGGCCATTTCTATAGCTACATTTACACAGTAACTTTAAATTAAGTATTGTAAAGTTTATCTTAAGTCCCTTGGACAGAGTTGGAAGTTTGCCATGAGTAGAAATCAATGAGCCATCAAAATAGGATTGCGAGGTTTTTTGTTTGTTTGTTTTGTTTTTTTTTTTGTGGGTTTTTTTGTTTGTTTGTTTTTGTCACTGGGTATGCAGAAACAGTAAAAGTTTAATAATGTTTGCAATACTAAAGAAAATAGCTTGAACTTTTAGTTCTTCCTACTTAATTTGTATTATTTTCTTTTTTTTTTTTGTTATAATAGTTTATTTTCAAATTGGTTTACATATAACACCCAGTGTTCATCCCAACATGTGCCCTTTTTAATGCCCATCACCCCCTCTCCCCCCTCCCTCATCCCCCTTACCCTCAGTTTTTTCTTAGTCTTTGAGAGTCTCTTATGTTTTATCTCCCTCCCTCTCTGTGTCTTTTTTTTCTTTCCCCTCTTCCCCTCCCCCTGGTTTTTGCTTAGTTTCACAAAGTCCACCTATTCGTGGAAACATATGGTATCTGTCTTTTTCTGACTGACTTATTTCACTTAACATAATACCCTCCAGTTCCATCCATGTTGCTACACATGGCCAGATTTCATTTTTTCTCATTGCCACGTAGTAGTCCATTGTATATAAGTACCATAACTTCTTTATCCATTCGTCAGTTGATGGGCACTTGGTCTCTTTCCATGATTTGGCTATTGTCGAAAGTGCTGCTATGAACATTGGGGTACACGTGCTCCTATGCATCAGCATTCCTGTGTCTCTTGAGATTCCTAGCAGGGCTATTGCTGGGTCATAGGGTAGCTCTATTTTCATTTTTTTGAGGAACCTCCACACCGTTTTCCAGAGTGGCTGCACCAGTTTGCATTCCCACCAACAGTGTAGGAGGGTGACTACTTCTCCACATCCTCGCCAGCATCTATAGTTTCCTGATTTGTTCATTTTAGCCACTCTGACTGGTGTGAGGTGGTATCTCAGTGTAGTTTTGATTTGTATTTCCCTGATGATGAGTGACATTGAGCATCGTTTCATGTGTCTGTTGGCCATCTGAATGTCCCCTTTGGAGAAGTGTCTATTCATATCTTCCGCCCATTTCTTCACTGGGTTGTTTGTTTTTCGGGTTTGGAGTTTGGTAAGTTCTTTATAAATTTTAGATATTAGTCCTTTATCCGATATGTCATTTGCGATGATCTTTTCCCATTCCGTTGGTTGCCTATTCGTTTTGTTGGTTGTTTCTTTTGCCGTGCAGAAGCTTTTTATCTTGATGAGGTCCCAATAGTTCATCTTTGCTTTTAATTCTCTTGCCTTTGGAGACGTGTCGAGTAAGAAATTTGTGCATCTTAGGTCAAAGAGGCTTTTTCCTGTTTTCTCCTCTAGGATTTTGACGGTTTCCTGTCTCACATTCAGATCTTTTATCCATTTAGAATTTATTTTTGTGAGTGGTGTAAGAAAGTGGTCTAGTTTCATTCTTTTGCATGTTGCTATCCAATTCTCCCAGCACCATTTGTTAAAAAGGCTGTCTTTTTTCCATTGGATACATTTTCCCGCTTTGTCAAAGATTAGTTGGCCATATACTTGCGGGTCCATTTCTGAGTTTTCTATTCTATTCCATTGGTCTATGCGTCTGTTTTTGTGCCAATACCATACAGTCTTGATGACCACCGCTTTGTAGTAGAGGTTAAAGTCTGGGATTGTGATGCCTCCCGCCTTGGTTTTATTCTTCAGTATTATTTTGGCTATTCGAGGTCTTTTGTGGTTCCATACAAATTTTAGGATTGTTTGCTCTAGCTTTGAGAAGAATCCTGGTGCAATTTTGATTGGGATTGCATTGAATGTGTAGATTGCTTTGGGTAGTATTGCTATTTTGACGATATTTATTCTTCCAATCCATGAGCATGGGATGTTTTTCCATTTCCTTGTGTCTTCCTCAATTTCCTTCATAAGTTTTTTATAGTTTTCAGTGTAGAGGTCTTTCACATCTTTGGTTAGGTTTATTCCTAAGTATTTTATGGTTTTTGGTGCAATTGTGAAAGGGATTAGCTTCTTTATTTCTCTTTCTGCTGCTTCATTGTTGGTGTATAGAAATGCCACCGATTTCTGTACATTGATTTTGTATCCTGCAACTTTGCTGAAATCATGAATCAGTTCTAGTAGGCTTTTGGTGGATTCCGTCGGGTTTTCCATGTAAAGTATCATGTCATCTGCAAAAAGTGAAAGTTTGACTTCCTCCTTGCCAATCTTGATGCCTTTTATTTTGTTTTGTTGTCTGATTGCTGATGCTAAGACTTCCAGCACTATGTTAAATAGCAGTGGCGAGAGTGGACACCCCTGTCGTGTTCCTGATCTCAGGGGGAAGGCTTTCAATTTTTCCCCATTGAGGATGATATTAGCTGTGGGCTTTTCATAGATGGCTTTTATGATGTTTAAGTATGTTCCTTCTATCCCGACTTTCTCGAGAGTTTTTATTAAGAAAGGATGCTGTATTTTGTCAAATGCTTTTTCTGCATCTATTGACAGGATCATATGGTTCTTATCTTTTCTTTTGTTGATGTGATGTATCACGTTGATTGATTTGCGAATATTGAACGAGCCCTGCAACCCAGGGATGAATCCTACTTGATCATGGTGGATAATTCTCTTTATATTCTGTTGGATTCGATTTGCTAGTATCTTGTTGAGAATTTTTGCATCCATATTCATCAGGGATATTGGCCTGTAATTTTCTTTCTTTGCTGGGTCTCTATCTGGTTTGGGAATCAAAGTGATGCTGGCTTCATAGAATGAGTCCGGGAGTTTTCCTTCCGTTTCAATATTTTGGAACAGCTTGAGGAGGATAGGAATTAACTCTGTTTTAAATGTCTGGTAAAATTCCGCAGGAAAGCCATCTGGTCCAGGGCTTTTATTTGCTGGGAGGTTTTTAATAACGGATTCTATTTCTTCACTAGTTATGGGTCTGTTCAAATTTTCTATTTCTTCCCGTTTGAGTTTTGGTAGCGTGTGGCTATTTAGGAAGCTGTCCATTTCTTCCAGATTGCCAAGTTTGGTGGCATATAATTTTTCATAGTATTCTCTGATGATTGCTTGTATCTCTGAGGGATTGGTTGTAATTTCTCCCTTTTCATTCACGATTTTATTTATTTGAGTTCTCTCTCTTTTCTTTTTGAGAAGCCTGGCTAGAGGTTTGTCTATTTTGTTTATTTTTTCAAAGAACCAGCTTTTGGTTTCATTGATCTGTTCCACTACCTTTTCTGTCTCCATATGGTTAATTTGAGCTCTGATCTTTGTTATTTCTCTCTTTCTGCTGGGCTTGGTTTGTTTTAGTTGATCTGCTTCTAGTTCCTTTAGGCGTGCTGTTAGAATTTGTGTTATTGATTTTTCTTGTTTCTTGAGATGGGCCTGGATTGCAATATATTTCCCTCTCAGGACTGCCTTTGCTGCCTCCCAGAGCGTTTGGATTGTTGTATTTTCATTTTCATTTGTTTCCATGTATTTTTTAATTTCTTCTCTGATGGCTTGGTTGACCCAGTCATCTTTTAGTAGGTTATTTCTTAGCCGCCATGTTCTTGGATATTTTCCAGGCTTTCTCCTGTGGTTGATTTCAAGTTTCAAAGCATTGTGGTCTGACACTGTACATGGTATGATCTCAATTCTTTTATATTTATTCAGAGCTTCCCTGTGCCCCAGAATGTGGTCTATCTTGGAAAATGTACCGTGTGCAGATGAGAAGAACGTAAATTCCTTTGCTTCTGGATGAAGGACCCTAAAGATGTCTGTGAGGCCCATCTGTCCTAATGTGTCATTCAGGGTTATTGTTTCTGCGGAGATTTTCTGTTTTGTTGATCTATCCAATGCTGAGAGTGGAGTGTTGAGATCCCCTACTATTAGGACATTTTTATCGATGAGGTTGCTAATGTTTGTAATTAGTTGTTTTACAAATTTGGGTGCCCCTGAATTCGGTGCGTAGATATTTACAATTGTTAGCTCTTCCTGCTGGATGGTCCCTGAGACTATTATATAATGTCCTTCCTCATCTCTTATTACATCGTTCATTTTAAAGTCTAATTTGTCTGATATAAGTGTGGCTACTCCGGCTTTCTTCTGACTTCCAGTAGCATGGTAGATAGTTCTCCATCCCCTCACTTTCAATCTGAAGGTGTCTTCAGGTTTAAGATGAGTTTCTTGAAGACAGCAAATAGATGGGTCTTGTTTTTTAATCCATTCTGTTATCCTGTGTCTTTTGATTGGCGCATTTAGTCCATTTACATTCAGTGTTAATATTGAAAAATATGGGCTTACAGTCACTGTATTATCTGTAAGTTTCATGTTTGTAAGGCTGTCTCTGGTAGTTTGTGTTCTTTGCCTCCTTGTTTTCATAGAATGCCCCTCAGGATCTCTTGCAGTGCTGGCTTATTTGTGATAAATTCTTTCAGTTTTTGTTTGTTGGGAAAAACCTTGATCTCTCCTTCTATTCTGAATGACAGGCTAGCCGGATACAGAATTCTTGGTTGCATGTCCTTCTTGCTCATCACATTGAAGATATCCTGCCATTCCTTTCTGGCTTGCCAAGTTTCCGTAGATAAGTCTGCTACTACCCTTATAGGTCTCCCTTTGTATGTTAGGGTTCTTTTGTCCCTAGCTGCTTTCAGGATTCTCTCCCTATCTTTGTATTTTGCCAGCTTCACTATGATGTGCCGTGCAGAAGGTCTATTCAAGTTACGTCTGAGGGGAGTTCTCTGTGCCTCTTGGATTTCCATGCCCGTTTCCTTTCTCATGTTGAGGAAGTTCTCAGCAATGATTTGTTCCAGAACCCCTTCGACTCCTTTCTCTCTCTCTTCTTCCTCTGGAACTCCTATGATACGGATATTGTTTCTTTTGAGTGCATCGCTCAGCTCTCGAATTCTCCTTTCCTGTTCCTGGATCAGCTTCTCTCTCTTTTTATCTGCTTCCTCGTTTTCAATGATTTTTGTCTTCTAATGCACTAACTCTTTCCTCTACCTCTTCAATCCGTGCTGTGGCTGCTTCCAGTTTCCCCTGTATTTCTTCCAATGTCTTCTTTAATTCTTCTTGACCGTTTTTAAGGTCTTTGAACTTTGCCTCGTGGGACCCCTTGCATTCATCTAAGCTTTTTTCAAGGCCAGCAATTAGTTTTATGATTAACATTCTATATTCAAGTTCTGTTATGTTGCTTATATCTGTTTTCATTAATTCTTGAGCTGTCACTGCTTCTTGTAGACTCTTTTGAGGAGAATTCTTCCGTCTCGTCATTTTGGCTGGATGTGTTATGGGTTGTTTCTTGAAGTTGCCCTGGAAAGGAAAACTGACAGACACACAGAACACAGAAATACTCAAACGTACCGACAAATGGTCCAGACAAGCAGTTCACAACAGAAAAAAATAACAAGTGACTCTCTGAGGGCAATGTCCTGAAGTAACAGCTACACGTTAAGGACAGGGTATGTAGTGTGCTGGTGGCAGAGCATATATAGACAGAATAATGACTGGTGCAGGGAGAAGAAGGAAATGGACTTTGCCCAGGTAGAGCGACTAAAGGGTTTAATCCAGACTGATAGAAATCAGAATAAGGACAGGTGCGAGGGAAAAGGAATAAAGATCGATGTCGTCTAGATGAACTTATACGGCCTGGTTATTCCAGAAAAAGGGCTAGGGAAGTAAAGAAGAGGTTGTAGGACATGTCCTCGAAGAGTGGGTTAAAAAACAAAACAAAAACAAAAAACCAAAAACAAAAAACAAAAAACAAAACAAAAAAAAACCCAAACAAAACAAACAAACAAACAAACAAAAAACAAAAAAACAAAAAACAAAAAGAACGAAAAAAATGATTAAGCCAGTCAGTACCCTGGATGACCAGCTCAGGGATGGGGATCGGTAGGAATGAGAAAGGGAGGGATAAATTTAAAAAGAAGAAATGACTGGCGTTACTCCAGGCAGCAATCTCCACTTGGATCAGTCGCTCCTGCTGATAGTTTGGGAGGGGCGTGGTTTAGTGTAGGCGGGTCCGGCCTCCACTGCTGCAGGGATGGCTTCTGGGGTGACTTCCTGGCTTGTGAGACAACAATGGCGTCTCTCCAGACCCGCGCCACCAGTCCTGGAGGCTTTATTCGCCCCTTTATTTCTGTTCTCTCTCCACCGCCCACGCCAGCCTAGTGTGGTTTACTGGAGCCGCGCCTGGGGCTGCCTGGGTGCCTGCTGCCTATCCCGGCAGGGTGCGTGCCCGGAGGCGCTGGGCGAGGGTGGCGCGGTGGCGCGGCCGTCTGCTACCCCCCGATTTGGCTGTAACTGTGCGGGGGTTAGAGGTGCTCCGCAGGAGCCGCCGCCTGAGTCCCCCCTGCCTGTCCCGGCAGCGCGCGCGCCCCGGAGGCGCTGGGCGAGGGTGGCGCGGTGGTGCGGCCGTCTGCCACCCCCCGATTTCGTTATAATTGTGCCAGGGTTAGAGGTGCTCCGCAGGCGGCGCCGCCTGCGTCCCCGCTGCCAGTCCCTCCCGCGCGCGTCCCAGTGGCTCAGGACGGGGTTGGTGCGGTCCCAGCAGCGCGCGGGGATTGCTGCTGTTTGCCACTGAACTTCTCTTCAAAAGCCCTGCATTTAGGGCCTGGATGGTAGTGGTCTCACCCGCTCTGGCCCTCTCGTTCAGATGTTGTTCGATCGGCACTTTCCCAGCTATCTCCGAAGACGCTCACCCTCCCCTCAGCTCAACTTCCCGAGTTCGAGTTCGTTTTATCCGACCCAGATTAAACTCACAGTTCAGTTGGGCTGTGTCTGTTTTCGCCTTAGTTTCTTGTCGGCTCTAGCACCTTTTCCCCCCGATTTTTGGAGTTGAGAGAGAGACAATGGTTTCAGTCGTCCCCCTTTAAAGGGCAAGCGAAATACTGGAGCCCCCTACTCCTCCGCCATGTTGCCTCGCTATCCTAATTTGTATTATTTTCAACTTACGTTTACTTGAGTTTATTACTGAAAACAAATCAGCTACTTAAAAAAAAAACAAAAACACCTTAAGACTACCTAGCACTGATTCAATTATTTTTTCTTAACAACACAGCTTATTAGCTATTTTACTTTGGTAGTGTCTTATTATCAAAGGAAATCACATGGGAAAACACTGCATCTTACAGCCTACCATACTGATTTGTATCAGCAGTGCATGTGTTCTTTAGATGTTCTTTACGGCTGGAGAAGAGAACCGCATGGCAGCCTGGGACAAAGCACCATATGGCTGGGATAAGGTGAACATTGATAAAGGCACATGAGAGATGGGAGGGGAGATGTCACAGCTTGTCACTCTTTATCCCTAGAGAAAGCTATGGTGACAGGGGAATGATTGAAATGGCACATTCAAGGTCCCTGGACGTGGAAAAGGGATAAATAATGACTAGGAATTCAATGACATAAACTCAAGGGAAAGGATGGAAACAAAAGGAGCCGGGGACTGGGTAGAAATGGAGCTTTCCTACAGTTGGTGAAAGATGCCAGGAAGAGACATTGATGAGAGAGATGATTAAAGTTGGCCTTACAAAGCCTTGGAGTAGTGACAGATGGAAAGGGTACAATGATTATTAAGAAAATACAGAGAATGAAGAGACCTGAAATGAAGTACATTCTTCTTGAAGTAGACATGTGGGTTGACAAAAAAGGGAAAACAAAGGATGAATATTCTTTGCAACCTGATAAAGGAAATAGGGAGAGATATTGAGCTGATCGAGTCCTATCCTTGCATGGAGCAAACACCTTTGTTTCCAGCTCATTGACCTATCAGACTTAGCCCAAATCCTTCCCAAAACCTTTCTGGTAGGGATCATAGATTTCCAACCAGATATCATGAAACTAAGCCAGCAGAAGCAGACTTTCTGCTTTCTGGATCTGAAGACAGATAAGTAACAATAACCATTCCCTGAATACATGTATGCCAGGTTCTGTGAGCACTCCTTAAACCCAGTTTATGTCAGTACATAGCCCTGCATGTCAGATAAATTGGATCAGTTTTCAAATGTGGAGGATAAGTGTCAGAGAACTAAATAATTTTCCAAGTTATGCAATCACGAAGTAGTAGGGCAGGGATCCAACACCCCTTCTATTTAATTGCAATTTTCTAGTCCAGTCCATTAGTTTACATAAGTGATGGACTAGCCCCTTTCCTAAACTGCCTAAAATCTGCTCCATTTTGGATACCCTTTTAAAAGGTACTTTCTTAAATAAACAAGGTGAAAATTAACACATGAGTAGGTTGACCAGTTTACCAGATGCTATTTACTTCTAGTTTTGTCTTTTGACAAGACTTCAAGCTCTGAGAGATGTATTTTCTCTGCTGGTATAATACCACCTTCTAGATTTTATTTTTCATATATTCATATTATTCATATAGATTTTATATATCTTTGTACAGCAATAGGTGATCCTTCTTACCATGCAACATTGGCCTGTCAATTCTCTTTGATATATGGTTTTGCGGTAAGAACCACACTTCCTATAACAGATCTCCAGGTTCTTTTCTGTGTACGAGTTAACTCAAATTAACTTTTTAGCATCTGATCTGCTTCTTAAAGAAAACATTATTTCTCTTAGGAATTACTCCTGTATGAACACATCTTCTATCTACATTGTTCGGTGCTTAGTTGGATTTTAGGGTAAACCTACATCCCCTGGGAACCTTCCTCTGAGTTCAGTTTTTTAATCTACTTTGTAATGTATTAGCAGAGGAATCTTGATTAGTATCACCAGCTCATAGTAATAGTTCAGTTCCTTCGCAGTACATGATCTCAAATACCTGTTTTTGAGGGTTCTGAAAGGATGTTTTCTAGTCAAAGTGTCAACATTATAATTTCACTATTTTGCAGAGGCTTTCATTTAGCTAACACTGTAAGAATGTATTGGATGCCTAGGACGTCACTAAATGTATGGTGCTAGATTTAGGGATGAAAGTGATGAACACTTTAGACTTGGTCTGTCCTCTTACAGGGAATATAATTTGATATAGGATATCAAAAAATGACTATGCCATTGCAGTTCAGGGGAGGAAGTGCCTACAGGGGACTTCACCAAGGCCCGTGAAAGTCCAGATTTAGAGGCTCCGAAGCCAGGGTGGGAATCAGTGAGGTGATACCTGAGCAGAAGTCTGAAGGAGAAGCCCTGGTCAGAGCACCGGAGCCAGTGGAGGGAAGTATTCCAGCTCAGGCTGTGGCACACAAAAGTGGCAGAGGTGAAAGCAAGAGGTCTACGTGTAACCAGTTAAGGTCAGTGACCTTAACTGAGAACATTGAGCTGAGATGGGAAGGGCAGTGTGAGAGGTGAGAGAAGATAGGTCCTTGACAGTGAAGCTGGGGCAGGGAGAAGTACACATTACTGAGCTGGCCTTCCTCCTGGAATTGGGAGATGTATTAAAACAGCCCTTCATTCAATGCCTTTCAAGTACTAATCCCTCCATGAATATTGAATGGATTAATGATTGGATACATAAGTTCATCTTACCAAAGAAAATTCATACATGCATGATCCAATTCCACAGCACTACTACTATGATAGTTTGTAAAATAATAAGTCTGTAAAATAATAGGTTTCTGGGAATAATATAGAAATGGTTTAGTGAGAAGGTGTATTCTGATTTCTAAACAACCACCCTACTGAAGATTTAGGATGGCATTTGTTTAAAACTAAGAGACTATCTTGGGGCACCTGGGTGCCTCAGTCAGTTAAGCATCCGACTTTGGCTTAGGTCACCAACTCATGGTTGGTGAGTTCGAGCCCTACATCGGGCTCTGTGCTGACAGCTTAGAGCCTGGAGCCTGCTTCAGATTCTATGTCTACCTCTCTTTCTCCGCCCCTTCCCCACTTGTGTGCCCTCTCTCTCTCTCTCTCTCAAAAATAAATAAACATTAAAAATTAAAAAAAAAATAAGAGACTATCTCAAAGTTAGCAATTGTCTTACATGTATACACCTATGTCTTAAAATTAGTTCCCTATTCTCTTAGGAAAAAATCCACAGTTTAAAAACAAATAATTCTTCATTTCAAGCATAAGAGTAAGACTTGGATAGACATTCGATAAATGTTGATTATCCAATTTTAGATACTAACCCAATAAAGTATTTTATGTAAAGATTAAGATTTAATGAAATGTTATGGAGAGTATTAACTTCTATCTCATATTAACTTAAAATAAAAAGTGGCTTCAAATCACTATTTTTAGTATATATTTCTTAGTTTTACTAAAGTTCTCAGTATACTAGCTCAAAAGTCATGATTCTTTGAATTTTGAAAATAACATGAAACTTAAGAAAAAAATGTTATTCTTTGTAATTTCATGTATACAGCCGAACTTCCTTTTGGTAAGTTTGTTAAATTACTTTGTGAACTACAAAAACTTTAAACCAAAATTTAAATTTTATCTACTTCTCTATTTGGCCAATCCTAAGGTAGAACTTGGAGTCAAGGGAACAATGATAAGAAAAGAAGACAAAAGGAAAAGAAATAGAGTTTGCCCTGAGGACAGTTAAATGTTCTTGTAATTTCATTAGCGTTATCTATTTATATTTTACTTAAATCTTCAGGCTAATAAGGAGATGCGGTGAAAAAAAAGCATCTAGTTGATCTGGTGGCCACATTTATGGTATTTTAGTTATCAGTATGGGGATTGATAAGGAAATAAGCCTATGGGTTTTTGATGCTTAACATAAATTAAATATTTTTGTGTTTTTGTGAATATATCTTATCTTTCATGTGCTTCATAGCAAGTGGAGGTCAGACAGTTAATAAACTCTGAGGAAAACTCATGTCTGTAAACATATAATAAAATTCTGAGAGAAAAAAAGCCTCTGATATCTAGACAGAACATGACTTTATAGAAAAATAAACCCAATAATGTAATTGTTACCAAGGCTATTGCAATAATATCATAAAACAATAGTAGTAGTAGTAATAGTAGTAGTAGAAAGAGCAATTAGTAATTTAGAAACCAAAGTTTTAAAACTATTCTTTTGATTTATATTATTTTCAGAAATCAATTCCTTTTCTTGGATTTGACTATGATAATTTTTTTAAAGAGATTCTTACAAAAAAAATAATAAATAGAGACTATGTTATAGGGTGGTAAATTCGCCTCACCTTCTCCATGACAACAGATAAAGAAGCTGTAACCATGGCAACAGTAATGGGCCAGGGAGATTAGGTCCAGACTGGAGATTAGGCCTCCAAGAGCAAAGAAAAAAAAGTCCTGATTGGTTCCTTATTGAGACCTTCTGTGAAGACGAGTTACTGTTGAGAGAAAGCATGGAGGATTAATACGAACAAAATTAATTCCCTGTATAAAGAAAGAAGCCATCTCTTTGTTAAAAAATGTGTCTGCGCCTTTTCATAGGAGGGCTGTTTAAATTGAGGTAAAAGAGTCCATGATTAATTCTGTTCTGAGCTTTATCTGTGTCATCTGCATCTAACCTACTCTGTGAGAAGGCACTCCTGGAAGCCTGAGGAGAAAAGGGTCTGTGGGCAGACTCTCATTGCTCTCCTCCTTGGCAGCCCCTGAATGGGTGGGGAAGTCAACTCATTTTTGGTGTGACGACATCTCTACATGAGGTGCTTTTGAGGAAAAAGGAATGGAAAATTTGTCTCCTTTTCTTTTCAAAGTAATTGGTCTAACTCCTTGAGAATTCTCAGAAGATTTTTGCAAGTCATCATTGATCACATTTTGTTTTGTAAAATCTTTTGTAAAAAAATCTAGTAAGGACCCCATGTACTTTAAGCTGGTAAGATGTATAGGTATTATATTTTGAGAAAGTGAGCTATGATTTCACAAGGATGCGCCAGTTATGTGGGGTTTTTTAAGTGATAAATTTAGAGACCCGAGAATGTTTGGTTACATGGTATGAATATTTTTCATTTTAAAGGATTTTGCCAAATAAGCTGCTAAAAATACTGTACTCTTACCAACTTCAGCTGACAGTGTAAGAGAATGTCCTGGCCAACTCTAGATACTAACATTCTTTAAAATCTTGCTACTCTGACAGGTTTTTTTTAATTTTTAATGTTTATTTATTTTTGAGAGACATAGACATAGAGTATAAGCAGGGGAAGGGCAGAGAGAGAGGGAGATATAAAATCTGAAGCAGGCTCCAGGCTCTGAGCCGCCAGCTCAGAGCCTGACGTGGGGCTCGAACTCACAGACCGTGAGATCATGACCTGAGCCGAAGTCGGCCGCTTAGCCAACTGAGCCACCCAGGCGCCCCGACAGATTTTTTTTAGTGCACTTTATTCTGACAGACTTTTTTAGATTTTATTTTAACGTACATTTCTTTTACTGTCACGTTGAACCCTATTTTAAAATAAGCTTATCATTTTGTTGCTCTTTGGACATTCTTGTTATATTATAGTTATTAGATATCTATCAGCACTTAGGTATTTTGCCAATACTTTGGGTCAGTCTTTCCAGAGGAAATGACACTAAACTAGGTGATGGGGGACTGCAGGAGTCAGGTGGACGAGATGGGTCTGGTAGAGTGGGAGCTACTGTGGGAGGGCTTTGGGGGATCACTCGTGTATCCACATGGAGAGAGCCTGCTTAGTGCAAGCACCAAAAAGCTAGGGAGCCTCCAGATCCTGTTGTCATTCAAAGATGTGATGATCCGGTGTTCACGTTGTCATGTGACATGTGCTTCCCTCAAACCTTGTTATGGCCTCAGCACATGACCCATCTGAGGTGGGAGGACAAAAGCCAGGGAACCTCCATGTGAGCTCCATGAGGAATGCCTTCATCTGTTGTTCACCACTGTCTCCTCTGCGCCTGGAAGGGCTGACTTTGGATACGGGCTCTGTGAATACTTTTTGGATGAGTAGAGCTATCGGATGCTGCTTACTGTGGAAACCTTGCAAGCTTTACCCCAAAGTGTTATTTTTCAGGCAATAGGAACACACTGAGCTATTGTGCAGGAAAGCTAATGCCCTTGGAATCACCCTCAATCAGTGGTGGAAGAGGGGTAGATAAATATTTCAGCTTGCTTCCCTCAGAACAGATAACTTCGAGGCCTGTGCCACTCTGGCCGCCAGAGTTCCCAGTAGAGTTGCCGTTCTGTTTCCCAGTATGCTGACTGCCAGATAACTCACTTTTTCTAGCCTTTACCCCTGCTGTCTCACTTCCTCACTTCTCGGTGGCTCCTTGAATCAGCTTCCAAATAAACTATTTCTTTTAAATCCTTGTCTTACGACCTTTTTGTGGAGGAAGCCCAACTAAGAAAATTGATAAGCAGGAGCCAAGCCAGTAGGCAGATTTTGAAGTTTGGAGATTCCCTGAGGTACAGAGTAGACACTGAGGATAAATAATAGTAGACGGATATGACCAGATGTGTCTTCTTACAAGCTTATTCAGGAGGCTATACAGATAATACATTTGAGGGAGATGCGTGGAAGGACAGCAGAGGAGCTGGAAGAGAGCTGTGGCAGTTCTGACAAGATTAAACGATGGTGTGGCTCTAAGTATGCCAGTGGAGCTAACACAGAGTAGATTTACCTGATGTCCAGGAGGGGGAATCCTGGAAGGAATGAGTGAAAGAGTCAAGGGTAGGGGATACCTGTTAGGCTTCTGAGCTGCACAGTTGACAGACAGTGTAGACATAACTGAGTGGAGTGGCCCAGGGGAGTGAAGGTGGTGGGGAGGATACATTCACTTCAGTGTGCTAGTTTGAGATGTCTGTAGTATGTGGAAGTACAGGTTTTTGTCAGGACGCTTCATATCACCCACATTTTTGAGACAGATGCCACATGTCCAGGCATCAATCTTCTCCCTCCCCTCACCACTCTGCCACAAAAGATTGAGTAACTTGCTACCAGTCTACCATTTGTTTCAAATACTATGTTGACCAAAAAGCAAGGGAGGATTTTATCTATAAAGAAGAATTAAGTATCTATGGAGCCAGAAATAAATTTGAAAACTTTCTGCAGCTCTTTAAAACTTCTTCTTCTATATTAACTGGTATGCGTTGTCAATTGATAATATTTCTGGAATCATTGGGAAAGAAGATAGGCTCCCTCACTCCAGTGGATTTTCCAGCTAATAGGAGTGTAGCACACAGCAGAAGTAGTGACTCAGCTATCCTCTGGAGAAAGCGAATGCAAGGATGGAGACTAACTTTGAAAAGACCTGGAGAAAATAGCCCACAAAATCCAGTTTGAAGATTAAATGTAGGCAAATGGATCTTTGTGATTTTTGAGCTAAACCTAATGTAGATATTGGATAAATTCCAATTGCTTCCATAAGAATAAACTGTGTAATATCTCTGTTTCTTTAAATTTATTAAACTTACTTTGTAGTCCATATTTGATTATTCTAATATCTGCAGTCCTTGTGAGTCTAAACAGCCCTCCTATGAAAAGGTGCAGACACATCATCTGTTAGGATGAAACACGTTTCCTCCCCTTGGGGACTTGAGAAAATAAAATGAATTATGAATTCACACACACACACACACACACACATACACACACACACACATACACACACACACACACACATAATCGAAAATTTCTTTACAGATCGTAATGCCCCAAATATTTAAAAAACGAGTTCTCCAATTGTGGATGATTATTCCTGTGAATAACAGTTTGTCAAATTTTGCTGTACATGCAGGGATACTCTGCAAGCATTGGACAGTTGTGTATCTTTAAGTCTGGGAGAAATTTTTTTCCCGTCATTTCCTTCCTAGCAGATAGCCTATGAGAACTCTTTTTACGTTTGTTAGCTTCCGTGACTTTGCTTTGCTATTCCTTCAAATTGTATCTCAAACAGGATAAATAGGTCTGAGTGGAATGATGTTATGTAATAACTCCTTTTGGTTACCTGAGGCACTTATCTGTGGCTATGTTTCTCTGCATCATGCCTAAACAGAACACTTGCTAATGGTCATGAATCCCACGAGTAATGGAAACTGGACAAATATGCAGTAGAATCATATATGCTATTAATTAACGACCCTTTTATAAGCTCCGAAAAATTCTGATATACCTTTGATTCCATTTGCTGTTTGTTCGCTTTCCTTGTTTTTCTTCCTTCCTTTAGAATCTCTGAATGCATCATTCTATGTTTGCTAAGGAGTCTGCCCTGCCCTCCTGCATATTCCCACCCATGGCACCGACATTTCTGACAGCTTCCTCTCCTTCCTCCCTAGCTATCCCAAGCTCCAGTGTCCTCCCTTCTGCTCCCAGAGATGTGGTCCCCGTGTTGGTTTCCAGTCGGTTTGTCCGTCTCAGCTGGCGCCCACCTGCAGAAGCAAAAGGGAACATTCAAACCTTCACGGTCTTTTTCTCCAGAGAAGGTGACAACAGGTAGGTCGTACTAGTACGTAATCCACCACCTCTTTACAGGTGTACTGTGGCATAAAGGCACCTGCAGGAGATCTTGAGAAGGGACTTTGGGTACCATGTGGTATCTCAGCTCTGTCTATCCCTCATTAGTAAGTGGAGACGGTATATCTCCATTGCCTGTGTGTGTGTGTGTGTGTGTGTGTGTGTGTTTAAATGGGATTGTTTATACAATCAAATGAAGTCACTTACCAGAAATTTCCTTGAAAAAAGACAAGCATATGAATTTATGATAATCAGGTTTTTTATGTCCTTGGTTTTCAAAGTAATAAACAGAGAACAGAATCTAGCTGTATATTGATAGAACAGGGTCATAGAGAACCATAGTGGCCAGGTTGTAATCCCCATTCTGTCACTGACATCACGTGATCTCAAGAAAACCAAATAACTTCTTTGAGCCTGACTTTACTGTGTAATAAAGAGTAAATAATAATACTTTAGCTTGCAAAGTTTTTGTTAGGATTAAATTATAATCCTAACATATGTAAACATCATACAAGAGCGTCTAGTATTTGGTAGAAGTGTTCTTCCTCTTTTCACTTGTCACTTGTAGGCAAATGTGATCTGTATATGTCTGGTTTTAAGATTACGATCTATTACTGTTCTTGATTTTTCTCAAGATTCTCTCCTTGAAATGTTTCATGATTTTAAGACTTTGAAGCTTGATTTGTAAACCTAATGTAGATATTGGATAAATTCCAATTGCTTCCATAAGAATAAACTGTGTAATATCTCTATTTCTTTAAATTCATTAAACTTACTTTGTGGTCCATGTTTGATTATTCTAATATCTGCAGTCCTTGTGAGTCTAAATCAGCTATTTGTTTCTGCTTACTCTTCCTCATAGTAGCTTGTTTCTTTTCATGTATGGGTGATTGTTGAGTGTTAACTCTAATCCTTAGAAATTTCTCCGATGGAATTTTTGAGACCAAGTATTAAAGAACAATCTTGCGGGAGGGTGTGGTTTACCAAAATGAGAACACGATAAACCAGAATTTTGTTAAAGTTTATTTCGTCCATATGGGCCTCATGCTGATATTTTATTGCTTATGAGAGAGTTCATTAAATAGGATAACATTTGTTTTTCTGCTATTTTTAACATATCAACTCACATGGGTAAATGCAGACTCGTGGTAAGGAATTCCCAGATTTTTTTGTGGTTTTTCTGTTTCAACTAAGCTAAGGCTGAGACTGTACATTCGCCAGTTCTCTCAGGAGGCTAATTTCCTTTTCGAGTTCACCCTCTGAGATTTGCTCTTTCAGGATCCTGGTTGTATGTGAGGTTCTCTAATCAAACCATATGCCCTATTTTATCTGTAAGCTTCATTTCCTATTCTCTTCTCCTGTTGGTTTTTAAAACTTCCAGCTCTCAACTTCTATTGATAGGCAAATACCCTCAGGCAAACACCAGCTCCATAGATCTGTTTTCTCACTATGATAATTCTCTTCTTTTGCTGCCTGTATATTATGGATACAAAAGCCACTTTTTTAAATAAAAAAAAAGATTTTGAATAATTTACCCAACATTTTACTTGTGCCATAACAGAAAGGTTTTTCACATAATACCTGGTCTGCAGTATTGTTTGAAATGGCACTTTGTAATATTTACTTGAACACCTATATAATTGGTATCATTATTATATATTAATTATTGACATTTGAGCAAGTACGTTTGAATATAAGCATGTTCAGTCTTTGGGAAATTTTATTTAAGATTAAAGCATAAAGCCACTCCATAAACATTTCATTTAGAAGGAATCAGACACCAGAAACTAATAGTACACCTTATTTCTAACTGAGATTGAAATAAAACCTTAAAAAAAGAAAGGAATCAGAAAAGCAAGGAAGCTTTCAAAATAGATGTTTCCATTCTGTTTCTTGGGCATTTTTTACTTTCTCTCCACCTCATCAACTTCTGGGTTTTCTGTATTGCCAATTAAAAGCAATCAAAAAATCAGCATGTAAAAACTCGATTTGTTTCAGAGAAATATTGTGTTGCCAAATGCCAAGATTCTGTGGAGAGGAACACCTATTGACAAATGCATTCTGCAGATCTACTGTGCCTCTCACCTAGGGGTGGAGCATCATCACTGCATCCTTCAACAGATAAAGATTTGGGGTAGGGCAACTAGGATCTATATAAATGTCTATCTGTTGATTTGACTAAGTCCTGAGTCCCAAGCCTTCTCTTCCACATTAAACTTCCTCTTCTATATAAATAGGCTAAAATGGACACTAATCGGTAGACAGGGGTTTCTAGGATGTAGCAGCTTCTCTTCTCATCCTTGAATGAGAACTACATTCACTTGCTGTAAAGTTTACCAGCGAAGGGAATTGTAACCTATGTGATACTTCTATGTAGATGAAATATTTGGGGGGTGGTTGCAGCATGGGGGAGGAAGAGAGGGACAGTGAAAAAGAAATGAAAAGAGAGAAGTAGAAAGAAAGAGAGAAATGACAAGTGCCCTAGAGGGACCCATTTGTTCACAGGGGTGAGCTCACACTGCTCCTGGGTTTCACCATCCATTCTTCTGTAGAAGAATAAACTAGAGGGGAGAAGCTAGGATTCAAGAGCAAGGCTTAGTCTAGTCTCTCAAATGTGTGAGTGCTTTAAACTCAAGATTCAAAAGAGAAAACATAGCTCGGGCTGGCCAGAGTGGTATTTAGTGCAGCATGAAAATCAGAAGGAACAGTACAACTTCTCTCATGCTGTGTCTCAAAATGCTTTCCTTTCTAGTCCACAGCAATCAAGTAGATTATGTTAAGTTTCTATGTTCTTTTATAATTTGACCTGACTTTAAAATGAAAGAAGTATATGTACTACCCATATAGCCTATGTTTCCTAAGATCCTTCATTACCACAAAGAAGTAGGCATTTTAGTCTTATCTGCAACCCTTTAACTCTGTGTCATTGAATCTCAGTGTGCACAGGTGTGAAAAACACAGGTAATAATTCTTGCCCAATTGTCTTCATGTTGCCACATGGATTTCCTGGAGCCCCCTTAAATTTACCCTTCCCCAAACAATACTCATTGTCTCCTCCTTAAATATATTTTCTTTCTTTTCTTGGTTTATGTTAGTACCTTCCATCCTCTTGGTCAAACAAAAAACCCAGTCATATTTTACCCCTCCCGGCCTCTCAGCTCTGCCATTAGTCATCCTGTCTTGTCACGCCTCCCTTGGCCACATCTCAGCCATGCCCCTTTATTATCTCCATCATCACTGATCTGATCTCTGACAATAGCTTCCCGGTTCTAATCCATCCTCCTCACTGTCTCTAGTTATCTGTACAAACACAGTTTGGATCATTTACTCTACTATGAAAAAAATGTGAATGTTCTTACATTTAAATATTATAAAATTTCTGGATAATGACATGCACATAATAACTTACCAAGTCCTTTGAATAGAAGGTTATATCCAATCTATATAAAGGTAGAGTGTAGTTCCTATAACCTATAATGGTTAAAAACATGTCACTTTAAGTCTAGGGGTGCCTGGGAGGCTCAGTCGGTTAAGTGTCCAGCTTCAGCTCAGGACATGATCTCGCAGCTCATGGGTTCAAGCCCGATGTTGGGCTCTGTGCTGACAGCTTGGAGCCTGGAGTCTGCTTCAGATTCTGTGTCTCCCTCTTTCTCTGCCCCTTTCCTGCTCACACACAAAAATGAATAAACATTTATATATATATATATACATATATATATATATATATACACACACACACACATATCTAAATGGCTAGATTTGAAAATGGTACTACTGTTTACCAGATGTCTGACTTTTGAATGTTTAGTTATGTGAGAGAAATAAAATCTCTCTGCTATGATGGTCAAAAGGAAGATGAAGTATACCTTTCAGAATTGCTATGAGAATTAACTGAAGGAATTTAAGCAAAGTATCCAGGGAGGTCACTGTACCTAGGCAGAATGGGGGGGACTCTGAATAGTGTGAGCTGAGATACGATATGGAAAAGAAGCTGAAAATAAGGCTCAAAAGGTGGTAATAATTAATAATAATAATAATAAGTTGCTATTTTTGTATGAACCGTTTCATGGCTGTTCACTGATTCTTACTTATAGACCATTTTATTCTTTCCCTATTTATTGAAATCTTTCTTGTCTTTCAAGCCCATGGATCAGTCCCCCACAACCTCTTGGCTAGTCATGGTCCTTGTCAGCATCAATCCCTGCAATCTTTCCCCAATCTCAATTTCATATATCCTTCTCTCTTTTTTTTTTTTAATGCTTATTTACTTTTGAGAGAGAAAGACAGACCGTGAGTGGGGGAGGGGCAGAGAAAGAGAGAGACACAGAATCCAAAGCAGGCTCCAGGCTCCGAGCTGTCAGCACAGAGCCTGGCGCGGTGCTCGAACTCACAAACTGTGAGATCATGACCTGAGCTGAAGCCAGATGCTTAACTGACTGAGCCACCCAGGTGACCCTCTCACATCATTCTCTTCTCTCACTCCCTAGACTCTTATTTTCCAGTCTTCCACTTAGAACTCTGGTTAGAGCAAACCTTTGATTCCACAGGGAACTACGGTTTCCTGATTCTGCGGTGTTTTCTTGGTTCCCTCATCCTTTATCTTTCCCTTCACATATTAAGCAGGTAAAACCCCATGGCTTATTATAAACAATGATGTACACCAAAATTTACTTGCTGTCCTTCAATTTCATGTTAATTTCTTGGCAAAAGCCAACTCAAGTAAATGTTATTTTCTACCTACTCTCTATTTGTGTCTTGTGGCTGAATATAACTAGAAGAAAATGTTTAAGTAGGCTGACTAGTCTTTAAATTCAGAACTACTCATATTACGTTACCCCTTAATGCTGTCAGAGATTACGTTACGTATATCAGGCATTCTCTCTCACAACATGCTCCTACTTATATTTCACACTTTTTTCTTTCTTCTCAAATCTCCAACATTTTCCCTCTTTCCCTTACTTAGTTGACCTTGCTTCTAATTTCCTAGAAAATAGTAGCAATCAGGAGAGATGTACAAGCTTCCATGTCTGACTTACATACCCAAGCATGTCTTTAAGCATATGATTCATCTCCTCAAATTTCTATTAAAAACAAAACAAACAAACAAACAAACAAAAAAACTTCTCATGCTCTTAACTAAGGCCAAACTTTCACTTATGTGCTGAATCCCATCCTTTGTTGAAACAAAACGACGAAGCTGGAGCTATTCTTCCTCTCCCTTCATTATCAATTTTTCCCACTCTGGTGGATCATGTCCACCCTCGTACATGCATGCAGTTGTATTTTCTGCTCCACAAATTTTCCCTCCATTTTATTTTTCCCTCCTCTACCCCCCTGTTCTCTACTCCCCTTAATAGCAACATTCCTCGGTTTGTCTAACTTCACTCCAGTACTTCCTTTCATACGCCAATTGAGGTTCTGTCTCTAACATTTCACTGCAACGGCTCTTTTCTAGGCTCACCAGTGACCTCCATGTTGCTGACCTCAACATTTAATTCCCAGTTCTCACATTACTTGGGCAGTAAGCAAATTTTGTCATATTTGATCACTTCCCCTTTCGTGACATGTATTGTTCCCGCGGGTTCTATTACACACACTCTTCTGGTTCTACTCTAATCTGAGTAATCTAAGATTTACTTCAAATCTCCCTGACCTGTGAATATTGGATTGCTTCAGATTCCAGGCTTTGAAGATCTCTTTTTTTCCCATTTGTGACTTTATATTTTGTAAGTATGCTGATGTATTCCAAATTTGTATCTCTGGCCTTAAAATTTTATTTGCAGTTCTGAATAATACATCAAAATTCCTTCTTGATTTCTCAACTTTTGATTTCCTATGAGCATCTACAACTTCTCAACAAAACCAAATACCTGTTTTCCTTCAACCCCCTCCAAAGACTTTATTATTCCAGAGATTTCCCCATCTCAACAAAATCTTCCTGTTTCTCATAACTCAGGCCAAAATCCTTGGAGTAATTGTTAATTCTTTTCTTTTTCTTTTTTCTATAACCAAAAACATCATGAAGTCTTTGCAGCCCTGTCAAAACACATCTTGAATCCATGAAACAATATAATATTTGGTATTTGCTACAAAACAGTAATAAAGACTGGCTATGATTTTCAGTTTTGAGCTGAGTTATGGGAATAAAGTGGTTCATCATATTATTCTGTCTAGTTCTGGGTTCCTTAAAAGTTTTTCTTAGTAAAAAATGAAAGTCAAATAAATAAATAAAAAGAAAATATATACAGAATCTTACCACTTCTTTCCCCCTTTTATTACCATCAAGCCTCATCTCAACTATTGCAATAACCTTTCAAGGCTGTTCTCCCTACAACAGTTGGAATAAATCTTTTAAAACATGCCTTAGATCCTGTTATCCTTCTGCTTCAAGACCCTCCAGTAACTCTCTATCTCATTCACAGAATAAGCAGAAATCCTTCCTGATCTTGTCCGTTGTCACCTTTCTGGTCTCATCACTTATTGTTACTATTTACCTTTTTCCTCACTTCTCTCCAGTCTCCCTGAGTTTCTTGCAGTTCCTAAATATACCAAGAATCCTCCTTCCTCAAGATTTTGTGCAGCTTGCCCAGAATGTTCCTCCCCCTGACATCCATGTGGGTCATCTGTAATGTACACTTAGTCTTTGGTTAAGTGGCACCTTCTCCTGGATCCCTTACCTGACATTCATCATTCCCTATGCCCTTTTGATTCATATTTTTTTTATCCACATCTTTATCACTTCTTACTCATTGTTTCCTGTTTCCCCTTTCTTAACTCCAGAATATAAGCTTCATGTTGCCAGGGATACTCTTACCTCCTTTACTCACTGAGCTATTCTTAGCCCTTAGATCAATCTGTAACCCATAGTAAACACTCACAAAATATTTGTTGAATTGAAGCCCTAGCTGAAATCCAGCTACTATGTGAAACTCTCCACATTAATTTTTCCTTTATTCTCCCCTCATGCTTTGATTACTATTATATTATTCCTACCTTTTGTCCAGTTTAGTGTTTAAGGCCATGCATGCTTCCCCCTGATGACTAAAACTAGATCCTATTTATAATTCCACCCCCACGTGTCTAGTATCATGACGTCTGTAGACCCTTACTGATTGGGACTAATACGAAAAAGGTGGCAGAGAGACAGATGTGATATTCTCAATAGATAGGCTTTTAACCAATAAAACAAGTTGTGTTACTGAGGAGGATGAATAAGATGGCTGCAGTTCAGTAAAAACTTTTTTTTTAATTGAGAGAAAATAAAAGTTGATTTTGAAATTTGATTCCAATATTGCTGTTCATTTTCTAGCTCTCAACTGGAGTGAATATATGCCATATGTCTCTGAACGGTTAGCCGTGATGCTTATTTGCTCATATAGGTTTATTTAGCTCCTAACACAATAGCTTTTTAAAAGGTGGTGGATTTAGCATTTGCCTCAGACTAGCAATGACTTTGTCAGGCTAATTACTCTAGCTCAGATTATCATTAATCTGTTTGACTGGTTAATGGTGTCAATAACAAAGTGCCACAGTTAACTTTTTTTTTTATTATTCAGCCCCTTGTGTGCTTTCATTTCATAAGTCAGAGAGCAGCATAAGTTCCAGAACCTGAAAGCCAGGATTCACAGAGATGCAGTTGCTTCACAGATATCCAACTATCCCCTCCTTGTGCCTAAAAATCATTAGAATTGAAACTGATTGTTGGAAGTGTAGTACAACTTTCTGCTACTTAAGCATTTAGAAATGGATACTCAGGGGAGAGGTAAGTCACATGCCTAAGGCCACAGCATAAGCATCCATGATGTGAGCGAGCATTTATGGAATACTCACTGTGCCAGTTGCCAGGCTAAGCATCTTACATAAATTAATTTATTTCATCCTCACAACAAAACATTATCCACATGAGGCTTAAAGAAGACATTTACGTCTCTGGTATACAGCTAGTAAGTGGTAGAACCAGAATGTAATGCCGGCCTGATTCTAAAACAGATGTTGTGAATCGTTACATCATCTTGCTCCTAACATAGTTGGTAGATTAACCTGGAAGAGAATCAGGCTTTCTTGATATTTTCAGAATTATCAAATGAATTTACTCTATAGGCTTCTTTCTAATAATTTTCTGACTTAATGGCTAAGTTGATTTGCATCATTTATTTCCCAGTGATAAATGCAGTAGCACATTTTTATGTATGTATAGAACAGTATGCTTTCCATTCACTAATCCAAAATTACAGAGTGTGACAACAGTGTAGGCAAAAGGTGAAAGTGATATGGCTGTGGAATTCAGCTGCATGAATTTTAGTCCTGGCTCAGACTTTTACTGGCAGTGTGGCCCTGAGCCAATTACTGGTGCTTTAGATTCCTCATATGGGATAATAATAGTAACTGACATGTAAGGTTATGGCGACTATAAAAACCGTTAATGCCTAAAACATTTGCTTATTGCCTGGTGCTCCAAAAACACTCAATTCTTGTTAGCCAGTGCTATGTGCCAATTATCGTGTACATTGGAAATAAAAATCAATGTTGGGTATCTGGGTGGTTCAGTTGATTAAGCCTCCGATTTCGGCTCAGGTCATGATCTCATGGTTCATGAGTTCAAGCCCCACATCGGGCTCTGTGCTGACAGCTCAGAACCTAGAGCCTCTTCAGATTCTGTGTCTCCATCTATCTCTGCCCCTGCCCTGCTCTCTGTCTCTCAATCTCTCTCCCTCTCTCTCTGAAAAATAAATAAACATTAAAAAAAGAAATAAATCAATGAAATATAGGTGTTCCCCAATTTATATTTAAAGGAGACTTTATTGCTTTATACACGTTTGCCCGTTTGATCCTCAGATAAGGCAGGTAAGATAACTTCCATTTTATAGATCTGCATGCCTTGCTCTGTTCAGAAAATCTAAAAAACACTGCCTAAGAAGCTACACAACTAGTAAATATTAGAAGAAAGATTTAAATGCAAGGTTTCTAGTCCAGTGATCTTGTTACCATACCATACAAAGTGAAAGATATTTCCTAAAAGAGGTACATATAAAGCACTGTGGGAGTTCAGATGAGAGAATTAAAACACTTTCATGAGCATGGTTCAATTTAATCCTCACAATAACCCTGTGAGGTAGGCAGATAAGGGACTGGTATCTTCGTTTTGCAAATGAAGTAGGGAAGACTCCAAGATAGCCCCTGACTTGCTCAAGGTCACACACCCATTCTGTGGCAGAACTGGGTCTTCCAACTTGCCGCCCTGTATGCTTTACATCGCTTTATGCTGCCTCAGAAAACCTCTGTTTGCTGCTCAGGATTAGAGGCCACCTTTTCTTGATTGACATGGAGGATTCATTTTAGAATTCATCGTGCATTACATTTTCAACATGGTGTTTACATATTCTTTCCCTGCTCCTCAGCGCTGACGCCTGTGCAGCTGATGAAGCTAGTTATGAAGGGAGGGTGTTGTAAAGGAAAGAGAACAAGACTCAGAATCCAAAGCGCCATGTTCTGGTCCTGGCTTAAAGCCTGGCAATGTTAGTCCGCCTTTCACTCTGCTTCTCTCTAAAATGTAAAAACCCAATCCTTTCTACCTCAAAATGTTCTTAGCTCATTGAATAAGAGAATAGTGATTTAATTCTTCCAGTGGACTTAATGTATACTGAAAAATAAAACATGCTGTCTATAAATGCCATATACAAATGAAAGACCCATTATTCACTTGTGAGTTGCTTATGTGTCTGGCTCTGTGTTGGGAAGAATAGAGAAACCAACAGTCTTTTTGGAGGCAGTTTAGCAATGTTGGGAAGATTATTCCACTGAAGCATATATAACTGCACACTGTATTCAGAGCCTAAAGGAAAGGAATGTGCTTTGTGAGAGATGGAAAGTGTGCATGGTGGCTATGCCGTGGTCAGATCTGTGTTTTGAAAAGATGGCTATCGCTGCAGAGTGGAAGTTAGACCAGTGTGGTCAGCCCAGTGGATGTCAGAAGCCATTGAGGCAATAGCTGAAATCTAAGCAATAAATGATGGTGGATCAGAATGAGGCTGGATCACTAGAGATGGAGCAGTGGAAATATATCATTCTAGAGATATTTAGGAAGCGAAATTGATAGGAGCAGGTGACGGATTGACATTCATGGTGCGACAACGGATGTGTTCAAGGATAGGTCCTAGTTTTCTGGCTTATTTAAATGGAAGGATGGTAGGGTAACTCACTGACATTAGGATGCTGGAAAAGACCCAGATTTGAGAATGCAGATGATAAATTCAGCTTCAGACATGTTGGTTTTTACGTACATTCAAGTGGGAATGTCAAGTAGAGCCTTCAGAATGAGGAAACTGGCTGGAGCTCAGAGAAGTTTGGGCCAGAAATATGTAGCTCTATCAGGAATTTGTCAGCATATTGATGATGACTGCAGCTAGAAAAGGAGAAATAGGTCATCCCACCCCCCCCCAAAAAAATAAATAAAACCAAAAAGAAAACTCAGAACCAAGTCAGATTTATTAAGAAGCAGAGGCTGAAACTAAACAAAAAGTTTTTTTTTTTTTTTTTTTAATGAAAAGATGTTTTCTAATGTTTTGTTGCAGTAGCTATTTGTTATGTAACTAGTGTCTTGGATATGTAGTAGACACTGAAACAGAGATATATTAAAGTAAACTTTTCAAAAGTCTGTTCCTCAGACTATGCTTTTTGAAAATTTGAGAAAAAACAGAATTGTTAGTCAAAATTTAGTCAAAATCCCTCTGACCCCATAGATGATCTCCATTTTCCATTATACTTTATCTGGTGGTAAGTCATCTCTAAACCTGCATTTCCTTCAATATAGCACTTGATTCCAAACTCTCTCGTTCTGGGATCATAAGAAGTGTAGCCCTGGGTAGCTGTTGCTGCTATTACTTTGAGCCATATTCTAGTAAACATCATATTTCAGTTTTGAAATCTTCTCATCATTGTACTGTTCTTGTCCTCAAAGAAATAAAAGTGAAAATGGAATGGATAAAAAGGAGATGTTAAAAATCTTTCTATTAGAAATAGCATAGTTCCTTCCCTATAAAGCACCATTAATGTAACTCATCCCCCTTGAAGCAACTAATTAGGTGTCTGATACCTCAAGACAGCACTGGTTGCTCAGCTCACGGCTATAACTAAATGTTAACACCCTGGAGCGCTTTGGCAAGATGATCTATGTTTACTTAATATGTATCCTAGGGATATGTTGTTATAAATGATCCAGTAAGAAACAGTATTATGCCTAATCTTTAAACTATACTTACTCCTGAAATGTAAATACATAGTGCTGAATTCAGTTAAACACACACACACACACACACACACACACACACACACACACACAATTTTCTATCCCCAACAAAGAATATTAGATTCGAAAGTCTCCTTTGAGTAGGCCCCATTCTGTTTTCAAATAATGAAAACAAGAGCCAGGAAGGTGAATGGCATGCCAAAATCCACACAACTAAGTTGGGATGGGAAAATGGAATTGAATCCAGCTCTCTCAACATTTCGGAGATCACACTACGTGGAGATGTTATGCAGTTATTCTATTAAAATTTTTACATTTATTTATGCACTCATTGAAAAATTTGTGAGCACCAGCAATGTCACCAGTTATGTTCAGTAGGTATGTATGTTGAGTGCCAACAAAATATAAATGGGATATGGCTTCTCTTCTAAAATAATTTACATTGAGTTAACAACAGGCATGTCTATTAATACAATGTGATGTGTGCTACAATAGATCTATAAACCAAGAGCAGCGAAAGTATGAAAGGGAGAGATTTAATGCTTCTGGAATCAGACGGCATGATGGTAGGTAAGGTCCAGCAAGAGATTTCCTTTGAATTAGATTTGAAGAAGGAACAAACTTTTGCCAAAGTGATAAGGGACTGTGAGAACATAACTCCAGGGTAATTGAAACTAAACTAAATTAAACTAAACTAATGAAAGGCAAAATGGCAATAGCCAGGGAAGCAGAGATCCCGACGGTGTTGTAGAGCACAGTCGCTCATTTTAGGTGAGTGCAAAAAGGTTTGAACCACATCTTAAAAGTCTTTAGATCTTGTCACAGGAAGCTGAGGTGTATTAGCCATAAAATGGCAGCCAGTACAATGTTTGGGGCATGGAGTTGACAGATTACATATGTTAGAAGAATATCTCTATCAATAGAAATAAAGAATGAGGAAAACCAATGACAAAAATAAAAATAAGGAAAAGCTATTATTATAATGTAATATATTGTACGTACAAACCAGAGAAGGGGTTGCTTTCAGGGACAAAAGACTATAGCCTAATCAGAATTAGGTCTTTAAAAAATTTTTTTTTAATGTTTATTATTTACTTTTTTAGAGAGAGAGACAAACAGAGTCTGAGTGCGAGCATGAGAGGGGCAGAGAGAGAGAGGGAGACACAGAAGCCGAGTCAGGCTCTGGGCTCCGAGCTGTCCACACAGAGCTCAATGTGGGGTTCCATCTCATGAACTGCAAGATCACGACCTGAGGCAAAGTCAGATGCTTAGCTGTCTGAGCCACCCAGGTGCCCCCAGAGTTAGGTCTCAATGCAACTTGTGCAAGGGTGTATTCTTTTTTTTTTTTTTTTTTAATTTTTAATGTTTATTTACTTTTGAGACAGAGAGAGACAGAGCATGAGTGAGGGAGGGGCAGAGAGAGAGGGAGACACAGAATGTGAAGCAGGCTCCAGGCTCTGAGATGTCAGCACAGAGCCCGACGTGGGGCTCGAACTCACAGACCGTGAGATCATGACCTGAGCCGAAGTCGGACGCTCAACCGACTGAGCCACCCAGGCACCCCGCAAGGGTGTATTCTATGCTACCATCTTGGACTCCATGTCTCACAATGTATCAGCACCCAAGACTTTACCATCTGAGTTCAGAAAAGCAGCAGCATGGTGTTATTAGGTCAAAGTGTATGCTTTTAGAACATAGCACTTCTTTCCTAAGAAACCTCCACCAGGTAACCCAAAGCACCTACAACTTGAATTTACAAGAAAGAAATGTCTCCTATTTGTGAACTCTTCTTGGTCTCCTTGTAAAAGTCAAAGAGGGAAACCGCCTACAGTTGTTTCAGCCAGCAGGAGAAGACAGACTTTTTATATTTATATTCGGTGTAAATTTTCAATGAATGAATTTATAGTGAAAGAATCTAGAAAGCACAAGTGACTTGTTCCCTTTACTTCAGTCAACTCATCTTGAACCTGCCCGAGCTCCACACTACCAACTGAGTCAGGGGGAAGGGCAGTGAAGAAATGAAACTTTGTCTGATAATACAGCTGATGCCACCGACCATGCCTCTGACCTCTGTGGATTTGAAGAGCAATTATGTCTTTAGAGTCACAGGAGAGAACTTCACCAAGAGACTGCTGGTCTGAGCCCCTGCTACTTTTCCTGGAGGTAGTCGGTGAAGTGACAGGCATAACACCCCAAACACAATAATTGGGTAAACTCCTAACATCTTTGTTCTTCAACACCTAGTGTGTTTATTTGCCCATTTACAGAGAAATGTGGACCAGAGTGTTCAGAGAGAAAATTGTAATTGCCCACTGATCCAATGTGGAGACTCTGGAGAGTGTAACCACTTCAGGTGGCTGGCATTGGCTGATTGAAGACCAGAGAAGCAGTAAATTGTCCTTCCAAACGCAGAGTTTACTTACTTGTTGGGAAATGATTTGTGATGTTTTATTTTCAACCATTAAAGCATGAAAGGAATGATCAAAAGCCCCTGAAAATCTCTGGGGCTTGTAACTGAGCAAATCTGTAAGGGACAACATGCAGGAAATGCCATGTTCCCAGAATACATTTGTATGCCTTTAGCAGTTTGAAGTCCCCCCACGAGGACCCAAGGAAGCAGCAGAGCAGCCTAGCAACAAAGGCCAGACACCAGCAGTGTGGACATCACATTTCAGAGGGCTGTTCAGCTCTGCGGTGCAATTCAGGGAACACCAATTCCTTCTCAATTTGCTGTCTGCGAAGCCTACGTCTTTTAAAGATAATACTGCTTTCATTATTGGAACTTGTTCAGTACCTCTAGTTATGACCACCTTTAAAATTTAACTCATCTTGGAAAACAAAATTAACTTTGGTGGTGGGATGGTGGGGGAGCAAGCCCTTACAGCTCAGTGAAACTCATTTATGTATTTTTTCTCTATGATTTTACCTCTTGTTAATTTCTCTCCTCAGATTCCGCGTTCTAAACACTTTGTGGAAAAGTCCTCTTCTTGGGCCCAAGAGTAGTTATTTCCTAAGAGAGTGTACGGCATTTTGTTATAATAATAATAATGATAATAATAATAATAGCACTTATTACCATGGATGTGAGACTTCGTAGTGACAACCAGGCACATGCCTACTGCTTTATGTGGTTTCAGCATCTCATTCAATTCTTTAGAAACCCTATGAAGGTAAACATTTTAATGGCACCAATTAGCACCTGAGGAATCAGGCTCAGCTAAACTGAGAGAGCCAAAAGAACAACCCCAGACTTAAGAATGCTGAATCCACTCTAGTCTAAAAAACATTTTGATTGTGACCTCACTTTGATTACATGAGCGGATTTCTGAAAAGAGGCACATAAATGGAAATGTTTAGATTAAATCATTATTAAGGTATTAAGAATGTACGTTGAATGGATGCCTGAAGGGGTGGCTCAGTTAGTTAAGCATCTGACTTCAGTTCAGGTCATGATTTCACGCTTTGTGGATTCGAGCCCCACATCGGGCTCTGTGCTGTCCATTCAGAGCCTGGGACCTGCTTCAGATTCTGTGTCTCCCTTTCTCTCTGCCCCTCTCCCACTCGTGTTCTGTCTCTCTCTCAAAAATGAGTAAACATTAAAAAGATTTTTTAAAAAAGAGTATACATTGAAGAAACTAGTGGTCAATCCAGGGCGGTACTAGCATGTGGTTAGAGTAGGAGTATAGATTTGGGTTGAAGGTATCTGTGGAGAAAACACCCTTTATTTGTTTAAATTGTATTTTTTTCCAGATTGCTACCATAGAAGTATTTTCTAAAGACTCTTTCTTCACACTTTGTGTAATATTGAGTGTACTCAATAAGTATACTTTTCTTTGTGACTATTATTAATTTGGGATACTTTTCCGAAGCTGATAGAGATTATGGGAGCCTAAAACTCCTCTCTTTATAATAAAAAACAGCATCCACTTTTATATGTGAGTGATATTTCCATTACATGATCTTTGACATTCTTAGATGGGCATGCCCAGATTTTCTTGCCTCTTTTTCCTTTGAAGAATGTCCATTCAAGAGATTATGCCAGCATGTCCCAGAACACAGCTTTTTCAGATAAATTCTTTGGTAGTATATTAATAAATTTGATTATGAAAGTCATTTTTCCTTATAGATGCCCAAGAAGTTTGGTATGCAAATCTGACCTCCAATGATAACTATCTTACTTGGATTTCTAGAAAACATATCACAGCACATGACAGATTCATTTCACAGTGGTTTCTGAATGCCTAGCATCCCTTCTTCTCCTTTGCAGCCTTATATCTTCTACTCAAAGTGCCCATGATCCAAAGAGGCCCCTCATTTCCCCACAGTTGTTGAATGATATCAGCACTGGGTTTAAAGGAGGAAGCCCCAGCTTTCATTTTTAACTCTGCTATCTAACTCTAAGCCCTTTGGGGAAAAAATAACACTGTTTTTCTGAATTACACTTTTGCATCTGTATAATGATAAAATCTGATTTTCTGGGTTCTGATTTTGAGGGTTTTCTTTTATAAACAACTTGTTGGCCTATATAATCTTAGGTGGGTAGAATAGAGTAGTGTGATATGTGGTATGTGGGAGCATTATCTGATGACTTAGACTTACCTACTTGCCATTACTATTGAATCCCACCCAGATACCTCCCCTCCTATAAGTCATGCTTCAGCCTTGTAGCAACTTAACACTGCACTCCTAAAAGAATACCTAAACCTTAGGCTGTATCTAGATTCATATAGCATGTTTGCTTTTTACTGTGGCAAATTTACATAACATAATATTTATAGGTTTAAGCATTTTTAAATATGGAGTTCTGTAGGGGCACCTGGATGACTCAGTCAGTTGAGCGACCAACTTCAGCTCAGGTCATGATCTCACAGTTCATGAGTTTGAGCCCCACACCGGGCTCTGTGCTGACAGCTCAAAGCCTGGAGCCTGCTCTAGATTCTGTGTCTCCCTCTCTCTGTATCCCTTCCCAGCTCATGCTTGCTTGCTCTCTCTCTCTCTCTCTCTCTCTCTGTCAAAAATAAATAAAAACTTAATTTTTTTTAAGTATGGAGTTCTGTGGTATTAAGTACATTCACCTGTCTTAGAAATGTCAACACCCTCTATCTCCAGAACTTTGTCATCTTCCCCAACTGAAACTCTATGCCCATTAAATAACTTCCTCTCCCTCTCTCCCTCTAGACCCTGGTAACCACTCCGGCACATATTTTAATCATTAGCAGTACTGGATAAAATAACACTACCTGCCATAACAAACAAGCCCTAAAATTTATAATGGCTCAAAATCGACTCTATATAAAGTAAAAAAAAAAAAAGGATGTTCCTGATTGACAAGCAGTTCTTCACCCAGCTCTTCTCCAGAATGCTTGCAAATCTGGATTTCTTCATCATACATATATGGCTCCCAAGGATCCCATGCTTGACTACCCCAAGCCCACAGGTGAAGGATGAGAACACAGAGGTAACCACGTGTGCAGTGTTTCTAGACCAGGCCTGGAATCAGCACATGTTGTGTAACCTCAAACTCACTGGGTATACTCAGTCACATAACCTTGTGTAGCTCCCATGAGTGCTGGGAAATACAGTCTAGCACAGGAAGAAGAAATGGATTTGAGGATGAACTAGCCAGTCTCTGCTATATCAGTCAAATTAACATTGTATACATGCTCAAGAATCACCATTAATGCCCTTAGAACTTTGTTTTTATTTTTCTCTTTGGAGACCTAATTTGCCCTGACAGAAAACTAGGCTTCATTTTAAATAGTTTCCCAAACAAAATAAAAACAAATGGCAAAATTAAAATGCACATATAACGCCACTGAAATGCAAGAGATAGTATCTAGAAATAGAAGTATTCTTAGCTTTAAGCCAAATTGAGTAGGAGCTCCTGAGTGGCTCAGTAGATTGAGCAGTTGACTCTTGGTTCTGGCTCAGGTCATGATCCTTGGGTCGTGGAATCAAGCCCCGCATTGGGCTCTCCACTGAGTGCGGAGTCTGCTTAGGATTCTTTCCCTCTGCCCCCTCCCCTACTCACGCATGTGTTCGCTCTCTCTCTCTCTCTCTCTCTCTTAAAAAAGGAAAAAAAAAAAAGGAAGAAGAAGAAAAAGAAGAAATTGTTTGCTAGTTTAGAAGGACTTCCTTCTTCACCTGTCAGTAAATTAGAGGAGACCTACGAGTGTAGAAATGTCCACATTAATGTGTGTCCTCAAAGAATACTTCGGTTTCTTATATGTTAGCATGTATATTCATAGGGCTTGTCTGCCTTTAATATGTACTACACCTTGCACCATGATCAGCAGATTAATTCATTTGTCTGGAACCACTGAGGCAGTTTTTGATTGGGAAATGAATTGGACACATGTAGATGTGGCTTGATGAACAAGGCAAGTAGGCATGTGTTGCAATTTCTCCTCACGTAGAAAGGAATCTACCCTCCTTCACTAATTGCACTTAACGTAACCACAGGAGCTCAAGCTCCATGCACATCAACACTTAGCATCTGCCTTTTCCTTTCATACAATGAGAGAAAATGCATAAATGCATTTGTTGGCAATACTGACAAAGACCAATTTGTGGAATAATCGAAACCTTGATTTCTGTCATTAGCCGGATGTTTACAAAATGCATCTTCCTGTCTACATTCCAGATGTTTCTTCTTATTTTAATAGCCCTTTGTCATGAGTTGTGAATTCTAAATCGTAAAGTGTCAAGAGAAAAGACTTTAGTTTGCAAGTTTCATGGGAATGGCATAAACTCGAACTCTCCCCAAACCCTGTAATATTTATTTGTAGGCACTTCCAGTCTATTTCCCATAGTAAGCCAGAGACCTTGATTTACAGAAGAATCAACATTAAATGAGTATGCAGACTTTGGTCCACCTCCCTGCTTTGGCATTAAACATCCCTACATTAAAAGTATTGATGTTAAAATAATCTTTCCCTGAAACTTTTATTTCCCAGGGAACGAGCATTGAATACATCCCAGCCTGGGTCCCTTCAGCTTACTGTGGGAAACCTGAAGCCAGAAGCCATGTATACCTTCCGAGTTGTGGCCTACAATGAATGGGGACCAGGCGAGAGTTCTCAACCCATCAAAGTGGCCACTCAGCCTGAGTGTGAGTATGAAAATAGAAAGGCAATATGCTTGAATCTTGTCATAGAAATTTCTTAAGGTAACAAGATGGAAGGAATATTTCTGAAGCAACATATTAAACTCATAAAGTTTTAAAGGTAAGATACTTTTTAACAAAATGGCCTCCCCATTAGGGCGGTAATGGCAAATTAACAACTATAAAGGCCTAATCCATCCATGCAATCTACATGTTCGCTTCCTAAGTAAGTCACTGACTAACTCTGCCAGCCAGGCTTTTATCATCTGCATTGGATATCAGCTTCCTCCACTGTTTTTTTTTTTTTTTCTTTTTTTTTGGGGGGGAGGTGTTCCAAATTTGTCTATCAAAAGTGTAACATCAAAGGTGAAGGAACAACCGTCTAGGACTTCCAAATACAGGGACTTACCAAATAACTTAAACATGCACTGAATGCCCTTAAGGAGATTCCAAGAGCAAACCACAACTCAGGAAATGGAAAGAGATAATCCCTATTGGGCAATCTCATTCTCCTCTAACTCAAATCACTATAGGAAGCCACATCTTCACAAAGTAAACCAGTTGAATGGTCTTTGACCATATTGTAATTCAAGGATTTCTACTTTTATAATGGAATATCTCCAAAGCTATACATTTGAAAGATATGTATCTTATAAAATTTTATGTTTTTTTTTCCTATTAAACTTCTAATGTTATTTGGAAAGATTGGTTACTGGTGAGCAGTTTGCCAGCTTTATCTTGTTAAAATTTTTAAAAATTATGATCTAAAGCCTAAATGAAGTGAATGACTACTTGCAAGAAACTCCATTATTTAGACACCTAGTTGTATTTACTCCTGATTTCTTTTTATTAATGATACTATTCTGTTTGGATTCATATATATTTTATTCAAAACTATGTTTCATTTTAGAATCAACTGACATGCTTTTGGAAGAAGATGTAGTAGAAATTAGAGATGTTTTAATTGGTCATATGAGGAAATAATCTTTGCCTTTTGTTACTTTTTGGGTATTTTAAATCAGCATGTTGATGAAGAGGGAGCAGTAACTCTCTGATATGTAGTCTAGGTGCTGGTATCGTGCTCTGTACTTGGCAAAATCTCCTTTCTTCTTTCTTTCCGTTTAGACAAGGCCGTAAAGACAAGATCTTAAGAAATTGGAATAAAAAATGTATTAGCGGTTGGGGAGAGGGCTAAGCTGTACAAATCTTAGAAATATTTGCCTCATAGAAATAAAATGCCAGGTAGCATCTTTAAAGGCATAATATGTACAGGTGTCAGATAATGTTTAGGAAATACAGGTTCCAACACAGGACCCCGAAGCTAGAGCAGAGCACTAGGCCACATTCCATATAGGACCTTGGGCAACATCACTGGTTGTTATGTCCATAAATGAAGCTGGTTCTACTTCAAAGTATCTGTTCTGTTTTAATGTATTTAAATCACTAAATAATGCCAACTTCCATTTCACAATGTCTATGTTTCAGTCATCAATTCCTTCATTGATTTATTTTTTATAGATCATGTATAAAGAGAATCAATAAATTTTATGAAAATATGATATTTGTAATCAACAAAGTTGAATAAAAACAAATTAGGTCTCTATCTATCTATATAGATGACATGTTGTATACAGACCAACAATTTAAAAACTCCTCAGAAACTCTCTAAAGGAAAACCTAATTCAATTTGGAATAGTAGAACTTAAACTTTAAAAACTTATTTATTTTCAAAAGATCCAATTTCTGTGAATTATCTGAATTCTTTACTTCCTAATCTTAATATTATCCCAGGAATTGTTTTAGTGTACATTTCAATGACTGGTCTTGATTATATTACATTTTTGATAAAAACCGTATATAGACAGCCATGTTTTCTAAGACTGAGCAACATTCTTTTTTTCTTCTAGCAATTCCATTGTTTCTAAGTATCCAACTAAAAATAGCAATTTACAAGTTGTTGTTGCTGTTTTCTTAATTTACTTTCCTTTATGCCAATTCTTCAAAGCCAAGGGACAAGAAAGTAGTTTCATTTGACACTGACTTATTAGTCACCCTCATTTCATGAAACTATTACTCATGATATAACATTTTCTGCCATATTTAGTATCATTAATAAAAAGAAAATCAGGCAGTGATTATTTGTATCACACATATGGCTTTAGCTTATAAAACAAAAACAATGAGATAATTCAATTTATAAGTATGTTTAATGAACATCTGCTATGTTCCTAATACTGTTTCCTGCCATCTGAAGCATGTTAGAAAAGCATATGTGTGTGATGAAATAATAGCATTTATGGATTTCAGAAGCTTCTTGAGGAAGCAAATATTCCAAATGTGTAACAATAACAAAAAGAATAAAGTAAGGGAACTTGTAATAAGTTGTTAAGTGAAATATTACCATTTCAATCATGGATTTGAAAGTGGACCCATTACCTGGGATGGCTGAGGCACAGTGTCTAGTTATTTTTGCTTTTTAAAATTACATCATGCCTGCTTCCTTAAACAAGTGTGAGTATTTCAAAGACAGCTGTCTTAGCCCTTTCGTATGTCTTCCATTCCTCCCCATTCAGAGTATTTCAAAGACAGCTGTCTTAGCCCTTTCGTATGTCTTCCATTCCTCCCCATTAAGAAAGTAGTCTGAGAATTTGTACTGACGACATCACTATGTGCCAGTCTCTCTAAGAATTAATTTGCTTAGTAATTAGCATAAATGATGATAAAACTAAATGCCTGACTGAATAAAGTATTAGAACTGTTTTCTGGTATAAGTTATATTTTCCTCAGAAAATTAAATGTAGAATCTTTCTGCTTTAGTAACATGAAGGAGCTTTGAATTTTTTCACCAAGGACATGATAATGGCCTTAAAATTCTAAACATATGTTAGCCTTTAGTAACAGCATCGTTATTAAATAATTTCTGTTCTTACTGCTGCATGGAGTAAGAATCCTTTCCTTTACAGGCTATTGTTTACTTGAACTGGGGTGACCTGATTCTGTTTTGTTGAAAATTGTCTTGGATAATTCCTCTCTTACACAGTAGATAGGTAGATAGGAACAAATCAGGCCAGATAAACAGTACATTCAGAATATCTTTTAGATGTACAAAACAGTTAGCCAATTCGTTCAATTCATTTAGATTAAAAATACTGTGTAGCTCACTTGCTGTCTTTATTACAGACATTAGAATAAATAAATTATGTTATCATGACTAATAGGTACTGTACGTTCATTTTATCTTCTGTCGTTAACACAAAATGCCATTTTGGCAATTAAAAAATATATCTAGGATAAAGAACACTTCATCTTTTCCAAGACTGCTTGATAGTGTACCAATTGCTGAGGAAGATGAACATTCTAGAGATCCTGTGATTCATTTTCTCTCCTCTCCTCTCCTCTCTTCTTTCTCCCTTTCCTTTCTCCCTTCTCTCTCTCTCTCCCTTCCTCTCCTTCTTCCTTCCACCCTCCACCTCAGCTTATGAGCTGACTGTTCTTTGTTTTTAGAGGAAGTTCAAAGGCTGCTTTTGTTATTTGGCTAGAAATTCAGAATTTAGAGGCAAGAAAGGTGGGCAGTTCTATCATTATTTCTTTCCCTGACAAAATGATCTCATCTTTTGAAAATGGGTTTCATCTGGATATGCATTTGGTTGCTCCTTTTATCACTGTTTTTCCAAATATGATGTAGTAATTGTACACTAAAATTACATAGCTTTTATACAAATTGAATTTCAAGTTTTCCATAATATTTGAAAATGTCAACTCTATTATGAAAACCATATTCTCAAGGAATAAACACTAATGAAAAGTATGTCTGAAATATAAATCAGCCAGCAACTGTTTCTAAAAGTGCATACATTTTGTACTAATCATTTAAAGAGATCAACAACCCAAGATCCAGTTTATGAAATAATCACCCAGAATAGAAAAGCTTGATTTAAAGGAAGGTTTATGTCCTCTGATTGTATCTTCCTTTTGCTAAACCCTTGCTTCTTCCCCCTGCCTTTATGGTGTGTAATTTCTCCACTGTATTATCAGCCGGATTTAAGTCCCTGCCTGCTTAAGACTTGTCTAATCTTTTCATACCACATGTGGAGAGTTTTTGAATTATCATTTGGGGTCCTTTAAGATGCTGTTAAGGCAGTTTAATCGTGAAGAATGTTAAAATAGACCACATACTGGCCTAGGGCTTCAGTTAGAATGGGAAGCCTATTTGCTAGACCACAACCCAATTATCCACAAAACCCTTTTATATTTGAGTTGTGAGTAATATTCTTAGTCCATTATATTTACACTGAAAAGATGAGAGAAATCCACCCCCAAGTTGAGTCGCTTTAGAATATATTATCTATGAGAATAGGCATATCTTCTTTTTTCCTCCTTCCCTAGATATTCATTCATTCATTGATTCATTCATTTGTTCATTCAAATAGGGCTCTACTTGTACAGTTGTTATGGAGGGAACCGAGAAATCTCTGAACATTATTTGTCCAATATTACTACCCGAATCCTAGGGCCAATTTCTTAATCCTTGAAACCTCAGTTTCCCTAACTATAAATTGGAGATATGATTTATTCCTCTTCTTCCTAGAAGAAATGTGATAACACATGAGAAGCTCATGCGTCTTCCCTAGCATCAAGTAGGCAGTCAATAGAGAGAAACTCCCTGCCCCTAACAGGGTCAAATGGAAACATAATTCCAACTCCCCTGAACTTAACAAAGTAGGACACTCAGTAGGTAATAAAGATCATATAATACCTTTTTGATAGTTCAGAACTAGCTTGATTACTCTACAAATCAGCCATTTATATGTTTTATTACTTTCCCCCTAATTATCCTCTGCCTACAATTTACCAGGCCATTATAGACTGAATTGTCACCATATTTTGCCTAATGTACATCTTTCTACCCTTGAATTTTGAGGTCTATGATCAGAAAACACGCTACCATCCCATTAAATGTGTCACAGCATTGTCATTTTATGAATAGGCTGGCTGCTTAAAATTTGCTGGTAAAATCTGACCCATACTTAATATATGACCAAGATATTAAATATCAATTATATTCACTTCACCATGATTCTATAAATTGAGAAAATCAAGTAAATCATAGTTCTGTCTAGCTCATTTATTTTATCACTCGAGCTGGTTTTCAGTTATTAACTGTACCGCATGGATATTTGAGTGAATATTAGGGGTGACTGTGGTGGCAGAGTTGACCATGAACCAATGAAGAATGGTCCAGTTGCATGGCCATGTGCATGACTGTAGGTTAATCATAGAAAGAAATAATGATAAACATTGACGTTCTGTCTTTTTTGGTAGCATATAAATGCTGATGTAATTTAAAAGTCTCTCATTGCAAAACATGCTTTTAGGTTTTACAAATACAAGGTGAGAGACATTAAAGACTTATGGTTTGGCTTCCTCAGCGACAGAAGCCCTAAAGAATCCATATGTATTTAATGGTCAGTTAGGTGAAGTATTATGTCTTCTATAATGACAAGTAAAGGTAGACTTGGGAGGATGGGTTGTTTAATCATACCAGAAGAGTTCAGAGCAAGTGTGAATCATTCTGTGGTTCTTTCATTCATTTATTCATTCAATCAAAAATTATTTTTGTGGTAAGTTTGAGAACTTCACTGTCCAGTTCAGTAACTGTTAGTCACATGTGTTTATTTATTTGCATTGAAGTAAAATAAAATTTAAATTCAGACACAGTAGCCATATTTCAACTGTTAAATAGCACTTAAAGCTTAAATAAAATTGAGAACTAAAAATTCTGTTCCTCAGCCTCCTTAGTTACATTTAAATGGCTTATATATGACTATTGGCTACCATGTGGGATGGCACAGAGAACACTTCCACTATTGCAAACAATTCTATTGGACACTATCAATCTAGACGCTAATTTATTACATGAGAACACAAAGGCAAGTCAGACATTGTTCTGGCTCTCAAGAACTAGCAGTCTAGTGGCAACAACTTTAAGCAGAACTTTAAAAACATTTAATAGATTAGACCTCTTTGAATGCTGAAAAGTGAATTATACATTGAATTAATATAAAAGATTTATTTTTAAAAGACTAGAGAATCTAGATCTCAACATCTTCTCTGGTTAGTTACTTAAACATCTCTAAATATTTTCTCAGGGTGAAAAATGTAAGTGTCTTTCAAATCACAATTAAAGATGAAGGACAAAGATTATCTGTCACTCGATTCAGCAGTGGGACAATCTAAGTTCCATTTCCCCAAAGGCTTCTTTTGGCTCACTGTTATTCTCTTTTACTCTGAGCATAAAGCATAATTCAAGCTTCTTCCATTGGCAAAATCAAACATTTAGAGAAGATATCTGCTTGGTGAGAAATCAAACAGAAATTATAATGTATATATGATGGTATATATATATGTGTGTGTGTGTGTATACATATGTATGTATGTATTAGAGACTTTGAAGAAAGAGAACATGGAACTATTATAATAATAATAATATGTTTTGAGGAAGTATGGGTATCCAACTGGGGATAAGGAGGTTTCTCCCCCCAGAATAGAGTGCTTTTAGGTTTAATTGCCTAGTCTGGTTATATACCCTACTAAAAATGAAAGTAGGTTGCTTGCTAAACTGAATTAGAGCAAAATGGAGCTTGAGCATCTTCAGGGATATTGTCATGGTGCTGGCACAGCCAAATAAAACTCTACTCCAAAGATAAAACAGCTGGGCTGAGTCTTTTCATGGAACTCCTTCAATTATATTTGATTCTGTGGAGAGCTGGTGAACATGACTAGTGAAAAATAAAGACAGAAAGAGAGTATGATGTTTATACATGTCAGTGTACCTGATATTTGTACATCTGTATCTATACCTTCTCTTCTCTTGAAAGGCTTTGTGAATCTTTGCAGTCTATAAGCATTTATTGAGCACCTACTATGTGTCAAGACCTCTATAGGTGCCGAGGATAGAAAGTAAAATAAGATGAACAGAATAATACAAAAAAAATTAGGGATGAAATTTTTGATGAAGATATATCTGTAAGATACATTGCTCTAAATCATACTGTGGGATCAAATTATTTCCTCTTTTTTTTTAAACCTAAAGTTATAGTTACAAGGCATTAGTATATTAAGTACTATATACTTTAATGTATATATATTAGGTTATGGTATTACAACACAACATAAAACTATATAACATAACATATAACACTATATTAATAATATTATATGT
The DNA here is from genome assembly GCA_030068075.1 of Paguma larvata. Taxonomy (NCBI): domain Eukaryota; kingdom Metazoa; phylum Chordata; class Mammalia; order Carnivora; family Viverridae; genus Paguma; species Paguma larvata. Next base: position 21,109,919 of record CM057835.1, on the reverse strand, counting down.
TGTATACAACATATATGCTATTTAACACATAAAATGTTTTATATAGTGTTCTAGTGTGAAATATTAGTGTAATTTAGACAGGATCATGTCAAGAAACTTATAATTAACTAACCTAATATGATACCCAACCAAAATTAAATCACTTCATTTTTTGATGGATTCTTTTAACCATGGCTGGTATTCTGCTTGCTGTAATGTATGATAAGTCTTACATGCTACACAAAAAGGCAATAATATGACTATTGTTCTCTAACTCCAATGCTCCTACATTATTATATTGTTTTAATAAAGGTATTATTTCTACTTTGTAGTAAGATATCTAGAGAAAACCAACCCATAATAAGTCCCTATTATATGAAAAACTCTTTTCTCTCTCTGCCCAATCTTCCTACCTTGGTAAGCCTAAATCACCTCCAATGTAGCAGTTGAGTTGGGCCATCATTTCTAATTACAGGATATTCGACAGGTACAGAGGATTGCCATGGGTTGAAATTAAAAGATTTTAAGGTGACGACGTGCAATTACTGCCTTAGATTGCGGCTGTTAAAATCAGAGTCAGGATGTTGCCATCAATGTTCAGGAGGAAATGATTGTGGGGGTTTTCTCACCTGAAAGTCAAACAGTAGAACACTGAGCTTGTTGTTATGCAAGTAAGTTATGAATTGCTACCTTATTGAAATCGGTAACTGATGTTCTGGGTTCCAAGTGGAAGAAAAGGGAAACGATTCAGAAGTGACACTGGTTTTGAATTCTGGCTTTTTCAATTTGCTAGCTAACTGGGGTAAGCTAGTTCTGCTAAGCCACAGTTTCCTCGTAGGTGAAAGAGAAACACCTTGCAGGAATGTCATAAAGTTTAAAAGAGCATCTGTAAAATGGATCACAACAAAACATCTCCACATGATTATTCAGAAAATTAAAAGGGATGATTCGTGTGAAAGACATAACCTGCTAGCTGGTACTTTGTCCAACCTTCAATAATGGTAGCTCCTCTAATCATGCATTCCTCCATCCTGGATTCTCATCGTTCCTCATGTAATCGTGTTCGTTAACACTGCACATAATTGGTTCATCTCTAACTCTGTACTTTTCACATGTGTTTGAAATGATCTCCTTTCTCTTTAGGTTATTTCATAAATCTCTTCTATTTCTGTTTTAAGATTTTATTTAAGATTTCTAAGAACAGAAAGCCGACTCTCGCAGAGTCACCACATAGGTCAGTTTCTTCGTCTGTGTAAGCTCATTTTTCACTCCTCATATTTGTTTGAACTCTATCAAGCTGTTCATTTATTCATTCAACAAGTATTCATTGTGAACTCCCAAAGAGCTATCCTGTATTTTCCAGCACTGGGAATTCAGCAGTAAAAAGACAAAGTATTTATCCTCATGGGGTGTTTATTTTAGTGATAGGGAAGTACAAAAGACCAATAAAAGTAAACCGTGCAGAAGAATAAAACAGCTTAAGGGAGTATAGAATGAGGAGAATAGAGATGATTCTCAAAAGGAAACACAGAAAAGTCTTTCTGGAGAAGGGGCATTTAAGGGGATATCTGCATGAATTTGGGGGGAGGGTGCCGTCAAAGATCTTGGGTGGAGACAATTCAGGCAAAGGCAGTAACAAGTGACAAGGCTCTGGAAAGGAAGCACAAGAAGACCACCATGCTACAGGAGAGCAGAAAGGAGAGAGGGAGAGGGAGCAGGGGAGACATGGGTCGACAGGTGATAGAGTCAGGCCATGAAAAGCCTTGGAAGCCACAGTAAGGAAGGTAGATTTCATCCTCAGTGAAGAGACATTTGCACAGGAGGGAGTACTCTAATTTTCCTATTTAAAGTGAGAGTGAGGAGAACAGAAAGGAGGCTAATACAGTGGTTTAGTCAAGAGATGTTGGTACCTCAAGTTTTGGTGTTAGAATTCAAGACACCTTTAGAAGGTAGGGATAAGACTTCAGGGTATGGGATGGAAAAAAGACAGAAGTCAAATTTACCATTAGGTTTTTGGCCTCAGAAGCTAGGTGAATCATTGGGCCTTTTGTTGGAATCAGAAGACTAGGGTAGGAGCTAGCTTGGAGGGCGTGTAGGACAAACCAAGAATTATTTTTTTTTCTTGACACATTAAACTGTTAAGTTCATTTTGTTTTCTTTTTTTTTTTTTCATGTTTATTTATTTACTTTGAAAGAGAGAGAGAGAGAGAGAGGGAGAATAAGCCAGGTAGGGGCAGAGAGAGAGGGAGAGAGAGAATCCCAAGCAGGCTCAATGCAGAGCCGGATGTGGGGCTTAATCTCACAAACTGTGAGGTCATGGCCTGAGCTGAAATCAAGAGCCAGACGCTTAACCAACTGAGCCAATGAGGTGCCCTAAATCGGTTTTATTTTCTAATTAGACTGTGCTTGAAGAAGGTGTCTCATATTTTGAATATAAAAATAAAAGAAAATGTCACATACTGCTAGGTCGATGGCCAAATGCAATGTGGTGTTTAGCTTCTAATACTGGCAAAGCTAAACAATTGTTGGAAAAACATGGAAGAATTCTCCATGTTGTAAACTGTAAAACATCTGTGCGCAAATGTCCCTATTGGATGCGCTACAGGGATAGACATACTGCGTGCACAGCCAACACTCATAAATTTTTCCATCATAGGAAGCTTCCTTCCTCGAAAGCCTCCCTATAGAACACTGAAGTGTGATTTGATGTGGCTGCTACCAGCAAGAAGTGCCTACAAGGAGCCTCTGATCTGCAGCCCAGTCTCCCGGCTGCCAAGATTTCCTGAGGAACTGATCCAAAAGGGGCAACCTACTGCCAAAATAAATGTTAGCCCAGAACCAGCTTCTTTTCTGCCATGTACTTTGCCTTTGTTCGTTAAACAGGAGATGGAATTCTAATGGGATGTCTGTTCACAAAAGACCCAGAGGTCGAATCACCTGATTGCTCTGAGACTACATAGGAATTTTACCAGCAGAAGCCTGGTTTCGGCCCAAGTGGAGACCACAGAATTAAGGAGGGATTTGCCTTTTGTTTTCCAACATTTCTTTACCCTTTTCTCTATCTTTAAGTGTCTTCTGTCCCTCATTACCTCAGAGTGCCCAGAGTCTAACGCATTTACCCAATGAGCTGAAACGTGTTAAATCCATAGAATTGCTTTGACATGGTTGATCCCAATGATGGAATTTTGCAGAGTAAACTTTGGGATCAGAGAGTTAAGTGGCTCAGGGTGGGTCAGCATACTGGTGGCATCCGCAGGCCTAAGTCGAAAAGCTCTGCTTGCAAAAATCGCTCCTTTACTTTTGTTTATGTTTTTTCCGAGAACAGATACAACACTGAATCAAAAGCAAAACATGTGGGTTCAAGATGGCGGTGTTCTCTATATTCTGCTGTGTAGTTTTGAGGAAATCAGTTACCTTTTATGATTCTCCATTTCCTCTCATAAAACAGGGATGATTGTGTTAGTGTCCTAGGGCTGCTTTGAAAGAGCGCCACAAATTAACCAGCTTAAAACAACAGAAGCGTATTCTCTGACAGTTTGGGAGATGAGGAGGCTGAAATAAAGGTGTTAGCAGAGCCACACTCCCTCTGTAAGCTCTAGAAAAAAACACTTCCTTGCTGCTTCCTGGTTTCTGGTGTTTTCTGGCATTCTCTCGTGTCCACGTCTCTGTGTCTCTTTGCCTCTTTGTATAAGAACACCCATCATAATGGATTTAGAGCCTGTCCCAACGCTGTATGACTTCATTTAATTTAACTAATTATATCTGCAAAGGCCTTTCTGGGTATACATGAATTTTTGGGGGGATGCCATCCCTACATACGCCCTGCCCCACAAATCACACAGATTTGTTAGTAAGATTCCAGGCAATCTGTGTGAGGACTGAGCAAACTATACTTTTGATTACTTAAACTACCTTCTTCATTAAAAATAATCTCAACCCTTGTCCTTCGTGTGAAGTATTGAGAAACATCCTTCATTTACCTAAAAGCATAATTACCTAATTACCTAATATGCCCATACCTTCTTCCTCTCTCCAGAATTCTAACCCTGCCTTGTAAGCTATAGGACATGGTGCTTTCTGAATACTGAGGACTACACACAGCTCAGGGGGCCCTAAGGGCACTAGCAAGTGAAAGGAATCCTCGGGATAACGAAGTTTGCAGAAGCTGTCAGTGAGGACTGTTACTGATACCAAGCGCACACTCAGATTTCCACGGTTTGATAAAAATCCCGTGAGCATTTCTTTCTGAACATCGATGGCAACAAATCTGATTTTAGCAGCTATTACCTAAAGCAGTAATTGTGTGTCATCACCTTGAAATCATAAGTTCAGACCATAACAATCCGCTATACCTGTGATATATCTTGTGAGCAAGAATTCTGGCCCAACCTAACTCCTACGATACAAATTATAAAATTAAATGTGTCAAAATTAACACTGTCAGAGCTAGATTAGCTAGATTAGCCATAATAACTTTAAGGAAATAGAAAATATAATTAAGTGAAAGTTAACTGCATTTTAACAATTCTTTAATGAGTTAAAATTCTTATTACTTCAGAAAACACAGCCATGACAGAATAATGTTTTAAAAACTCTCAACATTATTGTATGTAAGCCAGTCTGAATGAGTTATGCTAACTCTAGCTCTGAGGAACATTCTAGGTATATAATTTCTACTCGCTGTTATAAATCACTTACTTGATCTTAACCCTTGGTGTGCTGTCTTCATTCAAAGTCTTATCCTACTACCTTGCAGTGAAATAAAAAATAATTATTATTACTTCAATTTTTTAAGGGGGCTATTTGGCTTGTAGTTCATCCAGTCTCTTCACAAACATTCTTAATACTCCTAGAAATAACTTGCTGCTACTTCTGGTGGTATGTTTCATCATTTAAGATAATATTTAACCCCAAATAACAATGTAATAATAGACTTAACATATCACCGGCTTATTTTAGATTACACCAACAACTTGATTAATTTTATCACTTTGAATATGATTTGTTCTATATCCTCTTTGTAATTTAATATTCTTACAGTAATTTTGCCACTGTCTTTGGAAATATTGAATTTTCCCCCATTTCAGTGCGTGAGTTCTTGAATTAGCCTGGTGGCATTGCCTAGATCTGCAGTGTTCAGTGTGGTAGCTATTAGCCACAAGTGGCTGCTGAGCACTTGAACTGTGGCTTGCCCAAATTATGGTGAAAATATAAAATAAACACTAGATGTTAAAGACTTAGTATAGAAAAAAATGTAAAATGTCACATTAACAAATCTTATGATTATATTTTGAAATGATAAGATTTAGGTATATTGTGTTCAATATATATTTTGAAAATTAATTTTACTTTTTTTGATTTTTTACTTTTTTAATGTGACTTTTAAAAATTACTATGAGCATTCATGGCTCACATTTCTGTGGACAGTGATGACCTAGATGTATACCCTTCTGTCTTATATTCAACCAGGAATAAGTCAAGAAGATTGACAATCTGCTATTAAACTGAGTTTGGGAGTTACTGAAATACAGTAGTTAAATTTTAACGCTTCTCAAAGAAATAGTTCTTAAAGTCTTACCTAAACAGCATTCATGTTTAACCATGATCTGCCTTATTTTACTCTGCGTTTGCTAGACATCATAATCAATAGCCTTTGAATGTTTTAGTCGAAGGTGTTTTTTTCCTACTGGTCTGACACTTTGTGGCACCAATGGAAATAAAAGAATGAACATGGGCTTGGGGAGAGAAAGGAAGCCTTTGATCCAGAGCTGTGCACCAGTGTTCCTGTGTTCAGTTTTACTTAAAGTCGTTGTCCAACTTCTGTGAGATGATTTACTGCTGTAGTCTATTTGTCTTCCTGCTGCTATCTCTGAGCAAGCCTAAATCTTCCATGTGGTTAATAAACTTCTTATCTTTTGAATACTGAAAATAAAATAAACTTAATCCTCAGGGTGGTTCAGTCAGCAGACCGGGAGCCTTTTAGATGCTTCTTAGAGATAGAGGACAACTAGGTTTTCTGCCCTGTGAGATTATCAATCTTCCCCTTGCATGAATGTATGTGTAAGGGCGTTAAAGGTGCTTCTCAGTGATAAATGTCAGTGGAATCGCAAAGTGAATATTAATTTCGGTATTGTCAAGGTCAGATGTGTACCCAAGTTCATTGTTAGTGGAATTTTTATTGTTGCTACTGTTAGGAAAGATATTTAATCTTGAGCTCTTTTTGCAAGAATCCGGGGAGAAAGGGAACAAAATTTCTTAACATGCATATACATTACTCAGAAAAAAAGTGCCTCAGCACAGCCTGATCCGTTAATTGGGGTAATTATTTTGAGTATCTTAAGAAAGATCAAGGTGTGGGTTTAGAGGATCCAAGTAAGATGGGAACAAAACAAACAGATGATCACAAAATCTGGAGACTCGCTGATGTTCCTGAAAAGTAGCTGACTATATATGGAAAAAGAAAGAAAACAATTCTGGAGAAATAAGTAAAGAAGAAAAAAAAAAAGTCTGTGATTTGAGGCCATTCATTGAAGTAGGTATGAAATTATCTGGCTAAGACCTCAAGAAATTAAAAGAGAAATAAAGATGAAGAAAAATATTAGGTTACGACTGTCCCTCTGGGGATAACTAAGCCACTGGACATGTCTGTATAGAGTGAATTTCCTCAGACCCAACAGTGAGTACCAGCACCTGCTAATACACCCACACCCACACACCTGCTGGGTCCAGTTTTAGTGGAATATTAGCTATCTTAGTGAACAACACCAGAAACACTCAGCTTGTAAGTCAGAAATACAGGAGTCATTCTTGGAGCTTCCATCCTCCTCACTGCCCTACCTGGGATACCTCAAATGCTGCTGATTTTACTTTCCACATAGCTCTTGAATCCCTGCCCACTGCCATTGTTCTTATTTAAGCTATTAAAGACTGTCTTAACTACTGTAGAATATTCTCCCAACTGGTCTCCCAATACCTACATATACCCCCTTCAATTCATTCATTATGTAACTGACAGAGTACATGTTTAAACTCATGAATTCCTATCAGGGACTCCTGGGTTGCCTGGTTGGTTAAAAGGCTGACTTCAGTTCAGGTCATGATCTTGCTATTCATGAGTTTGAGCCCCACATGGGGCTCTATGCTGACAGTTCAGAGCCTGGAGTCTGCTTTGGATTCAGTCTCCCTCTCTCTCTGCCCCTACCCTGCTCATGGTCTGTCTCTCTCACTCTCTCTTAAAAATAAAATTAATAGATAAAATAAATAAATAAAAGACCAAAAGCCTTCCAATGCCTTTAAGACCCAGTATGGTCTTACCCTATCATTCTCTCCCAACTCAGCTGAATCCCTCTTCTCCTGGCTCCTTGTGTCCTGCCACTTTAGACTGTAAATACTATGGATGTTTTCATTGTTTCCCACACCAATTCTCCCAAAGTCTGGTACACTGTAAAAAATTAATTAATATTTATTGAGCATGTCGTTTGTGCCAGATGCTGTTCATAAATTGTTTATTATGAACGTCTACAACAAATCCATGGGGTAAGTATTAGTATTAACCCCATTTTTAGGATAAAAAAATTAAACTCAAAGGTACTAAGTAGCTTGAGCCAGCCACATAGCCTGAGCGATGATACTGGGTTTGAACCCAGGGTCTCTCAACCTGGAGTCCATATTCTTTACCATTAGTCTCTCTCACCAAAGCTTATTACATGGGATCTGTTTGTTGGCAGCTTCTACCTCAGAGAGCCCAGATCTCCAATTTCTGTGAAAACTGTGTGTTAGGAGAATAAAGTTCTAAATTTTTTCTTTAACTTATGGTCCCTCCCAAAAGAGCCAGTTTACCCAAGGCAGTTCCTTATCTTTTAAAGCCTGGAAATAGATAAACAATAAATTTCTTTCCCAAGGAGATAGTATCTTTTTAAGATAGGATCTTTTTGTCTATTGTGGAAAACCTACCCACTTGACGATCTGAAAAAGATTGCCACTTCCTTCTTCTCTAATAAATGGGAGCAGGGGTCTTTTATAAAAGCAATCTATACAAGTCATTTATTGCTCTATTAAAACCACAAACATCAAATATTGATTCTTCCCATACTCACCATAATACAAAGCAACTCTGAGAAAGGTTGCTGGGATTTAGTTACATTATCACCATGGGAAACACTCTGAGTTGCACATAAGCTGAAGACACCTGCTTCTCTGATGCATGTCTATTTATAGAGAACTGACATTTTTGTGTGCAGAAATACAATCTTGAAGTATATGTGAGTCTCAAACAAGTGTGAAGCAAGCAAGAGGTCTGTGCATGCCCTTCCTGGGAATTTCTCCTTGCAAATCTTCCATAACAATTAAACATAAAAGTATGATCTACATAATAACAGTAAGAGTAAGTCTACATGGAGTATTTTTGAGGAGGCTGAAAGGCTTCACTTCTATGTGTTAATATGACAAAGCAGGCAAACCTCCACTCTTTCATCAGACACTCTCTTGGCCACATTTGGTTTGTAAATGCAGTCCTAATTCAGAACTCATGCTATACCTAACACATCTATGGAATGTTATGTTGCCTGTTTCCCTTTCACATGCATCATCTCCTCATGTTCTTCCAACAATCTTGATTTTTTTTTTTTTATTTTAGAGAGAAAGTTTGTAGGAGTGTGAGGGAGAAAGGGAGAGAATCCCAATCAGGCTTTGTGCTCAGCACAGAGCTGGATCCAAGGCTTGATCCCAAGACCTTGGGATCCATGACCTGAGCAGAAATCAAGAGTTGGATGCCCAAGTGACTGAGCCACCCAGTAGCCCCCAACAATCTTGAGAATTAAGAAGAGCAAATACTCCTTCCTCCAATTGTTTGATGAGGGAACCAAACTATGGAAAAGTTTAGAGGACTTGAGTCCAGGTAACAAGATTATCTACTATGTTATTTGGAACACTCGCTTCTCTATATAACCTCATATAATCCTGGCATTAGCCCTGTTATGTAAAAATGTTGTGTAGAAAATGATGTGCAGGGTGTTTAAATAACTTGGCCTAAGCATACGCTTTTATGGGATGAGGGGGAGGAATTGTTGATCCAGGATTCAGAATTAAGGTGATTGATTTCCATTTGTGGTATTTTGGTTTTCACTAGTTATCTCAGAGCTAGTTGCACCTTTCTATTATTTCTATTTAGAGTTTCTTAAAAGTTCCTGACAATTTCACGGAATATTAACCTATTTTTTTCTTTTCTGAACATTTATTCCCACACTGATTTTAGAGACAAACATCTTCAAATAAAATAGATGAATTTGTAAATTGTCTTCAAGTATCTTGAAATACACCACATTAAAAAAACTGGTAAAATATTAATTGATTTGTTCATAATGCTGAAACAAATCAAATATCAAATTTGTTGATAATGTGAAAAACAGGTGAATAATTGATAATTCTGTGCTTCTGGTTGTTTGCTCAATATGAGATCAATTGTGCCATCTTTAATTTAGTTTATTTTGGAATTCTTCTCTTTATCTTTACCTTAGAGATCTCATTGTTGGAAGTCTTCCCCAAGATATATAGTGGTTTTTCTCTCTTTACCAACTTGTAAATTCTATTCTGAAAAAGTTAATTTCAAGGCCATTACCCATCAAACTCATTCACACCCACGTATGCTGACTCATCAGATTCTTTCTTCACACCTGAACTTCCTTGTCCTTTTTCCATCAGTACATTTCTTAATTGTTCTTCAGGAAATATTCTTGACTAAATTGCCATAGCCAATTCCGATTACTATTTCTAGAATTCTTATATAATTCATTGTCCAAAGAGATTTTAATCTTGGTTATATACGGTCCATTGCTCATATCTAGGTGTTTCCTGAGTGTGTGTTTTCTCTGTCCTACTAAATTCCTTGAAAATTTCTATCATAATAAAATATTTCACAGTACTGGAGGCAGCACTGTATCCTAAACACATAAAACGTATGATTAGACTTTAAAACCAGCTGGCACTTTTATCTAAAATGAAGTGTAACATAATGGAAAGTAACTCAACCCAAACTATTATGAAAAAAAATTATAAGGGAGGGGAAAAAAGTATGATTAAGTTTATAGTACAACTTGTCTTCAGTAACATGGAAATTTAAGCACATTTGGCTAAAAACTTAAGTTTTTAATTTCAATGTTTGGTATCTTTAGGCAATTTTTCCTATATCATAAAAACAATTGCTTTAGACATTACTTAGAAATCTCCGGTTTAAATGGTTTGAGGCCTCTGGTTTGAGTCCTCAATCGTGCGGTCAGAAATCTACGTTCTCCACTATACTTTACATGTCTATGCATTGCCTGTTTTCTGAAGTGAAGTTCAAAATACTCAGCATCCTTCACCAAGGTTATTACTACTTGACTATGTCAAGGAAAAGCCTGAGCTATCCCACTAAAAAAACCTTTCAATTTCTGAAATCACTTTTATTATCAAACTGCTTCTAGTTCTAGGATGAATCACAAGATTACTTTCAGTACTTTTTTTTTTCCAGGGAGAACCATTGCAGTCTTTTCTACTACACTCTTAGAAACATCCATCATTTCATATGTTAGCATATATGTATATATATATATATGTGTGTGTATATATCATATGTCATATATGTGTATATATATATGTATATACATATATATATTTCTCTATATACACACAATGAGATAGTTGAGTATATTGTCACTTAGTAGATACCACCTATTAAAACCCTAAATAAAATGCTCAGGTAATAACTGCTTCCTCTAACCAAGTCTAGTCAGACTTCTGTGGTTTTGTAATAGAAACCTACCCCACAGTTTGTGATTCCTTCTTGCCAAATTACTGTCATATCTCCTAACTATGGATAGTTCAGTCAAGAAGGGGTTTCATTATGTTAATAATCACATTGCCTGCAGGCTTTTTGATGTTGCATTCCCCATACAGAATAGAAACAGATTTCATAGATATATCATTAAAGCTGTTAACTACAGGAGGAAAAAAAAAATCAAAGAGGCAATCAAAGCATGCACTTTATTATCAATAAATGCAAATCGTTTCAGAAATGGCTTGCATTTGAAACGAGTTCAGTGAGGAGATCATCAGCAATGGAAGCCGCTGCTTAAATGAGAGCATGTGGTCTAAATCCATTTAGATCACTACAGACAATTACTTAGATCCTTTGCTGCCCATTTTCAACAATGAACTCAAGAATCATTTTTAAATTAGCAAATGAATAAGGAGGTAGAATCAGGCTTAGAATTTTGGCCTGAACTGAGGACATGTGAATGATAGGTCATTATTTGAATGATAACGTGATTTTTTTTTTTTTTTCAAATGCACAAGTACTTCAGTTCTTGAGAAAAAAAGAGATTTGGTAGCTGTTAAATTGATGATTTAGGAACAGTAGGACACATTGTACTATACAGTCATTTTGAAAAGACTTTAAATATTCAAATGTTCAACTACATATTCTCTGACACTAACATTTGTCTTCATTTTGGACTTCCAGCTGAGAAACATCAGTATAATGGTGAAGAGACATCAGCCTCATTCAGTATTATGAAGACAGTGGGATGTCTTGATCCTTCTGAAGCTTTTTCTGTGAAAATCTTATATTTGTATTCTTATTTAGAAGGGATTATTCAAACTCCCAAAATATTTGTAGAACCTTATATTTGATAAATTGTAATATAGATTTTAGTCTGATTAATACAAATATCAAATTACTTACAGTAAGGAGAAGTCAGAAAGGTAGACAGGTAGATAGATATTAGAATATAAACAGCAAGAGAATGGAAGAAAAAGAAAAACAGAGTATTAATTCATAATGCTATGTGACTTCTTGATCAGCAAAAGCTCTGACATCCTGTAAAACCTAAAATATTTGACAGATTAAACCAGATCGGTTCAAATGCCTTTGATTTAAAAATCATGATTTGGAAAATGAAATAGAAAAGTATTTCATAAATGTTTTTCAGCTTTAGAATTTTATTAAAAGTTGAAGATGTCTTTTTAAAGTAGAATTATTACTATATTTCTCATCATAAAGTAATTAGTGATCATTATAAATGAATTAATAATAGAGTCATTGGTTTTCAAAGCCAAAAGAAACCAGAGATATTATCTGATCTATTGGGAGCTACTACTTAGGGAATCATAGATCCTAATGATGGAAACTTATGGACTCTATACCTAAAAAATGTACATAGTACATTCTTGAAAATGAACATACAATTTCATGGGCTCTATGGACTCCCTGAGGCCAATGACCGATATTTATCAAAGATAGAGTAGGAACAAGAAACTATACTGCTATCTTTACAAACTATAGCTCATTAAACTGATATTTCTCCTCTCCTCTCTCTCTCCTCCTTCTCACCAGCTTCCTTTGCATGCACACACACTCTGTCACATATGCAATACAAACACACATCCTGTCTTCTATATGATTTTATATGATAAATGATGCTGTATTAAAGATTCAGCTAACTTTTATGTGCCATATGGGGGGTTAATATCCAATAAGATCTCATTATAAAGTTCTCTGTTATGCTATAAATCTATATATATAGTCAGAAGTTACAGTCCCCAGTGCAAATAGTGACATGTAATATATATCATTTACTCCACCATAGGTATTTAATTTGTTCTTAGGTACAGGTGTTATAATGAATTTCTACTGAAATGCAATATTGAAATTTAAAAAGGTGGTTGGTTAAGCTGACATTGATTGATGAGTTACTTGCATAGATTATGCATCTATTCTGAAATCTTGCCATTCTTTGAAGAAACAGGTAACTCGAATAGAGATGAAGAGAAATTAGATGCAGTTTGCCACAAAATTATTGTCCAACTGAGGGGATCAGTGGAGATTATTAAAGACATCTTGGAAATGATGAGCAGTTAAGGCCATTAAGTTTCTTGACTGACATACTAACACGTAATGAAATGGAAGGCTGAAGCTGTTAACGGTATTGATTTCACATATAATTCCCATCGTTGGACATTTTTTGTCTCTCTTTTTCTCTTTCTCTCCTTCAAATATGCATATAATAAATCACATATGCAAAACCAGGTAAACTACGCTTAAATATATAGATATAGGCCTGAATAAATATACAAATATATACATGTGTAACCTACACAATTAACATAAAACACAACATATTATCCACAGACCTATGTTTGGGCTGTAATTCAAAAGGAAAATATCAGAATTCACAAATTGGAGTTTATAGCTCTGTTGGGAAGAAAAGACAGCATTTAATAGCTTATGTGAAACAGTCTTGACACTAGCCGGGAGTGTTGTAAAGAAAAATATCCCATATGCAAGCAGGACTCTGGTCTGATAATACGATTAATATGTCATTTGGTAGTAATTTTTTGATGTTTTGATGTTATATTTACTTGGAAAAATAACCAACATTATGACATGTTAATTTTAATATATGATAATGTTAAAGAAAATCAATGCAATCAGATCATCAAATAAATTCAATTTTAAAACATAAAGTTAGGGGCACTGGGGTGGCTCAGTCAGTTAAGCATCCGACTCTTGTTTTCTGTTTAGGTCAAGATTCCTTGGTCATGGAGTTGAGCCCCGCATCAGACTCCATGCTGATTGCGAAGACTGCTTAAGATTCTCTTTCTCTCTCCCTCTGCCCATCTCCCCTGCTTGGGCTCTCTAAATAAATAAATAAGTAAGAAAATGTAAAAACAAGCAAACAACAACAATAAAAATTCAACAAGTTGAAGTAGGAAGCAGTTTAGTACTAAGATGCAATCCTTGGAAGTAGAAAGTGGAAGTAGACAAGTGGAAACTTCACAAAAACAAATAGAATGTTATCATTTGGCTGAACTGGTGAAAACATGTACTGTTGTTTGTGCATGCTTACACTAAATGTTTGAATGCTCTTTTTCACTTCCGATGTCTATTATCTCTGTTTGAAATTCTCCTGAGATGCCAAGCACGTGTTTTTCCCTGATACTGTCTAATGACCAATAGGAAGGGAGAATAATCCAGTTGGTGAACAATCAGAGTAGGCACTACCAGAGAGAACTGAATCCAGATTATGGTACTTAACCACTTGATGCTGTTCTGTAGATAACCAAGTTATATATACATATAAACAAATCACACAGTGGGCAAAGCGTACCTAGGTTCACATGCATACAACAAACATGGACTAATATACCTACCTTAGTTCTTATCAGCTATGTTAGGAAAACCCTGTTTTCTGATCACTTGTAGTAACAATCCAGACTTAACAAAATCAAATGAGTTAGACTGTTAGAGTGGCTGTTTTTATTTTAGGCTTGTTATTAAGGGTAACCTTTGGTAATTATATATAAAGTCATTCATTTGACACACATTTGTTGAATATGTTGTGTATGCCTAGCATTGTGCATATCCCTGTGGAAAAGACAACTACTCTTATTATTTGGATACCTAACGGGAGAGATTTGACCATTCCCCTGATAAGGAACCTGGACACTAAGCAGCCCTTGCCAGGGCCCAGTAGGAGAGGACTGTGGCCTCTTGGTAGTTTTTGTGGGGATGCTGTCTGGAGCTGTGGACATCCATATAGTCTGTCTATTCTCCCCACAATGCCTGATGGAAGTGGCTATGAGGTTGGCATATCTGATTGTGACATACTCGAAGAGTCCTAGTGTGGCTGGCTGTGTACTCCCACCCCCATTATGCTAGGTAGCACCTTCAACTTTGCCCTCCAGATTCACAGGTGGCTCACTCTTTTTCCCATTACCCCCTTGCAGTCCAATGGAACAGAAGAGCAGAAACTTCCCAAACATTGCCTTCCCTTGCTTTCTCCAAGAAAGGGAATCCCACTCATCTCCTGAGCCTTTTGAAGATGGGAAACCTTCCTTGAAGGTTACATCTCACAGCAGGAGTAACAGCCTTGGATGTTGGCCATTTTTAAACCTTAGTCTTGGATTCCAGAATGAGTCATTTGTTTTTTTTTAATAAGCAATGCCTTTTCAGTTTAGCCACAGGAGACCAAGAAGGGGCACATTCAGTTAATACTTTATACATCACTGGGCCACAGGGATATATGGTCTGTGAAATTTCAAAATCCTGGTTATGTCAATTCAACATATTACTTAAGCAGGTCACTCAGTCTCAATTCTTTCTTTTGTTCCTCTTTTTGTCTTTCTTCTTTAGAAAAATAATAGATTCCAAATCAGAAAATCTTCCCTCTTGAAATGCTTACATTGTCATCGTGAACATATCAGTAATCATAGAAGCATGCAAATTATAGTTTTTTTTTATTACTGTTCTTTAAAACATCGTATTTTGAAAATCCAGTCGAACTATGTCAATGGGCAGGTTTTTATTTTGCTGTTTTCCCACCCATGAAATAAAATGTCTGCTTCAACATAATGCAGTTCTAATTGTATCATTGTGAACTTTGCTCGGTATGTCTACTGAAGTCTCCTTTGTGGAATAAGGAATTTTTCATAGAAAAACTACCCCTTCCTAAAAGAGTTCCAAGATGAAGTCACTCTCATAAATTGACCAGAAATTCAGAACCAACATAACCAACCAGGGAGGGAAAGTGGTCTTACACCTCTGGACATGGTGCTCTGAGATGTAGACATCAGTCATGTTTCATTTGGGTCTAGAATTCATAACTTTAATCCAACATGAAGAAACAAAACCAAATCCCAAATAAGGAATATTCTAGTAATTTTAAAAAGGGCTAGGGGCACCTGGGTGGCTCAGTCAATTAAGCCTCCAACTTCAGCTCGGGTCATGATTTCACAGTCTGTGAGTTCAAGCCCCATGTTGGGCTCTGCCGACAGCTCAGAGCCTGAAGCCTGCTTCAGATTCTGTGTCTCACTCTCCCTCTGCCCCTCCCCTGCTCGCACTCTGTCTCTCTCTCTGTCTTTCAAAAATGAATAAATATTAAAAAGGGTTGTTTTAATAAAATAAATAATTTAACTTTAAAAAAGGGCTAAGTCTTCAAAAGTATAAATGACCTAAAAGATAAAGATGGAGTTTTGAACTGTCCCAGCTTAAAGCCAACTGAAGAGATTATGGTAGTGAAAAGCAAACTTGACCGAGACTGGATCCTGAACTGGAGAGGGAAATGCTTCATAAATTACATTATTGGGTCATTTGACAAAATCGGAATGCCGATAAAGATTAGATAAAAGTATTGTATTAATATGAAATGTACTGAAGTTAATATTACTCATGTACATATTAATGCTTAGGAAATATGCACTAAAATCTTTAGGAGTAAAGAACTATGATGTGTGTAACAATGGATTCAGATTCTCTGTCTCTGCCTCTGTCTCTCTCTTTCTCTATATATAGTAAGTACACAATATATATGTATATAGGGAGAAAGAGAATATATACATCTTTTTGTAAAATTTAATTATTTTGAGAGAGAGAGCATGCACACACAAGTGGAGGAGGGGCAGAGAGAGAGAGTGAATCCCAAGTAGACTCCACAGTCAGCGCTAAGCCCAACACGGGGCTCAAGCTCAGGACCACAAGATCATGATCTAAGTCGAAATCAAGTGTCGGACACTTAACCCACTGAGCCACCCAAGTGCCCTGAGAATATATGTTTATCTGGGCAAAGGGAATACAGGTTTCTATGTACTATTCTCATTTTTAAATTTTTCTGTAAGTTTAAAATGATTTTTAAGTAAGCTTTTAAGAAATTGTCAGCAATCATTTATGAAGATGAAAGGAGGCAAATGTCAAAAACAAGGATGCTCAAGCGTTGGGGACTGCTGGGAAATATGTGAAGGTGACATAAAACACATGTTTCTGATATATAACTATATACATATTTTTCCACAAATGAGTGCATGAACAGTAATGCCTTAAGGAGCCTGGGCTCCATGGAATAAATTCTGAAAGATAACTGATCCAGGGACACAGGTGCAACACTGATCTAAGGAGTTGTGTTATCAGGTATCTGTTGGCCACATTTTCACAGACTTTTACTGTGGATGTTCAAACTCACAAAATTTTATTAGAGGCCTAAAAGGTGCATCTGTTCAAAGCTAGGAGGTATCTAAGGCTGGGGAAAATATATAGCATGTTTAAGTTAAAGTCATCATCGTACTTGTGATGATGAAACTCTCTAATTTAGATACGATAACCACCATAAGTGTTGCATTTACAATTTCTAAACCATATATTTATATATTCAGGTCTATAAATA
Source organism: Paguma larvata (assembly GCA_030068075.1). Taxonomy (NCBI): domain Eukaryota; kingdom Metazoa; phylum Chordata; class Mammalia; order Carnivora; family Viverridae; genus Paguma; species Paguma larvata. Next base: position 21,092,748 of record CM057835.1, on the reverse strand, counting down.
AAAAATTATGGACAAATTCAAAATTTGCAAATCTGGAATTTGAAGGAATTTCTTGACTCCTGTCATACCCAAAACTGATCTGACCTTATGCAATGCTAAGTATAGTCTTTCGTAATTTTGTTTGATGTGAATATCATATATTTTGCTGCAAATATATGATTTGATAACAGGGTACAACCACAGACCCCACTTGGGGAGTTAAATGTAACACTGAACATGCATTATATTGTCTTTCTAAAATCTGAAAATTTGCAGATCTCAAAATATATCTGGACACAAGTGTTTCGGTTAAGCTTGTGGACCTGTGCTATATAATTTCTTTAATGAACCAGCTACTTATTCTTGATTAAGTAAGGTAGCATTTATGAGAGGAAATGTAATACTGGAAAGTAAAACTGAAAATTGAATCTCAAAATTAATTTAAAGGGCTTAGAAATGGGCAAGATTTTAAAATGCTGACTTAAATAAAGATGTGGTAAATTAGCCATAGCTCTGCTGCTCATTTGAATTATAAGTAGAATCATGATATACAAGTATTCTAATTGTATTTTCCCTTTTCCTTCTGTGGTTATTATTCATACATAAGCAAAGGCATACTGGCATAGTGGAAAATTTTCCACACTAAGAATTTAGATTAATAATCTCACTCCTTTTCCATCATTCTCCTAGTCATTTAGGCTCTTTGAACAGTTTCCTCAACTGTAAAATGAAATACATAATTTAGATTAATGTAAGTCCTCTCCTGAATTTCCAAATGAAATGATTCTAAAATTCATTACTTTATATTTTATTTTTATCCCATTTCGTTCTCAAAATAGTACTTAGAGCTATAATATCCCTAAACTGTAAAAGATGTAATTTTGTTTGTTTTGAGAAAGAGAACCCTATCATACTAATCAATTTCTTTTGTGCACAGTGCAAGTTCCAGGGCCAGTAGAAAACCTGCAAGCTGTATCTACCTCACCTACCTCAATTCTTATTACCTGGGAACCCCCTGCCTATGCAAATGGTCCAGTCCAAGGTTACAGATTGTTCTGCACTGAGGTGTCCACAGGAAAAGAACAGGTAGGCAAAAGAATGGGCCCAATGCTGCCACCTAGTGGATGGTCTTAAGACAAGAGGCATAGGAAGAGATCTTCAAACTCTTGGTCCAGTCCACCATGTTAATTGGAGAGCTGATCAGTTTTTAAGCACTGCTTATTAGAAACTTTAAGCAATTTAACCAAAATTTAATTGAATTCTGGTTTTAAGAGAGGCAAATGGGCAATGAGATGAAGTCACTACAAAGATTTTTTTTTTTTTTTTTTTTTTTCCTTGGTTGTAGTAGTTAGTGGTCTGGGGCAGCATAGCTACATTAATATTAACTTATCTGGTCCCAGAAACCATTTGCATTGTCAGTTCTTATCTTAAGAATGACTGGTCTCTTATTCAATAGCTTCAGTCAACTTGCTGCTTTCATTCTATATATTTGAGTTATTTCTGTCCTTTCCTCCCCATTAGGTTGTAGTCATCTCTCGCTTTTCATTGTTTTCAGTAAACCTCACTCCAGAAGGCTACCTGCCTCCTTGCATGTTGCCTCTAATCTGCAGGTTTCCACAGATACTTGAAAATAGGCAAATTAGATTTAGGGGGAGACACATGAAAGTCAGCAATTCTATTTTGTGACATACATCTTACTATTGAGATGGTTACTTTCGGTTTCTCAAACTCGTGTGGAAAAAGATATATAGACAAGTGCATAGGTAAATAAGAAAAATCAAGAGCCGACCTTGGGACAGCAAACTTCTCAGGATATGTGTCAGACCATACTATGGTCTTCATCCTTGCACATAAAATGCATGATAGAGATTTGGCTTTTTAAAAGGTGTTTTGCAACATTCCTATTCAGAAATAGCTCATGTCCTAAGTTAGACTGAATAATAGGAATTACTAAGAGCTCATTCTATACAATCTTTCATCCTGTTTTTTTGTTTGTTTGTTTGCTGTCCCCCTGCTATTTAGCCCTTGCTTTCAGCTTTCTATTCTCTCCATTTTCTATACATTTTTAGCTTTTCCATAAGGCATTTCCCCATTCCACTTAAATAAATTCAGTAATAATGCTACCTGAGACAAATGTGAGTGTGAGCATCATTGTGGAGAGCTAATAATGGGTCTTCTAGAGCAAACTGGTTCTGATTTCTCAATGACCTTCACCTCCAGTACCTCATTTCTGCAGCTGTGAAGTGCTGAAAACAGTTCCAGCCCACCTCACAGCATTGTGAGAGATAAAGATTATGGCAAAGTATCTGTCAGTTTCAAGAGCCATGGGTATATTTCAGCAATGGAAGGAAGAAATCTACTGTCTCTTAGTGAATCATTCTGTTTAGAGTAGAGGAGCAACTCTCTGTTCCCATGGATTCACAGTCTGCCTCTGCCTGTCAGTTTCGGTGTGGGTGGAATACTGCATACCATTTAATGTATCTGGTGGCGTTAAACACATTGGAACTTAATGACTGTAAAAATAGCATGGTGCTATTTTAACTGGGAGTCTACAGAGTGGTTTGGAATTTAGTGCGGGAGTGTGTGTCACAAGTTAGGTTTTACAACTCATTATAAGACTAGAGCGTGGTTTTGTGAGTAAGAGTCGAATATACAATTCACTGATTGTACAGAATGGCTGCCATTTCTGCTTTAATGTGCCTCCTGAATAACAGTTTGGCATTTTATGTCTCCAGAATATAGAGGTTGATGGACTATCTTATAAGCTGGAAGGCCTGAAAAAATTCACGGAATATACTCTTCGATTCCTAGCTTATAATCGCTATGGGCCAGGAGTATCTACCGACGACGTAACAGTGGTTACACTTTCTGATGGTAAGTGATAGACAGTGAAACTTGACTCACCTATTTCACAGTAAAGAAATAATACTGCATGTATGCCATAGATTTCATTTTTAAGCCTTTTGAATTAAAATTTAATGGCAAACATTAGCATAAATTAAAAATTTGGCTAGTTCACTCAAACTATTATAGTTAAATTTAAACTTTCTTTCAAAAGGTATATTATATGCTCTGTGTCAGGATTTCCTAGCGTTGCAGGATTCTTTACCACAATACCCAGGATTCATTGTCTCGCCACTTTGAAGAATGAAGAAGTGGATACAAAATGAGCGACAGGCAAAAGTTTATTAGAGTATAAGGTTAGAAAAGAAGAATAGTAGGAAAGCTCTCTTTACAGAGAGGGGCATTTGAAAGTGAATGCCCAACGACTATAGACGAAGGTCCTGGTTTTATAAGGTTCTGGTCAGCCCTCCTGCTTTCCTTCCCCCTTGTTCCTTCTCAGGTTCTACCCTTATTGGCTTGAGCTCTAGGCACTAGGTTGTCCATTCCTGATTGGCTGGTTTCCATTGTATGAGGGGTGGCCTATGCCCATACTTAGGCCTTTTGTCAAATTCCTGAGGGAAACCTGAGAGGGAGTACGGGGTCTATTGTATTCTTGAGAGGAACGTTATGCCTGAGGGGTTTGCTGTGGTTAGACACTCCTCCTAGCATTGTTCCAAAATGTGTTTTTTCCCCATCCAACCTAGGACCTCAGATCCTATCCTTTCCCTCTTTGCCTGTTTTATCCTATCTTTTCCTTTATATTAGTAGGTTATCTTCAAAAGTGTGACTACTGCCTAAGAGTTCAAATTATTTTTGGGGGGTTGGTTTTTTATGTCTGTAAACACAAACACATTTGTGCATGTGTGTGGACTAATTTACAATTGGCATGCTTCTTTTTATTTCTCATTCTAAAGGAGAGTGGATGAATAAAAGTGTAAATAATGGACAGTCCTCCTATAGTATACCTCTTGACTTGAAAATATGTCGTAAGGATTTAAGCCAAATGATCCATTACTGCAGGTATTAAAACTAAATAGGAAAATGCATAATTTTAGTTGCGCCTTGCCTAACAAAAGAAATATCAGACACGTTTTCTTAAATGTCATAAAAGAGAGGAAGAAGTCTTAATGAAAAAGGTGGATTTGGCAAAGCAGTAGCAGAGGAAACTAGTCATCTAGAAAAGAATAATGAAATGTTGGGAAATTTAATGACAAGTGAAAATAAAGGCCAGCAGTGTGTATGATGTGGGGCCAGTGAAAATTCCGGCAGGTGTAGAGATGCAGAGATGGCCTCTATGAATATTAAAAAGGCAACAAGCTATCTCTTTTCAGCAATGGTGTCCATGTTGTTGTATATAATTCTATAAATTATTGATCTGCTGAATTTCAAGGGAAAAAAAGACTTTACCTTGTGATTCCTTAACCAATCCATCATTCTTTAATCTAGAAAAGTATCTGGGCGGATATTTCACACAATATCAGTGGAATGAGGAAGGTCATGCATGTTATTAAGGACAGTGCAGCGAAGACACAGGAGTGATGCTCATTTGCAATTTCAACTTAGAAAAATTTATATGTGACACCACTTCAGTATCGTTTTTAATGCCCATCCATCTGATTCTGTTATTGAAGACAGAATAGAATATTTATTGGCAGAATAAATTACTTCACAACTTATAATTATAAAAATAAAAGGAAAACAAATGAAAACGAATATTTTACATAATTTATGTAGATTTCATTCACACTCTGAACTGCAATACTGTGGCCTTATTCTCCACTTTGGTTTTAAATGTCATAAGTGAGAGAGATAGATTATTACTCATTAGTCCAAGAATGATTATCTCTAAGTGTTGTAACAGTTAGGACTTAGAAAATGCCTGTCACTAAATAAAAGGATTTCATGACCCTAACCCAACATGCATCATTGTGCAAAGGATGCCAGCTTCTCTTTATCAATGCATTTGATAGGAGAAAGCAGGGACCGAATGGCCCCTTAGAGTGGGCTCCTGAAACTTGTCTGCATTCATCTTCACAATCGATCCAACCCCTTTGATTTCCAACAAAAAATCCTGCACTCTTGACTTTCTCTCCCTTATTATCTAGTCCCCTTCTTTTCACGCAGCCTGATGTCTTCTCTTAAAGCTGTCCATGCTGAAGTCACACATCATACAAAGATATTTATAAATATTATAATTAAAGATATATTTAATCACTTCTCATAGTCTCCTACTTTCTAGTCCTCAGTATCTTCTCCTTGACTTTCTGGATGTTATAAAAGGAAGATGTTGTGGAAGTTAGATGAGTTCATCCATGTAAGCACCAAAAATAGGAACATGGCATATATTTAAGTGTTCAGTAAATATTATCTATGACAGTGTACGTGTCACTTTTTGTCTGTATACTACATGTTCTTTAATGTGAAGGTTGCTGTTATATCCATCTTGTGTTCAACATCTCAGTAAATATTTACTAAGTTAATCAGACAGTTAAGCCAAACAACAATTGTTTTTCTGTGCAGACTTATCTTTAGGACTTTCCATTTATGTGGCTAATTTAATAGATGACTGAGCCTAAATGCCTCCGTGTTATCGAAGGCACCATGTTTCTTATCAGGTCAGAGGAACCCTTACCATAAAAATTAATACTGGGATCAGAGAGAAATTGAATAAAAGCAACAAAGAACTGCAAATAATGTTTTTCCCCCTGAATTAATTATTCCAATGGTATTCCTGTTATACTAAAATGCTTATAAAGATTTCTGTCCTGATAAGCTCTCATCTCTAATTTAGCCTGCTCTAATTGTTTTTATGGGAAGAAAAATTGTTTTTCATTCAAATTCCTCCACTTACTGTGCCATTTGTACATAACAATCTGCTTCTTTAAACCATTTGAGATTGTAGATCAGCTCTAGGCAGCCTAATATTTAGCGTGGAATGTAACTACTTTTATCAGTTTGTTCCCAAATATTTTCTCTTGAACTAGTTGGCAAGTGTAGGTCATTAAAAGATTTTATGAATTAATTAATATTTATTAGCTCCCATAGCAGCTTGTTCTGTGCCCACAAGCAGAGGGACCCAATTTCATAGACAAACTTAACTATAAGAATATGCATTTTACTGTTATCACTGGTATTTATTGAGTTCTTAGTAGGACAAAGCCCTGTTCTAATCACTTCGCATTATAACCTTTAATCTTCATGATATAATTTTTCTTACTTTACAAATGATAAAACTAATGTTAGAAAGAGGTCACAAAAGCTAGTCTAGTAAGCAGCACAAGCTAGTAAGAAAATAAGCAAGATTTAATGTGAAAATCTTGTTTCTCTTATTCTATAATGAATTTCTCATATTAATTGCTGAAAGTACAAAGCTCATAATTATATAGGAATTTTTCAATCCATAAATTATGTGTACAGGACAGCACACATTTGGTAAGGGGAAGAATTCAAGTGCCTGTGTATATGGAGATTTCCTTACAAATGTGGGAACTTTATCTACTGTACAGAATATATCATCATCATATGTATCAAATCAGCATGTTCCACCATATTGAGGGTAGTTTCTAAACCAAATATCTCTAATTGGCCTTAACCAACCTATTATAAATGATAAATTGCTTGACACTTTGAAGAGAAAACAATGAACCATGGCCTTCCTCTTTGCTTCGTGGAACAATGAAATACCTCGGAAAGTCAAATAAAGAAAATCTCCAAATCCGAAAAATATAGAATTCCATATACTTCCACCAAGCATCTCCTCCTATCTAATGTATCTATTTATGTCTCAGTAATATGGGAATTTGTAGTGGGAGGGAGGGAGTGGGGATTGATAACTGAAAATGCTGTAGAATAAATTCTCTACTTTTTTCCTGACTGCATAAGGCAAGACAGCCCATGTGAAATTATATGATGGAGCACTTAGCGTTTTTCAGTTGGTGCCTATTTTAATTTTCAATGCTTTACAGAATCATTTGAATATGGATCATATTAAATTCTTCCTCATTGTGAGGATGTCAGTCTGTTTAGTTTTTCTGATCACACGTGTTGTTATTACTTCCAGCCTACTCTAATATTTCCTCTTTTAAAGAAACAGAATGTGGACATGGTCTTATTAAAGCGTCTGCATTCTTCCCTTTCCTGAAGACTGGACTGGGATGCCCATGGGTCTGCGAAGGTAGTTTAGGGAAGTCCGCTTCATCAATATAACATTTGAGCAGAGTCGATAAGATAGGAAGTTTGCCAGATGCGGAAGAGTCCTTCTGACTATTTTAGCTTTAAAGAAAAGAAATCTTTTTTTTTTTTTTAATGTTTATTTATTTCTGAGAGAGAGAGACAGAGTGCGAGCGGGGAAGGGGCAGAGAGAGAGGGAGACACAGAATCCGAAGCAGGCTCCAGGCTCTGGGCTGGCAGAACAGAGCCCGATGCTGGGCTCAAACCCATGAACCGCAAGATCATGACCTGAGCCGAAGTCGGACGCTTAAACAACCGGGCGACCCTAAAGAAAAGAAATCTTAATGTTTTCATCATAGTAACATGAAAATAGAATATAAGATAAAGGAATGAAACTTTTAGACATGAGTTTTAAAGGAAACTTAGCTGTAAAAAAAAAAAAACACAAAAAATCCATATTTTTAGAACTGCATGATAAAGGACATCCAAATGTCACCAAAAATGTGAAAAGATGCTTCACATTACTAGTCCTCAGGGTAAAGCAAATAAAAACACTACGTACCTACCAAATTACTAAAAGGAAAAAAGATGCAGAAAACACAAAGGTCGATAAGGCTATGGAGATTCTAGACATTTGCTCCATTCTTAGAGTGTAAATCGGTGAGAACACTTTGGAAAATTTCATCAACTAAAGCTTAGCATGTGTATAACCCCCACTGAGGTTTCTGCTGCTGTCAGGATTTCCACTGCTAGCTATATAAAGGCATATAAAGGAAGAAAATGAGTGCAGTTGTTTGTCAAAAGGCAGGTACAAAATTTTCATAAGAGAATTAGTTTCACAGCCCCAAATCTAAGGTAGTCCAATGCAGTTTCATCAACAGAATGGGTAAATTTAAAATAGAATAGACACATATTATAATACATAGGAGCAATAAAAAACAGAAGCACCAAACCTATGGCTAGATTCAACAGAATGAATGAATCTCAAGAAATAATAATGAGCAAGAGAAGCCAGCCTAGAAGTAATAACTGTCATTTTTAGTAAGCTCAAAAGCAAGCTAAACCAATCGATGGTGTTAGAAGTTGGAATAGTGGTTACTCTTAGAAGGGTATTGATTGGGAGGCGACTCAAGTGAACCTTCCAGGATACTGATATATCCTATATCTTGATGTAGGCGGTGCTTAAGTTTGAACACATCCACACACATATAACTTTATCCAATCATTCATAAAAGGTTTGTGTGTTATACTACATGTATAAATTTTTTAATTAAAAAAATAAAACTGCAAAATGAAAGCTTGTTATGAATAAAACTCTGAATATGAAAAAAGTTTTATTATGTCTTATAATCTCTCTGTTAATTAACTAATTCAACACATATTTGCTTTATGTGACACTCATTGATATTGAGGATTCAGCATCCAAAGAGACAAAAATCCTGGTCCCTGTGGGGAATTATTTTTTTTATTTGAAAAGAAATATAATATGAACCAAAGTAAGCTAAATAATAAATTCTATTTCTTAAATTATAAAATATTTTTGAAAGAATTATTGACCTAATTCATGAAAATAAAACTCCAGTGAGTATTTTTTATTACAAGCTACATTGGCCACAGCCTTTATCAAATACTAAGATAAATTCAAAATCAAAACAAAGTGATTATAATTCCTATGGTGTCCAGGAAGGTCCAGGAGCTAATATTTAAGTAGGTATTTATTTGTTCATGTAATCATTGAGTTAGTCATATTAGTTGAATGTCAGTTATGAGGCTGTAAAGATTAATCAGACATATATCATACCCTCATGGTGAATATTTTCAGAAAGTAGAACAGAGCAGGCTATAATGAATTCAGGGTAAAACATAAGTACCCTACAGAAATGTAGCTATTGTCCAAGTTCAAGTTAAAGAAGAGGCAACGTGACAGAAAATGGCCTTTAAATTCTTGAAAATGCTAAGAGCAGTTCTCCGTTAATCATTTCGTCATGAACAAAATAGGGATTACACTTTACAGATTGATATATGTTCAGCATTTATTGCATGCTAGCTCTGTTTCTTTTGTGGGGAAAAATCTTTATTTTGTTTATGATTTATCTGAGACATCTAGGATCGTGTTTGACATATAATAGGTATTTAGTGAATGTTGTACTTGAATTATTCACACGACAAAATATTCACTTTTGGATGTAGTAAATATTCATTACAAGTATTATAAAGAAAGTAGTATGTATTCTTCCTTTTTCCACGAAGGAATCAGGCAATCAAAATGCAGGCAAGAGGGAAAAAAAAATACCTAGAAAATCCACGAAGAAAAATAAACTGCCTTTTTGTCCATGGCATTGACTCACGAGTGTTATTTGATAAGCTGCTTGCATCTATGACACATAGGTTTAATTACATACAGGTAAAAAGAGGGATGTGTTTCTTCTTTCCTCTTTTTAAGAGATAATAAAGATTGCATTAAGGGGATTAAGCAACATGACTGACCATTAGAGTGACATATTTGATAATAAAACCATGCAGGTCCTGAAATGCACAATATCTTAAGCCTTTAAAACCACTCCAGGAAATCTCCTGTGTGTATTTATTGGCTTCTCTGGGAAGGTAATAACAAGAAAGCTGTAATTAAATGGCAGTATTTGGTATCACGGCAGGTGCTCTCTTGCCTAACAGTTTTGGGGGCTCCCTATACGGATAACTGGCCTACCAAGTGAGAAAAAAAATAAACAGATGCAGTTATTTTTCATCTCTCCAGGAAAATTTTGAAGTGCCACCTGCATCAGCCTACCTAATTATCATCATGAACTGTGAAAGTCATGCTTTCTCTTTTCACAGAGGGCTGTAGTTTCTCTTTTATGACTTTGGCAGTAACCATCTCACCTTGTTTTATTCCTTTTAGTGCCAAGTGCCCCGCCTCAGAACGTCTCCCTGGAAGTAGTTAATTCAAGGGTAAGTAATGGAAAGTTTCACTATTTCTTTGCCTGCATGTGTAATTTTCACTTACCCATTCATTCGCCTTCTTGGGAGGCATGGTTGTTTCCATGTGAAGAGTGTTCCAGTACAGCACAGGGAATGAGAGGCATTGATTCCGCATCTTCTTCGGCCACACTTGAATTAATTAAAACATTTGTTTACTAACAGCACACAGTTTTATAAATGTGACCGTCATGAAAGTCTATTCCATCAGGAAACAAAAATGTCTATACCCATAGTAACTACATAGGACACAATGTGCTAGATAGAGCAATTGAATGAAGGAATGAGTAACGTCTTTGCCTTGAGAAAAGTGGATCGGAGACTTTGTTTCCTGACATATTAGTTAGAATGGGATATTTCATCATCATCTCTATTTTTCACTTGTAAATATATGCATTGGTCTTTCTTGAGGTCCAATGAGGTTGTATTCATGAAGCAATGTTATCCATTAATTCATGTTTTCCTGGCCTGGAAGGTTGATACAACTTTCAAATGGACTTAAAGTAGGCTAAGTGTAGCTGAAGATAAGGAGCCTAATGCCAGAAATCAGTTTTCTAGAAACATCTCCTTATTTCAAGTGTGCCTTGGGTTTGAAAATCAGTTAAAGCCGTATAGTACAGTGGAACAAACAAGGATTGGTTTGGCTTGACTCCCTCATCGCTTGGTTGTGTGCTCTCAAGGAAATAATTTCACTATCCCTGGGCCTCAGCGACTGAGGGATCAGCGTAAGTAGTGTCTAAGCTTTGGGATACAGCAGGGGAATTATAGGAGTCTTAGAGAAAGTCATACTCTAGTTTTTATCCTAACTTTTTCTTTTAATAGTTGTATGTGATCTTAGACAAGTCTCTAACCTCAACAAACCTCACTTTCTGTGTTCACATAATATGAATGTTAATGATTTCCTTATGGATTTATCATGAGGAAGTAGTAATATAACATTTACACAGGATCTAACTTTGTGTCAGTAGCTATTATTTCACTCAACGTACAGTTCCTTCCCAAGTTTTGCACAAATCTCTGGTGAAGCTCCGTTTTGTGATTTTGATCAGATTTGACTCTGTCGATTAAATTTATCTTTTGGAACAATTGAAATATCTCTAAAATTGTTAACCTCTTTAATTTTTAGTCCCTGTATTGGATAAGAACTAGTAAAACATGTTTAAAATTAGAAGGAATAAAATAAGTGAACTTAGAAAAAAAAATGAGCAAAAGGAAAATAACCAGAGATAAATATTCCCTCAAAACTATATTTTAATTTGCAACAAAATTAAATGTTTTACAGACATGCTGTTCAAATTAAGAGAGTGCCCAATCATAGTCAAGTAGATCTTTACACTTCTCGTAGGTTGTTAATGAATGAAATTTGGAAAACACGTTTTGAGTTCTCTCATTTCAGACTTATTTTTATCAGAGTTTTCACCTGCCTCACATCTTTTCTCCAGAACCAAACATAGAAATTGATACAAGCTATTTTAATGTGTATGTATGTGCAGTCATATCCATAAAAGTCTACTCTAGGAAAAGATGAATGTTTTCTTCTGAAATGTGAATAAGGCATTATTGAATGACCTTGGATGCTGACTGTATTTAAATATGGATTTTTTGCCTCCCTGAAAAGGGAATTCCTCTTTCGCAAAATTGGATTTTCAACTGATTTCTGTATGTGTATACAAATATCCCAGCCTGTACTCGTCTGTAATATGCAATGCTTGCAACAACCAAATATAAGCACTCCTCTTTCTATCCTCTTGTGGTTATACCTGGAACATTGCACTGCTAGAAAATTTAACTTGTTCATTAGCTTTTCAGAATGAATACAGCAGGCCCAGGCACTGGAAAGTCATTTATGTGCCTCTCCTTCTCTTTGATATCTTATTTCCTATCATTTATGGAATTATAAATTATGAATTTGGATCTTCTTGGATTCTTCTTGGATGGTTACCAAGGAGGAAGAAATTGGATGGCTAAAACAGTCTTTTGTTTTGTTTTTATTCCTGATGTTGATGAAGAGAAAGACAAAAACAGTGTTATATTTTGATATTCTTGTATTTGAAACAAAAGTTCTCAAATATATCAATATTTGCCCCTGACAGGTTACCATGTTAAGAAACAAGATTTATTATTTTTATTTTTTATTTTATTTTTTTAAATTTTTTAATGTTTTATTTATTTTTGAGAGACAGAGAGACAGAGCGTGAGCAGGGGAAGGGCAGAAAGAGAGAGGGAGACACAGAATCCAAAGCAAGCTCCAGGCTCTGAGCTGTCAGCACAGAGCCCGACGCAGGGCTCGAACTCACAGACCGTGAGATCATGACCTGAGCTGAAGTCAGCCGCTTAACCGACTGAGCCACCCAGGCACTCCAAGAAACAAGATTTATTTAAAAAGAAATATTTTAGTTAAATAAGTAGTATTATTATCTTTAAACGAAAAGAATTAAACATTTATGTCGTTCATTTTACTTGAAATTTCTATTTAATTTAGAAGGAATAGAGCCATATTTAAAGATTTTTATTTTATATAATATTGCAATTATTGAACATAACTGATTTTTTTTTATTAACGGTGAATGAGAAAACTTGGTGGCGTTAATATTTTTGCACACAAATGGCTAGGATTTCTTTCTTTCTTTTTTAGGTTTATTTAGAGAGAGAGAGAGAGAGAGAGAGAGAGAGAGAGATCATGTGCGCACATGTGAGGGAGAGGCAAAGAGAGGGGAGAGAGAATCCCAGGCAGGCTCTGCACATGTATGGCTCAAACTCACAAATCATGAGATCATGACCTGAGCTAAAGTCAGATGCTTAACTGACTGAGCCACCTAAGTGCCTCAATGGTTAGGATTTCTGTACATAAAACTAAAAAGTCACTATAAGGTATAAAAGGACCATTTATAGGTACTCGTTAAAGTCCTGGCTACCAATAAGCCAATAGGACAGATAAATCATGTTCTAGGTTATGTAAACAGTAAGGTTCTTACACAGTTAGATAAAAGAACCAGAAGAGGGGCGCCTGAGTGGCTCAGTCAGTTAAGTACCAACTTCGGCTCAGGTCATGATCTCACGGTTTGTGAGTTCGAGCCCCACATCGGGCTCTGTGCTGACAGTTCAGAGCTTGGAGTCTGCTTCAGATTCTGTGTCTCCCTCTTTCTCTGCCCCTCCTCTGCTCACACTGTGGTCACTCTGTCAAAAGTAAATAAACATTAAAAAAAAAAAAAAAGAACCAGAAGAAATTCTGATACAATTGTTCTTGAAACCCCATACAAAAGATTACTTTTATAAAGCTATAATCATAGAACAGATTTAATTCCCTTTCTGGAAGCTAACAGTGAACACAAATTTTGTTCTGAAGAAATGTCTTTACCTATAGACACTAGATTTTAGGTAAAGTGAATCATGATTGTATGGTTATTTTTCATACTAAAATTTCTTTACAAGAAATAACATCTCCATTAAAAAGAGAAAATAATGGTTTACAGTATAGACTTTAAAATGTGACTGTTTTATTGGGAAAACTTTATAATAATTTTCTTAAGATTTTACTTTGAAATTCAATTATTACTTGAAGAAATAAATATTACAACTTAATCAGTTGGCTAGTATATAAAGCCTAAATTTGTATAGCTGGGAAGGGCTTATGTTGGTACTTGAACATTTTCCTATGTTTCAAAACAAAAGTTCTGAGAATAAGAACATTTAGAGAATGCTAGAATCCAAGATGCTGGGCTCCTATCCTAGTTCTTTGAAATCTTGGAAAGTCAAGATCAGTTTCATTGATTCATTCAACATTTACTGTGTACTTATATCTACTGTATACTGTATATACACACATTATATGTGCATACACACTGCATATACACCTACTGTACTTACTGAGTCTTGGCCTTCATAGAATTCATAGTTTAATATGAGAGAAACTTCACTTTTAATCTAACCAAATTTGATCTTCTTTAACTCCTCAAAGTCGACATTATTTTCAAATTGATGAAACGAGAAAGTTGGAGAGATAATCTCTAAAATCTCGTATGGCTCCAAAAATCTATAACTGGTAATTTCACTTGTTAGTCCTTTTCTCAATCATTTTATCTTGACAGAATTAGAGAAAATGGCACAAATATATTGATTAAAGTATACTGGACTCAATTCACATGTCCAAATATTTGTTGACTGAAACCACAGGCTGGTTACAAAGAATGAAATAAAAAAAATAAACAAAATGGATTCTTTTTCAGGTTTAGATTTTTTTAATGTATAATAGTGGGTTCTTCTCATTATATCATTGCACCTTTCTAGTGTTGAAATTCTTATCCTTGAACACCAGACACATCAATGTGGATGTAATTTTTTTTTGCATTCCTAAAAGATAATACCGAGTTCGTCACTCACTGTTTGATAGTGTGTGTGATGCCTTAATTGCAACAGTAGAAAAGTGACTGGTTTCTTCTCGCATCTTAGTTCCCCACTCCCCCGTGTGCCAGCATATTTTGGCATGCTTAAGTAACTTGAAAATTAGTTTACTGATCGTTCAAATCCCTTTACCTAAACACTACCCAAAGGGAGAATTAAAACAGCAATTTCCAACTCCAGACAGCATACTGATCATTTTTGTCCCAGATATTTAAGTAATCTGAGTGTTGTGTCCCTGGGTAACCTCAGAGGGGTGTGCTTCTGAAGAGGTGGCATGACAGAATGGGTTCGACTGAGGCCTCTGCCTCCTGCCATTGGACTGGTTCTCTTGTCAACAGAACTGGGTAGTCAGGTGGACAGCTGAGTGAGTCATTTATATCTGACTCCCAACTGGGATACACACATGTTAGGGCCTGTGAAGGAAAGCATAAAAGTGAGGAGAGGGGAAAGAGGAAGAAGGAAAAACAAAGAGTTGGTGTGAGTTATAATATTAATTTGCACATCCACTATGGTTTTTTCCCCACTGATTTAGGGTTTCTTCTCCTGGCTGTCCACAGGGCACTTGAATTCATATCACTCTCTTGCTGCATCTCATCTCCCCTGAAAACGCACTGCTCACACAGGTCTTCTAGACCCTCCTCCTCAATCTGGCCATGCTTTCTGTAAATGCTGATCTCCTCCTTGTATATTGCATGTAGGCATAAGCTCAGACATCTCATGAAGACAACTTTTTGTTTGTTTCACTCCCTGTCATCCTAAATCCTTCATAAAATACACTTTGGCCACTGAGTTATTTGGAGCCAGAGGTCCTCCTCTAACTGAGTCCTCCTCCAACAAATACAGTTGGTTTCTGAAACACATTTAATATAGAGAAAGAAGACATACAGGAGACCTTAGGTGAATGATACCATGCAGAGATAAATTATAAACTGGTATTTACAATAATGTTTACACTCCAAACTTCACACTGGGGTTTTTACTCAATCATAATACACAGAGAATTTCTGCTTGATTATAGTGTCTGGTCCAGTTATGCATCAAGTCAATTCAAATGGACGTAGATCTCTTATATTTATTTCACTTATTGATCTCTTCACTGATGCATTACATGAGTGTTCTTTGAGCGTAGATAATGTCCAGAGGGGTGTGACTGAAACAGTCTTGGGAAGGGTATGAGGGCAGAACCATAATTATAAGGAAAACAATGTTTTCTAGTATTTCTTATAGTCTAGTCTTTCTGTTTTTGTCTAGAGTTTGCAGAATATACCGGCTGTAAGTTTTTATGTTATGTTAAAATGAGACAACATGTAATTCATGAGAACTTCCTCAAGAATAAAACAATTTGGTCTGTAATTTGGAAGGAACCCACCTTCAGATATCTACTATCATGCTTACATTAAAAAAATAGATACATTTTATTGTAGTAAAATACTTATAACATAAAATTTGCCATTTTAAGAATTTTTAAGTGTACGGTTAGTGGCGTAAGCACACTCACATCATTGTGCGGTCATCACCACCATCCACTCCCAGAATGCTTTTTATTTCCTCAAATTGAAACCTTCCCCGTTAAATAATAGTACCCCCTTTCTCCCCTTTCTCCTTGGACCTGGAAACTACCATTCTACTTTCTGTAACCTGACTTATTTTATAAAAAATGAGGGGACTGATTCATGAAAAAAAAATGTGATTGCCTTTCACTTTATCTTAATAGAGAAATGAGAACACCCTTAAAGTTTTATATCTTTGCAGGGAAATGAAGGCCCTAATGAATCATAGTGGTCAAGAATATAGGCAGATGCCTTAATTGGCTGGGAAGAAACACCTCACTTCCCGTTACTGATACTGCTTTCAGAATACTTAGATGTCCAAGATCCCATGTTTATGAATTATTTTTTTTAAATCTCCTGACGAAATCCACTAGGCATAGTCAATAATAAGGAATCAGAAATATATGCATGGGATTGTCCTGGAATGACTCTGAAAACATAATTTCGGTCACCAGCATCGATTTCATATCCCATCACAATTTAGCTGGTAAGCCAGTAATTAAATCGATCCTTTGATTTTCTTTCAGAATTCCAATAAATCAATAGTTTCCATCTTTTACTTTTCCTAGTGAAAACACAATCAGGGATAAACTCTGATGGGTAGGATATTAGGATAGTAAAAAAATAAATCAATAACCAACTTTTAAATAACGTAAATGCATCATGCTAATTTAAATGTATTCTGTAAATAAGTTGAATAAGAAAATACACTGTAAATTCAAAACATATCTTCGTATCACACTACCACTCATTCTCTCAGAGCTGTTCTTAAAGAGTACTGACTATGATACTTTCCCCAGAAGTAATGTTGAATCGTTTAAAAAGTTGTGTGAAATATAAATTCCCTATTAGAGATACTAAAGGCTGTGAAAAGTATTTAACTCCGTTTTGGTCAAATGATTTCTTTCTATAGAAGCATTTTATACTAAACACTATCTTTAAGACTTTTTCCATGTTACTTATCTTGGTAATATCATACACGTTCCAAACAACTTATGCAGTCTGTAAGTTGAGCTAACTCATCCCCACAAAATTAATTTAAAATAAAATATAGGAGTGCCAGGTGGCTCAGTTGGTTAGGCAACTGACTCTTGATTTTGATTCAGGTCATGATCTCACGGTCAGGAGATTGAGCCCTGTTTTGGGTTCCAGTTCAGAGTGGAGATTCTCTTTCTCCCTTGCTCTTTGCCCCTCCCCCACTTGTGGTGTCATTCTCTCACAGATCAATACACTTTAAAAAATAAAATAATGTAAAAATATAAATTAAGTGTAAAAAAGAAGAAAAACTAAATTTATAAAAAAAACTAGAAGCAAATCTAGGAACAGTCTTTACAAAGTGCCTATGTGCATCACTAAAGAATATGGAGTTGAGAATCACCTATGACTTCTCTGACAGGATATCAATAAATTAGAGGCATGTTTAAATCTCCATATCTAGGTGTGCCTGGCGGCTCAGTTGGTTAAGTGTCTGACTCTTGATTTCGGCTCAGATCATGATCTCAGGGTTCATAGGGTTCAAGCCCATGTTGGGCTCTGGGCTGACAGCCTTCTTGGGATTCTCTCTCTCTCTCCCTCTCTTTCCTTGCTCCTCCATACAGCACACATGCACTTGTTTTCTCTCTCTCCATCAAAACAAAACAAAACAAAACAAAACCTCCATGTCTATATAAACTTTTCGTAATGTAAACAGGATTCCAAAAACATTTTCTAGAAATTTTCAAATACTTAACATGTATCATTTTTTGTTATTGTGTCCTTGGGGATTATTGTATTTTGTTCTTTCCAGATTTATTCTCATTACCGCCATCTAGGATACCTGCAGAAAGGATTTGGAGAAAGAGACTAAAATATATGGTAAAATACTTCTTGGGAGTTCTAGCCCCACTTTAATATCACCTTGTAATTTGTACTTCATCACACATGTTTCTAATGGCTCGTTTCTGGTTGGCTCTGAAGGCAAAGCTCACTCTAGCCTCCCCATGAAGCTTAATGAGATTTCCCTCAAGTCATACATTTTTGAAAAGTGGGAGGTTTAATAATGAGCCTAAATTAAATGAACCTAGGTCTAGTGATAAGGTCTCCGATTTTAATTTAGTTCAAGGAAGTTGCTCTTATGGTTGGAATAGTTGATTAGTTAAGAGACATGAATAGTTTCAGTCCTACCAGTGGGTAAAAGCAGTTGCTAATTATGTGATTTAAATTTAGAGATGTTGAAACATTCACCCTACATGCCAAAAACTTAATTTACTTGTCTAGCTTCAAATATTGCTTACCTTAGAAAACACCTGTTAGAATACACATCCTTCATCTGGAATATTTAAGACATTAGCCTGAGTTGTTTTAATTAACATTTTTGACACATATTTAGGAGCACCTAATCATAACAATAACAATGCCAGTCACTATCTTTTCAGCAGGTATTCCGTGCCTGGCAATGGGCTAACCAATTAGAATACTATTTTATTTACTTCTTTTATAATAACTCTGTAAGTAAGTTTTAGTTGTTATACTGGTTGCTGGAATACTAACTTTTGAGCTGAGCTTATTGCTGGAAAAGCTACAGTGAAGGCAGTCAAATCTCCTTCCTAGAGCTTACTTAAATTCAAAAACAGGGAGGCAGATTAATAAGCAAACAAAGGACTGAACAATTAACACAAGGGAATGATAAGTTATCGAAGAAAATTTAACACAATGATATGATAGAGAAGCACCAAATTTAAATCAGATTGTCAGGGAAAAGCCTTTTAAAAAAAGTGGCACTTGTGTTGAGTCAAGAATATGAAAAAGGGCCAGTTTGGTTTTTTGTTTTGTTTTGTTTTATTTTTTTGTGTTTTTTTGAGTTTTTGGGTTTTTGTTTGTTGTTGTTATTGTGGGGTTTTTTTTTTGTTTGTTTGTTTGTTTGTTTGTTTTTTTGCACTCTTAGGATAAGGCGTCCCACGTAAGGCTCACAGCTAGTTCAAAAGCCTTCGCAGGGGAACCGTCTGTGCATGATTGAAATAACAGCCATATGCATGGATCACAGATCTCTGGGTCAGAGCCAGATCGTGTGGGGCTTTATAGGGCATAGTGAAAATTAGAACTGCATTCTGTGGATGATGAAAAGAGTTTTGAAAGGGGAGTGATCTCTTTTTAAAAGATCACATTGGCTGCTGTGAGGAAAATTATTGGGGATGGGCCAGAGTGGAAACAGGGAGACGGTTTAGGAGACAGTTGAGTAATCTGTATGAGATGATTGTAGCTGGGACCTGGGAGTCATTACAACCGATGAAGAGAGAAATGGGACAAATCATGATGTGTGTTGCATTTACAACCAGTAAGATTGGCCAATGGATTGGATATAAAGGGCAAGGGAACGAGAAGGATCAAAGATAGAGACTAGATCTTTGCTCCTGGAAATGAGTGCACTGCAGGACTGTTTAATGAGATAAGGATGAGTGCAGAAAAAGATTGGTTTAGAGGGAACAATCAATTAGTTTTTGGACATTTTGAATTCGAGATAAGTACTGGACATGCAGTTAGGGATGTCAGTCATGTAGACAATCTGGCATATGAGACCGGAGGTCCGATGACAGGTCATGACAGGAGATATAAATTTAGGAGTCACTGTCATATCAATGACACCTAGAGAGAGATTATAGTTAGAAAACCAAATGGCTGAACCTTGGAATACTGCACATTTAAGGATTGAACGGATGAGAAGGAGCAAGAGTGGTAAGAGAAAACAAAGAGGGATGGTGTCACAGAAGCCGGGGGTTGGGTAGGGCGCTGCTAACTATGTCAGTGCTGATGAAAAATATAGTAAAATAATGACAGCAATGCGACTGGTTGTGGAGAAGCATGAAAATGGAGAGCAAGGTGAGGGTCCAGGACATGACCACAGATGCTGTTTTTGAGAAGTTTGTTCTGAAGTGCAGCAAGGAAAACGGGCAGTGACTTTAGGGTGTGGTAGGCTTTTGAAGGAGGCTTTATTGCTTCTTTTACTTGTTTCCTGTTGTTGCTCTTTCCTTTTTCAACATCAGGGATACTGCAACTTTTGCAAATAATGCAGCATAGAGGGGGAAATTAGTGATGCAGAGGAGAGAGGGGAAAATTGCAAAGTGCAGTCTTTTGTGTAGGCAAGAAGGTAGAGGATGCAGCATGCAGGTGGAGGGGAGCCCATGCTTCAGTGTTGGCAAGGTGAGTGAGTGAAGGCAGAGGGATTGGGTGTGGGTGCAGCTGTGTCGTTTTGTGGCCAAGATGAGAAGGAGGACAAAAGGTCCTTAACAGCGTGTGAAGTCTTGAAGAATCAAGTAGTGAGAGTTTGAAGAGAGGAAGAAGATGAGAAATAGTTATTTCAGGTTGTAGAAAAAAGAATCATAAAGTGTATGAAATTATGATTGCTGAGTAGTGTGGCCTGACCATTTGAGATTTGTTGTCATGAATTTAAAATGAAATTAGCCAACACAATTGTGTTTGTTTTCCTCTCCAGGGTGGTTGCTTGGTTGCTTGGTTGCTGGCCCGGTGTAGGCAGACAGCTGGGTTTTATTTTGTTTGGAGTTTGCCACGGGAGAATGAGTAGAGTGACTTACAAGGTTTTGCCAGGGAGTAATTAAAAAGAATACTCACTTCTAAGCTAAGGAAGAAAAAGAAGGTACAGGAGCAGGGGTGATGGATAATGAAAAAGTGGTTCAAGTCAGTGGATTGTATCAATATCTCCATTTTTCCAGAGAGACCACTGAGATTCAGAGAGGCTAGGTAGTGAGTCCTATTGCCACACAGGGAGGAAGTGACAGCACCAAGATTTGAAACTAGGCTAGAGTTGTTGGTCATTTGGCCACTTCCTCCTATATATAGGGCCTTCATAGAAAAGGGGTTCAAAATAAGCTCTGTCTTCAAATAGTTTAGCTTCCACTAGGTGTGGAAAGCATGGAAAGAGATGGATATAAATGTTGAAAAAGGCTTCAAAAAGACATGCCCTTGGATTCCCAGTGTCTCCTGAGCTGAACCTACCTGCAAGATTCTCTCCCTTGCAATCATGTATGTCTCCCTGATGAGCCTAAAGAAACACCTAAGAGGACCTGTAGATTGCTAACTGAGCAAAGCTGATACCTCCCCAGATTACTTACACAATCTTAAGGACTTCTGGAATTTCCAAATGTAATTCTGGCTTTTCCTCAATTCCAAGTTCTAGAATATATTTATCAATGAAACTTTGAAAGGGGAAAAGAAATGAGATCACAGAGAAGAGCTTTACCTCATTTCTCAAGGTTTGCTGGCAATAAAATAAAGGTTTAATTGATTGATTGATTTTTTAGCAGCAGTGGTCTGGACATTAGGAAATGTATGTTAGATTCAGAGAAAATGCAAATTAGAATACTTGCCATGCATTTTATTAGCAAACATGTTAATTTTTTTTTAAATGTTTATTTTTGAGACAGAGAGAGACAGAGCATGAGTGGGGGAGGGGCAGAGAGAGAGGGAGACACAGAATCCGAAGCAGGCTCCAGGCTCTGAGCTGTCAGCACAGAGCGCGACATGGGACTCGAACCCACAGACTGCGAGACCATGACCCGAGCCGAAGTCGGACGCTCAACCGACTGAGCCACCCAGGCGCCCCTGTTAATTTTAAAAATAAACAAAACTAAACCAAATGGGCATAAATTAGATAAGAAGCCTAGAGCAAGAGCAAATGTTCCCAGGTAATAGTGCAACTATCTAAATAAGAGTATTATTTTAAGATATAGCTGCTTTAGCAACCAAACTAAGTCTATTATATCAATGCCCTGAAGTCATTTTATTTTCAGCTCATTAGAAAGCCCACTAACATTATGCAATTTGAATATATACTCTCAATAATACTGAACACTGGAATCTAGTTATTTACACAGTTATTATGTTTTTTTTTCACATAGGAAATGATAGCTTCCATTAATTGACCAAAACTGTCCAAAACATCACTCAGTCCACTGGAAAAATCTTCATGAGAAATTGACACTCTAAAAGGATAATCATCCTTGTGTTTCCTAAACATTTTTAGAAAATACTCTACATACTACATTGAATACAGATGAATTTTTCAAATACATTGAAAAGTATGTAATAGTAGATTAAAAAGTATGGAAGAACAATTTAATATTTTCAGGAAATTAACTTATAATCATATTACATACCTAATCTTCACAGAACCAGGAGAAATTACTTATGTCTTCTACAAATTCCTTTGTTCCAAGGCAAATGAGAATTCTGTTTTCTTTTTTCTTTTTTCTTTTTTTTGTAATAACTCAAGTTCCTCCTACCTAAACATTTCTCATACTTCAGAGAAATCTATTTGACAAACCATTTTGTGTTTTCGTGGAGAGGCAGTAGCTATTAACTAGATAGTTGTCTATTTTATTTTTATATGGATAAAGTTGAAGAGACACACACAAAAGGGATTTATATGTGAAGAAATGCCCCATATTGATGCTAAATAAAATTCATATTTTAAAATATGAAGCTGACTGTAGATTTTTATCTTTTATGCATAGTCGAATGTAAATATTGCAAAGAATATATATGGCGATGTCTATGGCTGTAGTATCAACCTGTCCTTCTCTAGAGATGTCGATATTTCTACATTTCTAGGTTGAGGGGGATTTTTTGTACTCCGAAAGAAAAAATATATTTTTTTCATTTAGATGCTAATGTACATAATTCTCTTGATGAAATCAAATATAATGACATTTAAAGGAAACATTCCAGTTCAAAAAAAATCTAAATGCTTTTTTAATTTGGGAGTTTTATTAGAGGAAAGGGAACAAAAATTTTTAAACTTGTTTTTCGTAATCCTGGGTTATTTTTTGTGTGTGTTATTCATTTGTGCATTCATTTATTCATATGTTTGCTTAATCATAAATATTCATTGAGTGTATGCCATGTGACCAACTAGCTAGATGCTTGTGCTCTACTACCTTAATAAGAGGCCTCCCTGGTTGCTTGTCAGTCAGGAAAGCTCAACACCTCCATGAGCAGTAGCAATGAATGAGAAACTCTGACAAGTGACAGCACCTGACAGTGAATAGGGTTCTGTTCTTATACAAGAAATTAACTTCTCCACCTGTGATAATGGAGCAGATGCTTGCCCCTTGCCTATGGTATAGGGATGATTGGGATATTTTTAAACTATACATGGCTTTGATATAGTCAGAGATGTTCTGGGTTGATGGACAAGAGGCCAGGTCTGTGAAGCTGAACATCAGCTACAGATGGGACTGCATCTGCTCATTGCCCTGGTGGCCAGGAGCAGAAGCTGAGTGTGACAGAATCAGAAGGTGGAGGCTAACAGTCACAGCTTGGAGAAAGACGTTGAAGGCTCAGAGTTAAAGTTCTCAAACTTTAAGGAGCATAAAAGCCCTAGGGGCGTCTGGGTGGCTCAGTTGGTTAAGTGTCCTAACGTTGGTTTTGGTTTAAGGCATGATCTCACAGTTCGTGAGTTCGAGCTCTACATTGGGCTCTGCACTGACAGTGCGGAACCTGCTTGGGAGTCTCTCCCCTACCCTCTCTGCCCCTCCTGTGTGTGTGTGTGTGTGTGTGTGTGTGTGTGTGTGTGTGTGTGTGTCTCAAAATAAATAAATAAACTTTAAAAAATTCCTATAAAGCAGGTACTTGTTTAAAATGAAGAATCCCTTCCCTACCTCCTAGCACGCACACTTCTGATTCAGTAGGTCTCCTGTCCGGAAAATTTGTATAGCAGATTACCATTTCAGTGTATAATCCAAGAAGCAGCCATCCATTTGCAGTGATTTTGATGAATGTTAAACACCCCCATACCTTCATTAAATGTGACCATCTCGCATCGTAAAGCCACGCTGAATATTTACTTTAGCAAATTTAGAGACTTTTCCAACTCTCTATTGTGGACACTTTTGTCTTTAACACTAATTTATAACTGAAGATGCCCCCAAAGTAGAAGAATTACACTTCCTTTGATAATATCTTTATAATAAATACATCATGTCCTTAGAAATGGATTGTTTGAGCCTCATAAAAATGAAACAATTAGAATTTTTAAATATTATTTATAAAACACTGTTTTTTTTTCTCTTAGGGGAACCCAGTATCTAATTTTACTAATAACCTGTAATCATGTGTCTGTTATTCAGCCATTTACTCATTAATTAATTTTTATTGATTCATTTATTCAACAAAGAGATATTATTCACCTGTTATTTAATAATTAAATACTGGCATGCCTTCAGAGACCTTATCAATAAATAACCTGACTTTTAGATCATTTAGGCAAACCATCTGAACTGTAGTGTGATAAGCTAAATGCATACAGGTGTAGGTGTACTTCCCCCCACCCTGCCTCATTTTGGATTATACATAAAAGGAGCAAATGCTTGCCTTAAAAATCTTCACTCAAAGGGGCTCCTGGGTGGCTCAGTCAGTTGGGCATCCAACTTCAGCTCAGGTCATGATCCCACAGTTCGTGAGTTTGAGTCCTGCATCAGGCTCTGAGCTGTCAGCACAGAGCCTGGAGCCTGCTTTGGAGCCTGCTTCGGATTCTGTGTTTCCCTCTCTCTCTGACCCTCCCTGGGTCACACTCTGTCTATCTCTCTCTCAAAAATAAATAAACTTAAAAATTTTTTTCTTAAATCTTAACTTAAAGATTAGAAAATATTTAAAAATTCCGTATATTCAGTTTAGAACACCAGAGGAAAAGTTTGTTTCAATCAATCATATGTATGACTTCTCTCTCAAATTAATAGTAAATACCTTGATTTGGGGAAAGATCTGCGCGTGTGACAACCTGTAGTTTGAAGTCTTATTTTCCTTGACGTGTGTGTAGATATGCAGATTTGGCTTGAGTAAAACGAGTGTCCCTTTCCCCGAGAGTGTTTGCTAGAATCCTATTTTGATTTTAGAATTGATTTTTTGCCTCCATACCGAGGAGGACATGTATGTCAAGAACTTTACTGTGGGATACAACTTGACAGAGTGACAAGCACAGGAGTCAGATGTTATCAATAAGAAAATACACTCATTCTCTGACATGTGGGTCTTGTGAGGAACTGACATTGATGGGAAGCGATGTTCTTTAGCCAAAGGGAAATATATCTATCATGCTGTCACATTAGATTTAGTTCAAACTAAAGTAAACATTTTGTTATGATACTATTCTTGGGAAATATTCTTCTGAATATGCTCTTGGCTCTTTGCATGAGAAGCGATAATAACTTTAAAGTGCATCAAATTGTACCTGTCATAATAAGCACACAATAAAAGAAATCTATACTTATTAAAACTATCAGTCGCTGCACCCATGAAATACACCGTGAAGTAAGTATCTCAACAATACAGCACAGCCTTTGCCCAATGCCAACAGTCAGTGCTTCTTTGCCTGACTCTGCAGAGAATTGTGACTAATGATGTACCTGGTTTGAGGAGCCATTTTTTTAAATGAACTTGAGACTTATTTCAATTCTGAATTTTATAGTTGATGGACTGATTTTTCAAAGCCCAGCAAATAACGTTTATGTGAGTATTAGTTGGAGTCAGACTTTTAAATGTGTGTCTTACACAAATTCTATTTAACCCACAGTATTAATATGTTTAATTCTTTCCACTCTCACTAATATTTAGTCTCCTCTACCGCATTGACTATAACAACAACAACAACAACAACAACTAACAGAATCACCAAGAATTTATCTTAAATCTGTAATTTTAATTTTGGTGATTCACA
Organism: Paguma larvata; assembly: GCA_030068075.1. Classification (NCBI taxonomy): domain Eukaryota; kingdom Metazoa; phylum Chordata; class Mammalia; order Carnivora; family Viverridae; genus Paguma; species Paguma larvata. The sequence goes on along the minus strand of CM057835.1, from coordinate 21,067,083 downwards.
AAATAAGCACTGAAAGGCTCTGAAAAGCCAGGTTCTCCCATTTCCATCTGATATCCAAATCCCCTTTATAAAACCTTCTAGCTCATGCCTGAACTGTTCTGCTGACAGGGAACTTATTTTTCTCCCATCTCTAAGCAGGCATTTTTGTCATATGTAGGTCTAACTTACAGAAATTTATATTCAAAATGAATTGCTCTATCTCCCTATAACTTCCACTCATTTGTCATAATTATTTCCCCTGGGACTCTAAAGAACAAATCAAGTGAGTCTAGTGACTTTCTCTTATGGCATGACTCTAAACATTTGAAGATGTCTGTCAAGCCCCCCTTTCCTCTACTGATTCTTCTCCAAGCTAAAATATCCTTAGTTTCTACAAATATTTCTCATTTGCTTGTCAGCTCTGCGCTTGATAAGTCATCCTCTGCACAGTCTACAGATGGCATGTGATTGTTAAACATCCCTTTAGGGTACCTTCCTCATCTTCAGTCTTACATGATTATTTATATAATCTACAGTCACACTGATGTTGTGGGTGGTCAGGCTATCTTGTGGACTGATTATAGAGTTGGTTCGCCACTGAAACCTTTGAGTATTTCATGAAGGATGCTCACAAACTACATCTACCTCACTCTGTTCCTGCCAGCCTCTGTCTGATTCACATGCAAGAACTCTTTATTTGTTTTTATTACATTCTGTCTCAGGTTAAATCCACTACAACAACCTCTCAAGGTCCTTGGAATCTTTGTGCACTTATTCAACACGAATAAAGGCTGGTGGTACACCTGGTACATGTCAGGAAGTGTGCAAGATGTTAATTTTGTGGTCCATTTATTTGGTATGCCACCCAACTTCAATTGGCTTCCTCGCGTCCCGTGATTTTCCCTCCCACTTGAATTCATCCACCACCCCAAACCATGTCATAACCTTGTTTTCTTCCCCTCAACAGGACTTTCATTAAAAACCTTCAACTTCAAAGCCATCCTACATAATGGTTACTTTTTCCTTTCTGATCTCTGCTGTCTTCACTCTCAATAAACTGATGAACTTATAAACACTTCCGCCTTGATCCTATCTTTTCACCCTTATTTATCATTTTCTGCAGTGTCTCACACTCATTGTTAAATTGGACCTTGTGGTTGATCACGTAACTAACCATATTCTGCACCCTCCAGATTCTTTTCATTTTGTTTTGCTTTGCTTTAATACTATTCCCCTTACCTCTTATCACTTATGTCAACTCCCTTGACTGTTCCTAAAGTCAAGCTAATGAGCACTAAGGGAGGAAATCCTACAATGGCTGAAATACTATATCTAAAGGATCCTAAATAAGTCACTATTTTTTTCCTTAGGTTGACATTCTCCAGACTTTTCATTTAGCTATCATGTCAGTTATTAATCTAATACACCTTTAATTTTCCCTATGTTTCTCTATGTCGTGCATATTTTCAGGTATTTGTTCTGCTTTAACCAAAGTCCACATCGTTGCCCATATCCAACAGGTCAGTTACCATGCAGGGGTTGGTTTACATTGACCTAGCCCTTTTCCATCCAAACTAAAATTATACCAAGAAACAGTTTTTCTATACATTTTTAAAAACTATTTGAAGCTGATTTATTTAGATAAATATTATAGGTTCTCATTTTATCTCATTTTCTGTAGTTTCAGGATTAATGCATTTATCATATCATATTCTGATTCAAAGTCATCAAAAAATGGGTCGATAAAAAGGAAAATGGTTCTCCCGATTCAACCATTGTATCTGGTTCTCCTTAAACTTTTTCAAAAAAAAATTTTTTTTGATACCAAACATATGTACCAATACTTACAAGTACATGATTGTTTTAAATATTATTTTATATGGAATAGTCAGGTATCAAGACAAAAGCAAGAAGACACAGACATGAAGCAAATATTTTCCCATTCTTTTTAGTCTCAAAATACAATATTAGCCAGTAGCCTTTTTTTTTTCCCGTTTATGTCTCCAAAAAGCCCAATCAGATGTATCACACAAATCTAGATATACCCTAGGCAAAACCATTATTCCCTTTAACAGTGACTTAATGACATATTTGGAAGAACTTTAGAGAGAAAATAATACAAGTCCCTCCTTTAAAAAGCTATGTAGATATGGACAAGTTTAAATCCCTCAGCAATTTAGTAATAGACCTGGAACCCAAACTCCAGCTGTCTACCTAAATAATCTAGGACTTGCTCTGTCCTGTACTGAAAGGAAGCACACTCAGCAATTCTCAATGAGCTGATACACACTCAGCAATTCTTGATGAGCTGATAGTGTCTTTTAATAAATCTCTTGAAAAAATAAATTTGCTTAATAATGGTTCGGTGTAAAGCCGAAGCTTTTGATAATCATATGGGCTGATCCTTTCTTCCTCTCTTCTTCCTTACAAATATATTCACTTTATTACAAATATGTGTAACAAAGGAAGAGTCACATAATTTTTGTTTGACAATCCTTGTAAGTATGAGGAGGGATGCCCTCTAGATAGCCAATTTCCATTCTTTTCATCCTAATGTTAATGATGTTATTTAAAGTTATTGGATGCGCAGCATCAAATGACATTATTTCAAGTGACTTCATGACACAGAGGGTACATTGTGTAAGGAATATCAAGTAGAAGTTCTCAGGTGTTTTTCTCTTTAAAATGCAAAGGAAGAAATGCAATTACTATTTATTATTTAGTTACCTAATGCCTGCCCATCATGTCTTTTTGAATTTGGCCCACTAACTTATAATTAAAAGAATCATTATCTCTGCTGGATGTGGGCACAGATTCACATTATTTCCGTGAAAGCCTGTCTGCTGTCTCACTTTAATGAAAATTTAAACCTCTTAGAATGGCATGTGGGACCTAGAATTATTTTTTCTTTTGTCTGAACAGAGTTACAAAGGCAAAGAACCCCTAGAAAAATAACTCGCTGCTCCTTTCCGTGGATTCTTGTCTTGCAGGCATCCATTTTCTGCTTTTGGAAGGATTGATGGGAAAGAATGGTATCTATACAATACCATAAGATAAGTTAGTGGTGCAGAAACAAAACAACTTGACTTATTTCAACACAGATTTATTTGGCATTTTTTAATCAGGGTAAAATAATTACATAACATAAAGCTCACCATTTTAACCCTTCTTACATGTACAACTCACTGGCACTCAGCCCATTCATATGGTTGTACAATTACCAACACTGTCTATATCCAGAACCTTTTCATCATCCCCCACAAAAAAACCTCTATCCCCATTAAGCAATAACTACCTATTCCCTTTTTCCTTTGGTCCTGGTAACTACTGTTCTCCTTTGTGTCTCTGTGATTTTGTCTATTGTAAGGTATCTCATATAAATGGAATCATACCATATTTGCCCTTTTGTATCTGGCCTATTTCACTTAGCATAATGTTTTTCAGATCTATCTATATTGTTATACGTTATAGTCATTTGTTCTTTTTTATTACTAAATACAATATCATTGCAAAGATATACTTAATGTGTTTATCCATTCTCCTATTTATGAATATTAGATTGTGTTCAGTTTGGGCCATTACAAAGAAAACTGCTACACTATTTCTAAACAAGATTTTATTGACACAAACTTCCTCTTGATAAGAATCTGGAGGTAGAAGCCTTGGATCAGAATTTAGATAAATGTTGGGGCACCTGGATAGCTCAGTCAGTTAAGTGTCAGACTTCAGCTCAGCTCATGATCTTGCGATCTGTGAGTTTGAGCTCCATGTCAGGCTCTGTGCTGACAGATTCTGTGTCTCCCTCTCTCTCTGCCCCTCTCCTGCTCTCGTTCTGTCTCTCTGTCTTTCTCAAAAATAAATAAACTTTTTTTTTAATTAAAAGAAAAAAAGGAATTTAGATAAATGTCCTACTGGATTTGAAACAGTTTTCCAAAATGTCTTTGCCAATTTGTGTTCCCAGCAGCAGTGTATGAAAGTTCCAGTTGTGCAATCATAATCAGCACATGTATTGTTAGACTTGTTAATTTAGCAAGTCTACAGGGTGTGTAGTCACATGTTTTTGTGTCTTTAATTCATATTTCTCTTATAACTAAAGACATTGAACACAATTTCATGTTTCTTGTCCATTCGAACATTTTAGTTCTCCCTTTTTTTTTGAAAATTAGGTTGTTAATCTTTTAAATCCTTGATTTGTCAGAAATTTTTAACATTCTGGAAACAGGGGTGCCTGGGTGGCTCAGTTGGTTAAGCATCCAACTCTTGATTTCAGCTTAGGTCATGATCTCACGGTTGGTGAGTTTGAGCCTGGCATCAGATTCGGCACTGACAGTGTGGAGCCTTCTCGGGGTTCTCTTTCTCTTTCTCTCTCTCCCTCTCCCCTGCTTGTGCATGCTGTATGTTTCTCTCAAAAATAAATAAATAAACACTTAAAAAAATTCTTGAAAGAAGCCAATCAGATTTTTGTATTATAAATATTTTCTCCAATCTGAGGCTTAACTTTTCAATTTCTTAATGGGGACTCTTCATGAGCAGAATTTTCTAATTTCGAGGAAGTCCAAATATATATATATAGTTATATATATATATGTATATATATATATATATACATATATATATATAACTTTATTAATTTATTTGGAGAGAGAGAGAGAGCATGAATGGGGTAGGGGCAGAGGGAGGGAGACAGAATTCTAAACAGGCTCTGTACTGGTATGGCACAGAGCTCGACACAGGGATTTAACCCACAAACTGTGAGATCATGACCTGAGCTGAAATCACAAGTTGGACACCCAACCGACTGAGTCTCCCAGGCATCCCTCTTTTAGTATTAATACCACTTATGACCTAAGGGAGCTTGGTTTACACAAGGAATGGGGCTAATTTTCTATGTTTCAGTAGCTTTTCCATTTAGCTCTGTGACCCATCTTGAGTTAAGTTTTGTATGTAGATTGAGGAAGAGGCCAAGCTTTTTTTCTTCCATATAGATATTCAGGTTTATTAGCACCATTTGTTAAAATACTCTTCTTTCCTCATTGAATTATTTAGTGCATTTGTTGAAGACAATCGACAAATATGTTTGTGTCTATTTCTGGACCTTATTCTGTTCCATTGATCTATTTGTTTATTCCTATGCGAATACCATATTGTCTTAATTACTCTACGTTTATAGATGGTCTTGACATCAAGTAGCATAAGTCTGCCAATGTTCCTCTTCTTCTTCAGATAAACTATTACTATTTATATTCCTTTTAAGACAATTATTCTACACAGAGAGCATAATATTTAGTAGGAAAATGTTCAAGAGTCCCAGTAGGGTCTAGATCACTAGATTCTCCTTCATAATTTCATAAGGTAAAGCCCATTAAAGAACTTTCTGCCAAATGTGTGTATATCTGGGTAACTGAGATAAAGCAAGAAGAGGGCTAATGCTTTTTGGAGTTGCTTTTATAACGGGGCATTCTGAAAAAATTCTTTCCAGATCTTGTCATATTTAAAATTAACTCTCACAACAAACTCTCTGAGGTAGTTCCTATTATTTCCATTAGTAGATGAATAAAGGAGAGTCAGAGAAGTAAGTTGTTCAAAGATTCACCTGGATATCCTTTCGTGCTCGACAGTCATGGCCAGTCAGTAGTCATCCTAACTGATCAGGTAGGGTGCCTGCCTTATGGTTGACAACCGGATTTCCAGCTAGCGACAGGTGTGCCTATACTTCCCAACCAGTTGTAACATTGAATAAACATATAATTCAGAGAGTAGTTTTAATAATTCTATAACGAGTTAGTAGCTCTTCCATAAAAATTATATCCCAAATTACCTTATTTAAAAGTCTTATAAAAAGTGCAGTGTAACAGTATTCAGCCGTGAAAAAAGAATGGCATCTTGCCACTTGCAATGACAGGGATGGAACTAGAGAATATAATGCTCAGCAAAATAAGTCAGTCAAAGAAAGACAAATACCATATGATTTCACTCATCTGTGGAATTTAACAAGCAAAAAAAAAAAAAAAAATGAGCAAAGGAAAAGAAAGAGAGAGACCAAGAAATAGACTCTTAACAATAGAGAACAAACTGTTACCAGAGAGGAGGTGGGTGGGAGGACTGGTGAAATAGGTGATGGGGATTAAGGGGGACGCTCGTTCTGACAAGTACCAGGTGATGTATGGAACTGTCAAATAACTGTGCTGTACACCTGAAATGAACATAACATTGTATGTTAATTATATTGGAATTAAAATTTTTAATTTTTTTTTTTTTTTTTTTTTTTTTAAATTTTTAATTTTTTAATATTTATTTATATTTGAGAGAGAGAGCGTGACAGTGCATGAGGGATGGGGGAGGAGCAGAGAGAAAAAGAGACACAGGCTCTTCTGAAGATGAGACACAGGCTGCTTCTTCTGAAGCAGGCTCCAGGCTCTGAGCTGTCAGCACAAATATGACCTGAGCCGAAGTCAGACGCTTAACCAACTGAGCCACCCAGGCACCGCTGGGATTAAAAATTGTAAAAAGCCAAGATAAAAATATAGTCAATAACTGAATTACATAACAGATTCATCCTCCAGGTATTGAGACTAAACAGGACAATAAAAATACATACATACATACATACATAAATACATAAATAGATGTGGGTGGTTGCCAGAAAAGTCAAATTCTGATTCCCATTGTTTTTCAAAATCATTAGTCACTGTAAAAAGTAAAATAAAAGCGGCCTTTTTTTCCACCCAAAATATGCGCCAAACTTACCTGACAGCTTGAAACATTAATAGTTGCAAAATTATATATTATTCACATAATGAATTTAGATAAACACCCAGATGATTACCTACCATTGAGAAAGACCTTAGCACACAATTGGGTTTAACTTTTAAATCTCTTACTTAATGAGAAGGCCTACGAAAACAAGTTCCCTAAAGTATTTAAATCAATTACTTTCTGAAAGAGCCTAATGAAGCACTGTGTTTGATCTTCACGTGGGAAACTCTGAGTTTCTTATATTCTTTGAATTTAGTATCTATTGCTGATGATTTTCTTCATATCGGCTATTTTTACTCATGATATACAGAAATGTACCTTATATAGGAAAATTTTGATTTTTGCTCTTCTAACCGATCTTCCAACTTATAATAAGAGGATATATTGTGCTGAGTTCTAGGAGGAACTCTGGGTGAATCTGGGTGAAACACAGCTCCTAGGATTATGCAATGTGTACGCCTTTTGAGGTTAAATGTTAAACCGTTGCACTGTGGTTGTATTACATAAGATTATAAATATTTTAGGAAAACTTTGCAAGTATGATAATAACATAGTAAATTTATAAGTATACATCTTAATCCTTGCAAAAACTCTACAACATAGACAGAATTAAAATGTTATTGTTTCCATTAAAGATGAGGAAATAGAGAATCAGAGAAATTGATGATTTATTTGTCCAAGCTCACACACATTGCAGGGGGCCTATTTTCCTTATGAGCCTTATAATAGTAGCACACACTAAAAATGAGATATACCATGTGTCACTGCAAGGAGCTCACAGCCTGGAGGAAGATGTGACATGCAGCCAAACATGTAAAATTGAATTTGGAAAACGCTGTGATAGAGGCACACTGAGAGGAGAGAACCTGACCCACAGTATGGGGGGCATTAACCTACATACAGAAGGTGAACTCTGAGAACTTAGCAGCTAATATTTATTGAAAGACCCCTCAAATGTCTGTTATGTGCCATGCGCATTCAATATACCCTATCTTCTTAACCTTCACAAAAATCCAGCAAAGCCTATCACCATTCTCCATTTTTATAGTCGCAGAAAGTGCTGGAAAGAAAAGCCCAAAGAAGAGAAAATATGAAATGACCCTTCAAAGTTTCTCCCAGGTGTATCATTTTGTGGTTCTTCGAACTTCCAATAGCCATGAATCACTGTAGTTTTCTTCCTTGTTTCCAGTTATTAATGTTCTCTGCTCTAAGCTCTTTAGTGGTGGCTCATGTTGAAAGAGGCCATGAACCAGAGATGACTGGTGTCCTGATAAATGCGTAAGCTCAAAAGCAGAGCTAGTAGCAAGGGGAAAATATACCTACAGAAAGGCCCACTGTGGATTACTATGTCATCAGGTCCTTTGATTGGAGTTTTTGACATGATTACAAGGAAAAATGCTTCAGAATGTCAAATGATACCTCATAGTTTTCCAGCCTCGAGAAGAGGAATTCAACCATTTTAAACACAATATTCCACCCCAGGAATTAGAGAGTTATGGGGAAAGAACTCTAATTTTTCTTGGTTTCACTTCGGGGTGGGGGGGATGATAATATGATTTGCACAACTTCAGATGGTCTATTAAAAGAATTCTTTTATTTTGAATACCCAAGGGCTGATATAATACTATAATTTATGGTTTTTATCTTCGCGTGTGACAGTGCTGCATAAGCAAAATGGTGACATAATACACATTTTAATCAGAACTAGCACAGAGCAATACAGACCATGCTTATAATTTTACTTTTGTCAGAGAAGAATGGTAACAAAAGAAGGAAAAATATTTAGACATCCAAAATTTGAGTTTTAGAATCAGAAAAACACTATTTTCTCATCAATGTATACTATACAGTCAGAAACAGTCATGCCTCTACTGTTTTCCAGAAGAATAAATAACAGTTTTAATTATTTTTATATTGGACAATTTTCCCCCTGAGGAATTTTTTTTTAAATGAAGGCATGTCAGATAATATTATAAATGAATGCTAGTATTTAAAAAGTAAATTAAGGGACGCCTGAGTGGCTCAGTTGGTTAAGCATCCAACTTCAGCTCAGGTCATGATCTCAGTTTGTGAGTTCGAGCCCCCCATCGGGCTCTGTGCTGACAGCTCAGAGCTTGGAGCCTGCTTCAGATTCTGTGTCTCCCTCTCTCTCTGCCCCTCCCATACTCGTGCTCTGTCTCTGTCTCAAAAATAAATAAAAAGCGTTAAAAATTTTTTTTAAAGTAAATTAAAAAGCAACAGGAGCAAGTGTGCCGATAGCTCCCATCACTGAGTGGTCCTTACACTGAATGTTTTTGCGTTTCTGAGGAGACCTCCAACCACCCTGAGTCATATCAGAAATCTACTACCTCTGCTGTGAAATCAACCATCATCTCTGTGATTGCCATAGTGAGAGTCAATTTTATACAGGAAAAGCAAAAAAATAAAAGCTACCAATCCTGGTTCTGTCATTGAAAGGATCAGAAACAGAGCCATCATTTGTAGGTAGGTAGGAATATTTGTAGAAAATGTGTTAGACAGTGATCTTCAAGGCGTAAAAGACTTTGGTGTCACAGAGACCTGATAGTGAGTTCCTCTTTTCAGTTGTGACACATTTTGTAGCTAATTAGCCATCTGTGTGTAGATGAGACTAATACTGGGTCCTAACTCTCATAAGATTGTTGTTCAAATTAAAATGCCCCTAAATGCGCAGGACGTAGCAAAGGCTGTTATCATTTTCATTATTAATATTTTAATTTGTCTCTGAGGCTCTATCTTCTCTCAGAAACCCATTTATTAAAGTCATTTTTTAAAAGCTTGCAATTTTGTTAACTCGTTTTTAAGATATGTGTAATAATGACAGAGATTTTCACTTCTGTAGAGTCGTCTTCCATTGTCTGCATATTGCTTAAATGCACAGAAGAAATGTCTTAAGAGCCTTAGCCTGTGCTCTTAATGCAGACGAACCTTTGAAAGGTTTTATGGGGTTGGGAAGACCTCAGAGATTTTTGAGCTTCTGAAAGGATCTTAGTTCCTATATGTGGCGAGGCGCAGAGCCTGTAAATTGGGAGCATTCCATCGAGTAGGACGGGTCTGAGCGATTGAAGGCAGAAAGATGGCAAGATGTGGTGAAGTCTAAATCTGGGGTTCAGAAAGGTCGCCTGGCACGTTAAAATGTACGAGTGTTAAGCACTTGGCTGAACTGGAGAGAACTGAGCTACTAGGTATCAGTATACCCCATCAAGAAAAGAGGCTAAAATGAAAGTGATACTCAAATCTTTAGTCACTTCATTGCAATATAAGCAAGAGGCAAACTGGAGAAAGGACTTGGGTCTCCCTGTTCCATTTTCCCCACAAAATGGCACCAGTGGAAGGTTAGTTTGACTGGCACAGACACTGGGGTTGTCACACTGCTAAGGAGGCCCCGAGCAGAAGATACCTGCAGTTTTGTGGACCTGGCGGTTAGGGAAAAGGGCTAGGAGAAGAAAAGTGCTGAGTGCTGAGTCTGCAGTGTTTCCGCTCCTCTCCCAGATGGAGGTCTGGACACGGTCCCTGAGAAAAACGTCTCTACTTAAGGCCTCAGAAAATGAAGTCTCACAATGGAGGTGTCTGGGCTGGAGTTGCAGATACGCATAGGAGGCCTACCCCCACCAGCTAGGGCAGTGTTGCCTGAGACCCTGACTGCAACTTTCTTTGGAGGCTGTAACATTGACTGCACCAAGTCAGGTGTGGGAGGGGAACTTTCCCCCAGGGTTCCTGCCAGGTAAAGCCTTTGGAATCAATTATGATCAAGCCTGAAAGAATCACAGAGGGTTTTAACCAGAAGCCAGGCTCCTCTAAGAGAAGCAGTCCCGTAGACACCCAGTAATAGTAAAATATAGGAACCTCTTACAACTGGTTCCCTTGTTTTCCCTCGTCTCTTGGCCTGCAGTAAAATTTTGTAAATCAGGAAAGGAGCTGTGGATTTATATAGAAGAAGAAATAAAAGAAGAACACTTGGAAGACGGAAGTCCAGGGCATAGCAGAAATAAGGAGGAAACTACAGCAGCTGCAAATGTCAGAGCCAAAGAAGTATGTTACGTCTTTGATTTAGAGAGAAAAAGAGAGTGAATCAGCTGACTTGGAGCCATCAAAAAGACCTTCAGGCTTAATAATACATGTTTCTAAAGGGAAAGGCAGGAAACTACAGTTTGTTGTTCTAAATTGCATTTAGGATTAAATAAAATGACATATAAAGAGCCCCTTGTACATTCTCTGAAACATAGTATTTGCTCAATCAATATCTGTTCCATTTTCCCAGAGAGTGGATGTAAAAATGACTTAATCAACAAATGTGTATTAGAAACTTAGGACTGCAAGATGTATTCTTGATAAAAACAAGCACACAAATACTATAAAACAAGGCTCTTGCCTGTAGAGATTGGTTACTCTTATCAGGGAGATAGGAAATGAAATTTAACTCCATCATGGTAGTATTTAAGAACCAAATGAATTCAAGAAAGTGGTGTGATACCTCTGTCAATGACAAGTTATTGTTGGGCTTAAGAGTTTAAATGACTTTACAAAATACATCAAATAGGCCCTCATACAGACTACTGGTCAGGTTTGTTATTTTTGTTTTTTTCTTTGTATTTATTTTGTTGTTGTTGTTGCTTTTAAATGGGCCAGTATCATATTCTCCAGTCTCTCAACAAAACACCAATTTTTCTTAGTCACTAAATAAAATTCCTTTTATTCCCTAAAGATGCCCAGACCTATATCCTTTGGTGTAGAAGAGAATGATGAGGGGTGTGTGTGTGTCCCTGACATCCTGACATCTGGTCAGTGAGCTTGCAAGGTTCAAGTACGTACTTTGCATCCCTCATTTTGAGATATGACAGTACTTTAAGTGGTAGGGGAGAGGATCCCCAAACTATAAAAGCCACCTGACTGTGATTTAGGAAGGAACAGTTTCAACGTGTTGAACTGATATGACTCTAAGCTGTAGGTATTTCTGGACTCAAAAGAGAAGCAGAATGATGAGAAAAGCAGTCTTACTTTGGTGACTGTGGCACAGAGGCTGGCACTAAGGAAATGTCACTTGAGCTGTCAGGAAGTTGGGGCCTCATTAGAAGAGTGAAGACAACTTCTGACTGTATTGTAGATTTTCTGGAAAAAAAAAAAAGAAACTCTCTCGTAAAGAATTTTCATGCCTTACAGCTGCGGGAAGTGACACTTCAACAGTGACCACAGGGAAACAAATCAATCCAAAACCTGAGAGTTCAGGATGACATTGGTACTTAGCTGCTATCTTCAGCAATCACGTCTAAGGATCTCCTTGTACCAGACACTGAAAATCATTTCTGGTATCTACCAAGGAGACATGTATTATGCTCTGAGCCATCAGAGGGTAAGAAATGAGATGAGGCAGGGACCAACTCTCACTTTGTTTCCGAACTACTTCCAGTAGCTTCCATATCAATGTAATCAAAAGATATAAACTTGGTAGACTCATGGAATGATACCTCAGGGTGCTCTCAGAAAGGAGGTAGAATAACTTACTGACAACCATGTGGTGTAAGAAGCCACAAGGAAATTTTAGATTCTGGGAAGATTATAAACTATGGAAAAGTAGGATTCAGGCTCTACCTTTAGGTGAGATTTTCATGGAGTGTTAGCCACATAATATTCACATATACAACATGTGAATTGTTCACTAAACCCCTCAGCTGTAGTGAAGGAATGAGAATAACTATTCTGACTGCACAGATCAGCTGCTTTTTCTGAAGAAGTCTACTCCTAAATTTTTTTCTCTTTGTTTTTCAAATGTTTATTCATTTTTGAGAGAGAGTATGAGTAAGGGGGGGAAGGAGGGTCAAAGAGAGAGGCGACAGAGGATCCGAAGCAGGCTCCACGCTGACAGCAGTAAGGCGGATGCAGGCTCAAACCCAGGAACCCCAAGATCATGACCTGAGCCGAAGTGGAATGTTCAACCGACTGAGCCACGCAGGCGCCCCTCTTTCTTTTTTTTTTTAATCTTATTTTTTCTAAAAATGAAATCTACTCTAGATTCAACACTCAAACAAGCTCATTAGGAAAAAGAGAACGAGATATGAGTTGTTCTAGGGTTAATTTGTCAAGTGCAGTGCCCTAACATTCTCAGCAAAGCATCAAAAGGCACAAGATAGTCTCTTTTATGATTACAAAAAAATATGAATTGGCTTCTGCATGTTAAACACAGTTTTTGTATCACTGAATACCCAGGTTATTTTGCTGCAGATGTAACCAGATTTAATCCACTTTCTCCTGGCACACTGAATGTTAATCTTTCCACCATGGGAAACTGAAGGTTCTTCATGGGAAGTTTGACATTTCATTACTTCGGTTTAATTTTGTGCCCTTGAAAAATATGCCCCTTCAAAAATATAAACCACCTACAGAATAGTAGATGTTCTCATTTTAGCATCTACTATTACACAGTCTTAGACTTAAAATCATTGGTGAGGTACCTATGACCAATTACTGCCATTTGGCCCTAAGAATAACTTTATAGGACTTGAGCTGAGTGTTCAAATACAGATATGGTTTTTGCTATATATTGTGCAACAAGGCTCCCCAAACCTTAGTAGTTAAAACAATAACTATTTGGTCATCTCTTGCAATTCTGTGGGTTTATTGTGGCCCTCTGTGTAGTGTTTCTGCTCGATGTGATGTGGACAGTTTTTCTGCTCCATTGCGTCTGACAGAATCATCTAAGGCGGCTTACTTCCACTGTTGGCTGCTGGTTTGGGCTTTGCTGGGAACTCAGTGGGGATTGTTGATTTCTATGCTTCTGTTCTCCCAATGTGTCCTGTCCCTGAAGCTTGGGCTCCTCAAAGGATAGCCACTTGGATTTCAAGAGGAAATGTACCAGATGGGATTGGACTACACAAGGGTTTGGTTCATTGGGGCCCATTTTTATAGACTAGCAAACACAAGTTGGATTGCTTACAAATATCCCCTATGTCTATATCGCAGAATCACTGTACGTGGTACTGTACACAAGATACTAAAATCGAGATTGCCCATGCTACATTCAATACTGTGCCCCACCTAATAGGAGATAAGCAAGATACCCTATTTATTTAAATGATTCATTGAACATTTTCATAATTTTATTTGAAAATGTGAATTAACATCAGTGACGGTTTACTTACTTATGATATTTGATAGTTTTCTCACTTGTGCCTGAACCTCAGTATATTGAGAAAATGTAACTAGAGCTATGCCTTGGGATGTCAAAAATGTCATCTTACTGTAGCCCATGCTATAGGGAATCTTAGAATCCATCTAAGTCACCTCCCATATTTCTGCAGGAAAAATCTGAGAACCGTGAGGTCATAATTTGCTCAAATACCTCTTCCCCGCTTCTGTTAGTGCTGCTTCTCTGTCATTTGCTTTATGTATTGTGGCTCGGATATGACTTTATTTGCAATCCAAGTCAATAAAATAAAGTTTGAAAAAGAGGCAATATAGATAGTGGATAAGAGCACAGGTTGTGGGGCCAGACTGCCTTAAGCTATGACTTAAATTCTGTGCCTCAGTTTCCTCATTTGTTTTATAAGGGAAACTAACAGTATCTGCCTTAAAGAATTTTTATGGGGATTGCTTGAGTTTATATTGATAAAATGCTTAGAACTGCTCCTGGCACATGAATAATATTATGTAAATGTTAGGGAACTAAATGCTTTGCCCTAGAGATAAAGGAAAATGCAAAGAAACATCAGACATGTTAGCTTATTGTTCAAATTCGGATTCTAATAGTGACCTGTTTCCCTTAATGATATTGTGCTTTTAGCCATGAAGACAGTCTCCTTAAGTAGAACTGTCTTAAAAACTATCACCTGCCCCTACTAATAGTAAAATATTTCATCGTAAGCCTTAATTTTCAGTTAGGATGCCATAGACTTTAAGTAACTCAGAACCCTATTCAGTAGCCTCAAAAGGTAAGGGGTATCTTTTCTGCTGTCCCAGAGTAAATTCCAAAGTCATAGTCATGCCTCGACTTCCTGTTTATAGGCCTCCATAGGTCACTTACCGTCTACCTCATCCCAACTTCTTGGCTTATTCAGGTGTGTAAGCATCTCACTGTAGCTCCTGGAGTTACAATTGGAGGTATTCCAATGCCACCCCCCTCCCCCAGGCCTTTCTGGGTGTGGGTTCTGCCACACTTTCTCAGGTCCTTGTCTACCACGATTTCCGTTATACCATGTAACATGCTGATGGTGTTCAGTCATCCTCCATGAGGCTTGTTAACACCATAGCCTTCACCACCGTATGAAAGAATAAGTCCCTTCATTTTTCAGATTTCCCCTGAACCTCTAGAGTCTCTGTCACTTGCCACCACTATTCCCAGACTTGGCCCAGGGGCCAGGCTCTAGGATACTTCTCTGGGATATCCAAAGCTAACCTCTTTCTCCCCCACCCAGGTGATCTTTATTGTCAAGTAGGGGTAGCTGCCTTTTCACTTAACTTATTTCTAGTCTTATATTTACAGCCCCAACTATAAACTAGTTTCCTTTAGGGATTTGTCTTTTGCATATGAAAATGCTCCGCTTTCTTTGTGTGTGGGGCAGCGAGTTGTCAGAACATGGTTACTGGATGTGGGCAAAGGTAGCACAATAAGGAATGAATGATAAATATCTCAACTAATATTTCCTAACTTTAACTGGACCAACTAATGCAGTCACTTTCAGGCCAACGGAAAATAAACAGAAGAATTAAAAGTAAGAAAAGAGTTAAATATTATCAGGACAACAATATAGACGATACCTCAAACCTATGTATTAACTCAAAGAGTTGCAGACAGTTGCTATAAAAATTCAAGATTTATTTCAGGGCTAAGTGGTTAAGGAACGCCTTATGGCGAAAGTGGGATTTTTATCTGGGTCGTGAACAATGAGTAGGAGTTGAAGGAGAACAGAGGATCTCTCAGGGTACATGTCTAGAGGAGGAATAGCAAGAGTAATCCCATAAGGCCTGGATATTATAAAGTGTGTTTGGACAGTAACTACCTGCAATTGCAAATTTACAGAGATCAATCAGAGCTGGGATTCTGAAGAAAGTTAGAAAAGAAGATGAAATTTAATGTATGCTATAAAAGATGAGTGACTTTCCTAAGGTGATCAAGCCAGGAAACATTCATGTTCTAAGTAAAGGGAATATTGGGGATATAGACACAGAAACGATAAGAATTTAGGAAGATTCAGAGAATAGAGAGTGCTCTACTTTTAGTACAGTAGTACAGTGTAGTACTTTTAGTACTTTAGTACTACATGGATCAAGAAGCTATGCAGTTTAGGCCTGGATCAGGAAGGTCTCAGATTCCTTAAAAATTGGACAGTGGCACCAGTTAATTTTAGGAACAGACCTAGACATGGCTATCTCTTCTGCCTACATTATGTAGGCTGTAATATAATCAAATGACCCTTAGTCTAACTATAAGGGATGCTGGGAAATGTGGTCTTTCTGGGTACCCGGGAAGAAGCAGAGCGGTAATATATGTGCCCTTCCCGCGAACTGTTTATATGTAAAATAATGCTCTCTGAGAAGAGGACAATGAAAGATATTTCCAATAAAAGTTGTGGTTTTTGGTGCAAATAAGTCTATTTCTAGGAAAATCACATGTGCTCATAAACAGCAAAGATAACTTTTGCAAGCTGACGTGAAGTTCCTCTACTTACATATTTTGCTCTCACCAACGTCCCAGCGTGGACATATAGTTAAAGCGAAAAAAGTAATAACATGGACACTAGCACTCTTTGTTTTGTGTTCAGTGGGGATCGTATAAAAGATGATGGTCAATCTTGATTCGATATAGCCATTAAGTTAAATCATCTTATAGGCGGTTGATTTTTTTTTAATCATATCGTTTGAAGCTGACTATTTGCCTAATTACTTAATGGAGTCTGATATTTAAGACTACTCTTGCTTGGGAATTAGTCATGTTTGGGTTGGTTACCCTCAATAAGGTTTCCTTTTAACGTTATTGAACTTCAAAAATTCTGCTTGTGTTCTTAATACCACCACAGAATTCTTTTCTCATCATTTAGCCCTAAACCAGAGGGCTTTAATATCCACATGGATACCCTACTTAAGATTCTAGTTAAATAATTTCTTGACTTTCTCAAATCTAATGGCCTTTCAGCCCAGTAACTGTTCTGCTGCTACTGCCTTTTGTCTTTGGCTTAGTAGACTGCCAGGAACATACTAGATGCTCAATAAACATTCAGTGGATGAATAAATGGATTGATATTAGGTGCTGCATAAATACAGAAGTAAATATATATGAATTGTTTTTTGTATCAACCCGATTATTTATCTTTTTGGATTTTGATTGGAAATGCAGTCCTCCCCAGCACTTTCCGTGTCATTTAAGGGATGCTGACTCCAATGCAAGTTTCAGAGATTGGTTCAGATCAATCTGTGACAATTTTGGTAATCCTACACCCTTGTCAATGATTGACTATAGAATAATGCCATGAACAAATTCTCAACAAAGACTTGAGGAAAGGATTATGAGAGCATCTTAAGAAAGTTTTTCTTTGTTCTTAGAGGAGAAATTAGAAGCCACTTTTACTTTCTTCCACTGGGAGTGATTAAGAACACATGTTGTCCTAGTTGCTTGCTGGTAGCAGCTAATTTGTGACCCAAGGAAGCCACATTGAGGACAAAGTCTCTCCATGGAGGACAATCAAGCCTGGAATGTACCCAAGAAACAAAGCCAGAGCTGGGGTTCTACCATGTGAGAAATTTCCACCGCCCCCCCATCCTACTTCTGCACCTCCACTTGTGTAAGCCAATTCTATTGTTTACGCCAGTGTGAATAGTATTGCAGATTACTTAATATCAAAACTACCATCGTGCTACAGAATTCCTAGCCAACTAGAAAAATTAGATGCTGACTTTAAAAGAAGAAAATAAAGCTTCCCTCTCTTACTGCCCTATAGGGATTGAGAATATACTTTTTTGTCTATGTATGACCAGCAAATAAAAAAACATAGATATTTGAATAATCCAATGTAAATTGACAACTAAGTTGTTGTGTTTCAGGGGAAGGTACTTTTTGGCAGTTCAGAACAAATATCTTTGCTTGAAAGATTCCATTTTACCCTCTGTGGGTAGAAAATCAGGATGACTGCTCTTGCTTCTGTTTGGCACCTTCAGGAGTTAGTTTGTATTTCCTTAACATAAAAAAATTTCAACACAGAGATTTCTCTGGTTTCCTGCCGAGTTTCACTTGCTTAAGGACAGCTGGATCAGGCCCGGTGTGAATGTGTGCTTTGAATTGCCATAGTTTATAATGAGCTTTAGGAATTTACATAATTTGCAAAGTTGGCTCATTACATTTTCTATTCTGTTACATCATTTAGTGAAAAAAAATCTGTTTTTCTTTTATTTGAACAGACAGTTCTTATTATATTATAATTAGTTTTTAACAAAAACAAAAATAAATTGTCAATGGGTGTATTGTAGCCCAAAGCAACAGGGATGGATACCATTCTGAGAGAAGTCTCAATACTAAATGTTGACAGAGGTTCTATCAAGTCATTTGTTTTTGACATTTTTCATAATTAACATTTTATGACATAGCAAGGGCTGTGTATGTAAGTTTGTGGTATTTGGAGTCTATTTTTTGAAAGAAAGAATAAAAATGTATGTGCAAATTAATGAAGATAAAGTGGAAATCCTTGTCCTAGAAATGTGTGCTGGAGTTAACTACTTGCTTATCAGACCCAATTTGACTCTAGGCTTCTGATTGTCCAAGGAAAAGTACACAACGGAAACATAGTAAACATATTTTTCTTATGTTTACTGTAATAGGATGCGTGAGAGTTGAAATATATATTTTTCCCAAGTACCAAGTTTCAAAAGGAACTTATCACATGGATAGTTTCACTCTGGGTAGATTTTACCAAAAATATAACCACGTGGTTAGTATTTATATCAATCTTCAATAAAAATTAATGGCATCATAATTAATTATAAATCTCTTGGCATTGATAAGGGAGCAAAAATAATATCTTCCAGATATATCATTCTCTTATGATCAGGTTTTTATAGGCATTAAATCAAATTTTATTTTCTGTCATGGAATCCTCTAAAGTATAATTGGGTTTTTGATAAGAACTAGAGAAAGATAATTTGAAAATAAAATTCCTCACAGGGATCTGAAGTACAGATCTCCTAGGGTGCTGAAAAGTCAATAACAGATTTTAAAAATCAGACTTATGATGGAATTCTGTCTTTAATAATTATTCCATGTAGGCACACCTGGGTGGCTCAGCTAAGCATCTGAATTTGGCTCAGGTCATGATTTTGTCCTCTGTGAGTTAGAGCCCCATGTTGGGCTCTGTGCTGACAGCTCAGAGCCTGGAGCCTGCTTTGGATTCTTGTCTCCTTCTGTCTCTCTCTGCTCTCTGTCCCCTGCTCGCATTCTCTCTCTCTCAAAAATAAATAAACATTAAAATTTTTTTGAAAAAGAATTATTCCATGTATTTAAAAAAAATGGGATGGAGTTGAATTCCCTCAGGAAGTAGTTTTTGACATATATTGATGACCAGATTAAGGGTTTCTATTACTATATTAATGGTTTAAAATTCGCCATATAGAATATTACATTCTGTATTCCACAAAAGAAATGGTAAGGTTCTGAGGTAAAAGTGTCCGTTGTTTTATTAAAAACAAATTACTACAAAAGAATTCAGAGTAAATAATGAATGCAGAATGCTATGAAGTAAATTACTCTGTCCTGAAGGGTTGGTGTTTGGAGTTGCAGCTCCATTGCTAATAGTAGTTACGCCCTGGGACAAGTAACTTGGCAGTCTGCTATTTCTAGCTGATCCAGCCATCCTTACTAAACTTCAGATCCTTCTGCATTATGTTCTTCCACCCTGGCCAGGCGCCTAGCCAGCTCCCAGACCCACAGGTTAGGCAGCGTGGTCCCCATTCTCCTCTCCTTCCTTCCCCAGGCTTCTGGAAGACTCATCCTTTCTAGCATCCTTCCCTCCCCTGTGTTCCATAGCCACCAGATTTCTCAAGGGTCTCACTCTGGTTGTCCTCTCTTTTCTCCTTATGTCTTCAACCTCTCCCTTAGTGGCCTCCTCAATTGCATTCGACATAATGAACTTTCTAATGTAGAAACAAAGGGTGTTTTAACTTCTTGTTCTCTGGCCTTCCCATCATGGCAGTGATTTTTAAAGTCGAATCCACACTTAGTATCTCTAATTCCTGTACCTCTCCTGACTCTGCAAACCTTGCCATCTGGTTTCTGCTGCATTATTTTCCTGAATCTATTTTCATCAAGGTCATCTATGACTTCTGTGTTGTTCTTTTTTTGTTGTTGTTTTTTTAAGTTTATTTACTTTGAGAGAGACAGAGACAGAGACAGCACCAGTGAGGGAGGATCAGAGAAAGAGGTGGATAAAGAGAATTCCAAGCAGGCTCAGTGCAGAGCCTGATATAAGCCTCAAACCCATGAAGTCGTGAGATCATGACCTGGACTGAACCCAGGAATTAAAAGCTTAACTGACTGAGGCACCCAGGTGCCCCTGTGTTGTTCTTTCTTAATTGTTGAGCCTCATCTTGCAGGCTTTATCTTTGCCTTTTCTTGGAACATGTTTCTTTTCTTTAGCTTCTAGTCCTTCTGTTAATCCTCCTGCATTTCCTTTGTGGCCTTCCTTCCTTTATCTACCCCTTCAATATAGACTGCTTGTTCTCTTATAGAGTTGTCTCCAGTCTCATCCCTTGGCCTTTTTATTAGACTCCATCTCTTTTCCTCTTGCTTTCTGACTGATGTGACTAAAATACCTCTGTGATTATATCAGCTTCCTGCTCGAAAATTCTCCATAAATTTTCCCTATGGCCTGCAAACAGCCTGATCTTAGCCCGACAGTCAGATTTGCCATAATCAGCTTTTACCCTACCACACAAAACCTATTTTCTTTTTAATGTGCCTTCTTTCCTATTTCAGATTACACTCCCCTCACTTTTTCTGTTATTTTAATTAGGATCAACTCACTTACATGGAAATGAGCATTGTGCTATATGTTCTATAGATGTAACTAACAATAACATGAATATGGATCCTGAATTCATGTACATGAAATTCAGGTTAAATACCCAAGGACTTGTCCAAATCATACCTATAAACTCAAATCCTGGATCAAAGGGAAACTTCCTACCCTCTTCATAATCCCAATTTCTATCTAGAGTAAATATGGATTTTCTCTAAAATCACATATATTTTTAAAGTATTTATAGTAACATACATGATACAGTACTGATCAGGCAGTATACAGTATATACAGGCACGATATAGTACTATCCATGATGTGTGTGTGTGTGTGTGTGTGTGTGTGTGTGTGTGTGTGTGTATAGATACTTTAATGAAGAGATATAGGAAGGACCAATAAGAAAGGATGTAATCATTAGGGAAGCGGGTTTGTTGACTAAGCACCAAATCTCACCATCATTTGTGATTCGTTACCATCAGTACATTGAAGTGGGTGACGAATGCATATTCTCCCCTATTACTTCGGTATTCTGCCTCCAACCCTAGGTTCCCATGACACCGTCTGTTCAGGGGTGTCAGCAAATGCTTCTTTCTGTTGAGTTTTCTTCATCTCAGATCACTAGGCTGGGTCTAGAATAAGCCCAAGAAGACATTATCTGACATGACCCAAATCCTCCACAAGAGACATGCCTCCCAAATAGAGAGGGCAGCCCTCCATTCTGAAACTACAGATAAAATAAAGAACATGATAAAATGTCTTTGAAAAATCTTTCATTTTGTTAAAAAAATATTGAGCATAGAAAGAAGGCAGAATCCTATAAGAAAAACAAGCTCCATGCTAAAAGTTGGCGGTCATAGTTGCAGAATTATGTGTAAATATATGCAATTACCTTTATAGATTTCTAATATCCTATTGGTGAATATATTTTTCCACAAAAGCAATCAAAACAGGAGCCAAGAAAAAGTTGTTTGACCTAAACCAAATGATTTTATCTAATAAACAAACAAACAAACAAACAAACATCAAACAGGGCACCTTGGGTGGCTCAGTCGGTTAAGCGTCACACTCTCGATTTTGGCTCAGATTGTGAGACTGAGCCCCACGTGGAGGGCTCTGCACTGACAGTGTAGAGCCTGCTTGGGATTCCTTCTCTTTCCCTCTCCCTCCCCGCCCCTCCCCTGCTCTGTCTCTCAAAATAAAATAAAATAAACTTAAAAAAATCAAACATGCTGCTTCGTACCCTTCTTCACTGTATTTGATCTATGCTTTTTGCTGAAATCTCTTCAGATACTATATGGTATCTGTGATTTTTATATATTTGCAGGTGTTTATACGCTGCATACAATGAGATGGTGTACATTTTATTTTATGAAAAAATAAAAATGTATTAAGGCATGATAAAAATAAAGAGTTACTACAGAGAATAACAAGGGAAGACGGACACTTAGTCACTCTCAGAGTTTCAGGTAGATGGTGTACTAGTATTCACAGAAAGAAAAATAATTGTTATAAAACATGTCTCACAAAAATGTCTTACATGCAAAATTTATTTATTCTTTAATGTTTTATTTATTTTTGAGAGAGAGAGAGAGCAGAAACGGGAGAGGGGCAGAGCGAGAGAGGGACACAGAATCAGAAACAGGTTCCAGGCTCTGAGCTGCCAGCACGGAGCCCGACGCTGGCCGAACTCACAAGCCGCGAGATCATGACCTGAGCCGAAGTCCGACGCTTTACCAACTGAGCCACCCAGACACCCCCGAAATTTATTTTTAAAACCAAACCTATCTTGCAGACCTCAGGAGGCAAAGTAAATGTCTCTAAGTCAACAAATCAGCGAATCTTAAAAGATTCAAAAATTCTACGAGAAAAAAATGAACTTTTGCTACACCCAGCAATAGTAACCTAAGGTACGGTTGATTCATCATAGTAATCAGGTCCTTCTCTATCTTCGCAATTAGGAGGAGGGCTGTGCAACACTGAAGAAGTGGAAGCCATGGTCACTGAGTTCAGGAGGCTGACTTATCCATTCAGTTTGGGCAGAAAGGCACACATGATTTGGTTACTGAACAAAACAGAACAGATTAAATTGGGTTAAATAAGCAGTGTGGAAAGAAATCGTATATTTTTAAACTTTAGTATCGCGATAGTTTTCATTTGTATAGTATTTTTTACTCTGTCCAATCTGGGAGGATATTGCTTTTGTAAAATGAGGCGTTGGAAACTAAGGGATGGAGCTGCATAGCTAATGATGATAATGGGATTAGCACTTAATTTTCCTGATTCCTAATCAGTTGCCTCATTCACTCATTTATTTACACTCATTTTGTTCACATTTTATTCTCTATTAGTTAATTGAAAATACCATCATATACCAGCAAATAATACAAAGCTGGTAAATAGATATGAAAAAAATTAGCTTAATTCAACCACAGATATAAATGGCCAGTATCCAGACAGCCAGGTGAGTCTGAAACATTTTGATAATCTACCATAGCTGTTTCTTACCTACGCAGTAGCCCCCCTTTATCAGCAGAGGATATGTTCCAAGACCCCCACTGGATATTTGAAACTACCCACAGTACTGAACTCTATATAGAGTATGTGTAGTATGCTTTTATACCTGTACATACATCCCTATGATAAGGTTTAACTTGTTAATTAGGCACAGTAACAGATTAACCATAATAAAATATAACAGTTCTAGCAATAGACTGTAATATAAGCTATGCGAATGTGGTCTCTCTCTAAATATTTTATTGTACTATACTTACTCCTCTTTCTTCTTATGTTGATGTGAGATGATAAAATGCTTACTTGATGAGGTGAAGTGGGGTAAAGGACGTAGACGTTGTGACATACCATTAGGCTACTCTTGACCTTCTGGATTTATCAGAGAGAATCATCTAAGTCCAGACTGCAATAGACCACAGGTCATTGAAACACAAGAAAGTGAAACAGGAAAAGGGGGAATTATTGTATTTTTTGAAGCTGTTAAGGTTCCCATTTATCCATCTTCCTAAATGAATGGCTGATATTTATCGAAATCTTATTTTATTTTAAGCAGGATTGTAAACACTTTATTATTTCTCTTCAATCTCAAAAACCCCCAAGAGGTAGCACTTACTACCTCCATGTAGCAGATGAGGAAACAGAGCAAGATTGAAGAATTTGTCCGAGGCTACTCAAATAATAGATATCAGAATTGGGGTTTAAATGAGTGGTGATTTTGAATGTCATCATCGGTTAGGGAATGCCTAACTCCAGACCCAGTGCCATGTTGCTTCAAATGAGATGTAGAGCAGTTTGGTCTCATTATAACAATTCTCTGTATTAATATTACCCTCTCTGAGAAGTTGACAAGTACTCTGAAGAAATTAGCTAATTAACCATCATGTCAATTATATTGTATTATTGTTCTTTTAATGAAAAGGATCATGAGCTTTCTCAAAGCCAGCTTAGTGGGAGCGTCAAAAAGAAAATATCGAACAAATTTCTCAAACTAAGAATTCTCTCACACAGATTTAAGGAGTTAGATTGAAGCTAATTATAAATCCATGACATTTTTATTTACCTTGGTGTAAGAAGTCATCCCTCCCCCTCTCCTCCACCCAATGCTATTCTACATGACTAATGAGTTAATTTAAGAACTGATGCTTCATCTGAGACAGGGCAATGAAAGATATATAGGAATCAGAGTTAGGTGGCAGGTGTCTAAACAATGCCTGATTAGTTGAAATGTGTTTTCCTTCAAATATATATTAGCATAAAGTGTCAAATAGCCTCAGAAGTCAAAAACACCCAGGCAGTTTTCAAAGCTAATGAGTGAAGGCATATTTCTAGGGTTCCATCATTATAAAAATGAATGATTACTTAGTGAGGGGAGAACAACCAGATTTATTTATTTTATCGGGGGGGCAAATATCTTCACCCCGAGCATTAAAAACAATCATCTCTGAGATGCACAAAAGGATTTACTCATTGCTGCTGTGGCTTTTTGCTCTGAAATGAGTACTTCCTTCTGGAAGTAGAGAACCCAGTCAGCAAACATGAGAGAAGAAAATGGCCTCAGATTTACCCATTACTAAAGTGGTACAGAATGCCTGAGTAAGTGTTACAGACCAAATGTGTCCCTCCCAAATTCGTATGTTGAAACATTGTGTTTCTGATATGATGGTACTAGAAGACAGAGAATTAGAGGAGGATTAGGATTAGATGAGGGTGAAACCCTCACAAATGATATTAGTGCCCTTTTTTTAAAAAGTTTTTCTTTATTTTTTGAAAGAGAGAGCACACACACAAGCCGGGGAGGGACAGAGAGAGAGGGAGAGAGGGAATCCAAAGCAGGCTCCACATTGTCAGTGTAGAGCCTGATGCAGGGCTCAAACCCATAAACTCTGAGATCATGACCTGAGCTGAAACCAAGAGTCAGACACTTAACCGCCTGAGCCACCCAGGTGCCCCTGGATTAGTGCCATTGTATAAAAGTCTTGAGAGAGCTTGCTTCCTCTCTGCTGTCATGTGAGGATAAAATGAGAAGCTGGAAGCCTGCAGTCCAGAAGAGGGATCTCACCAGAACCCAACAGTGCTGGCACCACGATCTTATTCTCCCAGCCTCCAAAACTATGAGAAATAAATACCACTTGTTTAAGCCACACATTCTGTCATACTTTGTATTAGCAGCCCAAACTAAGATAGTAAAGTCTGCCTCCAGGATGGCATCCTCCCCAAGGTGCACTGCCCTTCTTAGCTGGCATCCCCCCTAGGTCCACTGTGCTTCTTAGCTGGCATCCCCCCTAGGTCCACTGTGCTTCTTAGCTGGCATCCCTCCTAGGTGCTCTGCACATCTTAGCTAGCATCTCTACTGAAAGAGAGATTCAAGAGCCACCGGCATCTGCATCACCATTAAAATGTATATTCAGTGCCCCTTCTAGTCCAAGTGAATCAAAATCAAATGGGATTTCTATTCCAGGCTATCCTTGCTTCTCCCCTGTCCCCAAGAGGTTCTGAATCAGTGGTATAGTGCTCTTTTAAAATACACATGCCTGGCCCACTACACCCGCTTCTAGTTCAGTGCGGGAGCCTATCTCCTATTCATGTGTTTTTCTTCTTTGTAAGAACCTAAAATCAAATCAAATCCAACAACTGTAGGGACAGACCTATAGAATGAATCTTCTCTTTTGCAAATGATGATTTTCACGAATCCATTCCATGGTAGTGTATAATACCCTGACATAATTTCTAGCTTTCACTACAATGCATAGATACGATGAGTTTTATGTAATTCATTGTCCCTGGGTCTTCCTGGCCAGACATTTAAAGCTAACATCCTGTCGGATTCTAAATATCTTCTAATACTTCCAGAAGAGATGATGCATGCTAAATTTTCATGCATACATTCAAATGTGTACTGAGAATGGTTCCCCAGGGAGATACTGCATGAAACTCAAAGAGTTACATAATTTAATAGATATTCTCATTTTCTTTTATATAATGAAAAACACTGATAACTTCAGAAAGATAAATAAAAACTCTTTGCTGCATAGACACTCTTCCTTAGTCCTTGATCAGAGGTTTACTAGGTGTTCTGAATTTTAAAGAAGGGTACAAAAATGGCAAATAATTCCAAGTATCCTTAAGAGGTCAATAAATTCATTTCTCTGAAATATAGAACTCCATTTATGCCTAGAACGAATTTTGTGATATTTCCACCAAATGAGGAGAGTTGTTTATTTATAACAAAAGATTGCAAATATTAGATGGTGACCCTTTTTTTGAAGTTTTTAGGAATATAAGATGCGTATCTGTGTATGTCTTGGTCTTTCACTGATAAGCATTGAAAATGAAAATTTCTGGGGCACCTGGGTGGCTCAGTTGGTTAAGCGGCCAACTTCAGCTCAGGTCATGATCTCATGGTCTGTGAGTTTGAGCCCCGCATCAGGCTCTGTGGTGATGGCTCAGAGCCTGGAGCCTGCTTCGGATTCTGTGTCTCCCTCTCTCTCTGCCCTTCCCCTGCTCACACTCTGTCTCTATGTCTCTCAAAAATAAATAAAAACGTTAAAAAAAAAGAAAATGAAAATTTCCATTGAGAACTGGGTAGTTATGTGGGGGAATCAGCTTATGGCCATTCTAACAAAATGACTGTGAACTTATATTTGAACATTAAATAAAATTAATCTCTGTTACTTTGAATGAGTTCAATATTACATAGAACACATACTTTTAAAATGTATTTCTATATCTTAATAGTTTAGCTTTTGTATATTATTTTTGGAAAAATGAAATTTAAGACATGTTTAATAAAAAGAGGTTTTCTTGTGGGGCACCTGGGTGGCTGAGTTGGTTACATGTTTGACTCTTAATTTCGGCTCAGGTCATGATCTCATGGTCGTGGGATTAGTCCCCACATGGGGCTGTGCACTGGGTGCGGAGCCTGCTTGTGATACCCTCTCTCTCTCTCTCTTCCCCCTGTTCCTCCTTTTTTCTCTTTCCTCAAAATAAATAAATAAACATTAAAAATTGTAAAAAGATTTTCATTAAGTTTGCTTTAGGAACAGAAGTATATATCAGGATGGAAAGGATTGTGACCACTCTTAATACTGCATTTAAAATAATAAAAGTGAAAAATTAATAAAAAATAAAATAAAATAATAATGATCCAATATATGTTCCAGACATCTACAACATAAAAGATAAAGAATTTTTGTGCTAGGTGTACATATAGTGCCATATAGTTTTTATTTGGTTGTTTTTTGTTTGTTTGTTTGTTTGTTTTTAAATACAGACCAATCACATATTTACTGGATTACATACCCTATCAATAGCTTTAAATGTTTCTTTTCATATTTTTTATAATTACATGCTATCTTTAATGTTTTAGTAATTTCATAATAAACTCTAGCCCTACTGAATTTTTTCCCTCAATGTGAAACTATTCTTTTTTAGGAACTTTTAAATTATTTTTCTTTTTTAAGAGAGACTAACACAGAGTTGACAATGACTGAAACTTTCCATAAGGCCCATTCTCTGATTTTAAGTGGAATATAATGATTCACAAAGTGTATTCTTAAATAGGGATAAATATATTCAGGAAATTTTCTCTCTTTTGTTCTTAAAATTCACAAATCCTTTTTCCTATATTTTGCTCCTAAAATTAACAACAACACCAAAAAAAAAAAAAAAATCCCATAGACATAAGAAACATTCTGAGGAGTCTTATGGTAGTAAAACCTCTTTAAATTTTCCTAAGTTTTTAAATTCCTTTGACCATGAAACTCCTTTACACAGAATGTTGGAAAGTGGTGTTAAAAAGAACCCCATCTTTTTAGTACCTCATGGACAATCCCAACTGAATGCCCGTGGGTTAGAGTTTAACTGTAATTAATGGTCCCTCTCATAGATGGAGTTGGTGGCACCTCTGATTCTCTTCTAAATTTGGAAAAGCTGGTATCAGTCTTTCAAGTTCAGCAGCAATAAGGCCTGCTAACTCAACACTTAACTCATTATAAAATAGTTGTCAGATGGCACTCCCTTTAGCTCAGTAATTCTCATCAGTTTTCACTCAACAGAATAAGGATGAAAAAGTCACCACAGACCGAGCAACATGCCATAAAGTCAAGTAATGTGATAGGAATATCTTTCATATCCTGAAAAAAAGAAGCCATAGCTACTCAGAGAGCATGCTTGAACACTATTGTGCGATATTTCGAGGAAAAAGGGAACCTTATAATTTTTGTTTCAGGATTTCTTATTTAAAGAGTATTGTGTCATCATTCAGCATGTATTTGTGGAGGGCTTTCTATTCACATGATGCCCAGTATGTGCCCGGAAGTGAACCGTGAAAGCCAGCCTACGCTTTCTTTCGTAGGGAAGTGGATCTTTCCTAAGCTAAGCACACTGCATGTCAGAAGTAACTGGATGGCTTTAGGGATACAGTCTATGGAAAATAACGTATTTTTCTTTTCTTCCCTAATGCTAATGAGAATCTAGGTCCTTGGCCTCATTAGCACTAAGTTTTCTGAGCTATAACCTAGCTCAATATTCCTAATAGAAGTGACAGCCTAGGAGAAATTAGAGGGGAAAGGTGAATTTTTGCATGTCATAAATAATTTCTGGGTGATGAATTTCAATCCTAAGAGTGTACTGTGCTTTGAAGAAATGTGCTAGTATAAAGGGGACCTAGAAAATGGTTGACTGATCATTATCAGATTCAAAATAGATGTGATGATGGACAGCAAAAGAAGTTTTCTCCTGCTAAAGAGAATGTTTCAAGAATTTGGAGACCATTTTATTTTCCCTCTCCTTAAATGACCATAGCCTCTTTTGGTGTTCTGAATCTTAGCGTAGTCAGGTTTAATCATTCTACTTCCTTGACCTTCCAATAATAATGGGAAATGAGAGGTAGAGTTGCTCACTTGTTACATAGTTCCAGAAGTAAATTTAATCACTAAAAATGTCAAAGTTACACATACTAATGACTCTTAATAGTAATCCTTAGCTCCGACCTCTTACCTGGGACTTTCAGAGGCTTACATGGCTCTTCCCCATCGCATCAAATCCAGAAATTCAAACCCAGAAGCAACAATCTTCCCCACTTCCATTGGCTCTATTCCCAAGAATCCATTTTCTGATGCTGATACCTCTGCTCTTTCAGGTTAAAGATATTGGACTCATCATTCAAGATAGTGGCTCTTGAATGCCACTTTTCCAATCCTCTAATCTCCTGCCGTTCTCTCACTCGAGTTCTATGTTAGTGTTCCTACTTCCATAGTCATTCCATGCAATTTTCTGCCTCCGAGCTTTGCTTGTGCTCTTTCCTGCTCCGGCGTATCTTCCATATGTGTTCCTACTCATCACAATCTAAACCGACCATCAGATCAATGACCTCAAACACATACTATTCTAGACTTTCTATGAAGTTCTACTTAGTTTTCTTTCTTTTTTTTTAAAAGTTGTTGTTGTTTTAATCCCAATATAGTTAACATACATGTGTTACGTTAGTTTCAGGTATATACTCTAGTGATTCAACAATTCCATACATCAGCCAGTGCTCATCATGACAAGTGCACTCCTTAATCCCTATCATCTGTTTCATGCATCCCCCACCCATCTCCCCTCTGGTAACTGTCAGTTTGCTCTCAATAGTTAAGAGTCTGTTCCGTGGCTTGTCTCTGTCTTTTTCCCGCCTTGCTTATTTGTTTTGTTTCTAAAATTCTACATATGAGTGAAATATGGTATTTGTCTTTTTCTGACTGGCTTATTTCGCTTAGCATAATATTCTCTAGCTCCATCTATGTCATTGCAAATGGCTGAATAATATTCCATTGTATGTACATACCACCTCTTCTTTATGCACTCATCTGTCAATAAACACTTGGGCTGCTTCCATTATTTGGGTACTGTAAATAATGCTATCTTAAATGTAGAGATGCATATATCCTTTTGCATCTGTGTTTTCATATTCTTTGGGTAAATACCCAATAGTGTGATTAGTAGATCATAGATTAGTGCTATTTTTAATTTTTTTGAGAAGCCTCCATACTGTCTTCCACAGTGACTGAATCAGTTTGCATTCCCACGAACAGTGCAGGAGGGTTCCTTTTTCTCCACCTTTTTCTCCATCCTTGCCAACATTTGTTCCTTCTTGAGTTTTTGATTCTAGCCATCCTGATAGGTGTGAGGTGATTGTCTGTGCTCGTTTTTTAACACTAACTCTTCTTCTTCCTGACTGATATGTGTTTTTATTTTAAAACTCTAAAGTGAGTGTATCTCCCAGGAGAGACACATGTCTCTCTTGGGCCCCTTTGGAAAGGAGTAATGAAATAGTTTCCTTTATTTACCATTATTGCTTATATTCCTCAATTAGAGAAGATTGGCTGGAGTAAAACCCTTGACCAAAATTTTTTAAATCTCATGTTCAAAAATTACCACTTAAACTATAAAGCAGCTATGTCATTGCTAAACATGACGACATAGTTTCCCCATGTGTTGGTTTGGACTGGATAAGATTCCTGGTCATTTTTTCCCATTCTACATCTGACACTTGCCTGAAATTTGTGCCTGTATTCAGAGCTGTGAGAGTTGGGATCTTGTATTTTTAAATGCTTACTTCCAAGCATATCTGCAATATTATTAATGAGGAATGGGCAATACTTTATGTTTCAGATTGGGGGGACATAATTCAAACACATTTAGCTCTATGAATAGCAAGATTTCCAAAATGCAATACTAAATAAAATCCAAACCTGGCACAGATTCGCCACATCTGAAGAAGATTCATTTATATTATAACCACAGATATGATTATTTCGTAGGCATAAAAAGGTAAGCACTTCAAAGCATTCTGAGATTCCCCTGTGAGAAAACTGTATTGCAAACTTATTACTTTGGGGGTAGCTGAGAGCTTCCATTGTATCTATAATATTTGATTTCCACTTGAACACAGGCAGCAAAAATGAGTTTGTAGAAGGTCTCTGAAGTAAATTTAGTCCGAGACATGATTAATATTAAGTGTTGTTGCTGGCTTTCTTTCAAAGGATATTTTTTCGACTAGGGGGTCATTTCTTCTGTATCCTGAAACATCATGTTTTTTTTTTAGATTTGTCAAAAAAAAAGATTTTAACAATTCAAGTTAGAATAATGTGATTTACACATATTAATGTAAATAGAACATGCGGCAAATAGGTTGTATTTATTAAGTAGACTCACATAGATTTTATGAAGAAGAAAAACATGTACTTCTAACTTAATATGATTTAAAATCAAAAACATTATCACTTTATTAGGCATATTGGATTAAAATTAAGAAATATCTTTTTTTTTCTTTTACCCAGGAAAATGTTAAGATATAAAATGCCTTCTTACATATTCAATAAGCTCGTCTCAAGAATGTGTCTAATCAGGATTTCTCAGCCTTCAATTTTCTCATTTGCAATGCCATTCTCATCTTCCCTTCTTCCTTCCCTTTGTTATTTGGCCTTAAAAAAATGACAAGATTCATATCTCTGTCCAACTGCTGAACTCTCATAAGTTTAAGACAGAAATGTTTTTATAGGGGAATCGTGGTGCTGTCACATTGATTTCAGGAAGCCTGTTCCATTCTGTTTTCCCTTTCTTTAAGATGACAACTTGAACAGGACGAGCGGCCACAGATGCTGGCACTCTGTGTCAGCCAAAGAACAGAGGACCGGACTTGGCGTGTGGGGAGGAGGTGTACAGAATGAGGACGGATGAGAGGAGGGGGAAGTAGGATTACAAAAACCACCTTTGGGAGAGAGGGCGATTGCTCCTTATAGACTGTAGTCTCCAGGTCACTTACACTAGAAATGTGATTTCAGAGAAGAGAATATTGTTCGTTAGTGAGCTGATGGCTTCAGTAGGAAAAGCATCTCAGGGACAAGATTTTCTCAAGTTTAGATTTCAGAACAAAAATATCCAATTTATTATTCTGATAGAGGTGTGTGTGTTGTGTGTACATATGCATGCTTGTGAGTGAATGTGCACATGGGGTTAACATTTTATTTTGCTTGATGAGTTTGATGAAATAATTCATGCCTCTCCATACATTTATTAAAAAATGAAAAAAATATCATTTTAACAAAAATGTAAGCTTTTGTTTTCTCGATTGTACTTTAACAACACACATATATTAAATATTCTTGCATTTGCCAAATTGAAAGAGATTTCATTCTGATGTCCTAAGTTTAGTAGCGGTATTCTATTTTATACCAAAACCTAGTCCTCCTCCTTGGGCACAAAGTTCCGTTGGAGGTGATTGTTTCAACTGTACTTTCCTCTCCTCAGCATGTCAACTCAGGTCCTAAGAGAAAAAAAAGAAAAAGAGGAGAAAGTTTTTCTCTTGCATACAAGAAATAGGAGAAGAGAAAGCTACAGAACATTAACAATAGCAGCAGTGATAATACTAATGCCAATAACTTTAACTCTTAATGTCTTCTGAGAACCTGTTTTTTGCTAGGCACAATGCTAAGTGGTCTATGCATATTATATTATATTATTGGTTCTCTTACAGGTTCACATGGCCAGTGCTATTATTAACTCCATTTTATAGTTGAGGAAGCTGAGGCAAAGACATTTTAAGAAACAGTCTTCAAATGCACAGCTGGCTGCAAACCCAGAAGACATACGTGTATAACTTGACTTTAGTGTCCATATATAATGTAAGACAAGTGCTTTCTACTGATAGATCTCCTTGAGTTTGGCCTGGAGAATGGATGTCATTCTAGTAGATTAAGTCTGGGAACGTTGAAGGAGAATGAGACTCCTAGGAACGTATGGCATTCTTTTCTCCCTCAGGCTTATTGAGGTATATAATTGGCATATAACAGGAATAACATTCTTTGAAGTAGTGGGTAGGGAATGAGTGCAGATTTGCGAGGTAATGGAGAATCCAGGCTGATCAAGCCCACTGTTTGTGCTGGGCAGGAACCAGTAACAGCATGTAACAGAACCTCGTTCTAGCCAGGGAGAAGAGCAAAAGAGACGGGAACAAAATTTCCTGAGAGTTTTTTTTTTTTTTTTTTGTACGTTCATTTCTCAACGCAGACACAAAATGTAGATAGATCACCCACTTGCCTCAGAGTACTATCCATAAGTTCTTGGCTCCAAGGTGCTTTCAAACATAGTGAGGATTTGAGAAATCTTTTGAAGCTAACGCAAGTTGCTTTGAAAATGTTGGTTCAAATACTTTAACTATAATAAAGGCTGCCCAGTTAGAAGTTTTTGTGATACTTTGCTTTTTTCTATCATAACAGAGGATAGAGGAGGGGGCAAAGTGCTGAAGATTATTCTATTGAAAGAGCAGGATATTCAAAATCCTCTTAAAAACTTAACAATATGTGATAGTTGTAAGGTCTCAATCTCGGAATTTAGGCAGACCTTATCATTGAAATGGCTGATCTGAAGTCTTGTTTTAATGTATAAATGTCAACCTGCTTCCTGGATTCATATACTCAGAGCCTTTACCCTAAAAGGATTAGAAGAAACTTTGAAATAAAAGATTCACTACGTCTTACAATTTCATCGTATGCCTCATGTTGCAGAAAATGTAATTACCTTCCAAATACCATATGTTACTTCAATCTACCAATTGTTAGCTTTGAGAATTGTGTTTAATCACCCTAATTTCTGCAGATTTGAACTTTGTAGAGTTATCCAAAGTTTTTCCTCCTGTTATGAGCATGCTTCTAGAGTTTTGGTCTAATAATTTCAGGATTTCTTTTCCAATATAAGCAAGTAGAACCTACCAAATGCTTCCTATATCTCAGGTACTACTCTAAATACGTTAGATTTGTTTAATTCATTTCATTCTCACAGGACCTGTGAGGTAGGTACTATTTCCCATTTTACTGAGAGATAAATGAAACACAAAATCTTAGTAACTAGCACAGTGGAGCATAACTAGTGCATATGAGAGCTTCGTGTTTAATCCAGGCAATTTGGCCTCGGGACTTTGTGCGTACCACTCTGCTGTCCTCTAACACTATGTTTCAATCTGTATGCCAAGCATATATGATGCTAAAGTATTTTACTTGGTATTTATGAGTACTTGTTTGTCTACAGCCTAGATAAGCAGCCCTGGATGTAATTTTTCTGAACAGTCTCATAGATACAGATGATATATCTGAAGGTGATTTTTAACTGTATCACTGGCCTGTGAAGGAAGCAATGTGAGATAGTTATCTATCGCTGCATAACAAATTATCCCCAAACTGGTGACTTAAAGCAACAAACATGTATTATCTCCCAGTTTCTGTGAGTCAGGAATCCGGGGACAGTTTAGCTCAGTGTCTCTAAGCTCAAGGTCTCTACTAGGATTTGTCATTAAGGTGTTGACTGGAGATGTGGTCTCATCTGCTTCAAAGCTCACATATGTGAGAGTTGGCAGTGCCCAGGTCCTGCTGGCTATTGGCCAGAGACATCAATTCTTTGTCACATGGACCTCTCCATAGGATAGTTTACAGCATGGCAGTTGCCTTCCCTCAGAGCAAACCAGCAAGAGAAGGCAACTCAAGACAGAAGACACAGTTTTCCTGTGACCATCACTCTTGCTGTATTTCATTTATTGGAAGCAAGTCAGTAAATCTCATCAAGAGTCTAGGGGAGGAGATTTCATGGGGCATAAATATCAAGAGGTGAGAGTCACTGGGCTCTATTTTTGAGGCTGCATGACAAGCAATGTGTCTCCTCTTGTCAGCTAAGTTAACTTAGAATTGCTATGGGGTAATGAAGGACCAGTGAATCTATTGTCTCCTTGCCTGTTTATATAGTTAATGGACACAGCAATTTTCTATTTAAAGCTTCTTTTTAAGGAAAAGGCTATTGTGTACCCTCCATTAACTTCACACCAATTTTGCTCAGTTGGCTGTGCTATGGTAAAGATGTTTTAATTATATCATTTCTGCTTCAGAGTGGCTGGTCTTCTTTGCAGAGATAGGAGAGCTTAGTGTTTTGGCAGAATTGACTGGTTAATTTGTTTATACAAGTAGTTAATTCAGGCAAGCCATGGACTTGACTGATCTGGATCCATTTAGTAATGCCTGTTTGCCTGAGTTAATCAGATGGCACGCTCATTTAGCTTTAGGTCGAAAAGGTCTGAGAAGCAGAGTGGGTTTTCCTTACCTAGTTTTCGGATCCAAAATAAGGGGAAATATAGGATTAACTGATACATACTTCAGGAATATAGCATATTATGAATTGTACTTTCCTATGTAAAATTATTTTTGATGAATGTTTATTCCTATCATGGAATGATATCAGATTTGAGTTTTAAAACGCATCCTTTCTCAAGGAACTATCAATTGTTATTCTTTTCCAAATGTTCTTTCAATGATATATGCAATTTTTTCTAGTTATCATTACACAATGGTCCTGATTTGAATGATGAATTGTTAACGGATCTGTTGATGTCACATTTGTTCCTATCTCAGATAATTTTTATTTCTTTGTGGAATTCACTGATTCATTAATTTGCCCATTTATTGATTCAGCCCTTGTTTATCAGATGCCTACTCTGGGCCAAACACAATTCTAAACACTTTGGTTCAACTCCAGCTTTTGTGTCTTTTTCAAGAAACCTTTACAAGTGTGAGAGTATTTAGTATCTTGCACTGGATTGATGTAGCAATACTCAATTCTTAATATTTTCATTTGCAAATGAACTTCAAATAATTATGTGATCTTTTCTATTGTTTCAGAAAAGCGGTTCTCTGAAAGAGTATTTTAAATGTCATCGAAAATTAATATATGATTTTCTAAGAACGGTGCTTCATATGGCGATAAATAAAAAGCTCAACACATCTAGAAATATAAATTACTCTCGTGAGAAAAGAACACAATTATTGATTGGATCCGAACCTTGATTATGAGTCAGTAGCAAATAGTAAAAGAGGGATAATGATCCATTACTAAATGGAAATAATTTAGCTTGATTATTTCTGCATTTTCAAGTGCAGCAAGATCAGCCACATGCAGACAAGTGGTACAGAGTTGTAAATTAAATGTAGTGATGTTGCGATTATACTTAAGATATCATAATCTCATTTAGTCCCACAGAGCCGAAAATATGAGCTCTCGTGAATAATAATCACCTTATGATTTTTTTTCCTAATAAGAAATTATACATAAGCCTCTGAATTCTCTTAAGATTGATAAGAATTGTCCCTTCTGTGCTCTTACTGTTGATGGTTGATATAGTTCCCTGTACATGAACACATAACATCTGACCTGATTCACCTTTACAGATGATAGATAGATAGATAGATAGATAGATAGATAGATAGATAGATAGATAGGGATGGCTAAACGGTTATATTGCGTGGTAGTCAAATGAAGTCTGATGGGTAGAATTAGCAAATTGTGAACTTGTTAGAATTTTAAGAGCAAATGTCGTTAAGATATGTATTTTTTTATAAAACCCTCAAATCATTCAATTAACAGTCCTTTAGGTCAAGAAAATCATTGGATGCTGAATTCCACTTTAAAAATTAAACGTTAAATTCTACAAGTGTCGCCTGAGAGCTGACTATTTGCAAATAAAATCCGGGTTTGTTTCACTGGGCTCCCGTGCCATTGAAATAATTGTTGTTCCACACATTGCATCCTTTCCCCCCATAATTCATCTCCTTGGATTGCATCTATTTCTGCTACTCTTTTTTTTTTTTTTTCACTCTAGTCCCTTCAGTATGAATCTTCCTTTCAACTCAGCAGCAATTTAGGGGCTCACTTCTCTTGTCCAAGCATGTTATTTCAAGTGAGTCCACGCATCACTCATGTGGCCCCGGCACATCTGTGAGACGCCAGCCCATGTGCTCCGCAGTCATAACAAAGCAGCTCCTTTCCACTGATAATATTGTGCAGGAGAAAGAAATCAATAGGGCCCCAGGCAAGCCTGAGGAAAAGAGTTAATTAAGGGATGTGGAAAAGAGAAGCATCATTGACAAGCTGCAAGATAAGTTTAAAAGGACTGTTTCCAAATGTATTTAAAATGAGTAAGGGGATGGAGGGAGGATAGGACACAGTGGTAGGAAACCATGCTCTAACTTTTCAAAGACACTGTCATGAATTTAATTTTTAAGTAAAGTATAGATAATGTAAATTGATATCAATGAATTTAAAGTCCCCTGATAATTCTGTGAGGACAATGTGCGTGAGGGACATTATTGATTCTACAGAAATCGTAGCATGTGATATCCATCATGGATTGTGTGTAGAGGCTAAGTTGAAGGAGTCATGATTGTTTCTACGTCATCGGAATCCCATAATCAGGTGATGGTTCTACCTCTCAAAGTTCGTTTTCATATTATTTGGAAGAAACTTGCTGTGGTGGGCAGTGTTATGTTTGTAAAGATTTTCAGTGGAATAGATTGCAATAAGCTTTCATCACATATGATTTCTAGGTATGAAGTAAGTGTGTGGGGAAATACATACAATTTGCATCTCCGTTCTTTACCATGTGCCTCATGATTCCAGTGGGACTGGAGATTGTATGTGATACCTGCTGACACTGAGTGCTGAGTTTGTAGAGACACCGCATATCAGTTAGTTGTCAGTGTAGACTAGATTTTCTTTTGGCATTCTAGACCAGACCCATTACAGAACTTATGCGGGAAACCCAAAGTGTACTTGAGTGTTTGCCGTTCTTGGTAACAAATTCTCTTCAGTGGTGAGGACAGGCAGATGGGAAGAATCTCAAAGTTTTTTGGGGAGCAGTTACAGATCCTCCTCCTCCCCCTCCCCTTCCCCCTCCCCCTTCCCTTCCCCCTCCTCCTCTTCTTTTCTTTTCTTCTTCTTCTTCTTCTTCTTCTTCTTCTTCTTCTTCTTCTTCTTCTTCTTCTTCTTCTTCTTCTTCTTCTTCTTCCTCCTCCTCCTCCTCCTCCTCCTCCTCCTCCTCCTCCTCTTCTTTTTAATGCTTTCTGAGGATCTTGAGTCATGTTGCTGGCACCGATAGAATCACATCTTTTGGGTATTTTTTTATTCATTTCTCCTCTTTTTGCTCCTTATCTGCCTCCTGCTGCATTTTCTTCAGCATCTGACATGTCAGAAACCAAAAATGCCTTTTTAGTACTAAGGATGTTTGCACTTGGTGTTCCTTCAGGTTTGAAAACCTTCCTCCAAACCTTTTGATGTGTACCTCCATCTTATCATCACTTTCTCAGAAAGATCTTGCCAAACCTCCTAGCTAACAGCATCCCTCTCCCAACCATTACTCTCAACCACCTCCCCTGATCTGTCATCTTCACAGAATATATCAGTAGTTGAAATCATCTTTTGTATCTATGTGTTTGTGTCTCCATACACGCATGTAGGTTCCTTGAAGCAAGGACTCTGTATTGGTAACCTTTATAAATCACCAAAGTCAGAATAGAGCTGGTTGAATCAATTAATATATAGCTCTCTCCAGAGACTGTGGTGTTAATTACAATAGCGATGCAAGCAGTCTGGGTCTAAGGATCCAGTTTGTGTGGGGGTGGTCCTCATAGGGCCAGCCAAGAGTGTGCTTGGCTTCACACAGGATAGAAATCAAACGTGAGCCAACAGGAGGTGAAAGCAGAGTTTCTTGAGGATATAGAGAGAGATACAGACAGAGCATCCAGGAGACTTGGCCAGGAAAAGTGAGAGTCTTGTCTTCATTATGGATCTGGGGGTTTTATTGACGAGTGTGGTCTAGTGCATATGTCCTCTCAGACATCCAGGAACTGGTCAGAATGAGGACAAGGTCCAGGTGTCCATCATCAATCACTTATTCCCTGAAGCCAGGGGTCTTCGCATTGAGATGTCTAGAGCCAGTATTTTGGAATACATATATGATATCTTCGTCCGATAATTCTCACCTGGTCCTTCCTTAAATGTTCTGTGTTCTAGAGAAATCATTCCCTCTTGGCCCTCATAAGGAGGACATACTCTATTTGCACTCTGAGGCTTGCATAGAGTGGGAGGGGATGCAGGTCCTAGCAAGAATAGAAGCTGAATAGTAAGCAAAGGAATAAAAAAACAAAACCAAACAAACAAAAACCAGCTCTTTCTCTCCTGGGGTCCCTTCGGTTTCCCTGTCTCAATACTATTTGCTTCAATATAATTGGGTGTATAGCTCAAATTTCTGTAGGAATACCAGACAAGGAACAGTTACCTCTGAGTAAGAATTTGGAGGAAGAGGGAGATTAAAGGAAGCTTCAAGGAGAATGTAACACTTGAACTGATATTAAAGAAGGAAAAGAAACAGTGGAGAAGTAGAAGAAATGTTTTCCAGGTTTGGGGAAATTATTACCTTAAACCAAGTAAATATGTGTGACAGGAGAGTAAGGGCATCTTGTAAGAAGGGAGAAATATAATTTAACAGTAGTTTAGATACAGTTGACCAAGAGGCTTAGATGCTAAGCTAAGATGAAATGGTTTTTTCCTGTGGGCAAAGATAACACTGCAAGTTGTATAGAAGACCAAATAGATTGACTCCTAGAATTAGTTTGGATTTTCAGAAGCATATTATTCTTACTGAAATAAGGAAGATCAGTTTGAAAAGCCCAACTGAACTCCTATCCATATTATAGACGGCTATGCTTCCCGATTTTATTCAGAAATAGAGGCCTGAAATGGATTGGCATTTGCTTTTAAGACAAACTACCTAAGTGTCATTGTCTCTTAGCCAGCAGCAGCAGCACCAGCATGACCTAGGATCTTGTTAGAAACACAGTCTCAGGTTTCATATTCATCCAACTGAATCCAAATCTGCATTGAACAAGATTCTCCAGATGATTCTTGTGCTTTCATTACAGCGTGCAAAGCACTGAGCCCTAGAAAATTGCATCTCAGTTAGGGTGTATTCTAAAGGGCAGAAGAGAACAGCTTCTGGTGTAAGGCGACAACTCTGAAATCTTGTCCTCTGGCTGTAAAACCTTACTTCAGTGAAAATGTCAAATTGTCAATCAATGCAAATAGAGATAATTGGTATTTTGATGCCTCTAGTGCATGCTCAGGATAGTGAGGAATGCACAGAAAACCAAGGAAAGATCTCAGCCTTGCAGAGCAGTGGAATTAGTTGACTGCGATTGCCTTTCCATTGCAGAAGATGCATTCTACAAACAGAGAATAATATGAGCTATAAGCCCATATTTAGTCCAGTGCTAGATTCTGAGCTTAAGGCTACAACTCATATACAAGTCTTGAGAAGGTATAGATTATTGTACAGTGGGAGCTGCAGAGAGCTTGACTCTTTGTTTTTTCTTCGTCTCCACTGCAATTGCTACAAAATTATACTGACCTTTAGAAAAGGCAGTGAACTATTTGATCTCCTTTGGCCCTAAATTCTGGCTAAATATGTCACAGAGAAAGAATTCTCTTTAATTGTTTTTTAAATTGATAGTCCTTTCATTCAGCTCTTTTACTGACTTCTTTTATTTCATTGTGTTATATATAGCGCAGAAAAATGGGAGCAAAAAGGTTTTGCCAAAGACTATGATTGGAATCAAGTAAACACACACACACACACACACACACACACACACACATGCACAAACAAAACAAACAAACAAACAACAACAAAAAACACACTACTATTTTGAGAAATTGGTCATGATGTTACCCAGAGCAACAACTCACAGAAAAATGAAGCAGCTATAGTAAAGGTCTCTTCTGTTTAATTTCCTTTTGATTTTGCTTTTCAGGTAGTTCTGCTATTTTCACACCTAATGTGGTAGTAGATTCAAGAGAGTTATTATCAGCAATGTGAATGACCAAATTTTTTTGACTTTAATTTTTTTAAATCAAATTTTAATAATAGCTTTTCTCCCTTTATATCATATCAACAGTGCAAACAAAAACACTCTTTATGAGATAAAACAAGTTTTCTTAAGAATCAGTTACTTTGGGGGCACCAGGGTGGCTCAGTCAGTTGAGCATCTGACTCTTAATTTCAGCTCAGGTACTGATCCCAGCGTCATGGGATCAAGCCCCATGATGGGCTGTATGCTTGCTTAGGATTCTCTCTCTCTCCCTGTCCCTCTGCCCCTCTTCCCCACTTGTACTCTCTCCCTCTCACTCTCTCTCAAAAAACTTACTTGTAAGACATTGGTAAAGCCTAACTTTCGAAAAATTAAATATATGACTCCCATACAAACATAAAATGCACATATCAAACTTTTTATTCATCTCATTAATTAATGACAGAACCAGGAATATGGCAAGACCAGTATTTATGGGCACTTTAATAAAAAGATGTTAGAATAAAATCGCTAAGATAGTTATGAAATTGGTTCATGTCCATTGGGGTAATAAACTATAAACTGACATTTTCTTCCCTGCTGGACAGAAACTATTTGCATTTATTACTGGACAGGAAATCTACAAATTAACCTATAATTTCACTAAGCTAAGATCCTTTAATCAGTACTAAACAATAAGTTTAAATCAGTGCATTCCCTAGATAATGAAATGATCCTTGTTTAGGCCAGTTAAATCCTCATGGAAAATATCAACTATCTTTTTTTTTCTTATTATATAAAATTTTATTATTAGATTATATATTATATATAGTATATGCATTGTATACATATGTATATATATGTATTGTATAATATTATATACATTATGTTATAAATTATATAATATAAATTATATTAAAATTTCTTATTATATTAAATTTTTTTAGTATCACTATTGGCTTTTATTTTTTTTAATGTTTATTTATTTTTGAGACAGAGTATGAGTGGGGGAGGGGCAGAGAGAGAGGGAGACACAGAATCCAAAGCAGGCTCCAGGCTCTGAGCTGTCAGCCCAGAGCCCAACGCAGGGCTCGAACTCATGGACCGCAAAGATCATGACCTGAGCCGAAGTTAGCCACTCCACCGACTGAGTCACCCAGGCACCCCCATTATTGGCTTTTAGATAGATCACAAGTTAATTCTTATTCACTGTTTATTCCCTTTGCTTTATTTTGACCAGAATCAATGGACAGTAATTTGGTTCTTCAGAATTCCTTGGAAGATATGAGCAATCCCTTTACTCTAAACATCCTCCTCCTGTCAGAGGTCTTTCCATGTTAGGACATTCCCTATCCCATATGACCCCATGAAACTATGGACCCGCTGCTGTTTATTGATGTGGCACAAGTGACACATGATTGGCTTATGATCATGCAGGTGGGCCTGAGATACCCTATAAAATGAAATTAGAAGGACCACATGTCTGCCTGAGCACAAGTCCAAAAGAGGAAAGAGCCCAAATCGATGGTGGGATTATACTAGGAATAAATACGATCTTGGACATGTTGGGTTTATGCTACTAAAGCGATGTTAGAGGCGAAGATGTTGACCAGGCGGTTAAAATTTTTATTCTGGGATTTGGGTTAATATTGGAGTCCCCCATTGTTGGCGATAGTGGAAACCATGTGAATCGATTTAAAAATAGTCACCTTCAGAGATGACCGATAGCAATACAGGACCTAAGACCAAACCCTACGTCATCAGTGCTAGAAAAAAAGAGGCAACCAAGAAAGGGCAGTCATATACTAAGGTAATTAGAACGTGGCAATCTAAATGCATGCAGCCTACTTTGAAAGTATAAACAAAGAAATAGAGTGCTTTCGACACATGTACAAAATTTGATTTTAATTTCCCAAATATTAGTATGTCCTGCTGCTTTGTTAAATCACTAACAAAGAATTTTGTAAGGTATTTTAGCATCTCTAGTAGGTCCGTAGATGATTAGAGTGGAAACGAGGAGCACAGATCTGTGATTTTGAAACAAGAGCTAATCAAGCTTTCACAGTCCTAGTGAGCTGGGAATGAAGGTAAACATGAAATTTAAGGGACACAGGTGACCATAGAGTCAACTACCAGTCAGTCTTTTGGGAATTTGGGCCCTATATTTGATGTACTTAGGGTGGGTTTGGCTACGTAGTGCATGCTATTTGAATTGACTGTTGGAAGCCCGCCCTGGAGATTCTAGGTAGATTATTATTTTATCAGGTACATTTAATTAGAAATAATAGCTCAAGGCACCAAAAACCTTACTGTCCACTTTAAATGTCAGCAGTTGACAAGACTAGAATCCGAAGACTATTTTGCCAAGGCACTGCTGGATGCCTGTTGGCCTACATCTCTACTGGAGTGGGACTCCCAGCTAGCCACCTCATTCAGTAATCCCGTACTGTTCCTTTTACTTTGTCTTTGGGTTGAATGAGAATGATCCTGGGTCGCTTGTTATTCTGTTCACTGCCCCACATTTGCTGCCAAATGTGCACGACCTGAGAATTCATCCAGCACTGTCAGTTTTACTACTGCTTCAACATTCCAATAGTTGACTTGACAGCCGATATAATTTTGACAAAATTAGAAAATCTTATGGAATGGATTTGTCTCATTCAATTTCTGACAGAGATGTTAAAGAATTGTTTCCCTGCCCCAGCTCCCCTCTTTGCAATCTCGATGACATGGTTGAGCAGCAAATCCAGGAGCTAGTGTCCCAGTGAAATCTTCCCTTTTCCAATGGACTGCCCAGGTGATCCTTTGATCATCTGGAGA
Source organism: Paguma larvata (assembly GCA_030068075.1). Taxonomy (NCBI): domain Eukaryota; kingdom Metazoa; phylum Chordata; class Mammalia; order Carnivora; family Viverridae; genus Paguma; species Paguma larvata. The sequence continues at coordinate 21,023,309 of CM057835.1, read as the reverse complement.
AGTATAGCCCTCACTCTACAGAAGACCTCAGCTCCACAGGGCCTCTGCACACCAAGCCCATCAACAGCCATACTGGCAGATTTATAGCCAGTGGGACTCCGGGTGGCTCCACACATTTGTAAATCACCAGCTATGATAGTCCATGTGACAGCAACTTTCTGCTGCTGAAAAGTTTCCACACAGGGATTCACAGAGAGACAGACGGGCACATTCCAGTATCCTGGCTGTGATTTTTTTTTTTTTTTTTGCTTTTTTTTGAGAAATAATGGTGACTATGCCTTTTTTCCAATCAGATATTCTGCACTTAGATAAATAATTGCAACTGCAACAAGTATTTTCTTTTTCTTTTTCTTTAAAAGAAGAACAGAGAATAATATGACTTTCTTTTAAGTACATTGATCTCAGTAAATAGCAAAAACTAAAAAAATGCACAGGTAGAAGACTGGACAAATGATTCTTAAGATATGAGCAAAAGTACAAACATGCAGCTATTTGGCATTATGTCTAGAAAACATCTGAATAATTATTCTCATGGCTCATTCATTGACATATTTGGTCATTATATGGACCCAGGAAGTGGGAATGTGTACTGGTCTCATTTTCATGGAAAGACTAGAATTTTCCTTTACCTAGAGAGAAAAATTTTCATTCAGATTGGAACTAATATTCACTTTGTGAAGTAGCACTGCCATAGAAAGTTTTTACATGATTCTTAGATGGGCAAAATGATCATTTAATGCCCCATACCATCTTCATCTGTTCTGTGTAATAACAGACTTTATTGTAAAGGCCTACGTTAATTCTTTTAGTTGACAGGATTAATATTTACTGTTTCTGTGTGAATGTGGTAGAGGTTAAACAAGTTCTATTTCTGGGCTTTCTCTGTTCCTTCAGCCCCCTATCCTTTAAATCTGTTGTTAGTTTTCAAAAGCTCTTCTAGATTAAAAGAAAAAAAATGCCCTGTTATGTGACTCTGTTGTTTCTTAACATGATTAATTTCACTGCCTTATGTTGAGAACTCACCTTTTGACTCAATGTTTAGCCTTACGCAGCGCTTGGGATAGCGTACTCATAAATGCTTTACATCTGCTGCCCTTTCGATCCTCACAACATGAGGAGGCTGATGTTGCTGTTCCCATTGTGCAGATGGGGAAAGTGAGGGCCAGAGAGGGTAAATAACTTGCACCCAAGAACTCACAGCTGTTGAGTGTTGAATCTGAAATTCAAATCTAGGCTATTTTAGAAGCTTGTGGATTAATCTCTTCATGACGCTGCTCTTGATTGTTGATGAACGAATACAAAGCCTAGGAGTTCAATCACAGGAGATACAATCTAGTCATATGCAAAGTGCTATCTTTCTTTCCTGCAAGCATTCAGATTCAATATTTGTTTTCTTTCCCAGTATTGAATTTATTTGATAACAGCCTGGAGTCTCGTTACTATTTACATTTCTCAGAGATTTTTTATGGGTTTTGTTGTTTGTTTGTTTTAGAACAGTATACCGAGAAAATAAAATATTAGAGGTGCCTAAGTGGCTCATTCAGTTAAGTGTCCAGCTCTTGATTTCTGCTCAGGTCATGATCCCAGGGTCTAGGGATCAAGACCCACAATGGGTTCCATGCTGAGTGTGGAGCCTGCTTAGAATTCTCTCTCTCTCTCTCTCTCTCTCTCTCTCTCTGCCCCTCCCCCCACTCAAAAATTATTCATAAAGTTGCAAAGAGGGTCATTTCACATTATAATACCAAATCCTGTTCCTAGCCTCAAACCTTCTAAGGCCCATGCCATTTAAATTCTTTGTGAAGATTTGGGGGTAGGATGAACATCGGACCATGATCTGGACTTAGCAGGAATTTTGCTCTTTTATATGATCTTCCCCTACTTTATTTATGTTATCACCAAGCTTTTAGCACAAGTGCCTTCATCTTTTACAGGTGTCCTCTGGTATGAGATATTTTTTTTTCTTTCTCTCAAAATCAGTATTAGTTAACCTGTTGTAAAAACTGAACAAACTTTATTATTTTGGTTCATTATGTTGCCATTATGAAAAATTTCTAAAACATCCTAGCTAAAACATCAGAAATGTCCCTGAAGCCTCCTTTTTCTTAATCAAAACCTGAAAAAGTTGGACTAGATTAAGAATACAAACCATTGCGTTCATGTGAACTGTATGAAATCACAATTTTTACGTCAGAAAAATTTTGATTATCTGCCGTTTCACATGGTTTACTCTAAGAGATAAATGATTTCATAATATGATATTAAGTATTTATATATATTTATCAAGATCTTAGTTGTTTTCGAGGACCAGTAAACTAGGGCTAAGATTAAGGAGGTATTGGGGCACCTGGGTGGCTCAGTCGGTTAAGCACCGACTTCAGCTCAGGTCATGATCTCATGGTTTGTGAGTTCAATCCCTGCGTCAGGCTCTATGCTGACAGCTCAGGGTCTGGGCCTGCTTCAGATTCTGTCTCCCTCTTTAACTGCCCCTCCCCTGCTCACACTCTCTCTTTCAAAAGTAAATAAACATTAAATAAAATTAAGGTGGTATTTATGACTTTGCACTAAATTTAATACTTCTGTCATTCCTTCTGATTTTTAATAGAAATTAAGATTAAAATATCATGTGGTGATCTGAGTCTCAGTCCTTCTATCTATAAATACTTCTTGATTGCTAAGTAATATAGGAGTTAAAAACTTTGTCTCGAAGGCCTTATCCCTAAGGATTTTGCATTGGGTTTTAAGGTACTCTTCCATGAACACTTGTCCCATTTTTACTTGTGGACCCGGGGCTGTTTGCTGACACCTGGCTTCATATTCCTTCTTGGTATGTGTTAGAGCCAGCTGGGAATGTTTCACAGAGCCAATTGTTAAATATTCAAGAGTTTTGCAAGGTGATCATGAAACCATTGCCAGCTTGAAATGGGCCACGGTAGAAGTATTAGCCCACAGAAATTGGCAAATACTACCTATGAGGGCTTTTTTTTTTTTTCTGTCAGAAAGCCAGTTTTCCAATCTGCTTCTAGAATTCACATGGCTGGCAGGTATAGTAGAATTCTCAGAAAGCTTTATATCTGATTATCACACATGAACAGTTAATTATAAGCCCAAAACAGAAAAATGAACTGTTGTACACAACTAGCTGGTGTAGAATAAAGAGAAGTTGAAGAAATTTATTTTGGACAAAACACTTTCTTTTCTTTTCTTTTTTGTCTTTTAAGTTTATTTATTGGGCACCTGGGTAGCTCAGTTTGTTAAGCATCCAGCTTTAGCTCAGGTCATGATCTCAAGGTTTGTAGGTTCGAGCTCAGACTGTGCTGACAGCACAGAGCCTGGAGCCTGCTTCAAATTCTGTGTCTTCCTTTCTCTCTGCCCCTCCCATGCTCACACTCTCTCAAAATAAGAGAGCATGAGCGGGGAGAGGGGGAGGAGAGAGAGAGAATTCCAAGCAGGATCCATGCTGTCATCAGAGAGCCTGATGTGGGGCTCGATCTCACAAACCATGAGATCATGACCTGAGCTGAAATCAAGAGTCAGACGTTTAACGTCTGAGCCATCCAGGCGCCCCTGGACAAAACACTTTCAAAATGAAAACAGATGCTCTCAGTTTAGAGAGTTGGCTCAATGTCTTTTTGCCAGTCTTTTCAGGGACACAGATAACTTCAGGGGAAGAGATGGCTCTTTTCACCATGTGCAACACGGCTCACTTTGATAAGTATTATCATTTGTGAATTCTTACAGGCATCCTGTTAGATAATGATTTCTGATTGTTCTTGTGTGCATGCTTACATATCCCACATACAAAACAAAGTAAAAACCATAAGTAGCTGGTAAAGTGTGAGTAATCAGTAGTAATTAAAACCCAGGCCCCTCTGACTTCAGGGTGTCCTGTATCTACCTCACTGTTGCTTAAACAAAAGCACCTGGTGACTAGACCCAATAACCACAGCGTCATCTCCTCTCTTACCCCTTACAACATCGGCCCCCTGGTGAGAGAGCACACATTGAAGAGGCAAGAAGAATTGTACAAAGTTTCTAAAGTAGAGATTTAGAAAGTTAATGACTCTTATAATTCACACCCAAAGAACCAAGAGTAACTTCCCTTCTATATCCTCATTTGCAAAATACCTACAATAAAGGAAACTGAACAGGGAAAGCTATTTAACATCTTTTGTGTTTATTAGAGTACTAAAGTGTCACATAAGTGCAGGACATTAGAAGTTAATCATTGCTGCGTGTTAACATCTCCTTATATCCTTCCTGCTCTTCCCCACTTTCAGAACAAGTTTTTAAAAAATATTTATGTCTTTAAAGTGAGAAACAACAAAGTGAAATAGGGACTCTATTTTCATCTCTAAGATATAAGATACACAGATGATCGTACTTAGCCTCACGTTCTTGAATTTGTGCAGGGGGCAAAAAAGACATCTAATTAAAAAATGCTACTGAGGACAAAACTGAAAGGCCTGCACTGAATGACCCTAGTCATTAATTCTAAAAAAAGAAAATCAATGTGTGAAGAATGTTGTCTGGTGACTTCTCCTGGGTTACCTTTCCCAGAATATTCATTGGCTATCTCCCAGGATCTTTACACAAGTTGCTAATGAACAAAAGAGTAAGAGGAGACATAAAAGAAGGAATCAGCAAGCCAGCACTGACCTAATTATTGCGAAGTGAATGTATTTACAACTGACCTGCAGGCAACTCACTAGTGGGGAAATAGTTTTGTCCAAGCATTTCAATATTTCATATGAATCATAAAACTTACAGCAAAAAGAAGAGTTCAGTCACAATTCATGAACAAGGTAAACTTGAGTTTAAAGGGTAGAGATGTTTACCTGTAGGTTGCCTCTGACATGATAAAGTGGGACAGACAAGACGGAGTTGCCATCTGCTTGGTTATTGACAAGTGAATTCTGATTTACTCCAGGGAAGAAAAAAGAACATTCTTCTTTCTTTCATTCTTTCGTTGTTTCATTTCAGACTCAGTGTCTTCATTTAAGATGTTGATTTAGGAAGGAATTACTAATTTGATCCATGCTATTTTAAAGATATTTTCACAATATTTCATAATACTTCAATGTAATTTTTAAAGCAAAGATAATAAGTGAATGAAAACATTAAGAGTAGAATGTCAAAAGGTAACTTTTTGGTTATGCTTTTTCTGTCGTTCTAGACTTCTTCCTTCATACTGAGACATGGAAATTGAGAACGAAAATTAAACCATGGGCCAGTATTACAATTATGTATGATCAATGCCTGTAAGAATATGTATACATATATATGAATATATACATATACATATGAATATACATGCATATGGATATACATATATACATATTAACATATGTATTCACATATATGCCATATGTAAATATTCATATACATATGAATATACATGTGTATACGTATTAATATATATGCCATATGTATATATATGAATATATACACATGAATATATGTATGTATATTTTTATATATGCCCTGCTTGTTAATTGTTTGGCATTTACTTAAAATAATTTTCATGAACTCCAGTATGAGTGTGCCAGTGCCAATTATGGCGTGCCCTGCTTCATTAGCACCCAACTTGATAACTTTGTAGCCACCTGCTTTGCCCGTTAGGCCTTGCCCTCCTCCTGGACCTGTGGACTCCATGCTTTTCTCTTCATTTAAACATTCTCCCTCCCAACATACCCCTCTTCTTACCCCATACATCCAAGGAGATCACCTGGTGGAAGTTACGGAGAAGCATTATTCACATTGTTTTTGTTTTGTTTTTCCTACAATTTATTTCATTGAGTCCAGTAATCATTCTCTTTCTTACAAGAGCCCTCTCTTTTTTGCTCCCTTCTTTTTTTCCTTCAGACTTTCATCAGGACCCTCATGAGCTATCACCCCTTCTATCTGGCATTCCTTCTTTCTTTCTTCATAGCACCTGTGAGCCCAAGTCAGACCCACGTAATGTCTTTAAAGGATAATGAAAATACTATGGATTTCCTGGTAACAAGGAAAAGGAAAGTACTATGATTTGAAGTGAAATTTGACTGAATGAGGAACTAATTCCTTTTAAATACTTCTTTATTAATTAATTCAACAACTATTTATTGAACGTATTCTAAGTTTTAGACATGACGGTTGGCACTAACAATCCTAGGGTAAGAAACAGCAGGAAAGTTTATGAACTTAAGTTCTTAGGAGCTAAAAATGCAGTGATCAAATAATCAAACAAATACATGGAAACTCAGAACTGCGATGATCAGTATCAGAAAAAAGCACATAATCCATGAAAACAGTACCTATGTTCTCATTGAATTTCCAGGGGCTTAAGTAAATAAAAATTATATAAAAGATGTTTATGAGAACTTTGATATACTTCGTGCTGAATTCAACCATCCATTCACTTATATGCAATAGTTCACCAACCTCCATGCCCCTAAAGAACACCCTGTGTAGTCTGCAACTGTGTTTTGGCATCTAGTTTTGTTGTGCAAGAATCATTTTTAAAAGGATTTGGATTGGAGCCTTCCCAAATTACCCATGGACTTCATTACAGCCCTTAACCAAGTGAGCTGTCTGCAGATGTGTTGGCCCCTAATGATACCTTACTTTCCAAACATCCTCAGAAGAAGCACTTGAAAACCAATGGAGTGTGACTCAACTGCTCTGTAAACCCCCTCCTCGTGGAATCGGAATTTACCCCACTCCGTTACCATTGCCGTCTGCAAACATTCGTGAGTACCATATGCACAGGGCGTCATATCAGTGACGCGGGAGAAAAGCAGATTGTATTCAGGTCCCTCTGGAATGTACTTCTCACTTATACTGAGACCCATAGATGTAGGTGCTTTTTTGCACTTTATAGGATTTCTTTAAATACAATCTCAGTCCAGACGGCTTGGTAGATACACATAATACGAGTGGAAATTAATTGAGAATTTGAAGTCAGGTGGTAGCCATGTTGGGGTCCATTATACTAATCTGAATTTTTGTAACATCTTTATCCAGATGTAATCCACATAGCATAGAATTCATCCATTACAGATATGTCTCCACCACCACAATTAATTGTATAACATTTTATGATCTCTAAAAATGTCCTCTGTGCTTTAGCAGTCACCCCTCATATCCCTCCTAGCCCCTTCTTCCGTCAGATTTAGGCAATCTCTAATCTAACTTTGTCTCTACAATGCACATTTCATACAAATGGAATTATGCACCATGTGGTCTCTTGTGAGTGGCTTCTTTCAATTAGTGTAATGTTTTCACGGTCCATCCATGTTGTAACTTCTATCAATACTTCGTTGCTTCCTATGGTCAAAAAGTAGGCCATCGTGTGGTTATGCCACATTTCGTTTCTCTGTTTATCAGATGATGGGCATTTGGGTCATTTCTACTTATTTTTTTCGCCATTATGAATAATTCCGCTGTGAACTTTTGTGCATACATTTTTGTGGGATTGTATGTTTTCGTTTTTCTGGAGAATACCTATAAAAAATTGCTGAGTCATAGTTAATTCTACATTTAGCCTTTTGAGGAACCGACAGATTATTTTTCAAGGAAGCTGCACTAGTTTACGTCCCTACCAGCAGTGTATGAAGATTCTAATTTCTCCACATCTGACCAATGTTGTTATTATCTGTCTTTTTGATCATAGCCATCCTGGTGGTTGAGAAATGATATTTGATACTAGTCTAATTTTGCATTTGCTTGAAACCTTTTATAATAGAGCTTCAAAAAGGAAACACCCAACTCTCTATGTTTAAAACAGTCATTTGCACAAATAATTCATTTATACCAAAAGAGGTTGTAAAGAACTTACTATAGCTTATGTATTAATCAATTTTTTGAAGTCCTAAATACCAAAAAAAATATGATGTAGTAGTGTGAAATTGTGTAAAATATTTTCTTTTAAATTTGGAAGAATTAATGGTTCTAATACTAGTACCTAATTTGCTACAAATCCTCTCTTAGAATACCAAAATGAAAACACATGGTAGGGGCACCTGAGTGGCTCAGTTGGTGAAGCATCTGACTTCCACTCAGGTCATGATCTCACAGTGCAGAGCCTGTTTGGAATTCTTTCTCTCTCCCTGTCTCTCTGCCCCTCCCCAACGTATATGTGCACACACTCTCTCTCTCTCTCACAATAGGTAAATAAACTTTCAAACACGTGGTGTTTTGCACACCAGCATGTTTCCAACTACGACTTAGTTTTAAGGTATTTTAGTTAAAAATTGACTTTCTCTTTTTAAAAATCTGTTCGAAACAATTACTTAGGTTCTTTTGTGTCTAAAAAAATAAATACAGTCCAAGATCTCTTTTGAAGATGATTGTCGAAGGGTCTGTCACATTCGTGACAAAGGATCAGCATACTTTTCCATTTCTAAAACATGAATATTTAAGAAGCAGGCTAGAAATGGGGCTCTATTGTTATCTATTGTTACTTAGGATCTTCTTTCTCATGCTTATTGTTCTGATGGACAATGGTTTATTCTTACTACTTCCACATCTTCCAGGGAAATAGCAGATTAGTTACATTAAAAAAATCACTGGTTAACTTCTCTCCATGTTGTATAATTTAAGGAAAATCTATTAAATTCCTTAAAATAGAAACTTTAAAAATTTTATTGAATTGGTTTTAAATCTCATCTTAATAGACTAATTATTCTGGAATTGTTTTATTCTTTTCTTTATAATTCAATGGTGTTCATACAGATATCATTTTAAGTAATCAGCCATGGTGAAATCAGTAATTAAAATTATAGCCAACTACAGGTGCTGCTAATTGTTAATCAATTAGACACATAACGATTGCATATCTAATTGAAATACTGATTGAAGTATTGATAGTGACTCAAAATTTTTTTTTCAAAAGTAAACTATCTCTTACTGTTCTTAAATTAGAATGCGTTATTGAGACTGTGTTCCTAACTGCTATGAGTAGTTACTTGGATCTTTAGTGAGAAGTGGACCTGTTGTTTCTGCCTGTATAAATGAAATTGGTACAGTTGATCAGAACTGACCTGACTGGCTGTTGAATTAGTCTGTGAATTTTAATTGGTTTATTTGCATATTAACAGGCAGCATTCTGCAGATGGTTCTGTGGCCCCTGAGTATCTGAATTTGGCAAATTCGGGGACCATTATATAGGAATGAAACAGTCATTAAACGCTGATGGAATCCCTGTTTTGCCAGGAGGCTGCAGTTGGTATCAGTCAACCTGCTGATCAGGCTTTACAGGAATTAATTAGCTCACATATTTATAGCAATTTGGTAGTTATAATATCTGCATGACCAAAAAAGATTTGACATTTATTCTTTTTGAAAATAGTTGTTGAAGTTCATAAGACAGGCTAAAGCTTAGAAAAGAAGGTTTTGTCTATCCCATCATAATTAAACATTGTTTTGCACTTTCATGGAATCACGTGAATGGAGGCAGCTTAGCAAGAATAAGCAAAGGCTGAGCAATATTGTTCGCAGCTCACGATTCATCAAATAATGACCATTCAAATTTAAAGGCATAAACTCTGAATATAAAGCCAAAATTCATTTTCCCCAAAGGAAAGCATATAGTGTGTCTATTAGCTTAATAGATTTACGAAGGCCAATCTGCCCACAGCATCAAGGAATCTATCACTGGAAAGGATCATGCACTTCAAGGAAAGTGTTTTAAGTGAATATGACTCTGTTGTAACACCACGCCTGCAACCTAGCAGGCATTTGGGATGTTTGTTGAATAAACTAATAAAAAAACATGTAAATAATGGCAAGATTTGCTTTGGGCATTAATCCAAACAGATCAGATTATTGGCAATCCAAAAAGTTTTTTTAATTTAAATTTTTTAGAGTCAGTAATGTAGTAATGCGATCACTGAGCTATTGTTCATAGGTCAATGACGTTGCTGATGAGACAAGCACAGAATCCTCTTCTGTCGGCTGCCATAATTCATTTATTAAGCTAAAAATAATTTTCCAAGTAAAGTCTGGGAAAAGAGCTGAAACTTGGAAAAAACGCAACTTTGAAATTTATTGCATGTTTAAGGATGTGTGAAAATAAGAACAAATACCATTCTTATTCAAAGTAATAGAAGTAGAAAACGTAAGAACTGCTATGTTATTACTCTGTCTAGTTGTATGGTGTATCATTTATTAACACATCGTATATGACATTGTTTTTAATCCAGCTACTCTGTTGATAACTGTACATCTATGGTTTGGATGTAAAGTATAAATAATAAATTATATTATTGGTCTGTCTTCTGGCATTACCTGAACATTGAACTTGAGGAAAATTCTACTTACTCATTCTTAGAAGGAATATTTCTGAAACCTTCACTTCCAATAAGAGAATACCACAAAACATTTGTGATTCTAGAAGCAGCCAGCTGTTAATATGAATTATGTGAATCTGACCTATAATCTCACCTGACATTTGGAACTCAAATATTTTCCCTTATTTCTCCAACACAATTTAAATATTTAGTCTCACTTCATTTTATGAGACATAAATAACTATGTAAGTACTCTGTAATTACTGTACATTGTAACAAATGACCTCATAAATACATTGTAATGTCCCATGTAATTACATGGTAAGTCATGTCTTTGAGATGGCTGTTCTGAGATTGAAAGCCTGCTGGTTTCAGAGATTAATTACTTAGGGCCTAATTTGACAGTTTGCTTGAAGATATGCCTCCGTTAAATAGCCACATCTGCATTTTTTCGAGAAAATTGTTTCATAGTAACATTTTCCCTTATTTAATATAGACCCAGTTTGTAGGGTCTATAAGTTTATACCTAAATATTGGGCATGCTTAAATTTTGATGTACATTAAAGCAAAAAAGGAGCATTGTTCTCTGTAGGATGAGATTCATTTATAATCATATTTCTTCTATCAAACATTAGAAATTGTTTTATGACAATAATTTTTTTTAATTTTTTTGTTTAATGTTTATTTTTGAGAGACATAGAGGCACACTGTGAACAGGGGAAGGGCAGAGAGAGAGGGAGACACAGAATCAGAAACAGGCTCCAGGCTCTGAGCCGTCAGCACAGAGCCCGACGCAGGGCTCGAACTCACAGACCGTGAGATCATGACCCGATCTGAAGTCGGCCGCCCAACCGACTGAGCCACCCAGGCGCCCCCAATAATTTTAAAGTATCTGGTTTTATCACTCTAAAATAATTTTTAGCATATAGTATTATAAAAATTTTGGTTTTTATTCTTTAATTGACCGTTATACAACCTTTAAACTAATATTTCATTTTTTAGGAGACCTACTGGTCTGTCATGATCATTTTAGCACGAGTGCCCTGTTGCAATACCCTGAGTTCTTACTGGTTATTCTTGATGAATACATTTTATCCCATATGTGAAAAAATTTTCAGGGCAGCTGGGTGGCTTAATCAGCTGAGCTTTGGACTATTGATTTTGGCTCAGGTCATGATCTCACAATTTGTGAGATTGAGCCCCATGTAGGGCTCTGCACTGACAGGGTGGAGCCAGTTTAAGATTCTCTTTCTCTCTTTCCCTCTCTCTCCCTGCCCCTCCTCTGTCTTTCTCTCAAAACAAATAAATAGACTAAAAGAATTCATTTGGTATAAATAAGTATTTAAACTCTTATCTCTTTGCCTCAGTTGCTTAAATATCTGGTGAAATCAATTATTCTGTAGTTATGTCACCCACCTTACTGCTCAAATAGTATCTTGGTTTCCATGTTTTAAAACAAACAAAAGAAATGAGAAATAAGGGGGCACTGTATTTTCTGCCTTAAATTATATATTGGTCTATTTTCTTGTGCCTTCAAAGGGTATAATTTTATATATAACTCTGCTGATGTATTCGTGTGCTGGCTTTCCTAACTCTAGTTCCTGTATCAAGGCTATTGCATTGCTGTTAGTCGTTTTATTTAGTAGAAATGAATAGTCTGAGAAAAGACCTAGTGATCTGAAAGAGGTAATGAGCCTCCCTAAACATCCAGCTTACTAGCAGGGAATGACTTGGGTACTGGAGAATAAAGTCTATTGATACTGACAAATTCTGAAATGTATTACGCCTAAGATCACTTTATCATGAACTCCAGGGAACAACCAAATTGCTTTATCGTAATGGAATTTTGTCAAAATGTGAATACCTCCTAGAAATTACATTCGCAGTTTCTAGGATCTAGAATAAAACAGGCCTGGCTACTAGGCTATGCATAGCAAATTATCACGTGAAAAAATGCTATTTTAAATCCAGGAGTTTACAAAAAAAAAAAAAAAAAAATTCCAGAAACGTACCAGTTCTCCCTTTCTTTTTTTATTTGATTCTTACCAAGAAAACCTGGCTAGGAAGAAAATTTAATTGATTTTTCTTCCATTACTTCTAGTAATAGAGACTATACATAGTTACCTACCTGAGAATCAACTCCAACAGGGTTTCCATAATCAACAGAGAAACCATTGTTTCTATGCGCCCCTGAACAGAATATGTTAAAATCTACCGTAACAAAACCACCTTCTTACACATTTACTGAATGGTTTTTGAGTGGCAAAGAAAGTGGTTTTCCAGGGAAATGTAATCTAGTTGTTCTGACCAGATGAAGTGTTTATGAAGATAATCCTGCTTCAATGAGAATCATTTGTTCATTTATTTATTTTTATGTCTTTGATACACAATGATATGAGGTCAACGTGACCTGATAACTCAATTTTTTGAAAACTTTCTTCAGTTTTCAGTTTCCTTTTGTGTTTTCAAAACAGACGTACATACTACTACCACTATTACCGCTAACAATTCTAAAAAGGAAAAATAAAATAAGAATAGAACGTTGTATTTTGCCGTGTTTTTATGTTTCTAAACTCTGATTATCTCTCAACAAGGTGAGAGAAAGAGATGGTCTCGTGATGTACATTTGTTGCAACTAGGTCAATGATTTCTGATGTCACTTAGCAAATTAATGAAAAGCTGAGATGCTTTCTGTCATCCATCTTATACTTACTGAGTATCTTTTAGTAGCAAAATACTATTCTCTATTTCTCTGAAGAACAGTTCAGAACTGCATGCTAGTCAGAACATCCAACAAGATTTTTTAAGCACAGGCCATAAGAATTAAGGAGGTTCCGGGGAGCCTGTGGGGCTCAGTTGGTTAAGCCTACGATTTCAGCTCAGCTCATGATCTCATGGTTTGTGGGCTGGAGCCCTGCACCCAGCTCTGTGCTGACAGCTCAGAGCCTGGAGTCTGCTTCAGATTCTGTGTCTCCCTCTCTCTCTGCCCCTCCCCTGCTCATGCCCTCTCTGTCTCTCAAAAATAAATAAACATTAAAAAAAAAAAAAGATAAGGTGGTTCCAAGTATATTTCCATCTATCTGTGCCTAGGATTTAGGCTTTATTTTTTTATTTTATTTTTTTAATTTTTAACATTTATTTATTTTTGAGAGATATAGAGACAGAGTATGAGCAGAGGAAGGGCAGAGAGAGGTAGACACAGAATTTGAAGCAGGGCTCCAGCACAGAGCCTGACGCGGGGCTTGAACTCACAGACCACGAGATCATGACCTGAGCTGAAGTTGGCCGCTTAACCAACTAAGCCACCCAGGCGCCCCTAGGCTTTATGTAACATTTGGAGTTAATTCTTAAATAGGTGACTAGTATTTAATGTGTAGCATACATATGCAAATTAGGAGCCCCAGTTGAGTTAGGGACACTACAGGAAAAGCTATGGACCACTCTGAACTATTGTCCCATTTTCTCCTGGTAGAATTTTGAGCCTCATCTTTAAATTACAGGAGAAATAGTTTTAAAATGTTGCTTTGAAACAGTGCCCAATTAGTGGTATACATGGGGTACCCTATGTCTTTATGGAGAGTGATGGATTGATGTTCTTTCAGCGCAGGTTTGGAAACCTATCTGATCTTAATTTACTGGTTCAATTCCCCTATTTTACTAAAACGAAGTGAGTTAGATGAGGGATTAGTTTCCGCCTTTTTTTCCTTGGAAATGTCAAGGTTGAGCTCTCAGAATTTGATTAAAGGACCAGGGACAGTGGTGGCATATCAATTGCGCAGTATCAAATTAAATTTAGCCCATTTTACTCCATCTAAGAAAGAGAAAAATGGCACATACAATAAATAGAGCGTATTCCAGATGCCATTTCTCACTGCGTATATTTTTTTTAATCTTATATGTGTCCATTGTCTACACCTGAAAAAGACAGTGGGGTGTGGAATTCAGAGCCAGTGTCAGGAGGGCTGTGCCCCTCAGTCAGGAGTGAGGAGAGTGATGAGGGTTGTTCCTTTAAGCAGACTGGGCTTGGTATCCACACAGAGTGGCAAATAGCTGTGTACCTGGTGCGTGGAGTCAGAAGGGCTGACAAGGAGTTTCAGGTGGTAAATCAGAAGACTAAGTAGGTCTAGGGAGTTCAGAGTGTGAAAGCAGGTAATGCCTAGATTAAGAACGGTGAGTGTCGTCAGGGAAGTCTACCAGCCTCAGACATTCACCAAGGAGATACTAGCTCCTGGAAGACTCAGTCTTGTGTGTTTTGGAAGAACTAGGCAGATCACCAAGGTAAAACAACATTGAAAAAGATGCATGGCAGCATCGCTATCAGAGAAACCCCGTACTACAACCAAGACCCAAATCAAAGTGCATTTGCAGGATATGATTTGAAGTTGAGCAACCTGAGAAATTGTCCCAATGCGGCTTAGCACAACCGAACCAGGAACGGGATTTATCCAGAATAGTGCATAGGGTTTAATCCCCAGGTAGGAGTCCCACTGGCACTATGAGGAACCGAGATAAAAGGAAGACTATTTTACAACTAAACTAACCTATTGATGAGGAAACATTTGTATTATTTCAAAGTTGTTAAACGAGATCACAACAGGCTAACTTTCATCATTTTTTAATAAAACAAAGCAATGTTTCTTACCTGAATTTAGGATACAAAATTTAAAGTCAAGTCTTTTTCAATTTGTATATAAACATACTTTTATTATTGCACAACTATTTAACTTAGACTTGAGTGGTACTAACAGACTTCGCTCTGGAAATGTGTCACACAAAGTTATTTGCAAACATGGCTTTATGTCATTTTGGATAATAGTTGCCTACATGAACTCAAGAATGCCAATTTTAGTATGCTACCCAACTTTCTGACTTCACTTATCACAAGAGATTGCATATTTATGATAGCAAAGTAAAAAAAACATGTCAAGTCTGCAAGAATAGTATATAACTGCAGGAAAAATATATATAGTGCTTACTAATATTTTATTGACATTTTATCAAATCCATACTTGCTTAGTTCCATAAAGTCCCATAAAGAGGTTTAGCCACTTTTTGGAAATTGTTCACACAATTATACACATAATCAAATTTAAAATACTGTTTAATTAGCGAATTAAGTTCTATTGCATTTTGAAATTCAATTTAGTTTATTTCAGCACCAATGAAATATTTACCAAGTATTTAGATAAATATCAAACGTTAAATGTTAGATTTTGTTTTTGTATAATTTTGATGTTATCAAGGTATCATTTATTCTTAATGATAAATTAGAAAATAGCTTTCCCAACACTAACTAGAATATTATTAATATGGGTAACCTTTGTTTCTATATCCTCTGTGAGGTTCATTTATTGATACTACTGGCAGGTTCAGTAAACTTGTTTTTTTTTCTTCTGAAAGTGGATTGTTTTTCAGACAGCCTTATCCCAGAAAATGCCTTCTCATCTACCAAATTGCTTATTCCAGAAACCTAAGAGTCAGTACTGGTGACTTTTCCTTCTTCACATGTGACATTCCACGAATCACTGTGTCCTGCCAAGTCTACCTCCAAAAGCATATAGAGCATTTCTTCACTTTTTTTGTTTATTTATTTACTTTGAGAGAGAGCATGAGCTAGGGAGGGGCAGAAGGAGAGGGAGAGAGAGAGAGAACCCAAGCAGGTTCCACACTCAGCACAGAGCCCAGTGTGGGGCTCAATCTCATGACCCTGGGATCATGACCTGACCCTAAATCAAGAGTCAGGCACTGAACCGATTGAGAAACCCAGCTGCCCTAGAATTTCTTCCCTCTTTCAGATTACTCTGGTCTCCACTCTATTCCAAGGTCTCTTCTTTACCACCCATGCCAGAAAGTTCTATAGGCTACAACAAGAAATGTCAATAGTAATCTACAGAGTAAATTGCTCAGTAAATATTCATGGAAGAAAAGGAGTTTAAAAGGTGTTACTAAGTAATTTATCTCTCTCAATGCTCCTCCTGATATACAGAAGAAAAACTGTTGAGTCAACACACAAGTGAGTCCACATTCTGGGCATTTTTGCTGTATAGGGTCTTGCTTCTTTCCTTATGACCCTTGTTTACTTTTTCCTTTATTCTCCCCCTCTCCATCTCTTAATCTCTTGACCTTACCTCACTCTTTTTCTCTTTACTCCTTCCTCCTTTGAAGTTCAAGAATGTTCCCATCCTCTCCTTTATTCCACACCACAATCCTTTTCAGGTAGGTACTACCCATATGGCAGATGAGAAAACTGAGGCAAAGAACTAAAATAGCCCATTCACTCAGAAGGAAGATAACTGATATGAGTGTGAGCAGGGTAACACTTGGAGTCATGAGAATCAATTAGTTAGCTGTGGCAGTATTCTGGGCGGTGGTAAATTAAGGTCTGAATTACAGCAGTAGCAGAGAGAATGTAAATAAGGGAATATAAGTAAGATGAGGGATACAATAAGAGATTCCTAAAAAGTGCCCATGGGGACTCTTTAATAAAAAGCCATAGAGTGTCACCAGTACCAAAAACATACTTCATTCGTCAAGCAACTTCACATGAGAGTCAACAGGTTACCGGAAATACAGAACAGAAAGAAGGGGCAGAATTCAAAACTTACATTCAATGAAGTTTCAAGATCCTTAGATTCCTGCTGTGCTGGCCAAAGCATTCTTATTTCCTGCTAGGAACTTCTTTAAATGGTGCCCTTTAATTCCCTTCTAGGGGAATGCTATCCAGAAGAAACCACTTAAAAAAACAAAACAAAACAAAACAAAACAACCCTCTTTCTACATTGACTATGTTTGGAATGTGGCCTGTCTTCCTCTGCTGTCCACTCTAGAGAGAGTAAAGCAATGCCAGTGTGCAGTAGGGTATGTGGACTTAAAAATAGAAGCTTGGGGTGCCTGGGTAGCTCAGTCTGTTGAGCGTCTGACTTCAGCTCGGGCCATGATCTCATGATCTCATGTGTGTGCTGACAGCTCGAGCCTGGAGCCTGTTTCAGATTCTGTGTCTCCCTCTCTGTCTCTGCCCCTCACTCACTCATGCTCTGTCTCTCTCTCAAAAATAAATAAACAATAAATTTTTTTAAAAAAAGAAGCTTATGAAATGTGACTTCTGAGAAAAATTTGGGGTGATGGACTCACCAATTTTTGTTTTCTGTTTTGTTATTTACTTCTCATATGCTAGAGTAAAGGAAAAATAAAGAAATGATTAATGGAGCCCATGAAAAGGAGAGTACCACATCACCAAACTGAAGAGCGTTATCTCAAAAAAGTTAGAAAATAATGGCCAGGGAAATATTTTCTTTTCAATCACTAAACCTAGTTGCTCCCATCATGCTGACTTGAAAACTAATTCATTTTATGTTGATCAAAGAGGAGATGGAAGGATTTGGGGAAGCTAAATTTTACAGTTCTTCTTTTATTTCGAAACTGGGGGGAAAAAAGTTAAATTAATCCTTGATTCAAGATAGAACACTTGAACAGCTTGAAAAGGATTAATTTCACCCTCTAAAGTAATGAAAGAACCAAAAGTCAAGTCACAGCTACTAGAACTGATTTTTCAAAAGTCAAAGGTCATGTGTTAAGTATTTTTAATAAAAATAATTGCTAGGCTTACCCATGAAGACTAGGTACAAGAATGTTCCCATAACAGTGATAGCTTTTAGTGGCTTTGTGGGGGGGATGGTCAATGAAGTCTGAGCTACTGAGCACGGGCAAAGCTGGTCTCATATAGAAAATAAAATACATTATGCCACAGACATAAAAAAAAAATTGCTGAACACTTCCAATTAACTTCCGAAAACAATATAATTTGGGACATCTAGCCATATCTGCAGAAGGTGAACCTACAAGGAAAGAATTTGACCACCAGAATCTTTCCCATCTGCTGGTGTTTGCTTGAAATCAATGAGAAAGCATGAAAGATGCTAATAAACTTAGCCGCTGCCCATATATGAGGATGAATACAAATGATAAAATTACTTCCAAAGATGAATGATAACCATTGAGGGGTTTTGCCTCCTGGCGTGTAGAGTATATAACTGATTCTATTAATTAATTACTGCTAGACATTGATATTAAGGTATTGGCTATGTGGGAATAATTTATATGATCATTGAAAATGCTCAACTATGATCAAGAAAAATTATTATCTGTCAAAAACTAAATATTGCTCTTGTAATCCTTAGTATAATTAAGTTTTCCAGGCTTAACAAGTGGTTTGCAATCATCTGGTAGACATACTAAGCACAATTATTCTCCATTTCTCAATATGCGCATTAAGATTAGGGTCATTTATAAGACTTTTGAGAGGTCACTCATCAAAGACACGGCAAAGCACTAACTGGAAATCATAAGGTTCTACCTCTTGTTCAAAGTTTAATGTCTTCATTTGTATTTTTGTTTTCTATTGGAATTTACTTTTGACCTTAAAAAACAAGCTGTAGTCTTTAGAAAATAACCCTTCTTAATTTGCCAAGGGCTGCTTGTGGAAAGGCTGATTGGATGTATTAAAAATTAATTATTTAAATTAAAGGAGTTTTTACTCCTTTCAAGAATGTTTTGTAGGAGACTTTAAGTGAGTAGAATTGCCAAGGATAAGTTCTATGATTATTTTAGCATAACATAATGAAAACATTAGGCTCAAACATTAGATAATCTTTCTGTGATAGTATGAGATGACTTCTGCCCATTCATTTAACTCTGCGCCTCAATTTCCTCTTTGATAAAGTTGTAAAATGGAAATAATATCTTTCATGGCTACCTTGAAGTATTGAAAAATAAAAGTAAGATATTGTGGAATATAAATATAAGGTATGACTATTCATCAAATCTAGTTTTCTTTACTAGTTTCTGAGTTACTTGAGAGTAAAGAACACATCCATATATGTTCATGTATGTGTGAGGGATGGAGAGAAGGGGTAGGTGAGGGTATGTGTATTTAAGGCTATGTATTCTTTGACATCCAAGGATGTTATATTACTATTTTATTCATTAGTTTATCTCCAAAAGAATTTAGCCAACTGCCTTCAATGAGCACGTTGATCTAACATGTCTCCTTTGCATGTTCCAAAAGACTTTTAACTTTTTTCCAATCTATCTTTCCATTACATTGTCTTATATGTCCCATTTTCTCCTATGTGTCCCAGTTGAAGGTGCTATGCATTGTCATGATAAGTTGAGCTTGCTCTTGATACCCTCTTTGTTTTAAATACCTTTTCTACCCCCTACATAAAGTTCTACTCATATTTGAAGTCTTTCTTGACCACATAAAAATAGAATTAATCTCTCCATCTCTTATATTCCATTCTATTTTCTGGGACTATCTGTTTTAGCATGGAACACTTTGTTTTCCTTATTAGTTTATGTGTCTGATTTCCCCAGCCAGAATGGATATACCAAGACTTATCTGGGTATTTCCAGAGTCTGAAGATAGTGCTTTCTCCACAGCAGAGATGCAGCTAACCTATTTTGAAGGAATAATTACTGAATGAATTACTCTCAGCCTCTCAAACTCTCATGGGAGGCTGTATTAAATGGTAAAGAAAGCCAGTTTTGAAGTTATATAATCTCAATTCAAATCTTGCCTAGGTGTAAGGTACTTAACCATCTGTGTCCTGATTTACATGATTGTACAAAAAAAAATGCAACAATAGACTTTAATTCATAGGGTCATTGTGCGGATAAAAAACATAACTCACAGGTACTTAGACTGTTGCCACATCTATAGTAAGGGAAAAGTTGTGTTAAGAAATATTTTTAAGAGTGGCATTTAGTTTCTCACGTTTAAAGGGTAATGAGAAGGAAATAAATGATCTCAGTAGTGCCATACACTTTCAGATATACTCTGACTTAAATAATCAGATTAATTATTTTTAGCTAAATTCCTCCAAAATTAAAATACACTTCTTACATAATTACAGTTGTTCTTTATTATTTTCAGAGTCTGTATTCACAGATTCACCTACCTGCTAAAATGTATTTGTAACCCGAAATCAATATCCATGTTATCTTGGTAGTCACACCCAGAACCGTGAAACAGCTGAGTCTCCAGGAACACACATTCCCAGCTGAGGTTGAACAAGAGACACTCTGTCTTCTTGTTTCAGTTCTCATATTGTAACCAAGTGTTCTTTTTGTGGTCAACTAAGTGCCGTTTGCGGGGAGAGGGGCATTTATTTATTTGTTTCTGCTTTCTGTGGGTGGGCTTGGTATTTGAAGTGCTCCCCAACTGTAATGCTGAAGCATTTAGTATCGCTTATTGCAAGAGGCTGCAATGTGCCTTAGGAAGAAAATACATGTGTTTGATGAACTTCCTTCTGGCATGAGTTGCAGCGCTATTGGCCATAAGTTCAATGTTAATGTATCCACAATAATATTAACTAGAATGTCTTTAGACAGAAACATAAAACAAAGTTATGTGTTGACAAGTTGACAAAAATGTTCTAATGAATGGCTCGTAAGAACCTGAACATGTATTTTCCCTAGGAGCGATATCACTATATTTGCAAATTAGTATTTGTGGCGACTTTATAGAACATGGCTGCTGCCACAAATGATGAGGACTGTAGTTTGCATGTCATTGACATTTTTTAAATGCTTAGCAAGAAACTGGCATTACCTGATTTTTTAAATCCTTTCACAAAGGCACCTAGTCCTTAGTAGAGCAATAGGTAATATGTAGCGATCTAAAAAAGGAGGTTCAAACCGAGGTCTCCCTGGAGATACGCTGCCACGCCTCTGCTACATTTCCACGTGATTGAAACAGTATCAAACTTGGCCTGGGGTTATAGGAGGGTGAGGGGTCAGAAATCCGTTCTGTGACTTTGTGCCTGGCCTCTTTCTGACAGTCGTTTATTTCTAGGACCTCAAAAGAATGATTTTGTATGTTTATTTTTAAAACTTAATTTAAGGGGTGCCTGGGTGGCTCAGTCAGTTAAGCGTCCGACTTTGGCTCAGGTCATGATCTTGTGGTCTGTGAATTCAAGTCCCCCATCAGGTTCTGTGCTAACAGCTCAATGTTTGGAGCCTACTTCAGATTCTGGGTCTCCCTCTCTCTCTGCCCCTCCCTGTTCATGCTCTGTCTCTCTCTCTCTCAAAAATAAATAAAGATTTAAAAAAGTTTAATTAATTTAATTGTTCATGAAAGCATTATACGCACACTCATTTTCCAAATAGGCTTGTAACTAAAACCAATACTCTTTTCTCCCCAACCTGGAGGAACTGGAGGGAGTTCCTATTCCCTCCAGACTCCTCTGTTCATCACTTTTTGCTGTCCTTTCTTTTCTGGAATTTACCTCGATGTTTTCAGTAATTGTGCTTAGGTAGCTGCCCCTTAATTCCTTAGCTTTCATTCACCAGTTTTAGATATCGCCTGCTGATTTATTTCTAGGTCAGGAGTTAGCACCCTTGTACACTCCCATCCACATACCCAATCTTCTTCCGTCTTTTCTCCTCCTACTCTTTCTTCTCTTCATTTTCATTGTGATCCTTCTTCTCGTCTCTGAGATGTAAGTAATTAATGTGAAACACGCAGATCTTCAGTGTTTACTTCTACGGTTGCATTATTTCACTAGGGCTGCTGTAGCAAACAGCACAGAGGAGGAACCCTAAATGAACTACAGTTAGTTGTTTTCTCACAGTTCTGGAGGCTGGGAGTCCAAGGTCAAGGTGTCAGCCTTGTTTCTCCTGAGTCCTCTCTCCTTGGTTTGTAAATGGCTCCCTTCCTCCTCTGTCTTCACATGGTCTTCTTCTGTGTCTCCTTTTCTTAGACTGACACCAGTCATATTGGATTAAGCCCCACACTGGTGACCTCATTTCACGTTTTGATTTCTTCAAACGCCCTACCTCCAAAGACACTCCCATTCTGAGGTACTGGGAACTAATATTTCAGCATGTGACTTTGGAGCAGGGGCAGAATTTAGCCCATAACAATCCATGTTGACATTCCTATCCACCCATGTAACAAATGTGAGATAAAGATGCAGAATGTTTCCATCGCACCAGAAAGTCTCCTTCTTTCCATACCCAATCAATTCCTCAGGACAACTGCTGTAGGCAGCTGCTAGTCTGCTTTGTTTTATTATAACTTCATTTTGCCTACTCTTGGACTCCTTATAAATGGAATTATATAGTACGTGCTCTTTTGGATTTGTGACTCATCGTGTCTAATCTTAACTCTTTTCAAATTTTCTTTACCATATTCCTGAGAATTCCATTTTTTTTTTCTGTTTTGGAATCACTATTTCTTGGATTTCAAATCTTTTTCTCTCAGTTTGCACTCTTATTTTCTTGAAACATTCCCTCGTTAGACTCCTAATAAAAGGAATATGGATAGATATCTTTGAAACCATGTATTTCTGAACATCCCTATATTTATTTAAGCATGCATTCTTATATTTGTGTTATTTTTTCCTTATGCTTACTAACTTATTTGTATAGCCGTGGAATTCCAGGTTTAAAATCCTTTATGATTATAATTTTATAATTATTCTTCTATTGTTTTCTAACCTCCAATGTTGTTGAGAAATCTTTCTCCTTACTATTTTTACTTTTTACGTGACGTGCTTTCTTTCCTCCATTCTGGAAGCTTTTGTAACCTCTCTCCCCCACGAGGTTCTAGTATTTCACAGTAGTATGCCTTAAGGTAGTTCTCGTTCATGTATTATGTCAGACATTCCATAATCCCTTTCAGACTAAAGTCTCAAATCTTCCAGTCCTGCAAAGTTTTTATTGCAGGAAAAGATTCTGGTTTTTATCTTTGTTCTTTGCTAATTTTCTGCCTTCTAGTTTTTGTTTTTTTCATTATTTCATCTTATTAGTTGGATGTTGGAAATTATAGACCAAACTTCTCATTTCTTTTCTTTTCTCTCCAAATTTCTATGATCATCTTTTTTTTTCCCCACTGAATTTTAGGAGATTTCTTTTAATTCATCTTCCAAATAATTTATTGAAAATTTAACTGGTGCAACAAAATTATAAATGTCATAATATTTTAAAAGAATCTTTCATTCTCCCATCTTTTTATTCCTTTCACAGATGTAATATCTTCTCTTAGATTATCTGGATATAATGACAGTTTTTGGAATCCTTTTTCTGCTCTAAGCATTAATGTCAAAGGCCATTATGTGTTTTGTTTTGTTTTGTTTTTTTTTTTTTAGTTTATTTATTTGTTTTGACAGAAGGAGAGAGAGTGTGTGTACAAGCAGGGAGGAAAAGAGAGAGAGGGAGAGAGAGAATCCCAAGCAATTTCTGGGGCTTGATCCCAGAAACCGTGAGATCATGAGCTAAGCCAACATCAAGAGTTGGATGGGTAACCAGCTGAGCCACCCAGGTGCCCTAGAGCCATTATGTTCTTATGTACTTTTTCCTCTTTTATACTAAAAGCTTTTTTAAAAAAATGTCAGTAGTCTTAAATTGTTGGTTTACATTACAGTGAAATATGTGCTAAAAAGCTAATTGCAAAGTGTAAATTCCAGTGCATGAGTGGGGGGTATTAAGTGGGAACCTCATTATTGGGGGATTAATCAGAAACCTGGCTACTGTGTTCTGTAGGACCAAAGTTACAGTTTTCTCTAGAGAATTATTACTTGATATTATGCCTGGGCAATATACATCAGGTTGTCATTGCACTGAATGCACATGAAGAAAGAAGACCTGATTATTCTTTGACTTACTAACCCTTGCCCTCATCTGTACTCTCTTCTGCACCCGATATCTCTGAATCTATGGAATCTGTTTCAGTATCCCTAGAGGATAAAACTCCCAGCTACTCCAAGGGCACTGAGGGTTAGTAGATTGATTTTCCTAGATGTGGGTGTGACTTTCAATCCGTCCTTTATTTCAGCACCATGCTCTAGTCTCGTCTTTCAAGGTATTCAGGAAGTAACAATTTCTAGCCCTCCCTGAATTTTGTCATGGAAATCACCTTGTTATTCAGTTATATCCCTTAAGGAGTAAGTTAGGTTTCATCTTTCTCCTTTGGCTCAACCACCACACTCCCCTCGGTTTGCACTCCTTAAATATTTGTTAACATCACTCCTCGTTTAGACTCCTATTCTCTATTTCTTGTAGGTTTATACCCTTTTGAACATTTACTGTCATTTTAGTGGCATTTACAAAGGAGAGGTGACAATGCATGTAATCAATCAAATGAATTGTGTATTTTTGTCAAAATCATACAAAGAAGGATATTGTCAAATTATAAAAATGGACTTAATATGGTTCAATGGGATAATCCCTAGCACTTCTTGCCTCTCTGTTTTATTCATACTTAGGTTTGGGTCATTTCTTTGACCCTGCCCTGTTGTCCTTACTTTCTCCAATGTTTTAATTTGCATCTCTTATTTTGCAGAGTATCAAAGTAAGCTGGCTGCCTCCTCCATCAGGAACACAAAATGGATTTATTACCGGCTATAAAATTCGACACAGAAAGACAACCCGCAGGGGTGAGATGGAAACACTGGAGCCAAACAACCTCTGGTACCTGTTCACAGGTCAGTGTTCACATAGTGTAGTCTTGCGAGATTTTGATGAATTAAATGCTTTAGGAATAAAATATGCTCTCACTTCAAGGAAACAGTCATTTTCGTTGTTTGTTTCCTGACAGGTGACATTTATTGGTCTGGACAAGAATAACCTTTATATTTTTAACTTGATATTCTTTCTAATGCTTTCAGTAGATATTATGGTTCTGGATCATTCTCTTATTAAATGTATCTTAGATTCTTTAATCCATATTAGTCTCTCAGCATTGCTTATTCAACAATAGCTCCTCTTGTCAAATAACTTTTTAACTGGTAACTTTAAAAAGCTATCTAATGAGGGGTGTCTGGGTGGCTGAGCTGGTTAAGCATCCTACTTAGCTCAGGTCATAATCTCTCGGTTCATGAGTTTGAGCTCTGCATAGGGCTCTCTGCTGTCAACATGAAGCCCACTTTGGGTCCTCTTGTCTCCCTCTCTCCCTGCCCCTCCCCTACTCACTCTCTCTCTCTCTCTCTCTCTTTCAAAAATAAATAAACACTTTTAAAAAGCCATCTAATCAAATGGTTTCAAGTTTAAGTCACTTTGATCCCTTTTCCCCTAATCTCCAGTGGTGAGGGTGGGGTTGAAAAATGGTGAGAAGGTAGTTTAGGAAATAAACAGATTATTCTACTTTCCATAAACATAAAAGTAAATTTACTTTTGTAGCAATATTGGTGGAATTCATAGTAGGTCAAGTTTCTTTATGAAAACTGGAGTATTCCATGCAGTTTTCCATGCAGTATTTAGAGAAGGTGTTTTATTTTACAAAATGGATAATCATATATTTCTTTTAACTATTGGAACCCTTAAGTCATGTCCATCCAGAAAATAGTCTGAGGTGTGCTTTCAACATAATGCCTCTAGGGTGTGCAAGCCCAGGAACGCACGCATGAGGAACAAAGAAAGTGATCAGGGAAGAAGAGAAATCAATAATAGTGGCATATCATTGAGGTGGCCACAAGTTTCGAACAAACACAGAGTTTTCTCAGCCTCGTGGGGTGTCTCTTGAGAGGCCACATGAAGTACTATGTGTGTGAGCAGTTCTTCTCTTGCCTATCATTGGTCAAATCTGTCAATAGGCTGTTACCCATCCTATTCCTGCAGATGGCACCTGAGAACCCAGAGCCTCTGGTGAGTGTGCAAACATGGAATTCTCTCCGTGTCAGTAAGTCCCTTATGAGGTGGTGGCTTGGTCTAGGGTAGCGACAGTACTTAGGAAGGCTGTATAACTCTAAAGAGAGTATGAAATGTTACCCTGAGCTTGGGACACAAAAGCATATTGTAGAGGTTCTTAATAAGAACTGGGAGCCAAAGTGGAACAAATCTGGAGTGGGACATAAAAAAGGTCCAGGAAAATATACAAACTGAAACTCATAACTTACAGCTAATGGATAATATAAACTATCACTGCAAGTAAAGCAAGAAGAAAGTAATCCCTTGTTTATGCATTTCTCTATACTGTTAATTCGGTAAATTTCCATTTGAAATCATACACACACACACATTTTCACACACACACACACACACACACACACACCCCACATTTTAAGCTACTGGTTCTGTCTGTACTCTGAGACTTGATCAAAACCTGTTTTTGCCCCTCATGTTTGTTGTTGTTGATATTGCTGTCATTGTTGTTGTTTCTGCTGCTGCTGCTGTTGATGCTTGGTTTTTGTTTTTTTGTGTGTTTTTCATGTCTTTTGTGCCTATAAAATTTTAGCATAATGGTGAAAGTGCTTCCAAGGTAGGTAGCCAAAAATCATATTACCTGTTTTATATCTGGACAAAAATCTCTTAGGCAAGTATCGCCTGTAAGAGGAAGTCATGGCACTCGACCACATCATTTAAAAGTCTTAAGGGGGCGCCTGGGTGGCTCAGTCGGTTAAGCGGTCGACTTCGGCTCAGGTCATGATCTCACGGTCTGTGAGTTCGAGCCCCGCGTCGGGCTCTGTGCTGACGGCTCAGAGCCTGGAGCCTGCTTCGGATTCTGTGTCTCCCTCTCTCTCTGCCCTTCCCCTGCTCACTCTCTGTCTCTATGTCTCTTAAAAATAAATAAACGTTAAAAAAATTTAAAAAAAATTTAAAAGTCTTAAGAAACTGAGATCTTATGTCCTTTCTCCTGATGAAGTTATGGGAAGAAGGTAAAAATAAATGAAGTCGAGGTGAGGCATAGCTCAGTGTGATAGTTGGTGTAACATGTAGTTTGTTTTGAAAGCAATCACCAAGATTGAAAAAAAAAAATCTTGCTGAAAACATTTTAGTAGAATTCCTGAGATGTAGTAGATGAAGAGCCTCTAAGGATAATTCTATCCAAGATTGTTTTCTCCCTGGTTTTCCTGAGATCTAATTGTCACATACCACTGTATAAGTTTAAGGTATACAACTTAATGGCTTCACTTATACTCATTGTGAAATGATTACTGCTGACAGTTTAGTTAGCAGCCACGATCTCATATAGATACAATTTTTAAAAAATAAAAAAAATGTCCTTGTGATGAGAACTCAGGATCCACTTCTTAAAATTTTCATCTCTATCAGAGAAGTCATGGAATGCTTCACGAATCTGCAAGGCATCCTTCTGGAAAAGTCATGCTGATCTTCTCTTTATCACTCCAATTTTAGGATGTATGCTGTGGGAACAGACACCAAGCCTTATTTCTTTTAATAGATGATGGTATTTGAAGCCCCGAAACCTTTTTTTTTTTTTATAATTTAATTTCCTTCTCAACTGAAAAATATAAAAATATAAAATAAACGTTTCATACAATAACTCAATAAAGGATGAGTGTTCCAATGGAAAAGCTCAGGACTGGATATTCAATTTATGGAGCTATAAATAGCCAAGATTCATGAAACAATGTTCAAGCTCATTAGTAGAGAAGTGCAAATTAAAACAAAAATGAGTTAGCATTTTCTTTGGATTAAAGCAATAAAGATATAAATGAATGATGATACCCTGTTCTGGAAAGCATATAGGAGAGAGATAATGAATACTCATTTGCTGCTGTGGGCCAGAGGATTCTAGAATCTCTCTGGAAAGCAGTGTGTAGATATTTGCTATACACAGGTGTATATATGTGTGTGTGTGTCTGTGTGTGTGTGTGTGTGTGTGTGTGTGTGTGTGTGTGAGAGAGAGAGAGAGAGAGAGAGAGAGAGAGAGAGAGAGGGAGGGAGATCTTTATAGGTAGATGATCTACGTTTTCTACTAGGAATTTACTCCAATTCTGCAGCTATATTTTCTGCAGTTTTTCACTATAAACATGTTCATTGCACAACTTTAATAGCAAATTGTAAGAAAAAAATACCCTGAGTATCCAAATATAGGCAGTTACCTAGAAAATTTAGTCAAAATTATATCAAGGAATACTGTGTGTCCATTGAAAATGATACAATGTAAAACTACTAAATACATGTTAAATATTTAAAACATATTGAAAGAATAACTCAACTTCAAATCAATATTAGTGTGTGAGTCATATTTATAAATGAAAGGATATGAATTTTAGGAAAATATTTAGAGTAATAGATATACCAAAATATTGATGGTGATCGTTACTTACATTTGTAACAACAATAAAATATGTTTTTTAAAATTGTATATATAACGTGAAAAACAAAAAGTCAAGACTCTAATGTCCTATTATGACTTTTGGTCATCAAAATTGAAAACTACCACTAAAGCTAACTCTATGCCCACTGAACAGCTAAAAGCCAAGTGACCCAGAAAATAAATGAAGCATGGTAGCCACTTGGCCAAAAGAAACAGCTGCTGTGAATTGTTTAGTATTTTTGGTATTCCTGGCAAATGAGATTTAACACATTCGGCTCAGTATTATCAAACCAATATTCTGACTCCCTAAATATACAAACTTTTAGGATTTTCTCTCTACAGAAGTGAAATTATTTAAAAGAGAAGAAAAAAGCCAGAAGTCTGAAATAAAGGTGTTGGCAGCATTGGTTCCTTGTGGAGGTTCTGAGAGAAAACTCACCCGTATTTCTCTCCTAACCTCTGGTGTTTGCTGCAATCCTTGATATTCCTTGGCCTGTAGGTATGCGTTCCTATCTCTGCATCATCTTCCTCTGTTGCCTTTCTGTGTTCTCTCCTCCTATAAAGATGCCCATCATTGGACAGATCCGACTCTAAGTCCAGGATGGCTTCATCCAAGATCCTTAAGTAATCATCTTTATAAAGATCCTATTTCCAAGTAAGGTCACATTCTGAAGTTCCAGAGATTCAGGAGTTTTGAGGTAGACACTATTCGACTCGCTTACAGATGCCTTTTTTTCCCCTCTCAAGAACAATCATTTTTAATTGTATTCTCTAATAAACTTTATTCAAAAAAACTCAGTCCTATATTTTTATTCATCTAACATATATGGGAAAATTAGGGCTTCTAATCAGCATGAGCTATAACCCATTACCACTCTGATTGAATACCACTCCAGCCTAAAGCAAATAAATCGGATGAATTAGTTAGCCTGTTATTGGAATAGCTCACACATGCCCCTTTCCCTCTTTAGAGATTCATAGGAATCTGGACCCCAAATTTGGATTCCTCATTCATACTGTTCTTTCTTCATTTCAACAATTATAAAATGAGTTCGGAGAGACAAACAATCTGAATGGTTATATTTGTAAGTGTAACTGATATTTATTGTAAAAACAAAAGTCAGACTGCATTCTTAAATTGAAATGAAGACATAAAAACCGCTGGAGAATAGTCGCATATCCTTAAACCATTAAAAACAAGTCATACAGAGTCTCTGCCTTCCTATCCGCTATCTATGACCCAACTTCAGTAATGCTGCTGCTTTGCTACATGTTGTTGGGAGTGTTTCCAATGGTACGGAGCACCAAAGATCACGAAAGTACTACACACTGGTAGTTTGGTTGCAGTTTTGACTTGTCTCCAGGATATCTTTAGTAATGTATGCAATTTCTAGTTTACAGAAGTAATTGATTTTCTATATGAATCTGCAGCTCTTTAGAATGTACAGGATTGACCCCATGTTTCCAGTACGTATATATATTGATTTGTCTGTTTAAAAACTTGGAAATGCTAGAATGGTTCATTTGGATGATATAAATATTCAGGTGTAGAGACTCAAACATTTTTTTTACAATCCTCTGTCTGCTAGACAGGTGTTTTTTGTTGTATGTGTTTTTTACTAGGATAACGAGACATCTGCAATAACAAAGTAATTCAGAGTTATGACAAGGATTTTAAATCATTGCTATCAGTCTCATTGTGGGATCCCATGTCAACTAAATTTTAAAGTGTTGTTTTTAATTTTTGAGTGCTCTTCAGAGAATGTTGTTTTGAATTGAAGAGTTTTCTTGTGTTTCATGGCCAGGATAGAATAAACGTGATGATAAACATGCATTGGTATTTTATGGACTGAAAAATGAAACAATAGCATAGAATTTTATAACAACGTTAGCATTGGGGAAATAAGGGAAAATTGTATTGTTTGAATAATGTAGTTTCTCTTAACATAAGTCCTATAAAATTAGAAATAGAACAGAATTACGGAGGTTGAAGGCATTTAGTATTGGGGATACAAACAGGCAGAAGACAGTCTGCTTTCAACAATACATTTTTTTTTTTTTTACAGCTAAGGAAAACATTTCTACTTACACCATACTTTTTGTAGAATAAAATTATACTTAGAGCAGGTAGGAAATACACATGCACAAGCGTGTGCACACACAGGCACAGCATACACGAACGCACACTCACCCCCGCATACACATCGAGATTGAACTATAGGTCCCTGACAAACCACACCATTCATTTCAGGCACAGCCCTTGTGTCACAGAAGAGATAACTGAGATTTCACGAGTGACATTGCTAAGATCTACCACTACTTAAGGAGGTAACCCCAACTCGATCGTAGGCATTTCAACTCCTAGTTATGTACTCCTCGTACTGCACAATACCATCATTTTTAGCTCATGTGTAAATGACTCTGGCTATGAGTCTATAATAGATCATTGGCATTAAAAATAATTTAACATTTATAACAAAAATAACACAACATTAACTTTGACAATAGCCACTCTACGGAAAACAGTATGGAGTTTCTTCGAAAACTTAAAAATAGGGGTGCCTGGGTGGCTCAGTCGTTAAGCGGCCACTTCGGCTCAGGTCATGATCTTACCGTCCGTGAGTTCGAGCCCCGCATCAGGCTCTGTGCTGATGGCTCAGAGCCTGGAGCCTGCTTCGGACTCTGTATCTGCCTCTCTCTGTCCTTCCCCTGCTCATGCTCTGTCTCTCTGTCTCTCAAAAATAAATAAATGTTAAAAAAAATTAAAAAAAGAAAACTTAAAAATAGAACTACCATATGATCCAGCTGTCCCAGTCCTGGACCATATCCAGAAGAATTAAAATCAGGATCTGGAAGAGATATCTGCACTCCCATGTTCATTGTAGCATTATTCACAAAAGCTGTATAAGACAAACAATTCAAATGTCCATTTTTAAAAATAATTTTAATATTTATTTTTGAGAGAGAGAGAGAGAGAGAGAAGGAGAGCAGGAGCAGAGTAATAACATATTCTATGGCAAAATCGTAGAATATGTGAAAATCAAGTCAGAAAGTAATTTCCCAGCGTTATCTATTAAATGCTTAATTATGTAAATAAACTATTTTAAAAGCAGTCTGGAATTTGATTCTCATGAGAACATTATAAGATGGAAAAGCAGATATTATTTCCTAATTTATATGATAAATTGCAATTAAAAGAGCTTTCAGTACATCTAAACTTGCCCAGCTAAGTACCCCTCACAAGGAGGAAGCAGGATATTTGCAACCTAGATTTCTGAAGGGAATACCCCGAATGGCTCTCTGAAGAGCTGAAATGTCTGGTTCTACTTCTCACTGCATCCTACACTTATCTAGACGTAGAAGAGGGTTGTGGTCTAATTCTGTTGGTAAAGGTTTTAGAAGACAGAATCGGGAGATTTGGATAAAGGTATTTTATTTCATTTTTTTAAATTTTTTTAAATATTTATTTATTTTTGAAAGAGAGAGTCAGAGCATGAGCAGGAAAAGGGCAGAGAAAGAGGGAGACACAGAATCCAAAGCAAGCTCCAGGCTCCGAGCTGTCAGCAGAGTCCAACGTGGGGCTAGAACTGATGAGCCGTGAGATCATGAGCTGAGCTTAAGTCGGATGCTTAACCAACTGAGCCACCCAGGCATCCCTTAGATGAAAATATTTTAAAAGAGGAATTTAATTTTCTTTTATCCCTACAGTGTAAAACTAGGGTTTATTTGTAGACGATACTATAGTAAAGCAGATTCAGTGTGTTCTGAGAAGAACTTTTCCAACAAGAGAAATGGTTGAGTACATTCCCTCCCTTGGTGAACTTCTCATTCCAAGAGTATTCTTGACTTATTTACAGGATCACTTTATTAGATATGTATCTAACTACCTCTACATGGGTCATTTGAACATACATTAATTAAGATCCCTTTTGATATGGGATTATATGTATATATTTAAACCTTTTTATATTTAATCTAGAATTTCTTAGCTGATTCTAATGAAAAGGATTCATAGCTATATTCTAGAATTAAATGCAAAGCGAAAAACTTGTAAGCTAAAATATAATAGTTCAAGAAAATTTGGCAGGGGGCGCCTGGGTGGCTCAGTTGGTTGAGCAACTGACTTTAGCTCAGGTCACGATCTCGCAGTTTGTGAGTTCAAACCCCATGTCGTTCTCTGTGCTGACAGCTCAGAGTCTGGAGTCTCCCCCTGTAGATTTTGTGTCTCTCCCTCTCTCTGCCCTTCCATGCTCATCCTCTGTCTCAATAATAAATAAACGTTAAAAAAAATTTAAAAAATTTTGGCAGGATTTTCAAAGGGACTTAGGAAGTAATATATACAGCATTTTATACCTTCACTACAGATGTCAGAGAGGATGATATAAAGCATCTTCCCTGGTTGGAAGAGGTATTCTGATCAATAAGTTAGGCTGGTCAGGCAAGACTCCATTGGGGAAATAGTTAATGGATGGTCTCTAAATTGCCTTATAATTTCACTTCAAAGTAATGTTAGTAGGTTTTTGTTTTACTCAATACTGAATTAGTGATACTGACATATCCTCAATGCAATATATGTAAATAAAAATTTGGCCAAATTGTAAGGAGACATTTTTCTCCTTTCTAGTAAGGAATCTTACTACTCATATCTACTTTCTAGTGAGATGTTTTAATAAATTCTACTAAAAATTGATAGATTCCACACAAAAATTAAATTGATTTAAAGTCAAATGAATGGAACAGAATATAGGGCATTTCAAAAGATTTCCAATTATATGTCAAAACATTACATATGATAAGATGGTGAGTCATTCAAGGTTCAACCAGAGAATCAGAACCTGTGGAGATGTGTACCAAGGCATTTATTGCAAGGAATTGGCTTCATTGATTGTGATGGCTGGCTAGGCAATTCTAAATCCACAAGGCAGGCCCTAAGGCAGGCAGGCTGAAACTCTCAGGCTAAACTTGCTGTCTGCAGGTAGAATTTCTTCTTTAGGGAAGCCTTACTTCTGCTCTTAAGATCTTTCACTGGTTTGAATCTTCCCCCTCCCCAATTATCTAAGATAATATCCTTTGCTTAAAATCAACTGAATATGGACTTTGGTCACTCTATAATACACCTTCACAGCAACACCTGAGGTTAGTGTCTGATTGAAAATTGGGGACTTCAGTCTAACCAAGTTGAATAAAACTGACCATTACAGATGGTACTCCTAATCACCGTTGGAGGTGGTTTTAATACAATTGCCCATCCATTTCAAAGAAAAAATAAAATTAGACTTCTAGTTAATATAAGAGAATATATTCTTGGCGGTCTAAAATTATGTCAGATAAGACCGCTATGAAAGCCATGAGGTACGATGATTAGGTTTCTTCCCAGAATTATCTCCCTATTATTTTCAGTTTCCTGGAAACTACAACCAATCCACAATCTCTCTGCCTTAGTAATCAACAGTGGTGCCTATGAAAGGGTGTAAAATGTTAACAAATTCAGATCAACATCTTGTGAACTAAGTGACAAAGCAACGTGAGCACAAACCTATTGAACCATGATGAAGGCCTTGTGTTCAAAAGCATCCATTTGCCACCTTCCCACCAATGTTGGATATTATATTTTAACCTAATATTTTTGGGTATGTTAGGTAGTGCTTTAGTGGATATTTCAACAGCTGCTTTGTATGTGTGCGTTCCATGCGTCAGGTAGTGTAATGGAATCTATGGTATATAAATCAAATATCAGTAATAAAAGTAACAACGGTAGTAACTATTCTCAATCTGTTTCTTCATGGAACTTCTAGTCTAACTTATAAAACTACAAGGCTTTTAAGGAGATAGGATTTTGCATTGTAGATATTTTTGTGTGGATGAGTTTATCAAATTGTCTTCTCTAATGGTACAATTTATTGAAGGTAACTGCTATGGTGTTAACAAGTCCATCTAATCATCATTTAAAACATTATCTCCAATTAATAATAAATTAGAATTCCCTTTAAGACCGAGATTTCCCTCATCTGCCTGTGCAAAAATCTACAAATATGTAACTGTGTACATGATAAGCATCATTTCTCCAATAATTTTTCTTTATGAATTTTTCTTGTTACCAAATATTTGTGCCATTTCAGATTAACAGAAAATATAGATTGTAGTTTAAATTTACCAGGGTTGTACAACTTTGGAGATTTAAGGATTGGTCTGTTTGAGCCAAGTCCTCAATGTCTAAGATAGTCACATGGTTTTTTAGCAAGTATAATTTCGTTTGCAATAATTTGTCATGGTAATGAGCTGCTTTGAGACTTAGTGAAAAGGACTGTTACTTACATAAAAATTTGTACATAATCACACTAATAATCCATGGGCCATCTCTCATCAACCTGTATTCTCTGTGCTCTCCAAAATAAGCCTTGATATAAAATAAGCCTAGTATTTTCTGCTTAAGTGCAGTGGCTTTGGATTCTTCTTTTTTTGCCCAAAGAAAACATAATCACTGACCTTGAATAAATGATGGAGACATAAATTTTTAGGATGACTGTTCTTGATTTATAGACAGGCCTCTTCTAGACTCTGAGAAAAAATGATCCTTGCTATTTTTGATTATTTCTTCATCGTTCATATTTTATATTCTGCATCTACCCTGAAGCTATTTTCAGGGATACATTTTTATAAACTAGGAAAAAATAAATGAGAATATGTGAAAAATAATTTGATTTTTTGCTGTACTATGTCTGCCCTTTTGGCCAAAATAATAATTATTACCACAACAATCAAAACCATGCGAAGATGTCTACTGTTTTGAAAACTTCTGAAAATAAGCTAGAATACTTGTTACTTAGTAACCTTTTTTTCCCTTTCTGGAAAATTCTGTCATAGGACTGGAGAAAGGAAGTCAGTATAGTTTCCAAGTGTCAGCCATGACAGTCAACGGCACTGGACCACCTTCCAACTGGTATACAGCAGAGACTCCTGAGAATGATCTGGATGGTAAGACCTATCCCAATCACTGTCCCTTTGATTTCTGTTTTCTTTGTTGCTTCAGCTTCAAAGGCTCCCCTATTAGAAGTTGATCAACTCCAACACTGGGGTTACTTATGCCTCCTACATCCTTCAGTGTAAGACAAAACAAAATATAAAATGCAGAACCCTCAGTAGATTCTTCAACAATACCATATCAAATTATGCATTAATTACAGTCTTCATAAGTTATTTTTTGAAGATAATTTGAAATGAGTTTTTTTAATTTACCTTACTGAATAATCAACCTTAAAATATTCTACATAGGAATTGCTACAATTCCTGATAATAATCATGAAATATAATTACTTTACCCTTACCCTTTTATGATGCTTCTGCAAAACAGTAATATATATTTTTTGCTTGCTTGTGATATAGTTATTAATATTTGGCATTTCATTTTTTTAAACAAGGAACAACCTGCCTTATTTGCTTAATTGATAGTTAAGTCATTTGTGGATGAGATACTGAGATTTGTATAAAAGTCACATATCAGTAATTCAAATATAAGCAAAACCTTCAAAATTAGCAGCTGAGAAATAGTTTTGAAATGAAAGCATCATGACTAATAGGAAAATGAAATTCAAGAGAAATGGGTAATACAAGCAACAGAAAAAAAGTCTAAGTACTAAAGCAGAAATACACACTAAAGAATTAGAATTACAAATTAAAGTAGAAATTTATGAAAAGAAGAGGTAGCTGAAAAAGAAGTTAGTTATGACCAGTACACCTAAGATAAGCGATTAAATCTGAGACCAAGAAAAAGTGGCCAAACAAAAACACGTATGTATTGAAAATGAGACTGTCTAAATCACCGACAATGAAATCCTCTTATTCTTCACTGGTAGACCTGAAAGCATCCTAGTTACTGCAAAGTGAAAAATTCTATTTCCCTTCTCCTTCGTCTCCTTTTGCTCTTTCCTTTTCCCCTCATTTTTATTCTTGTTTCAGTTCTTGCATTGTCCTCTCTCCAGTTTGTCCTCCCTTGTTCCTCGAACTCCTCCTTCTCATTTTTCTTACTTACTCCTCCCGTAAGTAATTCACTATCACTCATCATATTCATATAGCCATAGATTCCGCTTTACAAAATAATTAATGTGGCAGTGAAACAACCAACAGATGCCATTTCAACAATACTGGTCATTTCTACCATGTGAGAGCACATTAAAGAATATTCGTAGGAAACTTACTAAGTCTCAGGCACTGTACATAGTTTTGAGGGTATAATAGTAGATAGAAGGCATGATCTTCTCCTTGTGGAGTTTAAAGTATAGCCCAGAAAAATAGACATTCCAGGTGAAGTCATAGGAAATTGCCATCTCATAGTTCAAACCTGGTCGAATATTGGAAATATCCCGTCTATCACCATAGAATGAATAGATAGATTGATAGATGTATAGAAGGCTTGCATTTAAACTGAGACTGGAAGGAGGAACAGGAGTTTGGAGTGTGAAACCATACATTACAAACTGAGGGAGGACATGTGGAGGGCAAGGTGAATGCAGTTCTGAAGTCAAGATGGACCATGATACTATTTGAGGCCTGAAAAAAGACCATCAGGACTGAAACACAGAAGCAGCGTGTGTTGAGGTTTGTAAAATAGAAGGTTCTAAATTAGACAAGACCCAATTAAGGATTTTGAACTTTGTCCTAAGAATGTCATTAAAGCAATAATGTGCTTTATCCTAAGCAAGTCATTACTGGATTTTTTTAAACGGTTACTTAATTATATTTGCATTTTGAAGACATTACTCTGGCCGAAGCATAAACAATTGTATTAGATAAGACAACCATGGGCCAACTCAGGACAACCTCAGAGGTAATGTTAGATTTTATTGGGAAAGTAATTTGGGGCTTAGAAGATGTTACTTAATTTGTCTTCATCATTACACATTGAAAAGTTGGGGAGTTACAAAAAGTCACACTTCATAAAGCTTATATCCTTCACTAATAGATTAGGGGACATTTATGTATTTACTTATTCAACATATATTTCTTTTTGAAGGTTTATATATATCAGGCATTATTTTGGGTAAAGCAGTAAATAAGGTCCCTACTCTTAAGGGGTATAAATTTTGTTGAGATACAGATGGATAGTGATAAATGCTCCGAAGGAAAATAAAGCATGGTAGAGGGAAGAGAAAAGATTAGGGAGTACTGTTTTTGGTAGGGTATTGAGACAGTCTCTCCGATTAGGTAAAATATGAGCACAGACCTTAAGGCAGTGAGGGAGGCAGCCATAGAAATAGGTCAGACAAGAGCCCTTCAGGCAGAATAGCAAAAACAGACATCCTGAGGCTGGAGCCGATTGTTGGCTGAAGTATGGAGAGGAGGTCAGGGTAAAGTCATGAGGATGTGCTCTGCTTTATTTAAAGAATAAAAAGACGATTCTGATAAGCTACATAATACCTTATTTTTCTGTTTACTTGAGAAATAACTTTTAACGTTTATGTACTTGTCCTTAATCCTTTCATTTACCCTTATGAGGTATATATTGGCCTAACTTTTAACGTTTATTTATTTTTGAGAGACAGAGCATGAGCAGAGGAAGGGCAGAGAGACAGAGCATGAGCAGAGGAAGAGCAGAGAGAGAGAGGCAGACACAGAATCCGGAGCAGGCTCCAGGCTCCGAGCCATCAGCACAGAGCCCGACACCCACAGACCGTGAGATCATGACCTGAGCCAAAGTCGGCCGCCCAACCGACTGAGCCACGCAGGCGCCTCTATTGGCCTAACTTTTAAAGGGCAGTGACTTAGGCTAAGAAAATTTAACTAGCTTAATCAAGTCACTAAGGTAGTAATTGTGGATCCGAAACTCAGAACCAGGCTTTGTACATCAAATGTCCAATACAGCTCATCGGAGCAAAGCCTCCACTAATCCTCTCACACTGACCCAGTGACAATAAAAGACAGTGATTCAAGGCAGAAGATTCTAAGAAATGAGGTCATATCATTTACCCAAACCTAAAGGACTATATCTCTTACTGGAAGGAGTGAAAATAAATGGAGCAGAGGTGCCGAAGGTCCTATAAAATATCCAGGATGAATGGGGCTCTCTTCTTGACTTATGTGCTCTTTTTTCTCACTCCACATGACTCACAGTCTAGTGGAACCAAAATGTAAAATCACAGCCCCTGGGATAGCACACAACTTCTATTTAACTGTCTGCTTTTCAGATCCATGCAGTCTTACTATCATCCAATCCATACATCTGTTTTAATCAAGAATCTCTATGCTCTGTTCATGAATAGAGTCTTAATAAATACTGCTTAATTGAATTTATTTGAACACCTCTACACTCTTGGCTTAATAATGCCCCTCTTCTGAATGCAACATTCTTGCTTACTTTTTCCTTTCCTGAGTATTGATGCATTTATTATGAAATATAATTACGAACCTACAGTGTACCCAGCCACGGGGAGTACAAACATGAAAGAGACAGGAATAGTTGTCTGTAAAGAAGAACGGATAATGGATGCACTGATTGAAAACACTTCATGAAAACAAAAAGTGCTTGAACTAAAAACTTCAGGAAAAGGAGGTTGACTAAGATCACAAAGAGAGTGTGTAGGACAGCATAGTAAATATTCTTCAAAAAAAAAAGAAGGCCTTTAGGAAAATTATTTCTACCATGATTAGTTTCAAATGCATCCTCACTCATCCAAGTGCTATTCATTTACTAGTCGATCGTATTAACACATTTCAACACATTTCAAATAATACCCCTTTTCTAATTCTTTCACTTCTTTATTTGGATTATAATTACTTAGACAATCCTTGTCCTTGTTCATAATGTACATGTTAGCAATCTAAAAAGGGAAAAAAATTAGTAGAAGAAAATTAATGGAATTGATGCTTCTTGTGCATAATACGGTTCTAGATTAGGACTTGAAATTGTTCACTCTTAAACCATGGTAGAAACAGCCATTTTAGGGCATTACCTATACGAGTGTGGGACAGATATAGTTCACTTTGTAAAACAGTGTTTTATTGGCTGTAAGAATTTAATAGGATCACACATATTTGGTCCTAAACCCTTTTTAATTTATTGACCTATAACCTCTTTTCACTGATATTCCTCTAAACTGATTTCAATTCTCTTCTACTTCCTGTTTTTCTTATTTCGAATGTGTCATTCAAATATTAAAAAGTGTTACCCTTGGTAAGAATCAGTATTTAGACAAATAGACAATATGAGAAATGTCATAAGTAGCTCCAAAGGATACACAGCCTGATGGCTTGTTCTATTTCCATATGTAAGTGCATAAATATAAATATAAATACATGTAAATATATGTTTAAGCTAAGGGAATTTTCTTTAAATATTCATCTCATTTTAACTCATTCATGTAGATGTTTAAATCGTAAAATAAGATAGAACTGGCTTCCACTATAGCTTTCATGGCTAATCTAGGAAAGATTTGAGTCCTGAAATCAGAAATTTCCGTATACAATTGCTTTGATTTCCCTTAAATAATAGATAAGGGGGAAGCAGCCATTTTGAAAACCAACCGAAATGGAAGCATTCTTTCCAGTAACCAAGGAAACCTCTATTGGGAGGGAACTGCAGTGTTAGCCCTCCCTAGGTGCATTGTATTGCACAAAACTTTCCCCTTTTGCCTATGAGTTTCCTGGTAAACTCCAAGGGGACAATCTACTCATTAGGGTAGTAAAGGAGCCCTGCAAGTACTCAGGAGAGACAGTGGGAAGTGCAGAGAGTTAAAAGCAATCCCTTCTCCTTCTGTGACTTCTGTAATTCCTCTTGCATTCTCTGCCTGGCTAAATCCTTGTGAAGATCAACAGTAACTTGTAGAAAAACTCCAATTC
This sequence comes from Paguma larvata, assembly GCA_030068075.1. Taxonomy (NCBI): domain Eukaryota; kingdom Metazoa; phylum Chordata; class Mammalia; order Carnivora; family Viverridae; genus Paguma; species Paguma larvata. The sequence goes on along the minus strand of CM057835.1, from coordinate 20,983,148 downwards.
CTTATGGATTGTCCTTTTAATTACGATGTTTTTGTCAAAGTAATTATAGAGCTAAACCTCACTGTTTGTTCAGGGCTCCCTGAAAGCATGCTCGCTGTTGTTACCAACAGCTGGAAAGTTTTAAAATATTTATTTGGTGCCTCAAATTTTCAACTTAAAGAAACAAGATCATTAGAATTCCCCAAAGTTCTTATGTAAATGTCTTGCATAAGGATATGAGAGAATTTCTGATGAAGTTCAGCAAGGTATCCTCCAGGAGATTGAGTTTGGGGATCAGTTAATGCTGCTTTTTCCCCTGTAATTTTGAAGTGAACAGGTAGAAATTGTGATTTGCAATCAATAATGATGTAGTTTATAATGAAATTTCTACCCTAAAATGGAGGAGCATGGCTAGCAAAAATTAGCAATGCAGAGAGACTCCTAAAAGGGCAAATAAGTGATGTAGCAAAAACTGTGAACCTAGGAACAGGCTCTAATTTCCTGCCCTCAGGAAATAGATAATTAGCTCTATTAGCCTGATTGAATAAGAGTAAAATGGGATTACTACAAATGCATTTCATTTGAGAACCCAACCACGAAGAAATTCCTGTGTTTTCGAACCTGCATGATGTATGATATTCTCCAAGAACACATGAAAGCTTATTTTCAGAATAATAATAAAAATCTAAAATGATGAGACCCCCGTGAAAGAAAGAACAAGCTATAAATTGTCACTCTCATTAAAAAACAGGGTATGGAAAGTGGAAAAACCTGGGCAGAAGAATGAGGAATGAGAAAAATAAATTTTGGCTAATTGAAAGAAATTGAAGAATGAAAAAGAAAGGAAGAAGGAGAGGAAAAAGGAAGGAATGATGGAAGGAAGGTCGGTAAAATATATGTGTTAGTTATGGTAGGTTGAATAGTAGCCTGCCTCTCCAAAATGTCCATGTCCTAATCCTGGAATCTGTGAATATATTAGTTTACATGGAAAAAGAAATTTTGTAGTTGTTATTAAATTAAGGATTGTGAGATAGAGGACTATTCATGATTATCCAAGTGGGTCCAATGTACTCACAAAGGCCATTCTAGCAGGGAAGTAAAAAGAGTGTCAAAGGTCGATGTGACAACAGAAGCAAAAGTTGGAGTGATGTAAAGCCAGGTGCCAAGGAAGGTGGGAAATCTCTAGAAGCTGGAGAAGGCAAGAAAGCAATCATTCCTGGAGCCTCAAGAAGGAACATGCTCCTGGGTTCACATCTATATATTAGCTCCTTGAGACTGATATCGGAGTTCTAACTTCTAGAAATGTGACGTAAAGAATTTGTGTTGTTTTAATCCTCTAAACTTATGGTAGTTTAAACCACTAAGTATAGCAGTAATAGTAGTGCCAGAGAAAAAATGTTTGGTGTCATTTGAGTAACTGATAAAGATAAGTACAATGGACCCTTGAACAATGCCAAGGTTAAGCACCTTGCTCCCCGTGCAATTTGAAATTCACATATAACTTTAGTTTCTCCAAAACTTAACTACTAAAAGCTACTGTTGACTGTAAGACTTAACAGTTACATAGTCAGTCAACACATATTCTGTTTGATATATATATTATATACTGCATTCTTACAACGAAGTAAGCTAGAGAAAAATGGTATGAAAATCAGAAGGAAGAAAAAATACATTTACTGTACTGTATTTATTAAAAAAAATATCTGCACGTAAGTGGACCTGTACAGTTCAAAGCCACATTGTTCAAGGCCCAACTGTATGCTTGTATCAAAAATAAAAGTTTGCATAAAATATTATAAATCAGTTTCTGTTTTATTTGAGTTTCATATTAGCCAAAGGTCCGATAGCAATAAGCACTAAGCTTGAAATAGAAAAGTAGGTCAAGAAAGGGAGACATAATACATAGAAACGAGAGGCTCAAAAATCTAGAGTTTCAGAGTCTGAACATTTAATGAAAGTTGAAATTGAGCAAGAATCAGAGATAAACAGTATGTTCTATGATGATAGTCTTACCTAATAGATAGCCAAACAAGTAAGTTAAGGCCCAAAATTGTCTAAGGTTTGATAGAAGATAAATACCATGGTAAATTGCATATCCACCCAAGAATTACTCTTTAAGAAAATATTTTAAAATATGTATTCTCTAGGGGCACCTGAGTGGCTCAGTTGATTAGGCATCCAACTCTTGATTTCTGCTCAGGTCATAATCTCACCATTTGTGAGTTTGAGACCCATGTCACGCTCTGCACTGACAGCAGAGAGCCTGCTTGGGATTCTCTCTCTCTCTCTCTCTCTCTCTCTCTCTCTCTCTCTCTCTCTTTCTCTGCCCCTCCCCCATAAGTTCACACACTCTCTCTCTCTCTTTCTCAAAATTAAGAAAATAAAAATAAAAATATTGGCCCTGAAAATTCTAGATTATTGGAAAAATAAAAATAGATAATGTGTTATGCAGCAAAGTACATAAAATAAAATTATTAGTAAGTAAAAATGTTAGATGAGAGAAATTCTATAATTGAATAAAACTGAATTGACTTCCCTTTGTAAAAGGGACTTTCAGATCCTGTTAAAAACAAAATGAAACTAAATAATATATTTTTAAGACAAGGGCAAAAATATTAAATGAAAAATTGGGTGAAGAATTAATGGCTACAATTTAATAGGATTCCATGGTAATAATGACAATACACACAGACAACAGACATACAAACACACATGCATCTATACATGTATACATGCAAACATACACACATGCATACATGCACACAGAGACACATACATGCACACACACAGGCATACAGATGCACATACACACAGATATACACAGAGACATACATACACATACACCCACATACACACATACATGCATGGAATGGATGTATAATTTTATGTTGATGAATACAAATAAATATATAAGTCATGAAACTTCAAATCTCAAATATACAACACTTAATGTACGTAAACAATACATTTTCCAAAAAAATCAAAGGCCAAGCTCCATCTGAGAAAGAATCTTTTTAAAAGCTAGGAACAACATAAAAATATGCACTGATAGAAGAAATAAAAGAGAATTTGACAGACAAAACATGAGGGGCGCCTGGGTGGCTCAGTTGGTTGAGTGCCAACTTCAGCTCAGGTCATGATCTCAGGGTTCATGGGTCCAAGCCCCACGTCAGGCTCTTTGGTAACAGCTCAGAGCCTGGAGCCTGCTTTGGTTTCTGTGTCTCCCTCTCTCTCTGCCCTTCCCCTGCTCACACTCTTGTCTCTCTCTCTCTCTCTCAAAAATAAATAAACATTAAAAAAAAATTTAAATAAAGAGAAAACATGGAATGAGAAATTTTAATTTATGCTTCAATCATAATTCCAAAAGAAAATAAAGAATGGAAGAGAAATAAATTTTGAAGAGATAAGTGATAATTTTCCAGAATTGCTGAAATATATGGATTACTGTATTCAGGAATCAGGATTTACCTTGGATACATTGTACAATACCAAAGATAAAGACAAAAGAAGAGCTTAAAATGCCCAAGAAGAGATTACTTATTTAGAGACTACAATTATACTGATGAAGACTCCCCTACAGCAACAATTAAAGCAGAAAACAATGAAATATCTTCAATGCACTGATAAAAAAGTTACTATCATTAAAGAATTGTATATTGTACTAAATAACTATTCAAGGAAAGGAAGCATAAGGAAAAATAGACTACCATCATCTTTCTTTTTGTAAAGAATGTACATTAAAAAAAAGATAAAGAAAATGACTAGACAGACTATAAGAAAAGTGATTAACAAAATAATGTGACATATGGCTGCATCTGAACAAATTATGGCCATCTAATAGAAAAACTATGTTTTGGGGAGTTTAAAAAGTTGGTGATATGAGGTAGAAAAGAAGAAGGAGATCATGGTGGTTAAGGAGTTTTGAAATTGTTTTTACTATGTTCTTGTGAAACAAAATGACATAATTAACTTCAGACTACAAGTTATATGTGATCTCAACATTGACAATATTACCACCAGAAGGATATAGAGTATATTATTTTGCATCTAGTAGACAAAAAATAAAATAGAAGGAGGGTATCTTTAGCCTATACAAATGAGGTCATGAAAATGAAAAACAAGACTTTATTATGAACAAATAGAAAATTAAAAGTGCATAATAAAATCATATAAATAAACTTTAATATAATAATAACAGTAAGTATAAGTGTATTAAACTCACCAGTTCAAGGATTCCATTACTAAATGGAATTTTGAAGACATCCATATCTATAGTATTTACAATTGGCAAAATTTACAAATATTAAAATATGAAAAAGTTGAAAATAAAGAGATGGGAGAAAATGCCAGTCATCCTAACAAAAAATGTGTAGATTTTTCTTTGCTAATTTTCTCAAGGCCAAAAACATCTTTAGGGATAGAATCACTATTAATGGTAAAAGGATTGACTTATTGAAAATATGTAAATTTTTGAAGAAATATGTATTACTTATAAATATATAACCTTTATAACAAATTTATACTATTTAAGCAAATCTTGATAGATCTTTATGAAAAAATTTACAAACATTTTAGTACACATTCATCGGTATAGAATCAGTAAATGTATACATTTGTAGGTAGAAAATACAACAAACCAACAGAAGTCTCACCATTCAAAGATGATCAGATTATCCCTCTTAACACCCTAATACATATCCTTGAATTTTTGTTGTTATACACATGTCAATATACACATACATACATAAAATATTTATATGTTACAATGAAATATATATATAACTAAAATGAGAACATATGATGCTTACTGTTCTTCAACTTCTGTTTTCAATTATTTTCATTTTTATCTTTGCAGATTACAACTTTACCTAAAATCCTGATTATGTTCAATGGATCCAAAAAAACTTTCTTTACCATTTGTACAAACTAGAATTGAATCTAGGATTACACACTACATACAGTTTTTATATCCCTTAAGACTCTCAATTCCTTTTCTCTCACTCAATTTATTGAAAAGACTAGCATTTTGTCCTCTATTTTCAACAACTCTAATATTTGTTTTTGTCTAATTATTTCTTGTTTCATTTCATTTGTTCCTCTAGGGTCTGTAGCTTTTTAAACTGGAAGTTATATATAAAGACCAATGTTATATTCAGAGATTTTTGCACATCTCTCTTAGAATAGGAAATAAAAAGTAAAAAGGAAGGAATGTGGAAGATTTACCTGTCATAATTGAAATATGCATAGTTACGGAATCACATACTTTTTTTCTAGACATCCAAAGAATATTTAGTATTTGGCTGTAAGAAAATGGATATTAAAGTTCTTAGATAATACTAAACACATTCGATCATCACAGTGTAATGAAACTAATAGTCAATAATAATATGGTATCCAATATGTTTGGAAATATAAAAACATTCTTTTAAGTAATTCATTGGTCCAAAAGAAATCATATTATATCTAGAATGAAACTTTTAGAACCTGTTATCTAAGCAATCTTGTTTGTTTGTATATCTTTTAGATTAAAAATATAGGGAAAGTTCTATAAAATGGATTTTTTTTTTTTACTTTTAACAAATGCAGAAATTATTTTTCTTTGGCTATTATTTGATAAAATTCTTGGTGAAGTCAATAACATGCCATTTAAAATACATTCAAGTCAAAGATACCAGTATAAGGGTAAGAAGTGGGGTCTACACCAATGAGCTCACAAATGTGGTCCTTTGGTGATATAGCAATGTTAGTATGTGATTTTATGTACAGAGGAATGTAGGTTGTAGGTGGCATGTGATAGAAAAGGTATTTCTTTCCCATGGGCTTTTGATCAGAGCCATCCATGATATTCTGGGTTACTAGCTGACAAAAAGAATTTTAAGTGAGATGAGCCATTGTATAGCAGCCATTCCATCATGAAATCCAGCCCCTTATTCTCATTCAAGTGGAATTCATCTTACATATAAGGAGTGTTGTAGACAAAACCAAACTGAGTTTTGAAAGCAATTTAAAATCTGCTTTAGTTCTTGGGCCAGTGATTGTTCAAAATCTCAAAGCTCCACCATACAATGGATGGTACAAATTATTTAGACTTGGATAAATGTTCAAAGAAGTTGCAAGTCCTTTCCTTAGCCACAGCATACTTTTTAGTATCCTTGTGAAATGTTTAATCCCCTTATGACTTCCTTGACTTTTTCTAAGTATAATATAGTGAATAGGTTGTAGGATCTGAAATCTTAATAAGTAGGTTTGAATTCTGCTCCACTCACTGTATTATCATGTGAAAGTAACTTAACTTCCCTAAGACCTGAGTTTTCTCATTTGTAAATAGGGTATAACAACGGTATCTATCCCAAGGTATTTGTGTGAGAATTAACTATGATAATGGCGATAAAGTACTCAGCAATATGTCTGATATATATTAAGCACAAGCCAAATGCTTATTTTGCTGATTTTCATATGTTAGATCTCAAACTTTGACACTGGTATGAAATACTAATACCATTGGTCCTATGAATCTTCTTCTTGTTCATGATGATAAAACTCTATTGTCTGCATTAGGGAATAGATGTAGTCACCGATGCAAAAGCAGGGCATACATACATTCAGTGTGTCTTAAAAGCCCACCATCTAATTAAAGTATAATTTAAAGGGGCATTGTCATATATCATATGCAAGGGGGCATTTTGTAAAATTAGGCAGTCATTACCAATTTCTTAAAAATTCATGTTAATATATGAATATAAGGAAACTTTCAAAATGTAATTGTTTTGTAAGAAACTAAAAGCAAGCATTCTGCTAAATACTAAAATACTAAATATATTGTCTTTAAGTTCTAAATAAACCAGGGATGTTTCCTACTTTTTTTATTATTCAACAGAGTGTAGAGGTTTTGATAAGAAATAAACAAACACAAGAAACAACTTAAAAAGCTATATGTTATTACAGAAGGAAAGAAATTTTATTTTTATAAACAGTGTGATTGTATATTTGGGAATTCCAAGAAGCTACATTAAAATTATTAGAATTAATAAGAAAATTTAATAAGATAATATATATATACATATACACATGCTTATATATGTATACACATAAAAATAGTTTTTTTTTTAAACTGGGCAATAATTAGTTCAAATGTTAAAGACAAAAGAAATGGATTCATTTGGCAACCTAAAGTACGATATCTAAGACTAAATTTAACAAACTAAATTTAATAACATTTTATTAAAATAACAGTAAAATAACATTTTATTAAAAGCTATAAAATAAGACATGAATAATAAAAATAAGACTCCATAATACAAAATGTTACCATAATATCAATGCTTCTTCCAAAATTAATGATTAATTTAATAAATACAATTCCAATCAGAATGTACTTCGTATGGAAGAATAAATGTAAAAGAATTCCGAGAAAATTTGAAAAGTAGAATAAACATTAACATTTACAATAAAGCATGATTTAAAAATCAATAGAGTACTGTCTGGCATAGAAATAGACAAGTAGATCCACGTAACAGAATATAGAGGACAGAAATATTTCTTGCTATATTTGAGAAATAAATTTTAATATGAACTTGGTGCTTCAACCAGCAGATTATTTAATAAATGGTGTTGAGTCTATTGCCAGTACTCCTAGTAGAACATAAAGTTTTCTCTCCCCTATATCAAACTAGTTGGCAGAGGTTGATTCTAGTGATAGACTTGAAGGCAAAGGAGAGCAAAGCTATCACTTCTCATATAAATCCAAAATAGAAGGGCCAGGAATGGTTTTTAAAATTTTGATGTTGTTTTGTTCCTTTGGTATTTTCAAGTATAATAAAGATGGAGGGCTCAAACACACAGACTTTATGCAACTGGAGGTTGTGAGATGAGGTGAGCTGATCTCTCAAGGTATCATCCCTACTACAGAAGATTGTGTTCTCCCTCTTGGGTTCTTCACATTGGGACTGGTACCCATATTGAGCAGTCATCTAAGCCAGCAGGTTCCCCATCTTCAACTCCTCCATTATCACTTCCTACCCATATACTCAAGACCTGTAATTTCTACCTCCCTAACAGACTTAGAATCCATCCCCTCCTCTCTGCTCCTACCACTCTAGTTTATGTCAGGCTGTCATCCTTTGTCACCTGAAAATAGCCTCCCGCCTGGTTTTCTGTGCGAAGACATCAGTTTGCTCCTCCCTAGATGCCGTCATGCTGCCAGACTGATTTTTCATAACCAGATCTAATGATGTCATCTCTCTATTCAAATTCTTCCTATTATAGTCCTGCCCATAACCTCAAGTCTGACATTCCATCACATCTTTGCATATGTATGCATCCCTCCAGATGCTTTCCATCAGATCTTATACTTTTACACTTAGTGTTTCCTCTGCCGGAGTCCCCTTTCCCATGACTTCACACCTACTTCTCCTTCAAAACTCACTGGATGTTTTACTGCTAGGAGGCTTCTTCTATATGAGTTGTATCCAGATGTTTTTCTGGATACAGAAACATCAGCAACTATCACACTCTTCTCAGCAGACTACAAGCAAGGACTGTGCTTTATTTGATTTGAACTTCTCAGTGTTTTGCATGGTGTCTACGTGGCAGATGCTTCATTAATATTGAATAGATGGGTCAGTATATAAGCATTCATAACCAGGTGCTATTTATGTTAAACTCATACAATTTATATAGTTTGATTCTCTGTTGTTGTCCATTATTATAGTAAAAATAACCCCAACTATTATAGATAAATGAGAGCTAGAAACATCCTTTGCTCTCTTCGGTATATTCTTATTTAAAGGGAGAAATATATTAATTTTTTCCTCAAGTAAGATGTTAAAATAAAACCACAAGTTTTCTAGAGAGCAGCTTGCCTTAAGATTTTAGAGATATTGAGGCATTTTGGGGAGGCAAATAGATGTATAGTTTTGAGAGACTAGGGTTTTAATCCAGTTAGAGGAAAATGAGCCTGAAAAATTCATGGAAGTATATCCTTTGGGAAGTATATCCTTCCATCCTTTGGGACAGAAGTACATCCTGAGAACCTATTCCCCATGCCCTGTTAAAGAATAGGATTTATTATTTGAATGGCCCCAAACCTGGAGATTATTCAATATGAAGTAGCTGATAAAATTGATCGTGGGAAGACATAAGATTCTAGTGAGATTCTATGATTTGTGAAGTTGGTGTCCCTGAACTCTAAATTGAGAAAACAAATTTCTCAGATATTGATAGGCTCTGATCCCACAGTGCTCTTAGAAAGCTGCATCAAAGCTGTTATCTATAACTGTCAAACTTCGGTTTTCCTCTCAAGAAGCCAGGAGTTTGTAAATAAAATTGAACTTCATCGTATCTTTTCCTGTGTTCTATTTGATATGCCAACCTCCTTCCTAGACAGTTATCTTAATATTCTGCTGGCACATGTCAAATCAAGAACTCAACAGATAGAGCCCATTTTTTTTTCCAACATTGCAACAAAAAAGAACTAGTTTCACGCTATTGATGATCTGGAATTGGGATTCTGCAGTTTCCTAGGAAGGGAGAACCAAAGAAGGAACCATCTTGATTGTTTTGTTAAGATTAAATTTGGGCATGACATTGAATGTCTCTTCCCTGAGGAATATCTTACTTTTCCCCCCCTTCTTTTTACCATTGAGTTATCATCATCGTGAGACATGATCAGTGGTGAAAGTGCAGAGGCTATAGTACCTAGATTTTGATCAATTATCTCTTCAGAAAGACATCACATTGTTTCCCAGGCCTAGGCAGACAACCCCATGTCAGTAGTCTACCTTGATTGTCAGTAGGAGTAAGATTGTCAGTGTCCGAAACTGGAGGACACAGACAATACCCTCAAGAGGCATATTTTTTTTTCAGAATTAGAATTTTGGTATTAAAGGGATGAATCTGTCAAGAATCCCTTTTTAAGACACTGTCTGCATATCTACCCACTCCCCTTAATTTTCTACATGCTTTTTCTTTTCTTTTTCTGGTTTTATCCTACTTTTATTTTTCATTTTCTGTTTCTTTTTATTTTTTTCCAGCTTTATTGAGACACCATTGACACATATTGTATAAGTTTAAGATATGCTGTATTTACAACATGATTATTACAATAAAGTTAGTCTCATCTATCACCTCATATAATTACCTTTTTGTGTACATGTGTGGTCGGAACACTGAAGGCCTGCTCTCTTAGCAACTTTCAAGTACATAATACAGTAATTCAGTATTGTTAAGTATAGTCACCTTGCTATACATTAGATTCCCCAGAACGTATAACTTATAACTGGAAGTCTGTACCCTTTGACCAACATCTCCCCATTTCCCCCACGCCTTAGTCCCTGGAAACCACCACTCTACACTCTGTTTCTGCTTATATTTATTTTCAATTTCAAGAGCAGTAATATAGTAAAATGAATATTGTACAAAGTACCTAAAAATAACGTGAAATAATGGAGTAATAAGATTATTTGACCTGAGACAAATAAGATTGAGGAAAAATATATTAAAAGTAAAGCAAAAAGATACAATGCAATTAAAATTACAAATATTAACTTTGAAAATTAAAACATTATGATAAATAGGACATTTGTTGAATAGCTAAGAGCGCAAAGTATGTATGAAATATTCAAACATTTATTAAAATGTTGGATATGGTGCTTATTCATAATAGTCCTCCATAAATGCTACCCATTGTTATTAGAAACAAGAGCAAAAACCTAGATTTTTTAAAAAAAATTAATGCTGAAAATAAATAAGATTAGTCATAAGAGCATATTCATAGAGGAATGAAAATTTAAAATCCATTCATGGAATTAATATTGAGAGATTGGGGAAGGGAATGATGGCCAAGGGGGCAATATGAGGAGGGTTTGAGGGGGTGGGACTGTTGTGTCCCATTATGGAGTGCTGGACACATGACTCCACTTGTATATCATTGAGTGAAAAATATAGTAAAAGGTTAATACTAATAAGACGGTAGGAGTAAAGCAAAAATAAAAAATAAAAATAAAATAAAAACAAGGTATAATTCATTGGTAAATAGAAGTGATTGTTCACTATAGTAAAGACACAAATAACATTCAAAGTTTTTAGACGTGAGTGGCATAAGGAAGTTAATGTCCATTGGTGAGAAAAGGCCTTGCCAATAGAAATGAACACATTAGTATGTATCAGAACTGTCTGGAAAGATAGAATATGGCTGTACCAATTGCCTTATGTAATTCTCTGTAAAGACGTATAGGCTATTAGGGACTGGAACAAAACTCTAACAAAATGACCCATAAAATGCAGCACACTAAATCGAGAACAGATATGTGAGTATTTGTCAAGAGTACCAGCTGCCTGACGCCTCTTGGCAGTGCTGTCCACAGCAGACGGTACACAGCAGCCATCATTGTCAGTAGCGGGGGCCAGCAGAAACAAATCTTTCTGGCCACTTGGAGAAAATGACTTTAATAACTGCCTTTTCATCTTGTTTCATTTCTTTATTATTTCCTTTTTTCTTAAAATTCTTAAGGAGAGAGCTATAGAAAATTTTGATAATTATACAGGTAGTGACAGTTTTACGTCATCACAGTTATATTGGACCTTACAGAAAGTATAGATGTTGTTCACATATTTTTGAGCACTTTGTAGCCAGGAATTGTTCTAGATACTGAAGTTACAGAGAATTTATGGAAGGAGATGAGACAAAGAATAATGAAATAATCACATTAAACAGAAAGCACAATAAATGCAATAAATCCTAAGGGGAAAAAAATAAGATTTTTTGTTGTGATTATTAGATTAGAGATTAAGAAGAATTGCAAATTTAAATATGGTAGCCAGGGAAGGCTGAAGTTAAAAGTAAATAACAGAAACCTGAAAGAGATAAGGGAGGAAGGCATATTGAGGGAGTGCTTCTCAGGCAGAGCATACACAGATGCAAATGCCCTGAGGCCAGAACATGCCTGGTGTGTTTGAGGAAGAGTAAAGTGTCCAGTGTGTAAAAGATGGCTGGGGTAAGGCGAGTAAAGGGGAAAGTGGTAGGAGATGAAGAGAGAGAGCTAAGGGGAAATGGGGTGGATCACATGTGACCTTTTAGGCCATGGTAAAGAACACTGACTTTACAGTGTGCTGTGGGAAGACTTTAAGGAGTTTTGAGTGATGTTATTTATTTGACATGATCTTATTTGTATTTTGTTTACACACATGCTCACACTATATCTATACTCATACACATTTATTTTCAATACCATGTGTATATTGGCGGCTTTCACATCTATGTATCTGGCCATGGCCTTTCACTAAAACCTCAGATTTATATACCCGCCTACGTCCATGAGATCTCCACAGGTATAACTAATAGGTGTCTCAAATTTAACATGACCCAAAAACTCACTTATTTTTCTTCATCTCAGTAGGTCATACACCAGTTACCCAAGCCAAAGATATATGAATTATCATTGAGTCTCTTTTTTCCCAAACCATTTATATCCAGTTTATAGCCCTGTTGATTTTATCTCCCAAATGTCCCAAATATACACGCTTCCTTTCCACAACTGCCACCCAGGCAAATACAAAAAGAATTTTAGGGTTTTCTAATTTTTTAATTTTTAAAAAGTTGTTTTAAAATCCACATAACATAATAGTTACCATCTTAACTAGTTTTAAGTTTACAGTTGAGTGTCTTTACATCCACACTGTTGTGTGACAATCAACAGAACCATTCTCTTCCAAAACTCTTCATCTTGCAAAACTGAAACTCTGTACCCATTAAACAATAGCTCCCTACTCCACCCCCCTCCCAGTTCCTAACAATCACCATCTACTTTCCCTCTCTATGAGTTTGGCCACTCTGGGTATGTCATAGAAGTAGATTCATGCAGTTTTTGTCCTTTTGTGACCCGGCTTGTTGCACTTACCATAATGTTCCATTTTATGTATATACCCCAGTTTGTTTATCCATGCATCTGTTGATGGACACCTGAATTTCACTTACTTTTTTGGCTATTGTGAATAATTATACTGTGAGTGCCGGTGTACAAATATCTGTTTGAGTTCCTGCTTTAAATTCTTTGGAGATTCTACCTAGAAGTGGAATTGCTGGATCTTATGGTAATTCTAATTAAAAACAAAAACAAAAACAAAAACAAAACAAAGCAAAACAAAAAACAAAAAACTGCCGTACTGTTTTTATAGCATTTGTACCATTTTAAATTCCCACTAGGTAACTTTCGTTTCACTTTCTTTGTTTTCCTTCAGTGGTCTAGGTACAATGACCTTCTTTGATATCTCTATACACCCAGCTCATTCTTGCTACAGGACCTTTGTAGCAGTTATTGCCTCTTCCTGTAAAGTTTTCCACCCCTGGTATTTGCGTGACTGGCTCTTTCTAGTCATTCACCTTAGACTCTACCAGGAATACCTTCCTAGAGTCAGTTACTGTTCCATCAGCATGGCACTTACAATAGCTTCTGATTTCCTTTTTTTTTTCTTCTTATTTTATTGGTTTTACTTCCCAAAAAACTATATCCCCAGTACCTAGAACTATGACCGACACATAGGAGATATACGGTAATTGTTGAAATGTCATGGGGATTAATATGATAAATTTCCTAATGTGCTATATGTGAATACTACTCATTAGTGGAAATCGGTCATCACTCAAAAATTAATTATTATTCTTTTTAAAAATTTTGTTACGTTTATTTTTGAGGAAGAGAGAGAGAGAAAGAAAGAGCATGAGTGGGGGAGGAGCAGAGGACACAAAATCCAAATCAGGCTCCAGGCTCTGAGCTGTCACCACAGAGCCGAACATGGGACTCAAACCCAAAACTCAAAACCGTGAGATCATGACCTGAGCTGAAATTGGATGCTTAACTGACTGAGCCACCCAAGCACCCCCCAAAAATAATAACTATTCTTTAGGAACAAATTAAACCAAGATAGAATCCATAATTCCATAGTATAATCAAGAATGACTATTGACCTAGTTACTTTGATAATTCCAGTTTCGATAGAAATTGAGGGCTCATTAATTTGGATATTTCAGGCAAAATGTGTTCTTTGGTTTCAAATTATTTAAATAATTACCTTAATACTTCTCTATGCTTTATATACTCTACCTTGTGCTAGAGGTACTTGTAAAATCTCTCATGTACTTCTGAGTAGTGAATTTCAGTTTCAGCCTTCAAACAGAGAAGACTCATGTCATATACTTTCATGGCAAATTTTCTGAATTGATGTTTTATAGTTCATTCCAATAGTAACCATTTTCCTAATCCATAAGGTCATCTGTGTTAGAGAAAACTGACTCGGGTAGCATAAGAGGAAAATGTCATTTCTGTCTTTATATTAAGAAGTGAGAAGGTGTGTACAAATGGGCTATTCTGGATTATGAACAATCTCTTAACACAGTTATCTTTATGATGAGGCCATATATTATAAATGGGTTATGTCTCATACTGCATTGATAGGCCCTATGATCTTATGGGTGAGAAAATCCCATTAAATATTTAGACGGGGACCAGCATGTATTCATATGTGTTGACCCCCTTATTTTTTATCATGTTAAAATAGTTCTGAGTTTGGATCTAGGATTAAATTTACTTTTATACAGTGAAAAAAAATGAGTCCTGTGTACCAAGAGTCCCTCTTCTTCAAGAGCCAGTTTGTGTACTCATTACTATAGTCCCTTTAAAAAGCTCTAAGAGATGTAATTGCATAATTATGAACCTTACTAACTTCCAAGGGAACCACTCTATGGTTTTCAGAAAGGTGGAGAAAGTTATTGTTTTGAAACATTTTAAATATTTTCCCTTTTATTCTAAAATATGTTGAATATTGTCATTAAAATCATTAGGTTTTCATATTGTCTTTAAAAAGTCCTAGCACTGAATTCATTTTCTAAATGTAAGGTGAGGTAGCTTGTCTTGCTGTTTCAATAATTACTGCAAAACGTCGAAGCGTCAAACAATTCCTTGTAGAAGTCTACGTGTCAAAGCCACTGGAGAGCCTCTCTGGCTGTAGAGTTGAGAAGTATTTATCCATTTCCTTTATCTCTTTTATTACTTCTACTTAGGGTTTATAGTGGGGAATCCTTCACAAACATTGTATTCCTGTTGTTAAGGTTTATGTCCATATTTTGAGATAATTTTTTATGACACCTTTGCATATAATGTCGCAGGCTTCTTCAGAGCAGGCAAATAAAACATCTTCCCTTTCTGTCAAAAATGGGCATCTTGAGGGGGGAAGCTCCTTTAGAAAATGCTGCTGATATAACATCTTAGCATGTATCATCTTTGAAAAGCTGTTAGTATGGGACCTACTTTAAAAACTAATAAAAGACATGTTCCCAAATATCACTTAAGCTAGAAGTATTCATGTTGAAGGTGAATAAAGTTGGTAATAGAGACTATATCGCCTTTTGCCATTGCATCAAGGAAACAAATATATTGCAACATTACCTTTAATCACCATATTCTTTTGCATAATCTGACATCTGTTACCTTTAGAGATTACTAATTAAGAAATAAATAATGGGGGCGCCTGGATGGCTCACTTGGATAAGCCTCTGCCTCCAGCTCAGGTCATGATCTCATGGTTCGTGGGTTTGAGCCCCACATCTGGCTCTGTGCTGACAGCTCAGAGGCTGGAGCCTGCCTCAGATTCTGTGTCTCCCTCTCTCTCTGACCCTCCCCTCTTATGCTCTGTCTCTCCCTCTCTCTCTCAAAAATAAATAAAAATATTATTTAAAAAAAGGAAGAATGAATGAACACAAGTAGTTTGAATAGGGTTCAAATCACTAATATCTTTGAGTACCCACTAACTGCCACTAACTGTGCTAAGCACTTAATGGACTATTAAAGTTTAGATGGGCACATTCCTGCTTAAATTTCTTCCCAGAATACTTATATGATTTTCAAAAAATAGGCGACATATTCCTGTATTAACCCTACCAAAATATTTATCATGGTATATTATAACTGCCTTTTTACTTGTCTTTCCCATTAAACTGGAAACCCCCGGAGGGCCTGTTTTAGGTTTGCCATATTCACTCTTGTCATGTATCCTGATCATCAAGTCTACTTTTCCCCATTCCCCCAACATAGAAGGTGCTCATAAATATTTATTAGTTGAATGATGATAATCATTGAAAATGCATCATTTCTTTAGCAATGGGATCAGGGGAAAGAAGAATGATGTAAAAGTCAGAATGCTAATTTATTAATTTTCAACACACCATCTCCTTCAAAGAAAATTTATGTCAGAGTAGCATGTACATGGAGTCGGTGTTACTCATAATGAGAACGCTTTTACGCTTTATCTCATTAAATCTGCTCAGCACCCTATGAGAACATTATTATCCTTAGCCTTGTGCTGCACGTGAGGAAACTGAGGCTTAGGACAAATAAGGTCTTAAGGTCTCTCTGAGATGGTGAGTATACAGTATAGATGGGAACTCTTATTTTCAGAGCTCAGGCTTTGAGGCCATCAATATTTGGAATGCCACTTTAATTACGAGGTAATCTCAGAGAAGATAACTAACTTCACGAGGGTGCACAGTAGTAAATGACAGAGCCTGGTATTAAACGAAATTTGCACGCTCCAAATCTGTGTGGCTCCCATCTCTGCCACTGTCTCTTTTTCTTCAAGAATGGATGCACTTTTCAGAGATGCGCTAAATTATGAATCAGGTACCATCTAAATCATGCTGAGCAAATCATGGCCTTAAACTGTTTCACCTGACAGTTTGTGAAAGACTGCTTTGTTTTTGTTTTTAGTTAAATCAGAGTAAAATAATCCTGGGGCAACACCATGTTTGATATTTCATTTTCCTCCCTATTATTTTACATCCTCTCTGATTTCATCCATTGGTGGTGATACCTAAGAAGAGTTATATGAGGGGGGCTATTAGAATAAAGACACATGATGCTCCATGCCTATGGAAGGAACTCAGTGCCGTCTCATGCTTAAGAAATTCTGTGAAAGTCAAATCAACATGGGGAATGTATCACATGCTGACACTAGGGGAAACTTGGGCAATAAACGATGTGCCATTTGAGGATCCATGGACTATGGTATGAAGTGTTCTTTAAATGGGAAGTTTTACCATGCTCTATGTTCTATTGAGACAGGTTGATGATGCCTCTTTTTTCAATTCTAGAGTCTCAAGTCCCTGACCAGCCAAGCTCTCTCCACGTGAGGCCCCAGACCAATTGCATCATCATGAGTTGGACTCCTCCCTTGAACCCAAACATCGTGGTGCGAGGTTACATAATTGGTTATGGTGTCGGGAGCCCTTATGCCGAGACAGTCCGTGTGGATAGTAAACAGCGATATTATTCCATTGAGAGGTTAGGTGAGTAGCTCTGGTTTTTATTCTATTAAAGGAAATAAATGATTTACTTCGAAATTATTTTCTTTCTTGTAAAATTGTTCTTCGGATTTTGATTTGAATTGTAGCACATATTAATTCTGAAATGGAGTCTCTCTCTTTTTCTATCTCCTGTCAGTCTCCACACACACATATACACACGCACCGCCATGGTTTTCCTCTCTGGATTTTGCATTGGGGAATTTTATCTAGAGACATTCACAATAGTAGGTGCTCTGCTGAGTACTCTCGTTTATGTGCCATAGGATACAAAAAGTGAGCTGTATAATTTTCTTTTTTCCTGGTCAGTAGAAACTTCTAATCCTAATTATTCTTATAAAAAGAAAGTCAACAATTTTTTTTCATTTTTTTTCTAACTAGGAAGATATTCGGTCAATTTTTCTTTAACACTGAATTATCTAATCACATTGCCTTCCTGTCCCTTAGTATTTATAGGCAAAACTTTGTGGCTGTGCCATTATGACCATAAAACGAAAGGTAAAATAAGGAATTTTCTTTTAATTTATGTTTATTATTTTGACAGAGAGAGAGAGAGAGAGAGAGACAAAGAGAGAGAGAGAGAACAACTGGGGGAGGGGTAAAGAGAGGGAGAGAGAGAATCCCAAGCAGGCTCCACACCACCAGCACAGAGCCCAGTTTGGGGCTTGAACTCACAAACTACAAGCGCGTGACATGAGCTGAAATCAAGAGTCGAGTGTTTAACCAGCTGAGCCACCCAGGTGCCCCAAAACCAGGAATTTTCAATCAAACCTGTAAACTTAGTTGTCAAACTCCTCTCTGCATGCATTCCAACAACCCCCTATCATCTGCAACCTCATTTGACTACTACAATACTTGAATTATGACACTTCTTAATTCATTGAAAATTTGTTTATTTAGAGAGGGCTAATGCATAATGAAAGTGTTTGTATCCATATTATATATGATTTTCCATAGTATAACAAAAGATTATATCATTAACAGAGATAAATCAAAGGAATAGATGTCACACATAGGCTGCTAAGAAGTTAAACTAGTCTCATAAAGCACAAAGCAAGTTGACTCTACCTGTCGATTTAACTCTGTATTATTTGCAGTGAAGCACATGACCTCCTCCCTGGGAATATTACCTGATTGGTGGAGGTAGCGGATGCTACTTATTTGTAATTTCTTTCACAAACAGAACTTGATTTGCATTTGAATACCTTTCCCTGCAGTAGCAAGAAAAGATTTGCTTCCTGCAGGAGGAAAATTCTATCATTGCCTCCAACACTAGTAAGAAAAATACCTACTGAAGATCTCCATAATTCTAGTTAGCTTGGCCTTTAGAAATAATATTCTCAGTCAGTCCCTGAGTTTGAACGTTAAGGCAATCACAGCACATATTTTATGACCGTCAGACCTATGTCGAAGGACTGTCGCTTATCCATTATTCAGTGGGCATCGTCTCTGACAGTTGATCTTGATGCCAACCAGGAAAGGGAGAGGTCCCATGGCCGTTCCCAGGCTCTGCTGTGATGAGAGTGTGGTGCAAAGTCAGAATGAAGCCATTAAGGAAAACCACACTGCTTTCCCGTATCCCTTTGGTAATGATGTTCTTTACTACAAGCAGACTTTCCAGGAGTCTCCCAGGTTAGCAAAGTTGAGGCTTTTGGGAGATTAACACAGGCAAATCTCTCCAAATGCTAGCAAAGAAAACAAGCTCTCTTTGTTTAGAGAGCTAAGAAAAACTGTGAAAGATAAAATGGATGGGAACCTATCTCCATGCTGATACATGTGTTTATTATACTTCAAAACTCATCTGGAAAAAGATTTACACACGTATATTTACATACACACATACACACATGGATATATATACACATATGTACTTAAGTTCTTCCAGCTGATACTCTTCTTATATAGTCCTATGTCTTGACATAAAGTATGAAATAGAAGTGTTGTGTTCTTATTGTTCAAATATCTGCATAGTTATACAGAGAAACTGGTATTTTTTCAACATATCTATCACTATTTACCCAAAATGTACACTAAATATATCTATATCATCTATATCTATATCTATATCTATCTATCTATATCTATATCTATATCTAATCTATATCAAAAAGATACTATGAAACTAGTATGCTTACTTTAATGTTTAAAAGAATAAATAAAGCAATTGGTGGTTTCTTTGCAAAGTTTCAATGTGGACGTGTAGACTTGAATGAATCTTTTATCTTTTTAAAAGTTAGAACCTAAGATGTCTAACATAAACTTTGGCTAAATAGTGGAATATATATTTTAAGGACTGTATAACAGTTATACAATTAAAAATGAATTAAGGAAAGTTATCATCCGTTAAAGTGTAGCGTCAGCTATAACTTCAAGTGTCATGGTTGTATTTTAGACTATAAAAAAGCAATTTGGTTTATAATTGACCAATAAACTTCCTCTTCTCTTTGATAGGAGACCAGAACTTTCAAATAGTATTTTGTTTATCAGGCATAATAATTGAATATTTAGACACCAGGTACTGTGACCTGCTTCAAGACAACAAATACAAGACTGTTTTGAACGATATCTAATGTTGGCTGATTTAAAACAAAGCTTACCTAGTGTAGGCATAGTTTCATTAGCCAGTGTTTGTACTGTTAGATGTTTATAATTAATCTTTTGACAATGTACTCCTTTTAGTTTAAGAGGCCTAAATGCCAGCTTTGATGTATACACATGGTATACATCCATAAGATCTGAATTCCAGCGAATGTTTGTCAAAAGTAATTTGAAACCAAGCTCTTCTTTTAAAAAATTCACTATTTACCTATTAATATATTCATTTGTCTGTCGGTTGATCAATGTATCTACCTCCACATCTTTTTGGAGGTATTTGTATGTGAATAAACTGTACGTATCTAAAGTATACAATTTGTTGAGTTTTTAAAAGAGCTTTATTATGGTATAACTGACAGAATAAACTCTGTGTTTTTCAAATTTCCTCTTTAATTTCTCTCAGTAATATTTTATAGTATTTAATATAGGAAATCTGGGATGTTTTTGTTAGATTTAATCAACATATACATACTAGGTGTGTGTGTGTGTGTGTGTGTGTGTGTGTGTGTGTGTATTAAATTTAGTCCTTATTTATATGTGTTAACTATTTTAAATGGGATTCTTCAAGTTTATTTTCCAGCTGTTTGCTGCTAGTATAGGAGAATACGGCTGTTTTTAAATATCAATCTATTATCCTAAGACATGTTAAATTCACCTATTAGTTCGACTAGTAGAATCTCCTGAGAATTTCCATGTAAACAAGCAGATTATATGTAAATAGGAATAGCTTTACAGTTAATTTCTGGTCTTTTGCCTTTTATTTATTTCTCTTGTCTTCTATTGATTAAGATCTCTAGTAAAATGTTGAATAGAAATGGTGGAAGCAGGCATTTTTGTCTTGTTCCTGACCTTAGGGGAGGCATGAAATAGAATAATAGCTATAGGTTATTCATAGGTGTCTTATCAGATTGAGGAAGTTTTTCTACTTTTTCTAGCTTTCTGGGAATTTTTATCATGAATATCTGTTGATTTTTTTGTGTAATAGGTTTTCTCTTTTTCCTCATTTATTATTATTTTTAATATGATGAATTATATTGATTGATTTTGAAGGGTAAGCTAATCTTGAATTTCTCATAGATATCCATGATGTATTTCCCTTTTCTTGTATTGTTGGATTTGATTTAATATTTATTAAGGATTTTTTTTGTGCCCGTATTCATCAGATGTATTTATATACTCATATTCATGAGATATATTTGTCTATTGTATTCATGAGGTACATTTGTCTCCAATTTTCTTTCCACATAGTGACTTTATCTAGTTTTTTTTTATTATTAAAATTATACTGGTCTCATAGAATTAGTTGGATAGTTAGTTCTTGCATCACTGAAAACTGTGTGTAAAATTTATATTACTTATTCTGTAATATTTGAAAGAATTCACTAACAAAACCATCTGGATTTGAGATTTCCTTTTTAAGAAGGCTGTTGATAATGAATTTAACTTGTTTAACACATATAGATATTTTTGTATTTTGTATTTTTTCCTTGTATTAATTTTGGTAAGTTACAGTTTTCATGACATTTGTCTATTTCATTTTGTCACTTTTGTTGGCATAGAATTGTTCAATAATAATGGTCTTTTGTTATCTGCAGTGATAACTGCTGTTTCATTCCTAATATTGATCATCTGTGTCCCTTCTATTTTTTGTAATCAGTCCATGTAGGGGCTTACCAAATTTGCTGATTTTTGAGACTTTATCATTATTAATTACTATCTTATTTTCTTTCTTTCATATCTGCTTTTACTTTGACCATTTTCTTTCTTGTACTTATTGTACAATTTCTCTCTATTTCTAATTTCTTGCGTGGAACCTCATGAAGTAGGCTTTTAAAGCTATCCATGTTCTCTGAGCACTCCTTTACTTACATCCCACAATTGTTGATATGTTGTCTATTCATTATCTTTTAGTTCAAAATATTTTCTAATTTACCTGGATTTATTTTTCCCCTTGAGTTATTATGGGCACTGCTTACTTTTCAGATTTTGGGTTTTCCTAGACATCTTGTTGTTATTGATTTTTACTTTTATTTTATCATCTTGTTATTATTGATTTTTAAATTCATTTAATTTTATTTATTTTAATTTTATTTTCCTAGACATCGTTATTATTGATTTTTAATTTTATTTTATCAATTTAATTTAATTCAATTGGAAAATACATTCTGACTTCAATATGTTTAAACTTATTGTGACCTGTTTTAATTTTGTTGAATGTACTATGTGAACTTAAAAATCATGTGTGGTTTGCCATGATTAGGTATAGAGTTCTGTAAATGTCAATTAGATCAAGGTTTTTGATCATATTTCTTAGATCACCTGTGTTTTTACTATATTTTTTGAATAGTTTGTGAATAGCTAAGATGGGGTGTCAAAATCACCTTTTATAAACATGGAACCATTTTTATCTCTCTTTAATTCTGTTGATATGTTTGTTTCATATATTTTGGAAGTCTGTTATTAAGCCAATACACATTTATACTTGTTCTGTTTTCTTAGTAAATCACCTCATTTACATTACAGATGCCTTTGTCTATACTTACAGTTAACATTATTTATACCTTCTTATACTTACAGTTTACATGGTATATATTTTTCATCTATTAGTTTCAGCCTATATCTTTATATTTAAAGTTATTCTGTGTCTTGAAGGAAGTTTATAGTTGAGTCTTGCTATTTGATGCCCTCTGAAAAATTCTGCCTTTTAATTGCAGTGTTTGGGCCATTAGTATTTAATGTAAAATTTAATGTTAATGTAAATATGTGAATGGTTGAATTTAGGGCTATTATTTTACTTTTATTTTCTGTTTCTCCCATCTCTTTTTCATTTAGCTTTATGAATACCCAAGCTCATAAAACAAAAGTGATTTTTTATAAATGTCCAGATACATGTATTCATTGCTTTTCTAACTGAGATATTTCTACGAGACTTTTGCTCATCCTCATCTAATTAGCCCATTTAAAACTATTTCATATTTTAAAGAGAACTGGTTGAAATCTTTCACCACCATTGACGTGGATTAGCAGAGATCTATAGGGAACTAATGTTCATAAACTTTGGTATTATCCTATGAAAGGAAGAATTAAAACTTTAGAGTTTTAATGATCACCTGTTACTTCTTTTGAAGTGTTACGATCCCAGTACAAAAAGATATTTTTAGTTTTTTTCATAAATATTCAGTTTATTATTTACTTTCATTATTATCCTTTCACTGATGTTTATTAGAGGATATGGTTTCAATAGATTCCTATTTAAAAAAAACCATAGTCTAAGCATAATAAAAAGTAAAAAAGAAACATAGAATTTAATGGAATTCTGGATATGAGTTCAGTTCCATATTTTTCTCTCTGTCACAGTGTTTAATCTTGGGAAAATTATTTGAATTCTGGACATATAGTATTCCAGTATAAATGGAGAATAAGATTATCTTTTATTCCCAATTTTATGATGTCGGAGAGTTAACAGATATTGAAAAAAGTTAATAGAAGTGGAAAAATTGGTCTTTGTATTAGATATAAATATGTAAGTTTTATTGTGATTGCTGCAAAAATATCAGTTTTGCCTTAATTAAAAATATTCAGCTTTTTAAGATAAGTTTTTTTCCTCTTCTAAATGCTATCAAAAATCCTTTTTTATAACAGTGATTGAAAATATTTTACTTTGGACTATTCAGTAAAAAATAAAATTAAAACAAAATAAGATAAATAAAAGAAGGAAAGAAAGCAAATAGGTGTTCCATTTGTGATTAAATTTGTTCAGAATCCAGTGGTTCCAAACGTGGGTTTAACAATGAATTATTGGTCATGTGTGCTCAGTAGTCTTTTCGGTAACCACTGTGGGTTTTTCGAAGCCTCAATTTTCTCATCTGTGAAGCAGATTCTATGCTGCCTTACAAACTTACTGTGAGATTCACTTGAGATAATAAAAGTAATGCCAATTGCAATTATTTACAAAGTTAGAAACATCATGCACATGTGAATAAGTCATTGTTCTATTATAATTTGGTACATCAGTGATTTAGCAAATATAAATAATACAGCTCCATAAAGTTTGAATTGTGTGTTTATATAAACTTTGAAGTGTGTAGTGTTTTGGTTTGTCTTCTCTGCCTAAAAATAGACTATATCAAATACAACTTAAAAAATAGTCGAGAATCCCAGGGTTTTAAACTCGAATAACTCACCAACTGCATAACATTATATAAAACAAATTTGTTTACTGAAATTAATATGAATCAAAAATCAAAACAACACAGTGACGTTCAATTCAGTGTGAAAGACAAAAAAGTAAACTCCTGTTTTCAGCAATAATAGAATAGTGATTAAAAAATCCCAAGTGGGAGAGTTAGATTCATTCAACATGAGCAGTAGTTGCTCAGAGAAGAATAAGGGGAGAGGGGGATGGGGGGAGAGGAAAGGTCATTCCATGAGATGATTACTTGGAATATATCAGGAAGAATGGATTTTATCTTTTATGATTTTTTTTTCTGAGGTTAGTGTCTTCTAAACCTGTAGGCATTTTCTAGCAATCTTTAAGGGCAGTCTTAGGGTGATTCATTAATAATACATATCATTCTATTTGTAACTCTTTTCTCACTTCTACTCCCTGAGGTCCAAAGCAGATGCATTGTCTTATACCTGATGAATTTTCTAAGGCTATTTGGAAGAATTTGTTACAAAAGATGAATACCATTATTGCACTAGAACAGAAGATATATGTCATTGGAGTAATATATAGATAGGTAGATAGATAGGTAGATATTGAGATAGATATAGAGATAGATATAGAGATAGATATTAGAAGTCTCCATATCTCCCCCTCTTTGTTCTCCTTTTTTTAAAATAACCCTTCCACATCTTACCTTGTGTTTTATAATCTGAGTTATTAGTTGTAAAATCAAATTGATAAAATAAAGGACTATGACAGCAAGAGAACTAAAATGAGAAAAATCAAAGCTAATTTTTTAATGAAAAAAAGTTAAAATGTTACATTAGGACACTCAGTAAATATTGTCTTCAATCCAAAGACCTGACTCCTTAGGTTGGAGGAAGGAGGGGAGGACCTAATTCCAGCCTGATCAGGGCTTGTGCCAGAACACATTACTTCAGGGAAGTTTTACTTTCTATAGGGAAAGACAAGGTGTTCTGGTAAAATTAAATCTCTTTAATTCAACAAGAGATTAATAAAATCTAGGGACACATTTCTAAAATTTCCAATAAAAAAACAAGTCATACTTCAGGTATGAGTCCCAGAGTTTCACCATGGATGCCTGTGAATTGTTATCCTATGAGCTAGAATCAGAATTAACATGGAGAGAAAAGAGAGTAAAACAGATGTCTGGACATTTTGCTTTATTAAGTGGAGTTATACTTCTGGGTTAATATTTATCCTTTTACTTCTATCAGTTTTTACCCCAATGTAATGTGAAGCTCTGTTCTTAGTTGTAAAATTTTTGAGGATTATTATGTCCTCTTGATGAATTAACTATTCCTCTTTATCAGTGGTAATATCCTTTGCTCTGAAATCAACTTTGTGGCTGATATTCATATATAACAGCAGTCTAATTTTTGTTTGTTTAGCATGACATATTATTATTTCATTATTTTACTTGCAAACTATTTGCATCTTTATATTTAAAGTGGGTTTTTTGTAGGCAGTTTATAGTTGGGTCTTGCTCTTTTATCTAATATGACAATCTCTGACTTTTAATTGAGGTGTTTGGGCCACTTATATTTAATGAGAATATTGACATGATTGGGTTTATATCTACCATCCTGCTATTTTTGTTTCATTTGTTGCTCTGTTGTACCATCTGATCTTTGTGCCCTGTTTCCTTTCTGTCTTTTTTTAAAGATTAGTTGAGTATTTTTAAATAATTTATCTTATATCCTTTGTGGGCTCATTAGCTATAACTCTTTTGTTCATCCTTAGTGATTACTTTAGAGTTTATGGTGTGTATCTTTAATATATTACTACTGACCTTACAAAAATATTATATCAGTTCACAATGCATTTTTATTTTTTTCTTTAAACAATAAAATACCCTTTAAAGATTAAAAATAAGAACATATATTTTATATCTTAACTACACAGTTACCATTTTAGTGTTGTTCATTGCTTTGTGTTAATCCATATGTTCAACTGGTATTATTTTCCTTTGTTCCTGAAGGACTTCCTTAATATTTCTTGGAATGGAATTATGCTGGTGATATTTTTTAAACTTTTGTACATCTGGAAAATATTTTATTCTGTCTTTGATTTTTAAATACATTTGCACTAGAGATGGAATTCTAGGCCAACAATGATTTTTTGTATATTTAATGATATTCTTTTACCATCTCCTATATTGCCTTGTTTTTAACAAGACTACTGCAATCATTCTTTTTTTTTATAATAGTTTATTTTCAAATTGGTTTACATATAACACCCAGTGTTCATCCCAACATGTGCCCTCTTTAATGCCCATCACCCCCTCTCCCCCCTCCCTCATCCCCCTTACCCTCAGTTTTTTTCTTAGTCTTTGAGAGTCTCTTATGTTTTATCTCCCTCCCTCTCTGTGTCTTTTTTTCCTTTCCCCTCTTCCCCTCCCCCTGGTTTTTGCTTAGTCTCACAGAGTCCACCTATTCGTGGAAACATATGGTATCTGTCTTTTTCTGACTGACTTATTTCACTTAACATAATACCCTCCAGTTCCATCCATGTTGCTACACATGGCCAGATTTCATTTTTTCTCATTGCCACGTAGTAGTCCATTGTATATAAGTACCATAACTTCTTTATCCATTCGTCAGTTGATGGGCACTTGGTCTCTTTCCATGATTTGGCTATTGTTGAAAGTGCTGCTATGAACATTGGGGTACACGTGCTCCTATGCATCAGCATTCCTGTGTCTCTTGGGTAGATTCCTAGCAGGGCAATTGCTGGATCATAGGGTAGCTCTATTTTCATTTTTTTAAGGAACCTCCACACCGTTTTCCAGAGTGGCTGCACCAGTTTGCATTCCCACCAACAGTGTAGGAGGGTGCCTACTTCTCCACATCCTCGCCAGCATCTATAGTTTCCTGATTTGTTCATTTTAGCCACTCTGACTGGTGTGAGGTGGTATCTCAGTGTGGTTTTGATTTGTATTTCCCTGATGATGAGTGACATTGAGCATTGTTTCATGTGTCTGTTGGCCATCTGAATGTCCTCTTTGGAGAAGTGTCTATACATATCATCCGCCCATTTCTTCACTGGGTTGTTTGTTTTTCGGGTTTGGAGTTTGGTAAGTTCTTTATAAATTTTAGATATTAGTCCTTTATCCGATATGTCATTTGCGATGATCTTTTCCCATTCCGTTGGTTGCCTATTCGTTTTGTTGGTTGTTTCTTTTGCTGTGCAGAAGCTTTTTATCTTGATGAGGTCCCAATAGTTCATCTTTGCTTTTAATTCTCTTGCCTTTGGAGACGTGTCGAGTAAGAAATTTGTGCATCTTAGGTCAAAGAGGATTTTTCCTGTTTTCTCCTCTAGGATTTTGACGGTTTCCTGTCTCACATTCAGATCTTTTATCCATTTAGAATTTATTTTTGTGAGTGGTGTAAGAAAGTGGTCTAGTTTCATTCTTTTGCATGTTGCTGTCCAATTCTCCCAGCACCATTTGTTAAAGAGGCTGTCTTTTTTCCATTGGATACATTTTCCCGCTTTGTCAAAGATTAGTTGGCCATAAACTTGCGGGTCCATTTCTGAGTTTTCTATTCTATTCCATTGGTCTATGTGTCTGTTTTTGTGCCAATACCATACAGTCTTGATGACCACCGCTTTGTAGTAGAGGTTGAAGTCTGGGATTGTGATGCCTCCCGCCTTGGTTTTATTCTTCAGTATTATTTTGGCTATTCGAGGTCTTTTGTGGTTCCATACAAATTTTAGGATTGTTTGCTCTAGCTTTGAGAAGAATGCTGGTGCAATTTTGATTGGGATTGCATTGAATGTGTAGATTGCTTTGGGTAGTATTGCCATTTTGACCATATTTATTCTTCCAATCCATGAGCATGGGATGTTTTTCTATTTCCTTGTGTCTTCCTCAATTTCCTTCATTAGTTTTTTATAGTTTTCAGTGTAGAGGTCTATCACCTCTTTGGTTAGGTTTATTCCTAAGTATTTTATGGTTTTTGGTGCAATTGTGAAAGGGATTAGCTTCTTTATTTCTCTTTCTGCTGCTTCATTGTTGGTGTATAGAAATGCCACCGATTTCGGTACATTGATTTTGTATCCTGCAACTTTGCTGAAATCATGGATCAGTTCTAGTAGGCTTTTGGTGGATTCCGTCGGGTTTTCCATGTAAAGTATCATGTCATCTGCAAAAAGTGAAAGTTTGACTTCCTTCTTGCCAATCTTGATGCCTTTTGTCTTGTTTTCTTGTCTGATTGCTGATGCTAAGACTTCCAGCACTATGTTAAATAGCAGTGGCGAGAGTGGACACCCCTGTCGTGTTCCTGATCTCAGGGGGAAGGCTTTCAATTTTTCCCAATTGAGGATGATATTAGCTGTGGGCTTTTCATAGATGGCTTTTATGATGTTTAAGTATGTTCCTTCTATCCCGACTTTCTCGAGAGTTTTTATTAAGAAAGGATGCTGTATTTTGTCAAATGCTTTTTCTGCATCTATTGACAGGATCATATGGTTCTTATCTTTTCTTTTGTTGATGTGATGTATCACGTTGATTGATTTGTGAATATTGAACCAGCCCTGCAACCCAGGGATGAATCCTACTTGATCATGGTGGATAATTCTCTTTATATGCTGTTGGATTCGATTTGCTAGTATCTTGTTGAGAATTTTTGCATCCATATTCATCAGGGATATTGGCCTGTAATTTTCTTTCTTTGCTGGGTCTCTATCTGGTTTGGGAATCAAAGTGATGCTGGCTTCATAGAATGAGTCCGGGAGTTTTCCTTCCGTTTCAATTTTTTGGAACAGCTTGAGGAGGATAGGAATTAACTCTGTTTTAAATGTCTGGTAAAATTCCGCAGGAAAGCCATCTGGTCCAGGGCTTTTATTTGCTGGGAGGTTTTTAATAACTGATTCTATTTCTTCACTAGTTATGGGTCTGTTCAAATTTTATATTTCTTCCCATTTGAGTTTTGGTAGCGTGTGGCTATTTAGGAAGCTGTCCATTTCTTCCAGATTGCCAAGTTTGGTGGCATATAAATTTTCATAGTATTCTCTGATGATTGCTTGTATCTCTGAGGGATTGGTTGTAATTTCTCCCTTTTCATTCACGATTTTATCTATTTGAGTTCTCTCTCTTTTCTTTTTGAGAAGCCTGGCTAGAGGTTTGTCTATTTTGTTTATTTTTTCAAAGAACCAGCTTTTGGTTTCATTGATCTGTTCCACTACCTTTTCTGTCTCCATATGGTTAATTTGTGCTCTGATCTTTGTTATTTCTCTCTTTCTGCTGGGCTTGGGTTGTTTTAGTTGATCTGCTTCTAGTTCCTTTAGGCGTGCTGTTAGAATTTGTGTTATTGATTTTTCTTGTTTCTTGAGATGGGCCTGGATTGCAATATATTTCCCTCTCAGGACTGCTTTTTTTGCATCCCAGAGTGTTTGGATTGTTGTATTTTCATTTTCATTTGTTTCCATGTATTTTTTAATTTCTTCTCTGATGGCTTGGTTGACCCAGTCATCTTTTAGTAGGTTATTTCTTAGCCGCCATGTTCTTGGATATTTTCCAGGCTTTCTCCTGTGGTTGATTTCAAGTTTCAAAGCATTGTGGTCTGACAGTGTACACGGTATGATCTCAATTCTTTTATATTTATTCAGAGCTTCCCTGTGCCCCAGAATATGGTCTATCTTGGAAAATGTACCATGTGCAGATGAGAAGAACGTAAATTCCTTTGCTTCTGGATGAAGGACCCTAAAGATGTCTGTGAGGCCCATCTGTTCTAATGTGTCATTCAGGGCTATTGTTTCTGCGGAGATTTTCTGTTTTGTGGATCTATCCAATGCTGAGAGTGGAGTGTTGAGATCCCCTACTATTAGGACATTTTTATCGATGAGGTTGCTAATGTTTGTAATTAGTTGTTTTACAAATTTGGGTGCCCCCGAATTTGGTGCGTAGATATTTACAATTGTTAGCTCTTCCTGCTGGATGGTCCCTGAGACTATTATATAATGTCTTTCTTCATCTCTTATTACATCGTTCATTTTAAAGTCTAATTTGTCTGATATAAGTGTGGCTACTCCGGCTTTCTACTGACTTCCAGTAGCATGGTAGATAGTTCTCCATCCCCTCACTTTCAATCTGAAGGTATCTTCAGGTTTAAGATGAGTTTCTTGAAGACAGCAAATAGATGGGTCTTGTTTTTTAATCCATTCTGTTATCCTGTGTCTTTTGATTGGCGCATTTAGTCCATTTACATTCAGTGTTAATATTGAAAAATATGGGCTTACAGTCACTGTATTATCTGTAAGTTTCATGTTTGTTAATGCTGTCCCTGGCAGTTTGTGTTCTTTGCAACCTTGTCTTCATAGAATGCCCCTCAGGATCTCTTGCAGTGCTGGCTTATTTGTGATAAATTCTTTCAGTTTTTGTTTGTTGGGAAAAACCTTGATCTCTCCTTCTATTCTGAATGACAGGCTAGCCAGATACAGAATTCTTGGTTGCATGTCCTTCTTGCTCATCACATTGAAGATATCCTGCCATTCCTTTCTGGCTTGCCAAGTTTCTGTAGATAAGTCTGCTACTATCCTTATAGGTCTCCCTTTGTATGTTAGGGTTCTTTTGTCCCTAGCTGCTTTCAGGATTCTCTCCCTATCTTTGTATTTTGCCAGCTTCACTATGATGTGCCGTGCAGAAGGTCTTTTCAAGTTACGTCTGAGGGGAGTTCTCTGTGCCTCTTGGATTTCCATGCCCGTTTCCTTCCTCATGTTGAGGAAGTTCTCAGCAATGATTTGTTCAAGATCCCCTTCGACTCCTTTCTCTCTCTCTTCTTCCTCTGGAACTCCTATGATACGGATATTGTTTCTTTTGAGTGCATTGCTCAGCTCTCGAATTCTCCTTTCCTGTTCCTGGATCAGCTTCTCTCTCTTTTTATCTGCTTCCTCTTTTTCAATGATTTTGTCTTCTAATGCGCTAACCCTTTCCTCTACCTCTTCAATCCGTGCTGTGGCTGCTTCCAGTTTCCCCTGTATTTCTTCCAATGTCTTCTTTAATTCTTCCTGACCGTTTTTAAGGTCCTTGAACTCTGCTGTGCGGGACCCCTTGCATTCATCTAAGCTTTTTTCAAGGCCAGCAATTAGTTTTATGATTATCATTCTATATTCAAGTTCTGTTATGTTGCTTATATTTGTTTTCATTAATTCTTGAGCTGTCACTGCTTCTTGTAGATTCTTTTGAGGAGAATTCTTCCGTCTCGTCATTTTGGCTGGATGTGTTATGGGTTGTTTCTTGAAGTTGCCCTGGAAAGGAAAACTGACAGACACACAGAACACAGAAAAACGTACTGACAAATGGTCCAGACAAGCAGTTCACAACAGAAAAAAATAACAAGTGACTCTCTGAGGGCAATGTCCTGAAGTAACAGCTACACGTTAAGGACAGGGTATGTAGCGTGCTGGTGGCAGAGCATATATAGACAGAATAATGACTGGTGCAGGGAGAAGAAGGAAATGGACTTTGCCCAGGTAGAGCGACTAAAGGGTTTAATCCAGACTGATAGAAATCAGAATAAGGACAGGTGTGAGGGAAAAGGAATAAAGATCGATGTCGTCTAGATGAACTTATACGACCTGGTTATTCCAGAAAAAGGGCTAGGGAAGTAAAGAAGAGGTTGTAGGACATGTCCTCAAAGAGTGAGTTAAAACAAAAAAACAAAAAACCAAAAAAATGATTAAGCCAGTTAGTACCCTGGATGACCAGCTCAGGGATGGGGATTGGTAGAAATGAGAAAGGGAGGGATAAATTTAAAAGGAAGAAATGACTGGCGTTAGGGGCGTGGTTTAGTGTAGGCGGGTCCGGCCTCCACTGTTGCAGGGATGGCTTCTGGGGTGACTTCCTGGCTTGTGAGACAACAATGGCGTCTCTCCAGACCCGCGCCACCAGTCCTGGAGGCTTTATACGCCCCTTTATTTCTGTTCTCTCTCCACCACCAGCGCCGGCCTAGTGTGGTTTGCTGGAGCCGCTGCCTGGGGCTGCCTGGGTCCCTGCTGCCAGTCCCGGCGGCGGCGGCGGCGGCGTGCGTGCCCGGAGGCGCTGGGCGAGGGTGGCGCGGTGGCGTGGCCGTCTGCTACCCCCCGATTTGGCTGTAACTGTGCGGGGGGTTAGAGGTGCTCCGCAGGAGCCGCTGCCTGGGTCCCCGCTGCCTGTCCAGGCAGCGCGCGCGTCCCGGAGGCGCTGGGCGAGGGTGGTGCGGTGAGGCGGCCGTCTGCCACCCCCGATTTCGTTATAATTGTGCCGGGGTTAGAGGAGCTCGGCTGGTGGCGCCGCCCGCGTCCCCACTGCCAGTCCCCCTGGCGCGCGCGTCCCTCGGCTCAGGACGGGGTTGGCGCAGTCCCGACAGCGCGCGGATAGTGCTGCTGTTTGCCACTGAACTTCTCTTCAAAGGCCCTGCATTTAGGGGCTGGATGGTAGCGGTCTCACCCGCTCTGGCCCTCTCGTTCAGATGTTGTTCCAACGGCACTTTCCCAGCTATCTCCGAAGACGCTCACCCTCCCCTCAGCTCAACTTCCCGAGTTCGAGTTCGTTTTATCCGACCCAGATTAAACTCACGGTTTAGGAGGGCCGTGTCTGTTTTCGCCTACGTTTCTTGTCCGCTGTAGCACCTTTTCCCCCCGATTTTTGGAGTTGAGAGAGACAATGGTTTCAGTCGTCCCCCTTTAAAGGGCAAGCGAAATACTGGAGCCCCCTACTCCTCCGCCATGTTGCCCCGCCTCCTCAGTGGAACTTTTTAATCTATCTTATAGCCAAATACTCACAAAGATCTTCCACCTTACAACTAGAAAGTGTAACATGGCTGGAACGTCTCTGTTTTTAGAGCTTGCGACTTTCCTGGTTGGCTGAGATTAATCATTCTTATCTTTATACCTCCAAACACAGTATGTCTTTCTTCTCTGGCTACTTCAAAGATATCTTTCTTTGCCACTTATTTACACAATTTTATTGTTATGTCTCCGTATAGTTTTCTTTAAGTTTCTCCTCCCTGGGTACTTGCTGAGCCCCTTGCATCTGTGGATTTATTTGTTTCATCAAATTTGGAAATATTTTGGCCATTATTTCTTCAAATAGTTGTTTCTTTTTCCCATTCTCACAACTCTCAATCAGGGACTCCAATTACACATATGAAATGGTTCTTTAGGTTATACCATGGTTCACTCATTTTTAAAATTTTTTCCAGTGTTTTTTCTTTGTTTTTTTGTTTTTTTTTTTCATTTTGGATAGTTCTTATTACCATGTCCTTAAAACCACTATTTATTCCCTGACTTAATTCCATGCAGTATGTTTTGTTTTGTTTTGTTTTGTTTTCATATTACACATGGTAGTATGCATTTCCAGGTGTTTCTTTGGGTCTTTTCTATGTATTCCCCATGAACCTGCTTAATCTTTCCTCTACCTTCTTGAACATATGGAGTATAGTCATGATAACCCTTTAAATACTCTCATCTAAAGTTTCTTTTATCTGTGTCATTTCTGGGTCTGCTTCTGTTCATTAATCTTTCCCTTCATTATGGATTGTATTTTCCTGCTTTTTGTGTGTTCAATAATTTTTATGTGCTTTTTACAAATTGTATTTATCTGATTGGATGATGGAGAGGATTTTTAGATGTTTATTTTTATTTATTTTGAGAGAGAGACAGAGAAAGATTGTAAGCAGGGGAGAGGCAGAGAGAGAAGGAGAGAGAGAATTCCAAGAAGGTTCTGCACTGTCAGTGCAGAGCCCAATGTGGGGCTCAAACTCACTAACCAGGAGATCATGACCCAAGACCAAGTGTCGACACTTAACTGACTAAGCCATCTGCTGTCCCAAAATTTTTTTGTTTTTAAATATATTCTTGAGTTTTGTTCTAGGATGCAGCTACTTAGAAAAACTTGAATCCTTTTGAGGCTGGCTTTTAAGCTATTACATGGTACCAAAGCACTGGTACCTTTTAATAGCATCAGTCTAATTTGCCTTGATTCTGAGGTAATATCTTCTGAATACTGTACCCAAAATTCCATGAATTGTGTCTTTGTCCATCTGTCTTGTGGAAATCCAGTTTTTCCTGGCCCTGAGCAAGCACTACAGATTTTTTTCTTTTCTTCTGTAAGGTGTTTTTTTTTTTCCCACCCATGGGAAATTTTCTCCTAAACATGCACTGAGGTGCATGGGATTTCGTACTCAGATGAAGACTCAAGAGAGACAGTCAGTAGAGCTCTAAAATGCTTCTTCTGTCCATTCCCCTTTTCTCTTCCTTACAAACTCCAGTTGCTTTGGTCGTCACAAACTGTGAACTCCACGTTCTTACTTCAGAGAGACCACTGGGCTCCTTCCAGTTTTTCCCTTTCTCTTCTGCAGTTTGGAAACTTTCTCAAGGCAATAAGCTGGGGAAATCAGTAGATTCATTTTGTTTCTCTTTTCTCAGAGATCGCTGACCTGATCTGTTTGATGTCGAATACCTGAAAACTGTTGTTTCTTATATTTTGTCTGTTTAGTTTAGTTTAGTTTAGTTTTTGTTGACCAAGGTAGAAAGGTAGATGAGTTCTTATTAACCTATTATGATCAGAAGTGTAAGTCCTTTAATACACAGTTAAACAATCATTTAGTAATTTTGGTAGGTCAAAACTTTCAGTTTTTCAAGAATGCCAAAGATGCCAAACTACATCTTATCTGTTTCCTGATTTCTGTCACAAATCTAATCAAAAATGAATCCCAACTGTCATATTGTATTTTTGGAGAATAAATTTAACTTGAGTGCTTTTAGAAATGGGTCTCTTAGCCTGTGGAGAAATGAACCTTTATAACTCCCAGAGTGCACTCTGAGTTCAGTGAATACAATGTAAATTATAATGTTAACCTCAGCTTCACCCACCCCCATCAAAAAAATCCCTTCATGCATGGAATATAGAAGTTTTGAGTTTATGACAGGCAAACATTTTAAATCGGGAAAATCAATGCACTATAGCAACTTCAAAAATAGTTGACATACATGAATAAAAAATGAATAAGTACAATGTAGAGAACATTTTTTTATTTCAAAATGAAGTACACCATAGGTGTTGGTTAACAAAATTCCGTTTTGTATTTTTTGAAGCAGAGTATAAGAAGAATCGTGGAAAGTGATTTCTGACCCAAAGTGTGAAAAGCCTGATCATAAGATACCCATTGAAAAAGTCATTTAATGGTAAAGAAAGTAAAAAAGGAGGTAGATTTACCCCCTTCTTTGTCCCTAATTATCTTATTCAGAGCATTTAGGTACAGTAAGCAATAACTCCAGCAGTGTTTCAGGCAGGAGGATCAGAATAGATCATTGAAATTCATATATATTATATGCTGTATAAGCTATTTCAGAAGGAGGTCAACTCACCTGTTTGTTCTTATTCTGTATTTTTGTTATTTACACAGGGAATTTCTCCTTATTTTCAAATTAATATTAGTAATTTTATAATACAGTATTATTCTGACAGTTTTAATGAATGAGCTCTAAGATGGAGTTTCTTTAGGAACATGTGACAGCCTATTGTTTATCTCAGATTTGATTGTATATGCCTCTTATCTTTGCTGTGGATTATTTCTCTCTGTCCATATTATTTACCCGATATCTATGTTCTAAATTTGTGAATGGGATATGACTCTAATAAATCTAAAAACAATATATCTTCTCATTTTCTTGGCACTTTGTAATCTCTTTGAAATTCACCTTAATAGGTTTCAGTGCTTTTATTTTATGGAGATGAATTCAGTATAACAATGCATATTCTCTAAATCATAATTTCATTTTTAAATGTTGACCATTTATTTGACATTAATCAAAACATTTAATGGATGAATTTTCATAGTGCAGGCAGTTACTTAATTATAAATATATATATGTAGAAATAAATTCTAATATGTATATATTTTATATGTATTAGAAATTATTATATATGTAATTAATATATATTATAAATATATTATATATAGGAAATATATCTTTCTAATATATTTATATCAGAAATATATATTAAAAATGGCTTATCATTTTGTCACCAAAGTTACTGCATATAATTTTTTATTGAGTGATTGTTAAGCATAAGTTACTATGTTAAGGATAGTGAAGAATACTAAGAAATGTAAGACATATTCTCTCATTTATTATAGCCTCCCAAAGACTTACATGATAAGCAGAACATAATTTACTTTAAAAAAATAAGTAAGGTCTAAGGTTTCTATGAGAACAGTAATTACATTGGTTGGTTGGAAGCTTACTTAGATATGAGGTTGTTAGAAGAGTTTTTGTAAAAATACTGGCTTGAAAATTTTTATTTAAAGGATAGGATCCATTCTCATGGGAGAAGATACAGTGTGGTATGTACAAGATTATAAAGTCAAGAGAAAGCAAATGAGGTTTATGTCTAGTAAATTAATCTCAGCTAGCCCTGGGCAGTTGTGCCCTACACATTGGTCATTCTCTTTAAATGTTCAATATTCAGAATTCTCAAGGTGGAGCACTTGACACTCTTATAAGGATATTTGGAGTGTAAATTTCTGCCACACTTACTTTGGAGACTCCTTAATCCGTACATGGTCGAGTGGTTCCTGACTTACCCTGCCATCTTGACAATATATCCTGGCTTCCTCCCTGGGCCCAAGTGGCTAGTGATGATATAAACTTTGTTATCGTTCTTAAGACTGTGCCTTGCCACTTCATTGTTTTGAGGGTAGTGGTAAGGGGAGAACAGGATGTGGGACAGATAGTTGAGATTTAGATAATTAAGATTTATATAGTTAAGAATTTAAAGAAATCTACCTTTAAACAGTGGCAAATTATTTCATTATAATGCATCTAAAAATGTTCATGTCTTTCACATGTTCTGTGTGTATGGGTATAGGTATATGGGCATATGTGTTTTAATGATCAGTATTCCATCAGACAGATGTGGAGGATAAGACATATACTAGTCATGAGACCAGTAAATTTTCAAATTAAGACAGTAATAGAACAGAATCTATTATTTTTAGCAATATATAAATATATTAATCAGTTCAAATAATCAGATAAAATATCTAATATATAAATTACTTACATATTTTTAAATAACACTGTCATTTTGGAGAGGCCATTGGTGATACACAGTCCAAATTTTAGAAAAACATTTTAATCATACTTGGAAATACATTATCTTAAATTCTACTCAGTGAGAATGGCTGTTTCCTAAAGTAAGCATTTTACTATCTCCTTAGAATAAGAAAAAAAATGGCCATATAGTTCAGAAATAACAGATTGTGTTGTAAATCATTAAAAGAAAACAGAGCAAGTTGGGTTGTATTTTTACTGTTCTATTATATGTTAATTAGTGTAAACAGTAAGTAAAGCAGAACTACAAGTTTTTCACCCCCTTAAATGTCTTGTGTAAACCACTTCTTTCATGAGTAGAAATTAAATATTTGTGTTGGTAGCCTAGAATATCTCTGAGAAGTCATAGTGTTATGAGCCAAGCAATTACTTTTTTCTAGAAGCATTTAAGTGAATGTCAACATAGTATTCTTAACAATTAGCAGAAAAGTGACATTTTAGAAGTCACTGATTTCTTAGATATGCCTCTTTATAAAGTATAATAGTTTGAATGGGGGTCCCACCAAAAATATGTCCGCTTCCTAAGCCACAGAACCTGTGAATTAGAAAAAGGGCTTTTTCCACCTTCTTTGGAAAAGGGGTTTTTGCAGATGTAATGAAGTTAAAGATCTCTAGTTAAGATTCTCCCAGATTATCAGGACAGCACTGAGTCCAAGGACATATCCTTATAAGAGACACACGGAGAGAGGAAGAGAAGGTCATGTGAAGTCAGAAGCAAAGATTGGGCCAGTGTAGCCAGGAGGAATGCTGGGAGCCGCCAGAAGTTGGAAAAGGCAAGAAAGGATTTTTCCTTAGAGTGTCCAGGGCTTGTGGCCCTAGAGACACCTAGTACAAATGTGATTTGGACTCTAAGCCTTCAGAACTGTGAGACAATAGATTTTTCAACTTAAACCACCAAGTTCATAAACATTGTTAAGACAGCCCTAAGAAAGCAATAATAAAAGTAACTTTTTTTAACCTCCTTTTTTTTTTTGTAAATTCCTGAATCAGTTCTCATCTGCTTTTTTTAAATTATTACTTCAATTATTTTTTAAATTTACATCCAAATTAATTAGCATATAGTGCAACAATGATTTCAAGACTAGATTCCTCAATGTCCCTTACCCATTTAGCCCATCCCCCCTCCCACAACCCCTCCAGTAACCCTCTGTTCATTCTCCATTGGCAAAAGAATCTCTTATGTTTTTGCCCTCTCCCTGCTTTTATATGATTTTTGCTTCCCTTCCCTTATGTTCATCTGTTTTGTATCTTAAAGTCCTCATATGAGTGAAGTCATATGATATTTGTCTTTCTCTGACTAATTTCACTTAGCATGATACCCTCTAGTTTCATCCACATAGTTGCAAATGGCAAGATTTCATTCTTTTTAATACTCCATTGTGTATATATACCACATCTTCTTTATCCATCCATCCATCAATGGACATTTGGGCTTTTTCCATACTTTGGCTATTGTTGATAGTGCCGCTATAAACATTGGAGTGCGTGTGTCCCTTCGAAACAGCACACCTGTATCCCTTGGATAAATATCTAGTAGTGTAATGGCTGGGTTATAGAGTAATTCTATTTTTAAAACTCTGAGGAATCTCCATACTGTTTTCCAGAGTGGCTGCACCAGTTTGCATTCCCACCAGCAGTGCAAAAGAGATCCTCTTTCTCCACATCCTCGCCAACATCTGTTGTTGCCTGAGTTGTTAATGTTAGACATTCTGACGGGTGTGAGGTGGTATCTCATTGTGCTTTTGATTTGTATTTCCCTGATAGTCCCATCTACTTTCTAAAGCAGCAAGACCAATATTAACAAATAATAATAACAAAAAGTTAAGAAAGAACTCAACCCACAAGGCAACATTAGCAAAAGAAAGTGTTAGAATAGCAGGAAATGACCTTGTGAGAAGATTCTTGGTGGTGGCATTAGATGCATAAGATAGATGGTTCTCACTTTGCAGTGAAGGGAATATTATCTCAATTATCCAAAGGAATTGTGTTTTTCTGCCTAGTCAGCACACCTCTTATGCTACTGTCTGGAAGCAAATTAGATATGAATACCAACCTTGCATTCATTCCTGTCTACCAAGGCCTTTGTTTTTCAAGAAGAGACAGAAAAGACAGTTGGATAGAATACAATGAATACTGCAGAGAGGATTTTTGTTTGGTTGGTTTTGGAGTTTTTCCAAGGTAAGAGCAGAGTGTATTTACAGCAAAGAAATCAAATTGGTTCTAAATAAATAAATAAAAGCAGAGCCAGGGATTACACCCATCAGAATAAAAGCAAATGACTTATCTTTATGGTAATGTAATTCACAAGTTTTACACATTAATTAGTCATTTCCGAGTGGAAATCAGAGAACACTACTGGACAAATCTATATTTATGGAGACGTTGTAGGATTGGGGCAGAAAGGTGATGATTTTCTTCTTATGCTTGACCTTAATCCTATTAAAGTCCTTTACTACGATATTATCTCACAATTGTGAGTAACAATTCAGTTCTTAATTATTACTTTTTATTTTTTCCAAATCTCTCATTATTGCCACACCCTCTTATTATTTGAACTTGCCGTGAGTTTTTAGAGACTATTAGTTTGACCACAACTGTGGGATATGTATTTGATGACAGACAGAAACCAAAAAGCATGGCCACATGTATTGTCAAGGTCAACTGAAATGTATTTAAAGAATTTTTTATAACAATTAGTTATAGATTTTTATAAAGGTAGTATGAGATTTCATCTCTTGACAATGACAGGGTGAAAATGTCCATTTTCTCTCTTGGTCCTTTACTTGTCTAAATGGTAGTGGCACATGTTTTTAAGTTCCAAAATGCCAGTGCATGCATTGCAGTGATTTTTCCATTGTTGGTTAGGTTTCTTAGACATTGTGTCCTGGTTTCCTCAATCTGTCAAATGAGCATAGACTCCTGGTCTTCATAAGAACAAGTGTGGGAGGAGAAAATAGGTCCCGACAGCAGGGTAGAGGATGAAGCTATTTTTGAAACAAGTATCATGTGTCTTCAGGAACCAAATCTGGTTTAAGATTTTTTTCTCTTTTCTGAATAGGCTATTACCCTAAACATTTGAAACTTTTTTATGCAAAGACTATTATTTTCTGTAAACTATATTTTATTAATTGACCTTGAGGACAGAACAGGAGGGAAACTGATACTAATAATGCTCAATAAAACAAACACATTACTTATATTGCTATATAGTAAACACTTAGGAAACCCACTTAATATGTGCCTTACAAAGATGAGAAGGCTTGTGCAGCCCATAATAATGGCAAAGAATAGTGTTTATTGAACACTTAGTATCTGCCAAGCTCTACATGTTTTATTGCTCTGCCTCACTGGATCCTCACGATAATCCCAGGAGAAGGGTGCTCTGACTGACGCCATGTTACAGATGGGTTAATAATGCAAAGAAGGCTTAAATGGCTTGCACCGAATCTTTTAGCAAGTAAGTGACAGAACCAGGACTCAAATCGCTTGACTCAAAGCATTTCTTAACTGTTCTATCATATTACATCAGCTTCAGTATCTTCTACAAGCTATCTTGTGAAAGTCAAGTACAGCTTTGAAAAATACCTAGCAAGTAGAATCAATTCATCTGAAGTTCTAGAGTAATTTCTGAAGTCTAAATCATTTCTCACAGGCATTCAGTTCCTGA
Source organism: Paguma larvata (assembly GCA_030068075.1). Classification (NCBI taxonomy): domain Eukaryota; kingdom Metazoa; phylum Chordata; class Mammalia; order Carnivora; family Viverridae; genus Paguma; species Paguma larvata. The sequence continues at coordinate 20,942,270 of CM057835.1, read as the reverse complement.
AGAATTGTTCAGGCATTTTTTGTTATTGTTTTTCATGAAAATTACAAAAGTCTGAAAGTCACTTTCCCCCCCGAACATATCTGTCTCTCTCTTTCTCTTTTTGTGTGTCTCTCTCCCTCACATACACACATGCAAAGTCCCTTTGTGCTTTTTGGTCCATTTTCTCTTATATGTGTTTTTCTTTCTCCTCAACTGAATTCTCCCACCTCAGGTATCCAAAAGTTGCTCATAATATGGACAGGATATATCTAATTTGTATTCTATTTAAAATATATATTGAATTGAATACCAATGACTTCTATAGTAAATTGTAAGTTGAACAATTTATTTTCTCTGAAAACAAGTTGCCTCATGCATGTGTGGGGCTCTAGCACTTTGCCTGATTCCCGAAGAATCACTGAACAGATGAGAATTGGTTTTTATCAGTGAGATACATTTAGAGGTACAAAAATCGTAATAAATAAATTGTTCAGATCATTAACATTATAATAACAGCAAAATAAAATTATTTGGATAAGTCTATTCAGCTAATTAGATAGAATTATTGGAGCATTTGTGTGTTTAGAGTTTAGTTCTGTAAATCAGCAATTCTATCAACATATATCAAGTGCCAAAGAGAGAAGCAATATTGCCAATTATGGCTGAATAGAAGGAATACTAAACTTGGAATCAGAGGCTTAATTTAGAATCTGGTCTTTTTTATTTTCTTTTGTCAACCAGAAGGCCATTGACAAATAGAGTTTTTCTAACCCTCAACTTCCACACTGCCAAATTAAAAAAAAAAAAGGGGGTGGGCCAGGTTTCTTGAGGTTATTTGGAGGATTAAAGAAGTCACGTGTATAAAATCCCTTAGCATATATTTTTATAAAGTCTTGTTTTCTTTTTGTCCTCTCACAATTAAAGAAAAGTTATCCCCATTTTTTCATGAGAACATAGCTGCAAGTTTGGCTGGGAAATGTAATCTTTATTTTGCCAAAACATTGTCCCAGCACATGTTCGAGGATTTTCTGATTGAGAAAAAGTAGAGAAGGGACAGAAGGAGAAGATTATATTATTCAGAGTTTTTTAGAGACACTGAATCAAAGGAGAACATTTTATTAATCAGAGTTTTTTAGAGACACAGAATCAGTATATATTATATACAATGCATGGATACACATACACACATACATACACATATACATTCAAGCTAGAGACCCAGGAAGGTTGGCAAGCTAATGATAGATTCAGTCTATCTTCAAAGGCCTGAAAATCAGAGCAGCCAATGCTATAAATCCTAGTTCAAGGGTAAGAAAAGATGAGCTGAAATGTCACAGCTCAACCAGTGAGGCAGGAAAAAGGAGGGGAGTGAATTTCTCTTTCCTCTACCTTTTGTTCTATTCAGGCACTCAATGGACTGGATGATGCCCACACACATTACAGAGAGTAATATGTTTTACTCAGTCCAACAATTAAAGTGCTACTATCACACACACACACACACACACACACACACACACACACACACACATCCAGAAATTATGTTTAATCTGAGCACCTTATCACCAGTCAAGTTGACACATAAAATTAACCATGACAAACAGTAAGGGATTTTCCTACTGTACTTACCATATTACAAAATGCAGTGTAACATGGAGAACTTTTATAAACATTTCCACATAAATAAAGTAAAAACAATTTGGGGGGAAATAGTTTTATATTTCTTCAAGTTGTGTTTTACTCTCTTCTTCATATGTATGTGAATAATGTGATGGCATCTCTATTTTTTTCAGATATTGCATTTACCAACTTATTTCCCTACATATATTGCTTCATAACTTTCAAATTTGTAAATGTTAGACATAGTCTTTGAACACTTTTGCAGCCCTCCCATATGTGTACACAGGCACGCGCACACACACACTCATCATGATGTTTCTCACATTGTCGGAAATTTTGTCCTATTCTAAATATTCAGCAAATTCTTTGTGAATTCTGCCTTCAAGGATAAAGAAAAAGCAGCAAACTTTTCATTTCCTGAGTGAACATTAATACTTAAAACCATGGATGGGAGCCCAGTTAGTCCATTACCAGATTTAATGGTTTTTGAAGGGATCAGTTAGAAATCATTATAGTTGATGGGTAAAGGATGAGAACAAGAACACGTGAGTGTTCTCGTAGTGAGCATTTGTTACAACAGCCATTAATCAGGTGTTAACCTTACTATTTATAATCATAAGCAAAAATGCAGCACATTAGAAATGAGCCTACTTGTTAGAATTATTCATTTGAAAATCAGTCAACCACAGACTTCCCTGACATCAAAAAGGCTGAGAGAACACTGGGTGATTGCTTAGGAAATTTATGAGACCAACATGAGTATCGTTCACATTCCACAAAAGAAATACAACAAATCCTTTGCTGACAAAGCTGTAGTCATTACAGATTTTATATTTCAGTTTACGGAGGAAGAGCTCCTCTCAAGCAGATGGCTTGTTTTATCACAGGAACTTTTTCGCAGGAGAATCGCTTAGGAGAAAAACTTCAAATAGATTTGGGTTGAATCCTGAGTTTACCAGATATAAGCTGTTTGACCTTGGGAAAGATATTTAATCATTTTGAGTACTAATTTTTTACCTTGAAATTTCTTCATTTACCCATTAATTTTTCATTCAACAAACAGTTTTTAAGTGCTTACTACATGGCAGAAACTATGGTGGGCACTGAGGATATAAAAATAGAGAAAAATGACCCCTGCCTTCGGAATGAATCAGAATGTTCATCTCTTACCAATGATGTGTGCATTAAAAGAGGGAGCATGTATAAATAATTATCGCTGTTCTGGATCATCCTGGTAATTATCTCATTCTCTTTTGGAAAGAACTTTCCATGGGCTGTCTCTTCTAATTTCATCCAAAGGCAGCAACTTTAGCAATATGCCCAACTACTTGATTTTAGCAAGATACCTTGTCGCCTAGCCAAAGATGAGTTTCACGTGTGACCTTTACAGTTGTGGATGGCTGCATGACTAAGTTCTGGCCAATGCAGAAAAGCAAATGTGGCATTGCCGTGCTCGGGCTTTGTCCCCTCCCGGAATGCATGAGCACTCATGAGTACTCAGATCTCTTTCTTTTTCTTGCTATCCAGGAGATAACCAGGAATTAGAGATGGAAGTCACAAGGGACGGCACGGTCACATGACCAGCACTGCTCTGCTCACATATAAAGTGTTATTTAGGCTTTACTTAAGATGTTATATTTTGGTTTTTATTAATTATAACAGCTTGGTCTGTATCCTAACTAACACAATATATCTGTGACATGCACAGTTTATACCTAAATATTCATTATCTTGAATGCTAGAAAGGACATCATCATGTCCTTCATCACTGAAAACTATTTTTTTGAAAAATATCTCTTGATTCATCTTCGAAACTAATACCTTGTGTTTAAATATCTCTCTAATTCTACTTTATTATTTTTTTCTTTTAGTCAAATTATCTTATTATAATTACAGTACAAGAAAAAATGCTTATACTCACAAAGGAAAAAGAATCTTAGTCTTTGTTGATATCCCTTCTATTTCAAGTAATACCTAATAAAGTAAAACTCATGAACTACGAGATAATTAGAGGCATTCTTTTGAAATGTGAACCCTGTATTACATTTTTATAATTTTTTAAAAATTTCTGTAGTCTTCAAAATACCAGATAGTTTGGATATTTGACAAAATCGAGAAATAGTATTTAAACAAGTCCTATATATATTTCTGAACTAATTTTCTAGATTGGATCTTTGCCTTCTCCACAATACATAAAAACTTCTAAATGTAATACGCTGAAATAAATATAACATAAAAATGAGAATATTCCTTTTAGCAGTATAGCATGGATAGGAGCACACAGCATATTATGATGTTTAACCAACAGAATCAAATTTATAGAAACAAGTGAGTGCTTCCTTATCTGAGTTGATTCCTTAAGATTTTAAATACTACATAGTGATATTGATGTTGACAGTGTCTTTTAGAAATCTCTTTTGGAAAAGGCTTTTAGAAAGTATAGTACATCCTTTTGAATTTCTTCATTGATAGAAATATTTTATTGGCAGATTTAATTTAATATACCAACTAACAATGATTCAAGGTCAAATCTATAAATAAGATGAACAATAAATTATAAACCAATATTTCAGATGAATAAAAAAAAAGTTCAAAAATGGCGATATTATTTTTGTACTTGCAGCTTGTTTAAGTTTTCTTTCTCCTATAAACGATATATTCAAATATCCAGGAGCAAAGACCAGAGATGTCTCTTGCCTTATAAATCACCCCAGGGTTAGGCCGTCTCATCTGAAGTATAATCCCAGGCCATGATTTTCAAAGGAAATGGCGCTGGCAGGGTGTCAGAAGGAAAGAAAGTGACCAGTCCTAGAAGCATGCTTGTAATCTACAGAGTCAGATAAGTTTCCATCCTCAGTGTTTTTGCAGAGACCTGGAAGTGGTGAAATAGAAGTGCTTTTGCTCACAGCTATACCATAAGGGCAGATCTTGCAGGCTTTGAACAGACAGAATAGGCATCAAATAGAAAGTTATGGCCCTAAAAAATGTGAATGAAGCTTTAATTAAATGTATAATGGTTATAAGAGGTGGCATTCAATATAGGTTATAATAATAAAACAAATACCATTGATTGAATGTCAACCCAGTGTCTAGTAATTTTAAAATACACTATCAACGATACATATCTAAAAGAAAATACTACGCTTGATATTTACAGATTAAAAAAACAAAGATGGAGCTTAGAAACTTGGTCAAGAATATGTACTGTGTAAGGAATCAAACTTGTTTTAAATTCAGGTATGCCTAATCCCAGTGCCATGAATTTACCACTCTGAATTCCACTTTATAGGGTAAAATCTGGCCAGAAGGAAGAACTCTGTCCTTCTTAGCCTTAACTCTAAGATCTCAGTGGTTCTCACTGAAAGCCAGGGGCTCTGTGAATTCAGTAAGGTTATACTCAGCAGAGTTCTAGGTTTGTAGCCCCTTTAGAGTTTACATGTCTAAATGTTCTCCTCTAAATAGTTAACTTCTTCCTGGGTGTCACTAAGCAAGATGCCAAAAAAAGCCTAGCTTAACCACATGCTTGTCTCTCCACAACTGGATAGGTTGCTATTCACTATTTCCCTTTGCCTACAGTCTTTCAGCAGAATTTTCCAAACATGAAGCCATATTACCAAGGCCCATTTAAAGCAATCATGTACAAAACTGTCAATTATGCTCCATTTCTATAGCTGTAATATTATAATTTAATATATTTTGCAGGGACCTAAGAGTCTATCTTGTTTTTTTTGTTTGTTTTTTTTTTAATTTTTTTAACATTTATTTATTTTTGAGACACAGAGACACAGTGTGAGCAGGAGACAGGCAGAGAGAGAGGGAGGCACAGAATCCAAAGCAGGCTCCAGGCTCTGATGAGCCATCAGCACAAAGCCCGACTCGGGGCTCGAACTCACAGACTGCGAGATCATGACCTGAGCCGAAGTTGGCCGCTTAACCGACTGAGCCACCCAGGCGCCCCTATCTTGTTTCTTATTTCACTGGTGCTTCTTGATAGTGACAGCATTTTTTTTTTTTTTTTTTACTTTTCCCATATATCTACTGAATATTACCATTGGTGTTGACATTCAGTTGATTCTTGGTTCAGCTCATTTTAAATCCATTTGGTTTTCTCTAATTTGTTTCCTTCCCTCTCCTACCCACTCACCCCAAGACAATCCAAGGTGGTAACTAAAATACTGTTTGATTTTCTTGGGAACTTAAGTCAGAAGTTATATTTGTTTATGATCAAATGCTCTAACACTATATTCCTTGTGCCATTTACCATGGGTAGTTATAGTTTTTAGTAGGTCTTTATTTTTACCTAATTATTCTGATTTTATTCCTTCATGTTTCATTAAACCATGAGGTTAAAAAATGAGTTCAGTTTTGCAGTTACCTTAGAATTATCATTAATGTGTTCCTTTCCATTATTAACAAAGTTATCTTCGATCTAGTCATATTTTCTTGAGTCGAGTGTATAACTAAATGAGCAACAAGTCCAAATTTTAGAGCACAGAGCTGAAAATTATGAGTACTTAAATGTTTCTTAGTTATGGTAATTCTAGTAGTTGAACTTGAAAAATTAAGGTGTATATAAGACATTGAGTCATATACAAAGCAAATGCTTTTTGCTTACCTTCAAGCGTAATGTATGTGTGCAACCTATTAAATTATAGTTCAGCCCAGGCTATAAAATTATAGTATGTATAGGTAGTGTTATTTCATATCTGAAGAGAAAAATAGCAGGAACGCTCACAATGAATCTGTTCTATCTGCTCCCTACGTTGTCCACAAGCCCCTAGTAGCCATGGAAACACCCCTGGAGACGAGGGTAAACAGAGCTTCTCTATGGGTACATTGCCCAAAGTGGAAAGCAACAACCACATATGACTCTTTAAACTTAAATTAATCAGGGGCGCCTGGGTGGCTCAGTTGGTGAAGCGGCCAACTTTGGCTCAGGTCATGATCTCACGGTCTGTGAGTTTGAGCCCCACGTTGGGCTCTGTGCTGATGGCTCGGAGCCTGGAGGCTGCTTCAGATTCTGTGTATGCCTCTCTCTCTGCCCTTCCCCTCCTCATGCTCTGTCTCTCAAAAATAAATGTTAAAAAAAAAATAAAAAATAAACTTAAATTAGTCCAAATTAAATAAAATGAAAAAAGTCAGTTCCTCAGTCTCTTACTCACATTTTAAGGGCTCAGTACCCAAATGTGACTAGTAACTACCATACTGGATAGTACAGATAGGAAACATTTACGTCATTAAAGAAAGTGCTATTGGATAATGCTGTTTTATAGTATTTTGTGTGTTGCCTTCAATGGCACTTAGTCTGAGATAATGAAGAAACCAGAAGCAACAGTATGTGGCAAAATGATAATAATGGTTGTAACATTCATAAATGCATGTAGACTGCATGTCACTTAAGTGTTTGAGTATCATCTGTTTGGCATACTGGATAATTAAAGGTCAGCATTCAGATCACGAAAGACATTGCCCAGATGAAGGCAGAAACTTGAGTGAATACAGAACCTGACAGATTGAGCAGGCTACTTTGACACACACACACACACACACACACACATGCACACACACACAGTCTTAGACACTTATTGAGTGAAAAAGCAAAATCAAAATATAAAATAATAGTCCCTGTGACATATGCTAGTATACCATGATGTTAGGGGAGAATCGAATGGTATTTATATAATATTGTACCTTACTTAATTTGGGTTCTACTTAAAGTGATGCATGATGAAGTCCCAAAATTACATCTGGTTATGTCTTTATTTCTACCTTTCTGTTTCAAAGAGTGTGCAAACTATTTGGAGCCTCTTGCCCATCCTGTCTTATTCAGTCTTTATCCTGCAGTGACCCATAGACAGTAGGACAGACCTGGCTTTGAATTTAAGCCCTGTTTCTTAATGAGTTCTATGACCATCGCTAACCCCGAACTGTCTCATCTCTGGAGTGGGGACAATCACTATACCTACCTCTTAGGGTTCCTGTGAAGATAGTCATGATAAAGCATGGCATGGCTGGTATCCGGTGCACCAAATGCTCACAAACTAGGACTCAAGTCATTATGGTAACATCTACTCTTCCTCCCCAGCACCTCACATTCGTATGCTTATGAGTCTTTCTCTTCATATCTTCTGTTTTCTATTCTTTTATACTTCCTTGTTCCCTTCACCCCTCCTAGGAACTCAGAGGAATGAATCAGGAGAGTCAGAAGAGAATGAGCCCAGGAAATAAAGAAAAAGGAGAAAGGAAGTAGGAAGAGAGGAAGAAATGGCAAGCATTTGTAAAAGGGAAAGATACGCTTCCTCTTTCAGTTTCTAACCAGAAGGCTTTCATGTATTTTATTTTTTTCTTTATGTTAGGGAATCAGTTTGATTTTTTTAAACCAAGGTAATGATTTGTTTCCTTGAATTAACTAATAGGTGAAGAGTATTTGTGTTTTTTAAGTCCTTAGGGAGTCATACATTATTAACATCTTGTCTATCTAATTCCTTTTTTTCTTCAAGAAATATGAACACAGGGAGAAGAACTTGTATATGTTTGATTATGTGGTCCGTGAAAATTTCCTAACGTAAAGCTTTGTTGAGAAATTATTTCATTAAGTCTTCCATTAGTAAGCTGCTTGTTGTGCTTCGTAATCTAAGCATTTACTCCATCATCTCTCCAACTTTGAGTGTTCTCTGCCAAAGTGCGCCTCACTAACTAGAGCAGGTGAAAAATGTTTGTTCTGCTCTAGTTGATGACTGAAGGCTGCCCTGCAGAGTGGTCAGAGAAATCCTCAGACCACCTCACCTGAGCACAATGGAGGAGCACACCTGAGTACGTGGAAGGCATTCAGCCCCTCCTGTATCTTCTCTGGCTGAGATGAAAGCAACTGGACCTCAGCCTCACCGTTTCCAAGATGGAAATGATTATCCCTGCTCTATCCACTTTGGGATATTGTTGAGCTACTTGATAAAAAAAAATTTGTTTTGAAAATCAAAGCACTGTATACATGAAAGGGCTTGTTTTTCCTCAGTGTGATGGAAGATACTGCATAAATTTGGTATGATTTGCCAAGGTAGATCCAATACCTCTAAGAAGATAATGTCTAGTCTGAGCCTAATTAACCTCAAGACAACTAGTTAATTCAGTGGAGAGAAAAATAGGAAAGCAGTTATTTGGGAGAGTATCTATAAGAGCAGATGCACCACTTCCTCGAGGCTTAAAGAAAGGGTCCGCCATACCACAGTTTATTTATATACGATTCTTACACCAAGACCACAGTCAGTCTGTTTTATCAATGATGCCACTTCCTCTCTATACCAAACAAGACAGAAACAGAAAGTTTTCTCTCCCTTCTTGACTTCTTAGTCCCAGCAATAAGTTCATCTCACTATCGGACTCAAAATCTAGGAGTCATTCTTGATTTTTCTCTTTCTCCACTGTCCCTCCAAACACATCTACAAAGTATGTTATTCACACCCATCTTTTGCTTTTCCTTTATACTAAACCACTTCATTCCAGGCCCTTGTGATTTTTGTCTGGACAATTATAATAGCATCTGGGGTATACCCACTTTCAAACTCTTTTTCATCTTTCCTGAACTGCATGGTTCTAAGGATTTAATATCCCTAAAGGCCCCATTCACAAATGTGTAAAAAATGTTCAGTTTGCCACCTATTATTGTAAAAAGCAAGTAGTACAGAGTGTAAGAGGCTGAACTTTGGAATTAAAAATTCTCCATGTACTTATAAAAGGGGGATAATTGTTCTTCCATTCCACAAATATTTATTAAGTACTTACTATATGTCGGACACTGGATTAAGGTACAGATTACATAAAATAAGGGATGTGAGTTAGTCAAGAAAGCACCTAATTAGACACTGAATAAATGTTAGTACTAGGAGGAAGAGAAACTGTTGCTGTCTTTAAGCTTTGCTCCTAGCTTGTGTGATGCTACAACCACCATGAGCTTGTACTCGTTTATTCTGCTCACTCTTCTCAACCTTTCTTCACCAAAAGATTCAGCAAGACTGCCATCCTCTTCACAAAGGCTCTCTGATTCTAGAACACTTTACTCTGATGTTTTCTAAACTTCGAACACAGCTTCTTCATTAAGAGACTCATTAAATGGCCACTATCAAAAAGACAAGAGATACCAAATGCTGGCATGGATGTGGGGAGAAGGGAACCCTTCTGCACTGTTGGTAGGATTGTCAGTTGGTACAACCACAATGAGAAACAGAATGGAAGATCTTCAAAACATTAAAAATAGAATCAGCATATGATCCAGCAATCTTAACTCAACACAATCTGTATAATAACATTATTTACCTCCCCACCATGTTCGTAATGGCATTATTTACCATGGCTAAGACATAGAAGTAATCTAAGTGTCCATATTATTATTCAGCCATAAAAATGAGGAAATTCTACCATCTGCAACAACATGGGTGGCCCTTGAGACATTATGCTAGATGAAATAAGTCTGCCAAAGACAAATACTATATGATCTCCTTTATATCTGGAACCTTAAAAAAAATTCATGAAAAAGACATCAGAGTTGTGGTCACCTTAGGAAGAGAGTAGGGGAGGGGGCATTGGAAGAAAATGGGTGAAATGTATAAACTTCTAGTTATAAGGTAAATATGTCCTAGGGACGTTACATGCCACGTGATGACTAGAACTAAGGCTGCTGTAGGATACACAGGAAAGTCTTGAAGAGAATAAATCCTAAGAGCTCTCATCACAAGGAGATTTTTTTCCTTTTTTTTCTTTTTTTATTGTATCTATATGAGAAGATGGATGTTGGCTGAACCTATTATGGTAATCATTTCACAATATACAGAAATCAAAGCGTCATGCTATATGTCTTCAACTTATACAATAATATGTATCAATTATTTCTCAATAAAATTGGGGAAAAAGAAGAAAATTCATCAGTGCAAATAAGGTTTTTTTTTTTTTCCCGTAATCTTTATATACTCTAGAAAACTTAAAACTGTCTTTTAAACACAGAAGATGCTCAGTGGTAATTGATAAATGAATAAACAAGTGAATGGGTGAAGAATAATTGAATGTGAATTTGCAAGTGAGAAGGGGAAACGTTGCACAGTCTCTTTGGACTAGTTTTTCATGAACCTGCAAGTATCAGAAAATGCAGTTTGGGATCAAGAAATCTGAATTCTACATTCAGATTGATTGGGGCCTTGCTGTTTAAACTTCATTAAGTAATGTGACCTTGCTGTGTCTCATGTATTCACCAATTCAACAAATTTTTGTCAAGCATCTTCTATCTGTCAAGCACTAAAACATTTCTTATAAAGTTTATTTTTACCCAACTTCTCTCCTGGGGATAGACATTGGTAGGTTAAGAAAAAGTTTCCTTAATTCTTCTTCTTTGGACTCAAATTCTCACACAGACTAGCTGAGTATCTGGTACTTGCAACTCTGGGTCATAAGCAAGTCATGGTATAATCTGACCATTCTTTGGACAGTGTTGCTAGAAAAGGAAAAACAAAATGAAACAAAACAAAATCTTCATAAGGGTGCTGGTTAGATTACCTATTAATTAAATTTGCAAAGACATATATGTAATGAAGTAGGATTAAGTATTGAATGTATTCTATAAATTTCATCTTTCTCGAATATGAATTACTCATCCTTTTAACAGATCAATGCAATCAGCTCTATTTGCTATACACCCATTACACTTAATTAAATGGTTCAGGTCCAGTGGGGTCAAAGGTGTCCAATAACATTTACCATCTGACAGCAATCCAGTGGCCTGTACTCTATGCACATGGTTGCCCTGGTTCACGGCAATGAGCAGGCTTCTGCATTAGGAAAACAGCCACCACTCTAATTTTCTCTAATCGACTTGTTGGCAGTGCTAATGGGGAGGGCAAAAGATGCAGGGACATGGAGACTGAGCCCCGACAAGCTCTTGGCATGGATGGGTCCACCGAGTGAAGTACATAATCTGTAATGAGTGAAGGACTGCAACCTGTCAATCTGGCACCCGCCAGTGGCATTTAATTCACACCAAATATTAATTAAAAATAATGATGTTCTTCTCACTGGCTTTTGTTACCAAGTACAGTACCTTCTTGGTTTAGTGTCTGAGGAGCTTTCCACAGGTCTTTTGATTCGCTCCCTCTGCCCCAGAGAGCCATTCATCTCACTACCTTCAGGAAAACCTCAACAAAAGCTCTTAGAATAATGGGTCCTTCACCTACCAAGTCCCTGGGGGAAGGATAACCAAGAATCCTCTCTTTTACCCCTCTCTTGTCTTTACAATCCTTATAATCAGTAAATGTGCATTTATTCCTTTTTTTTTCCCTAGCCACAAAGAAGCCAGAAGCCATGTGTTTTATATTCTCAGAGTTATTAAGTATTTTTTCTCAGTCTCCTTTATCCCAATCCAATGTATTCTGTAGGAAAAGTTGGCCAAATAGTGGTAAAAATCTGATCAATAATTTGAAATCTTTGTAACCACTCAGAATATCCATAATTAAAAATAATTCCCACGGATATCCACCGATATCTAAGTTATTTTAGTATGATTCGATCCCAGTGAATTCAAATGAGAAAATACTACTAAACTTTATTTTCCAGAGGCAACTGATACATTTTCAAGCCATGTATCTGCATCATTTCAATAACTCCAAAAAATAAATTTGCTGTCGTAATTGTCATTAACTGTATTCCTGAACAATGGGGGTCTGACCACAATTAATGGTTAATTCATTTGCAATTCATTATGGTATTAAATGTGTTTAACTCATTTGATTCTTCTATAAAAGGAGCAATTCTAGGCAATTCTTTCGTGATTTACTGGTTTTAAAGTAGAAGAGCTCTGAGCATGTGCAGGAAAATAGCTCCACATTGCCCTCTAGTGGTGCACTAGTAAATGACACTCTCCTTTTGCATGGGGAGGAAAATCCTCCTTCTCTGATGCTCCCAGCATCTTTTCCCCTCAACACATACTCAAAGGAGAGGCCAACATCACAATCTAAAAGGAGATCAAGGTACTATAGCCCACTGTCCACTATTAACCAATAACTGAATATTTTTGTTGTTGGTGTTCAGGCTAATTCAGCATCGGATCAAGATTTGTGGGGGCACGAAAATTTCCTATTGCATCCTCAGGAGATCCAGGTGCAGTTTGATAAAAGTACTATACAGAGACAGAGACAGTCCAAAAGATGTTAATGTGCAGGTAGAATGTGAAGAACATAAAGGAAAGATTTTTCTTCATTAAAAGAAAAAAGAAATGGTAGACCAAAAGGGTCGTGGAGTTGACTTAGGTCTTTTCTTTCTTTGGTAGCTCTATGTTACTTTAGAAAAGTCATTGAACTTACCTGGTCCTTAAATTGCTAACTGAAAACAGGAAAGGACCAGACCAAATCCTCTCCAGGACTGCTAGCTCTGAACTATATTTTTATGCCAGTGACAACTCCATTGCAAATCTGTTTACCTCTCCCCAGGCTGAGCTGTTACCACATTTTATTTAAATTTAAGCTAGCTATCCCCTAGGGTGTGCACAGCATAGTTGGGATCTGTGGAAATTAGCAATCTGGTAATTAATTAATCCAACAGCTAGGAAATTATAAACCTTCAGACTCTTTGCAGGCATATCCATGGCTAGACAGCCAGTGGAGGAAGTTGCCATTACTCAGATCACCAGAGACTTGTAAGCAAGTGTCAGTATTGAAATGACAGTTATGTCACATTTACTATGGGGGCATTTAAGAAATGATGAGTACTGCTCAGGAGCCAGATAGCAGCTAGATGAGGTGCTTGTATTATTATCATTTGGACTGAGATAAAAATCCGAACCAGTATTTTTGAGAATGAACCAGTTAAGATGCATTTTTTTCCTTTTAAATGAGAAATCATATGCACTCCAAAAGACAGAAATCCAATGGTGCACAGAAGCCAAAGAGGCTTTCAGAATATGTTTTCTAAGGTGTTAACTGGGTAGCTGGGAGGTGGGGGCAGAGAGGTGAAGGGATGAAGGCAATGTCTCAGAGACCATGCTAACAGCTTCAGCAGTTAATTCTGGGCAGCAAGTGAAGAGCCTTTGATCCAGTCAAACAGCCTTCACTCTGATTTCCAAATGGAGAAGTCAGCATAAAACAATCTTACTTAATCACTTTGCATAATGAGATGTGCTCTATTATTTTATTTCATCCTCCTTACTACCTTAGTGTAGTTTCTAATTTGTTGCCGTTGATCTTATGGTTGACATGTTAACTAAGGAAGCCCAGATTTCATTTATTTTTCCATGAATATGTGTAGATTTGCATGTAGTTGTGTATATAGGAATCTGAGGTTATAGATTTGTGGCCTACCTTTCATATGCTGATAGACTAGAAGACTGCCCTCCATATGCTAATAACAGCCTGGAGTGCTAGCTCCATTCCTTAGGTGAATTTCTTAGATGAATTACTGTCAAGCATCCTCCCTGCTCTATTGTGTCTCAAACCCTGTGACTAAGTCTCTCTCTCTCTCTCTTTCTCTCTCTCTCTCCCTTTCTCCTTTTCTCTCTCCCTCAGATTTAAAAAGTAAAACCAAGCCAAACCAAACAAAAATCAAAACTCTAATTCACATGAGTGAATGAGTTTTGGAATTGCTAACTTCTTTCTCACTCCCTTGATAAACAAATAAGTAGATAAAGGCAAATATATACTATATGTATATTATGTAAAACCAAATGCAATTTTCCCCACAAAAAAAGCAATTATGTAGGGTTTGAACATAATGTAAATATTTACATTGTAGTTGTATAGATAAATCTTACGTCTGAAATCAGACTGTCTCCACTTCCATAACTATAAAGGATGCTCTTCCTATTAGAAAAGTATTTTTGCTGACATATCTAACTGCATTTTTCACATACACCATTTTCTTGAGATTTTTTTCTCCTTTCTGTCATCCTTCCATCTCTAACTCCTACCCATATCCTCAAGCTCTGATTCCAAGTCCTCATCTGCCAAGAAGTCTTTGGTAACCCAATCCCTCACTAATCTTCCAGTCTTCTAAACTCACATAGCATTCACAAGTAGTATCATATACTATACTGCTTGATTTTATGTAGTCTTTCATTGTTCATTGTTTTCTCTGCCCAGAATTGTGATTTAAACCTGCAATAGAGGTCCATCTTTTACAAATAATCTTGTATCTCCAAGAGCATTTAACACTGTTGACTGATTACTTTCTTATTAGTATACTAGGATGACAGCAAAAATTAATAAACAAATATCCCCTTTTGTAGGGGAAGCAATTCACTTAACTGAAGCCCTTTGACTACATTAAACATAATTTTATTCTATTCCTCTTGCTGTATTGTGGCTCATTGTGGTTTAGAATGTCAATATCCTGAATGCTAATATTTAGGTCACATAAAATTTCATGAAGAAAGAGCCATCTAATCAATTTTCAAAGAACACTATCAGAGATAAATTCACTTATTTTTTAAAAATGTTTATTTATTTTGAGACAGAACATGAGCGGAGGAGGGGGAGAGAGAGAGGGAGAGAGAGAGAATCTCAAGCAGGCTCTCCTCTCTCAGCCGGGAGCCAATACAGGGCTCAACTCAAGAACCAAACTATGAGATGATGCCCTGAGCTGAAACCAAGAGTCAGACACTCAACTAAATGAATCACCCGGATACCCCTAAATTCACTCATTTTTAAAGCTTTTTTTAATTGTAAAATAAAAGGCAGATAAAGAAAACTACATGCAACGAATATATAGCTTAGTGAATCATCACTAATTGGGCTTGAACTATTTCTTTGCCCTATTCCTGCAAACTGGCATTTGAATCTAGAGGTTTGATCAGACTAAATAGATTCCATCCTTTGGCAAAACTCTAGAGGGAGTGAGTTATTTTATTCAGCGATACATAATGCCTATGTATCTGTATTTTATCTTAGCAATCATGTACGCTTAATGCCCAGATCCTTTTGTTCATTAGAGCTGCAAAATACTAATATTTGAATTCTATCGTTGGGTTTTTACTTGTTACTTGGAATACTATTATAAGTGGATGTGCTTCCCCTTACATGCTGTGTGGTTACACAGTCATAGAGTTTATTAAGAAATACATAATATTTTATTTGTATTTGATTTGATTTTCTGTCAACCTCGGAAGTCACAAACTTTTATTTTTTATTATTTTTTGTTTGTTTATTTATTGTGTGTGTGTGTGTGTGTGATAGAGAGAGAGAGAGAGCAGGGGAAACACAGAGAGAGACGGAGAGAGAGAGAATCCCAAGCAAGCTCCACAACTGTCAGCATAGAGCCCATCAGGGGGCTGGAACTCATGAACTGTGCAATCATGACATGAGCCAAAACCAAGAGTTGGATGGTTAACCAACTGAGGTGCCCCACTTTTGTTACTTTTTAAAATATCTTTATGGAAACAGATACCATATGTTCCCACATATAGGTAGGCTTTGGGTGACCTAGCAGAAAACCAGGGAGGAGGGGAAGAGGGGAAGGAAGGAAAAAAAAAAGCCACAGAGAGGAAGGAAGACATGACATAAGAGACTCTGAAAGACTAAAAACAAACTGAGGGGAGAGGGGGGTGTGGGAGTGGGGAGAGTGGGTGATGGGCACAGAGGAGGGCACTTGTTGGCTTGAACACTGGATGTTGTATGGAAACCAATTTGACAATAAATTATTAAAAATTAAAAAATGTATATCTTTATGAATTCATACACTCATATGTATTTGCTTGGTTTCAATTTATTGAAGCTCAGAAGTCTTATCTTTGGTCTACAGGAGCCTCTTCAGTTTGACTCCTGAATCCATTGGACTTGAGCCTATTAGTCATTGGTTGTTTCCCTTCTATCTGGTTACATCAAGATATTTCAGGCTCAATTGATATGCATTCTACCTCAGCCCAGGAACCAACCAGTTTTTCAAGAACCCTTTGTTTCTTGAAGTGCAAAAAAATATTTCTTTTCTCAAAATCCCAATCTTGACATTAGGGTGCTTAAGCACCCCTATTGACAATATCTCTAGACTTAGTGGGTAGTACTACAACAGAGAGAAAATGCCTTTTGAGTTTAAACTGAGATTTTCCAATTAAATTGTACAAACATAAGACTTTATATACCTCTTCTATTCTACATCGCTGTGTCCTTTCATCCATACTGATTTTCTGGTTCTCAAGGATACAGAAATGATAGGATTATAATTTCTCTTGATTATTCATTTGCTTTATCCATATTACGTTAGTCTCAGAATAACAAGAATAATGGTATCACCATCAATAATAATTATCGAAGCATTTATTTTTGCATACAGTATACCTTTACTCCCTTACTTTTGACTATGATTATAGAATAGCTACAATGTCAGAACATGTAGCCGTTACAAAAGTAAAATTTCCCCTTTTAAACTCTCACTAAGTCTTAGTTTCTAGCATGTGTTGTTCACCAGTTAACTATTGGGTTGCTGTCTCCCCTGGTCATTTAGGATGTCTAAACCTCATTTTCTAGTAGCTCTCAGGATCAAGGAAGCAATATTCCCTGGTTGCTTATATGTTGATACCAGCTTGGTTGTGCCCTCATATTTAATGTTAACTTTTGCTAACTATAATATCCTTGAATTACATTTTCTTACCTTGAATATCTCAAATAAACTACTTCAGTTCCCTCTGGCATGAAATGGGGCTGTCCAAAATCTGATCACAGTTTAATTATCCCCTTTATAGGTCATGTAGTCTTTCTGTCCAGATGCCTAAAAGATTTTTTTTTAACTCCCCAAACACTTCTTGAATTCCACTCTTTTGTTATGTATTCCATTGTCTTTCTTTGGTTTTCTTTTTCAACAGTTAGAACTGCATTACTCATCAGTTAGAACTTCCTTCTCTTCTGTCATCACTCTCTCCTGAATTCTATTTTACTCTCTCAATTTCTTTTTGTTTTGTGTTTGTTTTTCTTTAAGCTTGTTTGTTCATCTAGTCACACTTTATTTTGAAAATTATGTTTTTACTTACCTATTCTTTCTTGAGTTATGCCACCTCATTTCTGAGTTTTTTTCTAATTCTAATTTATGTCACTGCTACATATCTGGCATTTAATTTTCTTAATGTGGCTTAGCTCATTCTGAAATAGTCAATCGCAGGTGTGACCTACTTTCCTTGTCCTTTTTGGGGTGTGCTTGTCTATTGAAGTGGCATTCTCTTCATTTTATTTTGTAAGGCATTAACCTCAACAGATTTTTGGTGCTTGCTTTCTCTCATGTGACCTGTTTCCCTATGTTCCCAGATGTTTAACTCACTTTTCTAAATACACACAGCTCCTTCTTGTGTTGCTTTCATTAGACCAGAGCTCAGGACTCTGCAAATTGTAGCCTGTGGATCTCATCTGGCCCAGGTCCTATTGTTGTTTGAAGCCCACTGAACTAACAATGGTTTTTACATTTTTGAAGAGTTGTAAACAACCAAACAAACAAACAAGTGCAGGTGAATACAGGACAGAGACAATGTGGTCTGCAAAGCTAAATATTTGCTATCTGGGCCCTTTACGAGATAAGTTGGCCAACCCCTGATACACACTAAAAACTATCTGGCAACTTGCTTTCTAAGTTTTCATGATTATTTCTCTCTCCTACTTTTCTCTGTACTTCCTCTTCCCTTCATTTCTGTTGCTTCTGTCTGCTCTAATTTTAACTCCGTACCCAGTAGTTTGTCTCCAGTATAAGTCCTATCCCAGAGAGGAGATTTTTCAGACGAGTTTTGAGTATTTATGTTTACTGTCCTCTGGTTTGTCTGCTGCCTTTTCTAGCATTAGGTGATGGTTATTTTAGAATTATTCTGTTTTCAGGTTTGATGCTTCCCTCTGGTTTCTCCTACACAGCTGCTGATAGCATGCAAGTCTTAGGGTTGGTCATAGCTTGTCCACGTCCAGTTGTATTTCAGAGTTTGAGCGTATAGCTCATCACCTACTTTTGCTGTAATTATACAAATGCTTTTGGTTTTCTATCTAGTCATTCAGTCTCTCTATTTTTTAATGTTTATTTTTGAGAGAGAGAGGGAGAGAGAGAGAGAGAGACAGGGAGAGGGGCGGGGAGGGTCAGAGAAAGGAAGACACAGAATCTAAAGCAGGCCTCAGGCTCTGAGCTCTCAGCACAAAGCCCGACGCAGGGCTTGAAATCGCGAACTGCGAGATCATGACCTAAGCAAAAATCAGATGCTTAACTGCCTGAATCACCCAGATGCCCCCGTTCAGTCTCTTTTTATGTGGCGATTCAGGAAGGTCAAAAACTCTGTTGTCGCCACTGCCACCTAGTTCCCAGAAGCGAACTCACTCCTTTTTAAGCAACAGTTTGCTTAATAGATCATATTAAAATTTATTGTGGGAAAATGTTTACCCTGGATATTTCAGTACATTAAATAAATCAACATGTTTATTTTCTTTCTGTTTTTCTTCAGAGTCAAGTTCCCATTACGTCATCTCCCTCAAAGCTTTTAACAATGCGGGAGAAGGAGTTCCTCTTTACGAAAGTGCCACCACCAGATCGATAACAGGTAAGCTACAATAGTTAATCTTCTCGGGACAAGGTAGTCAGTGTTTGAGTTGTGGCAGCAAAAACAAAACCAAACGCCTAAAGCAAAATAAATCAAAATACAAAGAAAAAAAAATGTATGTAGTCATGTTCTGAGTCTTATGAGTGTGTGTGTGTGTGTGTGTGTGTGTGTGTGTGTATGTTTGATATACATATATAGACATATACACACATATATAGTTCATTATTTTCTTGGTTTTCAAAACTGAGACGTAGTCAGTCTATAAATTAGTATGTTGACTGAGAGAATAGGGGTCTCTCCTTTTCTGTCTTTTCCAAGTAGCTCATAGCTTGGTTCCGCGATACCACTCTTCATTCTCCTGAGCATCTTGTCTCATTGCGCAGATCAGTGCAATTTAGGCAGGAAAGTTTCCACATAAAAGCTGCCAAGTGCCCAGATGGCCACACGCTTCTCTACAGAGGATCCTTCAAGCTAACATGACAAGGAAAGACTGACCTCCTGGGACTGGTTTGGACTAGGCTGAGTCACACAGGTGGCCTCTCCCTGAACCAGGAACTACAGGTCACCCTAACAGTACCCAGAGCATCACGACATTGAAAGTGCTTGCTGCTTCCAAGGTTTAACACCTCTAGGAATTCTTATGTGAATTGAAGTGTGAAGGCAGCACACAAGAAAAAAGAGGCCAAAGAACTCAGAAAAGAGCGAGACCCATGACATTTATGGAGACTATTTGTGGAGTAAGGCTGGACTTACTCAAAAGTAGAATAAGTACAAGGCACCAGGGTGGCTCAGTGGGTTAAGCATCCAACTCTTGATCTCAGCTCAGGTCTTGATCTCAGGGTTGTATGTTCAAGTCTCACATTGGGCTCCATGTTGGGCATGAAGCCTACTTTTAAAAGAATAGAATAAGTACCCCCTCTGGGGGGCTGTTCAGAGTCACTAGAAAGTCACACAATCACCCCCCCATAGTCTTATGTCTAAAATCCGAAAGTAAAACCCAAGAGGTCCATCTTTTTAATGAATACTTTGATCCTGTCCCCTCTCAAAACTCACAAGCCTCAGATCTCATTTAACTTATCAGCTACTTTCACGTTAATGAGAATAAAGGATCTGAGAGCAGGATTTCATAGCAAGAACTAGAGGACATGGAAAATTACTAGGTGCCTCCTGGCAAGGAGGAATAAATCAACATAGAATAGTGGGCTCTTTTGCCACACCCTAAATTTATATAAACTTTGTATAGTTTGTTTTCCAAACTCACAAACTCCATTCATAGACTATCTTAAGAATACACGGTTTTTAAATGAATTCACATGATGATTCTGAGAATATACCATCACTTTATTGATTTCAACCAGATTTTCTTGTGAGGCAAAGTTGTTCCACAGACTCCTTGAATCTTTGCTGTTTTCAAGGTCTATGCTATTCCTGATGTGGTATGCAAAATTTGGGATATGTGTCAATATATTCATTTAATTCTGGAGACAGTATAGATCTCTCATCAAAGGGACTCATGTCTCCCCAGAAGGGCACATAAGAAGTATTACCTTAGAGAATCTTTGCTATTAAACATAACAATCTCTAAACACAGAGAGAAGAGACATATGAAAGTCCAGAATGGAAACATGACATAATGGAGGTGTCTAGAACTTTCATTTCCCCTTATGTTCTTATTCTGCCAACAGCAGAATTCTTTGGGAAGTAGTGGGCTACTTTAGCGTACTTGTCCTTCAGTATTTTTTTTTTTTTTGATCCACTATATTTTTCCTGCCTATGGTAAAAGGTGTTGGGCACCAGCTATCAACATGACCTTGAGTTTGTAGTCAGGCCACACAGATGATACTATCACTAGTCTTTTCAAACTATTTTCTAATCAAAACTAAAGTCTGCAAAAAAGGGACCCTTAGGTGATTCCCCACCCCGAAAATCAATTTTTGAGCAGAAAGTAGTAGTAGTAAAAAGAGTAGAGTTTAGATAAACTGAAGATAAGTTGCTCAAAAAGAACCATTTGGGACATTAACTTCTGCCTTCAAGTTTCTTGTCATTCTTTAATCCTCGGCATATGTCGTTCCTAGAGTGATTTCTTAAACACCAGTGATCCGTAAGACTATTTTTTTCACGATAGGACTCTAATCCTAATGGATCTAGGAAATAGTGGGATACCAAAACTTGTGTGAGGAAATTGTGTGAGGCCTTTTCTAAATGAAGGAAAGTCAGTAAGGGGTTGAAGAGGAATGAATAAAACCAGTATATTCCAGAGGGAAAGTATACACGTTTCCTGGATGTGGTAGACATTTTACTGTGTTTCCCCACATCACGGAGAACAAAGGACAAATAAATGGAATCAAAGGTTAAGGCTCTGGGAGAAATTCTATCGATAAATGTGTCATAATGCCACAGAGAAGACACTCTCTGTCTTTGAGCTTCTCCAAGTATTCCCATGAGCAGACTTGGAAGAGAGTAGCATAAAGTAAATAAAAAATCACAGGCAATAAATGCATCAGGCTGGTGTAAGTATCAGGCCATGGTGCTTTCTACAAGTACCTGCTCTTAGACGTGGCACACTCTGGAGCCTCATCTCATCCTGAATATATTAGTATTAGAGCTGAGGAAACTTTCACCAGGTCAAGTGGGTATGTTGAGAGTTTTATTTTTGAAGTAGAGCTTTTTATTTGTTATTGTTGCAAGAACAAGACATTTTGAGCCTGGAGAAGGGAAGAGGGCAAGGGAATAAGAGGAGTGTTGTTTGAATTTGTTTATTCTCAACTATTTCATCAATGTCTGAATGAAGTATAATCCAGTTGCAAAATTATGTTATTATTTTAAAAGCTTGCTTTGAACTTTGGAATGTTAACCAAAACTTCATGAACTCTTATCAAAACAGCTATTAGGAACCAAATGGGCTTCTCTTTTTAGCAAAAGGTTTGAGGCTATGTTTTGTCTTTTTTATTTTTGATTTATTTAGTTTTTCCTCTTGAATATAACCACTGCTAATCAATAGCATATATAAGGCACCTGAAAACTGGAAAAATTTGTTTAGCAACAAAAGGATGTTTTTAACTTAACTACTCAAGCAGTTTCTGTCCTGAGAGAAAGATAATTAGCTGTGTATGTGGCATTTTATGTGTCTAGTGTAGTGCTTTCAATCCACAAGAACATTCTGCTTTATTGGAAAAGCTCCATGTCTACACTATCAAGATGATAGATTGGCTTATATGGCCATGGAATACTTAAAATTGGCTAGTGCAACAGAAGTGATTTTTTAATTGTATTTAATTTTAATTATTTTAAATTTAAATTGTCCATGTAATTAGTGATTCTTGTATTTGATGGTACAAATTTCCAACTCAAAGGAGATAGCAAGTAGAGTGATGAGCCATGTCAGGAAACAAATTCCCTAAAGAAAAGTCCAGAAAAACTTGGCCAGAGATAGAAATTCTTAAATTCTGTAAGTCCACAGATAAATACCAACAAACAACATTACTTAAAATTTCGGAACATATTCTGGAACTGGGACTCCAAGAAACTCCACAAGTCATGAAAAATATACTATTCTACAATCCAGAAACAGCCAAACTGAACATTAGCATTTCTTGAAGTAGAATAGCTACTTTTCAAAACCTCATATACGGCACCTGTAGCAGATTAATTCATTCGTATTGGTTTAAGAACCAGATTAAGCAAAGAAACAACAAAGCAGGTATAACACATTCCATAGGTCAGTCAACCAAGAAGTTTGTCATTCAGAGCAGTCTTCCTGTGTGTATAACCTTCTTCTGGAAAGTCGGCTAAGAATAGAAACAAGTGAGGCAGCACCAGTCTCAGTTTGGCCAAAACAGCCTGCCACCGATGCCCCAACCTGATGACTGACCAGATCCTCCTTGATGCTCTTCAGCCCCCCTTTCATCATTTCATAAATCCATTTGGGTTTAAAGGAGCCCTTAATAAAAAAGACACATCAAAGGAAATATGGAAAGCCTGGGCTCTGTCATTAAATTTTAAACACACATTTTTCTTTCTCTCTCTTTCTCTCTTTTTTTTTTTCCTTTCCTTTTGTTCTGTTTTTGTTTTCAGGTTTTATATTTTGCTCCAAAGACCACAGCCCAGTAAACTACTAAATAATTCATTGGAAAACAGAGCGATGAGTAGGGGATAGGCATTTGAAATATGGTGCCCAAAATGAAGTTATCATCAAAACCAGCCAGCAGCTGCTGTGCTCGGAACTAAGCTAGTTAAAAATATAAACTCTGTATGTACGCTGCTTCAGATACTCTACATTTTAGCAGGTCACCATAGCCCCAGCCTGAAGGCTCTTATTTGTTAGCGAGAATATAATATTACATGATTTAAAGGTACAATTTCAAAAATGTAAAAGTCTTAGGTATAAACTAAAGGTTCAAAATTGACCCTTACTACAACCACAAAATAAGCTCCTCTGATTCCAACATCCCCAGCATAAAAAGAGTACAGAATTTTTCTAGAGAATTTTATAAAACCACACACAGCATTATGCAGGTTCTGATTATGTTAATGGAGCAAAGCACGTGTGTACCTCACACAGTTCGTTCTGTCTCCCCACCAATAATAAAAAGTCTTCCATGGAACCTGATGTTTTGGAATAAGTAATATAGAATCTAGGTATGCCTTAACAGTCTAAAAACTTAGGAAATTATGAGAATGTGGGTAAAATGGACACTTCCATGCTCTCTTTAAGGAGTTCAACCTAAGAAAACCTACTCTACCAAGTGCTACAAGAAACCTAGTTATCAAACACTGTCCTTGGACCGTGTGGACCATGGACTTGGTTAGTCTGGTTTTATGCAATCATAGCCGTAGACAGATTGCTGTGGACCACAGGGCCCTTTGGTCTGTATTGTTTGTTTCTTGCTTAAACAACACTAAGGCAGATATAAGCTAAGCAATGATGAAAGCATTAGAGAAACCAAATCAAGTTAGAAAAGGAGAAAAATAAACCAACATAGACAAACAGGTATTAGATAGGTATCTATTTCCTTTACGGAAGGAAATAAACCAGACACTCCTTTGGATCTTATTATTTTAAGTTATCTGTGTACTTATAAAACTGAATAGTTCTATGCTAAACCTTTTAAGACGCAATGTGCAATATTCCAAGAACAAATAGACTTTGAAAATATATAACCAGAAGTGACTACCAAAAGGGGAGTTGATAAAAACCACTGTAAGAAAATGAGTGAATTACAGAAAATAGTCAGTTATTTTTGTAATATAGCAATGCTGTTTCTAATGAGTTTTCCGATTGAATTAATTGTATTTTTTTTCTGTTCTTCTCATGTTCCCTTTCATCATTATTGCCATGCATTTAACTCATTGTGATGTGTTACCACTGATATTTATTTTTTTAACTCTTTTATTTACGTATTTATTTGTTTGTTTCCTTTGGCGGGTTGTTGAACCCAGATCCCACTGACCCAGTTGATTATTATCCTTTGCTTGATGATTTCCCCACCTCGGTCCCAGATGTCTCCACCCCCATGCTCCCACCAGTAGGTGTACAGGCTGTGGCTCTTACCCACGATGCTGTGAGGGTCAGCTGGGCAGACAACTCTGTCCCTAAGAACCAAAAAACATCTGAAGTGCGACTTTACACTGTCCGGTGGAGGACCAGCTTTTCTGCGAATGCGAAATACAAGGTGAAGTTCTAATTGATAGTGTAAAATTCAAAATGAACTGTCATTTGCTTAATCCATTGTTTTAAATGCTTCCTGGACTGTCATGAGTCATTTATTGCAGCGGCACTACATGGAAAACAAGGCATTTTAATTACTCGATATCTAAAATCAGAAGGGAATAATTGTATCTGAGGAAACGATTCTAAGGCAAGGTAGAAAAACATCAAGAAATGCAAAATGTTGTCTGAGTTCCACCGGATGCTGCGTGTGTATAAATAATTGGATTCTGGACAGGGGAATGCCATTTTCCTTTGAAAATAGCAGGGCTCCACATTAATTTTCTGGATAGATTTTGGTGTCTTTTTATTTGGAATCTAGATTGA
Source organism: Paguma larvata (assembly GCA_030068075.1). Taxonomy (NCBI): domain Eukaryota; kingdom Metazoa; phylum Chordata; class Mammalia; order Carnivora; family Viverridae; genus Paguma; species Paguma larvata. Next base: position 20,917,116 of record CM057835.1, on the reverse strand, counting down.
CACCAAAGGCAACCCTATTAATGTCACAGAGACCCATCTGAGAGTGAATACGATTGGGAACACAGTCGGAAGATTTTTGTAATGAGGTCCTGAGAAAGCACTCGAAGCCATTAGCATCTACTTCCTCAGTCAGCCTTGAAACACACTCATGTGGTAAAGAAAACCACAGAGCCCACTCCCCTTTAACTAATATGAATGAGACCAACCCCTTTCACTGACTCATCCCAACACCCTGTTAAGAACTCTGTAGAGCTAGATATTTGAGGCATGTTCTTCACTACTTTTAAATCTCTGTCAGCCAGCCTAAGTAACTCCAACAGAGTTGTTACCTCCTAAGTCTGCCACAATATTAGTATATACAAACAGTACATGAAATATAGACAAAAAATGAGAAAAGCAACAAGTGACTATCAAGTACCTACCATGTGCCTCGAACTGCACTAAATTGTAGAGGCAGTTAAACGTGGTTTAGTTGTTGCTACTTAACATATTGTTTATAATTTTGGAATGGGTAAGACACTCAGTTCCAATGCTGCACTTCAAAGAATTCATAAGCTATTCATGTGAAGTAATATATAAACACACATTTAAAATATAAAGCTTAACAAGATGAGGATTTGGGATCAAGAAGGTAGCTTTAAAAAAAGATCATACATGCAACCCAATAACCAAATAACCAAGGAACCTCCTGGCCCTCCTGCTTCTTCATATGCCCCTTATATCCCTTCTCTTTACCACTCTACTGGAATAGCTCTCAGAATTTGAACCTCCTGCTATTGTATCCAGTGTTCTTTCCACTGAACCGCCGTGTGGCTTAATCCTGCCTCTAGCCAGTGGTGATTTCAGAGATGACAATATCCTTTGGGAGTGTCAGACTCTAAAGAACTTGGAGATAAAGCAAAATCCCACCAATAATATTCTAAATCTGCCTCTTTCTTCCTGTAGCCATGCTGGATCTGCTTCTAGTCTCTTTCAAATTTTAAGTGGCATAAAACTCACATTTCATCGTAAATCAGTTTTTAGTTGAAACTATTTTAAAAAGCTTTCTTTGGTACTGCCACCCTGCTAGCTCAGGTATTTAGAAAAACTCTCCAGGCACATCCAAATAGTATCATTGATATAACATATGCTGTAAGTACCCTATCCATCTCCTTGCAGTATTAGATTTAAGACTCAGCAGAACTATAAATAAAGATAACATTATCAGATAAGACAACCAATGAAACATATGAGAACATTTTTTTTAAAGTCTCTCTTTATATACAGATTGTCCAATTCTAAGTTTACTTTTAAGAGACTACTTTAAAATTTTTATGTTCATAATTGCTGTACTTTGTCGATACATTCATTTCACAGAATGACCATGGGTTCTTTGCTAGTATGTGAAATGTTCTGAGGCACAATGATTGTTCTCTGCAGAATGGCTTAAGTTCCAAAATTTCTTGAGGCAAATTATTTCAGTCGAATAGTTAATACAGCTGGCACAGGATGACTGAATCTCCCAAAGAATGCCTGCAAAGTAAGACTCAACCCAAAAGCTATTTTGTAACTGAAGGCTGATTTCTCTCATGGATTGATATCTGGGAAGAGACAAAAGATTTTAAATCTTCCTCTTCCCTCCATCTTCCCTGACCTAAGGCTTTCAATTACTGACATTCTGTCCCCCTTCTTACACACCCATGCTCTACATCCAAACCCTGTGAAGAAGAGGGTTAGAGGAAAGAGTGGGGTAAGTTGGATAGCAAAGATAAATACAGAACGTATCTAGTCCACTAGAGAGTAGTCCAATAAACTTAAATTTTACAAATAATGGTAATGAAATGCTTTGATTTTACATTGTGAACTTTTCAAACTACTTTCATGCCTATTACTTCATCTCACTCCCTGGTACAGATTTATAAGGTAGGCAGAGCATACACAAGATAGAGGGAGAAAAATCAGGACATGGAATCAAAGGACGTGGACCCAAGAGTTGGTTTTGCTGTGTCCCGACATGTCACTGAACTTACTCAATCTCATTATTCTCTTCTATATGACTGGATTATTCACACCTACCGTAAAAAAAATAAGATTCTCCACAATTAAGCATGTATGTAGATCCCTTTATGAACACATAAGTAGGTTGTATAACTTGAAAAAAAATTCCCATGAAACTACAGCTAGAGCTCGGGTGACCTTATGGCATTATCCTAGGCTATCCCAACAGGAGTATCCTTCTACTTTGTTTAATCCCAAATCAAGCAATAGTCCGGACATTTATATTTTGATTGTCTAAAACTCTATTTCAGTTTTGCTTATCAGAAGGTTCAATGTTCTGTAATTTAGTTTCTACTAAAATGATTAATCACATGATGTTTTATATGACTTTCTATTCAAAATACATTCATTGAGTATTGACTAGTGCTTACCTGATATAACATGGGTATTACAGAAGACACAGAGTTTTGCAAGACTCAGTCTTGCCTTCAAGATATCACTCTCAATAGGGAACCTAACACATGCGTAAAGTTAAATGTCCCATTAGACAACGCATGAAATATTGTAGCTAACATTTATCTAATAACTTCCCTGGACTAGACACTATGTTTTACTTTACACTTTAAATAATGCTAAGAGGTAGGGCTACGGTTATCTCCATTTTATGGATGAGCAAACTGAGGCTCAGAAAGATAGTACCTGGGTATTCTATACTCGCAAAAATAGCTGGCCATGGATTTCCAAAGTACTTCTAGGCTAATGATTTATTCTGAGCAATGACCTTCCATGAAGTTCCTGAGAAAACCCAGTGAATTCATGGTATTTACAGAATGCAAGTGTGTCATGCTAAAACACAAACAAGGACAATATTACTTAGTGGCCCTCCAAATGCCAGTGATTATTATTGTCAGAGAGACTAGTTTTATAAAAAAGTATGATCCTTTCGTCCTAGCTGAAATATTTCTCATCATCTCATTTCTCCCCTTATTTCCATTTCCAAGACTTAGAAATGTTCATGATAGTGAAGAAGACAGGATTGGAAGTTATATTTCGGTATGTCAGCTACTAGCTGCCTATGTTGTGTTTTATTTGATGGGATTCTATCTTCCTGAGTCTACAATGTTTTTTACATTTACTTAGGGCCCACATTTTTATAGCTTTTTTAAAGAAGAGCTTCTGATAGATGTTTATGAGGTCATCACTTTAATAGGATGGATGGGCACATCATCAAAATGTTATTAGTACAGTTAAATATTTATTTGGTTTTATAATGAAATGTAGGATTTTCATAGCTATAATCTAAGGATTCATAGTACAATAAAAAAGATATACCAGCCTACAGTAGTATGGGAGGAGATAGGTGCAACATAGGTGGGGGAAAAGAATTTTCCCTGATTTTCTAGACATAGATATATAACAAATGTAATGAATATGAAAGTAAAAATAAATATGAAACTTTGGAGGAGGATCAAGATTTAAATACCAACCATAACCTGATACTTATAAGAGGCATAAATATCCTAAATTTGCCTGATCATATGGAAAATATACATTAACCTGGAAGATTAACCTATTTTTTCTCATTACCATTTTGATTTCTTGAGTAAGCAATAAAAACAGGTAATTTACTTTCTACTAAAATAACTTTAAGCTGCTATTTAAGAGACAAAGAACAGTTTCAAAAGACAAATAATACTAACACTAATATAATCGTTTAATATATATCCAGTTTGTGGTTCCCTTCCTAATCAGTTGCTCCAGTCACCGTACTTAAATGTGTGTTTAATGGGAACATTGCACAAAAGAAGACTACATAATACAACATTGCTTTTTTCTATTATCTTTATAATGCCCAAATAGAGTTTGGAATCACTAAAAGTTTGTACTCTAAATATTTTTTTTTCATCGCAAGTAGTACAACTCGAAAAATTAATGTTACTACTAGTGAAAAATAATCATGACGATCTACTTAAAATATATAAATTAAAATTTCTGAAAAAATATTTTAATCATTACAAACAAATTAAAGTTAAAGTCAGTGAAGATTACCTTAAAAACAGAATTGACAGAAGCAAACAGAATTGGTCCTGACACAGTGGTTATTGCCCTACTTGGGAAAATTGATCAGCTAGCTGCCCCTCTGGACAACGTCATGCCTGATTTTATCCATCCTCTCTTAGGTGTACCATCAGCCAGGGTAAACTGGCTGACAAAGTAGAGCCAGTTCTGTGTCATAGCTTTATGCTGTTTGGAAATAGACTCCTTTTTGGTTATTTGGTCGTCTCTGTCATTGTTTTGATCTACCAAGTTGATAGAGTTAATCTTTTTCCTCTTTGCTTATTTCCCACTTGTACAGTCAGAAGACACAACATCTCTGAGTTACACAGCAACAGGCCTCAAACCCAACACGATGTATGAGTTCTCAGTCATGGTCACAAAAAACAGAAGGTCGAGCACCTGGAGCATGACTGCCCATGCCACCACGTATGAAGCAGGTATGTGAAGAAGACTTGCTTCCAAATTTCCACTTTTGACAGTTGGAAATGGTGTTTCCCAGGTTTTGTGGATGTTGGGACATACATGCACTATGATATCTAAGTCACACCTTATCCTTTGGGAAATATTTTATTCTCTGTAGTTCAAAGCTCTTTCATATCTAGTACTATCCTCTCCACTCTACAAAAGAAGAAAATGAGTCCCCAGTATACTGAGTAATCTAGTTTAAATCTGGGTGTTAACTCTAGGGATCTGAATATAAACCTTTTTTTCAACTCCTTTAAGTAAAAGCAGAAATTCATACACTGAACTCTGTCCAAAATATTTGAGTCTTTGATGAGCAGTCATGGTGGGTATTTACTTTTTTGGAAAGAAATCAGATACAAAATAAAACATTGCCTTACAACCTTAATCGCATTGTAATGTCTACCGTAAATAACCTCAACTGGGTATGGGAAGAAGTTTCCTTGTGGTTATGTTCACGCCTTAGAAATAAGACAACACAATGGAAAAACCTTCATGCAATTTGAAATAGTTCAAATCGCAGGAAAATGTAACTCCCTGTAAATTTTACCAGTCACATTTACTATGGATCATAAACATTGAATTTATAACCTTTACAGACATGCAGTACACTTGGCTTTTATAGTTCACAGAAGTCCAACATCCGAAGACGAGGGGGTCAACCTGCTTTTTGATTGGTTCCATGGTATTCTGTTTAGGGGTAAACTACACCACACATTTCCAAATTAAAAATAAAGCTATACTAATAAAACTCTTCTGGGTAAGTTGAATTTCTGTTTCCATTAGAATTTTTCCCATGGCTTTGCAGTTCTGACTTTTATGCCAAGCTACGACTTTAACTCAGAGAGTTCACTGTTAACATTTTTACATTTTTATGGATACTTCTTTCTATAAGAAGTTTTCTAGTTTGTCTGATTTAATTTCAACATCCTTCTTTTTTTTCCATCTTCCTCTGTTTTACATGTTTATATATATTAACTCTTTCTCCTAGAATTCTTCCCTGGATGCCAGTGTTCCCAGCTTCTAAGGAAGAACTCATGCTGAATGAGTTCTGCACTGTGGGGAGAATAAAGGCCCTCCTCTTCCTTTTTACTTAAAGGGAAATGAAAGGAGTTAAACCAGTATGACATTAGGTCTTCCCTGAATGAAAGAGGAGTAGTAATTTCCTCATCGAGCAAGCAAATTCATTCATTTTTCCCTTTCATAAACATAAAATGTACCCTAACATCTGACTCGATAAATGTATTCCCTTGATTTTTCATCAACTGCATCGCCTTGTAGGGATACTAGCAGTGAGACCCATTTCTGACAAAAAGATATTAACTGCTAGAGAGTGGTTTTAGGCAGGGTGATTGTCAAAACAGATAATGATCTGGACAAAAGTGTAAATAGCATGTGGATGAGATCCCTGGGTGATGATGAGAAGCAAGAAGTAATTCACAAGTGTCTTCAGACCTTTATAACTGTGAGGAGGAAATGAACTGAATGAAATAATGCTAGGTTTTCTTCTAATTCTGTAGTAACATTAAAGATTGTATAAGGCCACATAGTTATGCTCTTGAGCTGGAATTGCTTATGAGAAACGTAAGTGTGGTTGGCAAATCCTTGAAATAAAACGTTTCATTCTGTCCGGGTGATAAATCCTTGATGTTATTCAAGTAAAATAGAGATAATTAGAAGGACACCTTAAATAATGAAATAACCCAGAAAAAAAACACGAAACACCTGAAATAATGTAGGAAATACAACCACAGAGTTCTGGGAAAGTTGGAATCTGAACAAACAGATCCAAGTATAAATTCTGTCTGGAGAAATAAAGAGAGGAGGGGTTCACAAAAGAAATAATAATTGATGACTGGGGTAGACCATCAGGTACCCCTTCCAGGAACTTCAAAGGAAAGGAGCAGCACATACAAAAATACACCGAGTATCAGACAGATGTCTTCTAGAGACACTTGTGAATAGTTCAGAGTGAGTGGAGCACAATATTCATGGGACCACAAGGGGAAATGAGGCCATAAAAGGAAGTGCAGTGTAAATACCAAGGCCTGGTATTTATTATTTGTTATGTGTTTACATTTAATCCAAAGAGAATTGGTAGTCAATGAAGAATTTCTAAAAGGCTGCCTCTGGGCAGAGCCCATGAGACTGGAGAGGAACAGACCCGAGACTTTCTGCTCGACTCAGTAGATCGGAGTTCCTAGGGCCACGTTCCTGTCCAAACAGTGCACAGCTTACATGAGGATCCTAAACATTTAAGCTATTGATTCCAACACCAGAATCGCTATTCACCAATGTTCACATGGCTTAAAGAAAAAGAAAAAACTTGCATAACACCTGAAATAGATTAGTTGTTAGATTGCTTCGGGGTTTTTTTGTTGTTGTTATTGTTTTTTGTTTTTTTTTTTTAAATAACCACCTCTTCAGTGTATTATTTTGTTAGATAAAATTCAAGTCATTTTATCTTTTTTGAATACAGTAACAGATTCAGTGAAGCAATATAACCATCACCATTTGACTGTTTTCTAAATAGCCATCAATTTGAATTTTAACCCAGTTAAGAAAAAACACACTATTCTTAGTAGTTAGAAAGACAGATCTTTTCATTGTTTCCATAATGAAAAAATTCCTTTTTATGCTTGGTATAATAGTCTAAGTCAATTTGTGACTATGTGTTACCTTCGTATCTATGCCTTAGAACATATCTTGAATAAACTCCTTATGAGAAGAACCCTTTAAGATAGTATTGTCTCTTTGGTATTTTGCTGTCACAGATCTTTTCTTGCAAGAATGGCCTCATTCTTGGTCCATTAAACCATATACATATGCAGTTTCTTTACTCAGGCTTCAACTACACCAGACCTATGTATTCTCTTCTTGCTTTCATTTTTTAAAATTTAAATATATTAGGTATCTTGTCAGGATATTATGATTAGGTGGAGCTTTGGTTAACCTGGAATACTAGTGGCTTTGAGAATCAAGGCATTGGAAATAAATGTTATAATGGATGGAGATGTTTGATGTCTCCTTCGCTTGGAATTATATTTGGAAAGAGAAATTGGAAGTAGTGCTTGCTCAGATTCCACATGATAGGGCCAACAGAAGAGCCAAAGAGAATGGTAAAAGCAAAGAATTCAGAATTGGGACCAAATTGTGCCTGTCTTGTAATACACAAGCATTCTTATGCAGAGATCTGGAAATACCTCTAGAACACAATCATAGAACTTAGATATGTTCCAAACTTTCCCAGGTCAAGTTGAGGATACCTAAGAGAGACCATCGATAATCTACTTGGAGCATTGTGCATTGCCTAGAAGGAAAACTCACTGCATTTCAAAGCACAGACAGTGAGAAAGCAGGTCTAAAGAAGCCTGGAAAATACTGGACTGGCTTGACCAGTTTACTGCCGCCTTTAAAATATACTTAAAATTTTGTTGAGCACAATGTAAGAGGAAAAATACTTTTCTCTTTATTCTTCTAGGTCTTTGGCTGAGAGGCCTTTCATAATAAAAGATAGATTAATAGGAGGAAAACAAACAGAAGTTTAATAACATGTATACCTCCTGTATATATGGAGGATAACCAGGAAAACTGAGTAACTCCCTAAAATGGCCCAAGCCATCACCTCATATACTAGAGACAAAAGAATTTGTTGTGGCCTGGGGAGCCAGTTATGAGCGGTTTTAAGGCAAACCACAATAAACAAGAGTGTCATTGTAATGCAGAATTAAATGCCTACCTTCTCCCTAATAAAAGTTTCTAGAGACGTTGTCATTCTCTTCTTGGTACTGAGAGGGTGACACTCTTATAAATACATATTTCTCTTATAAAAGGGTAACATCTGCTTAATTTTCGGAGCTTTTCCTATGTCTACTGTGGTCTTAAAAATAATCAACCTAAAATACCCATTAGGCCAAAGAGGCATATTTTGGGGTGATAAATTCTGACCCCATTCAACAACATGTGGGAAAAGTAGCTCTAAAAAAGGCAAAGTTTCATGTCTTCTTATTCCATGACAGGCTGACACTAAGACCTTCATAGATTCCATACCTCTTTTATTTTCAATTTTTTTTTTTTTGCCCTCTTGTTAGGAGATATTAGTATGTTTACCTAGGCAAGATGGTTAAAACATCTTAATGCATTTAAATACATTCTTTTATTCTTCTTCTTCTTGTTTTTAAGGAAATATAGAATTAGGTGACATTTGTTATTTATAAATCCTACAGCTGTTACAGAATTCTGTCTCTTGAAAACATGCCATCAATCTCACTAAGTATGTATACATTTCTTTGTTCTTATAATGATTCTTACATGTTTAGCCTGGTACTCACTTGGAAATAATCCGTTATAGTTTTCTCCTTTGTATTCACACATACTCTGTTCTCTTTTCTACATTTACACCTTTGGAAGTCATTTAACTTCCATGGAAAAAACATTAATTTCTATATTTTTGTTTGCTTGTTTAATTAAAACCCCTGAAAGAACTCATAACTGGTAAGATAAACATGATATACTGCAGGACAGATTCTGAGTGTCAACCTCATGATTAGAAGTCTCATAAATGTCTGCTTTCTTTCACATCCAATGACAAGGCCTTGTCTCTGTTTACGTCTTATAGCGCCGACCTCTGCTCCCAAGGATCTGACCGTCATTACTCGAGAAGGGAAGCCTCGTGCTGTCATCGTGAGTTGGCAGCCTCCCTTGGAAGCCAATGGGAAAATTACTGGTGAGCATGCCTGCTTGGTTTCCAGCGTAGCTCTGCTTGGATTGCTTACCTCGTATGCACTGCTCATGCCTTTTGTGTATTTGTCTTCTGTCCCAGCATTTCAATGTACTCCCTGATGCTTTCTGGTTGTCTTTTCTGGCTCCCCTCTTCCCCCTCCCTGCTGACCCTGGAGTTTCTTCTAATGGTGCCTACAAATACGTGAGCGCATGCACACACACACACACACACACACACACACACACACACCACATTTCATTTGAGTTGCTTCCTGAAGGATGTGTATTTCAATTAGTATAGTCCTTTTGTTTTTCATCTTGCGGAGCATTAGGACAACCTTCTAATGGAATTTCTCTGAGCATAAAAGACTGAAAAGAAGCTGGTTGTTTGGCAGTTATAAATACAAAAGGCACCTAATGACCATGTATTTTTGAATGGCACATACAAAGGAGGTTTTTAGTTTCCCACTTTAGCTTTTAGCTTCTTCCTTAAATCATAAGGTTCATAAAATACTTAATATTGACTGACAGAAATTGAACTTAATGAATATTTCACAGTGACACATTTTATTTTGCCAAATATTGCTGATAACATCAATGCCTAATTAAAGCATCCATTAGAAGCCTGTAATGTTAATTTAGTATGAAAAATATAATGGAGTTCTATCAGGGATTTTGCATTTAAATGATCACTTTAGGCTTTTAATAGATGTCTCCATAGCATATAATTATTATGAAAAATATTGTATAACTAAAAATGTGCACATTATAGTCTAATTAACTTGAACCATTGGGTTAGGCACATGTAAGAGTCACTCCTTTTTCTTCTTTTTTTTTTTTTTGCATACAAGTGGATAGCGCTATTATAAATTCACGAAGTAATTCAGTCATTCTGTGATAACAGAGATAAGCTTGGAAATTACAGTTCAGATGGCACACTCACTTTGTGTGAGTTACTTTCTGAATTTTCCAAAATGAAAAGATAATGTGAAAATTCCAAGTGAGATTTAAATTTAAGTTGAAGACTTGTTTTCTCTCGGAAATTGCTCTCAGTGCAATCGCAAACAGAATTTTCATTTAAGCTGACAAATATGGAAAGAGAAGAGGGATATTAAATCTCCCCAAAATCTTATATGCTGAGTTGTGCCTCTGCCCGGCTTTTTAAAACTGAGGCTGGCTCATTCTAATTTTCTCTTTCTGTTTCCCCTCAGTGTTATGATTTATTTTCATTGGTTCTCTTTCAGTACTTTTTTAGAGTTTGATTTGTTTACATGATGACTTTTTTTTATTATGTTATAAACAGTTATTTATAAGCATATGGTAAATCAATAGATAATAAGCTTTTAAGAAGAAAAATAACAGAAGTCAAAATGAGAACAAGTTCTGATGGAAAAAAAAACATTTTTTGGTAAAGGATAAAATAAGTCATATACTACTCAAATTCTCCACTCTTATTTAAATGAATGTCATCAAATAGTCCATGTAAACCATGGAATGTATTTTCAACTCTGAAAGGAAGCTTAATTTTGCTTTTTCAGGGAAAAAAATGGAAGTCTGCTCCATATTAAGAAATGCAAATTAATCTAAGCAAAAAAATTCTGTGCGCCAAAGTGACAGTGCATGTATAAGAAACCTTCTCCACATATGTTATTAAAAGTTGTATGTTCAGTATCCAGCGTCTCACAATCGTAAAGTTAAATTATGGGAGGCAACACACTTTACCTTCAAAAGCCTGGTTTATTTATTAAAACAAAATTGTTTTTATCAAGTTGAGATATTTTGACTCAACAGGGAGCAAAACCCTTATGATAACTTCTATTCCATACGTATTTTGATTCTTTCAGTGAAATTACTTCCAGGATATGGGATGATGAAATACTCTCAAAATACCATATAGCAGAGGGCCCAGATTTACTATCCTCTGCTTTTCTTTAAAGTACAAGGGAAATGTGAGCTCTTGTCCAGTGTGTCAGAGCATGTGTGTGCCGACGCAAAGAATGTGTTCACATCCTTCCTTTTTATGTCTTTGTTTTCCCAAGTCATTGCACATACACAGCAGTAGAGTAGGGTGGTTAAGACCCTAACCTTCTCAGAGAGATACCTGGGTAAGTTAACTTTGCTAGTTCACTTTCTCATCTATCAAATAAGGATAGCCATAGAACTTCTTTTGTAGAATGTAATAATAAACTGCTGAGGAATGTCTCTGATGTCTAGTGAGAACTAAAACAAATCAGCTGTTATTATTCTCATTTGAAATCCATTCCAGGGTGAGGTTTTACACATGTACTCTGCATAGAATCCAGATCCTCAATTTGTAAATATATATGCTTCAAAAAGATAAACAAAAAAGAGGACAAAGAAGGAGAGATCTAGATAATGCCAATGCCTAGATTCCTTGATGGGAAAGTGACAGCTTAGGAATTTGTATTGAGATTTTCAGGAGAGTATGGTTCAAAATGAATTAAGCATTTATTATATGCCTGGCATCCTGGTAAGCACTTTAGCATTATAGGGGATTCCATCTTCCTATTATTCTATTTTGAAATAAAGAGACCAGAGGTTTCTAGGGTAAATAACTTTCCCAGAGTCAAATCACCAAGAAGTAGCAGAGCTAGGATTTAAAACTCGTGTTCACACATCACTATTACACAATGTTTTGCTCCAACTTGTTAGTATTCGACTGGTTCAAATCAAAGATTCTCAACTGATTTATGTTTTAATTTATCTGAGAAAGGATTGAGCATGGTATATTTTAAAAGCTCCCCAAGTGATTTTAACGTACAGTTAGAGTTTTGAAACATTGATCTAAATAAATGCAGCATCCAACATTATTTAAGATCAGAGACCAACATAGTTAAAAAAAAAAAAAAAAAGAGGTCTTCGGAGAGTGTTTCCTTATCAGTACTATCTAATGGATAAGATTATGTTATCTTTTTTGTGTGTCATTTGATGCTCTGATCCTGTTCCTCTTTCTGAAATTGTCTTTCCTCTTGACTTTGGTAAGATCACCTACCCACTTCTCTTCCCAATTTCAGGCGAGAGCTTCTCAGTCTTATTAGCAGACATTTCATCCACCGTTTATTAAGTAGAGCTTTTTATTCTCTTTGTTACTTTATCTGAAAAAGTGCGTATAGTATAGCCAGGGCTTCAGTGAATACAAATTTATGTCTCTGAAATCTGTATCTCCAACCAAGGAATTCTAAATATGCATATCCTACCTCGTATACATTTCCACTTGCCTGTCTCTTTGGCACCTCTTTCTATTCCCCAATCTTTCTCTCTCTCCCTTCTTTCTCTTCGTGTTTTTTTTTCCTACCACCCACCATAACCAGCCAAATAATGCATTCTTACACTCTGTAATAGGTAAGACCATCCAGGATTGTGGACCATCCTGAGCACTCACTAAAATCAGATGTGTCTAAATATTCTTCCTCCCGCCATTTAAAAATTTTCAGGTTCACCCCACTGCCAAAGTTGGAAATTTAGCCATCTTGACTTCTTCCTCTGCATCCCCTTCCCATATAATCAGAAGAGAAAAATCTAAATGCTTATAATACAGGGCTGAGAATTCCATAAAAACAGGTTTCAGATTTTGATCAATGCTCTGTCTTCAGTGTCAATATTCTAGACATTTAGTAGGTAATTAATAAATATTTGTTGAGTAGAATAATCATTGAATTGCTATTAAATCTATTGTTTGACTTGAGGTCAAAGTTCCAACTCTTCTAAATATGATGCTTCTTTAAGCTTTACTAATATTAAGAAAAAAAGAAGGGAGGAAGGAAGGAAGCAAGGAAGGAAGGGGAGAAAAAAAGAATGAATTGATGAAGCATTTACTATGAGGTCACTATATATAAGATAACATAATATGAATACCCACATATATTAGATTCTTAAAATGCATTACCTCATAGCAACTTATTTTCAGATGAGAATATTGAGACAACTTAGATTAAGTAAGTTGGTCAAGGTCGCAAAGTCAGGAAAGGATAGACCTATGGCTTGAGGTCAGGTCTTTCTGAATCCATAGCCTGTTTTTTAAAAGTTTTTGTTGTTGTTGTTGTTTTGTTTTCATTTTCATTTTTGTTTTTTTTACCACAAAGAAGGAGGAAATGAGCCTACCATCAAATATCTATTGATACACATGATTACCAGAATCAGTTTTTGAAAGAGGAAGAGCTCACACTGGGCTGAGCTCCTTGCAAGTAGGAGTCATCTTGGTCTTGCTGGTACTTAGTAAGCAGGTGCCCCAGGGAAGAGAATCATTGATCTGTAGGAATAAATACAGAAAAAGAAGAGAGGAGATAGGTGGAATCGAACACTTTCTGACACTTTCCTTTTGGAATTACAACTACCTATTTGTATAAGTAGTCGAAATGCTAGATGTATGATGCTACATTTTATATGTATTTAGACAAATATGATTCTAATGCAGGAGTGCCCACTTGAGTTAACAAGCCCCAGTCTTATCACCATCACAGGATACAGTTCTCATTATTTGGCTAGTTATGGTGGGTAAGAGACAAAAAAGAAGTAGAAAAAGTAAGAGAGGGGCACCTGGCTGGCTCAGTCAGTTGACTGTCTGACTCTTGATTTCAGCTCAGATCATGATTCCAGGGTCATGGGATCAAGCCCTGTGTCTGGCTCTGCACTGAGCACACAGCCTGCTTAAGAGTCTCTCTCTCTTTCTTTCTGCCCCTCTCCCCCACTCATGTTCTCTCTCTCTCTAAAATTAATTTTTTTTAAAAAAATAAGGAAAAGAATGAAGAAGAAAACTTGGACACAGGGAAATGAACATATAGGTACAAAAAGGTTCTGGAAAACCAATGAATTTGTTCCAACCTATGTGGAAATCTGTATGCTAAGACTTCATTTTTTTTCTTTTAATGTTTTTATTTTGTTTTTGAGACAGAGAGAGAGAGTGAGAGAGGGGGAGGAGCAGAGAGAAAGAGGGAGACATAGAATCTGAAGCAGGCTCCAGGCTCCGAGCCGTCAGCACAGAGCTGGATGCAGGGCTCAAACCCACAGACCGGGGGATCATGACCTGAGCCAAAGTCGGATGCCCAACCGACTGAGCCACCCAGGCGCCCCTGTATGCTAAGACTTCAATACCACACCAAACTCATATGCCCAAATGAAATTATATGCTTTATCTAAGGCCAATTTTTAGAGTTGATGATTAGAGAATAATGTAGCAGTATGTTTCTATCCTCTATCTCAAATTTACAAAAAAAAAAAAAAAAAAAAAAGATAGGCTTCCCTATAAATATCAGGGAATCACTTCAAATTCAATTTAAAATTATCAGAAGCTGATGCTTGTACCTTCAGTTCTACTTATTTGATGCCAGAATTGTCATTTAAAAATTTTTTTTAAGTTTATTTATTTTTGAGAGACCTAGAGACAGAGCATGAACAGGGGAAGGGCAGAGAGAGAAGGAGACACAGAATCTGAAGCAGGCTCCAGGCTCTGAGCTGTCATCACAGAGCCCGACACGGGGCTCCAACTCACGAACCATGAGATCATGACCTGAGCTGAAGTTGGCTGCTTAACCGACTGAGCCAACCAGATGCCCTCAGAATTGTCATTTTAAATGCTTACTTGAATGCTTTTTAGGAAGGAAAAAAAATCCCCAAAACACAAGGAAGGCAAATATTTTATTTCCATTTGATAAGTAAACAAAATCAGGAATAAATATAGCTGACCTGAGATGAGAAGACAACTTTCCAAGCTTTCAGTGTCATCGGACACTTACAACAGCCCATAATAACTCTACAGTTGCATTAAATGTCACGAATGTAAAACATATGTGCTTACTGGCTACAGGATTTCATTCAATAACTGAGTTTCAATACTTATTATGTGAAGTTGATTTTATTGCTTTCTCTGAAGAGTAAGACGCAGTATAAGATATGGCTCCTGAACTAAAGAAATGTTCGTATCCTTTTGGAGAAATAAGACATGCACATAATAAAAGCTAAAAATAAATACATAATAAACAAATCAATAAATCGATAAACCGCCAGCACCAGGGTCTTATATTCAGTAGATGTGGTTCTTTGGGGAGCAAGAATGGAGACTATTCTGACTTCAAAAATATTAGAAGATTCTATTGATATTGATCATGAGGGTTGAGTTACAAATGAGTCAGAGACAATTCCTTTTGAATTATAGTCTTCCAATTTTAATATTAGCCAGAAGGAGGATTCATATAATCTTCGAAAGTTTTGCGGAATTCTTTATCTGGGTCTTTCATCTTTTACTGAGCTCTCTGCATTGTAAGATATTCATGTCTGCCACACCAACATCTCAACAAATGCCAAAAAATATACAGATTCAACACATCAACTAAAGCAGCGATTCCTAAACTTTTTTGAACACAGAAATCACTTGGGGTGCCAAGGTCACCATTAACCTATTATGTTATCTATTGCATGTAACAGTATCACCACAAACACACATTTATTATCTCAGTGTTTCTGTCAGTCAGGAATCCATGCACAGGATTTATAGGTAGCAGAAACCTTGTATTTTTAAAATTGGCAGATATTTTTATTTTGAAGAATCTATTCAATTTTCAGATTCTGTACATTGAAGCAATTATTTGTCTGATCCTTGCAATATCGAACAAAATCATGACTTGCCAAACCGAATACTGTCGTTTATAGATTGCAAATGTATAATAATCACTGCAAATTAAATATGGGCAACATGTTTAGAAGCAGAAATATAGCACGCAGTCAGTATACTAACCAAAGTTAAATTCTTCTATTTACGCAGCTTACATCTTGTTTTATACCTTGGACAAGAACATACCGATTGATGACTGGGTTATGGAAACAATCAGTGGGGATCGGCTCACCCATCAAATCATGGATCTCAACCTTGACACTATGTATTACTTTCGAATTCAAGCAAGAAATGCAAAAGGAGTGGGGCCCCTGTCTGATCCCATCCTCTTCAGGACTCTGAAAGGTTTGAATCATTTTTCTAGTACAGTATAGTCTTTCTTTTCCTATGGGAGTGTTGTAAAATAGTTATGGAGTCTGTGTTAGGAACCATTTTTGCCATCTCTGTTGGCAACATGACTACAATGGATATTCAAAATAAATTGAAATGTACGTTTTTATGCTGAAGCCAGCATGTCAAAGAAAGGTCTATTGTGTTATCACACTTTCTGCCATCAGCACAAGGCAGGCATATTTAACTAGACTTTTTTTTTTTTTTTTTCATTTACAATCCTTTAGGAATTTTGTATTGATTTCATGTGTATTGGTTCTATTCAAAATATAATCAAACTTTTTAGCCATTTTATGTAAGGAAATAAAAATTAAAAAGCATTGAATTATGTGAATCTCATACTACTGCCAATTTTAAATGTTTTCTTTGAGGAACTATTGTCCCTATGTATAAGAAGAAAAGTTGATATGGCAAGACAGAAACTCTCAAACAAAATGAATGTGTTTATTTTAAGACCTAGGGTAGCAACAAGAAAAAAAAAATCTTACAGTATGATTACTGGAAGAAAACTCCCCATGCTTGCAAGCATAAAAATAGCTACTCAATTTAAGCATAGTTATATGTTCATAAAGAAAGATGGTAAGGCCCAAGCACAGTGACTACATCAAAATAATCTTCATGTTAGTTGGTACTATTTTAGAACAGTGTTATTTTCTTTAGAAGACAAATGATTTCAAGAGCCTCTGTTATTTAGCAACTGAAAAAAAATTGAATGTTTCATAGCTGACATTTAAAGATGTATATTTAGGCATGATGCGTGTTATTCCAAAGACAGGTACTTGGCTTTTAAACCTGGGACCACATTATGTCTATCTATCTGGCTGAAAACTTGATAATACACGATGGCAAATGACTGAAAAATTAGAAACATGAGGATGGTTGACATTTTCACCCCGTTGGTTGACATATTAAAAGAAGAGTCTTAAAATAATTGCATAGTCATTCAATTCCTCTAGGAAAGGTACCCTAATAAGTAGACTTTCGAATTCTGGTGAAGGAGCTAGCCATTCAAGGCTGGACTTGGAAACCGCTAAATCTGAAAGTTTGCCAAGAATACACAAACAAGCATTCAGACTAAGCCTTAGTGATAGTTCTTAGGAACCGAGGAGCAGTTGGGGAGGGAGGCAGGAGGAAATGAGCTAATCTTCATCTCTCTGGGTTTTTAGGACTTCATGTCTAAATCAGGTTTCACTCCAAACGAGCAATTGAAAGGAAACTGGTTCTTCATTTTGTGGGAGCATGAAATGTAACTAGATACTGTTTCACAAATGCTTCGTCTTTATCTATAGACAAGTGCCAAATTAATTTCATGCTCTCATCATGTGCCAACTAGTGATCTCAGGGAGGATTTAAGATGATTTAAGGCGTCCAAATATATTAAACAGCAGAGTGATGAGTTGTCACAGAATTTACAGACCCACACTGATAACTATCCTGTAGATTATTCAATGAACTCTGTATCTCACTTGGTACTGTTTACCTTAAGTGCCTTAAACTCATCTATGAAATGATGTTCAGAACTGAGAACAAATCAGAAATTTGTTATAATTGTCCGCAAGCATTATTTCTAATATCTTGATTTGAATGTTTAATATTGTCTATCCTCAATAGATCATGCTTAATTGTCAATTATGTTTTTAAAAAAATCTTGCTCACATAGTAAACTAAGTTTTAGATGTTTTGGTTGCATTCTAAATTATTTAGAAATATTGATCTTGCCTATCATTACCAATAATTGACATTGTACATGATTGTATCCTACATGTTACGATGACAAATATTCTAAATCAAATAAATTACTCATAAGGGTTTTAAAGCCACAATGAACCAAATCTATGCTAAAGGCATCAAATCATGCTACTGCTTTCTGATTTAAGATTTTCAGTTTCCAAAGCTGCTTCAAAACATAAGGCCTCTGTTCATCAGAATGTAACTTTATTCGACAGGAAGAAAGGCTCACATGTTGTCCTGAAGCTGAGAAAGCTCTCAGTAGTCTACTGGGTAACAGGCAAGTGTTTCATTGCAAATCATGCCCCAGGCAGGTGTCTACAAACTTCATTCTTTCATACATAGTCTTTGCAATGACAATAACACTCACTACGAGAGACTAGAGTTTTGTCTTTGGTTTTATCCACCAGCAAGAGAGGTATAGGAAACTCAGTCAGTAATCACTGGTTAATGAAAAGGGCATTTATAATTAAAAAGGGATTAAATGATAATACCCTTGTGTACATGCATGTATGTGGTACATTTGACTGTTTCTTTGGAATGTTAATTAAAAAAACCTTGAACTTGATCTCTAACCACCTAGGACTCTGCAATTATACCCCTTCCTTCCCCAAATACTCTCCATTAGGATACCCCATACACTGTTAAACCCTTGAAAGATGCACGTCAATCTCTGTCTATCACATGTGTTGTTCTCTCCAGTAAACTAAGCTTCTCCATGTTGGCCTGTCAACGAATAGGAAAACAGGATGCTCTGCCAAAACACACCAAAGTGGGATTCTGTGGAGAGACAGACACAAAAAATCAGAGTCTGTGGCAATGAAACAGCACAAAAGTATATGGTCTGTTCTCTGGGCATCCTTAATCATTGTATTCATATGAGCATCTTTCCCATCCAAGGGTGTAAAACTGAAAGTTCCATACCAGAATACAAAAAAAAATTATTCGACAAAATATTTTTTACAAAATACATGATTTTCTTGACAAATGACAAGACCAAATAAAAAGTCAAGACACAAATTATGATACTTTTAAGTCATTATTTAATAAAAAGTAACTATTAGAATATATTTTATCCCTGTTGGGAAATACTCTTTAGTTGATAATTTTTCTTGAGACATTCACATTTCTTAAGTGATATCCAATCCAGATTACTAAAAGTGAAACAAATCCAGAAGATAAGAATGAGGATGACATTGTCGCCCATGGCATATATTTATTTGTCACTTGATAAAAATGTCCTCAGACTGTAGATAATGCATATGTATGATTAAAAATGAAGCGAAGAAATGAAGATAATGAGATGATATTGAGTTTTTTTCTCTTTTATTGATTTTATTCCAAACATATGTCCCCTGAATGTTCCTACAACGTAGTGTCCTTTCTCAAAAACTACATTAGGATCTCAGTAAAAATCCTACCCCTGTCTATAAACTACAGATATCAAAAGCACTTTTCATCAACAATCCCCTAATACTATAATAAAATGTATCTTGAGAAGTTATTAGTCTTCAATGGGAAATGAGAGGGAATATTAAGAAAAAAATTAAGTTGTGATGATTCGACAAGGAAAGATTAGGTTAGACAACCTGGTGAATTTAAAAAAAAAAATTTGCTAAATCTTGAGAAGTCATAATGACATTTACAAAACTTATTTAAAGCTGGTAGAATCTTAATACAATGAGCACTCTTGTGTGTATACCATTTTCCAAAGAGTCATTCAGCATTCAAAGTCTACTACATCTTAAGATACCTTTCCTGGTCTATCCTCATTTCATAAAAGTTGTCTACATATTATTTTAAAATGAAAGAAATGAAATTATTCTAAAAGTGATAGAAATGTATAACTAAGCTTAGAAATTTGTCCTTCTATGATATGACATTCATAAACCTTGTTCATCTGAAAGGAGCTTTTAAGTATTTCCATTCTATATATTCTTTTGGGCAATGATTTGTGTACCTTCAATCAGTAAAGGAAGGACTACCACTTCTAAGATATTTGCTTTAAGTTATTTTTCAAGCAATGATGATGGAATTGCTGGAGACTGCTACCCAGAAAGGGAGAACTAGGGTGCTTAGGTTATAGGTTGCTGCCATGGGAACACTATTATATTTCTCTCTGTGTGAGTTTGACTGAGACTTATAAAGAAACAAACAGCAAGTGTAGTAGCCTGCATGTCAAGTTTTAGTGCAGTGGAGCTCAATAAACCCAGAAGACTGGAAGCTCAAAGAAACTCCAGTAGAGAGGAAAGAATTCTAACTGATGGAGATTGACAATGATCTACATTGGTCAAAAGGTCACCTCACAATTTTATAAAAGCAATGATACCAGGGACTTACCTCCTATGCAGTTATATTTTGTTAATAGAAAAGAAACCACCTTAAAAATGTAGAGATATTTTTACATTAAAAAAAGTCATTTTCAAGAATATTATTCATAAGTGCCTGAAGTTGTGAGCAGGTAGGAGTTTTCTTCACAAGGTCTAAAAACTTATCGAACCATTTAGATTAAAACGTATTTATTATATTCTGTTATTTTACCCCATCCATGTGAGAATTAGTTAAGTTTTCTTATTGAAAACAAATCGAAGACAAGAAAATAGCTTCTTTAGCTTATTTAGAATATATGGGTGATAAGTACTTGGCAATTGCATGCATTTTTTTGTATGTTTTGTATTTTAATTAAGCTTACGTGATGATCATTCTTGAGTTGAGGCGTAGAGGAATAAAACCAATTACATATTTTAAGAACACACATAGCAAAACACACATAATTTCATTTTTTCTCCTCTGACTACTATTTAATAGAAATAATCACATCAACTGTGGTTCCTTATCAACTTTATTTCAACAGGGCTTTGGCTTTGGTACGATAACTTGCTAACAAAACTGTTGATTTGAAGTGTCAGCTTTCTTGCTAAGAAGTGCCAATGTCTAATAATATTTCTTTCTCCCCCACAGTAGAACACCCTGACAAAATGGCTAATGACCAAGGTACAGTGGCTCAATCTGTCATCCTTTCTCTCCTTGAATCAATTCTATCTGTTAGGAATGTCAGTCATTATTTTGTATTCCTTTTATCACCTGGGCCGTACACCTGATGAAGCAGACACTGGCGTGATAATTAATCTTGTTAATGAAGTTCTGTTTGGCTGAAGCTGCAGGTCTGTTGGGGAAGATGTAAATTTTCTTGAGAGGAAATTGTTTTGTCTCTATTCTGAAGGACCAATTAAAATGTCAAGCTTCTTTGTATGAAATAAATTTTTAGGCTCTGTCTGCACTTCTGAATAATTCACATTAAGTATAATTAAGCTCAGCATAATTTTCAAGCTGCTCTTACACCCTTTCATGAGCTTTGGATTAAAGTTCTGTAGCTCTACAGAGAAAAACCATAAATCATGTGTGCTTTTTCTCTACGGTGAGCTTTGTTTAATAAATAAAAACAATGTTAGGATAACTTTCTTAGAGCGTTGCTATTGTTCATTTTGAAGTCAGAAAGCTTTCATTCCGTGAATCAGATGCTGATTTGACTCCGAGTATTTTATTCTCCTTCTATTCTTTGGCTAAAAGCTGATTCATGTACAGAAACAGGCATGGTTTTTACACAAAGGAAAATGGAGATAAATAAGAGTTATCCATCAACTCCCAGGTAGATATGAATTTGCTATTCCCATGATTTGCAGACTGATAAAAATAGCATTCCCTTATTTTCACCCCAAAGATAATTAGTGGAATTCTAGCGGAGAACAAGAATAGTTTCTGTGATGTATTTTCTTCAGCATCTTCTATTCTTTAAAGAAAGGGGAGTTTAGAAGTATTTGCAACTGGTCATCAATGATGTTAGTATTTGCTGGCTCCGATTCTACATTCTACGTATTTTGTCTCATGCTTTGGACATCTACTGTCAGTAGAACCTACATGTAGGCATCAGGTCTCCGAAGGCACCATCTCGTAAGATTGGAGGAAAACATTCCTTTCAGCAACAATGCTTTTAAACATTTGAGTATTAAGCATTTGGATGTTAACACTAACATAAGACTGTCTACATAGTATTTTATTTAATGATTCCATCTTCAGGTCCCTCTCTTCTGAGTCCTCACATCATGCCTCTGCTTCTGAGAACATGGCTAGGATTTCACACACGGAGTAATAAAAATGAAGCAATATATAGAAATGTCTACCCAAAGTTAACACTTCCATTAATCACCTAAACTTACTTCTGCTTACTTCCACTTAAAATATTATTGTAAGATTAATATCTACTAAATGGTAATATTCGTAAACTATGAATGATGAACACTGATCAGTTAGCATATATTTACTCCAGTGAATTAAATATTAGTGCTGGCCAGATCCAAAGCTGGAACAATTGATTAGCAGAAATGGTTTTATTATTTCATTTATAAAATAATTAAAACAGCGTTACATAGCCTTCTTAAATGAATTTGGAAATTCCATAGGCAGAAAATTCCTTTTTTTTTCTTTTCTTTTTTTTCCTTCCCCCTCCTTCACCGCAGGCAAATAATTCCTGATTTTTGAAATTATATTTAGAAAAATAGAAAATACACCAGTTTTCTTTATTTCTTTTAATGTTTATATTTGAGAGAGAGAGAAGAGAGAGAGAGAGAGAGGGAGAGAGAGAGGATGAGCGCAAGCGGGGGAGGGGCAGAGAGAGAGGGTGACAGAATCCAAAGCAGGCTTCAGACTCTGTGCTGTCAGCCCAGAGCTTGATGCAGCACTCAAACTCACGTGCCTAGTCATGAGATATGACCTAAGCCTAAGTTGAATGCTTAACCGACTGAGCCACCCAGATGCCCCACAAAAAGATTTTAAGTAAGTAAACCAGATGAAATCTTACATTATTAGAAACCTGGGTGATGACGTGCCCAAGCTTTTTAATAAATGAGTTTTGCTGTTATTTTTCAGTTGACTGCTTTGTTTAATATTCTCTTAAGCTACCAAAAAATATTTTGTAAACTGGTCCTTTTACAAAAGAAAACAGACTAAATGATTCCCCAGTGTCTCTGATTACATCCTTTCCATGGATTCTACTCAGATCATCATATCAGTAATGAAATCAAATCCATCATCAGGGAAAAAAGGAATTCCCAAGAATTATTCCCAGTAGCTGAGTCTATTAATATACTTGGGCAATTGTTTTTTTTTTCTTCATCTAATGCTACTTAGAAGATTCTGTCATATATTACGCTACTTGGTGCCTTATTCAATCACAGCTGGTATACAGTTGTTCAAACCGATAGGTTCTAAATTTTACATCAAGCTCAAATCACTTGTCAAATTGAGAGGAACTGACAGCATATAATTTAGTGGTTATAAATAAGATCTTTGACTTCTTACAAAGAAAGAATATAAAATTTACTGGCCATCAAAACTTCTTTGTAAACAAAATCAGTCTTCTGAGTCAATGACCACGTAGAAGAAACATAACCAAGGTTGAAGAGTCTTCTAAGATTGATGAAAGTAAGAGGAAAACACTGTTTTGAATGTTCCCACTCTCAGCACAAAGCAAATCAGTTGAATATGTTTTATTGTGCCCACTGCTAGACCTATTTGTTCCTTCCCATGGTGAAGTGATCCCACAGTTACCTCTCTGACAGAAGCTGAATTTCTGTTGAGAGGAAATCAACACCTTGAGTCAGAGTTAACCTTGCAAACATGAATCCTAAATAGAAAAGCATGGGATCGAATTTGACTTATGTGAGACAGAGTAAGAAAAGTTTTGATTTAGTTTAAAGAGGTATCTTTGCAGACTTTTGTCACAATTGCTTTTTCTTGGAGTCTAATGTATTTCTTGTGGTGCATAAACATGAAAACAAAAATTCAGTTATTTATTTGAATCTGTTGTGATTCGAGGAAAATATTTTCTTCTGAGTAATAGCAGTAGTAGTTTGAAAATGGTAGACAATTTACATGGAACTCTTTTTTTTCCTTTCGTGTAGTTATAAAATGATTATATCAAGCATTTTCTTATCCCTCTAATCTCAGCTGACTCTGTAATTCCCCATTTTCACAGCCCCTTAACTCTTGTTACACATCCTAATTTTTTTCTCTAGATTCTTCCAAGCACAAGTGGCCAATATGTTTGAAGATAATCATGAGATTTTACAGATTAACCAGAGTTGAATTTTTAGGAAGGTCCGTTAGGATAGGAAAATTGTATGGGCTATGTGAAGTGAGTGCAGAGGGCATAGAAAAGCTGTGATTTATTTTTTTCCTTTTTTATATTTCATATTTTGGTAAGAACCCTGTGAATGTGTTTGTGTGTATGTGGACATGTGTGATGGTAAAATGAACTCTTGTGAAGCTCTACCACCAGTCACCGTTCTGAGAATTCTCCATTTAATCCTCTCTGCAATACTGTGAGATACGACTGTTGTTCCTACCTTAGCAATAAAGAAACTGGAGCTCAGAGAGTTTAAGTGCTTGCACATAGACACATAGCTAGTAAGGAGCAAGGCCATTATTCAAATCCCGTTCTTAACCACAGAGCATGTTCATCCTGCATATGTATACACACACAACCCAACATCATGTGTCCAACCTATGTCCGTAAGGCTGCTGTATCTAAAGTTTGCATATTGCTATCTTTCCAGTATCGCTTCCCTTTCCCCATCTCTGTGAATAGTCCAAAGAACAAAACATAAAGCAGTTTTCAATCTGGGCTCATCTTATTAGTGGGATGTCACAGCACTGTGTGATCCTGACAGTCCTTTGTCACAAGAAACACAGGGATGGTGCTAATTCTGCTGTCTTAATCAACTCAGGCTGCTAATATCAAATGCCACAGACTGGGTGGACCAAATAATAGAAATCTGTTTCACACAATTCTGGAGGCTGGAAGTCCCAGATCAAGGTCCGGCAGGTTGGTTTCTGGTGAGAGCTCTCTTCCTGGTTTGCAGACAGGTGTCTGCTTGCCATGTCCTCACAGGGCAGAGGAAGGGCCAGCTCTCTCCTGTCTCTTCCCATCAGAACAACAATGCCTTACCCTCGTGACCTCATTTAGTCTTAGTTGCTTCCATAAAGGCTCACGGTGGGTGTTAGGAATTCAGCATATGAATCTGGGGGACTGGGCACAATGCACTTCGCAGGATCCAGTTCCAAAGAGAAAGCTGTTCTTTCACTCCCACTGATTATTTCCCTAGTTTTTCAGAGGAGGAGGCAGGAGCCAGTTGTGGGCAGTATTGGATCCCAACACGTTTCTCTCTGTCTCCCAGAGTGTAGCCCGTCCACTGTAGGCTGTTGCCCTGTGTATGAAAAATTTGGCACTTTGATTTTCTATGATGAGCTGAAACCACTGAGAACTTCTCATGGAAACATTTATCAAAGCCCCTGCTTGGGGCTGCAATGGAGGATAGCTGTAACTATAAAATATAACCAATTCTCAGAAGTGATTATCAGATCAAACTTCTAATCTTAAAGGGTTGTTTTTACATCCTCATATTCTGTCTAACCCCCAAATATTGTTCTCCACTTCCAGGTGTCTATGTGTAAAAAGTGGTAATTCTTAGCATGACTACAAATGTTTACAATGTCATGTGTGTTTCCATGTCCACGCGTTGGGGCACTTTGAGTAGGTGCTAGGGCCATGTCACAGTACCTTAAAGAGGGTAGGAATCTTTATGAAATGATCTGTGTCATTGCTGAGATGAATCAGGAAGCAAACGCTTGCTCTGAGCACTCTCAAGTGTCTTTTCCCTCTCCATAGCTTTCGGAGAGGTGATCTAAAACATCGGGTCTACAAAGGAGGTGAAATTCATAGGCCAGTTTATAGATCCAGATATAGGCAGCCTGCTGAGAACTGCTCTTCCACCAGGAGGGAGAATTATCCTCCTCTGAGTTGTGGTTATGGCTGATAAAGCTCTGGCTTTCCCATCAGCACTCAGTGTGTGCTCCAGGAGCGGTGCAATGGGATCAGATACCTCAAATTCTGGTACCATCTTGCCACCGTGACCTCCTGTGTGACTTCGGGCATGTGACTGACATCTCTCAGCATCCTTGCCTGTGAAATGATGACTTTTGCCCAAATTATCTTTGGTTTTCTTTCAGGGTTTCTGATGATTGAACTTTAAGATTGGTACTGGGATAAAATACCCAGGCATAGCATCTTCGCACAGTGTAGCCCTTCACATTCTTATAAATTCATATTTGGAAGAATGATTGATACCAGTAGGTATCTGTGCACTGTCCATGTGCTACATATTTGATCCTTATAACATCCTTCCAGATGTAGAAAATGAGACACAGGGATGCTAAAACTTGCTTTAAAACACTCACAGTAGGTAAGTGGTTAGGCTGAGATATATACCCAGGTGAACTAAATTTAGAGTCTGTATAACGTCTGTATACTATCTGGAATTGCAGTGAGTTAATCGGTTCCCACTTTGTTACCCAGCAAGTGAAGCCTAAATGGCATCACCATACATTCACCTAGTTGAAAGCTTTGTCTTTCCTCAGTAGGGTATTCAGGCAAAGTACTTAACACCACACCTGCCACTTTACACCTCAGTGGGTTTAATCTCATGAATAAACAGAACAATTAATTGTTTCCAGTATCAAGGAAACAGGGTTTTCAAGGCAGTCTAGTCAGGCTTGGAATTTAGTTGATGTAATCCAGACTTTGCAGGGTTTGGATTACAGTAGCCAGGGTGCTGTTTAAAAAATTGAAGCCTTTAGCGCCTTTTGATGGGAGCTGTTTAATTGAAAATTAAAACCTCTTTTTACCCTATTATTGTGTGTAGTTTCAACTATTTTTTATTCAATTGCTTGCTACACCCCCTTGAAAGAACTATTCTCACCTGTGCTTTTCTCGGGTCCAAATTTTGCAATTCTAGAAATTATGATTATGGTGTAAAAGTAGGGGTGAGAAATGAGTTGTGTGCTTTTGATAAAGTGTTGAGGTGCTTCTCAAGTTCCCAGCAAGCAGTCAAGTAGCTGCCTAAATCAACCTCTCAAGAGCTTTTATGTTTCAATAAGTAACTCCAAAGAAAACACATACTCAGTACTTTTAAGAATTGATGT
Source organism: Paguma larvata (assembly GCA_030068075.1). Taxonomy (NCBI): domain Eukaryota; kingdom Metazoa; phylum Chordata; class Mammalia; order Carnivora; family Viverridae; genus Paguma; species Paguma larvata. The sequence goes on along the minus strand of CM057835.1, from coordinate 20,890,112 downwards.
GATTCATAGCATAATTCTAAGTTTCTCAGACCGAAAAGATAGACATTTTTGTTAACAAGCCCTCAAAACAATTTCTTAAACAAGTTCTTCTTGTTAAGACCCACTCCACTGTTGAAGGTCCTTCTTTGCTGTAGACATTAGCCAGTGGTTCCTGGCTTTATTTTCTGCCCACTCCTGTTAGTCCTGGACTCTGCCTCCTCAATTCTCTTTCCAAAACTCAGATGGCTCACTGATGCTTATGGAATAAAGTCATTTCTTTGACATTCAGACCCTGGCTGCCTGAGACCAACCTCCATTTTCTAGCTTCACAACTAGTACGTCCCTCCGCATTTACCACAGCCTATTAGCAAAAATGCACAAATCACTCTGGGAAAGGTGCATTTTTCCAACTCCATGCTCTAACTAGTACCATGCTCTTAGCTTTAGCAGGACTTTCTCCTTTCTCTACCGAGTCAGGTCCTCACCTGTTAAGACTCCCATTTCAATTCTGCTTTTTTTCCAAGAAGGCATTCTCACCTTCCTAGGCTTTTTTTCTTCTTTATGTCCATAACACCCAACCTATCCCTCGCCCTGTTCTTCATTCTTTTTTTTTTTTCCTGTTCTTCATTTCTTATAGTTCGCTATTTATATCCATTCTCTGGGCCAGGTTGTAAACTCCTTGATGGCAAAAGACTGGTCTGGTTGACGCTGTCATCCCCACCTCTCAGTTTCGAATTGAGAATCTATCATATTAGAGTTGTCCAGTAGTTTGTTGAACCGTCTGATGACACACATCTTCAGAAAAACCATCACAGAATCATCTGGAAAGAAAGATTTTACCATCTGATCAAAAGTATAATTTGGAGACCCAAACAATGCTCAAGACTCTGGATACTTAGTGTATGTTACTGATCTTGGGGAAGATGAAAACGGTGTGAAAATATTTTCCCAGTAAGACAAAAATATCTTCAATATTCATCTATTAAGTTAAAGCTAAACAGGAAAACAACACATTCTTTCTGATTCAGGAAATGGTGGTTACATTTGTAGATGCTTCTGACTTCCTGCACACTTCTCGTGGCCTCTACCCTCCCTGTCATTTATTGTTGGCAGAAAATTAATTTTTCTTGCATTTCCCCTGCCGCTTGTGATTCTGAGTATAGAAAGGATTTTGAAAAACAAAGACTAATGGGTGTTGATGAGTTTTTGAAATTTCAAATGTGCAGTATGAAAAGGATTAGACTCACTTTTGACAGCTTGCTGGTAACTCTGTTCCTTGCATTATGCTGAGTGTGGTGAAGCATAAGAAGGAAGTACAGTTCATGGGTCGGTTTTCAAGAGGCATGCAATAGAGTTAGGAAGAGTATGTAAACACTCCGAGCCCAACATGAAAAATATGAAATGTGCAATCAAGTGTACCGTCTTGTGCGGCGCCTGAGTGGCTCAGTCTGTTAAGCATCTGACCTCGGCTCAGGTCATGATCTCGTGGTTTGCGAGTTCAAGCCCCCTATCGGGCTCTGTGCGGACAGCTTGGAGCCTTGAGCCTGCTTCAGATTCCGTGTCTCCCTCTCTCTCTGCCCCTCCCCCTCTCACATTCTGTCTCTCTCTCAAAAAATAAATAAACATTAAAAAAAAAGTGGTAGCATCTTGTATGTATATCATATGATAGGGTTTTGGATGGGAAATTACTGTCTATAGTAACAGATAAGACTCCTTAAACCCAAGACCGGACTTTTAATATATGAGTAGAACCTGATTTGATACAAATGATTGCAGAGGGAAAGATCGCCTGAAACTTTATTTAGAGAAATCCTAGAATAGGAAAATCAGGATGCCAAGATACTGCTCAAAGAATGAGGATTGCAAGTCACATTCAGGGGACAGTTAAGGAACCACTATGCAGAATAGTGCACGATGGGACAGAGAGAGAGAGAGAGAGAGAGAGAGAGAGGGATGGAGGGAGAAATTGATGAGGCTCTTGCTCTTTCTCTCTGTTCTAACACAGTAGTTCTCTGGCTTTCCTTTTTTCGACACACCAAGTATCTACTGTCTACACTGTCCACTGAAGATCAGCATGCTCACTTGGATCCAGAACCCTGCAAACCCCATTCACTCTTGCCTGCTGATGCCAATTATTTCTTGCTTGGGGAGAGGGGTGTGAGAGCATGGGGCAGAGGAGGGAAGGAAGACGTGGAATAGGAAGAAGAGTTTTCCTGGCCTTATTTGTTCACTTCTGCTATGCCTTTTCCAAACTGTCACCTTTACTGGTCCCAATGCTCAGCATGGTTACAAACCGAACTATTTCCTTTGTCTTCCAAAGTCTGTGGTGTTCTGTGTGTCCTATTGAAAATGAAGATACCACCTCAAGTCACACTCCCACATCTAAACTTTCACACTCACACACCAAGATCAACTAATTTCTGTCCCACTCACTCTCTCATTCTTCTTTAATTAAGTCACCCGCTAATGGTAAAATCACCATCATCAGAGTCAAGCCTATTCAGCTGCTTAAAATGAATATATTAGTCATTCTGAGCCACAGTTTACTCACCTATAAAATGGAGCTGATAATGTCTGCCTTATGGATTTATAATCAATATTTTTCTCATGCTACTTATTATAACAGTCTCTTGTCATTTGTTCTTCACACTCAGCCACAATGCTCTGTCTAAAATACATGTTTAATTGAGTCACTTTTCTGCATAAAATATCTGCAGCGGACCTCTGTATTCTGCAAGAGAAATTCTAGAGTTGTTGGTAGAACGTATAGGGAGTCTTATTATTTCATGTCTGCCTGTCTTTCTGAGCTTACCCGCCTCTCTCTTTTCTACCTGATCTACTCATCTTTTAATTCTCAACTCAGATGTCACCCTGAAAAGATTTCCATCATTTTACTAGGCATAAATAGTCACTCACCCTATTTTTCCACTGTGGAACCTACTTACACTCTTAAAACTTTTGAGTATGCAATGTAGTCTGTAATAGTCCCTAACATTTTCCCCCGCTAATTTATGAGCCTTTGCAGTAGTCATTTTATGTCCCTAATACTTACAGTAGTGGGTCCATTCAATACGTTTGTTGATTAGATGGATGGAACATGGGCTGATACATGAACGAAAATCTGTTGTGCCCCAACAGTGTCATTATTTATATAGACTCACACTCGCAGCCAGTGTGATACATATGTTCTAGTATTTTCATACTGTGGTTGCAACTTGCCAACATACAGTCACTTGGAGAAGAAAGAGCTTCCATGCTCTTTTGTTACTTCTTCTTGCACTGCTTGGTAACTTTCACTCAGACACAAACATATCTCACACTGCCTTTGGGATAAGCTTGTGGACAGTCCAGGTAGGGGAGACTTTCTTGATCATTCAATGGCTTTTGAGAATAACTGCTCCTTTATAATCCACAAAAAGTCTTCCTCATTCTCCATGTTTTAGTCTGGTAAATGAGCTAGCTCTTGGGAAGATCTATCATCCAGGAGGGTTGCCCATATTTAGAGAAACAGGGAGCTTTTTAGATTTTAATAAAGACAAGGCTGCATCTAAAAGTGATGGGCCAGACCCATATACTGGCCATAAGCGCAGATATACTACAGGAAAGAATGCATACAAGGAGATTCTGGTGAGAGGAGAAAATTCCATAATCACCATATTATTAATATATATGTTTTTTTTTTCTTTTCTTCTCATTGGCTGACGTGTATCATCATGTTCAGAAACCCAGATACCAGTTAGTCTAGCATAGGGCTGCTTTACTCTGGTGCTTGCAAAGGAAAAAGAATGCAATGTTTGTAATTTTTTTCTACCTTAGAACATTTGTCAGCCAACTCTTCTTCACCTGTCCGTTGCCAAACTGCAAAAGGCTACATATATGCCTCAGGAAGTCAGGACCCCAAATCAAACTGAGATGTCAACCAAGAGTCAGGAATTAGGGCTCCATTTATTTAAACTGTTCATGTCTATGATGACTATAATTTCTATTTTGTCCAGGAGTGTCCTGATTAATACCCAGATCCAGAAAAAAATTTGATAATAGCACCCTCTTTCATTCTTAAAGTGTCCTGATTTTCATTACTATGTGGACACCCAATTTATAACATTTGTATGTGAAAAACTGATCTTAGATTTTAGATTCATTTGTAAAGATTCTTTTAAAATGAATTTGCTTTTCATTGTAGTATACTCTATTCATATTTTATTGCATAAGATCAGAAATTGGAACTCCAAAAATATGCCTCTCCTAGTCAAGGAAAAGATGACGATTGCATATTTGGTTCTCTTGCACTGTGTCTGACTCAGAATAGGTCATCGAATACATTCCCATTGCCACAAATTACTGCTCTCAGACTTGCCACAGCTGACAAATATAAGGAGATGTTTTGAAGGAAGGAAGGCAAGAAGGATTTGTTGAGTACCAAGTCTCAATATGCGGCAGGCATGTTAGCGTCCCTTACATCTGAAGTAGTAACATTCAATCAATGAGCTTTCTTTCATGTTTACTTCAAACAATATGTTGATTAATTCTTTTCCATTAATATATTTTTGAAGTATCCTAGGCATGAGTTATGATTTTGCTTCCTCATTTTTAGATGCCCTGATGCCTTTGTTCGAAGTCAGCACTATTATCAACTGCATGATAAATTGATCTCTTAGACACTTTTCCAGCCTCTGAAAAATCATCTGCTTCAAAATAGATCTCCATACGATCTGTGTATTGGACTGTAACACTCTATTCAGGTGTCATTAATAGATATCTTTTATCCACTGGTACACAAGACACAAAATCAATTCAATTTCCATCATTATCACCAGAATTATTTTCAGAAAACCAATTCTAAGATCAAGAAGATACCTCAGTGCTCTGCATCCTTGGGAGATGTGTATTGAACATTTGTTAGATGACCAATCTGTTCATTCGATTTAGATTATGGGCCATATGTTTTTCTTCAGACTGATTGTGTGGGTGCCATTCTGGAGGACCCTCTGTTATCCTCACTCAGAGAAGATAGATTAAAATATAGATCACAACTACCACATCCAGTTTTCTCCATGTCCTCTGCGGATTAATTTTCTATCAACTCCTCCCGAAACTTGTAAACATCTACTCTGAAAAAAACAGACTCTAGAAATCTCCATTGAATTAATCTTTGGTAGAGGCTGAAATATGTTTTATCATGGGAAATATCCTCCATCTGCCATGTCTGCTAAAAGTAGGGACTTAATGTAAACATTAATATTTCATCTTGCACACACGCATCCACACACACCCCACAATAAAAATATAAAAGTAATATTTGAAATGATATGTAAAAACAAGAACATAGAAAATAACTCATATAATAATAACTTAAAATTTTATTCATGTTAACAATACATCATTGAGCATTCTAACTCACATTAGTCACTCATCAGGCATTGAGGACACAGTATACATGTCACTTTGGTAAGCACCAAGGAATATAACAATATGGAAGTCATATTGCCTCTCCTCATTTCCCCCTCAATCCAGAGAGCAAACAACAGAAAATCATGGAGACTTTAACCTTTGCCCAAGGGAGCATATGTCTCTTGCCCAAAAAAAAAAAAAAAAAAAAAAGGGAAGGGATCTATCCTTTAAATAAAATATACAAGTTCACTCTTGGGGTGCCTGGGTGGCTCAGTCAGTTGAGCATCTGACTTCAGCTCATGTCATGATCTTACAGTTCATGAGTTCAAGCTCTGCATCTAGTTCTGTGCTGATAGCATGGAGCCTGGAGCCTGCTTCAGATTCTGGGTCTCCCTCTCTCTCTGTCCCTCCCCCACTAACACTCTGTCTCTCTCTCTCAAAAAAAAAAAAACATATATATATATGTGTGTGTGTGTGTGTGTGTGTGTGTGTGTACATATATTTACTCTTTTAATGACTTTATAGCTTATCATATTATAAAAATGCAAATCAAGGGGAGGAATAAGAACTTTCTGTTTGGACCTAACTAATAGCTATCTAAATAAATTTTAAAATGTATAAATAATTTCGAATAACTCTACAATAGCCATAAACTTCCTCTTTTTAAAGTTAACCATGGGCTCATTTCTCTTGTTCTGTTCTTTCTTCAAACACCATTTCCTGGTTTCAAAACCTAAGGAAAAGTACAAAACATTTGTTTCAATTATCAAAAATTTCTGGAAGAAGTCATTTTTGGATGAAATTATCTGGATAAAATGCCTACTTGGTTAAATCGTATATAAATTCATTACTCTTCAACACCTCAATGCTTTTTCTCCCCCTCATTTCTATTACAAAGGAAATATGGGTACAGAGTCACAAAAGAATTCTTTAGATTCTGTAGAATGTAATATTTTCTTCATGTGACTGCAAAAATCCTATATACATTGATTTTTATTACCATTATTTCTTTCAATGTTATATTTAAATTTCATATATTAAATTATTTGACATTTTTAATTTTGAGAAATGTTAGAGACTTAGTTCAGTGTGAAAAAACGTCAGGATTTTTATGATAAATATAACTACAGAACAGATAAGACTGAAAATAATACGTTATTTTTATTTGCATGTAATTCTTTTAATAATATTAGACAAATAGAAAACCATTTTTAATTAAACCTAATAGTATTTTTATAGTAAAAGTTGGGATAACTTATTCTTAAATCTTTAAAGCCAGTACAAACTAAAAACCATCTGCAGTTAGTGTTTAGATCCTAATATAGAATCTGGATACAGTGAACCAACTTGATCTATCTTGGCAGGATCCTTACCTGATACAAGTTTTTATATCACCACTTCCTCAAGGATCGAGGACTGGGCCTTACATTTAGTAGGCCCTTAATAAATTCTGAATGAACTGTGTCCAGTTTTATGCTCCATTAATAAAACTAAGACTTCTGGGATCAGACAGTACTTTATACTTTTGTGTCAACTGACTTCCCGTCTTGCAGAATCCCATTCCTCTTCTCTTCCCCTAGATCAGTACTTATGAAATTAACCACGTTAAATAAACACATTTAATATTTGATCCACATCAAAAAGCCCTTAAATATGCTTTGACGTGCAAGCAATAACACTCAGCGTCCTCTTTGGTCTTCAGTGTCCCCTCATTTGACGACTTTGTGGTTCTTGCCTGAAAGCAGTGAGAGAATCCGTTTTTTGTTTTAGCTTCTTATTTATCCATAAAGGAAGGCTTTCTTGAAGTTAAAAGACATATTCTAGAAAGTAGAAACATACCCACACACAAAATTAAAATTCAATTCTCACGTCTTTAGATGAAGAGATCCCCAGACCCAGAAATGAGTTTTGTGTCTCCTTAGTGAAGTGGTTCCAGACTCTAAATTACCATAAATCCAATCTTGCTTGTTGATGATATCAAGTTTCTTGAAAGTACTTTCTGTTGGGTTTGTTAAGAGTTACTTAATTTTCTTTTCTGGTATCAATCTAATTATAACCAACGAAAAGTTAAGCAATGTCAATATACTAGATTGTGTGGGTAGAATGCTCAAGTTTTAAGCTGCCTTCTCTTATTTAGAAAGCACGTCCAGAATTCTTTTACCTGACATGGAGACTAACCATAGGACCTCTGATTTTCTCCTACCTATTGAAATTCATAATGTAATCAATAGCCTCACTAAATCCAGGGGGTGCTGTACCCATAGAGCTTTATATCCGAGTAATATATGGATGTGCTTGTGGGCTTGTTTTTGCGTCTTCCCACAAACTAGCTGGGAGACTGAGAAACTTCATTAAAAAGACATTTGTCAGGATGCTAGAGGAAAAGGAAAATCCTCCACAGACTGTTTACCTAATTTCCAGCCAATACAAGATTACTCCCACCAGGAATCATTTATTGCTTTACTGGCCTAAGTGATGGGACTGTTCGCATCTCTTTTGGCTGATTGCTTTGCAATCTAGTTGCTTTCAGATGTGAGAAAAGCTATCTTAATATTCATACAGTACTTCAGTCTCACTTCGTTTCTTCCAACATTGATCCTACAATGTCCCGTGGGCAAAGTTTATCCTCTGCTTATTGAAACCCCAAATGTGTCAGAGTCACAAAAGCAAGGTGTTTGGGAAAAGGCTTGTGCACATTGGAGTCAGCCCGCCAAAATATTCACAATGGCTGCTTGTTTCATTTGCTTCTCTCCTGCCTCCCTTTACGGGAGACCACGGTCACTGGCCAGCAGATTTTAAATTTACCAATTTATGCTGAAAACAGAATATGTTGTGATTGGATTAATTCATCCATTGCTTGTTGGAAGTTTGACATCCCAACTTCAGCTCTGACTTGATACGAAAAGAATTTTTAAAATTCTGAACGTACAGTCTGTTAACAAGATTTGCGCTGTTTGCTCACAACTGTTTTGCAAATAAAATGATGGGATCTTGGGAAAGCTTTAGCAAGAGGAGTGTCTGGGATGCCAGAGAATGTCACAAGAGCGGAACTTGAAAGAAGCAAAATAAAATCTAAGCAATGTGGGAAACATGTTATTGTAGCCAACTGTCTCAGGTGGCTTCCTCAACGTCGTCCACTGATTAGAACTGCTTTCAGAAATAACTCTCTGAAGTGAATAAATGGAATATTAACTGTATTCTTCTATGTGTTTGCATATAAATTCAACTCCCAAATGTGTTCCTATAAACTGTCTACCTAATAGACATTCTAGAATTCAAAATCTAAAAACACTATTTGCAGTTCTACTAATGTACCAATAGAAAAAGGTATTACCTCTGGTGAAATGTCATTAATTAAATTTGGATGATAGCACAATTCTGGTTATTTCTGGCTCAGTTCTCTTCAATACTGCTTTTACAACTATTGCACCCCTACTGGAAAGCAGTGTTTGCAATAATGTAATGTTAAAGAAGCCTTCTTTCTTCCCTGCTGTGTTTGTAAGAAAAACTCAGAACAGGTATGTGTGTTGTGCCATAACTCCATTCTTTACTCCCTTCCTAATATCTCATTCCCAGACATCTGTTTTACACATACCACAAGGACTGCTCAAAACCCAGTTTTAAGACAAAATGTGCAGTCCCCTTGTAGAGTAATAATGATAATTTGACGCAAAGTCATGTCAGATGGATGGACCTCCTGCAGCATAAAAGAGGTGGGGGTCTGCCTCTCTTGGAGCTATGACCAGCACCCTTTCTGTTCTGAGATGTTACATTGAGACTCAAACCACCGCAGTATCTCCTGGGGACAATTTTACAAGAAGATTGGAAACAAAAAAGGGGGGGGGCAGACAATTTTTCAGAGAGGAATTGAATTTAGCTTCTTTAAAGAGTCTATTTTTGTGATAGATTCTTCTGACACATAGAAAATAACATTTTCTCACAAAGCATAATGGTATTAATATTCTCAGGCTTTCTTTGAAGTAGCCAAAATACCTCGTTCAATTGTTTGTATGTTTTAAAATATTTATTATTTTTGTCTGTTTTCTCTCATTATGCTTTCCTGCCGTATATCCACTAACACGCTGATATGCTTTCCCAACAAATAGGTCGTCATGGAGATGGAGGTTATTGGCCAGTTGATACTAATTTGATTGATAGAAGCACTCTCAATGGTAAGTCTATCAATTAGATTCTATCGGATTAGTTATATTAATTAAATGGTTAATTCTAGAGTGTCTGAGGCCATTTTTTTTTACTTACCGAAAGTGTTAAGAGTCCTAGACCTGGGGTTTTAGAGGGGATAATAGAAGTATGGAGTTATATATATATATACATATACATATACATAATATATAATATAATATATACATATTATACATATTATATATTATTACATACATATTATACATATATACATATTATACATAATATATAGAATAATATATAATATATACATATTATATATATAATATGAAGTTATTAGCAAACCTGTAGTACATTCTGCCAGGAGATCATGCCAATGAGAGTTGAGTGTACAAAACAGTAAGTTGAAAAGTTCAAACATGGAAAATTTTGTAAATGATTCAGGGTTGTTAATAATATAATATCTAGATTTTAAAGTGTTGTTTTTATTTCAAACGTTTCCAGGGGTACCTGAGTGGCTCAATCAGTTGAGTGACTTTGGCTCGGGTCATGATCGCATAAATCATGAGTTCAAGCCCCACATCAGGTTCACTGCTGTCAGCACAGAGTCTGCTTCAGATCCTCTGCTCCCCCATCCCTCTCCCACTCTCTCACTCTCATATTAAAAAAATAAAATAGTAAAATGCCTCCAAAAATTTAATATTATTAAATAAAGGTGATCTCTAAGGGAGATTGAACTGAAACCCACTCAGTTTCCTAGAACTTTTTGCTTGGATAATTTACTCTTCAGAATCCTCTAGCAACTAATTCCTAATTTTTCTTCACACTCTAATGATTAAACATTTGTTTCTGCTCATCCTAATGGACCACTCACATGCTCTAGGGTTGGCCAGACAGAAATAGTATCTAGAACTGCACAGAAGAAGCAGTTGGTGTTGGTGTTGGAGCTGTCTTCTGGAATCCTGTCCTCAGTTTTGCTAAAATAGAAACTTTGGGGGAATGGATTAATACTAGCCAAACTTCTAAGGGACTGATGTATAGATGATAAGTTCCTTTCAGAGGTTTTTAAAAATTTGTTCAGTTGCCATTGTTCGGTTTGGTTTGCTAGAAATATAGTTCATATATTCAAAACACAAATACAAAAACTTGTGTATTCATCAGCAAGGTTAAGATATAAAATATTTAACATATAATTGAAATCTGTTATACGTCTCTGCCTTATCACGTGCTTCTCTACCATTTCCTCCATTCCTCATTGATATAACCACTCTCCCAAATATGCTTTTTACTATATAGATATATATTCCTAAACATTATAATATTATTATACATGTTTATCACATTATAAAAATGGCATCATACGATATATATCTTGTTGCAACTTGCATTCATTTTTAATTTTGTTTTTAAGTTTTACCTATGTGTTTACAAACACTCCTTCATTTATCTTTACTACTGTATAGTATTTTATTTTATGAAAATAGCACAATATGTTTATACAACCATTTTAGCAGGTTTTCATGAGAAATCTGATTCGTGAATAGATAATATTCATTTGGGTGGTCTTCTATTTAAAAATACATATGGGTTGGGGCGCGTGGGTGGCTCAGTAGGTTAAGCTTCCGATTTTGGCTCAGGTCATGATCTCACAGCTTGTGAGTTGGAACCCTGCGTCGGGCTCTGTGCTGATGGCTCAGAGCCTGGAGCCTGCTTCAGATTCTGTCTCCCTCTCTCTCTGCCCCTCCCCCATTCATGCTCTGTCTCTCTCTCTCTCTCAAGAATAAATACACATTAAAATTTGTTTTAATGAAAATAAAAATCCATATGGGAAGCCAAATTGCAATCTAAAAGTTGCTTTTTGAGTGAGAAATTGGAAAAAGGGGTTCAGTTAAGTGATTATTTCCTATCATAGGCGATGAATACCTAGTACATCTTTTTTCTCAAAGAGGACATACGTGTCTGTGCAGTAGACCAGATGCTCCATTTAAAGACTCAGTATCCCCTCCTCTGTCCAGTGGGGGATTCAGGAACATATATTTACCTGTTGACTCTTCTTTTCTAATAAGCATACCTTCCTCTGTTATTAATGCACTTTACTTAACCAGATAAGCATAAGTTCTTACATTTAAACTTCCTAAATATATTCCAATCAGACCTAAGGTTATATCCAAAATGTTCTCTCCAGGTTGCTACAATCCTCATCACATCCCATTGTCTTGTACATACATCCTCTTCCCCCGTTAAGTAACATTATTGTCTCCTGTAGGTATTTGAGGTTTAGACACGTGCTATAGCTGGTACCTGGCTCTGGTATTTTCTAAGCTCTCAGATACACAAGGGACACTTTAGGGAGCTCACAACAGGAAGCTGAGAGGAGGGATGTGTTGGGACTGAAAACAGACCAAGGGCATGCTACTTCAATAGGTTTAGATAATGATGGTTCCCTTCCCAAAACTGTGCAAGTTTTATTAACTCATTCTTTTGCTTCGAATTTTATCTCAAGAGTCAACAATATGCCAAACACACTTCATGCATTTAAGCAGTCTGTTAGAAATGCTAAGCCTGACTCACTGTGTGCAGCGTGCTTACTATGAACTATGCACACAGATTGAAAACTAGACCCCCACGGGAGCAACAAACGAAGAGGGAGAATTACCCAGGTGGACAAGGCAGAGGAAGATGCTCCAGGAAGATGAAAGAGTGAGAAAATTCCCAGGGATGTGGGGGAGATTAAAAGAAGGTCATCGTTGTGTGAGGAAACAACGTTGTAGTGTTTTTTGCCCTGAGATAGGTTCTAGGTTTAGGGTCCATGCCAAGAATTAGCATTATCCACATTTTAGAGTCATCCTGCAGGGCTGATTTTCAGATTTTGTTTCTACGGAGAGTTTCCAATTGGAATTCATCCACTGCTAAGGGCATGACTATCTATACTGGCACAGGATGGTGTTTTTTGAAGAGACAGAGTGCCAAGAAATTAAGAGAGAGTCAGAAGGGTTAATTGAGAAGGAACGGTTGTCCCTTCACCATTTCTACCCTCTACTAAGCAGTGGTCATGCATGTGAAAGGTGGAGCAAGTGTAAACCACAAACATAGAACCATGCCTTCTCTTAAACTGCATGTCCTAAAGAAGTCTAATTTTGGATAGAATTTCAGGTTTAGCAAGTGAAAATACAGGAGGCCACTAAATTTTGAATCATTTCTAATTGCCTAGAAATATGAGATGAAGGAAAATATTGCAAGGAATTTCCATTTCAAGGTACATATGCATCCCAAGGTGCACATGTCTAGGCAACTACAAATAATTGAAATTTGACTGAGCCTTCTGTATTACTAAATATAGCAGTCCTAATTTCAGATCAAGTTTAAAAGTTTGGTATTGACTATTTGAATTTCCCCTTGCAAATAAAGTTAGGTTTCAGAAAAGAAACCCCAGACCAAATTTGATGCTAACAAGTTAAGTCAACAAGAACTTTTCACAGGAGTCAGACCTCGGATGAAGAGAATGACAGTAATTGAGGAGAATGCATGTTATTGTATCTTTCTTTCTTTCTTTCTTTCTTTCTTTCTTTCTTTCTTTCTTTCTTTCTTTCTTTTTACCATTTTTAGATTCCTAGTCAGAAAAATAATTGCAATTAAATTTAGTCTGATATACATTATCTCACTAGAGAAAGTCGTGAAGGTAAAATAGAGGAACAATAGCCAGTGACTTTGAACCAGTGTAGATAGATCATCGCCCATCACCCCTTCTCAATTTTCTGCATCACTTAATGATGTTTTAGGTATTTCATGTTAAATGAGTGGGATGAACAAAGCACCTGAATCATTTCTAGAAACTTTACTAGAATAACAAATTATTACAGACTATTTGATTGAATTGATAACCTCTTAGAGACATGGATGGTGGAGGGCAAACTCAATCTGTTTCCCATTCTATTTTGCTAACTGATAAATGATGGTAAATATGTAATTTGACTTTAGCTTAGGTTATTACAAGCAAATCAGCAAAGGCATCTGAAAAACCCTACCTTTCTAATTAAAGTTCTACTAATGTCTTGTGCCTTGAGAAGGGCTATAATTTCTAGTTGGATGCACAAATGAAACCTTGACTGATAAAACTCCAAACCCACCCGACCTAGGCTGAATCAACAAAAACATTTTAAAAATCTGAGTTTTTGAACCTCGTATAGAAGGAAATTTTCATACATCTCCTCTTAGCATGACAGAATTATAGAGTTTTCCTATCTCTCCCTACACTTCCTGTATTCATCCTTCAAAGAATTATAATAGAATAATGGCTTATTCTCAGGACACTCAAGCTGGTTGCAAATAAATTTAGACCTCACTAATCACTTACTTTCTCTTGCAGCATGCCAGTCTTTTAAAAATGCACTCTTGGAATTCAAACAAAGGAAAACAAAGCTATAGTTCATGTTTACTCTTATAGTTAGAAGCCCTTAATTAAATTGAGGAAACCGAAAAGACTTCCTAAATTATTTTCTGATGACAGGTAGAATCAAAGCTAATATGTACTGATACGGTAATATTTTACTTTTATGTTGTATTCAATCTTATAGTCCACATTCTTAAAAGCAGGAAAATCTTCAACTTCTGGAAATGTGATTTTGTAGTTTATATTTGTATGAATAACAACAACAGTGAAAATCACTTCAATTCAATCCTGGTGTTCTCGTTGGGAAAGATAAATCACCAATTTCTTTTTGTTGGTGGCTCTTCATATAATTTATAAAATTAGTAATTTTAGTTAAGCCATCTACAGTCCCTACAAATATGTGGATGTATTGACCTCAACCTTTAAAAACCAAATTAAGTTTGATAGGTTGGTGCTTTGTTGAAATATTACTAAAAATCAATATTATATTTAAATATTCAGAATCATATTAGGTCTTCTGTAAAACATGACTTACACTGTGTGTTTGGGAGAAAAGGTCATGATTTGACCCCTACTCTTAAAAACTTTTGTTTTATTATTTTCAGAACACAGTAAGATTTTAACTAATTTAAATAAAATATACATAAAAGCTCTTCCATATGTGCATGAAATGATCAGTGTGAGGTTGGTGAGCTATTGTAAGCACTCAACAGAGACACCTTAATGCCAAAGGAAAGGTCCAGAAATAAAACTTTACATCATTCATAGAAAGTAATTGGAGTGGTCCAGGGTCTCAAATTTTGGTCTATAAGAGGCTCTGCCTACCTGCCATCCAACAGTTATCTACTAAATGATTTTAAAGATCCCAGACTAATCCCAACTCCCAGGTTTTGGAACGACTTTGCCAAGGATTAGTACAGTGTGAATCAAGCACTTAAACTCGTGGTTTTAGTTTTTCATCCGAACATAGAAAATGTTAAGCTAGATTAGGATTCTTCTAACTCACAACTATTGCCATTTGAGACTGGATAATTTTGTTGTGGGGCTTGTCCTATGCATCCCTGGCCTTTACGCACTACATGTCAGAAGTATTTCCCCTCTACCATATTTTAAGAACCAAAAATGCCTCTAGTCTTTGCCAAATTTTCCCTTAGGGAGCAAAGTTTCCTCAGTTAAAAACCACTGATCTAGATCACCATTCCCCAAAGATTGTTCCAAGATAAATGGGCCCCATGAGAAGCTCTGAGATAAAGTGGTCCATGGTCAAATAAGTATTGGGAACTTTGGTCGGCCACTCACTTCTCTTTGCCAGGTTCTCCCCTTCTACTTGAACAGTAGAGGTGTTGCTCTTGAGAAAGCATCTCTGCTGACTCTATACTCTTGGTTTGGTGACCTTGTCCACTCCCGTCTATGTGCCAGCTCCCAAATTTATATTTCTAACACAGACCGTCTACTACCTCTTTATAATTTATCATAAGATCTCAACCCTGACATAGTCAAGACTGAGCTCTTGTTTTCCTTTCCTTGGTCTTTCACCCTCTCCCTCATCTCAGACATAGGACAATCACTTAAGTCTAAACATGCCTGACACTTCCTCTTTTCCTCCCCCATGTGCAATCTACTTTGATTATTTACCCTCAGGTTGTATTTTGCATCTGTCTGCCTTGCCTGACTGCCATGGCCACCATTTCAGTTGAAGCTATCACTCTTTCTCACCTGGAGAATGTTAATATCTTCTTAGCTGCTCTCTGTTTCCACCACCTTTACCCTCCTGAAAGCCCTTAAATGATCTGTGATTGTTCTAAGGATAACTGAATGTGACCTACAAGGCTCTTGAATGAACTGGGTCTTGTTTCTCTTTCCAGTCTCGTTTTGCGCCGTTTCCCTTTTGCTCCCAATGTTCCAGACACATGATCTTCTTTCAGTTTCCTTGTAAAGAAATAGGAGCTAACTCCTAGGATACTCCGTGATTCCGCCTCAATGTTACTTCTGTAATGAGGTCTTTCAGGACCCCCCTCCTCCTCCAAGGACTATTATGTACTCATATTGCATCTTCCTTTTGAACTCTACTTTTTAAAAATACCAATTATAGCTTTAGTTTTATATTTATTTACTTCCTGATCTGTTTAATACATCTTTTCCAGTAAGTTGTAACCTCCATGAGGTCAGTAAGCATGCCTCTTTGAGGAGTGCATGAGGCAGGGGAGCAATCACAATATTCTAATTTGATACTTATCTAGTTGTGTTCTTGAGAGGAGGCAAGGCTAGGATCCTCCTACTAGGACGCGCCCCGCCCCCCACCAACAATACTCTAATTTGGAAACTGTTCTCAGAGCACACAATATATAAGAAGACAATGACATGCAAATTATTATGAAGCAATAGAAATATGGCCCTATAAATACTTTCTAATGTTTTGATAGCCTGGCTATTGCTCCCTCTCTGTTCTTCCAGAAAAATAACTCGGAAACGGAGTTTTCATGACCTCCCTCTAAGAGCTATGTGTTGATCCCAGGTGAGAAATGACCCAGAGAAGATACATATTTCAGGAATGGAAAAGATAGGCCATTTAATAAATATTGATTTTTTTTCTTCTCTGTTGTACCTAGTTGGGAAGGCCTAAGGCTACATCAGAACTGTATGTACCTCTTATAGTTTTCTTTTTGCCTGCTTGAATCCTTTCATGAATTTTCTCTGCCCATCACAATCCCCCCGGCTTTAACTGAGGTATAATATACATATAACACTGCATAAATTTAAGATGTACAATGTGTTAGTTTGCTATACTTATAGATTGTAAAACAATCACCACCATAGCATTAGCTGACACCCCCATCACATCACACAATTACCATTTATTTTTTGTAATGAGAAAATTTAAGATTTATAATCTATGCAACTTTCAAGTATATAGTACAGTATGTTAACCATAATCACCATGATGTACATTGTCACCCCAGAATGTATTCATCTGATAACTGGGAACTTATACCTTTTGAACATCTCCCCATTTCCCCCAACCCCCAGTCTTGGTAGCCACCACTCTACTACTCTCTGTTTAGGTTCAGCTTTTTCGGATTCCACATACAAGTGACTTCTTTCATTAGCATAATGCCCTCAAAGTCCATCCATGTTTAGATCACAGCATCATATCCCCAGCACCTAACTGGATCTTCAGTACATTTTTCTGGAATAATCAGGTATATTCTTTACCATGCCTCCCCTATCTCCCCTAGCAATTCACAGTTCACATTAGCATGTTCAAAATTCTAAGATTTGAGAAAAGAAATATGTTTTCCAACTTAATTGACCAAGCAACTTCCTCCCTACCCCATAATGCTGATTAATATTTCATTTTAGGGAACATTGGGCTAGATTATCTGTAAAATTTCTTCCAGCTGATTGACTATATAGCACTTTATTTCAGGGGGAGATGCTTTGAAATATTCAATGCCATAGGAATTTCTTTTCAAATTCAAAAACCTGTAAAATTATTGAAACATATGTTGAGCTCAATATGTTCTAATAACAAAACCGTTATCAGGGAAGACTGCAATTGTAGGAAAGAAGTCCAGTCCCCAAGCAATCATTGGATCTGTTCTCTCCCAAGTACTATAAAAATTAAAGACATTATTATTTCATGAAACCAATTTTCCAATTATTACTTGAGATTTCAGGCCCATAAGATTATGAAATATATATTTATTTTTATTAAATGTAGTAGAAAAAGGATGAAACTTTTTACGGTAATCGAACAGCATGAAAATAAAAAGCAGATGGAATGCCCACATGACTTTTCAAAATTTAATTCTCACCAATTTTAATGAAACATATCTAGGTCTTTGAGTACTCAGATACTAGATACCCAAGCCATTATCGTAACACCAGGAACAGATACATTAGGACACTATATTTTTCTTTAATTTGGAAAGATCGCATAGAACGAGTTACATGGAACCACATTATGATGTCTGCTGAGTGCCAACCCTGTGCCAGGGTCTGTGGCCAGTATGTTGCGGCCGTTATCTCATGAAATGATCACAGTGTCCTGAAGGATATTTGCAAATCTCTGAATTACATCATGTAGCTTCCCCTACCTAGCCCAAAAGGTAGTAAATGTCATCTTGCCTCTTCCGGAGTCAGGCTGGCTTTCAGAACTCTTAACTGTAGTGATCTCGATTGGTGAGCTCTAAATTTTTTTCCTAATTTGGATCAGTCTTTCGATGTGTTCAGATCTATGGTTGATTGTCATTGCTTGCAGATTGTTATTGTGAATTCTGCTGGAATTTCTTTTTAACCAGCAAAATCAAAACCTGTAATGCTTTTATGGTCATTTGTGGACATGTACAGAGCAGCCAAAACTTTGAGTAGCCCAATGCTCATGACCTCAGCTGAAATGAACAAGGTGACTCTCTGCCTTATTGTTTCAACTCTCACCGTGTAAACAATGTATGTAGTACATGTAGTGCCAATTTTTTACATTTTTGTGGGGTCTTTAGTGGTGGTTTCGGTGTTTAAAGTGGCCTTACATGTAGTGCTGAAGTGCTGTTTACTGTTCCTACAAGCGAAAGGCTGTGTGCTGTACCGTATGGAGAAAATGTGTGTGTTAATAAGCTTCACTCAAGCATGAGTTATAATATTGTTGACTGAGAGTTCAATGTCAAAGAATGAACAGTGTGTATTAAATAAAATGTCTTTAAACAGAAACATATATAAAACAAGGTTATGTATTGACTGATAAAAATGTTGTAACCAGAGGCTCCCAGGAACCTAACGCTGCATTGCCTCCAGCACCAATACTTGGTTTTCCTTCATTCAGTGTTTACAGCAACTATATAGTACAAATCATAGCAAATAATGAGGGTCAACGACATCAGAAAATTCCATTCCACTTGACTTTCTTAACTGCCCATTTGATGTCAAATATTCTGATTGTTCAGCCTGTGAATTGAGATTGGGAAATTAATGAAAGACCTTGAATATCAAGTTTCAAACTGATGGGAACTTTTATGAGGACTTCATAAAGGCCCGGAATCAAAGATTTATAAGGGGAGTTCTCGTGATCCCTAACTCTCTAAGGCAAATGGCATCGATATAATCTCACTAACGTACAGCAGAGTCCAGAGTCATTACTTTCTGACTTGAAACATGATGTCTCTCTGGGTGAGGAGGAAAAAGAAATTAGTAGAAATTTGAAAAATTCTAGTTTACAGGGTTTTAAAAATGTTCATTAGGCATACTGCTCTGTATGACTGAAACTAAGTTTGTCAGAAATGGTGAACAGTTAAATTTAAGTCATGCTAATAAATATCCATGATATCTCCAACTATCTTCATTGTAAGCTCTCACATAAAAGGTTAATTTATTCCAATCAACTAATTTATTAAGCACAGAAAGGGCATATTGAGATACTACTGTAAAATGACTTTTTAAATTGTAAGTAAAACTATGATACAGAAGTTCTGACCTTTTATTACTTGCCTCATTCCTTTGTAGTAAATGTAAAAATTACTTCAAGGAAATCTTACTTCTTTCACTAAGAGAATATTTAACAGAAAGTGCTATTTAAACATTTATGATGAGCTCCTCCCCTGAGATTCAAGTTATATCAGAAGTGCTTAATATTTTTCCAATAACAATGACTCAGCAATAATTTAAATTTAGGTGACTATTGTTTCAAAAAAAACAACGATTCTTAGATAACTTGTCAAAAGATAGTGTTTTGATTTTGATCTTGATTTATTCCCTGTCAGGTGCTGAGATGATTATTTTGTGTGTATTTTCTCTAATTCTGACAACATCTGTAAAAAATAAGTATTCTTATTTCCATTTTATAGACAAAGGCACTGAGGGTGTAAAGCCCTAAATATTTCACTCAGGAGGTATAGAAAGCTAACATAGCTTGTTAAGAAGCACATTCAAACTTAGATCTAGGAAAATATCCAAACTCATTGCTTTCTATGACTTTTAAAATTAATTTGTAAGTATATATTATAAATGTTTTTATTTATTTTTGAGAGAGAGACAGAGCACAAGAGGGGAGTGGCAGAGAGAGAGGGAGACAGAGAATCTGAAGCAAGTTCCAGGCTCTGAGCTGTCAGCACAGAGCCCAGCTCAGGGCTCGAACCCATGGACTATGAGATCATGACCTGAGCCAAAGTCGGATGAATGCTTAACCAACTGAGCCACCCAGGCACCCCTATATGTACATATTTTAAACGTTTATTTATATTTTAGAAGAGAGAGAGAGAGAGAGTGAATGAGGTAGGGAGGGGCAGAGAATAGGGGACAAAGATATAAAGCAGACTCTGTGCTGACAGCAGAGAGCCCAATGCAGGGCTCAAATTCATGAATGGTGAGATCCTGACCTGAGCTGAAGTCAGACAACTAAACCAACTGAGCCACCCAGGTGCCCCTCTTTTTTTTTTTTTTCTTTTTAATGTTTATTTTTGAGAGAGAGAGAGGGAGAGAGAGTGGGGGAGGGGCAGAGAGAGTGGGGGACAGAGGATCCAAAGCTGGTTCTGTGCTGAAGCAGAGCCCGATGTGGGGATCAAACTCACAAATCGTGAGATCATGACCTGACCCAAAGTCAGATACTTAACCAACGGAGCCACTCAGGCACCTCTTTAAATTAATTTATTAATAAAATAAGCTAATGTTTACTTTTTAGAAAGTTGTGACTTCTAATGAATAACATGATGTAGAACATAATATTTCTAATTGATCACTGGATATTTAAAGAAAGCAATTTAAAGTATCGTGAGCCATTCTCCTTTACATAAGCAAATTATTTTTATTTTTTTAACATTTTTATTTATTTTTGAGACATAGAGACAGAGTGTGAGCAGGAGGAGGGCAGAGAGAGAGGGAGACACAGAATCTGAAGCAGGCTCCAGGCTCTGAGCTGTCAGCACAGAGCCCGATGCGGGGCTCGAACTCACAGAGTGCAAGATCATTACCTGAGCCGAAGTCGGCCGCTTAACCGACTGAGCCACCCAGGCGCCCCAAGCAAATTATTATTAAAAATGTCTTATTAGTCTGTTATTTTCACCTAAATATTGTCTACCATGAAGTACTACTGCAAGACAGGAGAACATGCATATCAGGATATTATAACACTCTTTCTAACCAAGTGACAGCTTTTAAGTGGGATTCATGCACTTTTAATAGGTTGAAAATTAAATATAAAGTTAGAGCTTTATAGAAAGCCTTCCAAAAAAATAAAAATAAATTGTAAGTGACTAGAGTCAAATAGTTTGTCTTTCACACCATCAAATAAATAGTATTTTCTCACAAACCACAGCCTCCTGTAGTTTCATAACCCTGGAATTCTCACAGTACAAAGTAGCCTTTCTCCTCTCCTCACTTTCTACTCAATATGACAGGTTAATTCTTTAAAAAACATGAGAAATAATTCACATATTTCAAATTCACCCTCTGAAAGTGCACCAGGTCAGTGGTTTTTAGTTACACACAAGGTGGTGCCGCCAGCACCACTATCTAATTCCAGAACATTGTCACCATCCCCAAGGGAGACCCCGTACCCATTTGCCGTCCTTCCCCATTCCCTCGCTCCTCCCATCTCCTGGCAAGCACGAATCTCCATTCTGTCTCTACAGATTTGCCTATTCTGGATATTTTGTATAAGTGGAATCATACAATACTGACCTTTTGTGTCTGACTTCTTTCCCTTAGAATAACGTTTTCAAGGTACATGCACATCATAGCATCTATCAGTTCCTCATTCGTTTTTATGGCTGGGTAATATTCCATTGCATGGAAGCACCACATTCTGTTTATCCATTCTTCAGCCAATAGGCATTTGGGTTGTTTCCACGTTGGGCTATTCTAAATAATGTTGCTGTCAATGTTTCTGTAGAAGATTTTGGGTGGACATGTATTTAATTTTCTTGGGGAGATAACGTAGATCTTTCCTCTCATTTTTCATTGCTTTCTTTCCCCAGCTTCAAGAATGCCCAGAACAATAGGAACTTTCACATCCCTAACAGCTTGATACACATCGAGCTGTCACAAGCCCTAAATCTGATCTCCATTTGCCTGTCTTTTCCCAGAGCCACCCATTGGCCAGATGCACCCCCCACATGGCAGTGTCACTCCTCAAAAGAACAGCAACCTGCTTCTAATCATTGTGGTCACCGTTGGCGTCATCACAGTGCTGGTGGTAGTGATCGTGGCTGTGATTTGCACCCGGCGCTCTTCAGCCCAGCAGAGAAAGTAGGTAACAGCTGGTTCCCAAGAGGAGAGAGGTCACTGTTTGACCTATCACCTCCTTGAGTTATGTTTTTGAGAAGTCTCTTCCTGTGTTCTTCTTCATAATTTACCGCATACTCCTTATCCTCTGACCTGAGCAAAACCTTGCCTTTGGTTGCATTTGGTTCAGACCCATAACTTGAGTGAGTGAGGGTTAGACTTGCAGACTTAATAATAGAATCCACCTGGAGACCCACTCGGCATTTCTGCTTGACTTTACTTCTCTGATCCAGATCCTTCCTTTCAGATGAGGGCACGTGTTCTTTCAGCAACATTTAGAAAATGGATGTCACCATGTCCCAATTCATGGCCCTCTCTGCAATTATGTATAAAATGTTGGAGATGTGTGTTCCTTTAAAAGTATTTATCAATTCTGGCAAGGAGGCCTGTAGGCATTTAACCAATGCTTGTTGCATGAATGATTACCGAACTCAATGTAGTTGTAATACCGTGGAGTATTTAGTTTGGAGATAGTACTTAGGAGAGAGGAGAGATCCTAGAAATTCACAATGTTCAGATTTCCTAACTGTGGTTGATTCTCAGAAATTCAGTGTTTTGAGGGGTTGAAAAAATTTTCCATATTATGCAATTCTAGGTTATAGCCCATGCAGAGGATGATACATCAAAGTCAAAGTTTAGAAAGGAAAGATGGTTTTAATTCAGTTTATCCCCTTCCAGCAACATCCATAACCAGCATATTAACCTTGTGACGGCAGGTTGTGGGAATCAGCAATAATCTCCTGGTTATTCTCTGCCTGTCTAGCACTTTTCAGATCTGCCCTGATACGTCCCTTTCAGCTGTACTCTCTCACCGAATTGGCTCTAATAAGATCTTCCCTTGATTTTTTTTTTTTTCCCTTTGGCCTCAGGCATAGTGCCGGCTCTGAAAGCCTGAGGCATTGGGCCTATAGGTGGCTGATTTGACAACTGTATGCTACACACGGTGTCAGAGAAAGATTCTCTAGCAAATCACTGTTTCTCTTCCCTTGCTAATACCTTAGTTTCTCTTTTTAAAAATCCTGTCACCCATTCATTGATCTGTATTGTATCTTCCAACCTTTTGTAGTGAGGTATTTAGAAATAGGAGATAGGAAGATGTACAAGCTAGAGAAAGTGACATAGGAGTGCAGATGCAGTCTTTGTATTTAATTTATTTCTGATGCAGGACAAATTTTGTATTTGGCTGCATGCATGAGACTGGGCTGTCTTCGAACTGGTAATGTGCTAATCCATCATTAATCCAAATCCAAAGAAGAATCCATCCTTCTTTTAACAAGAAGCCGGGAAGACTGGGCATAACTTACTCTCATGTGTGAGCATTCTGGGAAATCATAATTACACAGAACTTCCAGCGTGCTGGCCAATTGGTGAGGCTCTGGAGAAAAAAGAACTGTAATGGAGTAAGGCATTGGAGAGTCTCTTGGTGGAATAATCCCAGGAAAAGGGTTGTGCGGACCTAGAACGGGAGAACATCTATGTGGCACATCTCTGAAGTAGAGCTGAGAAAGAGTCACGTAAAGGAAAGTGGGGGAGGCACCCAAACCAAGCTTGGCCTATTTCATGGTAGTTTCGAAAACATGGATGTGTTCACTAAACTAAGTTTAATTATCAGAACCATCTGTAGCGGGGTGTTTTGTCTTTTCATTTTCATCCTTTTGAGAAGAATATTGGAGGATTATATCAACCTGAAGAATTGGATCCCTGGGCCCATTTGGTTTCCTCACAGAGAAAATGCCAGTCTTCTCCATGTGCAAAAGTGGCATTTCATGCTATTTTGAGAAACTCTTAAATTGTCTTAAATCCCACGCTAAGCACTTGTTAAGAGCTTGAAGGTTTTATTTAGAAAGAGTAGAGGCTGAGCCCTGGATAGGACTCATTTTTAAAATTAAGAGATGAATGAAGGAATAAATCACTCCATGAATGACTGAAAACCAAAGAAAGTGAATTTATAGCTCCTGGCCTACTGCCACTTTGGTTTTGCCTCAGCCTTCACTCGAAATCTCTTAATGTTTACTTGGCATATTTTCACAATTTTGCCTCATCTCTCTTTCTCCTGTAACAGAACCATTGGCGTTCGTCCCGGCCTCTTTGTTTGTATATGGTAACAGAGAAAACATGAAAAAGAAAAGTTTCTCCTTCAGGACATTCCTGAGTTTTCACTTAACTTTTTTGATTTCACTGAGGATCCTTTCTTCCGATACCACCATCCCTGAGACTTTTCGAACAAATTAAGTGGTGCAGATGAAAGCAAAATCAATTCCAATCTAAACCAGAAATAATGTCCCTTACAGAACTCTCGGAAAAATGAGAGTTTCATGTAATTAATAAAGTGAAATAGGAAACACATTCATGGGCTGCCGCCATAGCTCTCTATCTGCTGGCGCTGGAGACTGTGAATTGTCTTTGTGTTTTTTGGGGGCTCCTGAATTACATCCAATGGATTTGAAACATACTTACTTGCACTGTTGGTAATACATCATTCAAGTTAATATCCTTACAGTTTATTGTATGGTTTACCATATCATATATTTATTTCATAATGAGGTCGTTATCTGATTGATTCACATTCTAGTTGGTAACATTTTGTTTTCACGATATAAAATAACTAACAGAAGATAAAACCCAAGTTCTACTTCTGATTCCCCACTTCTTGAATTAAGTTGGTGGTGTTTAATGAAACCTAATCCCTGAATGTCAGTTTCTTCAAATGAGAAACAGGGCTAAATACATTCTATCATATTCTCCAGCTCAGAACACTGAAATTCCCCATGGAATACCATCACATTATAGAATCGCATGGTAACATTTGGCATCGAATTAATATGAAATAATAACTTTGCATTTCTTTTTTAGTTATTAATTTAAAATTGCTTCCTGCTTTGAAGAGACTCCTCTTACACATTGTGAATTAGTGAAATTATAATAGAATATCCTAGGATGGAAAAAAAATGTGTTCGTGAAAGCTTAAATTAATGAGTAGTGGGTGAGGGGTTTTGTGCCTTTTAATAAAATAATAACATTATCCTGGCCGAGCTATAGAATATGGATTATGGAAAGTTAGAATGTATCTGTAGATACTAAAGACAAAAGATTTGACATTGAGAATATCCTGGAAATTCAGGACACGTGGTTGTCACCTTTTGAAGGCAGTTACTTGGGTAGATTTGACAAGCATATGGCAACTTTTAAATATTAGTCCACATTCTTGACAAAAATAATCATTTTCAGTGCTGACAATCAAATGTTTAAACTCTTAAATGAAATCTCCTCTACTGTAGCATAGGTTGCATTCACTGATTTTTTAATTTTTAACATTTTAATTATTTTTCCCTGTTCCACAGAGGCAACTCCTTAGGTCTTCAATATATTAAATTCCACCACAGAAATGCAGGCTTATTTGAGTATCTAAAACACATTTTTCCCTGGGTTTCAAATACAAGTTTTTTATTTTGCTTTTCATTGCAGTTGGTAGGATGAAAATAATCAATATAGAGAATTAAGAAGCGGGAAACCTTTGGGAAAGATTTAGATAGGAGAAGTAGGGCAGGTACTTATACTTCCTAACATATTTTTCCTGGTGAACTTGAATCTTTTTTCACACTCCCTCCAGGTCTTCTTCCTTTCTGAAGCCTTTTGTAAATCCCCGGTGGGGCAAAGTATCCTTGCCTCAACCTTCCGTCAGATCTCAGGCACGCACCTATCTGACCACAAGAATTGGTATAGAGCTATTTTTCTGCCTCCTGTGAGCAACTTGAACAGAGGATGCCTAACCAGAGAAAGGGACTTAATTATTTATTACAGTGTGACAAAAGAATCTGTGAAATGACAGTAGTATTGCAAAACTTCAAAGGGCACAGTCTTGAATAAAATGGATACTAAACCAGTGTTGGCTTTTACCCCTTCATGTCCTAAGCATACTGATTAAAAGCCATTGAGGAAACAAACTTCTCTTATGGTAATAGGTTATGCGCAAAGTAAGAAACAGAGAGGCCAATAAAAAAATCAGAGAATCTTGCAAAAAAAAAAAAAATACTTCCAAGTTGATAATGAAAAATTCTTATTATTTAATTCAAGTAATTATATGTGTTCAGTATGTGATCTCCATTATACAAAGTAACAGATCTGACTAATGTTAACTCTTGAGCTAAAGGTCTTCCTGCAATTCCCCACTGACTTCCCGATACTATTAAAAATGTTTCTGTTGGAGGCAAGGCCTCCTGCCATTTGGTCCCTCCACTTTTTCAGCTTTAGCAACTGCCATAACCCACTGCCTGCTCATGGCTCCCACAATGCAGAAGTTCACAGTAGCTGTGCCATTTTCCATTCATTTATTAAGCTCCCAGTGTCTCGCCTATCTTTGCATTTCTAGCACTTAGCACATTTCTCGGCACAGACTCAGTATTCTGTAAATGTTCACTGAATAAATCAATGAATACATGTTGCAAGACCATGGATGATGTCGATAAGTGAAAGAAACAGAATTTGCTCCAGTCTCACTGGAGGAAACCAATTCGCACACGGGGAGCATCTGGCCGGCTCAGTAAAATGGACAGTCATCAATGTAAGGTGAGCCGTAAAGAAAGAGACAGGGAAATGATTTAGGTATGCTGAGATGACCCTCACCTAGCATGGCCAGGAAGGCTTCCTGAAGAAGAGAGGCTTGAAGAAAATCTTGAAGAGTCAGTAGTTTGCAATTAAATAGGCTTGTGAAGGCATTTGAGGCAAAGGTACAATGAGAGAGAGAGAGAGAGAGGGAGAGGGAGATGGAGAGAGAGAACAAAAACACCAACCCTTGATTATGCTGTGAAAACTCTCCCGCAGTATGAGAAAGAGACGGCAGAGAGCCTTACAAGATTGCTTGCTTTGCCTTTATTCAATAATCCATGGGGCGGGAAGAAACCCTCACCTCCTATGGCTATTTTTAGAAGCTGGAAGATTACTGGTACCTGTGAGAGAAGGTGCTAGTAGGGAGGGATAAACATGTGACGTATTCTATATTAATGCCAAAACTAGGTTTAAAATAAAAACAAACAAAACCAAATTCACTAAAGCGATGTTTCTCAAACTTGAGTTGCATCTGATTTCCCTCGAGAGCTACTAAGACACAGACTGCTGGGCCTCCCCCTCTCCCGCCCACCTGCACCCTCTCACCCTCCCCCACCTGCAAGTTTCTGAACGACGGCGGAGCCTGAGAACATGCGTTTCTAACAGGTTTCCAAGTGAAGCTGATGCTGCAGGTCCAAGGACCACGCCGCAGGACCACTGTATAGGTTCATCCGCATACATTTTGAGAATTCCAGTGAGACGGAGAATCTAGGGGACCACAGTGGGTAGCAGCCACTGTGTCAGAGAACGAGCAGATGGACAGAAGGCTGAGATGACAACTGTTCCTGCAGATTTTAAGACAAATCTCAGACAATTTAGTTATGGGCAGATGTCAGTTTTATTACAAACCTGCTGCACCAGGTGGCTTGGCTACTACCACCCACAGGGAAGGGAGGCCTCTCCAAGGTCAAAGATTTCTTTCTCGATAAGAGACATTATAGAAAACAAAAGTAGTTAGCAGATGGTCTTTCATAGAATATATACAAAAAGGAAATAAAGTATGTTTAGCCTTTAGATTCTTTAAATTTTTTTAAATGTTTACTTATTTATTTTTTTGACAGAGAAAGAGAGGGGGAGAGGGAGAGAAAGAGAGAGAGAGAGAGAAATCACAAGTGGGAGAGGGGCAGAGAGAGAGGGAGACAGAGAATCCCAAGCAGTCTCCATGCTGTCAGTGCACAGCCCACCTCGGGGCTCTAACTCACCAACTGTGAGTTTGCGAGCTAAGCCAAAATCAAGAATCAGACACTTAACCGACTGAGCCACCCAGGCGCCCCTAGAGTCTTTAAATTCTTGGCTGACAGCTAAGTGGATGAGTAGTTTCTCAGAAAATGTCTTAATCTAATGAAAATCCATCAAAAATGTGTATGCATTTGATCAAGAATGATAATTTTTTCCCAGTTGGAGGTTATAAATCACACTACACAGAAAAGCTGTACCTCCCTCAATCAGGCTTGGAATTTTTTTTTAATAAAATAAATTTGGGGATGCTTGGTACTGAGATTATGTATGTAAGCAAGAGGAAACCAGAATTCATAACTTATTATTATTTTAAAAAATGATTTGACACATTTCCCTCCCCCATCTATTTAAATATTGAGTTATTATGAAAAAGTTGACCATCTTATCCTGGATTTGGGATACTCTGTACTGATACTTCTCTGTATTCAGTCTTATAGGCGCTGGGATTAAAAAGTTGTTCAGCATTTTGATTTGTTAGAAAGATAACAGGGTGAAATCTCCAAGTTTGAAAATGACATTAAATTGTTCTAAGAAGTTACCAGGGGTAGATTACATAGCAGAGCTGTGTGTGATTTGCAGACTAGTTCCTGTGGGCAGGTGAAATATAAGAAAATGAATTCAGGGAATGGATGGTTAGCAGAGAGTTATTATCTTAGATACAAGAAAATGATCTAAAGGTTATTACAGACCATTGTCAGAGTCAGTGCGGGACTGCTGCCAAGAAATCAGCAAAAGGCACGTAGCTGTAGGGAAAATATGAGAACAGAAAATACTGCATTATTTCTCTACTAAATTACTCGATAAATATTAAGTCTGGCATTCTTTGCCTCCTATCCTTATCTGCACGCTTCAAAAAAGACAAAAATATATTAAAGAAAATTCATCGCATCACATCACTAAACATGTATTAATTGACTAATGCAAAGGTTATTTTCAGCATTGGGAAATGAAGCTACTCTCTGTGGCCTTGTACAGGTTACAAAGAGTTTTCACTGAAGTGATTTGTTTGAGCCATTTAGCAACCATGAAAACAGCTATCCTCATAAACCATTTGTTGCAAGTGAGGAAGTGAGAGGGAGTTACTTCTCTGGGGCTCAATCAAAGGTTAGATTTTAACCATCTGAGTTCTGTCTTAGAAGAGGCATTATTATCAATAGAAGCTACAAGTAGGGATTTTAAAAACTAGAACTATAAAGCAGAGGTTGAAAACCTTCTGAAAAGGGGCAAATAGTAAATATCTGAGGCTTTTGTGTGACATCCGGGATATACGTTCTTTGTTGCAACTACTCAACACACCGCAGTGTGAAAAGAAATGAGCTCAGTAGGATTCCAATAAAACTTTATTTACAAAATCAGGCAGTGGGCAGATGTGGTGGGCAGGCCATACTTCCCTGACCCTACTGTAGAGAATGGCTAGCGTGAGTATCATACTACTTTACTTAGCCTGCAGGGAACATTTGAATCTGACTAGCCCCGAAAAGAAACTACCACTGAAAAATGAATTTATGGTTGCTAAATTCTTATTGAGGAACATGAGAGATATTTGAAGCATACTTCTAAATCGCGTTCTTCTCTTTTCAAAGGACAGATCTTGCTGTGTTTCTATCCAGATACTTAGTAACTCCAAGACAAAAGTGCTTTTAATCTCCTTAGAATGTCCTCCTTCAGCCTTTTGTCTTCAAATAGCACATTAAATTATACAGCTGAGCTATAGACTTTCTGCTAAACCCCAGTCTTGGCTGGCACCAATTCTGGCCTTTTTATTTCCATTTGCCCTTTCAACGCGACGCCTTCATTTATCTCCTAAGCAGATGTTGCTGTCAAGTAGCTCATGACTGGCTCCAAAGATTGGCATATGGCTCCGTCTCACCCATTGTCACCTTGTGGAGAATTTGTAGCTGGTGAAGGTAGAGTCAGGCACTCTCTGGCAGGCAGCCGAGGCCTTGGGGATTCAGCACCACGCTCCTCTAATGTGGTGAACCTCCAGGGGAGACGGGGAAAGGCAGCCAAGGCATGCCTGCCAATTCCTGGATTTCACAGGTTTCCTCCTGGGAGCACTCTTGTA
Source organism: Paguma larvata (assembly GCA_030068075.1). Lineage (NCBI taxonomy): Eukaryota > Metazoa > Chordata > Mammalia > Carnivora > Viverridae > Paguma > Paguma larvata. The sequence continues at coordinate 20,860,029 of CM057835.1, read as the reverse complement.
ACCATCCCTGCTTCTAACTGGAATTGACTGAGAAAAGAGAGGAAGGACCATTGAACAGCAGCACTCCCAATTTGCTTTCTAATTTTTGTTCCATAGGAAACGGGCCACCCACAGTGTTGGCAAAAGGAAGGGCAGCCAGAAGGACCTCAGGCCCCCTGATCTTTGGATACATCACGAAGAAATGGAGATGAAAAATATCGAGAAGCCAGCGGGCACTGACCCTACAGGAAGGGACTCCCCCATCCAAAGTTGCCAAGACCTCACACCAGTCAGCCACAGCCAGTCAGAAACCCAGCTGGGCAGCAAAAGCACCTCTCATTCAGGTAACTCTCCCTTCTCGGGCATCAGGACAACCCCCCACCATTCTGAAACCCACAAAGGAGTCCTCTACTCCCTCTTTGATGGAGACATCCTCCCCTTCAATCTGCAGGTCATTTACCAAGAGTTAAAATAATCTAATGTAAGTTTGGTTGATTAACTAGTTTCTTTTCTGTCATCCTATTACCTGCCTTTTATAACTGGTATAAAAGGTTCTCCTTTCCTTATGGCCAGCTAGACTTTTGGCTCTGAGGACTAGGGTCATGGTTTGTTCCCTAAAACCTCCAGCACCTTGGAGGAGAGGTGCGGATGGGGCAGAAGGAGAGGGCACAGTCTGTTTCAGAAACACCTTTACTTATTCCTCCTACCTATTTGTTCTTCCTAGCTGTGTAGGAGGATGGGGAAGGGAGATGAGGAGAGAGGCGACGGGGGAGGGCAGAAAGGACAGTTTGAAGTGCTGTGCTGCTTTTTGAACACATGGACTGCCCTCACGCAACATCCAAATGCTGGATCTCTCGTGAAACCCAAGTATGAATTCTTTATGAGACCCTGTGGGATTCTTGCACTGGCTAATTACATGGAGTGAGATATCAAGTCAGGGCTTAACCCACACCTACCAGGAACCGCTCTGTCAACCTTACTGTTATCTGGCAGGTCAGGTGCATTAGGGTGAATTCAAGCAAGAGAATTCAAGCTTGAGCAACTTTCCAAGTGCCCACTTGACCCAGAAGAACCTCCTACTTCTTTGCCAGGCCAAATGATGAGAGAGCTTATACTCCACTATGGGCACTCTTTCAGTCTTGCTCTCTTCAATAACCTCTTCTGGTCAAATAGACACCGGGTAGACCAGTAAGCCAGCTGCCTGAATGGAGTACTATCTGGAGATTGAATGAAAGGTAGATCTTTTTTGCAGGAACTACAAAAAAGACACTTTAGGGGCCTCAAGGAGGAGACCACTGCCTCCCACTGGAGGGGATAGAATTGCTTCTCAGTCTATAGGAGATTTTGCCAATTATTTCTAGGACTCCTCTGTTTTTATATTTCCCTTTATCTTTTATATACTAAAATGACATTTGGGGTGAGGGACAGCCAGACTACTTTTGATCATTTAATAAGTCCTCGGGTAAGCTTAACTCCAAGTGATGGCTGTATTTTTTTTTTTTTTTTTTTTTTTTTTTTTTAGAATGAGAGGGTTCTTGTGCCTATTTGTTTTTGATTTGAGGACCTACTTGCCAACTCTATAGTATAAGTAAAGTAGCATTCAAAGTCCTGCTGGTGATATTTTCCATTATAGTAGGTATTCTCCGTACTCTCCTGGTTATAAGAACAAAACTCCATGTCAATAAATAGTATATTTTTAAGTGCCCTGGTCTACTAGGAAACTTGCAAAACATTTCTCCTTGGGGTAGACTTTTCTGAATGGTTTTAGATCAGCCTTAGGATCCTTATTCCCCCCTTCTCTCTTTTGTGTAGATTTCTCAAATATTCAACTCTGACTCATAGCTTTGCTGGAAAATATCATTTTTTTGTGTGTGGTTATAGGAAATCCAAAGTTTGTTCTCTCTTCTTTAGTTGTTTCAAAAGGGTACATTTTGCATAGCTTTATTGTCTTATATGGTCCTGGGTAGATTTTGGAGGATGTGTGGACAGGTACAAATATAGGCAGCTGTCATTATCTGGGCTGTGTAGAAATTTCCCCCAGAATTATTTTAAATTTGAATTTTGTTACCTACTATTTTAATAAAAAATAAATGTGCATAATTAAAAAAAGAATATATTACAAAAAGTTGTGAAAATAATACCCAAAAGACATAAAAAGTGTGTTTGCCTTTTTCCCATTCCCAAATTCCTTATCCCTTTCATTAAAGGAAGGCAATGTTAAGAATTTTTGTGTAACCTTTCTATACATATATATATATATACACACACACATACATATACAATATATAATATATATACAAATGTGTGTATATATAATATACTTTTATATGTATAATACACAAATGATACACATACCATTCAAAACCTCAGTTTTATTGCTCTCAACATGTATTTTTTAAATTTTATTTATTTTTGAGAGAGAGAGAAGGAGAGAGAGAGAGAGGGAGAGGGGAGGGGCAGAGAGAGAGGAAGTAAAAAAAATCCGAAGTAGGCTCCAGGCTTTGAACTGTCAACACAGAGCCCACGAGGGGCTCGAACCCTCAAACCATGAGATCATGACCTGAGCCAAAGCTGGACACTTAACCAACCAAGGCATCCAGGTGTTCCTCAACATGTATTTTTTATTAACATTTTTAAAATACACATACCATTCTTATCACTTTTAATGACTCTTTAGAATGATATTTTATGGAATTATAATAAATTTATATAAATATGCCTACCCTTACTTTTTTAAAATGTAGTTCATTTTCTGAGTTTTTAATAATAATATGTAATGTCTTTGGGCTCTAAGTACTAGTTGCATAAATTGTGGTAAATTCATACAATGGGATGTTTATGGAATGTTAAAAAATGATAAAACGGGGGCACCTGATTGGCTCAGTCAGCAGAGCATGTGACTCTCTGTCTCTAGGACAGGAATTCAAGCTCCACATTGGGCAGACAGTGTACTAAATAAAATAAAATAAAATAAAATAAAATATAAAATGGATGGTGTTCATGAACTTAGAAACATGAGCATTTGTAAATAAATAAATAAACATTATAACACTGACTTGACAGAGAATGACATTCATATTATTAAGAAGTTTACAAAATAGTATGTATGGTATAATACAACTTTAGCAAAAGATATATTTATTAATATATACCTTCTCATTTCCACATATAAACACATAAGCAAACCTTATGAAGAACAAAATATAAATAATGGTTCTTTCTGAGTAACGAGGTTATGGTACATTTTATTAATGTTTGTGCAATGGGAGTATATTGATTGGATAACAAAAAAGTAGATATTACTATTTAAAAGATCTATAAAATAAAAAAGACATTGGCATGCCTAGCTAGAAATTAAAGTGTTGCATCAATGAAGGAGGTATGTCTCTCAGTATTGTTTTTCTTGTAGGTCAAGACACTGAAGAAGCAGGGAGCTCCATGTCCACTCTGGAAAGGTCATTGGCTGCACGCCGAGCCCCTCGGGCCAAGCTTATGATTCCTATGGACGCCCAGTCCAATAATCCTGGTGGGTAAAAATTGGTACCTCAAGAAGAAATGGAGTGTTTTCTGTTTTCATCTTTTCTATATCAAATTATCAAAAATATTTAGAATTTTCCCTGAATTTTCTGGGCATCTGGACAAAATGAAAAATGATTAAAGCCCTATTGTTTATAATTTTAAGTCAAACTTACACTGTTATTATGGTATCTCTTGTGTATAATCTAATGGTCTGTTGCAAAACAGATGGAATTATAAAAAATATATGAGTTGATATAAGAAGAATGGAAAGTTTTGTCAGTATTATTGATCTTATTCTAATGATCACATTTGTAGTTTTGTTTTGTTTTTACTTTTTTAATGGTCCAATTTCCAGTTTTAAATAATCTAGCACCCTTGAAGCAAGTATTAACAGATATTCGGTTTCTACCCTCTTTTTTTTTTTTTTGAAGTTTTCTGTCATATTCCCACATTTACTGAAGATATTAACACACCTGGGGATCACTACCCTTCTAATTACTTCTGTGATTAATCTTGGTAACTATAATATCCATTCAGGTAATTCATTCAGTGACAGTAGACTGTTGGTCCCTTTATGGTGCCTCCAATGATACTGGCTCCTTCCCACCTCAATTCATCAATTCCATGTCATGCACTAAACCAACCATTGTAACCCTTACAATCTCCAGTTTCTATCATCCCTTTTTCTATTACTTTGTTACCTTCCTGCTCACTTATTTTATTCCCCCCTTGCCAACAATTCTTCAATCCCACTAAGACCTCCAATGCATTAACTCTGCCATCTTTCCACTGTCCCTCATCTGCTTCATGTCCTGATTTCCATCCAAACTCAACTGAGAAGTCGTAGTTATTTATCATCCTCAGTCCCTTGCAACACCCTCATCTCCATTGGTCCTCCTTCTCCACTCACCAGAAAAAAAACTCAATCCTGCTTAAATTAGCTCTACTACCAGTATTTACCATGTACGCTAACAGCTGACTTACCTGGAGAAAACACGTGACTTCCTTACTGGACATAGCCCATCATGTATTTGGAAATGCCAGTCATTTATCTATTCATTAATTATTTCAGTTTATAAAATGAATGTCTTATATCTATTCTCCTCAGACTCCCCAAACCTCTCTTTCCCTAAGCTCAGTCAATAATCTGGCTTCTTACATTACCAGGAAGAGAGAAGCATTGAGAAATGGTATCCTTCTCGTTCCATCAAATCTAGTGAATGTGTTTGTGCTCTGATTGCACACCAGCTCTGTCCCCTGTTGCCATCCTTTCTCACTTACTTGGGAACCTTGTACATATCTCTTCCCTTTCCTGCATCATCCATTTTCTCTCTTCATAGATAAATCCAGGTGGCATACAAACTTTCTGTCACAACTTCTGTTTTAAAATATCATCGTTGGAGACCACTTTCCCTCCAGCTAAAGCCTGTTCCTCTCCCTTCCTGATAAACTCCTTTAAAAGTTGTTTGTACTCGCTTTTTCCTTTGTAACCTTCCTTATTAGTTTTTTTTTAATAATAGTTTATTTTCAAATTGGTTTACATATAACACCCAGTGTTCATCCCAACACGTGCCCTCTTTAATGCCCATCACCCCCTCTCCCCCCTCCCTCACCCCCTTCACCCTCAGTTTGTTCTTAGTCTTTGAGAGTCTCTTATGTTTTATCTCCCTCCCTCTCTGTGTCTTTTTTTCCTTTCTCCTCTTCCCCTCCCCCTGGTTTTTGCTTAGTCTCACAAAGTCCACCTATTCGTGGAAACATATGGTATCTGTCTTTTTCTGACTGACTTATTTCACTTAACATAATACCTTCTAGTTCCATTCATGTTGCTACACATGGCCAGAATTCATTTTTTCTCGTTGCCATGTAGTAGTCCATTGTATATATGTACCATAACTTCTTTATCCATTCATCAGTTGATGGGTACTTGGTCTGTTTCCATGATTTGGCTATTGTCGAAAGTGCTGCTATGAACATTGGGGTACACGTGCCCCTATAATGAGACAGTTTCTGTCCACTGAAACCATAGTTTCAAGTTATCAATAATCTCCACATTGTCAAAATAAATGGTCAACTCCCAGATGCTCAGCAAAATTTGATATAGCTTCTTAATTTATTTTTATTTTATTTTATTTTTTTTACTATCCTTGCTTGCCTTATGGTATACTAAATGCTCCTGGTTTTCTTTCTTTCCATTACTGCTCCCTCTCAGTATCTTTTACTCATCCCTTCTCTTATTCCCAATCTCTAAGTCTGAGAGTGCCCAAGGGCTCAGTCTTCAGCTTTTTCTCTTCTACCTACCTAGATCTTTCTATGATGTCAGTTGGTTCCAAGGACCTTAATGCGATCTAAATCCTAATAAATCCCAAATTTTATCTCTAGCTTAATCTCTTATCATAACCCATATCAACTTACATATCAACCATCAACTCAATATTTCCATATGACTGTCTAATAGACAAGTCAGCTGTGCTCAGAATGGAAATCCTGCTTTTCAGAATTCCCTTTCCCCACCTCCAAAATTGATCCTCCTGCTGCTTTCCCTCTTTCAATAAATGGTACCACGGTTTATCCATTTACTCTTCTTGAAAACTCTAATTTCATACTCTTTTATCCAAATTTCATCACACCCCAAATTCAGTCTTTCATCAATCCTACAGTTCTTGCTTACAATACCTGTCCCAAATCTGACCACACCTTCCCATCTCTACCGCTCTGTCCTAACCCATGCCACCACCATCTGTTACAGATTCTTGACCAAAGCTCTAACCTCTACTAGACTAAGCTGGTCTCTTTTCTTTAGCTCTTGCCCCTATAGCAAGTTGTCTATAGAGCAGCCTTTCAGTTGTGTGAGTTAGATCGTCTTACTCCTCTTGACTTCCCATCATGTGTAAAATGAAATCCATGTTTTACCATGTCCTACAAGGCTTCATGTGATAACACCTCCAAAGTCATCCCTCACTTCATCTCCTGCTATTACTCTAATCCATTTCAGGCTTATACCCTTCCTCTCTGTTCTTTGGATAATAACACACATTCAAATGCAAGGACTTTCACTTGCTGTTCTCTTTCCCTGGATTCACTTTTCATAGATATTTACGTGGCTTTTCTTAATTTCATTCAGTTCTGTGTTCAACAGCTCCCACTACAGGTCTTCCTGACCAATGTCACACACAGCGTCTGTAGTCACTCTCAGCTCTCTTTATTCTGCTTTGTTTTTCTTTATTAATGTGTATGACCGTCTTGCTCACATTTTTGTGTTTGTGTATTTATTGTTTCCTGTGTTTTAATGTAATCTCCATGAGGGTAGAGATTTTCTCTTTGTGATCTCTTCATGTCAATACTCAGAACAGAGCCTGGCACAGTTGGTAGGCTTCAATCAAGATAATTTAAGTAAATGAATTAACGGTTGCTTCTTTCTACTTTACTGTATGTCATGTTTACTCCATGCTCTAATGCAGCTCTCAGTGTTACTCTAATAAGCACAAAAACTTTTATGGAATTTATAATGAATTCTAGTTGTTCAACTCATAGGATAGATATAATTATTATGCTTATTTCACAAATAAGGGAACTGAGGCTTGGAGACTTTAAGTACCTAGCTTTTAGTCACACAGAAACTAAGTGGCAGAACCAGAATTTGGACTCACAAGATCTGGCTTCAGAGTTCTGAGCTCCTAATCAGTAAGCTCCCCGCAGCAGTCCTCTGTGAAGCCACTGTCCTTCTTTCATTTCTTTCCCTACATAGAGAGACATTGTACACTGAGCTGTTCCTCTTTTCCCCTCCAGCTACCTTCCTCTTGTAACAAAGTTCTAGTGGTGCCAGTTTGCTATAGTTACTTCTTAAAAAGCTGTAGCGGTTCATGTATAAACTATACTCAAAACAAAAATATCTTTGCGGACCTTTCTGCTCCATGTATAACCTTCTTATCCAATAAGTTCTCAAATCTTGTTGAATTTCCTCCCACAGTATCTTTTGAATCCCTGGCTACCTCCCCATTCCCCAGAGTCATATGTTAATTCTCTTCTCTATGACCTCACACCTGAACGATGGAAACAGCTTTGTAATGAGTCTTCCCCCCTTCTAGTATCTTTCAGATTCATATGTATCCTACCTGCCAGATGTGTTCCTAAAACAAGTTAAATATGGCATTCCATTCTATAAATTTCTTCAAAGCCCCCCCACCCAATTGGGTGCCAGAAAAAAACAACTACAAACTGCTGAGTATCTCACATTTCAGTCTACATTTCTAGTATCTGGTTGCTATGCCTAGATAGATATATGATAGGTAGGTAAGTAGATAGAGGATAGATAGATAGACAGATGATAGATAGATAGATAGACACATAGATACATAGATGTAGAGATATAGAGATATATCCTAGACTCCTGCAAGACTAGACTAAATTGCCTGTCCATAAATATACATTGTCATTTCTTTGTTTTTTTTTCCCTCTGAATATTTCTTCTCTTTTGGAATGACTCAGTGGCTATCTCTACCTAACAAAGTTATATGCATCTTTCAAAGACCAGAGCAGATTGTGATGCTCTTATAAATTCTTTCTTTTCTGAATGTTGTATCCAGAAATGATGGCTTCCTTTCTCATGTTTGAATAGCATTTCGTTCTACTATATTCGTGGCATTAATTATGTACTGCCTCATATGTTTAGGTATTCAAGTCCAAATCTGTCCTCTTCTAACAGGTTGTGAATTACTTCATGATAGGGAGGGAATGTATCTAATTCATCTTCACATTCACACATTGTATAGCTCAATACTAGCACAAAATTGGTGCTTGCTAAACATCTGTCAAATGAATGAATGAATAAGTAAATGCGTTATAAGAATTCCTTGTGTTTGTAACACACCAGTGTTTGAGGACCTTTTTTAAAATCCATTATGTTAGAATATCTTCTAATAAGATTTTATGATATATTAAGGGCAGTTAAAATTGTTTTTACTAAATAGGAAAGGAAATAATGAGCTTAGAAAGAATGAAAAATGAAATGAAACCTAACAAGTACTGAAAATTTCTGAATATTATTCACCTGCTAAATACCTTGCTAATTATTATTTCAGTAATAGTTATGGTAATATTATCATCTGGTGAGATTACCCTGATTTTACAGATTGCAAACAGAGACTCAGACAGCTTATTGACGTACCTTGGGACATACCTGGACAACCTCTGAACCTCTGGTATACTGCTCCTCCAAGGACTAAGTTGCTTGCATGCCCTATATTATTTATATATATTTTAAAGAGATTTTTGACCGTGGCCTGTCCAATTTACAAACATGGAAACTAGGATTCTGAGAGTAGGAACCCAAAACCTGTGCTTGCTCTTTCCACATTTTGTTGCCTCATGTTGTCACCTGGAGCTCCCACTTGCTGTATGCCTAAAACAACAAACCTTTCCTTATTGTTACTGTCGTACTCTACATGAATGGGGGCCGTAAAATGACCAGCAACTAATTTTGTTGCTGTCTTAAAAATTATCATATAATGCAGGTACATTGTTTTAAACAGTTAAATAGTTTTATAAAATGTATAAGAATATTCTGACCCACCAGTCCCAATCTTATACCAATTTTACACTTGGGTATATACCCAGCAGAGATACATATGTATTTGCCAAAAGACACATACAGTAGCGTGTGAGGCAGTACTGTTTCTCATATCAAATCTTTATTACGTTGTAACATATTCATTATATTCAGTGAATATAACGCAGCAATGAAAATGAACAAACTAAAATGCCATAAACAAAATCTCACAGATAAAATGTTGTAAGACAGAAACCTAACACTTTTATGAGATTCAACTTATGTAATATTTTTAAGTTTTTAAAACTTATTTGAGAGAGACAGAGAGAGTGTGAGTGGGAGAGGGGCAGAGAGATGGAGAATTCAAGCAGGCTCTGTGCCATGAGCACCTAGCCCAATGCAGGGCTCGAACTCAGGAGGCTGAGATCATGACCTGAGCAGAAATCAAGAGTCAGATGCTTAACCGACTGATCCACCCAGGTGCTCCTCCATTTATGTAAAATTTAAAAACAGGCAAAATAATCTATCGGGTCAGAATTCTGAAGAGCAGTTACTCTTGATGGGAAGTGATTAGTGACCAGTTTCCATGGAGCAACTTCTGATAATATTCTATTTCATGCCCTCGATGATAGTTGCAAGGCATTCCACTTTGGAAAATCACTGAGTGCTACTTTGGATATTCTGATTTTCAAGATGTATATTATACTTAAATAAAGTTTCAATAAGAAATGAAGACTCAATAGAAAATATATCTTTTGAAGTAACTTTGTCATGTTTTAGTCTTTGTTATCTCCAAGCTCTGTGTTGGTAAAACTCTATCTAACGAAAGGAAATGACTTCAACATATAATCAAAGTTGATTTTAAAATAAATTCTTAAGTTTTCTGATACATAAAATAAGCTCTTTGCAACTGACATGATTGATAGGTCTTAGATAACAGTGCTGAACAAATTGTAGATCTGTATCTTGGCAGAGCTATGATTTCATTCAGAATCGTAGATACATTTTCTGATGGCCCCACTTGCAGTATTATTTAGATTTATCAAGTCTTTCATCTATTGAGTTTTTGTAAACCACATTCTAGCATCGGTGATTTCTAGTCACATATATGAAGATGTTTGCTGTTCCACTTGAGAATCGTTATTTTTGTAAGACTATTTTTTGCCCTCTTCCTTGGCATTTCTCAGCATGCTTTATAAAATGCAAATTAGCAGGTCAAATATGGACTATCTGAAGTGCTTTTTCGTTCTTAAAAATCCATGGGGAAATGTATTTAATTTCATTGGAGTGCAAAATCTGTTTCTTTATCTAAGATTTGCCAACTTATTGCTTGAAAACATTATGTGGCATATATTGCTCCTACCTCTGAACACATTTCACAGCTAAGTAAGCTCATGCTCATGAGAAACATACCAGCTGAGAGCACAAGCAAGAGAACCCAGGTGTTTTGTTTTTCCAAACCTGAGCACTTTGTTTTAAAATAGTGGCAAAGGCTGACTATTTTTACAATGACCAAAGAATTTTTTTAAATGTTTTTTCCTATTATAAATGAAATTACTTATAAAAAATCAGAAGCAACAGGGAGCCTGGGTGGCTAAGTTAGTTAAATCTGACTCTTGGTTTTGGCTCAGGTTCATGAGATTGAGCCCAACCTGGGCTTTCTTTCTCTCTGCCCCTCCCCCACTCATGTTTCTCTCCCTCTCTCTCTCTCTCTCTCTCTCTCAAAATAAATAAATAAACTTAAAAAAAAAGAAATCAGAAGCATCAAATATAACTTTCCTGAATTTTTAAAAGATACTTCAGGGTCATATGCTGGGTTTCCAGGAGTCGGACTCTGAGACAGAATTTAGAATACAGGCAATTTATTAACAAGTGCTTCCTGGAGAAACACTTGTAAGGGTAAAGGATGCAGGATTGGGAGGAGGGAGAAATTGAACTGGTGATGCAGTTGAATGGGGGCTGCAGCTGTCCCTACTGGTTGCTCTGGTGCTGGGCTTGTCCTTAGCCTTGTCCCAAAGGAGGCAAGGGAGGTGGATTTCTGGATTTTGTCTCAAGTATGATACCGGCTGCCTCTTGAAGTGAGGTGTAAACTTGGGCAAGCAACTTCTTTGGCTGAAAGCAATTCCTGGAAAGATACAGATTTATTTACATTTCTAGTATTTTATAACTTGATGGAACAGAACTATTTGTTTGACCTTGGTTCCCCTTTCCATTTTCAACCTGTGTTTTCTTCTGTAAAATTCTGGAGGAAAAGCAAGGAAGCAGAACTGGGAGGGCTCTAGATCAAAGCAGATAACCTCTAAGATTACATTAGTTATAAAATTCTGATAATTTAACGTATGGGAGTTTATTGGCCAGGATCCTCCTGAATTTCATTTTTTTTTCTGTTTCCCTGTACATTTGGCGGGGGAGGGAGGATATGTAATACCAGCTTTTAAAGGAAAAAAGAAATCTCAAGAAGTGGCGTGAAAGAGTCTGGTAAAAAGACTAAGGTAAAGGAAGGCATACGGTTTTGCTTTAGAGATAGCTTAGAAGGTGCTTATGACCACTGATTTGGGGGTTTCTAGAACATTCACTGTGAAACCCAACTCTTTTTTTCCCCATGCCCACCATCTGCTTTAGTCATTTGACTGCAGAACTTAATGGGTTGGAGAAGTTATTGAGAAGGGAAGAAGCAGATTTTAAAAACTAGAGTTCTGTTGGCTTGAGGTGCTGTACTACCAGAAGACCATCTCGTACTGATATGAGGATCATTCCAAGCCCTGAAACATTTGATCCCAACTCAGAATCCTTGTGTGAACTTTGCATTCATGGTGTAAGAAGCCAGCATTCTAAGACCGATCCCAGATTAACAGGTTCTAGAATGGCATTCATTCTGTCGCCCGACAGCCCCTGTGAAGGCCTACATCTGACCAAGAATGCCTTCCTAGGAGTAACAAGTGCAAACAACTGTGCTAGCACCGTCGTAAAACCTCCAGCTCTTCACAACTGTGGGGGCAACGGTAAAAAAGAGAAAGTTAAAAGCTCACTTGAATTTGCATTAGAAATGATGTCATTGTCTAACATATACGTGACTCCAAATAATCATTTGATCATTACATTATGAAGATCACTTTTTATTCTTTGAGTCATGGATGGGCATACTTCGTTCCCCCTCTAACTGTGAATTTCTGCATAGGACATTTTTTAGGAACCTCTATAGCACCCACAATGCTCTGTCAATGGCTTTGTGTAACAGTTGTTAATGAATGAGAGTGGACAACACAGAGGTTGTTTCTTGGGTGGTTCCATAAGCAAATGACTTGTTAAGTCAAATTAGTTGGTTGGTAATTCTACCAAATTATCAAAATCAGCAGGTCAGCGAGATTGTGCAGAGAAGGTCAAGATACAACTTGTAAGCTCAAAAAGTTGCCTCTGGGGAATGCGGAATCATGTTTCTAGGGAGGATTTTGTAAGGCAAAAGAATGGCGTATTAAAAATATAGAAATAATCAAGAATGGATCTGACAAAGAAGGATAAAGGTAAAGAGTGTGGGATGCCGGAGTACAAACGGGACACAGACACCTTAGAAAGCTTTCCTAGATCAATATGAAAAATAAAGATCCCTTACTTTTTAAGATTTATGTCACTTAATTCTTTTTTTAATCCCCAGTGTCTTAGAGATTTCTACAACAAAATACACCATCTTTTATTCCAGGGCCTTTCTCATCTGAGTAAGTCTTTTGAGCACTCCGGGGTAACTTGTAAAAGACTAAGGTATATATTCTCACAGTGTCTTGAGAAAGTCCCGGTCTGCGGAAAAGGGAACAAACAGTGTGATGCCTCAAGCTCATCCCAAAAGAGTCCATTGGACCCGGATCAAAGGCTCCCTTTCTGTGGCCTCGTCTTCTGTCTGCTCCTCGTGGTGTCAAAATGTACATTTAGATATTCACTATCGCAGATTTCTAAACTTCATAGCCACGTCTCGTTTGAGAACATCCCAGTTGAGAAGGGTCAGACGGGAATGAGCCAGGCTGTAGGAGGCTGTAAGTTTGCCGAGTCCCCCACTCACAACAGACACCATTTGATCTCAGTGCATTTTGTAGCCACCCTGTGACGGGCACTTGTCTGGTCACCTCCACATCATGCCTCATCTTCTGGCTGGTGAGGCATGAATAAACCAGGCCTTCCCTTAGCTCATAAAAGATGGAACAAAAAATTTTAAATTTTTTTAAAATGTATTTTCTTAAAAATTTTAAAATTTTTTAAATTTTTTAAAAATTTTATTTTATAATCCTAATTCCAGTTAATTTCCTCTGCCAGGGGAAGAATTTTCCTATCTAATCTAAAAAGGGTGCCAGGTGGCTCAGTTAAGCGTCTGACTTCAGCTAAGGTCATGATCTTGCAGTCCGTGAGTTCAAGCCCCATGTCAGGCTCTGTGCTGACAGCTCGGAGCCTGGAATCTGCTTCACACTCACACTATGTCTCTCTCTCAAAAATAAATAAAAAATATCTAATTTTTTTTTTTAAATCTTAGTGTTATAATTCTCTCAGGTTCAAATTTGAGTTGATACCATTTAGGGGCACCAGGGTGGCTCAGTTGGTTGAGAATCAGACCCGACTTTGGCTCAGGTCATGATTTCATGGTTTGTGAATTTGAGCTCCCCATCGGCCTCTGCACTAACAGTGCAGAGCCTGCTTGGGATTCTCTCTCTTCCTCTCTCTCTGCCCCTCCCGTGCTAGCTCTCTCTCTCTCTCTCATAATAAATAAAAATAAACTTTAAAAAACTGCCATTTTGTTACCTCTATGTTAATGTATTGAACTCTTTTTTTTTATTGTAAGGCAGGATGTTTTGGGGATTTTATAGAACTAATTATATTTTTGACAGTGACAGCAATTTTCAGCATATTGGTAAAATATTTGGTTTATCTTTTAAGTGGTCCTATTTTAAATTTTGTTTTATCTTTAATAGTTTTATTGATGTATAATTGACATATATATAAAACTACATATTTAATGTATATAATTTGATACATTTAGACATATGCATATATGAAACCATCACCAGAATTAAGGTAATAGACCTATAAAAGAGTTATTTTAAACAACATTTCCTATTAAATAATATTCAGCTCAATCTTAAGATCTGTTGGATCCCTGCAGATTGATAACAATAACCAGCATTTCTGAAGGGCTGACTCCTGACTCTCCTCTCGTCTATACTTCTCTAAGGCGGAGCTCTCGAATCATCGCAGCCACGCCACAAAGTTGGTACTATTATCATCTCCACTTTACCAAGAGAAAACTAAGAAATAGTGACCTTAAATCACTTGCTCAAGTTAATGAGTAAGTTATCCATCACTACATCACACATTGCCAAAATGAAGCAACATAAAAAATCACTCATTTTCTCAACAGCTTCTATCGTGTCCACAGGTTTGCCAGAATATCCTCAAGACATGACTCTGGCTTCCCCTAGAGTGCGTGATCTAAAAGAGAGAGAGAGGACACTCTTTTTTTTTTAGTTTATTTATTAATTTTGAGAGAGGGGGGCAGAGAGAGAGGAAGAGAGAACCCCAAGCAGGCTCACACTGTCAGCACAGAGCCTGGCACAGGGCTCAAGCTCCTAAACCATGAGATCACAGCCTGAACCAAGATCAAGAATTAGACGCTTAACCAACGGAGCCACCTAGGCGCTCTGAGAGGACAATCTTCATAAACCTGATTTCGAAAGTGGAATTTCTTCTGCATTTCTGTTGCATTCCATTGGTCACCAGACCAACCGTGGTGACACGTGGCAGGCAACTCCCCAAGGATGTAAATATAGTGACGTAATATTCAATGGGAGGCATCTTAGATACTGGCTGTAACACACACTCGGTGCTGACAGAACTAGATAATGAACCCAGGCAGTTTGACCTCAGTGCTTGGGCTCTTTACCATGATGTGGAGAATAACTACAGAACACATATTTGTGAAGGTTCGTATTTTCTCTAAAGCAGCTTTGGTGGAGTTCATGCATATTCCATGACAAGTGTTTGCCAAAGGACACCCGAAAATGTGAAGGACATAAAAAACTATTTATCAAAGGCCATAGGTGCTGAGTTTCCAAATAGTCCAGCTGATATATAGGTCATTGCAGAAAAAACATGGTAAGGAGAGGCAGAATGAGAAATCATTTCACGTGAATTCTTTTCACTTCAAAATATTATCTTTACTCTTATTTTTCTGCCTCTCCTCTTCAATACCGCTCTCAACCCTGTCAAGTACCATGTTGAAAAATATCTATAGAGGGCTTTATTTCTTAAAATTGCAGCTTAAAAAAAAGTCTCAACTTTAGATTTCCTATAGGTTGCGTTTAGTGCTAACATTTTTAAGAATGTTGTAAAAGCTTTCAGATATCAATGTGCCCTGTTCAGAGAGCCAAGTAATTGGGTGAGGAAATTTCTACTTGAAAAATCTTTGTGCATCAGTGTGAGATATAAATTCACTTGTCAGCAAGCTGTGTCAGAGCAGATTTCTTGTCATATTGGGCCACAGAGCAAAGATTTATTGAAAATTCTTGATGATATCGCTCTCTGAGTTGTTTTACATAAACATAGCAGCGCAGCGAATGCTTTGAACTGTAGTGTGAATAAGAGAGAGAGATAGAGACAGAGACGGAGAATGTGTGTGTGTATGTGTATGTGTGTTTCTGGCTTTTAAAACTGACATGTAGCAGAAAAATATAAAAGGGATTTCAATACGTTGTGTTGTATCCAGCTTACTTTAGAATGATTATTTCTCCAACAACTGGGATATAAGTAGGTATAGACTTCCGTGCCCTTTTAGGAGTGAATCATGAATCAAAATACTTCCGAACCAAAGCTTCGGAATACAGACTATTCTACGTCAGGGAATAGAACGATGGGAATTGTTGAAATGCAGAAACATACAGTAGATTTATTATGTTTTAAAGAATTATTATTTGCAAGCCATTTGTACCCAGGTCAGTAGTGAAAAATGCAAAACTCTTAGAAAGGAAAATTTCTTTCTTCAGTAATGAAAGACTTGGAATTGCAGTATAAATTTAGTCTCTTGGGTTCTCTCAGCTCTCTGATTTTATATTCTGTGGCTGGCCAAATTTTTTGTTTCTCCATCCAAATTTATTCAGCTCCATCCAAGAGATATGTATGAAATTCTTTTTCTAAGTGTATTATAAGATATTGGTTAAGTTCAAATAATAATATTGATAAGGACACGTGCACAGTTTGTGGAGTGGGTACCTTCTGTGTATCTGAGGGAAGCTATCATTGTTATTTATTTATGGGTAAAAATTGTCAACACAGGGGTAGCTTTACAATCTGGCTATCAACATTAATGACTATGCAGTGATCCCATTTGATCAGTAGTATGGATGATATTATTAAATTGACTATCTGGGAGACTGAGAGTTTAAGTTTTCTGTATACAGATATTATGTTATTGTATGGTTCTTATTTACAAATGTATTCAAGTCTATTATGACTACTATTATTACTATAGTAACTATACACTGCAGGAAACTAAATAATACATCAAACCACTTAAAAAGTCTCCGGTGGGTTGAAATGACAGATTTCTAAATATTACTTCTAGAAAATCCTCCTTATTAACTCACTTGAAAACTGTGAAGTATCTCTAGCAGTGTAGTGTGAAAGACACAAAGATTACAAAATTATAACCTCATTCTTTAAGGAATTTATAATCATTTAGCTGATATCTGGCTTGAATCTCTGATTCTTTTTAAAATTTTCTCTGTCATTTTTTTCCTTTTTCTTCTTTTGGAGTCTGTTCATGTGTTTGTATATCCCCAATTCACTCTCTATAAAATATCTTTGGAACTCATCGTGTTACCCCTTATTCTCAAATTTTCATTCAATTCTTCCTAAAATTAATTTTGAAAACTTTGTATCACCTGAAACATTTTGAATTTAACATTTAAAAGAGTTTGTTATAAATATCTTTGAAAGATGTATTTTTTTCACATACCACTTTCTTAAATAAATGCATAAAATAATATCAATTTGATATCCACCATCATCCATTTACAAAATATATGAGGAAGCTTCTCTTTAACTGAGAAAAATTTACACTGTTTCTCCTTGAATTAGTACCTGCGATTCAATTTCTCTACAGAATAATATACAAATACCATATATCTTTATGTCTTTTATTGATCATCTGTCTTATTTCTTTGCAACATAATATTTTTATAAGCTAAAGTTATATGTTTATGTTATAGACTTATGTGAACATAAGTTTTCAACTGCTGGGTTTTTTTTTCTTCTGGGTTAACACTGCAATTAGTATTTCTGTACAGTCGTGTATAAAGATTTTATTAGAATTCTATCACTTAATGACAAGAATGAGGCTTTTTCTCTACAGTTAGTGCATACATCTATGGATGAATGTTACTTTTTGAATATACTCTATTTCAGTATATATTTTTAGTTTATCTAAACACTAAGAAACTTTGTTTGCAAATATGTGTGGGTGACTGTTACAATGAGATTTTTATAGTAGTCACTAAATGATTTGAACTCCTTACAAATTTTATGTCAAAATCACACTTTGAATTCTTACCTGAAGTTATTTTTTATAATGTTTCAAGTAAAAACTAGAGATTGTCCTCCAATTATACTGCAAGAAAAAATTTTAGAAACTGACTGACTTTCAAAAGTATTTGTTATTCATTCAGGTTACTTACTTTCTCATTTTGAAGAGGTGCACCTATAAAAACCTTTACCAAGACTTACAGAGTAATTATAAAATACACCTGCAAACATTTTTCACTAAGAGGTACTTTACATAATACGATATATTAAGACAGGATTGAAAGCATTGAAATATCACTTATACCGTTAACCAATATAATTATTTGAAAAATGTTTTTATTCTATTAACATCTATGTAGTTTTTAATTCAGTTTGTGGAAAATACCCATCATTTAACCTACTTAAAATAATTAGTCCTTATTCTAAAACCTATATATATATTGTTTTTCAATTCAAATAAACATGTTAAATGCGTTTCGAGGAGTATTACAAGCACATTGAAAAATAAATTCCGGAATGCAATTTTAAAAGCTATTTTACTACAAGCCCCCTTTTTTATTTAAAGTGCTTTATATTTAATATAATTAATCTGCATTTTAAGTTAAAAAGTAGTTTTTAAATCTCTCTGTTGTTTCTAACTTAAAATAATGCTAAGTAATCTGTATCGAAGTTACTTACGTAAGAGAAATATGATAAAAAGAAAGCTTTTTCTTTGGTGAATATGCAGCCCATGCATGTTGAACTCCAGTAATTGGCATTAGGTTATAATTAAATAAAACTATTGCATATAATAGAAACAACTTGATTCATGTAATAGACAAAAATATACCGCTGAAGATCATTCCAGTAACTAGCTTAAAATTTTATTTTTATTAAAAAGAGGTAGGAAATACTAAATGTTTTCTAAGATAATGTAAGATGAAGATTGACTACAAATAGAATAAATATTTTATAATGTGATATAATTTAATAGATATCTAATAATGGAATTGAGTAATGCTTAATACACCTAGGAAATATTGTGTAAGATATTGATCTGTGGATTTAAGCCAGGATAAGTAAAAATTATTTGGTATTCCCAGACAACATTTAGTTATATTTAACTTAATGTGTCACTAAGCTGCACTGTTTTTGCTATTTGAAGATATTTCTATTTAAATAAAAAGCCTGAGTATAATTACTGAGACTACACCTATCAATCCCTGATTGTCTGTCAAGAGCATTCCATCTTTCACAGAATTAACAGAAAATTCCCATTTCTTTAGCCCACTTTACCCTATATATTCTGTTTCTGAACAACCCAACAATTCTTGGGTTCTTGCTTAGGAGAAAAGTAAAAGGCATAACCAAACCAAAACAAAACATCAGGAAGCCTTAACTGCCTTGATAGTGGCCTGATTCATTGTTTCTTTCTTTGAAACCCTGGGAAGTTTTGGGGAAGCCTGGGTGGCTCAGTCAGCTGAGCATCTGACTCTTGATTTCGACTGATCAAGCCCTGTGTCAGGCTCTATGCAGAGTGCAGAGCTTGCTTGAGATTCTTTCTCCCTCTACCTCTGCCCCTCCCCTGCTCTCTCACTCTCTCTTAAAAAAAAAAAATTAATGGAAACCCTGGGAAGTTTGAAATCTCAGACTAATGTTCTATAGTAAGGTGCTGGAGTACTGAGCTGTCTTTTAAAGTAAGAGAGACTTTGTGGGAAGAGAGGTAAGTAAAGGAAACTACAAGGTACTATAAAGAGCGTGCATGTTTGGAGACGGAAAAGTTTGGCCATTTCCTCTCTGCTTCAGAGGTAGCAACCTAAGACAAACAATAATAAAAACAACATCTCTGTTTTTGCAGCCGTCGTGAGTGCCATCCCTGTGCCAACTCTGGAAAGCGCCCAGTACCCAGGAATCCTTCCATCTCCCACGTGTGGGTACCCGCACCCGCAGTTCACCCTCCGGCCTGTGCCGTTCCCAACGTTGTCTGTGGACCGAGGTTTCGGAGCTGGAAAAAGTCAGTGTATGCATTTTCCTTTCTTTTTATGAAGAACAAATGAATATAGCCAAGGATGTGTTGTTAAATGTACAGCATTTTGACGTTATCATCCCTGGGAAAAATGGACTTACCTCTGCCCTGGGCCAGAATCAGAGCACAGTCAGTCCTTTGGATCCTACCACATGCTCTTAGACTGATTCTCTAGGAGTCTTTCCACAGTACACTCCACAGACCTTATGGGAAGTTGTGGGTAGGGGGGGAAGGTTAACTGGTTCAGTAAAACAATGAAGTGCTGGGTACTTGAAATTATAATACATTCTGTCAACTAGGAAGTTAATAATCAAGTGACTATCTTCCAACATGTTCTTGTGTAAGTGTCTGTTGGTTGTATTTAAAGGTGTCTCACTGATTCCTGATGAACCAGTACTTAGATGAATGCTTTAGCTTTCTTTCGTTAAATCGGTTAAGCAATATCTTTTAATTTTTAAGTAATAATTATTGGAGAAAAAGATTTCCAAAGTAGTATTTCATTTGTTTTTGTTTATTTGTTTTTCTGATTTTAATAAGATATAGACATAGAACATATGTAAGGAATACAATGTGTTGATTTGTATTCATTCATTTACTATTATTTATTTATTTATTATTTATTTCAAAATGATTATCACCATAAAATTAGCTAATAGCCCTCTCATGTCACATAAGAATGGTTTCTTTTTGTGGTGAAAATGTTTTAAATCTACTTTCTTAGCTTTCGAGTATATAATACAGTATTATTAGCTATAATCACTATGCCATACATTAGATGTCCAGAACTTAATCATCTCATGACCGGAAGTTTGTACTCTTTGACCAACATCTCGCTTTTTCTCTATCCCCCCAGCCCCAGGTAACAAGCATTCTAGTCTCTTTTTTTATGAATTTGTCTTTTTTAGGCTTTATGTGTAAGTGATATCATATCGTATTTGTCTTTCTGTGCCTGATTTATTTCACTTAGTATAATGCCTTCAAGGTCCGTCCAGATTGCTGCAAAAAAAGGTGTCCTTGTTTCTCAAGACTGAATGATATTCCATTGAATATGTGCCACATCTTCTTTAACCATTCATCCGTTAATGGACAGTTGGGTTGTTTCCACATCTTGGCTACTGTGAATAATGCTGCAATGAGCTTGGGAGTATGTACCTCTCTTCGAGATCCTGTTTTCATTTCCTTTGGATATATACCCAGAAGTGAGATTGCTGGATCATATAGCAGTTCTATTTTTAATTTTTTTAGGAACCTTCATACTATTTTCCATAGTAGCTGCATCAATTTACCTCTTCGCCAACAGTGCACAAGGGTTCTCTTTTCTCCACATCCTTGCCATCAATGATCTCTTGTCTTTTTGATGATAGCCATTCTAACAGGTATGAGGCGATATCTCATTGTGACTTTGATTTGCTTTCCCCTGATGATTAGTAAGGTCAAATACCTTTTTCACATATTTGTTGACCGTTTGTATGTCTTCTTTGGAAAAATGTGTAATTCATATGTGTTCTTTGGAAAAATGTATATTCAGTTCTTCTGACATTTTTAATCTATTTTTTGCTATTGTTTTAAGTGGATTTGTTATATATCTCAGATATTTACTCCTTGTCAGAATGTGATTTGCAAATATTTTCTCCCATCACATAGGGTGACTTCTCATTTGTTGATGGTTTTCTTTGCTGTACAGAAGCTTTTTAATTTGATGTGATCCCAGCTGTTTATTTTTACTTTTTGGTGTCAAATCCAAAAAGTCATTGCTAAAACCCATGTCAAGGAGCTTATGCCCTTTGTTTTCTTCTAGGAGTTTTATAGTTTTAGGTCTTAAGTTCAAGTCTTTAAATCATTTGAGTTCATTTTCGTGTACAGTGTAAGAACTCAATTCAGTCTCATTCTTTTGCTTGTGGCAATTCCATTTTCTCAGTGCCATTTATTGAAGACACTATTGCCCCACTGTATATTCTTAGCTCTTTGGCATAAACTAATTGACCATATATGCATGGGTTTATTTCCAGGCTCTTCATTCTGTTCCATTAATCTGTGTGCCTATTTTTATGCCTATACCATACTGTTTGACTATTATAGCCTTGTAGTATAGTTTGAAATCAGAAAGTGTGATACCTCCAGCTTGCTCTTCTTTAACAATGTTGCTCTGAGTTTTTAGGGTCTTGTGTAGTTCTATTCACATTTTGGGATGGTTTGTTCTATTTCTGTGAGAAATGCCATTGGAATTTTGATAGAATTGCATTGAATCTTTAGATCACTTTGGGTAGTACGGGAATTTTAGCAATATTAATCCTTTCAAACCATGAGCATGGACTATCTTTTTATTTATGTCTTCTTCAATTTCTCTTGTCAAAGTCTTATAGTTTTCAGTGTACAGATCTGTTACCTCCTTGGTTAAATTTATTCCTAAGTGCTTTTTTTTTCTCTTGTCAATACAACAAGAATGAGATTGTTTTCATAATTTCTCATATTGTCTCATATATTGTTTCTTAATTTCTGATAGCTTATTGTTAGCATATAGAAATGCAGCTGATTTTTGTATATTGATTTTATATCCTAAGAGTAGTATTTCACTTGGTTTAAGGAAAGTAGGTACGGAGACTCTCAATCTATTATGTACACTCTGGTGGTTTCTCCTATGCCATTTGACTTTTTTTATTTTTTTCTTCAAGCACAGCATTTTAAAATCGATTTTATGGCTTTCTTCCCTTAGTTAGGAACAGGTGACTCAGCAGCCCATGTGAGATAGGATGTTTTGTAATAGATAAGACGGTAACGGCAATAAAATATATTTGTGAGGTAAGCTATATTTCTTCCAGCCCAACAGGGACAGCTCTAAGAAATCATAAATCGTCCAGATGTAGCAAGGTTAGAATTAAAAGGCATCAAAAATCTGCCAAGAGAGAATTAAATTTATTTTCCCTTTTCTCACTGTACATCATGTCTACCGAATAGAGTTGTGCGCAAAAACTCAAGGAAAAATAGTTCCCCAAACCATATCGAAGGGGATCAAATGTGGAAGATGTGGGAAGTCCAGGAATCCAAAATTTCCAAATCCAAGGACAACTAGGAAAATGATTCCAGTGAGAGAATCCAGAAGCCACAAGTCCCTGCTTCTGCTCCTGAAATGAACTCTCCCCAGCAAGAAAGAAAGGGTTATAGTTTTAGTTTTTCCTTCATCATATCACTGTCTAGTGTTTTCTTTTGATTTCATCTGTATTCTCTGACTTTAAAAGGAAGCGTGAGAAGAATGTGTAGAATGACCTTTATCGCTTCAACACAGCGAGACCAAGACAAGCCAAAGTTCATTTCATTTGTTTTAAGAAGTTAACTATTTTATTTTATTCATAATGTGTTCCTGTAGTTTATTTTTCTCTTTTAAAGGCATAGTCTCCTTCTGAGAATTCAGAATCCCATTCACTGTTTCCTTTTTCTCTTGACTTGGTGAAACATGCAAAACCGCCTCATCGAATCACAGGGATAATCATTCCAAAAGTTAAATGTC
Organism: Paguma larvata; assembly: GCA_030068075.1. Classification (NCBI taxonomy): domain Eukaryota; kingdom Metazoa; phylum Chordata; class Mammalia; order Carnivora; family Viverridae; genus Paguma; species Paguma larvata. The sequence goes on along the minus strand of CM057835.1, from coordinate 20,836,920 downwards.
AGTGAAAACAAAAATAATAAATAATCTAGTATAAATTTTCCCTTTCCCCACTGGCCAAAATAAGTTACACGGAAAAGCTCGACACCAGTGGAATAGAGGTATATATTCCACACAACATGAACCAGAGAATTCACAGGGGAAGAGAAGGAAGGGTGAATTGTGAATAAATAATACAATCTACCACAGATTACTATTCACCGTGAGGACATGGCTCGTGTCACCATTTCTTATCGTAGAATCTATGTTCCAGATTCTTCTAAAGTGTATTTATTCATTTCTTAGGCTGCCTTAATAAGGGTCCATATACTAGGTGGTTTAAAATGATAGAAATTTATTCACTCATAGTTCCAGAGCTAGAACTCTAAAATCAAGGTGTTGTCAGGGTTATGTTCCCTCTCAAGTCTCTATGGGTGGATCCATCTTTGCCCCTTCCAGTTTTCGGTAGCCCCAGGTGTCCCTTGGCTTATGTTACTCCAATCTCTGCCTCCCTCACACGCTGTCCTCCCTCTGCCTGAAGAGATTGTATACACCCAGACCTCTAAGGACATCAATATCTGGGGGCCAGAGGGCGGACATTTATAAACAGATCGTGTCTCCCAAAAAGATATGTCGCAGTTCTAACCTCCAATACTTGTGAATGAGACATTATTTAGAAATAGGATCTTTTCAGAGTTTTCAAGTTAAGGTGAGGTCATGCTGAATTAGGGTGTGTCCTAATCCAATATGGCTTGTATCCTTATAAGAGAAGGGGCTCAGACACACAGGGAGAAGATGGCCATGTGACAACAGGGGCAGAGATTGGACTGATGCATTGCAAGCCAGAGAACAGTAAGTGAACTACGATAAAATGTGTTTTTATTTGTGCTCAAAGACTACAGATTTGTTAATATCTGTGGTTAGAGTCTCATGTACCACTCTGGTGCAGGACTTTGATAGTGGAGCAGGCCATCTTTGTGGGGCCAGAGGGTATATTGGAAGTCTCTGTACCTTTCACTCAGCTTTACTGTGAACCAAAAGTGCTTTTACAAAATAAAGTCTATTAGATATAAATGAATGAATGAATGAATGAATGAAATAAAGAAAAATTTAGTCTCTTCAATAATTTTTTAAATTTTGTTAATTTATTTTAAGGTAAGGATTATTAAATAAGGATGATTAGATAACTATAATATGTAATATAAATATAAAATCTATAACAAAACATATATTAAGTTATATTAAAAAAAGGATTCCTAACAGAGTGTTTCGCTTAGTAATTTTTGAACTCGATCTAAAATCGAAAGGCATGGACCTACCACTCCTGGTGAAGATTTCACAGGTTTTTAAAATATGTCTTCAGTCATACTTCAAGTAACTTTTGAGCAAAATGAGTGCGCAGTGCAAAAGGAATAGGAACAGATACGTGTTTCAAGTGGTTACTTAGAAAAGAAAAAAAAAAAAAAGCACCCTCTTTCCTAGGAAACTAAATATTCTCTAAATCACTGTCAGAACCAGTTAACTTCCAGCCATTCAGTATCGGTTTCTAAATGCCTTGGAGAACACTAAACACCCGTGTTCTTTCTCAAGCAGAAAACATTTCATGACTCTGGCTGGAGATGTCTTATTAGTCACCTTGAGAAACAGCAAGTCACACATAGGAAAAGAAACATCTGTGCCAAATGCGGAGACTCTCCTTCCTCCAAAGTTATCTGAAAGACCTTTGGGTTGCACAAGAAATGAATCACTAAAACTCTGCCTCCAAAAACCTGCTGCTTTCTGAACTCAAAAATAAAGCTGAATTTCTCTCCTACCACAAGGAAAAGAACCATGTAGGATATAGTACATTTGCATTACACGTATTTGGTGATCTGCTGATAAAGATTTAGACCTAGTTCTGACAGACAAATATCTCCTCTTCCTACTAATAAACTGTAGTCCTACGCTTAGCTTCAATAGGCAAACTGTCCCTGGGAAAGAAGAAACAGTGCTATATTTTGAAAACTTCAACCAGTAGATTGTCCTCAGGCCCCAATTCTACAAGTCACTATAAAATTGATGCCCCCATTCTCTCATCTTTGAAACAGGTAGATACTAGAGATTATATGATTTTTTTTTACCATTCCTTTTAGTTTGCATATTGTCTTGGTTTTTTTTTTCTATTTTTTTCTTTTTTATTTTTTTTAAGAATAATGACTTTTTTTTTAAATGTTTATTTATTCTTTTTTTTTTTAATGTTTATTTATTTTTGAGACATAGAGACAGAGTGTGAGCAGGAGGAGGCAGAGAGGAGGGAGACACAGAATCCGAAGCAGGCTCCAGGCTCTGAGCTGTCAGCACAGAGCCCAACGCGGGGCTCGAACTCACAGACCATGAGATCATGACCCGCGCCGAAGTCGGCCTCTTAACCAACTGAGCCACTCAGGCGCCCCTAAATGTTTATTTATTCTTGAGAGAGACAGGGTGTGAGCAGGGGAGGGGCAGAGAGAGAGAGAGAGAGAGACAGAATCTGAAGCAGGCTCCAGGCTCCCAGCTGTCAGCACAGAGCCTGATGCAGGACTCTTACTCATGAACCATGAGATCATGACCTGAGCCGAAGTCGGACCCTTAACTGACTGAGCCACCCAGGCGCCCCTCATCTTGTCTTTGTTAATGAGAAGACTGGTCCACTTCACCCATGTTATTTTTCTGTGCCAGCTCTCCCCCAAACTGGAAATCAAATAACTAATGGGACTTGACCTAACTAAAAAGTTAATGAATCTTTCTCTAGTGTCTTTGCAAGAATCCATCCACCCTGTGAGGACCGGGGGTTACTCAGGAATATTGTGTGATGTTGTTCTGAGATTAATGAGGGAATTGGGTTCCTTAAACCTTCGTGTCTCAAAGTCTTTGCGTAGAGTTATTGGTGTGCTACATTTTTTTCAAATATTGCAATTTTAGAGAGGAGAAAATTCCTCATTTCCATTTTTGCAATATTTTTGCCAGACACTCTGTAGCAATTATTTCTGTGTTGACATTAATTATTATAAAGTGCCTTGAAATTTGACTCTGCTGTGTAATCGTGTGCTATTTGTACAATGCATTCCCACTACTTCATCATTTGAAAACAAGTGCCTTGCCAGCGCATATTCGATTCTCATTTTACTTTCTGAATTGCAGGGAGGCTGCACTTTTGTGGACAAAGGGAGGTTTTCTTTGCTTTCAGAGCTCTTCGCACATGTAGATATCACGTCACGGAGCCAGTTTGTTTCACACAGGTGTCCTGACGCTGGCCCCTGGCCCGGCCAAACGGCATCTCACACGAGGGCTTTCCTCTCATGGAGCCATTGCTATTGCGTTTAAGAGTTCTGACTGCCTCAAATGTCAACCAGTTCTGGAAAGCATTTCTTTTTGTTCCACATAAAATATAGCAATTATGAATTGTCTATGGAAAATCTGTTCCTCACCCATTGTACTAGATATTAAGCAAACTTGTCATTTTTGAACAAAACAGAAATAGTCCCTTATGGGTTAGGGATGCATTCTGTCTCTCATTCCCACCTGGCACATTAGATTAGGCACTTTCCTTTTCACAACATATGGTGCTGGGGATTGGCTTCCCCCCAGATCTTCCGCACCTGTGTGGAGCTACCACTACTTCCCTGAGATGTGTTCCCAGTGCGAATCCTGGTGGTCACCTGAAGACCTGGGGATGGAGGATGGGGCTTGCGGAGAATCTGTAATTTTAGAGATGCCAATGAGCCATGCCAAAGAATGGGAGTGGCCCCAGAAAATTCCATGATGTCATCAAAGTTCCTGTGAAGCCTGAGGATTTTGAGACACTAAATTTTAGAAGACTAAAAAAGTGCATGCAAAATTTACTAAATGTAATGTCACAATAACAGTTTAACATAGATCTTTTTTTTATTTCAAAAACATAGAGGCAATAGAACAGGAAACTATGAAGGATGGAATAAAGAAGCACATCACACAATATATTATTATTTCTTCAACAGCTAACGCAGTTTTAAAAATATGATATGGATTGATTACAATCCATCTTCAATAGAATTACTTCAGGCAGATTTCTAGGGAAGACTATGAAATTTATTTCCCTGGAGGATATGGGCCTGCAATAACAACTAAGCCATTGGTGATGATGACGGACCCGCATCTGGGCTCCTACAGCTGCTTCTCTCTGATCTAAAGTTAAGAGATACTGTATTTTTAATGCAGATATTTACCGTTGGTCCTTTTCTCCTTTAGATTAAATATGAGTCCAGAGTAAAACCAGCACACTTTTCTTTGTCTCTAAGACTATACTGTCAACCATCTAATTACGTAGGTTTTAAAGTTGTATTTATTTGTTTGTTTGTAATCCCTATGCCCAACATGGGCCTCGAACTCAGGACCCTGAGATCGAGTCACGTACTCTTCCAACTGAGCCAGCCAGGTGCCCATAAGTATATGAAGGAAAGAGAAACAGGTGTTCTTGTACTCAATCAAGACTCTATAATTTGAATACAGGAACACTAACTTTTTTACGATTTTATATTTAAGTAATCTCTACATCCAACATGGGGCTTGAACTCACAGTCCTGAGATCAAGAGTCACATACTCTACTGACTAAACCAGCCAGGTGCCCCTTTCTCCTTTATGTCCCTACAAGCAATTTAGCTCCTAATAAACACCTATCCGAAGTCTCCATCCCTTCCGCCCTTTTGTGAGACTCCATATCACCAAGGATTTGCCTTAATGTTTTCCTCGTAGCCCCACCTTTTAACCTTGATAGTTTACACCCATGTGCCCCTCCCCTCCATGATAGGACTTCCTACCCTAATGAGAAAGGATTTCTCCTCAAACTCTCTTACACCCAGAGTTCTATCCAGTTTGCTGTCTTGATTACATTTTCTTTGAAGAAATCTCTTATGGAGTCTTTGCCTGTTTACTAACTTTGGTTGCTTTTTATCTACATCCTGTCTTCAGCCAACCTTATGTCTCCCCTGCCTCCATCTTTGAATGGGGTAAGCCTGGAGGCTTCTCAGTGACCCAGAAGACCTCTAACCTTTCTGAATATGCAAAAATGAGTTTTAATATCAAATACCCTCTGAAGGCACATTTCACTTCTGCATGTCTTTAATATAATGTCTTGATCTTTGGTATCTTTAATCTCTACTCCCTTCAGCATTATCAAATTTTCTTTCTAGATCCTCTGCCCTTTGCTGACCTCACTGAGCCTCCCAGAGAGTTGTCTCAAAATTATCTCACAAACTAATTATCTTGAAATATTTCCTGGTTAAAAAGTCTCTTTCAAAGTGAGATATTATCTCCTGTCACTGCATTTTGCCCACTTACCCAATAGAATTTTCTTTAAAAATAAGTCATCAGAAATACTCTTATTTCATCAGCCTTATACCTCCTATCCAGCTCTTTTCATTTACAGTTTCACCTGGACCTGTTGATTTTGAACATGAATGATAAAAGCAAGTCGCAGTGTCCTTAGCATAAGCAACTGTCTTGCCAATATGTTAGTCCCACTCAACTGTGTCTCTGGAGAAAAGATGTGTCTCTGAATATAATACCATCCAAATACCCAAAGGCAGTCACAAATGACTATGTGAAACATCTTCAACCATAGTAATCTGACTGAAAATTGCAAGGTTTGCTGCCAAAGAGGAAAAATTACAATCCTGCATTCGGGCAACTTGTTCCAGCAAAGTCATCTCTCACATAACTTTTTAACTGGACGTGCTTCTTTTTTGATATGGAAGACAATGATAGTGGCTATTATTTGTATCATTTTATTAGCAATGCCTCGAACACCTGGTAACTCTGATTTGTTTGACAGTTGACAGGGCATGTTTAAATCACAGAAAAAATTGGCATATGGGCTGGTAGATAATAATGCAGCTGGAGCTGGGTTTCGGATATTGAATTTCACTGGCATTGCTCCTTGTGAAAGGAGAAATAACTTCTTTTTTCTTGCTTCATCACTTATGATTACAGGGCCCTGCCAGTTCAGGCAATAGAGTCAATGTTGTGTATATTTTGCTATTCTTCCTGCTGGATCTAATTCCTCTGTTTAAAGGGGCGGGGCTATTATATCCCAGAAATATATGAAGGGAGAGGAATTAGAATGGTCACAACCTGAAGAAAAGATTGTCCAGATCCTGACTTCTTTCTCTGAATTGATTCAGAGGCCCTTCTGTTGACTTAGGGAAAGCAAATTCTGTCCTGGAATAATGAATGGCTTTTCTTGTCTCCATTGCAGCGGTGAGTGAAGGACCAACCACCCAACAGCCACCCATGTTGCCCCCAGCACAGCCTGAGCATCCCAGCAGTGAGGAGGCACCAAGCAGAACCATCCCCACGGCCTGTGTTCGACCAACTCACCCACTCCGCAGCTTTGCTAACCCTTTGCTACCTCCACCAATGAGTGCAATAGAACCGAAAGTCCCTTACACGCCACTGTTGTCTCAGCCAGGTAAAGTGCTCATTTGTTCACATTTAAATAGTTGTTATCCTTGGTGTCACTACTTAAGTGTGTGAGGGCTCCTGTGAAGGCCGGATGCAATGTATCTGTTCACCACTGATTGCATGCCCAGTACGCTCCTGTCTCTTACTGATGTTTCTAGAGAAGCTCTTAAGTACCTGCCTTTGCAAGCAACTGAATGGTTGTAGGTACCCTTCATTCCTTTGAAAAGTTGTTCATTAATCCTAAACACTGCTGGACAATTTTCTGGTTTTTAGTCTACCACGTGGATCCTAGAATTTAAGGCTAGACCCCAAGACTAGAGGTAAGGATACAAAGGTCCAAAAAGCCACTTTTTAGTAAAGTGCCTTTCAGTAGTCATCTTCTGGAAGTTCTTATGTCGCAGTTCCAGGGTCAGAAAGGAGTGTCAGAATCAGGATAGAGTCCAGCTTCCTAATTTTACAAATAAGAAAGCAAAAACTGAGATAGCAAGTAGCATCTCTATGGTGCCTATGATATTGTGCTTTATGAGAAATACACATTTGGTCATTCGGATGATCAAATATATTTCTCATATATATTAGGTCTTCCTCCACAGTTTCTGGGCACCCTGGAGCTCATAGCTCCCAAAACCCTTAGAATTTCCTTAGTGATAAGGGGATAAAGGTGTCTTTTATTATGTTGATGAACATAACTTTTTTTTTTTTATGAACATGACTTTTGGATACCCTACCCGCAAGAGTGGGGACTGGTTGCCAAAAGGACCAACCACATGATTAGGGTTGGAACTTTCAGTTTCACCCTCAACCTCTTGGGAGGAGAGAGGGACTGAGGTGGACTTTACCAATGACCCAGGACTTGGTCAATCATGACTATGCAATGAGCCTTGATAAAAATCTAAGAGGACAAGGCTTGGAGAGCTTCCATGGGGGTTTACATGGGCGATTTGGGGAGAATGACGTGACTGGAGAGGACCTGGAACTTCCAAGCGCTTTCTCCATACCTCGCTCTATGTATCTCTTCCTCTGGCTATTGGTTTGTATCCTTTATCATATCCTTTCATAAACTGGCAAACGTGTTTGCCTGAATTCTGTGAGCCACTCTAGCAAATTAATCAAACCTAAGGAGGAGGTCACTGGAACCACCTGTAGCCGATAGCTCAGAAGCATAGATAGCAGCCTTGAGCTTGTGGCTGGCCTCTGAAGTCAGGGGTGGGAGGCAGTCTTGTATGGCTGAATTCTTAACCTGTGGAACCTGATACTATTTCTGGACAGATAATGTCAGAACTGAGTTGAATTCCTAGATACTCTTCTGGTGCCTGAAAATTGGTTGGTGCTGGTGGGGGAACCCTTCCCCCCACACACCCAACACTGGAATTAGGGAATACCAACCCTAAAGAATGCCTTTCTAAGAAAATCAGTTGGCACAGATGATAACCAGAGTCCCCAATTCCCAATGCAGTGTTCAGTTTATCACTTCATCTGATTGATATCCAGTGGTGCGAATCCAGAGTTCCATTTTATTTCTGTTAGGGATTAAGGGGGATAAGGGATGGCAGAGAGGGAAAGAAGAGGAGGAAGAAGGAAGAGGAGGAGGAGAAGAAAGAAGAAGATCAACAGATAGATAGGATGAAAGATAGGCCAATAAATAGATAAGTAGATACATAAAGATAAAGAACTATGTAGTGCTTAAAATTATTTGAACTTAGTATAATTCTTAACGGCCTCAATGTATTAAGCATAGAGACTAAAATTCAATGATTCCAAGTAAATAGACATGGCCCCCTTAACAGACACAGCTGGACTGACCAATCTGCTATTCAGCAAATATGTTTAAGTTTCTGTTACTCAGATCCATACCTACAGTAACTGTAGTCACTTCACTGCATTAGTTTATAAGCCTCATGATGACTGCAAAACTAGAAAAACTACTATTGTGATTATGACTATTATGTTAATATTAAGAACATGTCTTATTTCTGGTGCCATATAAATTGATTTGATTTGTCATGCCTTCTGGTGTTCTCCCTTTCCTGTGGTATGTGGTGTGGATGCTCAGCTACCAGACCCTTGGACTTGGGTTGGAGCACAGGAAGGATTCCATCCCTTGGGATGCATGGATGACGTCTTTTCTGACACATAGGCTCAATGGAGGTCATGACTTCATTTCACAGGAAATAGCTCTTCTAACCCAAAAGAAGCCCACACTAGGCTATAAAGCAGATCTGTATTGCCCAAGCCTCTCTCCCCATCCCCTATACCTATATACTCCATCTATATGTGGAGAGTCTGCTACTTTATAGTGCCCTGAAACTAGGAGGTCTTTGCTAAATGAGACAAGGACAAGTATGAAGCAAGATAATTCATTTAATGAAATTCCTGCATTCAGAGCACACTGACTGGTAATTTCTGATTGCACTGTTTCCTACTGCAATGCCAACCAAGAGAATAGACCTTGGAAGTGACTGGTATTCAGGATAGATAGCAGGTAAACTGCAACTACTAGCAATAACTAACTCTTTACTGAACATGACCTGTATGCCTGGCATGCTTCTGAAGACTTGTAACAGCACATTTGATCCTCAGAACAACTTTGCGAGGTAGCTGCTTCCTTAACCCCATTTCATGGATACAGAAATTGGGACACAGATAAGTTGAGTAGCATAATTAAGTTGGCACAACTACTGAGTGATGAATCTTCTCCCATTCTTTTTTTTCTTTCCCGACTACAGAAAGCATGAGTTCTGAAATTTTAGGGACCCATTTGCACCTCTTAGCTTATTTCATGACAAAAGCAAAGGTAAAATTTTTTAAAAAACTTATTATGTCAAATCAGGCCAAAACTGCTAAAAAAAAAAAAAAAAGAAAACAGTGAAAAACATCTGAAATAATTTTGAGGTGAGGAATACCAATTCCTCACAAGCCTTTTTCACTCACATTTTAATGCGGAAACGTAAGAGTTTTAACTGTTTTATGCAAAAGAACACAATCTTATAACATCAAAAAACTAATGTGTCAAAGCTCTTTGTAGTGTTAACTATTCTCTCCAGTTGGAAATAAAGATCAACTAAGTAAAGATTCACAGTGAAAAGAAGATGAAAATAAAATTCTGAAGTCGATTTCAGATGAAAATGTCCTGTGGCAGAAATATTTGGCTTGGAACACATGTTCAGAAATCAACCCATGCTCCAGAGAGCTATGGTAACAAAGAACCCTATTTTTTTAACTTTATTTATTTATTTATTTAATTTTTTTAATGTTTATTTATTTTTGAGAGACAGAGCGTGAGCAGGGAAAGGGCAGAGAGAGAGAGAGAGAGGCAGACGCAGAATCTAAAGCAGGCTCCAGGCTCGGAGCCATCAGCACAGAATGCGACACGGGGCTCGAACTCACAGACTGCGAGATCATGACCTGAGCTGAAGTTGGCCGCTTAACCGACTGAGCCACTCAGGCACCCCGAACTTTATTTATTTTTGAGAGACAGATCATGAATGGGGGAGGAGCAGAGAGAGGGAGGAGACACAGAATCTGAAGCAGGCTCCAGGCTCTGAGCTGTCAGCACAGAGCCCGACCTGAGGCTTGAACCCGTGAACTGTGAGAACAGGACCTGAGCTGAAGTCCGACACTTAACCGACTGAGCCACCCAGGTGCCCCTAGAACCCTAATTTTAGACGGAACATCTGACAACAGACAGAATAAAGCAATGGCATTGTTATGTACCTGTTATTGTTCCCTTTACAATAATACCAAAGCAAACTTAAACAAAGTCTGACACAATGTAGCATAAATAAATGTGTTATGTCTTTGAAAAATGGGACATAGAGTCCTTTCTGCTCTCTCTACACCTCTTCTCTCAAATAATAAGCACATCTGAAGAAACATTCTCTGATCTAATGCTACGCAGGCAAGGTCTCGTTTTCTTTTATTTCCATTGTACACTTAAGAGCCTTCTTTTTTTTTTTGTTAAACCATTGTTCTTGTTTTTCTTTAAACGATTTCTTAAAAACCATCATTCTTTCATATTTTCCAATATCTCTGAGTTTTGGTTGATTTTATATTTTCTTGGTTCTCCTTTAAATGCCACCCTCCCCACCCCCACCTTGAGGCATATCTTGCCATCACTTTGGAATTATTAAATGCCTTTCCTTTTCATGTTTCTCCTTCATTGTCTGCCTGTGATTCTTGTTCATTTCATAATGTCTTACCTCATGATTTTCAAATAAGTTCTCCCTGCATTGCTCCTGACACATGGTAAATAGTATGCTTTTAAGAAAGGGCTGATGTTTACTTATTCTAATAGAAAAAGAAAATTAGCAGACTGACAAATGTATTAGCTGTGACATTAACTACATGCTTCTTAGCCTAAAAGATGAAATACTTAGAGCTTTCAACAAATTTTAATTCTAAGAAAATCATTACTTTAGTCAAACTGATTGATGAAGTGAAGTCATTCTCTTGTCGGCTTAAAAAAAAAAACCTCAAATAATTTTACTCTGGATTTCACAATAAAGGACTGTGTAATTTCTAATGAATTTATCTTTACTTACTGAGAGTAATTACCTCAGAATATGGTAATGTGAGGCATTGCTATAATTTTTAAAGATCACACCAAATGAGAAGCTCCTTCTGCTTTGAGACCATTGAAATTAGGATCAATGAAGAAGCTCGCTCCCACTCGTATTCCTTTGTGTGTTTTCTTAAGGGCGGCTTCATTGATCTGTGCCTCAGTTTGACTTCCAATAAGGCACGGGGAGCTGTGTCTGCAGGACGCGAAGTATAGGGCAGCACTTACTCTGAGGAATACTATGAGAAACCATCTCCAGTCTCAGAGTTGGGGAGACTTTTGCAGTATTTTTATAGTGCGTGGTAATTAGAAAGTCATTTTGTTGACGTAAGGACTGAAATTCTGCCTACCTGAAAACAGATTCCTTCCTTCCTTTATTTTTCCTCTCCACCTGCCGAGTTAGAAATTTAGCTTACTAGGCTAGAGTATTTTATGGCATTTCTTACAATTTCATCATCACCTCGTGATAAAGTGGTTCCGTTTTTTTTAATGCTTCACAGTGAATAACTGTGCGGTCTTCACGCATTTCAGGGAGGCTGCAGTGACTGCACTTTGCAAATCACAGATGTGGACATGTAAGTGATTTGGCTTTGTCCCCTTTCAGGTTAAATAGAAAGTGTTTGATGGAGTGTTGCGCTTATGGCATTATAGATCTGACATAAATTCTACAAAGGGCCAAGATAGGGTATGTGTGTGTGTGTGTGTGTGTGTGTTTTTTTTCCTTCACTAGTGAAAATTCCTTTTAGCTGTGAAATGATCAGCTGCACTTTAAATGAACCTGGATTGGGAGACCATTTGTCTTCTGAGGTCGTAATTCTAAAGAGAAAGAAAACGTGACCTCTTTAATGGTGACTTTTATACTAAATAGTAACTGGTTTACAACATTAGCCCCTTAGAGTTCTTGCATCCTCATAAAGGGGTACACATACTTCATTGTCCTCTATTTACACATTGCATTTCCACACATTTTTATATACAAAAGCAAAAACCTAGAACATTCTGATCTTTTCAGTCTTCTAGGGATCAATATGTCAGTGGACATGACAAGACCAAAACTCACTTCATTGTACTACGAAATTGAGTTTGATTTTTCCTCCGCAAATTGTGGCATGTGCTTCAATTTGTCTGAGGACCGAGGACAAGGAGTGGGTGGAGGTGGCTGACAGTGGACAGAAAAGGCATTTGATTTATATTTTATGGCTGGTTGGGAAATCATGTGTTCCTGCTATAACCCGATCTTTTTGACAGGCCTCATTTCGGTAAATATGCTATCACGCAACGCCGCCAATAAATTACTATAATACTTTAATACAATTGCACTCCCTGAGCCACCAGTAGGCCACAGTTGGGGGTGTTCATCAAGGAAACCCATGAGTGTTCCATTCGACTTGACTTGGCCACAGGCAGAGGTCATGGGAGATCAGACATTCTTCAACAGGTGACACGAGAGGGTCACTTTTCAGGTCGGTCATGTCGAATAAGTCATTGGCACAGCCAAGTAGGAGAGATGTGTTGATTTGAAGTTATCGGGGTCAATACCAGTCAAATTTAGAGAAGAAAATTACACTAGCTCCTGTTAAATTTCATCTCCTATGTAAGCTCATCTGTGTTTGTTTTTGTTTGTTTGTTTGTTTTTGCAGCTAGCTCCTTGAAATTGTCCGGTCCTCCTTTCTAACAGATTTTGTTTTTTAACAGATCAAATCTAATTTCATTTGGTCTAGTTGTCCTTAATTGTCCTTTAGTAAAATGTAAGTCAAATTTGCCTTAATATCACTAATGCTTGTGACTCTGGAGCCTAGTTGGTGTTTTAATAAAGCACTATTTCCTTTAGAATGAGGTCCCACTATTTAAATAGGAAAGAGCTCTTCTAATTGCCTCCAAGGGAGGGAAATGGTTGCTAGAGGAAACTCTAGGGGTAAGTCACGTGACTGGTATCTCATTTATAAATGACAAAACCATGTCCTAAAAGGTTAAGCAACTTGCCCAAGGTCAACCATTGAGCTAATGGCCAAATTTAAAGAATTCAGAGAAACAGAACATTGAAGAGAAACAAAGGATTTTATTTAACTTTTTTATGATGCGAATAGTTATTCTTAGATCAACCTTTTTTTTTTCCCTATAAAAGGGCTTTTAGGATGATACTACTTATTAAATATCCTTCAGAAAGAATTGTTTTATAAAAAGGAGTTTAAGTTATTTAGCTTAGCATTCGAGTAAATGTTTTATTCCTTGTGTAGGCTAGAGGAGGAGAGAAGTTCTAGCAAGAGTAGTATCTAGCCAGAGACTGAGGAGTAGTTCCTGTCTGCTCAGACTCACCTGTCCAACCCGTCAGTGTCCCTCTGCAGGAAGGTAAGGAGCCAGGGGCTGACATCTGTTGTTTTCTGTACCACACACCACAGATACCAGGGCTTTGGAGTCCAGTGATAAAAAATAAAGAACCATAGAAGGAAGTGTAACATGAAGATGAAAGTTAAGGCAAGTTGGAGACAATATGAGCGTCCGTGAGGATGAAAAACAAACAGCTGACATTTCTTTAGAATTGCCAAAATCTATCGGGAGGAGGGAGTAAATGATCGCAGCTGAGTCAAAATTTGAATTTATTCAATCAAACTTTTACTTGCTTAAAAAAATATATTGCACAAGAACTGGTTATATCATATATAAAATTGAGGTTAATTTTCAACCAATACAATTAAACTCTGGGATTAAAGTATTGAGTTGCCACCTACATAATCATAAGAGAAAATGAAAAAAATCTATCTTCAGAACTTTGTTACCAAGTACACTACATAAGCTGAAACCCATAATTTAAGAACGTCCTTGGATTTGGCTGGGAGTGGGTGGCTTCATGAGTACAAGAGAAAGACAAGGAAAGAATGAACGGTAGGTTGTTTTCAAAGCAGAAGTTACCTTTCAGACTTCCTAAGAACATCAGAGGTCACACGGTTGACTACTACTGTATACATTTTGTTATTTATGAAATATCTTGAGGATCAAAATGATTTGTTAAATAAGCTTATGTGAGGGGCGCCTGGTGGCTCAGTCAGTTAAGCATCTGACTTTAGCTCAGGTCATGATCTCACAGGTCCTGAGTTGGACTCCCGCATCAGGTGAGCTCAAGCCCCACTTTGAGTAAGCCCTGATTCTCCCTCCCTCTCTCCCTCTCTCCCTCTCTCCCTATCTGCCCCTTGTGGGATTCTCCCTTTCTCTCCCTCTCTTTCTGCCCTTCATTCACCTGTGCCCTCTCTCTCTTAAAAATAAATAAATAAATAAGCTTATGTGAAATTAATAAAGTTAATGCTTTAGATTTTGCCACCTTTTATAGTTTATAGTTTCACATTTCCAAGTGAATTCACGCCTACCAGAGAAGTAACTATAATCACCATTATTGATTAAGAGATAGACATTAGAGAGGTTGAATAACTTGTAACTTCTCTAGGAATATGTGTCATTATCCTTGGGACCTTTACATAAACCACCGCAGGCACTCAATAAATATGTACTGAGTTGATCAGAATAGAACAATAAAGGTAAGAGCCAGAAAGTGAATCCAGGTCTTCAGTTTCAAGTCGAATTATGACTATAGTTGAAGCAAAGCAACTTGAGAGTTGGCAAAAGGATTAGGTAAGCCGAAATAACTTCTCAAGTCACAATCACTTGTTCATAAAACATTATGTTATGAACTCTGAGTAACATCTTATTCTAACACGGAATTAAATTGCACAGAGTGGAGAAAACAATAATGAGGGCACCACCCCTGGAAAGTCTCATCACTAATTTCACAGCCGTAGTGCAGTGGAGAGTAATGTCCGTCCGCTTTGTTCATCAAAAGCGGGTGTGCAGATCAGTGGAAATAGAGTCTGAGTCTTTCCATTATGTCAGTTTGGGAATTAAGTTTGCTCTCCTGAATCCTATTTATTCTCATCTGTGAAATCTGACAGTCTTTCATCTTTAAAGAGGAATGAAACATACAAAATTCCACCAGGTCTTAATTACTGCAGAAATAAGGGTGGATATTCTCTCTGTATTTTTTTTTCTTTGTTTTGTGAAAAGTATGAGTAAGAGAAAGGTTTTCCCTGAAATAGATTCTGAACTGCACAGCGTACATTATATTTATTGTAAGTATTTGACAGAGTTCCTCATAGTTCGTCAATTAGTATCAGCTTCCCGTTGCTTTGCTTGGGAGCAAGGCGAAATTTTGAAACAAAAAAAAGGTGTTCACATAAACCTCTGTGTTAATGGATTATTGAAAGTGTGTTGTGAAAGATCTAATACACTGAAAGCAAAAAGTCTCTGTGATATTAAACTAAATGTGAGAAAACCATTGTTAAAACCATTTAGAGCTCTACTCCTTCTGAATGTTTATAATGTTTATCTTACTGGCAGGGACTTAACAGAATTCAAGTGGCCTGTTAAACAGCCTGTGTATTTCATAGCTAGGGTTGCTGTTCTTATTGCCAGTCTTTTTATCTACTGGAATGTTAAGACTCTCAGTGAAGAATGCACTTATCTTTTGTGGTAAAGAAATTCTAAAGCAACTACTGCTGCTTCCTCTCCTCTTTTTCCTCTTCCTTTCTTTTTTTTTTTTTTAATCTTTATTTTTGAGAGAGAGAGACAGAGTGTGAGCAGGGGAGAGGCAGAGAGAGAGAGGGACACACAGAATCTGAAGCAGGCTCCAGGCTCTGAGCTGTCAACACAGAGCCCGACGCAGGGCTCGAACTCACGGAGTGTGAGATCATGACCTGAGCCGTAGTCACATGCTTAACCAACTGAGCCACCCAGGTGCCCCTCCTCCTCCTCCTCCTCCTTCTATTTTTCCTCTTCCTCCTCCTTCCCCTCACCCTCCTCCTCCACCTTCTTCTTCTTGTAAAAAGCGATGATAAACAAGCCCTACTGATTTCAAACCAAGAGACATATTAATGGCATAGCACATAGGGGCTTATAGGAATTAGGAATAATGATAATCACAAGGATGCTCCTTCCACATCTACTCCAAAGTGCCCTTCTCAATCATCCTTCTTCCGCATTCCCCATTCTCTTACCCAATTGTTTGTATCCGTGTACTTCTGTGGTCACCTGAGCCACGATTTTTAGTAGAAACACCATATTTCAAACTATAGTAATGAGTTGACCTAGTCTACCTTTCAACATTGAGATTGCTAGTTTAAACTCGAGTTTCAGTTGGTGTTGCATTTAAAATCGTAGTTCTTTGTTTATTCTCTTTTCAGCTCTCTGAATAGTGCTTCAGTTAGTTCATAGAAATAGGCTGCTTAGCGCACACAGTCTGAGCTGATGCCTACCCCTGTGCGGGACAAAAGGCAGGACAGTGGTGACGTGTGATGAGGAGTGTACCCCAGTCTCCCAGGTCTTTTCTCTGGCAGGAGCCAAATGTGACTAAAAGAGCATTTACAGGAAGAAAATAAGAAAACTCTAGGACCCAGCTTTCTTGCTCATTGGCTGGGTTCGCTTCAAATAATTAACTTAACCTCTTTGTCCTTCCATTTTTCACAACTATAAATGGCGCAAATAAAATCTATTCTGGAAAGGGTTTGTTCGTGTAAACACGAATTATACTAGTTAAAAATGTTAGCACTGAATCCAGGAGCTTCTGATTTGATATAAGCTGGAGACCACATTGCCTTATACATTGGGCCCGTGAAGTTGCCAACAACTTATATTCAGAAGCTGTAGGATCATGTGGAAGCGAGGATAAAGTAAATTTTAATGGTTTAGTGGCTGGTGAAACAAGATCTAACTCTTGAATGTTGTGTTTCACCACAAGTGTTTGAAAGAGGCCAGTGAACTGAGATTGCTTGCGTGAAGACGGAAGGTGAACAAACAAGAGGAGAGTGGCCTAGGGGCGCCTGGGTGGCTCAGTCGGTTAACTGCCTGACTTCAGCTCAGGTCATGATCTCGCGGTTCCTGAGTTTGAGCCCCACATGGAGCTCTGTGCTGATAGCTCAGAGCCTGGAGCCTGCTTCAGATTCTGTGTCTCCTTCTCTCTCTCTTCCCCTCCCCCACTCACCCTCTGTCTCTCAAAAATAAATAAAATATTAAAAAAAAAAAAAAGCAGAATGGCTTCTCAGAGCTGCTGAATAGTGTTTCCTGAGTCTAGAGAATCAGGGCCTTTCCAGCTACAAAGGTCTCGCTCTCAAATTATGAATATGACTGACAGCCAGGAAGCTCCCACCAGCCCTTTCAAATGACTAAACTGCCTTAAATAGCATTTCCCCTCCATTTCTTAATCTGTGTTTCCATCAATTGTTATGAAGGCTCATTCCTCAAACCCAGTAAGGATTTATGTCCAAAAGGTAGATTTGATGGTCACGTGTCTGACTTTCTCTCAGAAACACTGAATTTCTTCCCATTTTAATGTGACTAAAGCCTATGGAACTTCCTAGATCCCAGCTATTAACACCTGACTTAACTATTCCCCCGCACTAACCCTCTGCGAAGAGAAAGCAGGGCAAGGAAGAATAAGAAATGAGGACCAGCTGGGTGCCTGGGTGGGTCAGTCGGTTAAGTGTCTGACTCTTGGTTTTGGCTCAGGTCATGATCTCATATTTTGTGGGTTCAAATCCCTCATTAGCACAGAACCTGCTTGAGATTCTCTCCCTCCCTCTCTGCCCCTCCCCTGCTCATGCTCACTCTTCCTCTCTCAAAATTAATTATTAAATTAATAAATTAATTAATTAAAATAAATGAGCAGGAATTGAGCTATCAAAAGTGGGAGAAAGAAATTATTTCTCATTGAATATATGTAAAACATTACTGACAACTTTGTCTTCTCATTTACAAATAATATATTTTGTTTTATTAGGAATATTCTAGTAGGATTCATTTTTAAAGGCAATTTGACATGTAAGTTTTTTATTCTAAACTCTTCATAAACATGATTATCGAAAGTAGTACTTCTCAAATTTTATATGCCTGGGAATCACCTGCAGGTCTTATTACACAATACAGGTTCTGATTGAGTAACTCTGAAGGAGAGCCTGCAATTCTGCATTTCTCAGAAGATTCCAGAAGATGCTGATGCTTCCCCTCAGTAGATCACATTTTGAGAACTGAGGTTCTAGAACATATCCTGTGTCCTTCACCTGTAGTTCATGGAAGAACTCCCGGGCTTGGTAGTGCACATGAAATTAAATTTGCGCGTGCATGCATGTGTGTGTACAGGCGTGTCCTCATACATGCACGTACATTTTTCCACTGAGTGGGTTTATAGCTTTTGTTAGTCTCACCCTGTTCATGATCTATAACAAGTTAAGGGTCACTTAAGCTACCACTGTGCCATCATCTTGCATTTAAGCTCAGCTGTGCATGTAAACAGCAAAGTGGTTTTGTTTTGCTTCCTTTTGTTTTTTAGACCAATCCAAAATCCTTTAGGGGAGTAACTTTGTGGAATCTGAGGCTGAGAGTTGAATGCTTTGGCCCTGCTCAAATGAAATTCTGCAAAATTAAGTCATTCACTTTCTTGTACAAACACCTGGGGCCTTAGTGTATCTCTGTCAGTGCCTAATGAGGAATTAGACTAATATTTTACTGTCTTAAAAGAGATCCCACTTCTGAAACTATCTCTTCTTTTGTTGATGTTTAAAGGAAGACTGGTAGATAAGATTCATAACTGTCTGTGATGGATTTTCTCCAGCAGAGGAGGTTCTTTGGGAAACTGTGGTGTGTTGTCATTTAAGGAGGTCACCATACCTGTCCGTGACATCCCACGTTTCTGGTGTGCGACAAAAAGCACTTCAGCAGTGACTGAATGATTACACACACATTTCCACAAGTGGTGACTCATCGTTCAATAAAAATTTCGGATTCAGCCAGTGTCACACCAGGATGACTAGCATATGAAATCTGTAAAAATATTTTACAAAAATTTTTGGTGGTAATAGGGTAAGCAAACCTATAAACAGTGGTAATATAAATCACAGAGAATGGGAGGTAATAAAAGAAATGTTTATTTGAGTAGCGAGGAAGTTAGGTTGTATTATATGATATCCAGAAAAATATCATCATAAATCATTTACTGGGCGCTAAATAATTCTAAGGAGTAAATGTACATTTGAGGAGGTAGAGCAGGAGGGAAAGAGGGACGTTTTTTAAAGAAAAAGAACCTGTTTCTCCAATAAGTGAGCAATTAGTCTCATCCCTCTGTGCCCCCTCTTTCTCCTTTCCCTCTCCCCCTGGCCTCCTTCTTTTTCTTTCTTTTACATTAAAAGGTTTTGGTGGTTTGTTCCCCACTCCATCACAGATTCTTTTTTTTTTTTTTTTAACTTTTATTTATTTTTGAGAGACAGAGAGAGACAGAGCATGAATGGGGGAGGAAAAGACAGGGAGGGGGACTCAGAAGCAGGCTCTAAAAGCAGGCTCAAAAGCAGGCTCTGGGCTCTGAGCTGTCAGCACAGAGCCCGACACAGGGCTCGAATCCATGAACTGAACCGGTGAGATCACCACCTAAGCTGAAATCAGATGCTTAATCGACTGAACCACCCAGGTGCCCCTACAGCTTCTTAATTTACATGGTAACAGGTCCTATACAAGCACCTACCAGTATATGAGTATTTGAATTTGAG
The DNA here is from genome assembly GCA_030068075.1 of Paguma larvata. NCBI lineage: Eukaryota > Metazoa > Chordata > Mammalia > Carnivora > Viverridae > Paguma > Paguma larvata. The sequence goes on along the minus strand of CM057835.1, from coordinate 20,817,350 downwards.
AAATTGCGGATCAGAGAGAGGAATAATGATACAATATTGAAACTGCCATGAGAAAAGTGCTTAAACATTTTTAATGTTTGAGAATTTTCTGCTCATACTTAACTTTCTCCTAGAGCTCGTGGGTTAGACAGATGGTGCAGACCCCAGCTCCTGAAAGCTAACCCTCTGCCAGGCGGGGACTGCATCTGCCACTCAGGCTCTGCAGGGCTCTGCCCCACTCTCCTACTCAGGCTCCACTGCTCTCACTGTCTTCCGGAGGCCACACAGTCAGTCCCTGCCTAATTAAATGAACGCATTTAGTCTCACATTCGATCTCTTTCATTCTATATGTAGTATGATTCTAACAAAATATCACATGCTTACATGACATCTTCCCAAACCAACATTTAGTATCATAATAGACACCACTTTTCAGTCTTCTTTAATAGCACCACAAAGCCTAATATGTACTGGGACCCGGTAGATACTCAAGAAGAAAATGAACCGATTCTAACCATGGTGTTGTGTTTGTGTGGTGATATTCTGACAATTACCATTAGCAAGCACTTAGTCATGAATTCGCTATGTCATATAATCTTCACAGAAACACAAAGAGGAACGTAGTGACTTGTGAGGAACCTTGGGATCAAAGAAGATAAAATCATTAATTCCGTGTTACATTATATTGAAATGGCAGGGCCACAATTTGAACCTAGGGCTTTCTGAAACCAAAGCCTACTTTCCTGAACAACTGTATTATGATCATATACATAAAGGGCCAATGATCATATGATTAGCGATAACACAAATAATACACACTCCATAATTTTAGCATCTTCTTTCACATGTAAAGAGAGAGAGAGAGAAAGGTTTTTTTCTCCAGAGATATTCTAATGCTATTCCATGAGATAATACTCCACGTACGTTCACAGGATGAATAGAAAAACAAAACAAAACAAAACAAAAACAAAAACAAAAACAGACTTTTAAAATTTCTGTTTTGTCTGTGTATTACTTATATTTCCATTGGCTTTTATTTTGTCACAGTTTTTTTTTTCATTTTCCTTTCCAATGATGTATTGATTACACATTTTTCATCCTCAAATTGGCCCATCACATCCAACCAGAGAAGGTTTTATTTCTCATTGGAAGACTCAAATAAATATCTATATAGGTGTCAAAAACCCAGAGATACTACTATGGGCTTATTTTGTAACCCATTACAAAATATCCTGTAGCCTGTTTTTCAGAACTAGCTTCTAATCATTTGATAGATATGAGATATTCAGAAACTTCATGCTGCAGAACAGGCCACATATTGAAAAGTTTATGAAACATTGCATAGGAACATGTTTTCATTATAAATAATTTCTCATATATGCGCTTAAAGAGATTTTCTTTTTGACCCAGCATGACAAGGATTCATCAGAATTTTTCATTGACATTTTGCTCCATTATAAATAAAGAATAAAATCTCAATTAACTAGTATCTTTGGGGAATAGATTGTTCTCAGGAAATTGCATTTCTGGATAGCTCAGGGTAAAATACAAATCCTTTTATAATAAAAAATGTTTATCAGTTAGCAATTCTATGATAGCTATAAACTAAGGACTGCCCAGCTGCCATTCTGCACTGGCCTTGTCCATAAATCCCACGCCATCTTTGTAAAGTAGCCATGTCATTTTATATGGAATGAACCCAGAGTATAGAAGAGTTGAATAATATCCCCAAGGCATAGGATGTACGGCTGCATGACAGTAATATTCTTTCCCTGATTGCTGGAGGATCACACAAATGTACCAGGAAGGAGGACCAAAGGGAGTACAAAAAGCCCAGGGATGAGAAAGTACAACATGTTTTCAGAGTCTACAGGTAAAGCTCTTTTGCTAAGGGGGTTGATTCCTAGAGGAATCACAATATAATAAGCTGGAAAAGGGCAGAGTAGTGACTTAGAAGGATCAAATGGCAAACTGAGGTTAAGATGGAAAGTGTGTAATGTGGATTGATGGAAGTGAGAATAGATGGAAGAGACAGGTGCTGGACTTATCTTCCAAAAGAAGAAACAGGCAATTGAGTGAATAATTGGTTATGAATAAAGAAGGAGAAAGTGAAGTCCAAGGTGACTCAGTTGTCTGAATCCTATGTTTTGAGGAACATGGTTATAAACAAACAGAAACAGGGAAGTGAGCTGAGAAGGTACTCTGTGAGAGGAAAGGGAGAGTCGGAGAGAGTGGAGTTTGTTGAGCGTGAAGGGGCAGAGGACAGCTAAATGCAGATATACAGTGGATGTGGGGAAGTGGTAGGAATTCAAGAGAGAGTCACAACTGAAAAGTGGATTAGAGAACCATTTTCAGAGAGATGAAGGCTTTAGTGCCTGGTAGATAGAAGACAACTCCCAGAAAAAGAATTTGAAGGAAAAGAAATTTGAAAATTGAAATTTAAAGTAAATCTGCATTTTATGAGGGAGTAAAGAAAAAGGTACTAGAGATAGGATAACAACAGTAGTATAATATTTAGAAGCCAGGAAGGTAGAAAATTTCAAGGACAAGGCAGTTTTAAATACAATAGTTCCTTGTTTCAAAATTTCCATAGTTCTTTTTTCCTCCTAATATTTTATTATAAAAATATGAAATGCTTAGAAAAATTGTACAGAGAACTTCCCTACACCCACCACCGAGATTTTATCATTAACATGTTTTTTTTTTCTATTTTTGCCTCATGTCTATCATCTATCCATCCACCTTAATTTTTGGTGCATTTTAAAGGACATTGCAGACATCCATTCACTTTCCCCCTAAATACTTCAGCAAATGTATAAAGATTCTATTGCTTTTGGAGTATTCCATTGACTTGGTTGTATAATCATAAGGGAAAAATTTAAAAAAAACTGTAAGATTTGTACGGAATCAATTGTAAGAAGCATCCTGGTTTCAGGAATATTTCCGTGAATCTTAGAATCGAGAAAACATAATACCAACAAATCCTGTAGAAAGGTTTACAAGGCAGATACCCATTAGGCTGAAAAATTATGATAGTATTTATGACCTTTATATCTGACATTTCTATAGATCGGTGAGGTCAAAAGCCAGATGTGTGAGAGAGCCTTGGTGAATACATAAATAGGTATTGTACAAGATAGACCACCCCTAAAAATACGGCAGCAAAATAGAGAAAAGAAGTTGATTTCTTGATGGAGAGAATGGAAATACTTAAGCTGCTTTCCTCAGTGGCACACACGTTCTTTCAGGTGGAAGCAGTGATGGTGTTTAACTCGACAGTTGAAAATATTTTTAAATTATATGATCATTGACTTATATGATCACTTCATGACTAAGTAAGTTTCTCTAAGTTTTTAAAATGTTCTCGTGACATGAATATGATTCATGTTGTGCTTTCGTAAGTCTTAGAGGTATACTTGTAAAAGTTGGAAGAGAATGGGTTAATATGATAGTGCACTAACACCAAAATGTAATCTGGAAGTTATATTTATGGTCATAGTGGCTAGATATTTGTGTGTGTGTGTGTGTGTGTGTGTGTGTGTGTGTGTGTGTGTGTGTGAAAGAGAGACACATAGAGACAGAGACAAAGAGAGATTTGATGACTTCTATTAAAGAACAAAACCAGATTTTAAAAATCAAGTATTACAAGATATTAAGAAATCTGATTCTGAATAATCAGTTAGACTAAAAAAATAGAATCCTCTATGGCTAATTGTCTTCATAAAAGGAAATATTTCCAATATTTACAAAATAAATTGATTTTTGGGAAGTAAAAATCGTTCTATTTATACATCATGTGAAATATACCAGAAATGTAATCTATTGCATAGTAATGCAGATGAATTTGGACTGATGGCATTCCCCACAGAGTACATAATTATAAAAGTTTTATGAGACTGATGTCTCAATTTCTGCACTGTTTCTGCATTTTTCTGAGGTTTTCATGAAACGATATGGAAATTTTATGCAGAGTCACTAATTTTTTTATGAATTCAGAATGTGGTTTCTCTGAAGTTTGACCACTAGAATATTAGCTTACAAGAAGGGTTTTTAAACCTATTTTTCATAAAAAATATAATTGACAATTTTTCTCCTATGAGCGCAAAACATCTGAACTGATGAATTGACATAAACAAAGAGCTCAAATGTGTTGTTTCTTGTGTTGTAATTGGAGTTAGAAAAAGTTAGAAAAAAATAAACAATCAATTTGGGAGGAGGCTACAAACATCCCTTTAATAACAAACTGTCTAAAGATGATCTGGAATATCCAGGAAATTAACTGAGAGGCCTCTTGACTTGGGCATTATATGCAAAATAACACAGGAAGTCAGAGTAGACCTATTAACGTGAGTTGTGGGAGCCTGCCAATAAACAACTCACATTTTAAGTTTTGGTTTTGTAGTTTCTGTTTTGTTAATAAGTGACCAGGGAACCTCAGAAAAGCATCAGAAGAAAGAGGAAGACCTAAAAGTGTTCTGGTGAATTTATTTCTCATGATCATTGATGATATTCCTGAAAACAAATCTATATCAAGAAGAAGCAGAAACAAACTAGATTATGAGTGCAGAGTCTCTACAGTCTCCTCTGTTTATTGTTAGCTTGTTTCCAGGAACAAATTCCACAAAGCATGATGTCAGCTCTGGTCTGTATTGATTAGGCACTGCTGTATTTCCTCTGGCCAAAAAGACACATTAGAGAGTATTTTTGTCCTTGAGGACTTCTTATTCATCCTTAGTCATTATTTTCCAACATAAACTTTATATAATGACTATCAAACTTAGGTCCCTTTAAATCCTTCTCTAAGACTCTCCCTTACCCATTATAAGTGTACACTAAACACCTCCTTCGTATACAGGATCTTTATGGATTCAGAGCCATCTGGAACAATATTTAACTCATGTCTTCAGCACAGTTGATCACTTTCTTCCTCCAGTATTTTGGAAACTTTACTATTTTCTTCAGTTACTGTTGGCCCAGTGAATTCAGAACTTAGATTCCAATGTGCAAAGGTATGAAGGTACAACACAGTGCAAATAGAACAAAGAAAGCATGTCTTTTTGGCTGGGGCTATTAGATCTTGGTATTACCTTAGGGAAGGAATTAAGTTACCTATTGAATTATTATTTAGTAGTTCAAGCCAGTAAGTTGGATACCTTGTTACCTAGAGGAAAAAGAAGACAGAAAAATGTCAGCATCAGATTTGAGGAGTGTCCTAGGAAGCAAGAGCATGTCTTCTCCCCTGGTGCAATGGTGAAAGAAGACTCATTAGAGGAAAAAAAAAAAAAAGAGCATCCAAAATGTTACCCTTTCTAATATTTAACTATAAAAAATGTAAATAAACCCAAGAAGAGAAAGATGATAATCTACTAACAGTTTTTCAATAGTTAAATTATTGGATCATGTTCTATCATGGGGAAGGATGTAGGGCTGTATAATGGCTCTTGGTATTTTGTTTTGGAAGAAGGGTATGGAAGCAGTGGGGGGGGGGACATCCCAAAAGGGAAAAGGGGTACAAAAGAGGAAAGATATTTGAAGACATTTTTCAGCCTTGCATTATTCAAACAAAGGCAAGCTCAAACTATCTACTTAATAATAAACCATGTTTATGATTCTTCTCCAAGGCATCAGAAGTTTTGCAGTTATGTGATGCTGTGATGTTTACAATCACACTGTCACTGCTCAGCTGGGAATGAGTCTAACTGGGATCAAGATAGGGAGGAGAGCAGGAATATCTGATTTATTCCTTCTGCTACTCTCTCCATCACCACCACCATCACCATCCCACACTGTAACTTGGCTTCTCTCTCTTCTTCTCCTGCCCATGCTTTCCTTCTCTTTCCAGCATAATGACATCTTCTCCATGTCACTCTGCTTTTCCTCAAAGCCTACTTCTTAGAATTTTACTTTTTCTTTCTGTCTAAGAAAGAGCATATACTTTAAGAATAATAGTAGTCCACCCCCATTCACAAGTTGAATAGCTTTGAGCAAGTCCTTTATCTTCTTTGACTTTGACTTTCTTATCTTCAAGACATGAGCAATGAAGATATCATTTAAAAAGCCCATTTTAAAGAACATATAAGACAACATAGGTGAAGATGTGTTACTGGAGTTTATGTGCCTCTGGGACAGGGAGAGGACCCCTGAGTTTTACCCTTTCTTTCTCTGAGTTCCATTTCATGGAAATAATAGGAAAAAAGACTCTGATAACCAAATGGAAACCAGGGATCCTGGCAAATCATGTAATAACTCTGGAATAACTGGGTAGTAGTAGCTGGGAGACCTCTTTCTCCCTCACTCACTGCAGTACTATTGGGCCCATTAACTTTGAGCTAGAATAGACACTAGAGACTTACTCGCCCTGGTGAAGTTAGGCCTTTCCTTGTTTGCTTAAGGAATGCAGCCTTCAGAAGATTCAAGACCAAAGAGTTAGGAGTCAGAGCACAGGCAGATTTAAGAACTTGAGAAGTGACCATTAGCATATGAGTCCTACCCTCTCACCTTTCACAGAGAGGTAGCTCAAAAAAGCCACCTTACCTGTCCTTCACAGTAGCCCCCACTTTGCACTTTCTTTGGAAAAGGGTACAAAGGGGTAGAGAGGTGGGCAGAAGCACCTCAGTAACACACCCTCCATGTTTCCCTTAGTTTTGAAGAGAGACGGGAAAGTTAGAAGAGCGCAAAGCTTCTGTCCCCAGAAGTGACTTTTAAGTACATTTCTCACCTTTAAAATATAACACACGTAGTAGACTAAATGCTTTAAGATTGATGCCAAAGCTTACATGCTTGAAATTCGATCACTCATGAAGAATGCCTGAGGATATTGTATCTAGGTAAATACAGCCACTCATTTTTTGTTCAATATATTGTCAACATGAAAAGATAGAAAATATTATACATATCCCGTGTACATGTTTCTTATTTCTTCCAGAGCCTCAAAAGCTCTTTGCCTGTGAGATGTGTGTATGACTATATGATACTTCCATTTTTCCCCAGACAGCCTAAGAACAAAGTAGTTATTTAATAGTAAATATATGTGAGAGTGATATTATGGTTCCCATAGAGACTAGACCAAGACAGGTCGTTTCATTTGTCAGGCATCACAGAATGGGTCAGAGACCAAATGAAGGTGTGAACCCAAGCCTCTTCAAAACTATCCATTTTATCTGTATTCTTAAGGGTGAGGGAGTGGAAAATGAGACAGGAAATGGAAAAAAAAAAAGTGGGCAAGGATGTGAAAATTTATATTGAAATCAAAATCAAGCTCCCCACTGGCCTCTGATCTGATCCATGAGACTCTGCTCACTCCATTCCTGCTGCAGCCTAGTTTCACATTTCTCACCAAGAATCATTTGACTTGGGAGAACCCTCTGCGGAAAGATGCTAGCAAGAGTTTGCACCTGGCAGTCATACATTATGTACCTAATGAGCAAATGAAATGTTTAATAACTGTACTGTGACGATAAAGCTTAAAACAGTAAATTCCTGCTGAGGCTGCTTATCTACACCTGATGCACACGGCTGGCCCATCTGAGATCTTCAACTTCATTTGTATTTTATCCCCTTAGTGGGTCCTGCTGAGGAGAGTAACATTAAAACCAAAGCAGTGCTTGCTTAATTAGTTGTATATCGTTCTAGGCCCATTTATTTAGCATATCAGCATCATGCGTTCTACCTAAGGGTCGCCTGAAACACTTCTTCAACATGCACCCTGGGTAGGTGGAAATCTATAGCGGTTTCAGACTGAGCATGTGTAAATTTAAATTTTTCAATTAATCATGGGTAATGTAAACTCACAGTAATTTAACACTGCCTATTTTTAGTTGAATTGTCTATTGTTAGTTTGAAATAAAAAAGCAGAACAACCAGAATTGTTATGGTTTCTCATTAATAATTTTAAGACAAAATGATAGAACATTTTCTTGTAGAAGGCACCAGCTTAACTCCTACGTTACAGTAATTGGATTTTAAGGATATACTTGCCAGAGATTTCTTTGGATTGATTTTTCACCTTGGATTAACTAATGCTTCCTGGATCTTATGGAGAGCAAAGAAATCTAAATGTAAAGTTAAGTATAGGTAGAACATCTGTGTTCTCCTTCCTTGTTTACTTTTATAGTTAATCGCTTAAAGATTAGGTTGTTTGACCTTTATAGATAACAAAGAAATTGAGACCCAACGAAAGTAGGCTATGGTGCCAAAGTCACAAAATTATACAACTGGGACTCCTAAGTCCTAAGTTAGCACTCAACTTCAGTATTTATTTACTTGAACACACATTCTGTTTGGGAAATTTATTGCATAGGTCATACATATTTCACTCTCATGAGAAAAAAAAAAAAAAGTAAATATACAAGAAATCGGAAACCTTTTGTCATGAAGACCAGGTTGGTCTTTAGGATTGGGAACCTCTCATCTCTCAGAGGCCTGTCTACAGGGAGACAGTTTTTCGGAGCGCCAGTGCCAGCCCTCTTATCACTTGCTGCCCCCCTCGGCTTTGTTCACATCCTCTCTGAAAGTGACGATGGGTTTTCTTGTTCATCCTTCATATTTGGAAGTGATCACGGAGGATCTTGACTGCCACTTACGGTTACATTAGATTAGCAGCTGAGAGCCATGGAAAGAATTCTTTTAATTTTTGTCTTTCCTTTGATTACTCCCTAGATCTGCAAAAAAGTAGGAAAAGCTGTCAAAAATTCTATCATTTCTCAACGTTGAAGAACAGAAGTTCTCTAGTTGCTACTGTTGCCATGAGTTCTTTGGGAGGGTAGGATTCTAGTTCTCTTTCAGTGCGTCCAAATACCCCTGGGCACAGCAAAGGCTGCCATGCCTTAAGGCGGCCCTAGGTGAAGAATGAGTACACAGAGAATAGGGGGTACCAAGGCTGCAAGAACAAAGCTGGCTCTTAAACTGGTGTCTGAGGGCAGCGTAGAAAAGGCCAAACAGCAACAGAGGGAATGTGGCAACACCCCACCAGTTACTGAAATCTAGGAAGATTCAATATGAAGGAATGGACTCAAGATAAGTGGTTCCTCAACTGTAATTCCTTAGTATGTAAGAAGGAGCAAGATGGTTCCCAGTGTCCTCTTCGGATTGGACTGAGCTCCCAGCCATCACTTTCTAATACAAATGCTAAATGATCACACTGCTTTCTCACTTCAACACAGCTCATGCCATGAGACTGGTGATTTCATATAAAGACACTTGTTTGAATGGTGTAGAAAATGGATTCAGAATTTAACCATTGGGACAAGGCACTGGTAAGGTCTCTAGCACAACATAAAGGATTAAAGGCATGTCTCATGGCTCTGTGGAAGGATAAAAATGCATACTAGAAAATCCAGACAGGAACCTGTAACACAAGGTGAACTACAAGTACGAAAGTGTGGGAAGAGGTTCAGTGTGGTGAGCTTGTAAGGACCCAAGTGTCCAGGCTTAAAACATCAGAGGTTCAGAATAGAAAATGCTGAATCTATCCAAAGGCAAATATAACATAACAACAGAGTTAGTGCACATGTAAGAACATGAGTATCAGCTTTCAAATATAGCATGTTTTCATAGGAGTCTTTGTTTTACAACCTCTGCCCCCCTTTACTAAAGGGCAGTTTTGAGACCCAAATTGTCTTTTTGGGTATTGGCAAATCTCTCCTGAGAAATATCTCTTATAGTCTTTTCTTAATTCCGATCCAGGAAAAGGAAAGAAAAGTATTTAAGGCCATAAAGTATATCAGACAAACCCTGTTAATAATGAACTCTTAACAAGAATTCAAATTCTTCACCTATACTGGAATTTAATTGAATTTAATTCAACCTTGATCTTTTGATCTCCAGGGACCTCAGTGTTCTGTTCAGCAAAATAAAAGGAGGTCACTAGCCTACGAAGAGCCCTCGAGGGGCCAGCATTCTGAATTTCTTTGAATCTGTGAATATTACTTGAGAAAAGGCAGTCACTTGAGGTTTAAGCACTCTGTGTGGTCTTTGAAGCTGAGACAATGTCTTTAGTTCCTTTTGTAAAATGCAGTGTCTTGTATATTGTTCGACACTCAGTAGGTTCTGAATGTTTAACTGTTGCCTGGACCCTAGAGAAAATCCATTAATATAATGATCTTTATAATAGGTCTGAATTACAGTACTCTTTAGGCATACTTGCATCATATTGCAATATTATAAGTACTTTAGATGCAGGAAAATACACTGTGGATCTCCCCAAGTGTTTAGGATCCAGGGCAGAAAATACACCATCAAAATATACTTTTATAGTGAGACCAAAACTACCAAAAAAATACTCAAATAAATATTCAGGGATTTTATAGAACAATCTAATAAATTCTAAAATAGTCTTTATTCTTGCATGTTTCCTAGGATGAAACAGGCACAGCTTGTTCAAATTTCTTACATAATAAGCTATGCTTTTGTTATTGACTTTTTCTTGTGTCATTCTCTTTGCAGGTATCTATGTTAAAGTGAATTGATTTCCAATATGCGTTAGACACACACTGCATATGTTTAAGAGTTAAAGTGTAAATTTTTAGTTTCATTTATTAAAAATTTTAAAGCTAAAAGTAAAAAATAAATCAGTAGATTTCATAATCAAGAAAGCCTAAGTCAAAATTAGAGCTAAAAATAAAAGACAAATAAGAAATGTCCAGAAATCTTTGTTAGTTTTTAAAATGCATCTACTCTATTAAATACAGGGAAGTAAGAGGTGGCTCGGGGAATGTTCTAAGAGAAGCAGCTTTCTGTGACAATAAAGCTAAATACAGGTTTAAGCAGAGCATGGGGAACATTCTAGAAGGAAGATAAACATAACCCAGAAACTGTAACTCAAAGTAGGGGTTCAATAGCCACCTTCTCAAGGTTCACCAGTCCTCTATGAAAATTCTTCTTTAAACTTTGTGCTTTCACTTAATTATCTACAATATTAATGTGAATCACACATATTGGAGCATCTGGAGAGCCATTTTATAGCATTGCTTTGTCAGGGGTTTTAGTTCCTGCCTTTGTATTTGAGTTTATAACTAAGTTGGCTCCAAGAACACTGCATTTAAAGTCATAGTCTAAAGAGAAAAATGATAGAGGTAGACTTAATATACCAATACTTTGTTCACATCCAGTGGAGACTTGCTGGCATTACATTCCGCAGAAGAAAGATTTGCTTCTTGTTCAACCAGACGAAATTGGTAGTGGAAACTGAGAATATAGACAAACCCAAAATGACTTTTGACATAGCAGTCAGTGCCACATTTATATGGCTGTTTTGTTTTAGCCAAACCAACTCATTCATCGTATTAAATAAACGATGTACCTTTAAACTGCGCTATTTTTATAGGACTTTGCTATTTGGTTGTAAATATGTTTTGGTTTTATAGCACAGTATAAGAGTTACAAGTTTATAAAAGCTATGCCATGTGTTATGTTTCTATATATTTAAATAACATTGTCAGAAAAGTAGTTTAAATTGATGTGGGAGTTTATTCGAATTTTGTTTTCCCCTTTGTGTTAAACTCATTTCAACCATAAGAAATCATAATGCAATAAACAGTGTCTACCCTCAAGTTCGTTATATTGGATGCACTAGATCAACATATTAATGATAGAACCTTAATTTGTTCAGTGGAGTTAGATATACCTTGGTACAAACCTTTATGCTGCCTGCCCTTTTCTAAATGTGTAAGCTTGGGTACGTTAATTTCTCTCCACTTTGGCATTCTCATATGTGAACTGAAAATAATGGTATTTGGTAGAATTGTTTTGAAAATTAAATATTAATAACAGCTTGCCCTCTTTGGACAAGTCATAGGGACCAGTCACTTTAATTATATAATCTTATTTAATCCTCACAAATTATCATTCCCATTTTACAGAAGAAGAAACAGGCCAGGGAAGTTAAGTCAGTTCACAGCTGAGCTTTCCAGGATCTGAATGTAGATTGGATTGATAAATCTCAAATTCTTCCCACTATGTTTTTTTTGCCTGAAATGATGTAAACTACTTAGCATAGGTCTGAAGCTTAGTAGACATTCAGTTAACATTATATTTTCTCTTAAAGAAAATGATTTATATTTCTCCTGTCTCTGTATGTCTTTTCATCTGAGCTACCAAAAACTTAAGATCACTCTCTAGTGATAAATCACTCCAATGGCAAACTTTTGATCCCTGAAGTTTAAGAGTGAAAGAATATAAGTATGAAGGAATCCGTGTCATGCCATACAAACATGAAAGTATGAGAAAAGATGCTTTGTTATGATGTATCATTTTGCCTAGCATACGCCCAATTGCTGGCCTATTATACTGTTTGCATTATTTTTTCCCAATAAGCAAATGTGCACTGTTTCTTTGACTGTAGAATAACCTCTGAGTTTTATTAGCTAGGATTATGTGTACCATAGTATGATCAAAAGAAAAAATTTCCCCCCAAAGTTTACATTAATACACCTTTAGGATCATTAGAACTCAAATGTCCTTATTGATGATACAAGAGAACTCAGGCAAACTTCTTTCCATGGTTTAATTCAGTACGTTCTCTGCTGAGGTTTTGGTTACAAAGCTAACAATGACAAAGTCCTTAGGTATATGAGGTATACTTTTATTTTAGGCTCAAAGGACAAATCGTCTTACTGCTATCAGCTAAGCAGGATTTATGAGGCAAATTTCAGATCCCCCCCAAAAAAGGTAGCCATTGTTTATAACAGATAGAAATGTCATCTAGTAGAAACTCAGCAGTTCCTACAAATGATTTTCATGAACATTAGAATTTCTTTTATTGAGAGAACCTATACTGGTAAGGACAGAATAACATCTTTTTTTTTTTTTTTCCCAAAAGAGAATTAATAATGAGATTTTATCAGTTTACCCATGAATGATTTCATTTTACTATAACATCTAATACTCATTTACAGACCAGGAGTGACCCTATCTTTTAGTTGCAAAAATATTCCTTGCTATTGTTAAACAATTTAGGCTTTATTTAGGCAGGCTAACACAGGGCTTTCTGGCCCAAAGCTGAGACTGGCACCAAATGAGTTCCACTGACACTTTGTAGGGTGTGATGAACAGTCTCGAGCTCCCAGGCAACCCTTCACAGCATGATTTGGAATCCACTTGAAATTACATATGACTGGTGGAGTTTCATCTGGAGAGGCCTAATCAGAACTTGTCTTCCATTCAATAGAAATAAAATGAGCCCATTCATTGTGTCATAATTCATCTCTATCCTAGAGTGAACAATAACCTAGAATCAATGCCAACCCACTGGAGCTGGCTTACACGCTTGAGAGATTGTTCCCCAGAATGTTTTATACATTACTTTCATCACTCTATGTTTTCTATTTCAGGGCCTACTCTTCCCAAGACTCATGTTAAAACAGCCTCTCTTGGATTGGCTGGAAAGGCAAGATCACCTTTGCTTCCTGTATCTGTGCCAACAGCTCCTGAAGTATCTGAGGAAAGCCACAAAGCAACAGAGGATCCAGCCAATGTAAGAAAACCCTTGAAATTAATGCTGCATCAGGGTGAAGCAGTGACTACTCAAAAAGGATACTACTCAAAAAGCAATCTTAAAAATACAAGCAGGAACTACAGAATGTGTGGCTTTACATACATATGCATATATATGTCTATAGATGTATATATGTATTTCCTTCCAATGGGCTAAATAAAATACCTTGGCATTTGACTACATATATAATTATTCTTTAAAATAAAAAAAAATAGTAACAAAAAGCCATCCTCTGAAGACTTTTCTGAAGTTGTCATACATGTCACTTCTAAAATCATACTGTAGCTTGGAAATCTAGATAAGAGAAGAAGAAAATACAAAATGAAGAAATGAAGGAAGAAGTTTAAGAAGTAAAAAGAGAAGGAACTGACATATTTAGAAAATAATGGGAGAAATTTTAGTTATTTGAGAGGAAAAGTTTGCTAGCTAGAGGAAAAAGTTGAAAAGTGATCACGTTAGAAAACTCAGAAAGAAAATCAGTGGAGCCAAAAAAAAAAATCTAAATTTTGAGAGAGCAAAACAGTTCTCCTCAAAATGCCTTATAAAGGAGATTTGAAAAGATGCTACCAAAAGGCAGAAGTTTAGAAAACTCTGGAGTGTTCCTGAATATAATTCAAGGGAAAGCATTTAAAAGAAGAGCAAAGAACTTCCATATCATGTGTCTTGAAAAATCACAGTGAAAGGGGAAAAAAAGATGAAACAACAGGTTGGAATTATCTCATTTGAATGAACAATAATTTTTTTTCTTGACTTTATTGTTTTTGGTACTGTAAGCAAGAAGATATTTTAACTACTTGGAAACCAGGGAATCTGGATATGTGTATGGGTGTGAATGTTTGGCACAAGAATGTTATATGATTAACATACCTTTTTGTACACTTTAAAAAGATTCAAATTTATAGGAATTCATTGCACTACTTTTCAGGATTTGGCTGTTTAGTACAATATTTGTTTAGTCTCAGGGTTAGTCGACCATATCTCAAGTCAGATCAGATTCCTAAATTTATGTAATACAGCTCATCTTATAATGTCAGGTGGCCCAATATGCATTTAAGGTTGATTCTAAGGAGTGACAGCCAAAGGTGTGATATTGAAAGCAGTAAGATTACACATTAAATGATACAGAGAAATAGGGCAAATAATCTAGATTAGCACTTTTCGAAAGGTGATTAGTCTGATTTGAAATGTGTTATATGTATAAAATACACACCAGATTCTGAACCCTTAGTACAAAAAATGTAAAGTATCTGGTGGATATTTTAGAAATATAAATGAACAACGTATGTAATTTAAAATTTCCTAGAAGCCACATTAAAAGATGTAAAAATAAATGAGATTAATTTTGATAATATCTTTCATTGAACCCAATATTTCCAAAATGTTACCATTTCAACATGCAATAAATATTTCTAAAATGTCAAAAAGATATTTTACATTTTTTATACTAAGGGTTCAGAATCTGATGTGTATTTTATACATATAACACATTTCAAATCAGACGAGTCACCTTTCAAAAACTCAATAGCTGCAGGTGGCTAGTGATTGCTGTGTTGGACCACAAATGATATCTAGATAATTCAAGAAAAACAACCAAGACAACTAATATAACATTTTGGGAAATGAATGATCAACTAATCACCTCCCTTCAACCTCCCTCTTCATAGGTAGATCTGTGTTTTGAGCAGAATTGGCCACTTTTCAATCCCCATTCAGCTCTGGAGATTATATGGTATATGATCAAATCATTCAATGGCATGCTGAGATTTCTAAAAGACATACCATTTTCACCGTGTTTAATACGATGCATTTTCAGCTGTTTCCTTAAGGGCTAGAATGAGTTAGGGACTACCCGCCATATAATCTCCACCAGAGTTCTCTTGGGATCAACGGTATTTATTTGGCAGGATTAGATACACATTCTGACCAGGTAGTGAGTAACACTTTCTGTCATACACGGAACTAGAAATCATGACTCAGGCCTCATTAGCTCAATAACTTAATCAAATGAATGGCTGAGAATAATCAAGTAGGGCAGGTCTGTATTAGTCAAAATAAAGAATATGTTGAGAAAAAAAAAAAAAACTTACATTTATTGAACATTTAATACTCACCAACAGTAACTTACTGAATCCTCCCAGCTACCCAATGAAGCAAGCTTGTTATTCTCATTTGACCCATAAAGAGACAGACTCAAAAAGAGCAAGTATATAAAAGAACTAGGATTGGGGCGCCTGGGTGACTCAGTCAGTTGAGCGTCTGACTTCGGCTCAGGTCATAATCTGGCGGTCCTGTGAGTTCCAGCCCCGCGTCTGGCTCTGCGCTGACAGCTCAGAGCCTGGAGCCTGCTTCGGATTCTGTGTCTCCCTCTCTCTCTGCCCCTCTCCCACTCATGCTCTGTCTCTCTCTGTCTCAAAAATGAATAAACGTTAAAAAAATTAAAAAAAAATAAATAAAAGAACTAGGATTTAAATCCATACCACAGCCTTGTTCCTCACACTGGCTAGCCATCAGAATTACTTAGGAAGATTTAAAAAAGAGAGAGAAAGAGAGATTCTAACTGTCCTATACCTACTGACTCAGAATTCCTGAGGCCAGTGACCAGGGTATCTGTGATAACTAAAGATCCAGTATTACTAATAATCTGATTCTAGTGGCTCACAGTGAGTGGAAGTTATAGAGAATATGTTCCCTAAGACTCTTGCAGTTTGACTTCTTCATTTGACCCACCAATCATATGGGTGGCTAGAAGATTGCCTTTACGACTGTGCACACAGCCAACTCCGGCTTGGGGTGAGAATCGTGTTTCCGCTCACAAAGCCGTAATCCTCAGACCTTTCGCTGATCAAGGCAAAGCCCATCAAGCTCCCACACAAAAATGTACCTATGTTGTGTTATGAAGAAAAGAAACACGGTGATATACATCGTGTTTCTATCCTGCTGGATGACGTATGGGAAGGAAAAAGGAGAACATATTGAATATGAACCATGTAGTGGCCACTGTGATAGTTGCTAAACATGCTACATGATACTTAGAAAGCCTATGAAATAGAAATAACATCATTTTGTAGCTGAGCGGAACTGTATATCCGAGAGGCTCACTAACATACCTGAGACCACACAGCGAGACAGGCAGAACTCAATGTAAAATTGAGATTTTTTTTTTTCTTTTCACTCTAAAACTTTTTCCTCAACACAGGGATAAAGTTAGCGAAATGGTATGCAATCATTCCTCTCCTTACCACCTCTTTTATTAATGACATCGTCATTCAATGATTATGTTTTGAGTACAGCTTCTCGCTATGGCTATGGGCCCCTGTGTTGTGCTTGAGAATACAGAGTAAACCACCTAGACATGGCCACTGCCTTCATAAAGGGAATGTATGAACGTTCACCTGTACTAATTTTTTGTTCTTGTTCTCTCTGTAGGTATATGAACAGGATGATTTGAGTGAACAAATGGCAAGTTTGGAAGGGCTAATGAAGCAACTTAATGCCATCACAGGCTCGGCCTTTTAACACGTATTACCCAATTGATGAGGCGTATTTTCCGGGAACTTTGCAGCATACCAATTACCCATAAACAGCACACCTGTGTCCAAGAACTCTTAACCAGTGTACAGGTCAATCATCAGGACCGCTCGCTTACGGAGGATCCTGAAGCAGTTCGGAAGGAATAAGTGTCCCTTCTTTTCATAGGCATCAGGAATTTCACAATGATTACTATGGGGTCCTTAAACAAAAGCAAATATACGTCTTCACTGCAATGTCAAAGCTGAAGCTGCTAGACTAGTCCTGGGTCTTTGCCGCTGCAGTGACCATGCCGTCATAACTAATGCTTATGTTTTCCTTCATCGAGGCCTGTCGTTTCTTTTTTCTGTAGGTCTAGTCTTACAAAATGCAAGTGCATTATTGAAGCCTGTCCCATGCCATGGCAAATCAGTGCAAGCTCATTATTTTGTTCTCAACTTCAAAGTACAAAGCGCCCACGGAAATTCTTTCACTACATAGCACCAAAGGATTGGATGTTTTCTTGACAGCACAAAAAGTAAATAAGTAAGCAAACAAAAGGCAGCGAATGCTTCTGTTTTGTAACTCAGACATTCATCTTGCACAAGCGGTGAATATTAGCAAGTGGCTGTAAAGTTCACCCATTTTTGCAAGTATTTGTCAATCCGCCCTTGGTTAATATTTATGTCTGGAGAACGGGATATAAAAATCTGCAGCTAGTGGCATCTTGCCAGCAGCAGTCCGTTTCCTGAAAGAGGATACAATATGCAATCTTCTCAGACACATGGTAATTATGTGCTTAAGCTTGTAATAGGACACTTTTCAAGTTGGGTGGCTTTTGTGCCATATCACACTGTGATGACATTTCAAAGCTTCACAAGGCCATCTTCCTCAGAAGTCTGGCCGGAAGTGTTCCCCCCCACCCCTTCGTCCTGTCCCTTTCTGAGTTCTCCATGGTAGCCAGCCTTGGATGAGATGGCCAACTCCACACACTGTTTGGCCTCCTGACCATTGTCCCTGTCACCCTCTGTGGAAATGGCAGGATCCCTGAGAACAGGCCCTGAGGAAGGAAAGGAAAGCAGCAGGCAGTTGCAAACAGTACCTTCCCTTGAGTGATGTCACTTCCACCAACAGGCTCCTCGCTGACTTAGAGGGGGCAGTTTTGGTCAGTGGCCACCATCAGGCCCTGTTGTCAAGGGAACCTACACTCTGCCTGCCCAGAGTCAGAGAGGAGCAGAGAAGAAGGTGTCACTTGATGCTTCTGACGCATTACAAATCCAGCGGATGTTTTCAGAGCTGCATCTTCATTGCGAAGTAGAATTTTAAATTTCTATCGCCATGTTTATCTACAGCTTGGAACTGGGTGAAATTAAGAACATTTTGTGTGCACCCTTTCCGTTTCCGAAGTTTCAGCTGCATTCGGAGTTAATCCCTGTTTATGCAGCTGAATCGCCAAAAGGGAGCTAATTTGCATATTTATCAGTTAGGCGACTTGAAAACCCAATAAGAGAGTTTCAGCTGAATTATTCCTTTCAGCTCTGTCTTTGATTTCAAGCTTGAGTAGGTCATAATTTTAAAAGAGCATGGAAGGGATAGGATCTTTACAACCTAATAGCTCCTTTTATTAGGTGGGTAATTATATATGAATCCCTGAATAAAATATTTTGAGCAAAATGGCACTGTAACAGAAGTAATAATTCAGATTATTTTTTTACAGTTTTATGTCGGGAAGGAAATCTGATGTCAAAGAGAGGGCTTGTTCAAATGGTTCATTAGAAAGTCCGGTCCATTTGTGAAAATGTTCCTTCAACAAGAGTGCTTCTTTAATATACTAAGATTTTCCGGAAGCTCTCCTGAAGAGCTATGTGACGTTATTCTACGTGGCAGATCACGCTTGTTCAAAATCTGGGCACTTAGGTACACAACCCTCCACTGACCGGAACAAGGCATTTCCTAACATAATCCCAAATCTTGCAGAAATAATTCATTACTTCAGAAAATGTTCATTAGGCCAGCTTTACCACTCGAGGTCCTAGAATGCCCCCCTTTCTAGTACTCGTAAACAACGAACATTCCCTGAAGGCATTTGCTATCCAACGAATGACATCCTGAGTGCTCTGTTTGAAATGGGCTACAAGTCTCAAATTTTAGACAGAGTCACCTCTTCAATCTATAGACTGTATCTGGACAATCAAAAGAACTAGCATTTCACAAAATTCTAGTTGACTCTGGTCAAAGTCACTGACCTTAACAAATAAAAATTGTTAAAACTACACGAAAATATGCATTATCTGTTTTCAGTGAGAGGTATATTTCTGATGCATGCTCTTGAAACTTTCCTCATTAAAGAAATACAATCAATGGTTTCTTTTAGTAATTTGTAATGGGGGCTTTATTCTATGCCTTGAAGACATAGTAGGATCCATTTAAATTCTCTCAAGAGACTCTCGTGTGCTTTACCCAATGGTTTCAATGTGCAATGACTTCTCCACAACTTTTTAAATCTCTGCTCCCCACTATCTCAAAGAGTTCGCATATGTATACAACTGCCTGCTCAAGTTTTCAGGTCACTGTTTAATTTCCCAGTCTTCTGATCTCTTGACAAGAAGCAATCTGTGTACGTTGCAAGATGGCCTCCATTCTGTTCCTACTCCGAACCTAGTTCATAACATGCAGGGCTCTTTAAGCTCATAAATCTCTCTGACTCCCACAGGGTGATGTTTGACAGCCAACCAGCAGCTCTGCCACCAGGACTCATTTCTCCCTGAAAAAGAAGAAAATGAAACTTGGCAGGGCCGGCTCAGTCCTCCCCTGCACTGCGCTGAACTGTCAGGCAAGAGCCTCCTCTTGAAAAAGTTTGGTATTTTTCTTTTGTGTTTCATACCGATAAGAAAGCTATTTTTCTTTCCTCTAGAAATTTCTGCATTTGTTAAACTCACAAAAATGCAGATAGCTCAAAATGCATAAAGCGTATTTGGAGGATGCTCTAGCCAAAAGTTAAACGTTTCTTAGTGATTCACATTCAATAAAAACAACAACAGTCATAGCTACCTCTTTGTAGAATAGTGCTATAAGCTTCTGGAATATTTAAATAATGGAACTTTACATTTGGGTACTATAAAATGCACACTCAATTGAACAATCGGCGGGGGGGTGGGGCGCGGGGAGAGAAAGAGAGAGAGAGAGAGAAACAGATCAAGCCAGGGATATAGAGGTGAATTTATTAAAACTTTGCGTGAGGGATTGGATACAACATTATTCTCTTCAAAATAAGGAGTGGCCAAAATGCCATGTATGTTTGGTCCTCCGCCTTGGTAGGAGCTACAAAAGGAGAGAGGCTCTGCATTAGTGTGTTGTTCCAGAGAATATTTGGAAACTTTAAAGTTTGGCACTCATTGGCTTTTCCAATAAAGCATTTTAAGTAGGTTTTTCTGGAAACCTTCGTAGTCTGTGTTTGAAGATGATTGCTCATTCTTATCCACCCTTTTGATACATTTGTCTGTTGGTTTTGTTTAGAGAAATATCTAAAATCTTCCCCAAATTTAATAGAGGGTTTCACATATGGCAGCTGAACTAAAACTCCAACAAAAAAATGTCACCTCGAAAGAAATCACCGTGTCATTTCAGATCAAATTGGATCCCAGACTCAGACTTGTTGTTTTAGAATTTCCATTTCTAGTCCATGAGACAGAGAAAAATAGAAAAAAATTCCCTAGTTTTAGGTATGTTTAAAGAAAACAAAATTATCCGAACCTTGAAATAGATGTGGAACAAGGTTGCTTTCCTTCCCTCGATCAACCCGTTTACTTCATGCAGTTGCACACCGTCCGGAAGTCCAGAGGCTGGTATCCCAGCCTGTTCATAACCGTGTATACAATACAGATCCCGTAACATTCTAGAGCTGCAGAAGCAGGCATACACTCAAATCTACCATCTCTCTCTTAAAACTTTCTTTTGAGCAACATTTTACTCATAATGTCTATTTCTCTCATGAATTTCAGAAATCCCTTAAATATTGCACGGAAAAGCTTTTCACTTGATTCCAATCTTTTAAGTTACATTAGATACTTAGAAAATCTAGATATTTTGTGTGATATTCCATTCTCATGAAAAAGACACATCCCATGCTTCAATGTACCTTGCTATCCAAACACCTGTTTCCAAAACGTAACAGTGAAAAGAAATGCCTGAGTATTTCCTGGTCAGTGAAGTTATATAGGAGACCAAATACCATGCCCACATCCGCAAGTACATATTATTTCTGCGTTCTGCCTTGCCGCTGTCGGGTAACGTTCACTTGGCGACTTCTCGCTGCACTCGCTGAAGGATTTCTTCTGCTCTCAGTAGAGAGCCTTTGTACATTGCCATCCTATAATTTTTTGTTGGTTGGAGAGCAACAGCAAAACTCTGCAAGATGTCACAGATGCATGGGCCAAGGGATCTCACTGTGTGCTGAAAGTGTATTTTCAGATGCAAGAAAGGAATGCTGGAGAGGAGGAGAAATGCTGTTTTTTATTATTGTAGGGTAAACCTGACAATTCTGAACTTTGCGAATTGTCAGCTTGTTTGGGGGATGGGCGGGTGGGTCTGGGGTGTACTTTTTATAAGTAATATTTAATTTATTATTTAGAGTGGCTTCTTTTTGGATAATTTATGATAAAAAGGGAGATCTGGTTGGGAATCTAGATACGGCTATTAAAGCTGCAGTGTTCCATATCTCAGAGGGACCACTTTGGAAATGAACTGTCCATTGCTGAGTATGAGGATACGTCCAGGCAAAGCCTCCACTGAAGCTTCATCATTACCACCTTCTCCCTTTCCAGGGTCATTCAAACAAGATAACACCAAATCTAAAATATTCTGATAGCATTTGGCAGATCAGTGCTACTCATTCTCTCAAAGGGCTTTGCAATTCAAATTGTTAGTGTGCTAGTGGTAGGTTTATTTGGTAGAAATGGGTATACTACAGCTTTAACTAGCCTTAGTGGAAAAAGAAATTTTTTGTTGCTACAAAACACCTTTAAAAAAACAAAGGTATTTTGAGCCTACAAAGAGTTTCTTTAAATTGTCAAGACTCTAGCATTGTTAACCAAATTAGACTAGTGATTGCAATATTTAAGTGTAAATCTTGTTCTATGAGAAAGGATACTTGCTTACAGTTTAAAACAATGACTGTTTCTACACTTGATCTTGTATACTACCACACAAGGAAAAGGGGGTTTTGTAATCACTGTAGAACAGTCTCATATTCATTTTTTATAGAAATGTTATTCCAATGGTGCATTTTTTGTTTAATAAATAAAGTTTTGATACAAAGTTCTTTCTTCAAGTTATTTATATATATGTGTGTGTATATATATTGTTTTCAATTTTATTTTAGAGAGAGAGCATGTGAGCAGGGGAGTTGGGCAGAGGGAGAGAGGAAGAGAGAGCAAGAAAGAGAGAGAGAATTTTAAGCGGGCTCCACGCACAACACGCGGGGCTCAATCCCACAGGCCTAGGATCACAACCTCAGCCAAAATCAAGAGTCGGATGCTCAACCAACTGAGTGAGACACCCAAGCACCCCAAGTTATTTATATTAAATAGCTGACACTAAATGCACCCAACCCTAATCCCTGGCTGTCTATTCTTATCCTCAGGATACATACTGTCTTTTTTAGACCTCTATAGCAGAGGCTGCAGTGTTCTGCCATATCCCCTTGGATCCTTATACCATGTTCATGGATATGCCCAGTATGGCTTCAATCCCAAGAGCCAATACCCATGTCTTTTTGATGGAGGACTGCCTCCAGCTGCCAGAACTCACTTTGCCTGCATGCACAGGAGAGCTCGAAATCCCTGATCACACCTCACCAATAGCTGGTCAATAATCTGGCCTTCTTTGCCCAACTGGAACAATGCTGAGGTGTAACCCAGCTCAGGTCTAGAATTCCCCTGCAGGACCCAGCCAACGTGACTCTGTGGAGTGACAGTGCTTCACAATATTGCACCCCAGACGTGGTACCTTCATTAGGCTTGCATCCTTTCTCTTTCTTTCTTCTTCCATTCCCCTAATGGTCTCCTGGGAGCACTTCTTAATTAATCACTTTTACACAGATTTTCAAGTCAGGATCTGTTTGGGGGGAATTAACCTGAGACAAGTCTCCTTTTTTTTATTTCCATTTCAACACACCAATACCAAATAAATGTAATGCTGTCTCCATCCTCCAGATATTTCATTCTTATAATATTGATAGCAGAACATGAGGATGCTTATGCATTGAAAAATATATTGCTATGAGTATTGAAAGATTAAGTTGGGCATATAATCTATTCTCTAAAAGAAAGCCATGTGTTAACAAAAGTTTTATTAACCCTGTGGGGCAAGTAGAGAACTACTCAGTAAATTCTTTCTTAAAGGCAGTGCATCACAGGTGACAAGACAGGTCGGGCTTTAAAGATCATCTAGATCTTCCTGTCTTCCTTGACTCATAATCATTCCATCTAGAAAAAAAAAATGTGTTTAAGATCACCAAGAACCTGAAGAAATTGGAATCCTTGTGCATGACCAGTACGAATGTAAACTAATGCAGCCACTGTGGAAAACAATGTGGGGGTTCCTCGAAAAATTAAACATAGATTACCATAGGATCCAGCAAATCCACTTTGAGTGTATACCCAAAAGAATTGAAAGCAGAGACTTGAACAGATATTCGGATACCTATGTTCACAGTGGCCAAAAGATGAAAGCAATCCAAGTACGCATCAACAGATGAATAAATGAATAAAATGTGGCATATGCATACAGTGGAATATTATTCAAACTTAAAAAGGAGGGACATTCTGACACATGCTACAACATGGATGAAACTTGGAGACATTATGCTAAGTAAAATAAATCTGTCACAAAAGAGTAAATAGTATATAATTCCATTTATATGAGGTACCTAGAATAGTCGAGTTCATGGCGACAGAGAGTAGAATGATGGGTGCCATTGGCTAGGAAAATATGGGAATGGAGAACAATTGCTTAATTGGTATAGAGTTTCCGTTTTGGAAGATGAAAAAAGTTCTGGGGATAGATAGTGGTGATGGCTGAACAACCTGAATGAACTTAATGCTACTGAAAATTTTACATTATGTATATTTCAGCACAATTTTTAAAAATCTCCAAATAAAGATATTCCAGAGCTATCATCTATAAATGCTGATATTTATTCTATGATTCCTAAAATGTGAATATGTTAACACCAAGATGGTAAAGGAGATTGATGTGCAAGAGATAGAAACAACATATTTACCACAGTCTATTTTATCTCACACATTTTATACTGCCATATTCAACTGATGTAACCATATCTTAACAAAAGAATGTTGGGCTACCAGAGAAGGCTGTCACAGATTATTATTTCCATAGAAAACTGGTTATTTGAAGAAAAGTAAAATAGATTACTGGTGTCTGACCTAGAGAGGAGAAGGCTTAGAGATGAACTACTCTCTCCATTGCAAATATTGTTACGGGAGAGATTTGGAAGTGGTCGAAGAAGGAGATAGTTTCTATATTAAATACCCTATAATGGTATAATTAGGTCGATAGTAAATTGTATTAATATGCATACAGGTGAATTTAATAGGTCCAAAGGTGGAAAATCAGAGAGATCTACCCAGACCCCAAATCCCAAAATATGGACATTGCCTCTCTTACCTGGAAATTTTCTTCGGTTCATTGATTATTCATCAGTTCATTTAGTTTGATATGTTTTAAAGGTGTATTTCTTGATCTGCAGCCTATCATTCCACTTCCTCATTTCTTTCACGCGTTACTTTTTTCCTAAACATTGTTCGCAGCCTCTCAGTTTCATTCACATACCGTCTCTATGTTGGTAAAGCTAAATCTGTCTTTCTTTCCTCCAATAATGGTATTAATTTTGCAGTTGGGTTCATAATTTCCTTGTGGGTTTTCCTTTTCTTGCCCATCCCCTTTATTGTATCAGGTTGTCTTTTTATACCATCCCATTCTTTCTTCATTAGATTCCAATTCTGTTTCATAGAGTTGATATTTCTTTATATACTTGGAAAATGCCAGTTTTCTTTGAAAGAAACACCTTCTGCTTTTGTAAAAGAATTATCCTATAAGCCTGTTATGCCTCATTACTTCACCTATTCTTCTGTTTAGTGTATTAGTGTATTATTTTTTAATGTTTATTTATTTTGAGAGAGAGCACATATTTGCTTGAGTTGAGGAGGGGCAGAAAGAGAGATAATCCCAAGCAGGCTCTGAACTGTCAGTGTAGAGCCTGATGCAGGGCTCAAACTCACAAACCACGAGATCAAGACCTGAGCCAAAATCAAGAGTAGGACACTTAACTGACTCAGCAACCAGGTGCCCCACTTCAACCTATTCTTATCTTTATTTAGATTTAAGTGCTTTTAAGATATATATTTACTCTGAAATGAAGGAAAATCCATTCAGGTCATTGTGTGTCAACGCTCTGTCCATGTGAATTTCTCACAACCCTATTTTATGACCCCTTGTGTTCGGTGAGACTGCTTCCTGGGGGCACACAGGGTCAATCAATTGTCCTCCACAGATCCCAGCAAAGCTCCCACTATCTCACTGGCTTTCATCTGGTATAACTCTGATGGATTGATACAGTGTCTTACTTTCCATCCATCTGGCTCTTAGACTGCCAACAAGAACACATGAAAATGAGCAAAACTCAAGAAGAAACAGATGTCCCATCTCCTATCTCTACTACTACCTCTACTTATAATGCTGTAGAGATGAGACATGTACCCAAGTTCATTAGCTCCTCTCTTATGCTTTCTGCCCAGTCCTGCTCTGACAGTTTGCACTAAATACATGAATATAGCGGAGGCAGAGAGCAGAGGGAGGACTACATAACTGCTGTATGCCTGATGCTTTCTCAAGGCAGCCAGAGTGAATACTGGCTTGGATTTCTGGTTGGCCGAAACTTTTCACTTGTGAACTGAAGATCCTTTGCATGAGATCACTGGCAACATGGTGAGGATGGGCCTTCCATTATGATTTCTTAATGATTTATTGGCTTTACAGTAAGTGGGAAAAAAAAAGCTTTCTAGATTCTGTCTTCTTCTTCCCCTTCTCGCTCCTCCTATTTCTTCAAACATCTGTTTTCTGCACTCCTATATATAAAAATGGGAAAGTGGAATGGACTGTTAGGGGTAACTTTCCAGACGCCATTGTAATTGTTGAACCTTAGATATTTTTTAAGCACTGAAGCTTTGTCCTACTTTTGATTTACACAAATCTAAGCTTAACCTATATTTTTATCAATTTCTTATTTCTGTGTTTCTACATTTGTTTTCATTCATCTGCAACTAAGCTCTCTCCTTCACCTTAACTTTAGAAACTCATAATTTGATACAATAAATACTAAGGCAATTATTCCTGAGATAATCCAAAGGTTCTCATTAGCAGTTCAAAGGATTTCTTGAAATAAATAACAGAAGTAATTTTCCCCAGATTTCTTTCAGGTTTTAATTAACATTCTTCTTATAAATTAATTTCCCTGTCTTTGCTAATATCTATTCTGACTCTTTATGTAAGTTTGACAAAATACCCTTTAGTAGAACAATTTTTCACCTTCTTAATATTTCTTAAGGATTTAATTCTTAAACTACTCTTTGAATCTGTGGTGAATTCCCGCAGCTACTTTTCTTTTTATTCAACTAAAAACTGTTCTTTGGTGTGGAACACTCTTAGTAATGGTAGCATTTTAATTTTGTCAATGTGAGTCCTTATTTGTTATGGATTATTCCCGTTGCTTCCCTATGTCAGATGTTTTGAAAAATTACGTAGCACATTTACTTCATAGGGATATCGTAGGCTTAAATTTAAATTAGACAATGTAAATAAACCTTAGTATAATTTCTAGTCCTTGGCAAAAGCCTAATGAAAGCTACTTCTGTTCCTTCTGTCTTTGTACTCCACCTTTCCCTTTGTCATTTATGAATATTTTAATATTTTAAAAAATATAGAGGGGATTTAACAAATTTATGGTTTGAGAGCAGTTCTAACTTTATAGGTATTATTTGTAGCATGCATGCAGATGTAGAAATAAGTTTTCAAAAGCATGGTACTATTGTAAAATAGTTTTCTTTTTCTTAACATATACATCCAGTATTTATTTAGTGCCTTTATACACATGAAAAATGTAATGCTAAGGGAATCAATGAACCAAAGGATAAAGCCATACATTTTATATATTTAGACACTAACAGATAAGAAAAAAGTGTCTAGACATGTATATGTACTTATGTGAGGATAGTTTGGATGAGACAGGTAGCTTTACATAGGTAAAGACAAAATTCCATTAGACTACAGAACATCAAACTAAGGTTGATGGAAGCCTCATAGGAAAGGCGGTATGTGAGAAGAGTTTTAAATAATAAATAAGACTAAAATATTTAGAGATTGAAAAGGGCTATTCAGCTCAAAGAATTTATATAAGCAAAAAGATACAATGGCAAGAACTTACAGGACAAAAAATGAAACTAATAATTATCTCAGGATTTTCTTTTAAGTATGTAGATTGTGAAGAAGAGTAGGAAGTATATTTGTAAAGTCAATGGAAGGTGACTTTTATATTACACAGTTATGCAATGATAATCTAAGATATTTAATTAAATTCTGTTATAATAAGGAATCATTGAATATGGAAGTTTTAATTCTTCTTTTCACAAATGTCTGTTGAATATTTACCACATACAAATGACTGAGCTGACACTGGAAAAACAGCAGTGACCAGTATGAATATGACTGCTGTCCTTATGGAGATAATAATTCACTTGTGGGGACAAAGAACAGACAGGTACAATAATTCTAATGAATGCTCTACATTAAGATTATAATATGGAGATATTGCATCTTTAGGAAATGCTTCATCATAGAGGTAACATTTAAACTAAAACCACAGAATACTAACGATCCATCCATGTGAATGTTGGGACTATAGAACATTTCAGAAGGAGGGAAAAACTGCCAAAGTCCCAGGATGGGAAAAGAGCCTGGCTTATCGAAGGACTGGACAGATGGTTAGGGCAGTTGCATTTCATTGAGCAGGAGAAAAAATTGAATGAAGAGATTAAGGATTTAGAATCGGCCATATCATGCAACACACTGCAGTACTTACTACTGAGTTTAGATTCGAAAGAAAATAATAGCCAGTTGAAGCCACAAAGAAGAGAGTTAAAGTCTGATTTATGTATATCAAGATTTTTTAAATATGTGCACTTCCTCAGATGCGCAGGATTACGTAGCATTCTCTATCATCGATAATGGCTTCTGTCTTCCTCATGATTCCCAATTCTTAACTGGGTAGTGAGTTATATCTCAATGTTTCCAATAAAAGGAATCTGTCATTTCCTTTTCATTTAAAGCAGCGTCTTTCTATTTAACTCCTTTTGGATAGAGTCACTAAAATCAGAGTTCGAACTCTCCACTACAGCTTTGTTTCTTTTCCCAAAGTTTGTTACCATTGCCAATACTCAGGATGGCTCTGGGGAAGCACGAATGTTCTCATGTCATGCTTCACCAAATATAGATCCTCTCTGCTTACAGCAAGTGACCCTTTATTCCATCTCATCCCCTCACCGATGTGGCCCAATCTGAGCTCTTTTTTCAGCACTATTAAATCCCTGAGTCTCAGCCTTGTTTTTCACCTGGTCCCCAACTAGGCAGTCTACTATGCGACCTCTATTTAAAAGTCACTTCTCCTTTGCCGTTGATAATCCTAAGGTAAACTCAACTTTCAACTTAGGTATCTCCCAAATGCCCTGTTGAGAGCATGCTAGAATAACTGGATCCTTTATTTGTCCTACGTAGGTGGTGGTGCCAGTGCTCTTTCTGTTGAGGACAACAAGACACTACTTTTCTCTGTAGTAGTGGCCAGCATTCTAGGATGTTCTTTTCCAAGAATGCTGTAGACCACAACAAATCAGAGTCCTCTGGTTTTGGCCTCATTCCTTACCTGTCTAGATTTTCTATCATCCTTTGCCTCTTCACCCCCAGAGTTTCACTCCATAGAGACGTGCAAGCACCTTAGTCTAACTTATTATATTTTCATTTCTCCTTGCACACTTGTGTCTGTTGATATGCTTTGTCCAATAGAAACTTTCTGCTTACTTCTCAGGTCTGGCAAATATTCTCCTTCTGTCATATCTTGGAAATCTTTACTATTTGTGTATTATATTAGTATCTTTATTTCCCTGAAACCATTTGGTCAATGGTTATGAATCCACATATCATCAAGATTTAAAGAGAATAGAAATTTTATTAATTTAATACTTACAAAACAAATATATCACATTTGTGTGTGTGTGTGTGTGTGTGTGTGTGTTTGAGCGCGCATGCATGCATTAAAAAATCACTCTGGGGGCACCTGGGTGGCTCAGTTGGTTAAGCGGCCGACTTCAGCTCAGGTCATGATCTCACGGTCTGTGAGTTCGAGCCCCGTGTCGGGCTCTGTGCTGAAAGCTCAGAGCCTGGAGCCTGCTTTAGATTCTGTATCTCCCTCTCCCTCTGTGCCCCTCCCCTGCTCATACTCTGTCTCTATGTCTCTCAAAAATAAATAAACATTAAAAAAAATAAAAAAAAATCACTCTGGCTATTGTGTAGAGAATTAATTCCAAGTAGCAAAAATGAAAAAAAAAAAACAAAAAACGCAGGAAAAGTGTGATAGTTGATTCAATTGTGGTGAAGAAATGGAAATGAACGGGTTACATTTGAACTGTCTTTTAGAGGTACAAATAAGCACATATACAAATGGATAGGATGAGGTGGGTTTCTGGTTTACACTTTCAAGTTGGTGGTAACTTTTTCTCTGATACAATAGACTGGGGGAGAAACAGTTTGGGTATGAAATATATAAGAAAATTAAAGTATAACTTTTAAAGAGGTGTGTGATATCCAAGAGGAGACATCAAAATGTAGATGAATATTTGAATCTGGCAACACATAAGAAAGGTCTTGTCTGGAGATATAAATGCAGGTTTCCAATATACGGTGGCATCTAAGGCTTTAGAATATACATGGCAGAGAGAGAAAGTTGAGCCCAAATCAAGCCCTGAAAGAATCTAGAATCTAGATAATTGGTAGAAAAGGAGCAACCAGGTAAGCAGGCTTAGAAACGGTGGCCAATGACAGGCAAAAATGGGGAAAAATACAGGAGTTTTCTGTTTGAAGGAAAAATTAGAAAAAAAAAAACATTTATATGGCAGAAGAGGAAAAGCATTGCAAACAGAGGAACGGTTCAGCTCTGTTCAGAACTCGGTGGGATTCTGAGCAGACAAAGACAAAATAAAGTGTATCGAATTTGTCGATGTGAAGATGATACAAAGGGTAACTAAGTGCCCTGTTTTTCCTGGGATAAACCCAGTTTATGTTCCATGCCCTACTACATGCCCTCATGTAGTCAGTTTCTAGAATGGTAGTTACCATAATATAGTATCTACTTTCACTTTCAAAATAGCCTCATTTGGATGATAGTTTTTTTTTTTATGGTCATGCTAGTTATCAGTGACTAAAGCAGGAGCAGTTTCAGTGAAGGGGTGGAGGTGGAAGTCAGATTATAATGGATCATAGAATGGAAACATATAAAGTAAATATAATGCATGTACAATAACTGTGATGAAGTTATATTATGAAGAACAGAAGAAAGATGGGAACTAATTGGAAGGGTCACTGGATCTTATGTGCTTTCAAAAATGAATTATAAAATCTCTCAGAAATATTCTTCTAGAAAACTGAGCAATCTCCAAATTGAATTCATCTGTGTCATAAATTCTCAGAGTGAATAGGAGTATGATTTCAGAAAAAGACCTTCAGGCTAGGTACAATTATTAAACACTCCAGAGAGTGTTGCATAACAGTGAAGGTTGCCCTGGTTTGGAGTCAGAAATGGAACTCTGCAGAACCAAAAGCAAAGGGGCATGCAGTATTTTTATTCAAGAGGATAGAGTATAATAAGCTGATACAGTGGTAACTCATCCTAATACACCAGGTCCTACACCAGATCCTAACACCTATAACCTGAAATTTTTACTTTGTATGGAATGGAAAAGGGTCTTTGTCAATGTAATTAACTTAAGGATTTTGAGATGGGGAGATTATCTTGGCTTCTGTGGATGGGCTCTAAATGCAATCACAAGTATCCCTATAAAGGAAACAGAGGAGTTTAGACACAGAAACAGAGGAGGAGGAAGCAATGTGACCACAGAGGCAGAAGTTACAGTGATGTAGCCACAAATCAGGAAATGTCAACAGCCACTAGAAGCTGGAAGCTGTAGAGAATGGATTCTCCCCTAGGGGCTCTGGAGGGAGTGCATCCCTGCCGACACCTTGATTGCAATCGCCATTTCAGACTTTGGTTTGTAGAACTGTGGGTGAATACATTTCCGTTGTTTTAAGCCACTAACTTTGTGGTAACTTGTTATAGCAGCTACAGGAAACCTATATGATATGACTGAGTAAAGCCCAGTCCACAAGAGACCATGAAGTCTAAAATACAATAAATAAATTTTTGAAAAGACAAATGCCAAGTCAAAAGAGATTAGAGGAGATATCTTGGTGGAGAAAAGGAGATGGAGTCTAGAGTTTCAATGTTACTGCACAGACAGGTTGGGTTTAAGTAGATAAAAGTATGGTCTAAATGAGGGTCCTTGACTATTGTCCAGAAGATCAGCTCACAGTTATGGTGGGATATTATGGACCTTCCAGGTTTGGCAACTGGGAAGATGAATCTGGAATGAGACAGATTCCAGTCAAAAGCATTAACTTCAGGGTTGTTGGCCACGGGCTTTTGAATAGATGCCTAATTTCTCTGTTTGGTTTTGTTTATTTGTTTTTCCCTCTATTTTTATCTATAACACAAGCGTAATAATATCTAACTGCTTACCTCACAGATTTCCTATGTGCACCAAATCAGATACCATACATAAAAACACTTTATTTTTATAAAGTGCTATTTTATAACTTACAAAGGTCCAGTGGTATTAATTTTCAATATTTGTACCCAGAAAACTGTGACCTACTCAGCCTTCAAGATTGAAATTATAAGTGAGAGGAGGCATCTGCAAAAGATGTTACTAGAAATCCTACACCCAATTAGGGTCCAAAGCTTTCCTTAAGGTTTCTGTGAACTTCCAGAGGGGTGGAGTGGGAAATATCAGCTCAGGCATTTGTTGGTGTGCAGCCAGACTCTGTTGGCTATCTCATTGATGCAATTATTTTTTTCATTAAAAACAAAACAAAACAAAAAATAGAAGTATAGGCAGCAGACTTTACTGGAGATTGGGTCAAAGACAGGAACAGAAAGAGTGGAAGCGGGTTTTACGTTAGTTGTAGAGACGCAAACATTCCGATGCAAAAATGTTCTTCAGTCATTTTCTCAGAAGGATAGTTTCACCGACCCAGAAATCATGCAGTCCTTGTCCTTCCACATCTCCCAGACTCCTCTCTTTCCCTTCCCATCCTTGTCTCACTGCTCCGTTCTGTTCTAGTTCTTACTTCCAAGAGAAGAAATACAAACCCCTCCTATTCTTTCCTTCAGGGAATTATCACTGTCTTTTGTTGTTCAGCCTATCGCTGACAGAACTTTAGACTCTTACTTCCTAACCCAAGCAGTTAATTAAGGTTCTATATCCCTAAAGACCATTTCCTGTATAGAAAGAATTCTGTAGCCAGCTGTTATGATAATATAGTGCTTACCCTGTAATATAGTAAAATAAAATGAAAACTTTATCCCAGTTTTCTTGCATTTATCTATGTAACTGTGAGGGAAGAGTCCTAGGCCAGACTTCAGAGCAAGAAACAATATTTCTTCTTCCTCTGGATTATCTTGGATTAAATTGGGACACTCTTTGAATCTGAAGTTATGAAAGGTGATACCTTTCAAACCAACTTTTTACCTTCTCAAATGTATTTTGTAGACCAAAGGCCTGTTTATTATGACCATGCACATAGAAGTCAAACTGACTGACTGACTGAATGAATGAATGAATGAATCTGTGGAATGAATGAAAGAATTGAATTGAATCAGTTGTTTCATTGACTGTGGAAAATAAAGTTCCATATAAAATCAAGAGCCAAATATTTTTTTAAATAACATAATATATTTATCAACGTTGGGGAGAGCTCATTGTTCAATTCTATCTGATTTACATTCAATAGCAAAGTTTCCTTAATTTGAGATTTTTCTGTGTTTCACAAGTTTGACTTATGCTGATAATAAATTCGATAATAGTATAAACACTAATGAAATTTAGAAACCTGATATGTATAACATGCTATAATAAGAACCTTATATACTTTCCCTCATATACTATGCAAAACAACACTCTGATGTGTGAAACACTATTATTGCTACTTTATTGATGAGAAAACTGAAACTAGGGTAATTATGTATCTTGCCATAAGTCATCTATTTGTGAAAATCTGGGTCTTAAATACTTCTGTCAGCTCTAAAGTATGTGCTTTTTATCACCAAATTGAAAATATTCAATGGCTAGTTCTAAGAAATTCCTTAAGAGACTGGTTCACAAACTTTGGTGATTATAAAATCCACCTGGAGCTCTTGTTAAACTAACAACTCATAGACCCCTGTTCTAGAGAAACTGATTCAGTTGGTCTGGGATAGGTCTGAGAATCTGTAAATTTAACAACCTCCCCAGTTGAATTCTATTCTCGTATCATTTATCAACAAGAACTCTGCATCTCTCGATAGAAAATCCAATATGAACTCTTAAATTTTAATGAAGAAAGGATATTGGCTTAGATACCTGAACGACTTAGAGTAGACTAACTTTAAACACATCTTTATTGTCAGATTGTACCAATAGTTCCATAATTGACTCTTCTTGGCCCGGGCTGGGATATAGATCACAGGTCCATTCCTGAACCAAGCACTGTGGTCAAGTGGATAGAATTTGCTTTTTTCCTAATATTGTTTATTCACTCCTTCCTCAAAGCCCAGGTGGTGTGTCAATTGAAGTCCATGGAATGAGAGAGAATAGGGGAGGGTACGATGGATCATTATCAGAAGGAATGAGAAGTGGATGCTGAGTGGCAAAAATAACAGATGTACACTAGATTTCCCTAGGTAAAATTAACAGTTTATAAGAATAGACTGTCAACAGCTTTAAGAAACTATCAAAATAATATTACTAGAAAGTTTTAGCAAGGATATCTTGATCGCTAAGGTACTGTCTTCCAAACCTGCGTGCATTCAGACAGATTACAACAAAACCATCAGTATTATTCATATCATCTTTAAGTCTGAAGGAGATGAATTTTATTGTATTCTTGGACATATACTTTCATTCAATGCAGGGAGAAAGGAGATGGACCAAAATGAGTCCTCTCATTTTGCAAAATGAGTCTTTCTCAATTCTTTTTTTGCTATAGTATTAAAAAATAATAATCTTTTGGGGAACCTGGGTGGCTAAGTTGGTTAAGTGTCTGACTTCGGCTCAGGTCATGATCTCAAGGTCTGTGAGTTCGGGCCCCGTGTCGGGCTCTGTGCTGACGGCTCAGAGCCTGGAGCCTACTTCAGATTCTGTGTCTCACTCTCTGCCCTTCCTCTGCTCATACTCTGTCTCTATATCTCTCAAAAATAAATAAATGTTAAAAAATAATAATATAATAATAATCTTTTATTTTGGGGATAAAGTTTACTGGATTTATGTTAAATTATAAAGCCAATTCTTTTGGAAAATCATATCTTAGAGTTTTGCTTCAGTTTGAAGAAAGAAAATGTTTATTAAATTAAGATAAAATAGCTTTACTGCCTATTTGCAACTCTCATTTAAAATTGGATATATTTTATCACTGAATATTTCCTAAAAAAAAAAAAAAAACTTTATAACCATCTGGATTCAGTGCTTTCTTGCTGATATTTTTTTTGTAGATAAATGGTTTCTTAATGACTCTTTTGATCCCAAAGGATGTATTAGACTCCAAAATTTTGTGTTTAGATAACCCCAAAAGAACCTATTTGATTTCTGCAGCTTCCTTACCTATAATTGCCTTTCAATATCTTAAGGATATAAGAGTTTTTTTCTCCGAAGTTCTGAATCTTGAGAAAAACCATAGCCAATATCATTATTTTTTATTATTGTATATATATATATATATAATGATATATATTATTGCTCTCATATATTGTTCTATTCTTCTTTTTGAAGTCGCTATTGTCTCATCTGTTCCTTGATCTTCAACTCTGCTTTGCACCTGTGGAGGTACAGAAAACATCAAAGAAATATTAATTTTCACATATTGAAGAAAGCTATCAATTAATATTTCTTCAAGTAATAATGAAATCAGATCTAGAATAAATAAAGTTTTCTAAAGACATCTCAAGATTTCTTATATAGGACAACATCTTATGTTAATCTTCTCTATAGATGTCTTCTTATTTACTGTTTACATTTTTTAATTTTTAAAATGTTTATTTATTTACTTTGAGAGAGAGGAAGAGAACACATGTGAGTGGGAGAGGGGCAGAGAGAGAGAGAAAGAGAGAGAGAATCCAAAGAAGCTCTGTGCTGTAAGTACAGAGCCCAATGCAGGGATTGAACTCCCGGACTGTGAAATCATAATTTGAGCCGAAATCAAGAGTTGGACGCTTAACTGACTGAGCCACCCCAGCACCCTTCCATGAACATCTTTTTAGATAAGTAATTCAGTGTAGAAAAGTGTGATTTAAAAGATAGTAGCTAAGACTTAGCTACAAACATGAGTTATAAATAACTATAAATATCTATGGATATGTAAAGCACCCCAGTTAAATAATTTTCCTTCCTTTCTAGCTTATATTTTAACGTTAATACTAGATGAAGGAATGAATTAGAAAGACTCTTTCAGGTAATTACTTCAAACACAGATGAACCTCAGAGTTTAAGACACTAAAAATTGGGCCCCTGAACATGTTTCTTTACGTGTAAAGGTTGGAAAATGACAGCGATTTGCCAACTACTTTTGAACTTTAGATCTATAAATGTGCCCATGGCACAGAATACTCATTCCTCACTTTCTAAACATCTCTCAGTTTATCTCTTTCTGCTATTGACAAGTACTGCATCTTAGTGCCGAATTCTACAATGATGAATGATTAAATGATCATCCAAGTATGAAAAAAGAAAAGAGAAAAGTACAACTTTTCTCCTTAAAACACAAGAATTAAAGGACAATAAAATGGAATAAATGGGAAGTGACTTTGAGCTTTTCTTGACCAATCTTCAAGAATGTAGAAAATTTGGGTGGAATAGGTAAAGGGGATTAAGAGTACACATACTGATGAGCACTGAGAAATGTATGGAATTGTTGAAGCATCATATCGTACACCTAAAATTAATATAACACTATATGTTAATTACACTTTAAGAAAAAATAAATTAAACTGCAGTTTAAAAAATTATTAAATTAAATTTTGTGTTTATTTATTTTTGAGAAAGAGAGATTGAGAGCTGGGGAGGGGTAGAGAGAGAGGGAGACACAGAATCTAAAGCAGGTTCCAGGCTCTGAGCTGTCAGCACAGATCCCAACACAGGGCTCAAACCCACAGACCATGAGATCATGATCTGAGCTGAAGTTGGACGCTTAACTGAGCCACCTAAGTGCCCTGAGTTAAATTTAATTTAAAAAAAAAGAAAAAAAAAAAAGAATGTCCAAGATGTGATTAGAATGCGAAGGCTTCTAATAGTCTAATGGTGTCTCTTTCAGTTTCTAGGGATCAAAACTGAACTTGAATAAAAATGGGAAGTTTATTGATTCATATAATCAAACTACTATAGCATTAGCAATACATATACAAACCAGGCACAAAAAGTGCCCGCTCAGATTAGCCATCCCAACAAGACTGGACCACATCTGCAGCTGCTATTGGACTGCACCCTAGGAGACATGCGCCAGCTATAGCTAACAATATGCAAGAAAGGCTCTTTGATCTGCTTTGGGGAATGTGCTTTTACTTGGACCAAGCACTGTGAGCAGGTGGCCTAGTCTGGGCCAAGTGACCACACCTGTACCTAGGGAGAAGGCCTTGCGGCTTGGCAGCTGCAACCAAAGAAACATGGGTGGGGAGGGTCAGTGATGCGGAAGGGAGGAAGGAGAAGCCGCGTGGGTGAAGGGACACGCTCTTTCTACAAGACAGTCCTCTTTCTAGAAAGAAAGTGTTCTGGAGGAGAAAAAGACAACACTGTCCACTTCAGCATTCTATGTATTACAGTCTAATTTATACTAGAAAAATACCTAAATAAATCGTAAAAGTAAATGAGAAAAAATCATAAAACATAGATTTGTATGTTGAACCACACATTTAATATAAAGGAGAGGTAAAATGTTTCTACTGAGAAACATTTTTTTTCTGCATCATGGAAGTGATGAAGGGGTCTTAAGCGGCCAGGGAAATGTGTCCTTAAGAAGTCCTTTTGTTTTTTTAGTAAATTTCCCTGTTAGGGATCGGCATTCCCCAGAGTCTAAGAACCTCCAAATCTCATTCAAAATAAGCATCATCTATCATAGAAAAATAAAAATTTATTGACACTTTGTGTCATGAATTTTTCTTCAGTATTTGAATGGTAAATGTCAGTAAAGGAACAGTGTGATTTCAGAATTTCTAGTCATTGCATGTAGCCTACTGCCAAAAGTGCTGTTTTCGCTAATCTAACCCCATGAGCCTTTCCACATATTAGCATCTTTTGGGAATTCACTCCTGATTATCCCCTGTGTGCTCTGGGAATGGCTGGTCACCTGAGACAGACACTGTCCTGAATGCACGGAGCTTCTATTTACTGGGTTTGGGCCCAGACTTAGAGTCATGGAGGACATTGCAGAAAATATTACATGTAAACCAAGACCTATAAGATGAGTTCTGTGTTAAACATAAATTTCTCTCACATAGGAGAGGAAAGGGATACTGGAACATGTTAGTATTTGCACTTGGGCAAATTTTCAGTACTGGGTTTGAGTTGGCTTAGAAGAAACCATGATAACACACATAGAACATCATTTCTATACTCTTCATCCTCTAAATGTGGTTTTCTGAGAGATGGATACTTGAGAAATGTCCATTAATTTAACAACCATTTGTTCAACTTCCAATATGAGTCCCATGTATATGACACTTATGAATGAAGCTTGGTTTATCTGATCAGGATGTCCTGTATCAAAATTCTGTTTGGTTAAAGATGAAACTAAAGTAAGGTGAATATTGCTGACAATGCATTCATTCACTTATTATTTCTTGAGCATCTTCTCTGTGGAAGGCACCGTAGGAGGCAGTAGGAACACTATCATGAGCTTAGCAATCATAGTTATGGCAGTAACAGGCATGTCAGAAGCATTAAAATGAGTCCCAGGTATTTCGTTCAATAATTTGGGCAAGCCACTTAACCTACCTCCCTTCTCCACAAAATGCAGCCAATAACCTCTGCTCACCTCATGGGTTTATTGCAAAGATCTCTTTAAAAAAAAACACACAAAAAAAAAACAATTTCTAAGCTATAAAATGCTATACACATAATGGGTATGTTACTGTTACTATCAATATACCATTTTATGCTTCTGAAGTATTTAGTTTTTCTTCCCATTCTTCTGTATAGTGTTTGTTCATAGTAGATCTATTTTCTATCCTTAGTGAAGCAAAAGGTACCCCGACCATTCTCCTCACAGTCGCTGACTCATTCTGATCTACCAGCTTAATCAGCCCCACTTAGCCTATCACATTAGTAACCTGCATCGTGAGATTTGAGTAACTGTGTGCTCCAGCCTCTTGCCTTCTGTTAAGCGAACGTGTGCCAAATTACTCAGGCAGAACTTCCCTGTGGGGTCACACATACAGTGTGAAGAGGAAAGGTCTCAGCCGATGCCAGGAAGCAAAGGAAGAAAACATAGGGCTCTGTTAAATATCCTGTTAACTTTGTTGATATGCCCTACTTGACCTTTCCATGGCTGTCATTCCCTGTCGCCTCCTCAGCTGACGTAAAGGCTGTTGGGTCTTCCCACGACTCTTACCACCTGTGCCCTCTAGGCTGGCATGTGACCAGGAGGTCTGCTGGGTACTGGTCAATGTGCCATTCATACACACTAAAAAGGCACATTTGAACCCAATGAGCTATTGTGCTTTCAGCAACCCCATGGCGATTATTAAACATAATTTTTGTTAGTAACTAAAATCAAGTTATTGCTCTTAATTGGGCAGTGCAATTAGCAATTCAAGAATCCAAATATGGAGGCACTCGTGTGGCTCAGACTGTTGAGTGTCTGACATAGGCTCAGGTCAGGCTCTCACGGTTTGTGCATTTTGAGCCCCACATCAGGCTCGCTGCTATCAGCCTGTTGGCACAGAGCCCACTCTGGATCCTCTGTTCCCCTCTCTTTCTGCCCCTCCCCCACGCACACTCTCTCAAAACATAAATAAAACTTAAAAAAAAAGAATCTAAATATTATTTTCCTGTGGGAATTGGCATGTAGGCCTTAAAAAAAAGAAATGCCTCCACTATGGAAGTTGGTATGTGCATGTGGCACTGTCTGCAATTCCGAGGTAATGTATCCTGAAAACACGCATGACTTTTCTAAGACTACTAGTAGATTTCAAGAGGATAGCTTTTCTTTTTCCACTTACTCTTAATCAACTTTGATGAGATATATTGCTATTCTGGGTTGTGTAGGGTCCCAAAAGTAGGGTCCCCCCCAAATTTATGTCACCCAAAACCCCAGAATATGACCTTACTCGGAAAGAGGGTTTAACCAAGTTAAAGTGAAATGAGCCCCAATCCAATGGCTGGTATCCTTCTAAGAAGAGGAAAGTTTGGACACAGACACAGAAAGGACAATGCCATGTGTAAATGGGGCAGAACGGAGTTATGTGGCCCTCCCCTAAGGACTCCCTAGGATTGCCTACAGACACCAGAGCTGTAAGAGCCAAGGAAATTTCCTTTCCTAGACCCTTCAGAGAGAGCAGAGTCCTGCAACACTTTGATTTGGGACTTCTGGCCTCCAGAACTATGAAAGAATAAATTTATGTTGCTATAAGCCACTCAGTTGGTGGTCCTTTGTTATGGCAGCCTTAGGAAACTAACATAATTACATAAAATAATAAGCACTAGTTTTAGGCATACAGTCCAATGAGTTTTGATACATGCATACACCATGTAATTCCTATCAAAACCAAGATATAGAATATTTTCATAAGCCTAAAGAGTTCCCCTTTCCCCATTCCCAGGCTATGCTCCCAAAGCCCTGGTGACACACATTCAGCCTCAGAAAACTTCTGGTTGCATTCATGTCATTTGGTCTATTCTAGAATGTTATATCAATGGAATCACATAGTGCATACTTTTTTCTAACTTTTTTCATTCAGCTCAGTGGTTTTGAGGCCCAGCCCTGTCATGCGTAGCAGTAGTCTCTTCCTTTTTATTGCTGAGTAGCATTCCATGGCATGGAAATACTACGATTTGCTTATCCATTCACCAGTTGATAGGTTGATAGACATTTTGGTTCTTCCTGTCTGGACTATAATGAATAAAGCTGCTATAAATATTTGAACACAAATTTTTTGTGTGGACATATATTTTCATTTCTCTTAGGAAATTCAGATCTCTAGGAATCTAGGAAGAGATTCCTCTAGGAAGAGATTCCTCTCTAGGAAGAGATCCTAGATCTCTAGGAAAATAATAAAATATGGATCATATGTACTTATATGTTTAATTTTATAAAAAACTGGTGAACTGTTTTCCAAAATGGATGTACTATTTATATTCCCACCAGCAAAATCTGAGAGTTCTGATTGTTCACCTTTTTATCTATACTTGATATTGTCAGTCTCCTTAATTTGAGCCATTCCATCAATTATGTAATGGTATATCACTGTGGTTTTAATTTTCGTCTTTTGAGGGTTGAATATCTTTTATGAGCTAATCGCACATCTTCTGTTTTGAAGTTCCTCTCCAATTTTTTACTCGTTTATTTAATTGGGCTGACTCTCATTATTTTATTGAGTTGTAAGTGTTCTTTTGAATTCTGGATCAAGAACTTTGTCAGATATACAAGTACAGATGGTCCCTGATTTACAACGGTTTGACTTACAGTTTTTCGGCTTTAACGTGGTGTAACATGACAACTGACACATTGGCAACCATTCTGAATCCACACACCATTCTGTTCTTCGCTTTCAGTGTTGGATTCAACACTGAGAGTGTCAATGCTCTATGACATGAGATAGTCAATGCTCTATTATAAAACAGGTTTTGTGTGAGATGGTTTTTCTCAACTGTAGGTGAATGTAAGTATTCTGAGCTTGTTTAAGGTAGGCTAGGCTAAGCTATGATGTTGGGTAGGCCAGGTATATTATATAAATTTTCAACTTCAGATATTTTCAATTGATGATGGGTTTATTGGAACATAACCCCATCATAAATCAAGGAAGATCTGTACTGGGATACTTTCTCCCAATCTGGCTTTCCATTTCTTTTCTTAATTGTGTATTTCAATAATCAAAAGAGTTAAATTTTGATAAAACTAAATTATCAATACTATCCATTTATTGTTTATGCATTTTGTGTTCTGTGAGATAATAGAAAAATATATATATATGTGTATATATAGATATAAAGATCGTTATTCCCTGTTCCTGGAACACAGCTTCTGAAATGCTTGGAATTTCCTAAGTAATAAGAGCACTAGGAGGATCTTTCGTTCTAATATTTAGTCTTTGCTTCCAGTTCCTTTCACAGAACTCCTGGAGCCCTTCTAATTTCCTGGGCGTTAGGAGTGTCTTTGCTCTAATGTGGTATCTCTGAGTAGGCTCCTGGACAGTGCCTGGATAAGTGTTGGTCACCAGAAGACCAAGCCATGATTAGAAGTGTAGAATTTTCAACCCCACACCTCTTTATCTTAAGAAGTGAGAAGGGCTGAAATGGAATTAATGATTGACCCTACCTGGTGATGAAGCCTCCAAAAAATCACAAAAGTACAGGGTTTAGAGAGCTTCTGGGTACACATGGAGGTGCCGGAGGGGGTTGTACCTTGACTGAGAATCTTTGTACCCCTTCCCAAGTACCTTGCTCTATGCATCTCTTCTGTTTAAATATTCATCTGTATGTATCCTTTATATCCTTTATATAATAAACCCAAACACGTCAATAAATTGTTTTCCTGAGGTCTGTGTGCTGCTCTAGAAAATTAATTGAACCCAGGAGAGGATTGTTGGGACCTCTGGCTTCTAGCCAGTCAGAAGTAACAATCTGGACTTGTGACTTTCATCTGATGAGGGTGAGGGTGAGTGTGGTCTTGTGGGACTGAGCCCTTAACCTGGGGATCTGGTGCCATTCCCAAGTAGATGGTGTCAGAATTGAGTTAAACCGTGTCATCTGGTGTCATACAGAATTGCTTAGTGTGGGATAAACTCACATGCATTTGGTGACCAGAAGTGTCAGAAGTATTATGTGTAAAAGTAAAGGACAGACACAAAAGAGGAAGGAACTGAGATTTTGTTCTACACAAGAAGGAAAAATTGGGTAGTCTTTTCTTTTTTTTAATGTTTATTTATTTTTGAGAGAAAGAGCGCACCTGTGAGTGGGGATGGGGTGTAGAGAAAGAGGGGGATTCGAAGCAGGCTCCCTGCAGACACCAAGCCCAAGGCGGCCCTAGAACACAAGATCTATGGCCTGAGTCCAAGTTGGACACTGACTAAGCCACCCAGGTGCACTCCCCCCTCCCACCTCCAGTAGTGTTTCTAAGACATATCCTAGGAATTTTTTCTACCCCAAGGCTACAACTATTTAGCTCTGTTTCTTCTAAAAGCTTCATAGTTTTAGCTTTATGTTTAGTTCTATGATCCATTTAAATTTATTTTTTATGGATGGCATGAATTATGGACAAGATTCATTTTTTTCCATACGGATATCCAATACTTAAAGCAACACTTATTTTAAAAATACACTTTCTTCATTAAATAACCTTGACATCTTTGTTAAAAAATCAATCCACTACATATGTGTAGGCCATTTTGGACTCTATTCTGTGTCAGTGGTCAGGATACTTTTCCTCTTTATTTCTTTTTTTTAACATAACTGGTCTTGACAATGAACTAGTTAAAATTACCCTCTTTTATTTGAATGATGATCAATTCTACAAATATTTAAGAACCACCTTGTAGTCAAGGCATTATGCCAGACTCTCTGAAGTATGTAAACCTGATTAAGATGAGATCATAGCTCTTGAGAATGGTATACTTTTAGAACGGAGTCCAGAATATATGTATTGATGAGTATATCTACAAGGAGTTGGGGAGTGGTATCAGGAGATGGGTTTATGATCCACTGAAGTTTTATTCACAATCTGGTATATGTGTGTCTTTGTGCCTTTTGTTAGATTTTTTAAAGGAGTAAAGGAAACTGTACCCAAAAGAACAACCTATTCTGAAGCATATATACTGCATAGGATCAAAAAATTATTGCTGTCATGTCTCTCAAGATGCATAATGGCAGAATTAGGAAGAGCAGAATTATGAATGGCAGAACACCAGTTAATTGATGTGATTTTTTTAAAATCAGTTCACTGATTAATATATATATTATATACATATATACATATAATATATATATTTGGCCGTTTTTTGGACTTTAAGCAAAATGGCTTTCACTTATAGACAGGTAGTCTGATTTCATTTCTTTTAGATAATTCTATAGCTGAGAAGTTTCTAGTCAATGTACACACTTATCTGTCTTCTCTGGCTCATGACAGGTATTTTCTCTGAGCTAATCTTGCTTTGACATATTTCTGAAACATAAAAATAAACCCACCTAAATTCTCATGTCAAAAACAAATCCACAATATGGATACTTAATTGATGTCGAGAGAAAATCAGCAGTAACAAGTTCAATGTTATTTACTTAAGAAATGAAGTTGAGATACTCAA
Source organism: Paguma larvata (assembly GCA_030068075.1). Classification (NCBI taxonomy): domain Eukaryota; kingdom Metazoa; phylum Chordata; class Mammalia; order Carnivora; family Viverridae; genus Paguma; species Paguma larvata. The sequence goes on along the minus strand of CM057835.1, from coordinate 20,773,434 downwards.
TGACAATAGCAATTAGCAAAAAGCATAGAAGCTACAGTGCAAGATGGCAATTTCTCTTCTATCTCATTGAAGTGCAGTTCAAAGCAGTGTAGCATTATGAACTAAATTTTCCACAGAACACATATGACTTTAACAAACACCTATATACTTGTGGAAATATCTACATAAAAATACTAGTTGGGAGAGAATAGAAAGTTTACTCTATTAGAGAAAAATAATGTAGAATTAGTTAGTTATTGTGGCCTCTGTGCCTAAGTAGTATTGAATATCTTCTGGTTAAAATCTCCCTTTCCATATTCTTCTGATGAGGTACTATTTCAACTTTCTGACAATTATATTAAGCAGTATTATAAATCTTGTATTTCCCTACCTATTAAACTGGGTTCCATCCCTCTTCTTCTGCCTCAAAATGATTTTCATCTTTCCACAAGTTAATGTATAGAATTTATATCATTTTGGAGTGTATCTGGCATAAGGAATGTCCCAAACCATACCTTTGTAACTGAGATATCTTTCCTTGTCTAGGAGGAATTCTCAGAGATTATAAGAAAAAGAAATTGTGTCTTCTGAGAACAAATATGACCCAATTTATGGGGACATTTTCTTACTACTCTTCTTTCTTCTAATAACATTCTCTTTCTCCTTCTGAACCTTCTGATACCATATGATGAGAGATACCTGTTTTGAAGTGGCAAGACAGGATTTGGAAACAGATGACAAAAATTTGGGCTGAAGTAAGAGGGCTCCTAATGTACCAACTAAGTTTTGTTTTTGTTTTTGTTTTTGTTTTCAGTGTTAATGAAGACTTTTGAGATAGGGTGTGAGCTGTCACACCATGAACGTCCCCTACATGAGGGTAATAATTACAATACTCCAAAATAACTACCATTGATTGGTTTGTGATGTCTTTAAGTAGTCCCAAGGCTCCCAAGGGCCATTACAACCCTATGTCCTTGTGTTACTAAGTGAAGTTAATCAAAATAGTCACCAAAGGTCATTTCTGAATATAGTTCAACTTTTTATTTCTGCCTAAATAGATGAATAAGATTTTTTTGAGAAGAAAAAATGCATATGCATATGACCTAAGCATATTCTATATATAGATAAAACGTCACTGATTGAAACCACTGGGAAGAAACAATCATGATTAGTATAAAACCAAAGCAGTTATGTAATATTTTCGAAAAGTGCAGGTTAATGACTTTTAAGTAAATATAGTAACCTGAAGAAGGTTAACAAATTGTTGTCAAGCAGAATTCTTTGATGATCAGCCTAATGAATGGATAATAAGTAGACTGCTTTCAAAGGAGCACAGCAATTATTTGTATGTTAATGGTACTTCTAAAGTCCTTTAAATCAGCCAGTCCTACAAAATAGGCTAAACATTTGCCTTCTAATCTTAATTGTACAATTAATTTGCTTAGATATCATTTGCTTTTCAAATGCACACATAGCATAAAAGTGAATTCTATATAATTTAAATAAATTCTCTATACCAATACCCAAAAGGTTCAGGTTTCATAATAGACAGTCAGAATTAAAGAGGTTCATGGCGATTCTGACTGTTGTTAATATTTCCACATAAGTTGCATGAAGACAGTTTCTGTAGGTTGTTGTCTGTCTGGAAGAGATGACTTAAAGTTTCATCCTTTTGGAGCCACCATTTCTTTGGAATACACATTTTTACATAGGGTGAAATAACAAATTAAATTGACAGATAAGATAGTAGAGTAGAATTTGGGTTTTGAAACAGGCAGACTGCGGGCACAATACGAATTCGAATGCCAGGAAGCTGTGCAATCATAAGCCGGGTACTTAACTTCCATAAGCCTTAGTTTCCTTATCTACAAAATGGAAATCATAATACAGAAATGTTTATAAAGGATGAAGAGAGATGGTTATGAAGCTCCTAGCATGATGAGTTGCAGATACTAGTCAGTAAATGATAGCTAATACTCTTCACAAATTGTTGGTTTTGTGGTTGTATTATGGAATAAGAAAAAATGAAAACAAAAAAAGAACTCTGATGCCACAGTTCTTCTAGCCATGAAGCCATGAAGCCATGCCTTCCCAGCCATGCAGAGGCATTGAACTCTTCTAACATACAATTCTAATATTTTCTCTAAAATAGGAAACAAATTATGTGGAATGTACAAATATGTCAAGCCATGCACATGAATAAAAATGAAAATTTTATGCAAGTTGTTAGAAAAATAATACATGAAATGGTTGAAGAGCTGCAGAGAGACCAGACCCGAACAAACTCTCCAACATGGCAGTCAGTCAAATTTCAGAAGATAGTGACAAGCACTATCTTGTTGTCATCTTTATCTCTGAGCTGATTTACTCAAATAAAATTCACATCATTTGGCGACATGAATGTCTGAAATGAATAAAATTTATTAGCACCAGGGAGAAATGCCATCTTTTTGTATATAAAATATAATATCCTCTCTTGACCAATAAAACACCAACACAAGATAAATTTATTAGAAAACCACTATTTTAAATTCAGGCTAAGGCTTTAGCACGTGCTATTTATCATGAGTTAGTTTATTCTCACATCATATCTCTCTGTGTTTAAATGTGATCTAATAGAAAATGCTTTCATTAATCCCCTCTGACATACTCCAGTAAAATTTCCAAGGTCTCAGAAACACGGCGAGAAAAGTGGTAGTATAGAACTCATTCTCAGAACTATCCTGGGATCATCCTTTAGAGATAATGTCAGGGAAATAGAACATTTGTGCAGGATAATGGTTACCTGCTGTTAGAGTAATACTGAAATAGAGAATTTTTTCAAATCCAAAAAGGGAAAGCAGTGACATTTATTTTCAAAGTGGAGATCATGTTTCTCTGAGAATGTTCTCTCTATCACTCACACTTCATTTCTTGTTCATAAATTCCATGGACAGTTGAACAAAACAGTTTTCTCTTTCAACTTGATCTCTTGGAATCACCATCTGTTTGATTCATGAAGGAGTTAATCAAATTTGGTACAACGCTGAGGAATATAATTATACCTGAGATTTACCCTAAGGCTTGGTCCACTGTTTAGACATCTGTGATGATCTTTTTGATGTATCAGCCTGGCGAGGCTGCAGTCTCCAATCATTCAGCCGAGCACTAATCCAGGTATTGCAGTAATCCTGTAGATAGGATTATACTCTGTTAAGGGTGAGCCTGACTCAATCAGCTGAAAAGTCTTAAAGCCAAGCTGAGGCCTCTTTGAAAAGGAAACAAATTGTGCCTGTGGATGGCACCCACGACCTGTACCTGAGAATTCCAGCCTGTTCTTGATGGCCTAACCTACTAATTTCCAACTTGCCCAGCCAGCGCCACAGTCATGTAAGCCAATTCATTGCAATAAATCTCTTAATATACATCTCCTGCTGATTCTGTTTCTCTGATTGAACCCTGACTGATCCCATATCCTTTTTGAAAATCCCTATTTAAAAATCTAACTTGAGGTTGGTCCAGCTCATTACACTAATATGGGGCCTGAAGTTTAAAAAACCACTTATTTAGCATATATTGAAAAAATATCTTAGAAATGATTGATTACCTCCAATCTGCTGAATATTTAATTCTATTAAATTCAGTATTTCTGAATCCAGCCTACTAACATATTTCTCTAATGAGGGGAAAAATATGACCTCATGAAGATAGATAAAAGCTTTTTTCTTTTTTTAACCAAGCTTATGTCTATTAATGCCTCAGGAGGTATTAATTAACCTGTTACATAAACTTTCTAACTATGTGATTGTTGTAGCCCTCTGATTTGACCAAAATATTGAAGTTTAAGCTCAGACTCCATTGTTTGACACCCTTTGGTAGCATGAATAGGTCAGTTAATAAATGTGGGGTATATTTATAATTGTAAACTAAGAAAAGAAATTCAGCTGACCCATTACCACTGGCATACTAGGCTTCCAATATTTACAAGTGATTCTAATTTTTTTAATTATTAACTCGAGGCCAGAAGGAAATAGTAATCACTTAACAAAAGAGTTTTTGACTTTTTAAAAACTCAACACTAAATTTCCATGGCTGATTTTTTTTTTCTGATTTTAGCAAGACATCCCCTCAAGAATGAAAGCATATTACACGGCTCCTATCCGACAAAACTCTTCTGTCCCCTGTGGCCCCACAAGGTAAGCAGCAGCTCTTTGGACCCAGATACTCCCGTGAATACCGATGGTCTGTGTCTATGTAAACAAGTGTATTTTCCTTCCTGTGTACAGGTTTCACCCCTCTTCTAGAATTTAGCAAGTGAGTTTTTTTACTCTCTTTCATTATGTTACTTAAATCTTGAGAACTTGGACTGTTCGAATGTTGCACCTGCAGCTCCTTGAAAGCAAATGTTTCAAATGTTAGAGGAGATTGATGAAACTGGAATAGGCAATTTAGGCTTGAAAACATAAAAAGAGGCCAAAGAAGTAGAGAGAATATGCCAATTGCCTTCCTACCTCATTAGTGTTTCTTCTCTGTTGAAGGCAAATACCAGCTAAACTCTGAAGCAAGGTGGAACAAGCAGAAAATTAGATTTCTGTTACTGTTTCTTCCATCAATGCTAATTATATGTCGATTCAAAAATAAGACATATTTTAATTGGTCTTTAGAGACTAGAAGGAAACTAAAGCATATTTACCTTTAATAAGTAATTTTAATTTTCTTACATTACAATGCATTGCAGAGACCAACGCTTAGCTAACTTTGTTAAAATTCATAGATTTATAGAAAGAGCGCCTCTTAAGCAAATATATACCTATGTCAGGGAATATTGGGTTATAAGCAAAAGAAACACACTTAAACCATCATAAGCAAAAAGATGTCTTCATTATAAAAGTATTCAAATACATCAGGGATCCTCAGTACATCATAAAACCCAGAAGAAGAAGGAATCCGAAGCCTAGCCAATCTCTGTCACCAGACAGAACAGATGGAATTACTATTCTGCCTTGCTCTGCGTGTCTTTCCTCCTTCGGCAGAGCAACATTTCTTGTGTCTACATTTACATGATCGTATTGTCTTGCTTTAACAATCTTTCAGTTTAAAATGTCAATGGATTCTAGCCAGAATCTCTGATTCCCAATTTTAAATTGCTTTGTAAATAAATCATCTGATTGGCCCACTTGGTGTCTGAATGCACTTCTAGTCGAGTCCACTTCAATGTGTACTTTTGGTTGGAAAGGGGCCATGACTCAGGGTTTTCCTAGAATAAACCACAGAAGAGAATGTGGAAAGAGTAGTTTTCAGAGAAAGACATGGGTGGGAATTTGGGAAGCCATATGTCCTGATTTCCTAAGAAATTTATAATTTACACCTGTTGTTCTAGTGTAATGATAAATAGTATTCTCCTTCACTCAAAATTATCCCAGTTCAGGTGATAAGTATAGGTGTAGCAGATATTTACCAAATCAAATTCCTCTTTATTTGAAGAGAATGATATTGTTGACGGACTGGTTAATTACACTGATATGTGACAAGACTCCTCCCCATTGCAACTGTATTTAAATAAATCATTAAGTACATAAAGTTATCTTAGAGCAGTGACTTGGAAGTCAGTAGAGCTGCCATAAATGACACTGAAAAATATGTGAGAGTTACAGAAATATGAGGTTTCATAGAGAAAATGGACTCCAACTATCAGAAAGGTGGGGAAAGAAATCTCACTCTGAGGAATCTGTTGAAATCAAGGCCTGCTGTCCTTTCTGGGCCTGGGCTCCCTGCAGAGGCTCTTGGGAGAAGTGGTCAAGGAGCTGCGGAGAACCATGAGCATGTGCACCTCTGTTGAATGGAGAAAAAACGTTTAAATGCACTTATTTCACCTGATCCATTCGTTCCTACAATGGTGTTTATGATGAGACTTTCTTTTTTTATTTTAAATTTTTTTAACGTTTATTTTTGAGAGAGCGTGAGCAGGGGAAGGGCAGAGAGAGAGAGGCAGACGCAGAATCTGAAGCAGGCTCCAGGCTCTGAGCCATCAGCACAGAGCCCGACGCAGGGCTCGAACTCACAGACCGTGAGATCATGACCTGAGCTGAAGTTGGCCGCTTAACCGACTGAGCCACCCAGGTGCCCCTGTAATGAGACTTCCATATAAATTCGTAGAGATGGTCAGTTCCCCAAATATATAGGACTCCCAGGAGTTCTTTCTTGCATTTTTTTTTCCTAATTACAGAATATACTCTGCCTCCAATTAAATTGCTCACATTGAGAAGGTCAACCACCCTTCTTTATTGAATGCAATCTTTCCCTGGGAAGGTATTGAGTCATCTCGAATAACAGTGAAGTCACAGCATTTAGTAGTAAATGTTAAAGTGAGTAATTTGGGCTCAGTCTGCTTTTAATACAAACAAATAAAAAATCTGCATAGGTTCACTATGAATTTACATTTTGATTCCTGCATAGATATTAAGTAAGAAGAATTATTCTGGATCCCCTGAGCTGGGTGGTGTTTCTGTCCGATGAGAAGGCAAATCCTAGTACGGCTGATGCTGAAGTACACTTAGCAAACAGAAATAAACGCTCGATAATTAAAGGCAATAAAGGCAATATATGCAGTCATTCTGAGAAACACACTGCATTCTTTTTTTTTTTTTTTTTTTTTTTGAGAGAGAGAGAGACAGGGAGAAAGGCAGAGTGTACAAACAGAAGGACAGAGGGAAAGGAGGGAGAGAATCATAAGCAGGCTCCATCTCATGACCCTGAGATCACTACCTGAGTCAAAGTCAAGAGTTGGTCGCTTAACCAGCAGAGCCACCCAGGTGCCCTGATACTGGGTTCTTAAGAGTTTAGACAAGAGATCCTGGAGGGACATTAGTACTGATTATCATAGTATAATTAGTCTTTGGGAAATCAAAGGGAACTAGTTCTAACCATTGCCTCAAAACTGGTGTGTCTAGCTATTTTCATTCTCCTTTTTCTGCACTCTTTCTCCAACTTTCTTCTGTCTTTGTTAATCTTCTTGAGAGGAAACAAGGGCTACATATCCATGGTCAGAAACCATAGACTTGGAAAGACATCTCTACAATGTATATGGATGAGAAAACTGCTGGAGAAGAAACATACCATACTCGGAAAGAGCTCTGTGTGTCATTCAGAACTCTTGGCTCCAAGTGACATCAACTTAAATTGTTACACAGAAGAAAAAATGTATTTGAAGGATATATATGAAATATACTAGGATATGTTTTGTAACAGCAGGAAGGTTAGTTACCTCAACATCTACTGAAATCCAGGACTTTGATGCTGAAAAATTCTCATCTCTTTTGTCTCTAGAGGTCAGCCTTATATTCTCCTGTTGCAAACTGGTTTCCTTCATGTGCTAGAGAATATGATGGCTGACAGTTCCCAAATATGACTTCCCACAGTGCTCATCACCAGAGAGGAACTGATTTATATTCTCTCCTCTTCCCAAGCTCGAATATTCCAAGGAGCGACTATGACTGGTTCTATTCTGTCAGATGCTTACTTTTGCACCATCGACAATGGCCTCATATGAAAGCTGCAAGAACACAGCAGCCAGCATTTTGTCTACCATGATTGGGTTAGAAGATAAGACACTGGGAATAGTTCCTCAAAAAATACTCTGCTGGTCTTTGGTAGGTGCACTGAGAAAATACAATCATACAAGGTCCTATAGCACAGAAAAGTTAAAAATAATCTTGAAATACAAGTCAAAGTTAGAAAATAAGAGAGAACATATCATTGATTCCTGAGTGAAATGTGTGATGGAGCCTAATGCATTCAATCACTAGGGAATTCATCCACTGGCCTGGAAAACTGGAGACAAGCATCTCTGGAGTCAATAGGACAGAATAATAGATTAGCTCAGAGGTTTTGAAGATTCTCCAGGTGACAGACAGTGTCAAAGCAAACACTTTGGGCACAACTCAGCACACACATTCCTTGATTTTTCCTATTAAAATCATTCTTGTGAACAAATGAATCAATAAGGAGAAATGTATTTCAGGCATAAAGTGTTTTTCAGACATAAAAATTGATCCTAGCCTATGTAGGTACAAATACTTGAACATATAAATGGGAGGTACCATCCATGATCCCATGCTCTCCGAGGCATCCCACAGTCATAACCAGTTATTTGCAGGTTCTAGAACAAAGTTCATCTTAGTGTTCCTCTCTTCCCTTACTACCTCCAAGACTCTCTCTCTCTCTCCCTCCAGACAAACCGAATGTTTGTCTGAATTGCAAATGGTGGAATTTTAGGCACTGTAGGTGGTATATTATCAGTCCTTTCAAATATTGAAGGATGGCCTTGTTAATGAGGGATTCTTCACAGGTTAAAAGAAAGAAGCATTTTGAAGAAGCCCAGAGGAATTCCGGGTTTCAAAGCTGCATTTTTCACTCTGTATAAAATCATTAGCCTCTATGAACAGGAACTTAAAATTATAAGACACCAGGAGATAATGGAGATTTCTAATTTACTGAATTCAAATGGTCTAGGGTATTTCTATGATATTATACTGCAGTTAATAAGGTGAAACAAAAGATCACTTAATCCGTGAATTTCTAAAGGTCTCAGGTTAGCTAAGCCTCCTTTTTAAGCATAACTTAGGTATTTCAGGAGCCCCCACTGAGAAATAGATAATGTTTGTGTCTTACTAAATATCTTAGAGTCATAGCTCAGATAGTAGGCATTTTGATATACATATTCATTTTTTGATCCATAAAGAGATATTCCTAATTATGTTAATTATTTCATTTGTTCCTAGAGTAGGTCAGAACACTTTCACATGCTAGGCTTTTTTTGATGCAAAAATATCCATTGCATGCACACACGCACGCACACACACACAATCAGACAGACATCTGTTGGTATGGTAACCTCTGTCTGCTTCAGTTTTTTAGATTTCCTGTAGGACCCTTGGTATCATAAAAACATCCTGTCAATATTAGGATTCTCCTTAGATGTTCTTAAGTCCTCACACAGGAAGGTTAGATACAAGAGAGAGACAACTATATATGTCTGCCTCCTTTTCATCAAAATCACAAGACTTCTTTGAAAGTCTGTGGTGAAATTATATTCTTGTCCACTAAGAAATTGTCTAATGGTTGCAGTTATGGTGGAAATCCAGCAGGTGGCAAAAATGACAAAATTACATGAATCTAGACAATCAAAAGGTCTTCCTTCCTTGGAGAGCTTTCTTTTTTCATTATAAAAATAAACATCAGCAAAAACAACTTAGCTAGGACTGCCTGGGTGGGTGGGACCCTGAGATGTTGGCTGGTCCTTGTAACGGTCAGACTTTGTCCCTAAAACATTCCAGGAATGTGTTCAAAGGCTCTCAGGTGAGGTCATCTCAGTAACATAAACCAGAGTTTTGAACCACTCCTTCATACAAAATGACTGGAAAGGGTAGGGTGACAGTATCCAGAACATTAGCAAATGACTTGGGTTGGTATGTGGAAGGCTGTAAAGAGTGGGTTAGATAGTGAGAAATAGAATATAAAAATCTCCAGCCCCTGGGAAAGCGTTGTTTAAAATCTCTAGAAAAGATGGTTCTTCGAAAATTCCATTTCTGTGTTAAATCATTCTTGTTTGAGCATTTGTCTTCATAACTAATTTAAAATCTTTCTAATTGCAGCTTATGCCTCTATCCTTCCTCCCTTCCCCCATTTCCTTGGGGCCTTTGAAAAATAATCTCTCTCTCTTTTTTTTTAATTTTTTAAGTGTATTTTTGAGAGAGAGAGACAGAACAGGAGCAAGGGGGGGGGGCGGGGACAGAGAGAGGGAGACACAGAATCCAAAGCAAGCTTCAGGCTCTGAGCTGTCAGCACAAAGCCCGGAGCGGGGCTCAAACTCACAAATGGCAGGATCTTCACCTGAGCCAAAGTAGGACATTCAACAGACTGAGACACCCAGACGCCCCCCAAAATAATCTCTTTAAAAATTGTTCTCAAGGGGGGCGCCTACGTGGCTCAGTCAGTCCAGCGTCCAACTTTGGCTCACGGTTCCTTGAATTTATGCCCCACGTTGGGCTCTGTGCTGACAGCTCAGAACCTGGAGCCTGCTTCAGATTCTGTCTCTTCCTCTCTCTCTACCCATCCCCCACTCATGCTCTATATCTCTCTGTCTCTCAAAATTAAATAAATGTTAAAAAATCATTCACAAGATCTTGGTAGAATACCTAGCATGCCACTTTGCATATCAGATGCATTAACTTACTCATATTTTATGTATATAATTTTAGGGGCCAGAGAAATGATTCTAGAGATCTATGTAAGTCACTTATAATTTAAATCATAGTATAAATAATTTTACTATTATTCAAGATTCTTTTTGAATATGTTTAATTTTAGCTTTAAAAAAAAACATTGTAGGGGTGCTTGGGTTGATTAGTTAGTTGAGCGTCCTACTCTTGATTTCAGATTAGCATGATCCTAGGGTTGTGGGAAATGAGACCTGTATTAGGCTCCATGCTCAGCATGGAGCCTGCTTAAGAGTCTCTCTCTCTTCCTCTACCCCTCTCCCTGGCTTGCACTCTCTCTCTCTAAAAAAAAAAAAATTAAATTGGAAAAAAAAGGCATATTGTATTTGGTTTAAATTACAGAAAAACAAAAACCAGAGGAACTGTTTTTCATAAATGTAAAAGTATTTGGTTTTAAAATTTCCTTAATTAGGCAAACAATTCCCAAGCTGGGTTATTCAGACTAGTAGTGAAATACAAAAGTGAGAACATGACTAAATGGATCTATTTTCATTATTTGAAAAAGTAGAACAGAAATTGAGCCGTTACCCAAAATAAGCCTCTGTCAGATAAACTGCTAAATTTTTCTGTTTTGTCATAGAATTATATCAGCTCAATTCAATGTGAAATATTTGCAGTGATGCTATGAGTCAGAACATCCTCATTTCATGGATGTAATACCTGAAACTTGGTTGTCCTTTATTATTTGCATATGGTTTTAATGTCTTGATTAAGCCTTAATACTATATGTATTTTTTGGAATAATGACTCATCAGAAGCTTTATGACAATTATACATGAATTCACACATATTTTGCAGTTTTTCATTTTTTTTTCACTGAGTAAATACAGACGGGTTACAAATTTCACTGCATAAAATATATATGAGTAACATTTTAAAATCAATAGTTAATTTGGAAAAGTTTAGAAAACTCTGCCATAGGCAGTAGAGACATAGGCTTGGCAAAGAGATGTTGATTGGTATGGACTTCCACCAAATCTCAAAGCTCACTGGGCGGGTTAAAACTAATGTGGTTCTCCATGTTACTGTTCCTGTTTTATAAGAAGGGAAAAACCACGGAGCCTCAAAATAAGAGACTTGTATGTTGGATAGCATAGAAAAAAATCGCGTACTTTTTTCTCCTTTTCTGGAGCTTTTTATTTTTTTGTTCTTGTTTTGAAGATGCCTTCTCAAACTCATCTTCCACTTTTTCTTTTTTTTTAATTTTCTGCTAGAACTTTTCAATTGGAAAATATCTTATTCATTCCTGCAAGTTCACTTTTTATAGTCTTCTGATTTTGTGAATGCAATAGACAATTTTACACTCTTAAGATATTAGTGAATTTTGTTGAGGTTTTCTTCTGTTCACTGCATCATCTGTTTACTCCATGGTTTTTTTTCTCCTATCACTTTGTTTTGTCTAAGTCTTCCTTATTAGAAGCTCTGCTCTAATATCTGATAATCATTGCTTCCTGTTTATATTTTTAGCGTTTTTAACTTTTATATATTTTATTGAAGCATATTATCAGAAAGTGCATAAACTTATAGCAACAAATATTATAATAGAATACCTATGTAACTATTATGAAGGTCAAGAAATAGATCATTCTCAGCACCCCAAAACCCCTACTTTGCCTGCTGTCAATCACTATATCTTTTCTTTTTGACAGGAGGAAACCACTACTTATTTTTTTAACACTTTTGATTACTTTTGCTTAAAAGAATTTTTATGTATAATGGCATCATGCAGTAGGTATTATTTTATGTCCAACTTTTCTCACTCAATTTGTGGTATTTATCCACACTGTATCATATGACTAAACTTCTTCATTTAATTACTCGATTGTATTTAATTCTACTACTAATTTGCATTTGGCTTCCAGTGTGGAGGTTTTATGAATAATGCAAATGTGAACGCTTTTATACAAAATGTTGGTTTGTATATGCATGCATTTCTGTGGTGATATAACCAGGGTAAAAATAATAGATTACTGGATATGCAAATGTTCAACCTCAGTAAAGAGAGATTAAGAGTTTTCCAAAGTTGTTACTTTTACAAGCTATTTATAAGAGTTCTAAGTTTTCTATAGCCTCAACAAATTTGGCATTCAAAGTCTTTATGTTATGTGACTTTGATTTATATTTTCTCTATTGTTAATGATTTGCAAACATTTTTTTGATTTGCAAACTTTTTAATAGATTTATTGGCCATTTTGATTGTGAAATATTTTCCAAGTCCCACGTCCATATCTCTACTAGGTTAAAAGCAGTTAGGAAATATGCCCCCTTTTTTCTACTCCCTGGAAGAATTCATATTAATTTACAAAAACAAACAAAGCCACTCTATGCTTTGTTTTTAAGCTGTAGATGTAGATTTCTTAGAACTAGAATATTACATAAATTTTGATTTCTTCTGGTTTCAGTTTTGGTAAGGTGTGTGTGTGTGTGTGTGTGTGTGTGTGTGTCCAATTCTTTATTTTCAATTTTACTTATAATATTTAATTTATTCAAGATCTGTCAGTTGGTACTATATTATCTGTTTTATTAATGTTACTGATTTTTTGTGTGTTTCTCTCTCTCCCCCTCAGTAAGGTTTCATGGTATTAGTTTGGTTTTCCTTCTTAAGAATTAATTCAGTTTTATATACTCTATTGTAGGCTTGTGTTTTATTACTAACATATTCTCTATTCATATTATTTTGTCTTCTCTTTTCTGTTGGTTTTGTTGTTATTTTTCTAACTTATTGAAAAGAAAAATTAGATCATTGATCTCCAGCTTTGTTTCTTTTTTAATATCTGCATTTAAAATGTCATAAATTCCCTCTATACTTGGCTTTTGCTGTATTCCCCCAAATTTCAATATATATTGTATTTTTATTATAACCGAATGACAAATATTTTCTATTTCCAGTTTTATTTTTATTCACCCATGAATTATCTAGAAGTAAACTTCTTAAATTTCAAACTCAGGAAGTTTTATAGTTTTTTGTTATTAATTTCCATTTTAATTCTAGTATGTTCAAAGACTATACTACTCTGTGTGGTTTTAACCTTTAAAGCTTGCAGAGAGAACCCAGCCTCTGGTTAATTTTGTAAATACTCCTTGTGTGCTTCGCACCAATATGTATTCTGCTGTTACTGTGTGTAATGTTTTTTAACTGTCGTTCGGGCCAAGTTTGTTAATGATGTCGTACAAATTTATATCTTTAAGAATTGTTTTGTCCATTTGTTCTTTCATATACTGAGTAAAATGGGCTAAAATTTCCACTATTTCTCCTCTTAGTTCTTTGTTTAGTAGTGATGTTATACTTTCCTCAATGAATAAACCTTTTATCATTATGAAATATTCCTCTAAACTTCAAATGTTTTTGCCTTCAAGTCCGCTTTGTCTGTTATTAATAGAGCTGCAGTTTTATTTTGCATAGTGTTTGTCTGATATAATGTTTTTCATGTGCTTAATGACAATTTTTCTATATGTTTATATTTAAAGTGTGGCTCTTAGAGTCAGAATATAGCTGGATCTTCTTATTTTGTAATCTTGTCTAACACTCAAACTTTTAATTTGGAGTATTTATTCTATTCACACATAACGTAATGTAGTTAAAGGTACATTTGTGATTAAGACTTCTATTTTACTATTTGTTTCTCATTTGCTTGATAACATTATGGTCTTTTTTGTTGTTATTGTTGTTCCCTTCGGATTTGGTTTCCTCTCCTCTTTTTCCATTTTTTCCTGCTTTACTAGTTTTGTAGTATTTTTTAACCTATTCTTTTAATGTTTACTCCAGATTTTTCTAAATGCCATTTTGATGCATCAAGTGTGATATAAATTAGTATTTTTGCCACTTACCAAACAATGTACAGACATTAGAACATTTAATTCCAAGTATCCCTATCTTGAATCATGCTTTTGCTATAGTGTTTTTTTTTCATTCTAAACACATTTTAAAACCACATAAAATATGATGATTTTATAGTGTCAATATTCATTTACTGTAACTAACTTATTATCTTGTTCTACTGCTCATTTTTCTTGTTTTTAAACTTCGAACTTCTTTTTTAACTGGTTTATTGGCCAAAAAAATTCTCTTACTTTTTGTTTTAACTAATAATGCCCCATTTTATCTTTATTCTAGGAGAAAGGCCAGCATTTTTCTATAAAGAGCCAAATAGTAATTATTTTTAGGTTTAAGTCATAATATCCCATATCTTCAACTCTCTTTCTGTAGTGTGAAAGCATTCATTGATAATAGATTAATGAATGACCTTGGCTGTTTGTTAACCACAACAACTATAACAAACTTTGTTAGAATAATAAATTTACATAATGTGACATTTTAGGTTAGAGGTGATTTTTGTTTTTTTGTGTTTTTGGTTTGTTTATTTTGTTTTGTTTTATTTTGGTGTGTGTGTGTGTGTGTGTGTTTTGAGCACTTTGAAAATACTGTTCTATTGTCTTCAAGCTTACACTGTTTCTTCTGAGAAGTAGGTACTAGTCTCACTGCTATTCCTTTCAAGGTAAGCTTTTTTCTCCCTCTCTCTCTCTAGCTGCTGTTAGGCCTCCACCACATTGATTTCTGCAATTTTACTATCATTTTCTACTTTTGTCTTGTTTTGTCTGCTTTTTTTCCTTTTAAACTATTTGGATTATGTAGTTATTCTGAAGTTTGTGATTTGACATCATTTTGTCATTTTGGAACAAATTTTTAGTCATTATCTCTTCAAATAACAATTCTGCTCTTTATCTCTCTTTCCTTTTCTTCTGAGACTCCTCTTAACCATATGTTAGACCTTTCTGCTATGTCCTACAGCTAATGTGCACTTGCATTCACTCTCCACCAATTGTCTCTGAGTTTTAATCATATCTTCAGCTGTGTGTATTCTATTGTTGAATCCATCCTATGAGTTCCCAATTTGGTTATTTCATTTTTCAGTTCTGTAATTTTTTTATATAACTTCCCATTCTCAGCCCCAAATTCTCAATCTGTAACCTATTTTTCTGCAACATATTTATTTTTGGAACATATTTTAAGACAGCTTTCTTATTATTCTATTGTATTTTTTACAGATCCATTTATATTGTCACCAGTTTCTCTTGATTTTGCACCATTTAACCTTGTCTCTTTCTGTAGTTTAGGAAGCTTTGTTTATATTTTTAAAAGTATTAATTGGAGGCTATGAATGATCATACTATCCTCCTGGTAGAATTTATGTTTGCTTCAAGAAAGGTAGGCTAATGGCAGGAGCTATGACAGATCAACCTAATTCCACCAGGGTAGAGATGGTTCGAAGCTGGAGTTCAGTCTATTTGAGAACTAGTCTATGTCTACTTAACCCTTATTTCTAAGATACAGACATTTAGGGTGCAAACCCTTGCCTCAAAAAATTATTACCCTTCATTGTGGGCCTTTAACTCTATATTTTGTTCTAGTCTGGATATATTGGAAGCTCTCATCTTGTCAGTCACTTCTGTAATTCACAAATACTTCTAGAGAAGAGGTCAGCCCACTATGGTCCAGGAGTCATATCTGCTTTTATAAATGAAATTTTATTGAAGAGTAATCATGCCTATTTGTTTATATACTGTCTATGGCTGTTTTTATACTGCAAGAGCAGAGTTGATTAGTTGAAGCAGTGACCATATAAACCACAAAACCAAAGATATTTACTACCTGGCCCTTTACAGGAAAAGGTTGCCAACTTCTGGTCTAGAGGAAACAGGCCCCCAAGTTCTGAAAACCTCCTAAAATTAGATTTTTGACCCATAATCTCTTATTATCTTAGGGGTCTCTTATGCATTCAAATAGAATTTTAAAAACATTTTGCCTGGCTTTTGCAGTTGTTTTCAGTGAAAGACATGTCCCAAAATAAGCAACCCATCATTACTAGAAATAAGAAATCTTCGAATCTGTATTTAAGTTTAGTGCATTAAAAAGCTCAGCAGAGGGGTGCCTGAGTAGCTCAGTCAATTAAGTAAGTGCCTACTCTTAATTTCAGCTCAGGTCATGATCTCACAGTTCATGAGTTCAAGCCCCTATGTTGTTGGGCTCTGTACCGACAGTGTGGAACCTGCTTGGGATTCTCTTTCTCTCTCTCAAAATAAATAAACAAACTTAAAAAAGAGAAAACGAACCTCAGTGGAAACTCTGTATATGAAAATGTGAAAGAGGGGGCTATTTCTCAGGAAAAAATATCTGGCTGGGATATTTTATTATTAAATCCCCAAACTGTCTGTGTTTAGAGAGCTTCTCTTTTGGACTTACAAGTTTTCCCAGAATGTCATAATCTATATTCTGTTCTGGGAGCTGAGTTGGAGGAAGCTGGAGGATAGTGAGGACTTCTAAAAGCCCACATATCAATATCCAACTATTGTTCTATGTGCTTCCTGTCTGCTTCAAGCCCAGGACCCCTAAGGTGCACTCTCTTTATAAAGCAAACTCCTATTTCTGTTGACACACAGACAGGTTAGTTGCCTGGGTGAAATGAAGATATCCAAAGACTTAATGGCTCCTACTGAGACTTAAAATCTCCTGTTTTTAATCCCATCCTACACTGCCAAATTTACATGTTACTGCTGTGTAGAATTCCTTAGCTTTTCTGAGGCTCCGTAGGCAGTTCAATGTGAACTTTCTTCACACTCTCTCATGTCAGTTACCTTGCTACTTGTCCATTTGCATTCCCAATATCAAAAATTTCCTGGAATATTTGATCTAGTACTGTCACTTGTTTCATTCTCTAGCTCCTTTTGGAATTTATGCCTGTTTTTTTAAATTATTATTTTGTGAGTTTCTTGAGTAAGCAAACATTAAAACATATGTTTATTTAATCATGTTTAACTAGAAGTCCTTAAGTCTTTACTATGAGAGTTGCATGTCTTAGAATATATCATCGTAATTTCATTAGGCATAAACTGTTAATTGTTTCTGTAATAGAAATAGTAATAAAGCAAACTTACTACTTCATAGTCATAATAATTGGTGTGTGTAAAAATTATGTAAATACATTTTTACCTAATATATTTTAGGGGGCTCATAATAAAATGGCTCTCTTTGGATTTTGTTCCTTTAACCTAGTTGTGGGTCTTCTAGCAAGATGGAGTTTTATGTAATGCAACGATCATGGAAGTGACATCCATAACCTTTGCTATTCTAACGTTTAAAATCAAGCATAAGGGAGGGGATTGTACAGAGCATGAATACTAAGAAGTGATGGTCATGGGGTGCACCTTAAAGTCTGTCCTCCATACCAAGGTTGTAGTAATGTTAATAATGATGGATTGTCATTACATAGTTCTTACAGTCCTTTATATTTCTAAAATTTCTTCACATATATATGTTTGTTTCTATGAATACGTGTATTAGACAAGCCAACACAAGCTTAAGTTATGTTTAGTCTAGGCCTCAGGAAGTTCTGAGTATACTCAGAGAATTAGGACAAAATCTACAAGGAGTCATTTATATGAAGGATGAAGGAGCCTCCTGAGTTTGGTCCAAGGACAATTGGACAGCACTGATGAGATGGCATGATTTTTTAAAATACCGTAGCAATGTCACTCAAACTAACCCATTGCTTCAGGATTTAATAAAAGAGTTTTAGGGAATCTCAATAAAAGAGTGAAAAAAAATGAAAGCTATTTTTTCCTTTAATCTCTATGGGACATTTAGAATGTGAAGCATCAGCAATGATGATAAGACTAGTGCTGATGAAGGTGCCACTAGAACAGCAGCATTAGACTGGTGACTACACTGATAGCCACCAGTGCCACCTATGCATTAGGGATGAGGGCCAATGGACAGCTCCATAGATGTAATCAGGTCCCATGTAGACATCAAACACCAACCAGGATGAGAGCTGATTTTTGTGGACTCATATTTCACTTGCTACTGTTTAGCTTGGATATTTATCAAAGACAAAACAACCAAAAAGAGGAGAGAAAAGTGACAGATGATCCAGAGTTAAACCTAGAGACTCATTATTGGTACACGACTCAAATATTACAGAATATTTTCAGAATACTCTCTGGAAAGACCGTAAGACAAATTATAGTTCTCAAAGCATGGTAGTGAAGCAGGAAAATATGGATTTAATATCTTATTCTCATATTGCCAGTTGATATTTCTTGGGAAAGAATGAGTTACATACATTATCTTAACTACTGCTTGCTATTATACTGTAAGATAAATATTTTCATCCCCATTGTCATTTGACAGATAAGAAAACTGTCTCAAACAGGACAAGGAAGATGTTCATTGAAACACAGCTATTAAGTGGCTGGTCTAGTAAGTGCTATCAGTAAATGACTCATCCACTGATGAGTGGGATTAAGTTCAGGATCATTGCCAAATGTAGCCCAGAACCAGTATTAAGTAAAGCTGTAAAGGAAGTGCAGCGAGTGACAATCTCTATTCTCCTGGCCTAAATTTTCATTTCACTTTTTTTTTTTTTTTAACTACGTGATTCCTACCTATCCCCGTTGCTTGTCTAAAGTAAGAAACAACTCGTGTCTTAAAGACTTCTTAAGTATTACGTAGCAGAGTTCATCTTTCCTTTCTTCAGAGACAGCATCTTGAAAACATTAAACTGTCAAGTCCATTAAAGGCTTGATCCTCACAATAATCCTTTAAAATTGGAAGCAAAGAAATCATAAGTACAGTTTATATATGAAGAAAGTAATGCTCAGAGAATTTCAAGAACTTGTCCAGGATAGCATAGTTTACACCAATGGTTTTCAAAGTTCAGAGTGCAGCAAGATCACTCAAAGGAGGTCTGGGGTGAGGCCCAGAAACTTGCATTTCGAACGTGATTCCAGGTAACGCTGGTGCTGGTGCTAGCTTATGTTTAACTCTATTTAACTTCTTTTCATATTTCCTTGGAGATAAAGAAAATCTTTAGAAAATGAGATTCAAGAGTTTCTGGTTTCAAAATATTTTTTAATGTTTTTATTTATTTTTGAAAGCAGGAAAGACAAAGCATGAGTGGGGGAAGGGTAGAGAGAGAGGGAGACAAAGAATCTGAAGCAGGCTCCAGGCTCTGAGCTGTCAGCACAGAGCCCGACGCAGGGCTCAAACTCACAGACTATGAGATCATGACCTGAGCCGAAGTCGGACACTTAACTGACTGAGCCACCCAGGCGCCCCTGAGTTTCTGGTTTCAATATAAGCATCCTATCTGAGAAAGTGGCAATGGCATTTATGAATCTTCTGTCTTCATATGTGCATAGATTAACTCATCAAATTATCTGCTTGTCATCTTGGAAAATACTATGAACCTTTTTTCTTAGAAGATATAGAGGAAAGGTGGTTTTCAGTGAGAAGAAAGTATCTTATCTAAAAACTGCAAGGAAGATGGGTCATGGGAAAATAAGCGAAGACCACCTAAATGAGAACAAACAGAGGCTATTTATTAAGAGACTGCTCCGGCAAGAGAGTCAGTCACTATCACTTGTGTTTGGCAGAAACTGAAAGGTGGACAAGTCAGTGGGAAGGCTTTTTAGTGGACAGAAGAGAAGATTTGTAGGAAGACTCTGATCGAGGCCACTGGCATGGCATTTCTGGAGTCGCTGGAAGTAGGCTAACTAGAAATGAGACATCTCATGTGACTGATTTGGGGAGCATATTTAACTTTCTCTGGTTGGTTCTGAATTAGAAGCAAGGACAAAGACAGGGAAGCTGACAGTTATTGACCAACTCATAACCATTTGGGGCCAATTGCTGAAGAGGTTTTAGCTGACACCTTGTGAGGTTGTGTGTCACAGTTCTATTCATTATATATGAACTGGCCATTGTCTGTTTATAACTCAATTTCTTAGGAGCTTACAAGGGTGTCAGTCAGAGCAGGCAGTCTCTGGCTTCAGGGCTAAATTATCTACAAGGTATATCAGATCTAATGTCAAGGGGCCATGATACTTTTAGGAGCATACAAAAACATTTAAAGCCCTTTCGAAATCAGAAAAAAATGAGCTTTTTGACTAATTTTTAATGTATACTATCAGTACATTTGTCTTTATACTAACTCAGTGTTCTAAGAATGTAAATGTTGAATATGGTAAAGGTGGTACAGGAAGAAATGAGAACAAAGCTTGGAAGAAGTTGATATACTAACAGGTCCTGGGGCAAGGGGTTCAGGGTCCCCTCGTACCATGCAGGGTCAAAGAGCAAAGCAGCAGGTGTTGGTCAGGAAGCAGAAAGGAGCAAGGAGAAAGTCTAGGCCAGACCCTTTACTGGGGTTTCTGAATGGGAAAAAAAGGCAAGGCAAGGCAAGGGTGAACAGTTTAGGGTTGGCCTGTTTGAAATTCTGGCAGGCTTTGGGCTGCAGGGGTGGTCTCTAGTTGCCTGATCCCTGGTCCTTGGATGGTTTAGGACAAGAGAAATATTGGCTTGGTGTATGAGAGTTAGACAAGGAGGGGTAGTTGGGTGTAGAGATTCGGGATTGGCTGGTTCCTTGCTATTAGTTTTAGGGATCCGCTGGCTCTGGAAGAAGCAGTCTCTCTCTGGGTCTGTAAGTCTCCCAAATGCCAGAGCACCAAGAGAACAGAAAATAAGAAAGTGTGGTTAAAATAATAAGACACATCTCATTTTATTGCACTTTGCCTTATTGTGCTTTTCAGATAACCCATTTTCTACAAATTGAAGGTTTGTAGAACCTGCATCTAGCGAGCATTAGCACTATTTTTCCAACATCATATGCTCGCTTTATGTCTCTGTGTCACATTTTGGTAATTCTTATAATACGTCAAATTTTTCATTATTATTATATTTGTTATGGTGGATCTGTGATCAGTGATTATGTCTCACTGAAACCTCAGATGATGGCTAGCATTTTATAGCAATATTTTTAAATTAAGGTTTGTACATTGTATTTTAGACATAATGCTATCACACACTTAACGGACCATATGATAGTGTTAACATGACTTTTACATGCACCGGAAAACCAAAACATTCATTTGACTCACTTTATTGAGATATTTGCTTCATTGCAGTGACCTGGAGTTGAACCCCCGGTATCTCTGAGGTGTGCTTATATTGGCTCTGTGATGAATGGATGCCAAATAGGCAAATGCAGAATCTGTGAAAACATAGAACATGCATGCATGAAATATAATTTTTGATATTTTTGGATGGAAGAAGAGGAACATGAACTCATAAGGTAGCCTATTTAAACTGCATGCTGTAGGTAGGACTTCAGTTGATTGAAGGGTTTGAATGAGGGATAGAAGAAAAACACCTAAGTAGGTAGTATGAAATGAACTGACATCACAACTTCTGACAATGCCCTACTGGGCCCCAAAAAACAGCTTCCTCATTTGTTTTGCTGATTTCCTCCTTGTCCTTATTCCAGAAAGTTGGCTTTAGCACATAGGCACTTAACAACTTCCTGGCTTCTACATAGTTCTCCCAGTTCTCAAACTTCTTTCTTAAAACCCACCTTGATATTTGTCTTGACATCACTGGCTTGGCCACTCAGGTTAGATACTAAGAATAAGAAGGGTTTGTGTTTATTGGTTTTGCTTTAAAAAACTAATAAAAATAGAAAAAAAAAAACCTTTCTAAAGTTGCATTTAAATTTTCATGAACTACCCAGAAAATAATATTTATTATTCCTAAACAGAAAGCTGAATTAAGTTAATTTTAATTGTGTACTTTATTACTTTTATTAACTACTATACTTTTGTACATAGAGGGACATGTAATACCACAAACAAGCAAAAAAAAGTATAATTTTTTAAAATAAATGTTTTATTTTATTTTGTGTTCTTTCATTTAATTTGAATCTTACTGCTTTCATATTGTAGTCTATCTAGTCTGTCTGCTTCATGCACACATCAAAAATCAGTCCTAAATTATTAAGATCTTCAAATAAGACACTGTACTTTATTGTGGTCAAAGGCTTTAGTCATTGACTGGAGACTTGAAAGTCATTATTTTCTGTCTTCCTCTTACAGCAAAAAAAGTCAAGTTATACTTCTTTACTCTGCAAGTGTCAGAGAATATTCACTTTCAGATAAGTAGCCTGGAGTTTACCCTTTCAATAATCAAATGAACACAACACCATTTTCAACCTTTCAACTTTCAGCTGCTCAAGAGCAGGGTGTCACCAGTTTTTGGAGAAAGCAATTGAATATTTTAAATGTTCTTAACTTTTTGAGATTACCAGGATTCACTATGTAGAAAGGATTACTTCTCTAAATGGAGTGTTGTAGTTTCCAGTCATTTCCACTGGTGGTGAGGACAGGAGCAGTAAAGAAGGGAAAAGAATGTTAATTACTTCTTTTTGATGAATTATTAGAAAAGGCCCAAGAAGTATAAGTAGCCAGGGGCTCCTGGGTGGCTCAGTTGGTTTAAGTGTCCTACTTTTGATTTTGGCTCAGGTGATGACATCACGGTTCACGAGATAGAGCCCTGCGTGGGACTGAGCCCTGTGTTGGACTCTGCGCTGACAGTGGAGAGCCTGCTTGGGATTCTCCCTCTTCCTCCCTCTCTGCTCCTCCTCTCTCTCTCTCTCTCTCTCAAAAATTAATAAACAACAACAACAAAAAACTATAAGTAACCAAAATTGATTTTAAATAAGATTATGTCACTATTAATTAGTGTATTAATTAATTAATAATTAATACATAATTAATGCAATTATGTAATTATTAATTCATCAAAACTCTCTTCCAAGTAGTGTCTAAAATCACAAAAGAGAAAGAAAAGCGTGAGTGAAGAGTAGGTATTTTAGATACTCTGAATTGGTTCTCTTCAATGAATGGTTTTGGGGAAACTGAACTGCCATATACAAAAGAATGAAACAGGATTCCTGTCTTACATCATACACAAAAATCAACTCAAAATGGATTCAGGACTTAAATTCAAGATGGAACAGTTAGGCTTCTAGAAGTAAACATAGGCAGTAAACTCTGAAATTAATCTTGGCAGTGATGTTTTGGTTTTGACACCGAAAGCAAAAGCAAAAAAGCATAAGTTTTAAAAAATGGGATAATATTAAACTAAACAATTTCTGCTCAGCAAAGGAAACTATCAACAAATGAAAAGGTAACCTATGGAATGGGAGCAAATATTTGTATACCATATATACAATAAAGGGTTTATACCCAAAATATACAACGAATTCATACAACTCAGTAGCAAAAACACAAATAATCCAATTCAATAATGGACAAAAGACCTGAATAGACATTTTTCCAAACAAGACATAAGTGGCCAGCATATACATGAGAAGGTGTTCAACATCAGGAGAATGCAAATGAAAACCATAATCAGATACCACTTTACACCTGTGAGGATGGCTATTAGCTAAAGACAAGAGATAATAAATGTCAGGAGGATGTGGATAAAACTGGCACAGTCACCATGGAAAACTATATGGAGATTTCTCAAAGAATTAAAAATAGATGTACCCTAGTCCCAGTAATGCCACGTTTGGGTACATATCTAAAGAAGTGTGTCTCCTAGAGATACCTGCACTCCCATGTTCATTGCAGCATTATTTACAACAGCCAAGGTATAGAAATAGGCTATTTGTCCATCAGTTGATGAATGGGTCAAGAAAATGTGATTTTATATATATTTTTACATATATATAAAATATATAAATATATATGAAATATATATATATATGTTCAGCCTTAAAACAAAGGAAATCTTGGGTTGCGTGAGTGGCTCAGTCAATTGAGTGTCTGACTTTGGCTCAGGTCATGTATCTAATTTGTGCATTCGAGTCCCACATTGGACTTGCTGCTGTCAACATGGGACTGCTTTGGATCCTCTGTCTCACTTTCTCTCTGTCCCTCCCCGACTGTCCCTCTGTCAAAAATAAATAAAAATTTAAAAATGGCTTTAAGAAACAAACGAAAGACACCTTTTTATGTATTACAACGTGGATGAATCTAAAGGGCACCATACTAAGTGAAATAAGCACAGGAGGTCAAATACTGCATGTTACTACTTGTATGTGGAATTCAAAAAAAAAAAAAGTAGAACTCATAAAAAAGAGTGGCAAAGTGGTTGCTAGGCACTATAGAAGAGATAGGTAGAGGTTGCTAAAAAAAAAATACAAACCTTCATTAAAAGACAAATCAAGTTCTGAGTATCTAAGGTATAACATGATGCGTATAATGGTATGCTATATTGTACAATTGAAATTTTCTGAGAGTGGAACATAAATGTTCTTGAAGAGGAAGAGGAAGAGGAAGAAGAAGAAGAAGAAGGAGGAGGAGGAGGAGGAGGAGGAGGAGGAGGAGGAGGAAGAGGAGGAGGAGGAGGAGGAGGAAAGTAAGAAGAAGACAAATATAAGATGATATATTAATTAATTAGATGGGAGAATTCTTCACAATGTATACATATATCAAAACCACGTTGTACACTTTAAGAATCTTACTATTTTATTTGTCAATTATTCCTCAATAAAGCTGAAAACAAACTTTTCCCTATTTTTCAAGACCTTATAAGTAAGTTTAAAAAAATTGTCATCCAAATTTTCTTTCTAATTAATAGTATGTAGCTGGACCCCATATTGATTCAATCAAATGAGTACACCTACATATTTTGGGCTTTTGAATAACATTTTAAAAAATTGTTTATTTATTTATTTTGAGTGAGAGAGAGAGAGAGAAAGAGGCAGAGAGGGGGAGAGAGAATCCCAAGTAGGCCCCACGCTCAGCTTCTCGGTGCAGGAGTCTGACGTGGGCTCAATCTTACAACTGTGAGATCATGAACTGAGCCAAAATCAAGAGTCAGATGCTTAACTGAATGAGCCACCCAGACACCCCTGAATAACATTTTATCTAAGAAGCTTTCACCACTTAAAAACTTTTGAAAACACCATATAAATGCATACCAAATTTGATGTCATTCTTCCACATTTGCTTACCCATGACTCAGTGATTTGACAAAGGCAATGAAGAAAATAAATGAAAAACCATTAATATACTTTGTCACCTGGGACCTGAGAGAGAGTGGTTTCAGGTAGTGACTGGGAACTGGTGGGGTTGTACTGTCACAAGATGAAGTGTACAAAGATGCTGAGAAAGTAGAGACAAAATGTTTAAATGATTCCTTCAAGAAATTTGGAGGTGAAGAGAAAGAGAAAATGACTCAAGGTTGAGGATTATGTTATTTTGGGAACAGAAGATAGAGTTTCTAGGTTAGGGGCAAGTAAGACAATGGGAAGAAGGGATGGTTCAAGAGGGAGGAAATAGATAATGGAGTGAGGTCCAACTTCAATGAATTTCAGATATTCTAGTCATTGAAGACACAGCCTTAAAGACACTGGTGAGATTTCAGAAACCGAAATACACCAAGAGGAAATTTATACATTTAGAGACTGAGTAGGTAGAGGTATTGCATATTTTTTAACACCACAAAAATGAAGGCAAACAAGTCCGGAGCATTTTTTAAAAAGAATAGGAAAGTTTGGGGTTTTTTAAAATCCACAACTATGATTTAGGTAGGAATATTTTCTATATATAATGAGTCTGACGATATGTTCATGATATTTTCTTTTAAGAACTTTTTGGATTTCCTTTTTTATTAGGAAACTTTTAACTTTGAAACAGCAAGTAGTATTTTTCTCCTTGAAACCTCTGCAGTGCCAGCAATGCATTGAAGTTTGATTAAAAGGACAGTTAATGCAAACATAAATCCCTTAAAATATTTAGAGCACACAAGTCTCAACCTATCTTGTATTTATAAGACAACATTTTAAAATGAATACCTCTTAAGAAAGGAGGCTATTAGGTTGAGCAATGCCTTCTCTTCCCAATGGAGAATTAGACAAGCTGAATATATAAATCTGCTTTATGTTACTGTATCAATGGTTGATGTTCAATGGACTTTTGGTATTAGGGCTATAAATATCTGACAGCGGAATAAACATCATGTGGAAGGAAATTGACTATAACTGAGGAAGGTGCTCTAAATAGGCCTCCATGGAATTATCTGCTCAATCTTTGAGACTTTTGTTTTGGCTTTGTGACTTTCGAGGGTGTAATGATTTTTCTTATGCAGTGCTGGTTTGGAAGGGCTTCAGGGGTGAAGCCTGTGTTTCTTCTTCACGGATAGTTATCAAGCCTGTTGTTAGAGCTCATGTGTGACATCCATCCAGAAATCTACTTAAAAATGTTAAGCCAACAATGGCCACGCTGATATTTATAACCTTCCTACTTCCCCGATAAAATTTTACTACATGTCCTCTTATTGTTTTTTAGAGGGTATAGATAATAACTGATCATAATATACAATCTCCCTCTACTCTTTCTTCTCCTCCTTTCTTCTTTCTATCTCTCTCACTACATTTGACTTGATTCACCACCCCTTCCAGGGGTGACTTTTAGGAACCCTGAGACTGGAATGTGAATCCTCACTGCAGTTCCCATGGTGAAAAGCTATGGGTGGTGAGGATTACTCTCACTTTGTTGTTGTCATTTTTCCCTCCTTTCCAAACTAGGAGCACTATCTTATAATCTATTTGCAAAGGCATGGAAAACATTAAACAGTCACTGAATATAGAAGTGATCAAGTGTTGTGCCGTGAAGCTCAGATGATGGTTGTGGGGGAGAAGGCAGTGAAAGAATGTAGACAAGTTTTGTGGAGGAAGTGCACCTCGTGCGGGTACTTGGGAAAGGAGTAGGTAGACGGATGGCAGAGGGCAGATGATCAAATACATTAAGGACGCTGTTTCTTCCCTTTAGATAGCTGGATGATTGGAATTGCCCCACTGCCATGATAAGGCAATGAAGAGTATCATCTTAAAGTGGTTTGCTTTTAGAGGGGCAGCATTGTTTAAAGACTGAGGACCATAGGCAGGACTGCAAGACATCTATGAAATCCCTAAACTATTATGCAAAAAATTTTTAAATAACCCTTTTTTACCCTGGGGGAAAGATGAATCTGGCAGAATACTATTCAGGAAAGTCTGATCTAATTTCATTCTACACCAGCATCTCTCCTTTATAAAGTTTAGGAAGCCAAGATCACATGAGTGAAGTTGTATATCTGTTGTCATAGCTAGTGAGTAACTGTTCTTGGATTATTCTTAGAGTCCTGTGGTCTATTTGGTACTGTATATCCTCATATTCACAACTTCCTTTATTGGAACATCTGCTGTTGGTCATTTTATTAGTTTTTTAGGAGTGCTATAACAAAATACCACAAGCTTGGTCAGTTAAAACAGGAGAATTATTTTTCCACAGTTCTGGATGGAGTCCAGAAGTCTGAAATTAAGGTGTTAATAGGGCCATGCTTCTTTTGAGACTTTTGGTAGAATTGTTCTTTGCTCATTTTAGCTTCTGGTGGAGACCATCAATCTTTGACATTCTTTGGTTTCAGTCAAATCTCTCCCTCTTTCCATACACAGCATTTTCCCTATGTGTGTCTGTCTTCACAGGACATCTTTCTCTTCTTATCCAGATGATGCTTTTATTGGATTAGGACTCACTCTTATGATCTGATCTTAACTTGATTACATATGCAAAGATTATTTCCAAATAAGGTCATATTCACAGGTATGAGGTATGAGGTTTAGGGCATGAACTCATCTTTTTGGGTACACAATTCATCTCAGAAGAATAATCTAGATTCCTCTCTGTTTTCCTCCCTAACACAACTGCTACCCTTTATCTTTGTAAAACTATTATTCCAAAAATAATTGACACCATTCTACTCGAACTTCATCAATTCAGTTCTAGGTCAATCATTTTGCTAGGACATCAGCAAATTATCCTAAAGTCTAAGTGAGTATGATGTGACGTCGTTCTACATTTTGAACTTTAGCCACACTTAGAGTTTCTCAATGGGTTCTGGTGTGTTGGCTCTGAATCATTGATAAGTATTCTCTTGGACCTCCAAACATCTGACATCTGACATAAATAAACAACAATATTTTTTCTGGCTTGTTTATGAACATATCTTGGGGAGCAAAGTCAAAGCCTTCCTGAAGGAAAGATATATTATACCTATTGCTTTTTCCATCTACAAAGCTGGTCACTCCATCATAAAAGAAAATTAGATTGGTCTGACATTTCTCCTTCCTAAGGCTAGCTGACTATAATCCTATCCTCCTTGCTAGTTTGGAAATCTAAAAAATAAAAACACACACAGACACAATATTTTCTTTAAAATGTAAGGCTGCCCAAATTTTATGTGCTATTTCCGTATTAGATAGCTATTTCAACCTTCTTAAATAAATGGGTATTTGGGGCTTCTTTGGCCTTGAGAAGAAACTTCACAATTCTTATGGGAAATTACGAACTTCTGATCACCTTGACCCACAGAAAGAATCCATCACTTTAGCCTATTACTTCCTTACATTCCCCTGGAATTCTCTTGAGACCATTTGTTGAACAGTGTAATGGAAACTAACATAAAGATAGGGTGTTAAAACTTAGAAGACAGAACAAGTAGTCTACACCAAATAAGTGAATTTCTTAATTGCTCTGTAACACCATTTATCCACTTTAATGTTATAACATAAAAGTTATATGCTGATATTAATTACCTTTCATATTGTGAAGAAAGCTCACTCTTAAGTTGAATGAGATTATGCCATTTTTCACCCATTGCTGGTTTTGACCTTACAATGATGCTCAGTGAATTCAGGAAGAATAGAATTTTATTCCTCAAGTTTCAGTACCTACAAATTACCTAAAACTTTAGGTTATCTAGAAGGACATTAGTAGCTTGTCATTGTGTGTGACATTTGCCTATGTACATGGCTGAGTGTGAAGGGGTCCTGATAAATTTGCTTTGAAAGGTAGTCTGAACTATTTAATTTCACCTTGGCAACCTCTCTTCTGGGACCACATTCTTTCTGAGAGCAAATTTCACTATCTTGACCTTAGATTAAAGGCTACCTCTCAATTTCTCTTCTTGTCTTCCTGTCTATAACAGATACATGGCATTAATATCTACATTTGCTTCCATTCATGGCTTTCTTCTCTGTCATGTCTTCATGACATCCCACTTGTTGACCTCTTAAGTGATAGCATTCAACATATTTCGGGCAAAGACTTCCTGAGGCGCCATGTTGGTCATTAAGTTACTGGACACTCAATTTTGACTGCGTATTCCAGTAATTGCCACCAATAGATGATAGGGAACTGGGATGTCTTGAATCTTTAAACTCTATGTTATTTTCAAACTCCATATGAACAATACCCGTATCTCTACCATTCAGTTCTTGGCTTTATCTCTTTTTACAAGATTTGCAACTATCTGAAACACAGAGGATTGATTTCTCAGCAATCCGAAGAAGGATGAGTGTGACTTTTTCAGATAGTCAAAATTATCTCTATGTGCATCGAAATCTGAACTAAAAATTAGCAATTGAGTGAAACAACCAGATACTTTAATAAAAATAAATATGTACATCCAGAATAATAAAATAATAAATTGATATTGACCTGATAGGAAAACTCTTTCAAATTTAGAAACACGGTGGACCCAGTTTTAGTGAGAAAAGAAATCTTTGACTGTTGAACATTGAATGTATAAAATAAACACTTGTTGACATTTTTATTGCCTTTATTCTTATTTTGCTCTTAAGATAAATTCCACAGTATTTTAAAAGACTCTACATTTCAGTCCTTCTTACCTCACCCCACGCCAACCTTGTACTCTATGTTCAAGCAAACTGAACTCTCACATTTTATAAATACAATGCGCGCTCTCTCAATTCTAAGCCCTTCCATAGATTGCTTTGATCTGCCTAAAATAGTTTTCCCCTTTGTCTTTACATTTCTATTTCCTTAAGATCTACTTAATATATAATTTCTTCCAAGAAGATTTCCCCGAGTCATTAACATTAACTGTGTGAGGCCACTACACTCTACTTACATATGACATTCCAGCAGCCCACAACTTGCACTTGATACCTAGTATTGTGATATCTGGCTCTTCCCTCATTCCTTTCTTGCCCGTGAACCCTGTGAGAGCACAGACCAAACCTATCACATTAATCAATGCACATACAAGGACATTGCCAGGTACAGAAACAATGCTTAATTATTATTTAACAAGTGAAAGCATGAATAAACATGAAGTTAGGAAGAGATTTGCTTTCCAAAAGAGAAAAATGTCTTAAAATACTTGAACTTCTCAATTGCAACCAAAACTTCCCGTTTTTAAGTTAACATTTAAAGCATAAAATTAGACCTTAAATCTCTAGCACTCATTTTTGTCTTGAACTTATACATCCAAGTTATTCTAAAACATTTTCAACTGGATATCTAATTTCAAACTGAACATATCAAAGAAAATATTTTATGGTTCTCCCACATCTCCAATTTGCCTGTAGTCTTTCCCTTCTCTGTGCTGGCAAACACATAGATGCGCGCGCGCGCACACACACACACACACACACACACACACATCTCTACAATTGTCAAGACCAAAATCGTGGTATCATCTTTGACTCTTCTCTTTAACTGTCCCCAGCATTTAATGCATCCTTATATCCACCTTAAAATATATCCAAATTTGATAATTTCTCATCATTTTTCAAGCCATCATGGGTTCTCACCCGTATTGTTGCAATGGCCCTCATCCTGGTCCCCTTGCTTTCATTCTTGTGCACTTGCAGTCAATTTTCACAGAATCAAGAGTGAGCTCTTAAAACACCTGTGCTCAGAACTTTCCAACAGCTTCTCCCTGAGAATACAAACTCAGGACCTTATAGCATCCCACAAGGCTATCGGTGATTGGACTTTTTAGCCTCCCTGACCTCTCTCCTACTCTCTCTCCCAACTGAACTCAGTTACATTCGTGTCCTTGCTGTTCCTTCAGCTCGGACATGTTCTCACTTCAGGCCCTTTGCCATCTGTACACCCTGTGCCAGAAATGGCTCCTCAGATATCACATTCCAACACTTCCTTCAAGTCTACTCAGATGTCACCTTTTCAGGGAGGTCTTTCTGGACCACCATTTTTAAAACTGCAATTACCTTTCTACTGTTCTTATATATTTTTTAACCTGGTATACTTCACCTTCTAAAACATTACATGATTTACTGTTTGTTTTCTTTATTATCTCTTTTCTCTCACGGGAACAGAAGTTCCATGGAACAGGGAGTGTTGTCTCTTTTGATAACTGCTATGTTCCCAGTGACTAAACAGGCTTAACGTATAACAGGCATTCAATAATATTTGTCAAAGAATGAATGTGTGAGACTCTATAGCTAAAACCTAAGTCAGGTTTGTTCCTTGCCTGCGAAAAGTTTAATGTAAGAGAAAGCTAAAAAAGGTCCTTACTCCCAAAAGACAACAGGCATTTCTACAGAGTAACATTCTGATGTTTCTACCAATTACTTTGTCTCAACTTTAAAATATAAATGTCCCATGTGGCTTGTAGGTAGCAGCTGACCTATGAAAGGCACGAGCTAGAATCCAATTGCAGGATAATTCTGCCTAGTCAAGTCGAACAGTTCTTTTACCCTTGAATTTAGGTATTCCAGACCCATGGATATATTTTTTTCCATAATGCAAATTGCTCCCAAGCTCTCAATATGCACCTCTTTTGAGAGGCAATTTTGTGATTTTGTATGCTTCATGTTTTTTTTCCAGTCCTGAAATTCTGAGATCCCCTAATTCCAGGGCAGGTATGTAGCTATGCAAGAAGCTTACATGTGATTCAATAATAACTAACTTTTATTTTTCTGGGCCATGACTTAATGAGAACTCTTTCCCCAGTGGCCCCTGAATGTGGAACAAGTATTGCCTGGCCACAGGTATGCCCTGCCATTGCTGGTAATGAGAGAAAAGGAATTCTCAAGGCAGGATGAGTAGAGAGCGAATTAGCTGGTTTTGTTCAGAGAACATAGCTCAAAAAGCAGGCACCATCTGCCGTACTCACTCCCCACTTCTTGATGCTGAAACCCCATGAAAGAAACCACTAGAGCCTCGGCATAAATATTTCAAATAGAAGTTTGCGGGAAAAGACTCTTATTGAAAAACAATAGACTTGGAAACTTACTATTTGATCAAGCCCTAAGGAAGATCATTCGAGCCAAGGCATTTCTCTACTATGTGATTTACTGGGAGAGCCTTTTCTTATTTTATTTTGTTTAAGCCATATGGCTATTTAAAAATCCATATATTTAGTGTCTGGGAACTAACTAAATTTATAACCAAAGAATCAATCTTTCTTGATTTCGTTTTCAAGTATTTTGCAATTTGTAAGCACTGGTTTTAAATTGGCCTGTACATCGGGGCTGGTTGTGGTCATTAGGGAATTCCACCTTAGATAAATCCCTTGCTGCCACAGCCTGCAATAAAAACACTATAAATTGAATGGAGACTTGTCATATTGCTATTTACACTTTAATAGGCTTGGTGGTTGTGGGAACTGTGGCAGAGCAGTCAAGGGACTAGCCCGGTCAGCCTACCATCCGCTCCCGAAGTGCCGGCAGCCGTCTGGCTCTC
Organism: Paguma larvata; assembly: GCA_030068075.1. Classification (NCBI taxonomy): domain Eukaryota; kingdom Metazoa; phylum Chordata; class Mammalia; order Carnivora; family Viverridae; genus Paguma; species Paguma larvata. Next base: position 20,740,804 of record CM057835.1, on the reverse strand, counting down.
ATGATGCACAAACACAAAACACTGTTCTCTGCCACTCTGTCGTTGGGCACCTCACTCTTTAGGACACTCTGCTGGGTTATACAGCGTGCCCTGATTACCACCTGTGAAAAAGGCAAGAAAACAAAGGGGAAGAGAATTCTCGCTTTGGATATTCATGCTGGTTCCACGCAAAAATTTATTTTTTCTTAGGAGCGCTAGGTTACACAGTTCCTAAAAGGCATGGCATAAATTAAATTAGGGGGAAATGGGCAAACCTTCTGTATTTGGGGGGATGAAAACACACAACATACTGGGGTACTTCCTCACTGGAGAAGTTACAACTGGCCTTCAAGCTTCCCAACTTTTGCAGGCTTCCAGAACAAAGCTTAGAAAAGAACCGTACAGGATCCATGGCCCTCCACTATGCCCCTCCCAACACTGAGTGCAGCGCAGGACGATGTGGGCGACCCATGAGCAGTCCCCACAGTCATGACAGAGACCCGAGGGCTGCAAACTCAAGATGACTTTATTTTTTTCTCTTTGAGCTAGAGTTCTTTAGCCCAGAGTTTTGATTTCTTTCTTTCCCGTTGGTTAGCAACTTAAAGTTCTTCATTTATTTTCCCCATTTTCCCTCACTCCCCTTTTGCTTCCTTTCATTCTTTTCTCACTCTTTCAATTCCCATGCAAGGTTCTTTTGTTAAGGCTGATTTGGGAAGAATACATGAATGCGTTTTTAGGTTCACATTGGTATTCAACAAGCAAGAAATTATTAAACACTTAAAAAAGGGCAGATGTTGTGAGACTTAATGGAAATAGAAAGATGATAAAGACAGGTTCTGCCAATATACAATGGACTGACCCGGGCCTGGGGTTATAAGAGGGTAACGTGTGTAACTGGTGGGGTGTGGCAGGTGCTGCAAGCCCCTGATCTCAGATCCACTATCCCCTTCTACCTGGTGAATCGAGTCCAACAGGCAGAGGTTGAGCCCTGCCCAACACCTCTGCTTGCCTGGCATCTCCTAGTGGCCAGGTGACATAGTGCTGACCAGAGAAACATGCATGAAATTCTGCTGAGAGTTTCTAGGAAAGCTTTTGGGGTTTTGATAAAAGAAAATAGATGTGTCTGGGGCCCTTCCTTCCTCTTTCTTCCTAAGTGAAGTTTTGATGTCTGAAACAGCAACAGTTTATTTCTACCGTGAGGTGAAAATTCAGGTCCTAGGGATGGAGGAGATGGATCGAGAACCAGAAAACAGCCCGGGCCCTTCACTGAATGCAGTGAGCCTGTGAAACCAGCTGTATCACTGCACTAAAACATTTTCTGAAACTAAACTCGTATTTGTTTAAATTGTTTGCTTTCTCTCATAACTGCATCTTTAAAAAACTTCATAGCAAGTCGGCGTGGTGGCAAGTTAGGTCAGCTGCAGCACGACGATGTTTATTATGATGGAGATCTGAAGGTTTGCAAGGAGTCTAGTCATTGGGTCTCTCGTCTGCCCAGACAAATCTGAGAATTCTTGGAAAAGAGGAAAGCAAGAAGTGACATGTAGCTGGAAGAATGGATAAATGTGGGCAACACGAATTAAATCTGTAGTCTCGGGGGTGCATGGGTGGCTCAGTTGGTTAAATGCTAGACTCTTGATTTGGGTTCAGGTCATGATCTCATGGTTCATGAGATCAAGCCCCATGTCAGCTCTGGTGACAGTGTGAAGTCTGCTTTGTATTCTTTCTCCCACCCTCTCTACCCCTCCCTGCCTCCTGGGTATGTGCACACTCGCTCTCTCTCATAATAATTATTAAATAAACTTAAAAAAATCTGTATTCTGAAAGTCTGGCCTTTGAGATATTCTCATTGACTTGAAGACATTGGTTCCATGAACTCTGTTTAAATAGAAATAATTCTGGAAGAGACAAAACACTAAGCCATAGCAACATGAGATAGGGAAAAGAGCCCCAACTTTGGAATATTCCTGATATGGACTAGAATTTGCCTTTCCTCTTGTTATTTGCACGGCCTTGCACATGTCACAGTGGCTCTCTAAGCCTCTATCTCCTGATCTTAATCTGTGAAGAATTGATACTGTCTTTGCAAAGAAGATGATAAAGCTAAAGATTATTATATAGAGTGTGCTCAGCATAACTAGTGTATGTTAGCCAAACAAGCCAGCTATAACTTTTGTTATTTTTTATTATATTATTATTATTATCATTAGCATAGCAAGGATTGGTTTATCAGGCTGCTTGCCAAGATGACAGTGAGCACAGAGAAGAGAACACACCAGGCTAGGTGAGAATAAAGCATTGAAAGGAGAAAACTTATTCCTTGTTAAGTGGACAGCTGAAACATAATACCTAGAGAAAGGTCACCCACATATGCAAGGCCAATAAGAAATGCTGTCCTGGTAAATGATGACCATGAAGCTGATGAGAGCTGCACGGTGGGTCTGATGACAGCTGCACGGTGACTTCCAAATCAGAAATCAAAAGTGACTCTGAGTTTTGGATTTCTGGGTTTGCTTGGTTGGTTGGTTGGTTGATGGTTTTTATTCTGAATGATTTCTTGTATGATAATGCCATTCACTGAGAAAGTAAGTACTGGTTCAGGAACAGGTTTGGAAAAGAAAGAAGCTTCAGGTTAGGGCAAGTTGAGTAACTTTGAGGTGCCTACAGAAGACTCGTGAGTACCTGGGTGAATCTGACAACAAGAATAATAAGAAAAGGTGATTCAATACCGGATCCAAGCGTTATCCATTTTAAAGAGCCAAACTGAGAAAAAAAGATTAGCAAAGGAGTTAGAGAATAAGCATTAAGAAAAGCACCTGGGTGGCTCAGGCGGTTGAGCGTCTGTCTGACTTTGATTCAGGCCATGATCTCATGGTTCATGAGTTTGAGCCCCACATCAGGCTCACCTCTGTCAGCACAGAGCCTGTTTCAGATCCCCCAACCCTCTCTCTCTCTGTCTCTCTCCTGCTCATGCTCTCTCTCTCAAAATTATATAAACATTCTTAAAAAGCAGAAGGGAAATCAGTAGCTTTTACTATTATTAAGCAAAGGTGTTGAGAATTTTAGAGAAAAGGGCATGGGTAAAAATAAATACATACATAATAAAGCATGTTTAAAAGACTGCTTTCTTTAGTCATTGAAATTATAAGTGAAATAGTAAATATTAAAGTTTCTACAAAGATTTTCATTAGCTTAATCATTGCACAAACTATATATATTAAAATACATTACATTTTATCCAATTCAATAGCTCATAGTCCAGTTCCACTTAGATGAACAAATATTTGACTCAACATAATATTAGATAAAATCAGTACTTTATGATTTGCACTAGAATTTGTAATATTAACAGAATATAGAAGTGTGTCCTAAAAGTAATGGAACTTATTTTTACAATACATCATCCGAATAAATATTGCTCTTAATTTCATTACCTAAATAGATTATGCACTTGGTCCTTAATGTTGCCCTTACCCGTGATGACTAAATCCTTTGGAAAATATTACTTCAGAAATATGTATGTAGTGGAGAGAGCATGAGTTTTAGATTTATACAATCTTAAATTTGAAATCTTATATTACTTCTTTCCATGTGACCTTGAGAATGTTACAAAAGCTTTGAGTCTCATTATTTTTATCTGAATTATGGAAAGCACAATATGGAGTTGCTGTGAAGATTAAATGAAGTCGTATGATGTAAGTACCTCATACAGTGGCTGGAAAAGACTAGAACTTTGGCAAGTTCTTGTTGACACTAGTATTATTAGCTTAGGTGTGTTGGCAACATCTCATTTCTTTATAATTGCGTGTTATAACTGTATGTCAACTCTATTTTTTATCATCAAAAATATGAATTTTTAACCATTCACCTTATCCCATAGATTTGGTTCTGAATGACTCTAAGTGCTAATACTCAAATCCATTTCAAACAGGTGAAGAATGAACACAGCGGCTAAACTCTTAGGAATGTGTCAAAGGATATGAAGAAAGCCTCAAAAAGGAGTTCAAAAATACTTTGGGTCCTGGTAGCACTGTCGCAACAAAAATAAAATTTCCAATTGACCTCTTTTAAAGGCTAAAGGTAATTAGCATGTGAAACAATATTTTTAAAAAAATAGAATAGGGGTACCTGGGTGGCTCAGTATGTTAAGTGTCCAATTCTTGATCTCACCTCAGGTGTTGATCTCAGGGCCATAAGTTCAAGCCCTGAACTGGCCTCCACGCTGGGCCATGAAGCCTGCTTAAAAAAAATAATAAGAATAAAAAATAAAAGTAAAGAATAAATCCTATTACTTTATAACCATACTTCAACCTTTACCATTAAGCTTTTATTTTATTTTATTTACTTTCTTATTTTAGAGACGGAGTGCACATGAGCAGGAGAGAGGGAAAAAGAAAGAGAATCCCAAGTAGGCTCTATGCTGAGTAGAGCCCAAATGATGTGTGGCTTGATCCCACGGCCCTGGGATCATGACCTGAGCTGAAATCAAGAGTCAGATGCCCAGCCAACTGAGCCACCCAGGCGCCGTCTACTAAGCTTTTAAAGAAAAGGAAATAGCATATATCGAAAGATAGCTATGTACAGTATAATCAATTAAAATGTTTGTACCAAATATCCTTCAGCCATGATTTATTTCGTAGACACAAGTATTCATGGTAATATTTTGATGTCAAAGGTGCTAAATGTTTTTAAAAAGGAATGAGTATGATGAACCCATTTTTATATCCAAGTCTCCATTAAAATGTGTATCAATTAAACACAAAGAAAAATTAAGATTATATCTTATACTTTATGTAACATTCATATAGGGAATGAAGAAACTAAGCAATTTATCCATTTAATTTCTTTCTATTTTCCAAATAGGCAGTTTAAATTTTGTTAGGTTTATTTATTTATTTTGAGACAGAGAGAGAGAGAATATGAGCAGTGGAGGGGCAGAGAGAGAGGAAGAGAGAATCCCAAACAGGCTCCATGCTGTGAGTGCAGAGCCCAACACAGGACTCAATCCCACAAACTGTGAGATCATGACCTGAAACTAAATCAAGAGTCAGATGCTTAACTGACTGAGCCACCCAGGTGCCCCTCCAAAGAGATAGTTCTAGTTAAGTGTTCTATTTTAGTGCACAGGTGTGATTTAAGAGTTTAAATTTCATCAACTTTCAGGCAATTTTTGTATTTGTTTTTATCATACGAAGCCAGGCTCAGTCAATACCACTTACTGACATAAATAAGTTTTGTTTAAATTTCTATTTGCTTTAGCATTTCCTGGGGACTTGATTAACATTTTTTAATCAAGGCATATGGTGTGGATTATATATTTCTCATTTTATTCTAACAAAAAGATTGTGAGGTGGCCTTTATGATTGACCACATTGAGGGGTGAGAAAGTCAGAGTTTAGAGATGAAGAATTTTGTCCCAAATGACACAAGTTTGTTGAGACAGAGCTGGGCATTAAATTCCAGACCCTTCCCATATTCAAATACAAAACTTAACTGCTTGACCATAAGGAAAAACAGAAATAAAAATGGTTACATTTATCTTTTAAAGGTTGCAAATAACTTAGTGCTTCTTGAAGTATTCTGAATATAAAAAGCCCAACATGAGGAAGCCTATCCTTTAATACTAAGCCAGTACCGAATGATTCCCCCAGCATGGCACAGGAATTTAAAGCATGGGCTCTGCAGGTTCTCAAACCTGCCTCCTATTTGTTAGCCATTGACCTTCAACAAATTACTCCACTTGTCTGTATTCTGGTTTCCTCATCTATAAAATGGGAGAGATACTAATACCTAATGGAATTGTCATGAGGGTTCAATAAATATGGGTTAAAATCACTTAAAATATTGCCTGTCACATAATATATACTTTGTAAATTTGTACTAATAGTAATTATTTGAGTAAATAGTTAAGTTTACAGGAGTATGGTCAACTCAGTCAGAGCCATTTAATGTGCTAAGTTGACAAGTCTCGTTTATACACCTAGGGAAGATTTATTTTTCAGGATAAACCACTGGAAGGAATGGTCTTTATGTTGATTCAGGGTATATATTAGTTAGATGATTTACCCACTGATGGTATTTGTTAACCAGTATTTTTTAAAGTATCTTACACTTTCATTTTATTTTTTTAAAGAGACTCTTTTTTTTAATATTTATTTATTTTTGAGACAGAGAGAGACAGAGCATGAGCGGGGGAGGGGCACAGAGAGAGACACAGAATCTGAAGCAGGCTCCAGGCTCTGAGCTGTCAGCACAGAGCCCGACACAGGGCTCGAACCCACAGACCGCAAGATCATGACCTGAGCCGAAGATCGACGCTCAACCGACTGAGCCACACAGGCGCCCCTTACACTTTCATTTTAACAGAAGACAAAGAGACATAAAGAATCTTTTAATTTAAATGGAAAAATAAAATATATTCAAAGTAAATATCCTTATTCTAATATCTGGCACCTGAAGTGATTTTGCCATGAGCGAATGTAGTATACTAGCCCTCAGTGAGCATTTTATTTTTTTTTTAATTTTTTTAATTTATTTTTGAGAGACACAGAGACAGAGTGTGAGCAGGGGAAAGTCAGAGAATGAGGGATACACAGAATCCAAAGCAGGCTCCAGGCTCTGAGCCATCAGCACAGAGCCCGACGCGGGGCTCGAACTCATAGACTGTGAGATCATGACCTGAGCCGAAGTTGGCCGCTTGACCAACTGAGCCACCCAGGCGCCCCTCAGTGAGCATTTTAATACGATCTGGATCCTGCGCTTTGTGGAGTATGCCTCTGATGGAAAAGCCAACAAAATGTCATACTTCACTCACTTTTCTTTCCTATGCCAGAGCTCTATAGGTTTACCAAAGGGGCGCCAGGGTGGCTCCGTCGGTTGAGCGTCCGACTTAGGCTCAGGTCATGATCTCGCCGTTCCTGGTTCGAGCCCCGCGTCAGGCTCTGTGCTGACAGCTCAGAGCCTGGAGCCTGCTTCGGATTCTGTGTCTCCCTCTCTGTCTGTGCCTCTCCCCTGCTCATGCTCTGTCTGTCTGTCTCTCTCTGTCAAAAATAAATAAACATTAAAAAAAAAAAAAAAGGACCATATGCTTTCCAAAGATTCTATCAAGAAATTCAAGATCATCAAATAATCAAAAGAAATTATCTAGAAAACCTAGATAACCCACTATCTATAAAATAGGAAAAAGAAAAGAGAAGTAGAAAGAAAATGTCAGAGAGATCTTGAAGATTGTCAATTATCTGTCGATCATCTGACTTTTCTTGATAGACTAATCATGCATTGTGCAATACAGAGACCACTCGCCACTTATGGCTGCTCAAAATAAATTAAAATTTTCATCATACTAGCCATATATCAAGCGGCCAGTAGCCACGTGTGCTTAGTGGCTACAGTATTGGACAAAGAAGATATAGAACAGCTCCCATGCCAAACTCTGAATCAGAATTTGCATTTTAACAAAATCCTCCAGGTCAACTGTAAACTTAAAACTTGAAAAGCACTGCCTAACCTGTTCTTTGCCTTTGGCTTCACCATCATGCTGTATAAAACACTTATGTGATATGCAGTATAGTGAAATACTGATATCTGAGACTTATGAGAAAAGCATACTCAATTACTTCTAATTACCTGTTCTAATAGTAGGAAAAACACCCCACCTTGGATTTCTGAAACTCTCTATTTTTTTTTTTTGTTTATACCAATTAATCAGTTCTCTTTGCTGTTGTCCTTCCCCCATCCACAGCCAATTTTCATTAGGACTAGTGAGAAGGTAACTAGAAACTCTAAATTTGGAGTCTCTGTTCTCATTTTATTATTGATTTTCCTGATATTCTGGTGCATGTTCTTTATAAGAAAATATGTAGACTCACTAAAAAAATAAGGCTTCCGAAAAAATGCACGCAAATACATAAAGCAAGTTGAGAAAGGCTGGAGCCTGGGAAAGTGTCCATTCCACTAACAAGCTTCAAAGGGTAACATAGATATTGTGTATTTAAGGATACTGCCAGGGTTTCTCATCAAGACATTTTCAGATCTGATCCTTCATATCATTCTGCAATAATTAAGAGGGCAGAACTGGTTGAGATGCTTCAACCAAAATAACAAGAATTAATGCAATTTTGAAAACAGAAATGGCTGTACCAATGGGAATCTATGGGAATCAGCGTTTTAAGAAACACTGTCTCATAGGGCTGTGAATTCCTCCATGAGTCATGTGTCCTTGAAGACAGTGACTATATCTTCCATTTCTCTGTCTCAAACGTCTATACTCATGTTTGAAACAGTAGACATTCAATATTTGTTATGTTAAATTCTATTGAAATCCCCTCGGGTGAAGGATGGGAAAGAGAAAAGGACTTTCTATTCTCTCATTGTCTGCTTACCTGAGACAAATATATTTATTTGAGCATTTGATTATGTTCAAGTATTTTATTTTTAAGTGAGGAAGAGCAGCAGAGGGAGAGAGGGGGGAGAGAGAGAGAGAGAGAGAGAGAGAGAGAGAGAGACAGACAGAATCCCACGCAGCCTCCATGCTGAGTGTGGAGGTGGGACTCGATCCTAGGACCCTGAAATCATAGCTTGAACTGAAACCAAGAGTCAGACACTCAGCTGACTGAGCCACCAAGGCACCCTCAAGTATCTCATTATAAATAAGAGTTGTCTAGGGACGCCTGGGTGACTCAGTCAGTTAAGCATTCAAATTCAGCTCAAACATGATCTCATGGTTTGAGTTCAAGTCCCACATCTGGCTATGTGCTGATAGCTCAGCCTGGAGTCTGCTTCAGATTCTGTGTCTCTCTCTCTCTCTCTGCCCCTCCCGGACTTATGCTCTGTCTCTGTCTCGGTCTGTCCCTCTCTGTCTCTCTCTCAAAAATAAATAAACACTAAAATTTTTTAAATAAAATAAAATAAGGGTTGCCTAGAATAAAAACTTAAAACTATCCTTCCTTCAGAAAAAAGAAGTAAAAAACAGAATTACCTGGATAAAACCTAAGTCAAATTAGTGTAGATTTTCCACCATTTGCATTCATGAAATAAACTGTTGAATAGTTTTGTTAATTCTTTTTCCTGTCAAACATATAAAACTCACAGAAAGATTGTGTCTCTTTGTTGTGGCTTCTTCTCGTGCCAACTTTAATGAAGCACAAAGCTTAGAAAATATTTGAGATCATTTTTTTTTTCAAATTCATAGGTGTCTGTCTGTTATCATACTTCTTTTTCTGAATAACAAAAATATTAAGGAATTCATTATGTGTAAAGGCAACATTCAAATGTTTCGGCAGGAGAAATGAGCCTTCTAATAAAAATTTGAGACTTCTACTATTTCTAATATTTGTTGAGTTGTTCTACAAGCGATAATGTGTGAGCATCAGCAGTAATTCAATTTGTACTGAGTGGAAGACAGGCCGCAGAGCTGGGCATGCCACAATGCTGAGCCTAAGGCCAAATGTCAGCGTCAAGACAGGATCTTGATGAATCATCATTGATTGTTCCGTTATTGATGTTTTCTCTTGATGTACATGGTGATGTCTCTCCATTTCCCTCCCTGACCTTGGACCAAGTGCAATAATGGTGCTCGTTCAGTTTCCTCATCTGAAAGGGGTGGATGATAAAAGGGACAAGGAAATGATATGAAAAGATGATAACCACGCTTAAACGGGGGGAAGTGAACTAAGCCAATTTCCTCGGAGCTGTCTATGAATGCAAAGCATTGTTTACTACTCAGGATCTAGCCAGATATCCTATTCACCAGTCTCTCATGCCTATTTTCATATTCTTCTTGAAAATACAACTTGGAAGTTAAGGCACAAATGGAAGTCTTTCTACAAAGAGCAACAATGATCATTAAGAGAATCGACTCTCAGTTCTCCTAAGGGAGATTATCCTTGGCAAATCTTGGCAAAAACAATATTCTACCTCACTGCTTACTTTGTTAACAGCTCACATCTATTTATTCTTAACTTGGCGTGTAGCTTGCATTCAAGCTCTAAAGTCATTTAGAAGTGTGAAATTCATAGACCGTTGTGGATGGAAGAGCCTTTAAAAATCATCTAGGCCTGTCATCAATCTGAATGACTCCTAGAAGCTTAAACAATCCTAGTGATGTGGAATTCACTACTCCCCGAGGCAACCTATTCTATCTTTGGACCAAGTCTTTGCTCTAGGAGGAAGGAAAATGATGGTTGTGTTAAGCTACATTTTCACACTAGTCAGATTCGCAAACTCCCCTTCACTAGCCTAGAGTAGATTGCAGGAAGGAGTTGAGGTCACTTAAGGAAGGAAATACATAATTTCTATTCAGATTGTTTTGGCACATACAGGCCCAAACCTTCAAAACAGTTACAGAATAAATAAAATGTTCATCATATTATAAAAGACCATGTATCAATAACAATAGAACTTCTTTTTCAAAACCAATTAAAAGATTATTATAGACTCTATCTGTGATTAGCCATATTGTCATCTCATATTGTCATTTTTGCATGCCTTAAGATATCACGTCCAAGATGAAGCATGAGCATATAGTAAGAAATTAATTTTCTCCTTTTTTTTCCTTGGCTTCTATTAGTTACCTCCAGTTCATAATACCTGCACAACAAGTTCTCATTCCATTTCATCACCCTAAAACTATAATATTAAAAACTTCTTTCCTTTCTATTCTTTGTCATTCTTAATTCTCAAAAGACTATTTTACTCTTGCTTTGTCTACCTCACTGCCACTCTTTAACTCACTAACTCACTGTCACCTGACTTTTATTCCCACTACTGTGCAAATATTACTCTTTTAAAAATCATCAGTCAATTCCTAAATGGCAAACCCAAAAAGCATTTTTAAGATCTTAACCCTAACAGACCTCATTGATGTACCTAATTCTGCTGATGGCTAGCTTGCTTTCTCTTGCATTCCATCTCTTAGTGCCTATTCTATCTATCCTCAACTTCTCATTTTGTTCCCCTCTTCATTAAGTGTTGTTACTTTCCAAAGAACCACCTTAGGCAATTTTCTCTTTTGTTTCTTGTGCTCTTTTGTTTCTTGTGCTCTCCATCTATTTTGAGTTTCACTATTGACTACATACCTTTAGTCTTGACAAGTTTTAGGCTCATTGGTCCCAATCAAGGGAATGAAATATGATATAATATCTAAAGGATAAGTAATATTTAGTGAATAGTTGTGGTTGGAAGGGTATCTGGGGAAGAAGTAAATTACAAGATAGAAAAGCACACTTTAAAAATGGGAGGTAAATGACAGCTCAGAGTCTGCTTCAGGCTCTGTGTCTTCCTCTCTCTTTACCCCTTCCCTTGCTCATGCTCTGTCTCTCTCTCTCTCAAAAATAAATAAACATTAAAAAATTTAAAAAAAAATTGGAGGTAGAAAAAAAAAGGTATATCCAAAGAATTAAATGAAGATCAATCTCGCTGAAGTATAGTTAGAGAAAGGGTAGATTTGAGAAAACAGAATGATTATATAGAAGAGCTGGGTCACATGAGGCTTTGTAATCCATGTGGAAGCGTGTGGAACTTTATTTTAAAGACAATAGAAAATAGGAGCAATCAAAGGCATTACATGACCATATTTGCATTTTTTATAAAAATATCAATATTAATGCAGGGATTGGATCCAGGGAGGAAGGGAGGAATGCGGAGCATAATGTGGGAGGTATTCAGAAGCCCATTCAAAGGTGATGAGGTCAGACTAAAAGAATGTAGTAGTGGGGAAAGAGCGCACAGAGGATGGATTTGGATCTGATTTACTAAGGAAAATGGATAAGATTTCATTGTCGATTGAATTTGCGAGATAAAGGAGAGAAAGGACTCAAGATATCTCCCCAGGATTTCTTGATGAAAGCTGACCCCTTTCACCAACAGGGCAAGCCAGAAGGAGAGGAAGTTTGGGGCCAAAAATATGAGTTAGCTTTTCAACATAAATATCAAACTATGTTCTGGATATCCCCATGTGGTTATCCCAACGGCATCTCCAAAAAAACAAGTCTAAACTTGACAAGACAGTGTGGGAGGAAGATTCATCTGAAGAGAAAGGAAATCCGAGGTGCAATGACTGGAGGAAGGTGAAATGCAAACTGGAAAAGCAGTTGTCCTTGTGTTCCTCTCAAAAACCACTGCCACCCTCTAGTTCAGTCCTTTATTTTTTGACATTTCCTAAATTTCTTATTAGTATCTTTCTAAGAATATAGGAAGAGACTGTGTTTAGGAAGACATTGCTCTTCCTAAAGTATCATTCTGACACGTTACTACCTTGGCCCAGATCTTCCCTAGCTCCCCATTGTCTGCAAAATGATATCCAGATTCCTCAGACCTTTCGTGATCGGTCTTCTCCTTTACTTTTCCGGATTAAATAGCCAGATTTCCCTACATGGTGCACATAAAAGGGCATGACAGCTTGCCAATCCACCCAAGAAGCTTTGAGGCATTCCTACTGTCATGATTTGGATCAGGTTGCATTCCATTTTATCCATCTGCAATGCCTATTTCATTCTAGCCATCCTTCAAAGTCCAGTTCAAATGTGAATGCATATCCATGAAGCCTTCTTAAATTGCTCCTGTCAGAAGTAGTGGTACTTACACAGACTTCTAGTACAAACACATCGTGAATGTGTTGAAGCTAGAGCCAGCATATAGATAGACAATGCCAAGAGGGAACATTAGTTCAAGCAACTAATTATTTCTAAGCATTTGAAATGTTTCAAACAATCCCCTGTGACAATATTAAACAGCCCTGTGCTCCTAGAAGGTAACACAAGTTGAGAGATAATCCCACTCCCTTGTATTTTGGGAGCTAACAGCAAAAGACCCCTTCCTTATAAGTCCAATCTCCATTCAGTAAATATGAGTAACACAAATGTAGATCTAACTCTACATGTCATCATGACTCTTTTTTATTTACCTTTATAAAACTCTGGGTTTTGTCTCTTTGAGTCATTTCTCACTAATGAATTTTCTCCCTTTTGTGACAGCCTAAATAATATCATCTCTTTATTTGTCCTGTGCATTTTATCTTTCACACCGGTTTGTTTTGAGAGATTGAATGTAAAAAAGGGCAATGACCAAACCCTTCACAAAAATAGAACTCTGACCCACAACCTGCCCCAGGAACCACCCTGTTCTCTGCTATAGCAAGCCCAGGAAGCCAGCCTGCTCTAAGTCAGACATGTAAGAAGTCAGACTGTTATCAATTTAGGGAGCCGAACAATAACTCCTGTACGAACCAGCTCCAAATGGCTAGCACTTGATTAATATCTGACAGCTTTGCTGTCAGTTTTTGTTCCTGCTTCCAGTTTAGGACTGACAAGAGAAAGTCAAATATGCATCCCTAATTTATCACGCAGGATGCCCTGCCTCTAGGTGGCTCACTTTCCTCATGCCAACGGCCGCCAATCAGAACATACTTGAAGCTTTTCCTTTTTCCGCTAGAAAGCTTTCCTACTCCTCAGCCTGTCTTTGCGTCTCTGCCAAAAGGCACGTGACTGTGGCTGACTCTCTTGATCCAGCATGCTCAGAATAGCCTATGCTTCTTCACATTTGTTTGGTCTTTGTTTATTGCCACAGCTCAATGGAATTATACTAGTTAATTTCTTTTTTTTTTATTTTTTTTAACGTTTATCTATTTTTGAGAGACATAGAGACAGAGCATGAGCAGGGGAAGGGCAGAGAGAGAGGGAGACACAGAATCTGAAGCAGGCTCCCGGCTCTGAGCCGTCAGCACAGAGCCCGATGCGGGGCTCAAACTCACAGACCGTGAGATCATGACCTGAGCCGAAGTCGGCCGCTTAACCAACTGTGCCACCCAGGTGCCCCATATACTAGTTAATTTCTAAATCTCTTTGCATGAATAATGTCACAAAGCAGGAGTACTATCAAAATTATTTCATTACAACCTTCCATAAATGGTCAAGCATGTGATCCTGCTCTTTTGCAATATATGTTTTTCAAGTATCTTTATTTTAATCCATTGCCTTTAAGGATATAAAATGAGTGCCTTAATAAATATGATAGGTTATAAATGGGTATTGGAACCAGTAGCTCATTTCTTTGATTCTCTTATTTCAAATATTTGCCGCCACATAATATTTTTTTCTTTTTTTTTAAGTTTTTATTTTTACTCGTTAGTTAACAAAGAGTGTTATATTAGTTTTAGGTGTACAATATAGTGATTCATCAATATTCTATACATCACCCAGGGCTCATCACGACAAGTGCAAATCCTTGATCTCCATCACCTATTTCACTCATCTCCCCCACCCACCTCCCCTCTGGTAACCATCAGTTTGTTCTCTACAGCTGAGTGTCTGTTTCATCATTTCTCTCTCTCTCTCCCTCTCTCTCTCCCTCTCCTTCCCTTTGCTCATTTGTTTTGTTTCTTACATTCCACATATGAATGAAATCATATGGCATTTGTCTTTCTCTGACTGACTTATTTCACTTAGCATTACACTCTAGCTCCATCCGTGTTGTTGCCTATAATTTTTTATTTCCAATAAATGTTTGGCAGGAGCTCTTCTCTTACTCATAACAGTACATTTTTCAGTGTAGTTGACACTACATTATGGCATCTTATTTTCAGAAGATTAATATGATTTAATTAAGAAAAAAAAAGTTTAGTCTAAATCATTCCTACTAAACCTCCAAATATTTTGCATTCAACTCTTCTCCATAAAGATGTCTATGGAAGACTTAACTAATTTATGGTAATCTCCAGGAAGTGCCTTGGTTGAGCAGTTTCAGACCTATTCTGTTTTTCACTCCACCTAAATAGTATTTCAAACGTTGCAAGATAAATTCTTGTCATCTAGGGAAGAACATGCATTTTTTATTGCTTCCTTCTTTTTCTCCTACTGTGACAGTTCTGCCTGTTCCCCTCAGATGGAAGACTAAATGATAATAGGAATAATAATCCATGTCATGCTAGGAGAAGCGGCATCTGTTAAAACCCCTCCAGCTTCGCTGCAGCTCTAACATGAGAGGAATATAGACATTGGTTACCACGGGCTCGTTTTCACCTTGCAAGTAATACAAGACCTCATTTACCACTATTAAAACTTCAAAATCTAATACATTGACAACGGATAAGAAATGTTAGATGGTCAATTATACTTAATTTTTAAAATTTCCATTGTTTTTCTAGATCTAAGAGAAATGACAATGAAAAGCCTTTGTCATTTGCACTTCCAGTTGATTTCCTTCCAAACAGGCTGTTGTATTGTGAAATTGATTTAGCCCCAACTTGTTTTGAGTGCTAAGGTTGGAGAGTCAGAGAGACCCTTTTGGACAATTGCTTGAAGTAGGCATAAAAATGAAGTTGGACAATTTTCTATTGCCATATAAGCAGATGTCACAGAAGAAATGTCAGCTAAAGTGTCCTGCAGAGAAAAATCAATAATGTGCATCTCTAGATAGGTCTCAGAGTCCACATTTACCACCCAAAAATAAGTCGGGGAGGCCAGTGCTCATGAACCTTAGCCAAGTAAGTCTCCTATCCAAATCAGTCGTCCAATGAAATTAAAACCCTAATGATGATGATTATCTTTTTTAATCATTTAAAAAAAAATTAATGTTTATTCTTGAGAGAGACAGACAGAGCCAAGCAGGGGAGGGGCAGAGAGAGAGGGAGACACAGAATCCAAAGCAGGCTCCAGGCGCTAAGCTGTCAGCACAGAGGCCGACATGGGGCTTAAACTCAAAATCTGCAAGATCATGACCTGAACTGAAGTCAGACACCTAACTAACCGAGGCACCTAGGCACCCTATTTTTTTTTTATAGTTTTTAAGAAACGGTTTCATCAGCCAGTAAAATGAACTAAATCAACTTAAATTTGGTCCTTAGATCAAATCAGAGGTCAGATTTTGATATTTGGAGGTTTATCACTGTTATCACCAGAGTCCTTTTGGTTATTAAACATGTTGTTTTAAATTGTGAACAAATGCTTTGGACCTGGGCCAGTTCTCTAAGCCTTTGTTATCTAAGAATGACATACTTACATGAACACACGGTACAGGGTATATTGCTTCTGATCTAGTATGTACTTTACCAAACAATGCAAGAGAATGAAGTTCTATAATAATTAGAATGGCTATTGTTTAATGCGCATAGAGTTTCACTTCCACAAGATGAGCAGTGTTTCTGGAGATTGGTGCTTGCACAACAATGTGATTGTACTTAACACTGCTGAACTGTACACACAAAAATACTTAAGATGGTAAATTTTATATTTTGGATATTTTACCACAAATAAATTTTTTAAAAATAGAATGAGTTATTTAATAACTACTAGTTGACTAAAGTCCCTGATTATGCCCTTCCCCCTCCATGTGCACAATGAGCCCATCAAATCCAAGTCTATTGCTGGTGTTTCATTAAACTTGCAATTCATCTTTGGGGCACCTGGGTGGCCCAGTCGGTGAACCACCTGACTCTTGATTTCAGCTCAGATCATGATCTCACAGTTCTTGCACTGTCAGTGCAGAGCCTTCTTAGGATTCTCTCTCTCCCTCCCCCTCTATGACCCTTCCTTCTTTCTCTCCCACCCTTCCCAAATAAATAAACTTCAAAAGAAAAAAAGAAAAGAAAGAAAAGAAAAGAAAAGAAGAGAAAGGAAAAGAAAAGAAGAGAAAAGAAAAGAAGAGAAAAGAAAATCATCTTTAAACCTCAATCCCAACCTCCTACCAAATGAACTATCACTCTCACATTTCCAGGTTGCTCAGCAATCAGGGGCAAAGCTACTTTTCATCTAGATCAGCTAAGACTGTCTCTTTCCTTAGGAAATTCTTACTGTTCTATGTGAAGTCGCTGGGTTCTTGTTGAATAGGAAAAACAAGTGCTGAGAAAGGAGAGTGGGAGAGGAGAAGATAGTTAATAAACTGCCAGTAAGCATGACTTCTGCTTCAGATTTCCTTCTTTACTTCCTGAGATTAGTCTTACCCAAGAAAGAAGCCTCACTAAAAAGTTTACGTCTCCTACAGAGTTTAAACTGCCCTGAGAAATTTAGCTGTGTGTTTCTATCCCAGAAAAGGTAAAAGGAACACCAATAGATAAGAAAGTTGGGCTATTCGGCTGACTGGGATTCTGCTACTCTGGTTTTTCTCAAGCTGTACTCTATTTTATGGCAACAAGTTTTATAAAGCCCGTTCACATCTTTTATCTTCGTTAATTTCATTAGGTCTTGACCACAATTCTGAGATAGTATTCTCTTTACTTGTAGGTAAGTAATTTATACTCAGAAGAGTTCCTTGCCTGAATTCAAACAGCTTGAAGGTGGCATAGAATCTACCTCCTACTTTCAACTCCAAATCCACTTTACCTTCCTAGTAAACACCTGCTGGTTTGCTCTTCATCTAAACTTTTCCCAATAGGTACAGAAGTATCTGATCCTTAGTGCCGATCATTTATTTGTCATAATGGAAAAATGTCTCCTCTGACAAAAATGATTGCTATATCTAAACCAATAAAATAACAAGGCATTTGCTGGATGTAGGTAAGTGTTCACTTGACATATCATGAACAAAAGGTGATTTATTATAAAACACTCCGGGGAGATTATCCAGAGCTTATAAAGGCAAGCACTGCAGCTGGGTCTCGCTTTGACTTGCATCTGGAATTGAAAAGCACGAGGGAGAGAAACTTGAAATTGCTTGTCCTGATTCTGGGGCCACATGTGTTCACTTTTCCTGACTGTCTTTGCACCAACCTGCTCAACTCTCACCAGTGCCCAAAATGGCCACTCAAATAGACAAATGCACTTCCGGCGTTAACTTCCAAATCTAGTGTTCTCAAATTGGGGGCCCATGTGTTCAAATTCTCAATTTCCAGCAGAGAGAAATCCAGCGAATGAAAATCCAGAGAATCAGCCCAGGTCAAGCCTCTACCATTGATTTGGCATGCATCTGTTATAATGATCAATGTAGATGCTTTACTCTTTGGCAAGTGAACAAAATCAGCATGCCTTCTGTGCTATCGGCCTAGTTCAGCATCTGTGTATCACTTTAGAGCACAGTATGGGTTGCATTCAAAAAATAAAATAATGATTTAAAATTATTAATTTTAAATTTATTAAAAATAAATCCGATGATTTACTGTTACAAATGACGCTATAATGAACATCAGGAAAATGAAATTGAAAGTGAAATTCTAATGGACAGTCGTCATATTGGCAAAAATTGAGAAGCCTAAAAATATCAAGCAGGCAAGGAGATAGGAAAACAGAAATCTTAAGCGCTGGTCTACCCATATTAGTAGAAAATTTGACTATATCTATGGAAGTAGACACTGCTTCAGTACAATTTTTAAAATACTATCAATTGCAATTCTTTAGCAAACTCTTGCTCATGAACAGTACACATGAATTAGAAGAATACATATAAAAGGTGTCATAGTGGTGCCTCTGGAAGGAAAACAGAATTTTGGAACTTGTGAAAGTAATAAGGAATACTACGGAGGATTACATTTTACTACTTTTTTTTCTTTTTTATTACTTTTTTTTTTTAATTTACATCAAGTTAGCTGGCATATAGTGCAATAATGATTTCAGAAGTAGATTCCAGTGATTCGTGCCCTGCGTATAACACCTGGTGCTCATCCCAACAAGTGTCTTAATGCCCCTTATGCATTAACCCCATTCCCCCACTGACAACACCCCCAGCAACCCTCAGTTTGTTCTCTATATTTAAGAGTATCTTATGTTTTGTCCCTCTCCCTGTTTTTATGTATTTTTGCTTCCCCTCCCTTATGTTTATCTGGTTTTTATCTTAAATTCCACATGAGTGAAGTCATGTGATATTTGTCTTTCTCTGACTTTTTTCGCTTAGCATAATACCCTCTAGTTCTATCCACATTGTTAAAAATGGCAAGATTTCGTTCTTTTTCATTGCCAAGTAATACTGCATTGTATATATATATCACATCTTCTTTATCCATTCATCTGTCAATGGACATTTGGGCTCTTTCCATACATTGGTTTTTGCCAATAAAGCTGCTATAAACATTGGGGTGCATGTGCCCCTTCAGAACAGCATGCCTGTATCCCTTTAGATAAATACTTTGTAGTACAATCCCTGGGTTGTGGGAAAGTTCTATTTTTAACTTTTTGAGGGACCTCCATACTGTTTTCCAGAGTAACTGCACCAGCTTGTATTCCCACCAGCAGTGCAAAAGAGATCTCTTTCTATGCATCTTCACCAACATCTGTTGTTGCCTGAGTTGTTAATGTTAGCCATTCTGACTGGTCTGAGGTGGTATCTCATTGTGGTTTTGGTTTATATTTCCCTGATGATGAGTGATGTTGAGCATTTTTTCATGTGTCTGTTAGCCATCTGGTGTCTTCTTTGGAGAATTGTCTATTCATGTCTTTTGCCCATTTCTTCACTGGATTATTTGTTTTTGGGGTGTTGAGTTTGATAAGTTCTTTATATATTTTGGATACTAATGCTTTATCTGATATGTCATTTGCAAACATCTTCTCCCATTCCATTGGTTGCCTTTTAGTTTTACTGATTGTTTCCTTCAGTGTGCAGAAGCTTTTTATCTTGATGAGGTCCCAATAGTTCATTTTTGCTTTTGTTTCCCTTGCTTCCAGAGATACGTTGAGTAGCAAGTTGCTGTGGCTAAGGTCAATAGGTTTTTGCCTGCTTTCTCCCCTAGGATTTTGATGGCTTCCTGTTTTACAATTAGGTCTTTCATCCATTTTGAGTTTACTTTTGTATATGGTGTAAGAATGTGGTCTAAGTTCATTTTTCTGCATGCTGTTGTCCAGTTTTCCCAACACCACTTGCTGAAGAGACTTTCTTTATTCCATTGGATATTCTTTCCTGCCTTGTCAAAGATTAGTTGGACATACATTTGTGGGTCCATTTCTGGGTTCTCTGTTCTGTTCCATTCATCTAAGTATCTGTTTTTGGCCAGTACCATACTGTCTTGATGATTACAGCTTTGTAATATATCTTGAGGTCTGGGATTGTGATGCCTCCAGCTTTAGTTTTCTTTTTCGGGATTGCTTTGGCTATTTGGGGTCTTTTCTGGTTCCGTGCAAATTTTAGGATTGTTTGTTCTAGCTCTGTGAAGAATGCTGGTGTTATTTTGATAAGGATTTCATTAAATATGTAGATTGCTTTGGGTAGTATCAACATTTTAACAATATTTGTTCTTCCAATCCAGAAGCATGGAATATTTTTCCTTTTTTTGTGTGCGTGTCTTCAATTTCTTTAATAAGCTTTCTATAGTTTTCAGTGTATAGATTTTTCACCTCTTTGGTGCAGAGTTAAATGAGATTGATTTCTTGATTTCTTTTTCTGTTGCTTCATTATTGGTGTATAGAAATGCAACTGATTTCTGTGCATTGATTTTATATCCTACAACTTTGGTGAATTCATGGATCAGTTATAGCAGTTTTTTAGTGGAATCTTTTAGGTCTTTTCATATACAGTGTCATGTCATCTGCAAAGAATGAAAGTTTTACTTACTTCTTGCCATTTTGGATGGATTTTATTCCTTTGTGTTGTCTGATTGCTGGGGCTAGGACTTCCAATATTATGTGCAGTAACAGGGGTGAGAGTGGAGAACTCTGTGTTGTACCTGACATTCAGGGGAAAGCTCTCAGTTTTTCCCCATTGAGGATGATGTTAGTGGTGGGTCTTTCATATATGGCTTTTATGATCTTGAGGTATGATTCTTCTATCTCTACTTTCTTGAGGGTTTTTATCAAGAAAGGATACTGTATTTTGTCAAATGTTTTCTCTGCATCTATTGAGAGTATCATGCGATTCTGCCCTTTCTTTTCTTTTATTGATGTATCACACTGATTGTTTTGAGAATATTGAACCAGCCCTGCATCCCAGGTATAAATCCCACTTGGTCGTGGTGAATAATTCTTTTAATGTATTGTTGGATCCTATTGGCCAGTATCTTGTTGAGGATTTTTGCATCCGTATTCATCAGGGAAATTGGTCTGTAGTTCTCCTTTTTAGTGGGGTCCTTGTCTGGTTTTGGAATCAAGGTAATGTTGGCTTCATAGAAAGTTTGAAAGTTTTCCTTCCATTTATATTTTTTGGAACAGCTTCAAAAGAATGTTTTGTAAAATTCACTTGGAAAACCATCTGGCCCTGGACTCTGGTTTTATGGGAGTTTTTGGATTACTAATTCAATTTCTTTACTGGTTATGGGTGTGTTCAAATTTTCTATTTCTTCTTGTTTCAGTTTTGATAGTTTATATGTTTCAAGGAATGTTACAGATTTCCCAATTTATTGACATTTATTGCTCATAATATTCTCTTATTATTGTTTATATTTCTGAGGTATTGATTGTGATCTCTCCTCTCTCATTCTTGATTTTATTTATTTGGGTCTTTCTTTTTTTCTTTTTAATCAAACTGGCTACAGGTTTCTCAGTTTTGTTAATTCTTTCAAAGAATCATCTCCCGGTTTCATTGATATGTTCTACTCTTTTTTTTTTCTTTTTTCAATAGCATTGATTTCTGCTTAAATCTATTATTTCCCATCTTCTTCTGGTTTTGGGTTTTATTTGATGTTCTTTTTCCAGCTCTTTAAGGTGTAAGGTTAGGTTGTGTATATGAGACCTTTCTTCCTTCTTTAGGAAGGTCTGGATTGCTATATACTTCCCTCTTGTGACTGAGGTTTGGAGCTGTGTTGTTATCATTTTCGTTGGCTTCCATGTGCTTTTTAATTTCCTCTCTAACTTCTTGGTTAGCCCATTTATTCTTTAGTAGGATGTTCTTTAAACTCCAAGTATTTGTTGTCTTTCCAAATTATTTCTTGTGGTTGATTTCGAGTTTCATAGTGTTATGGTCTGAAAATATGCATGGTATGATCTTGATCTTTTTGTACTTGTTGAGGGCTGATTTGTGTCCCAGTATGTGATCTATTCTGAAAAATGTTCCATGTGCACTTGAGAAGACTGTGTATTCTGATGCTTTAGGATGAAATGTTCTGAATGTCTTTTAAGTCCATCCGGTCCAGTGTGTCATTCAAAGCCATTGTTTCCTTGTTGATTTTCTGCTTAGATGATCTGTCCATTGCTATAAGTGGAGTGTTGAAGTCCCCTACTTTTATGGTTATTATTGTCAATGAGTTTCTTTATGTTTGTGATTGATTTAAATATTTGTTTTCTTCCACATTGGGGGCACAAATGTTTACAATTGTTAGGTCTTCTTGGTGGATGGACCCTTTAATTATGACATAATGCCCTTCTTCATCTGTTGTCACAGTCTTTATTTTAAAATCTAGATTGTCTGATATAAGTATGGCTACTCCAGCTTTCTTTTGTCGACCATTAACATGATAGATGGTTCTCCATCCCATGACTTTCAATCTGAAAGTGTCTTTAGGTCTAAAATGGATCTCTTGTAAACAGCATATAGAAGGATCTTGTTTTCTTATCCATTCTGTTACCCTATGTCTTTTGATTGGAACGTTTAGTCCATTGACATTTAGAATGAGTACTGAAAGATACGAATTTATTGTCATTCTGTTGCCCATGGAGTTGGAGTGTCAGGTGGCATTTTCTGGTCCTTTCTAGTCTTTGTTGCTTTTGGTCTTTTTTGTTTTGTTTTGTCTTTTCTCCCCTCAGAGATTTCCCCTTAAAATTTCTTGCAGGGCTTGTTTAGTGATCACGAACTCCTTCAGTTTTTGTTTGTTGGAAAACTCTTTATCTCTTCTTCTATATTGAATGGCAGCCTTGCTGGGTAAAGAATTCTAGACTGCATATTTTTCCAATTCAGCACATTGAATATACCCTGCAACTCCTTTCTGGCCTGTTAAGTTTCTGTGGATAGGTCTGCTGTGAACCTGATCTGTCTTCTCTTGTAGGTTAAGGACTTTTTTCCCTTTCTGCTTTCACGATTCTGTCCTTGTCTGTGTATTTTGTGAATTTGACTATTATATGCCTTGTTTATCGTTGGTTTCTGTTGAATCTAATGGGAGTTATCTGTGCTTCCTGGATATTTACGCCTGTGTCTTCTTCCAGGTTAGGAAAGTTTTCCACTATGATTTGCTCACATAAACCTTCTACCCCTTTTTTTTTCTCTCTTCATCCTCTGCAACCTCTATCATTCAGATGTTATTCCTTTTTAATGAGTCACTGAGTTCTCTAATTCTGATATGCTCTTTTGCCTTACTTTCCCTCTTTTTTTCTACTTCATTATTCTCCATTAGTTTGTCCTCTACATCACTGATTCACTGCTCTGCTTCATCCATCCTTGTCGCTGAGGCATCCTTTTGAGATTGCACCTTGGTTATAGCATTTTAAATTTTGTCCTTATTAGATTTTACTTCTTTTATCTCTACAGAAAGGGATTCTATACTTTTTCAACCCCAGCTAGTATTCTTATTACCATGATTCTAAAGTCCACTGAGACCTTTGCCTGTTGAGAGGCTTCATAGACTCTACCAAATATCCTCTCAACAGGAGAACCACCTTTTTGACCCTTCAGACCTCATTGCCTGCTCCTGGCAATTTGTCCTTCCCACTAGAGCTCTGCCAGGTATCAAGCTTTGGAGTTTCAGACTCTGCATTCCTCTGTTTATAGCTAATGGTATTGAAACCCTCTCCTTTCTCCTTTCTCCTTTCTCCCTTTCTTGTTCAGTCCCTTGTGGGCGTTTCCAGTCTTACTCTTTCTCTCCAGCTGCTTTGGGGGGGGGGGTGCTTTTCCTATACTCTCCCCTGTCGCCATCCTTTCTCCATAACAAAAACAGCTCCCTACCTTCCATGGTTTCTATCTCCCCAGTTCACCTCTCTGTGCTGCATACCTGCTGTGTTCTGTGGCTCAAGTAATGCAGATTGCTGTGTTAATCCTCAGATCGATTTTCTCGGTGTGCAAGATGACTTGGTGTTGATCTAGCTGCATTTCAGGGACAAGAGAAGTAGAAAACTTCCATGCTGCTCCACCATCTTGGCCCAGTACAATATTCCATTGTCCAGATCATGTTACATGGCCAAGCCTTAAGTCATAGGGCAGTAGAGTATAGATTATAGTCACTGGATGCTGCTGAAGAAGAACCTCTGAGAGAGGAACAGAGGAGGACCCTGTACTCTCTGTTAAGAGTGGAACTCCCATTTTATACCTTTTATATGTAACATATTCGAATATAAAGTCATAAAATATTAATATTCATTAACTCTGGGTAGAGAACATAAGACTATCAATATACTCCCCACATATGTCTATATTTTATAAGCTTCATAATAAAAATAAACAGGAAAATAAATAGAGCAGAAGCCTTACACTTTTAAAATAAGATAAAAGGTTATTTTGTCACATAACCTGCCAATCATTTCCTAGAGATTATCCCCACCTCTCTAATCTTAGGCTCCACTACTCACATCCCTTGAGACTCTAATGTGGAAATAAACAACATGAGGAAGGAGAATCTCTTAGAATCCGTTCTGCTTGCTTTAGTTTGAGAAGCAAGGAGTAGTCTGTCAAGGCCAGATGTCTGCTGCAGAAGTAGCATCGGTGCTGACAGGATTTATAGTTGCCATAGACTCACAAGCAGCAGAACAAACTATTGCATCTAGGTGGTGGCTGGGTAAGAAGCAGTAGCAATGCCAATTTCCCTAACAGACAGTTCCGTGGTGTGCTTTTAACATTTTTTGGGGGGGGTGAGAAGTAGGGAATTACACATCAAGTTAGTCTTCTAGCATTCTCAAATTTCTGGGAGGCACTCACTATCTTTTTTAAAAAACTGTTCTATTGTGAAATGTAACATAGATTCATAAAAATTCATATCAAGACATAACTTAGTGAATTATTACAAGGATAACCTTTGTAATCACTACCCAGGGTAAGAAATAGAACTTGTCATATACCCAAGAAGCCAATTACCAGCCCTCCTTCCTCCTCAAAAGGAGCCACTAATCTGACTTTTAAAATAATTGTTTCCTACAGGGCGCCCGGGTGACTCAGTTGGTTAAGAATCCAACTCTTGATTTTGACTCATGTCACGATCTAACAGGGCATGGTATCAAGCCCCACTTCTGGCTCTGTGTTGACAGCCTGGAGCCTGCTTGGTACTCTCTCTCTCCCTCTCTACCCCTTCCCTCGCTCACGAGCATGCTTTCTCTTTCTGTCTCAAAATAAACATTAAAAAATAATTATTATTATTTCCTTGCATTCTTTATAGTTTCATTACTGTAATGTCCATCTCTAAAATAATACAGTTTGCCTGTTTTGACAAATATATCTTTTAAATCTTCCCACCCTTTCCTTTTTCCATCCATCTCTCTTTTTCTCTCTCTCTCTTTCTGTCTCTCTCTCTCTCTCTCTCTCTCTCTCTCTCTCTCTTTCTCCTTCCTCCCTACAATTTGCATGTTACATAGCTGGCTTATTTAAGCCCTTCAAAGCTGGGTTTTGCTGATTATATCTCCATGGTGTAGTTTCACATGCTGCACTTTTCCTTATATTTCCTATAAATTCAAATTACGTATAAAGAATTGGTCATATTCTGATTCTATGATTTTTTTAAAGAATTTCCTCAGAGTTGGTGTCGTGTTCTTCCAAAGCCTGTTAGGCTTTGCAAATAGTGATATTCTAATTCACTCATTGCCTATTCCATTATTAGCTGGAATGCATCTATAAAGAGATATTCCTTTGCATGTACTTTGTAGTTACCCAGTCAAACAACCATAAAGAATAATACTTAGACCTTTCCTTTGTTTACCAGGCTCCAAAAGTATTGACTTGTTTTCTATCTTCCAAAACTGAACAATTAATTTCTTTATAAATAACACTTTGAACTTATTCATATATTGAAACATATTTGATGCCTTCAAACTGTTATAATTACTACATTTGTTGACATACAAATTTCCACATCTTATAGACACTAGGAGCCTCTTTAAGTTGGCTTTGACCCTTGTAGTCTTTGATAACTCTGTTCATGTCTACAGTGACAAGATGTCTGACCATTATCTTCAACACTTTCGATCCAGGCCCCTAGAAACAGACATTACTCCCCAAACCCAACACTTTGGTTTATTTGCTTCTTTTAAGAAGGAAATCATGTATACTAAGCACCATCTGACCTCAAGGAATACTCATTGCTATTAGACTAGTCATTATTTTGATCTTTTTAGTGGTCAGAACTAGAACACATGCACATACACGTGCATGCACACACACACACACACACACACACGCAATGCACACGTACACTTTTAAAGATAAAGCATTTTGTGATTTCACCATAATACTTTTAATTCCAGAATGCCAGGATATTGACTTATACTTGTCTATCATATATCTGTATCTCATGTCTCTTCCCTGAGAAGCTGGTTTTCAAGATCACTGGTGAAGAAAAGTAAAGTGTCACATAATTATACGCAGTTGACTCTTGAACAACGCAGGCTTAGGGGCTTTGATCCCCCACACAATTGAAAATCCAAGTATAACTTCTGAATCCCCCAAAACAGCCTACTGTTGACCAGAAGCCTTACCAATAACACAGTCAATTAACACATATTTTGTATGTTATATGTATTATATTGCAGATTCTTAGAATAATGTAAGCTAGAGAAGAGAAAAATGTTAAGAAAATCATAAAGAAAATACATTTATAGTACTATAAAAGTGTGCATATAAGTGGACCTATGCAGTTAAAACCTGTGTCATTCAAGGGTCAACTGGATTTGTTCAATTCCACATCACACTCACAGCAACCTCGGAACGACAATGCCGACGGGCACCTGGGTGACTCAGTCACTGAAGGAACAGCATCTGGATCTCAGCTCAGGCTCAGATCACAATCTCACAGTTGGTGAGATTGCGCTCCCCGTGCTCTGCACCGACGGCATCAAGACTGCTTGAGATTCTCTCTCCCTCTCTCCGTGTCCCTCCCCTGCTCTCTCTCTTTCTCTCTTCCTCTCTCTCTCAAAATAAACATTAAAAAAAGAACAATGCCAACATTAACATTATCAAGGTGAATATTGAATGCAGTTGAACATTTTTGCTTATATTTTCCCCCACTCTCTCTCAATTTCTACTTATTCACAGTGTCAGAGCACATAGTCATTACATAGTACATCCTTTCCTTTATAATCCTTATTTAGTATTAATCGTATAAGCAAATACATAATGAATATTTACCCCAGTCTTTATATTAATGCCTCTGGCCATTTGGTTTAAATTCCATAGGAGGCGTTTAGAGAACAGGTATTTCCTGACTTTGGTATAAAGTTTTGCTATTTAAAAGTGATGACAATCTGAATTTCTTTTCCTGGAAAGTAAGTGGGTTTTCTTTCTGGATGTATAAGAATTATTTTTCCTTTTTCTTGGATGTGTTATAACTTTACTAGAATATATCCAGATATTGGTTGCTCTGGGTCAGTTTTCTCAAGTGGTAATGTATCCATTCTAACAATAATTTAAAATTTTTCCTTTTTTAATTTTAGGATTTTGTTTTCAGTATAGCTAATGTAACAGTTGCTCAGTGTAACTTATCCATTTTGTTCCATTCTGGGACAGTGAGAGCTGGAAAAATACTACCATACACGCTTCAGGATCTTTTTGGCTTATCTCCCTCAAATATCTTTATTACTTTGATTTTTGAAATCTTTCTTATTTTCATTTTTCTCTTTCACTATTTTGATTTTGTTTACTCAGACATCCCATTCAACTTAGTCTTCAATTACTTTAATTTCTAGTAATTTTATGTTTATTTTCTGTTAATTATCATCCCATTTTTAAATTCTTCTAAATCTGATCTATGTTGTTTTTTTCACATGTGGTTTCATTTTCTGAATATCTTTTAACTAATTCTGAAATGATAGATCGTGCTGTTATCTTTTTGTGGACTTGTCTTTATAGCATGATTTTACATAGGCTGGGGATGCTAGTCTTCTCTTATAAAGAGAACATCGGCTACCTCCATTTTGACCTCTGTCTGTACTTTCTAATTAAATTCTTCCCAGCTTATTTCTTAACTCAGGCAAAAGATCTTGAAGCCAAAGCACCCCCAGACAGAAACCAAAACTAACCATCAAGAAATAAGGACTCTACCCTGATGCCAGCAAGATCCCATATGACTGACCCCAGGACAATGTTCGACCTGACCTTTACTGCCCACCTGCAAGTACTCACTGGCCTTTGTTCAACAGTCTCCTTATGTAAACCTAGAAGTATTTTTAGCACCTGGGAGATGGTTTTTGAGACATTAGTCTGTCTTCCCAGTGTTGACCTAACTGAAATAAAGTCCTTTCTTGTTTCACCTCCATTCATTTCTCAGCCTTGGGATTTTGTCAGCTGGGTGAAGTCTAATCTGGTGTGTTTGGGACCTCCAGTGCCAGGTGCTCTTGCGCCCCTGCACCCCAGCTCCATCATCTTTTAATAACATTGCAAGGAATTTGACATCAATCCTTTTTGTCACTCCTTTTATGTGAACTTAGTTTTCTTGAACTACAGTGAAAAGCTTGGTTCTTAGATAGCATTTTAAAACTCGCAGCTATATAGTTCTTCTTGGTAATGTTTCCCCAGAGTGTCATAAAATATGGCAATCTACATTTTGAGTTGGTTCACTTCCCCAACTTTGACCTGGACATTCTCTCCCACTTTGTCTCTATTTTCCCTGTGCTACTCAGTTTAAATTCTAATCCCTCGAGTTTGTCATAGTGTGGGCTTTGTCCTGCAAGGGGAATTTTGGTTCATTCTGAGAACTTATAGGGCAGAAACTGTGCAAACTTGCTCTGGCGTTTCCAAAGACTCCTTGCATTTATTCACTATTGAGTGTGCAGAAGCTCCCTCAATTTTAGCTACTGTTCTCAAAATGACCCTCTTAGCATTTCAGTGAGTATCTGATGGCTATTTTAGGAGTTTATGGGCTACAGCTACCCCGGTGCTGCTTCTATACAGATGTTGACACCATGCATGTCTTGAAGCTGTCATTGATTTGTCTCCATCTACTCAAACTTGGAGATTAATGAGGATATATATGTTATCTGTGGGGTTTTGATTTGCTAATCAGTTCTTTCTGTGTGTTTTTATAAGGAGAGGAATTTGAAGAGATTGAAAATCTATACTGCTGTTATTATCTCGTTACAATCCAAGAATCCTACATTAATCTTTTTAAGTCAGTTTACTGAGGTATAATTCACATGCAATTTATATAGTACACCAGTCTATAATTTGTGACAAATGCATACAGTTATGTAGCCACCACCACAGTGAAAACATAGGACAGATCCATCACTCCCAATAGTTCCTTCATAACTATGCCCTTTTAGTGTCCTCTTGCCCGGATCCCAACTCTTTGCAACCACTAATCAGTTTTCTGCCCCACAATTTGTTTAGTATTTTGAGTCTGGATTCTTTCACAGAGCATCATGTAATTGACATCCGCCCCCATTTTTGTTTGGTACTGAATCCTGCTTCTTAGAGGGTGGGGATTCTCAGAGATCCAGTCCCTTCTCTGGTGTTTTGAGGGCCCATTCCAACCCTTTCCCAGGAATACGGGATGACTTTCCTACACCCTTGCCCCAGGTGCAATGAGTTTTTACCTTCGCCCTACCAGGGGGTGGATGGGTGAGCTACAGGTGTACTGCCCTTCCCCTAGCAGCTTAAGGCTTTTGTTCTTCCCAGGAAAAAGGAGCCAAGTACACTTCTGCTTGGAGGCTTTGTTTTCTCTTGCTCACCTTCCGTCTTCCTCCTGAGTGCCAAAAACTTCCAGAAAAACCTGGGGGCAGGTATGAATTTCCTTCAAGGGTTAATGTCAAATGGTTCTGTACCCTTGCAGTAGCCCACACTCTGACTTTATCTATTTGAAAAAATGTTATCTTCTTACACATTCTGTGGAGTCATTGTCGTCCTCCCACCACTGCAGGAGAAATGGTGCTCACATCCCCCCTGTCTTTGGTGGCGCGCATTATAAGAATTCAGGCTAGTTGGCTGCATCAGCAAACTCAGCTCTTTAATGGGTTCAGAAAAAGTTACGATTTTGTACATTATCTGGCTGGGTTTTTTTATGTGTGTGATTTGGTGGAGGCCATGCTTTTTCCAGCTTTCTACACCATCAGTGGAAGCCAGAGATGTCAGTATGTTTTTTAATACATTTCTTTTCTGCTTTATCGGCCAGAGTCAACTCTTTGGGGATATAGCTAAGAGTCATGATAAATGAAATGGAAACATTTTAAAGATCACCAAAATGAATTGCAGTTGAATTTAAGATCAGTTCAATCTGACATAACTGACATTAAAAATAACTTGTGGACTATCGCTACCCCTCACACTCTCCACGCTTTGTGATGTTTCACAATTTTCTAAGACTGTCTCATAAACTCTGACTTCTTGCAGATTTACTACCTAAATGGGTCAAAACAATCTGAGTAAAACAGTTTGTCAACAGGAACATCTTTTGTTTCTTTACAAAGAAAGAAGGAAACTACTACAGCAATCCATAATTATAATAATAGCATAGCCAAATATGACTTTACTTAAAATCTTTGTTTTATCCTGATTGCCCTACAAACTATAGTTTGCTTGATCATAAATTCACGTTTACATCAGAACAGAAACGTGTACTGTACAGTATATGAATAAACAAATTACTTTGAGTTTCCAAAAATTGATGCTAGCTTCCCTTACTTGAAGTCTAATATCCTTCTTCAAGCTGACTCATCTTTCTGATTACACATTTTCTCTCTTCAAAGAGGGGCCTTCTATAATTTGTTTGAACA
Organism: Paguma larvata; assembly: GCA_030068075.1. Lineage (NCBI taxonomy): Eukaryota > Metazoa > Chordata > Mammalia > Carnivora > Viverridae > Paguma > Paguma larvata. The sequence continues at coordinate 20,710,142 of CM057835.1, read as the reverse complement.
GGTACCAACACCAGACTTCATGAAGAACTGGAACTCAGAACTGGGAGTTCATCAGGACCCAGACCTGTCCCTAGACTCTGCTTCTCTCTACTCATTTCCCTCCTTCTTTTTCTCTGCTGACTTCACAATGCACATGGTTAAACATTACCACAACTGGGCCCACGAATTTCTCACAATCAGGGGATAACCCAAACAGAGATGGAATCAAGTTCAAAGTTTATACTTCTTGAGAGAGGATCTAATTGACTTAGTTTGGGTCAGCACTTGACCTGTGGTCTACCATCTGTGGTCGATGTGCCTGGGTCATGGTTAAGGGTGGTACCCTGTGGGGAGGGGGCAAAGCAGATGTACCAAGATGCTTTTCTTATACTTTGTGTTTCCTTTGACCATGTCTCTTTGTATCCATTCTGGCATGGGCATGGCACTCTGAGCTAGTAGGAGAAATGGGTTGATGAAATTAACTAGTTTTAGTGAGCTTATCTGGCATTATACTTTTTCCTTATGTAAAGAAAAAATGTGTTTCTATGGAAAACCAGGCCTCATCTATAGCACACTCTTCTCAGTTATCAGGTTCTAGCTGTGTTGATTCTTTTCCTTCATTATTCATTTGTCAGATCTTTATAAATGATAGGCATCTGATAGTAATTTTAATTGACTTCCTCTGTCCTGTAGAAAATCCAGTATTGCCCCCATTTGCAATTTATTGCAGTATTCCTTTATTCTACATAAATGTGTGCTCTTTTGACTTTTCTTTTAACAGTTTAAACATTTTCTTAGTTCCCTGAGTAAAATATCATGTCATAGGAGTACAATATTTTATATGTATATGAATCATGATTTTGTCTATTCCTGAACATTATTCTCTGTCACCAATATCACTTTTCTGAGCTCTCTTTTTACTGGGTCAGGCTTACAGTAACCTCAGCATTTTTATTTATCAGAAGGTTTTTTATCTTAAGGAAGATACTACTTTGTGGGTACATGGACCCACAAGTCAAGAAATCCTGAATGTAATTAGAACTGAAAAAAATTTTCTTTAAATCCCCTGAGGCTTCAATCTTTTGTGGCAATTGTTGCTAATGACTGATGCATTCTAAGGGCCTTGCAACTTTTACTGATGTGTTCTCAGGCCCTAAACAATTCCTAATGCGTGTTCAATAATGTTTGGTAAATTTAATTTTGAATTTAAACTTAAAAGGAGTTTTCTACCATACATAACTTAAAAAAAAACAGCAATAACAACAACTTGTCAGTTAAACCAAAATGTTCAAGCGTAATTTTTATCATATTAACTATGGGGAGGCAGGAAAAACAAATACAGCAAGTTCGATGAAAAGTAACTATATAAAGCAACATTAACTTAAAATAAATCAAACAAGGAGAAAAGTCAGAACTTCCTATTTCCCTAACATTTAAAGGGGAAGGAGTTGGGGGATAAATAGCAAAGCTTATTAAAAACAAGAACAAAACCAAACCTAGCTAGTGTTTTCTCACCATTGAAGCAGAACCATGAAATTCAAATAGCAAGAATGATCCTGTATTTCTCCTGTGAGGAGACGTGAGGAGAAAAACTGGCTTGGCCCTTTTCTCGTGTTAGTATTTTTGTTAAGTAATGTCTTTCTGTGTATTGTCGGCTTCTGTCTAGGCATTCCATTTTGTTCTTTTCCCTCGTAATATTTTAAAACTAAACGCACAATTTTATTTTCTCTCTCTCTTAGAGAAGTCTGTTTAGTTTCTCCCTAGAGAGATGAGCAGGCATTGGAAGTCTGGAAAAGGACCCAAGACACAAAGCTGGCAGACTATTTGCCTGTCAAGGTAATTTAGCACTTTACTCTATCGTGGAGATTAAAGCCAACTTTATGATGTAAAAATATCTTGTTTACTGAAATAAATCAGCAAAGACTTAACTTTTTTTTGAATATTTATACTGTTATCACTTTAAACAAAATATTTTCTTTGATTCTAACATTGTCACTACATTAGAAAGCATCTGGTCAATGCAATTGATTCTGTTAATAAAGAAGAGGAAGAAGAGGAGAAAGACAAAAAGGAGCAATAGTCTATTTGAAAATTTGTAAATGTCTAAACTGCTTCAAAAATTACTTGTCTTACCTTCATTTTAAATTTTGTTTTTCATTTTATTTATTTTAGAGAGAGAGCAGGAGAGAAGGGGAGAGGGAGAGAGAGAGAGAGAGAGAGAGAGAGAGGATCCCAAGCAGGCTCCATGCTCAGCATGGAACTCAATGCAGGGCTTGACATGGAGCTCGATCTTATGATGCTGGGATCATGACCTGAGATGAAATCAAGAGTCAGACACTCAACAGATTGAGCCACCCAGGCACCCCAACTTGCCTTATGTTTAGATTATTTCCCTTAGTTTAAAAAAATGGTAAATCATGATTCATGCAGATATAAAAATAATCATGTGTTAGGGTGCCTGGGTGGCTCAGTCAGTTGAGTGTCCAAGTCTTGATTTTGGCTCAGGTCATGATCTCATGGTTGTGAGATCGAGCTCCGCATTGGGCTATGTGCTGAGCATGGAGCATGCTTAAGATTCTTTCTCTCTCTCTCTCTCTCCCCCTCTCTCCCCCCACAACTTGTGCTCTCTCTCTCTCTCTTTCTCTCAAATAAATTAAAAAAGTAAAAATAATAATAATCATGTGTTAAAGACTTTACTTATTTGATATGAGGGAACCAAACAGATGTTGTTACTGGTTCAAAAGAGAAACCAAAAGAACACAAGATTCTATGATGCGAAGGAATGTCAAGATGAACTGCAAATAGGGGCAAAACTGGATTTTCCAGAAGGGATTAAATCATCAAAATCACTACCAAATAGGACATTATTTACCTATCCATTTGTTACCTGTAACTAATAAATAACTGCAAACTAGTTCAAAGACAACAAACGGGATCAGAGTTAATAACCTAGAAGAATACGCTGTAGGTAGTGCATAGTTTTCTACTGAAACACACATAAAAAATTCTATAGTGATTCCCTTCCACTGGAGAATGTAGAGAAATGGTACAGAGAGGACCTGGTGACACCCAATCATTACTAAAGGGCAGTCTATTGTATTAAATATCACTCTTTTCGTTTTATATTTGCAAAGATCACCAAAAGAAAAGTGATGATTTACTGATCTACTCCTTGTTTTACTTTTATCACGACCTCCATGTTCCCAATTTCAGTTTTAATTACTTCTTTTTCTATAACATATGCAAAGGAAAACTAAGAGACAGACAAGCAATCTGGTGTAAAATAAAAAAAAGTGAATACATAGCAATAAGAAAAGAATAAAAACAGATACAGTTATGAATATGTTCTGTACTAAAAATATTCTACTTTGGGGAAATAAGCTTTATCTAAAATAGCCTTTACTAACTACAAAAAGAAAACAGTGTAAACTAAATCAAGAAAAGTGTTATTGGAGGTCAGTGATCCATTGCAAATTGGCCATCGTGAGCTATAAAGGAACCCAATATTAAGTAACACTAGACTGGTTTGGGCTATGTATCGGTTTATTTGGTTGGTTAATTAGATGTTTGTTTTGTTCTTCTTTTATAAAGGACTCCAGGGACTCCTATATTACCCGACACCTTCAGGGATAAAAGTTAAGGAAATGAAAATGAATGGAAGCTTGAGTGATTTAGAAAAAGACCAAAATATATTTTGAAATCTCATTTCATACAGAAAAACACACATAGATTATCTTGACAAATGACAAATGATCAGCCTTTTTAAATGGCTGATTTAGATTAGCATAGAATTGATTTGAACATTTTGTGTCAGTGGAATAAGGCAGAAGATGAGGGGCAACAAAATCAGGATCGGGGATTATGTGGTTGCCCAGGTGGATTTTCAGGTCTTCCGTGGGGCTCCAGCGACCTTTTAGTATTTTTCATGTAGCTCATAGATCCTTTAAATCTGTCATTTAAAATATATTTTATAAACAGTTCTGGGCAAATTTAATATATTTTATTTTACTATTACCAAATGGACTTGTATGAGAAACATTAAATCCATTTCTTGGCCTGCAAATATCATTTTAAGCTACCTAATAAAGAGGAGAGGGTATCTGGAATGGGATGATAAATACTTATCACAAAGGACTATGTCCATGGCAGGCGTAGCTAAATGAGCAGGCGTTCTTTACTACTCAGCTCGGATGTGTTCTCTGCATCATTTAATTATTTAATACAAGGTTTCAGTCAGCTTCTACTAAGCCATTGGAGTTGGCAGGCAAGTTTAAACCCACTTGAAACCACTGACTTAGATTATCAATAATTGATTATATACCACAAAGATCAGAAGCTAGAAGAACCAGTAAATCAAACACCTGACTGGGAAAGAATACGAGTTTTATTTTCTATGTTTTCACGAACAGCTTTTTATTGGTTTCACATCACCTTTGGTTTAAGGTCCGTTTGGTGTTCTAACAATTATTACTGATCCCACAGAGGGTCCTGCAGGGATCTTTGAGTAGTATCCTAGGAAACTTGAAATAGCAGGAATTCAAGTGATGGTTAAGTGGGTAAATATGACAATTCCTAATCGGTCAACATCTATATTTAGCTTCTCACAATGGGCGACCACCTCCTCTAGAACCACTCAATTTCAAATTTAGTATTTTCCCTTCATATGTGTTTGTCTTTCAAACTACAGTTAGACCGCATCTGATGTTGGCAGATATTGCCACATTAAGTCAGCCTCATATTCCCGCTCTGCTGCTAAGTTCTCCCTAACGTACAGGGGACCACAGCACACCGACATATCTCCTGAACTGTGAAAAACATAGTCATCTATCCTGACTCCCTGGTACCTAGTTTTGTAAACTTCTTTCTGGAGATTATTGCACAGCAACTCAACGTGTAAGTATGAGTTTCATCCTCATTTTTCATTCCTAAGTATTATGATTCCTATATCTTTTTAAAAAATGTTTATTTATTTATTTTGAGAGAGAGAGAGAGAGAGAGAGCACACGTGCACATGAATGGGGGAGGGGCAGAGAGAAAGGCAGAGAGAGAATTCCAAGCAGGCTCTGCTCTGTCAGAGCAGAGCCCGATATGGTGCTCAATCCCACCAACCATGAGATCATGCCCCGAGCCAAAGTCAAGAGTCAGATGTTTAACTGACTGAGCCACCCAGGTTCAAAATGCAGACTCATTATTCCTGCATCTTATACATGATTTGAGCATTTTGGCTCAAGATGACTTTCTTTCATGTTCATTTTCCATTTCGCCATTCCCCAACAATTATAGTCAGGTATTAATCTGCCGGTCAATCGTAAGGTGAGGGTAGTGACACAGGTGTCATCTAAGCTGGATGATGCCAGTGGTTTGAGTTATGTTTTTTATTGCATAAGATATATGTAACTAACCTCCTCCCTACAAAATAATTCTATCGTTGGTGTTTCCCTGAAGATTAGCCTCAAGTCCCCTTCTGTTTTTATTTTCAATTTTATGATTTCAGTATTCAAATCTCTTCTTATGCCAGCAGTCCTTGAAACTCTAGCACTTTCCTTCTTCCTTTCCATTTTTCTTACCTTCTTTTCCCTTCCTTCTTCAAAGGTTTGTAAAGGTTTGGAATGTGCTGGAACTGGTACATAGAGGAGATGATAAAGTACTGACTTCCAGGACTCCTTAGTCCTGTGGAGAAAATAGATATCGAAAAAATAATTAGAATTGAAGCACTGTGATAAATATTATTATCGTAGAAATTTTAAAATGCTCTGTGGAAGTCCAAGTGGAGAGAGCGCTTACACACAACATGGATACAACAGAGAAAACCTTGTTTTCTTCATCTATACAATAATATTAAATTTCTGAAACATCATTTTAGGCTCAAGAGTATTTTGTATCTTTCTTCTTAATTTACCTCCAGTCCCTTTTCTCTTTCTCTCTGTATTAATCATGTGTTTTATTGTCCACATTCTGATATTTTGACATCTAGAGACTTGCTGACTGCAGAGGGATTGCCCCTTCCAAGGGGAGCCAATTCCCAGGGAAAAGAAATAACTACCCAAGAGTGCACTTTTCAAATACAAATCAACCAATGCAGAGCCCAACTTCCCCCCCTATCAGGCTGTCACACTCTGGAAAACTACCTCCCTACCCTAATCACCCTAGGCTAGGTGACAGACAAGTAAGGACAGACCTTATACACTGAAATTATTCAAACTATCCAGTCCTAAACCTGCCTATCTTGCCTTGCACATTCTACTGAAGAAACCATAACAAAAGTTCTTTCCCACAGTTTCCCTCTCCCTCCATCTCCTAACTGACAGTGCTGCTTCCCTGTGTGGGTGCCTCCATGACTTGGTATGTTCTTACCTCTTGGAACCTTCGAACAAGAAACTATCTTTTCAATGGCAGTAGTTTTCTAGTCTATTGGTCCAACTGTAGCTCAGGTTTCTACTAATAAATGATATTTTATAACACTTCCTCTGTCCCATTGTCCCTCCCCCTCCTACATCCTGTCCTCTCCATTTTGTTGCAGGATTTTTTTTACCTCAACACCCAGGGTCCACCCACGAAGAGGTGGACACAGAATAAAATGAGCAGAAGACAAAAGTTTATTAGAGTATAAGATCAGAAAGGAAGAATAGTTCAAAAGCTCTCTTTGCAGAGTGGGGGCATTCGAAAGTAAATACTTGTGGACTATATGCAAGGGACTGTTTCATTGGGTTTTGGTCACCTTCCCTTCCCTTCCCCCTCATTCCTTCTCAGGTCCTACTCTTATTGGCTTGATAACTCTAGGTTTTGTGTTGTCCATTCCTGACTGGCTGATTCCATCATGTGAGGAGTCAGACTATGGTCATACTGCCCCTTGTATAACATGAGTTTTATGGTTTACCTATTTTAGTTAGGTATTTTGATTGTCAAAGGCCTGAAGGGAACCTGAGGGGAAGTAGGTGGTATCTGTTAGATTTTTAAGAGGAACCTTAAGTCTGAGGAAGTTTGCTCCTAGTCAGATGCTCCCAGCATTGTTTTAAAATATGTGTTTTTCCTCATCCAGGGACCTCAGGTCCTAACCTTTCCCTGTCTATTTTATCCTATCTTTTCCTATTATAATTTCACTTTGTTAGTATAGACTATATTTTTTAAAATCCATTATCAAAAAAATTGGCTCTCTTCACACACACATAATTCTTGTCAAGTATTCTCTTATAAGAGTACTCTAGTCTTTACACTGTTTATTAGAACAATTAGAGAAGAAATTATCTCTTTTGTTAAAAACAAGTGAAAAATATTACATATACTAATAGGTTTTTAAACTTAATTTGTTTACTTTTAAAAGAGAAATTATATTTGAGTAGCTACTCTTTTAAAACTAAAAACCAGGGTGGCTCAGATGGTTAAGCGTCTGTCTTTGGTTCAGGTCCTGATCTCATGGTTCGTGGGTTCAAATCTCATGTTGGGCTCTGTGCAGACAGCTCAGCCTGAAGCCTGCTTCGGGTTCTGTGTCTCCCTTACTCTCTCCCCTTCCCCTCTTGCGTTCTGTCTCTCTCTGTCTCTCAAAAATAAATAAAGGTTAAAAATTTTTTTAAACTAAAAACCATAAGTGTATCGAAGATCTTAGTCTATGAAATAAACTAGAAAATACATGTGCACATGAGTGTGTGTGCATGCACACACACACACACACACACACACACACAAACTAGAAGTGAGTCATAGGTAGATATTACAATGGGGTGAATGTGTTCAATCCCTCCAAATGAAGCAGATACAACGATGAACTCCTGACTTTCTCTATTGTAGAATTCTTGGTCTAGAGAATTACGGTCTGTTAAGGAAAGACAAAACTGAAAACACTCATTCACCTTCCATCCTAAGACATTAGCTAAACACACTAAGTGTTTTATGCGCAGATAGCTGCAAATTGAAATGGAAACAGCAACAACAACAACAAAGCAATAGAACTAAAATGACCAGGAAAAAACAGTCTTCTGTATTATACCCAAAGATCCCCTCCAGATATCCCTGCCTGCTGATATTGAAAAACAAATACAGCCTAGCAATTGTAGAAAGAACCTATTAAGCCTAGAGAGTGTCTCACTACCCATTGGCATCAAAAGTTCAAGAACCCTCAGGCTCCTCTAACAGTTCCTTAAAAAGAGCAATGAACTGAGAAAGCTCTACTGGGGCCAAGGATTCCATGGAGGTTCAGAAGCAACCAAAGGCAGACTTGCCCACCCAGTACCATAGCTCATTAAGGTGTTTTATATTCAAGTGAAGTAAAACAGGAAAATATCACCATGCTTCTCGTGTGAAATGAAAAGAATGTGAGTCATCAAGCATCATTAAAATAAAAAGAAGCTAAAAATATATCTCCATGACCAAACAGTCACTTGCAACCTGTAATATACACTTGGCCATGTCTTACCCTGTAAAGCACATCAGGCTAAGAGAGTTCATGATTGAGAAGTGTGGGTTCTCCCCTTTGTCACTAGTCAACCTGAACCCTAGCCTGGATTGTCAAGTACACATGAGTTTGGTGGGATTCAGTTGTTTAAGAGAAGGAAGAGGGGGAACTTGTAGGGCTTACCCAAGGTTTAGCTTCTGTATTTATTAGCCATGTGGCTTTAGGTGAATAATTTAGTCTCCGTGCCTGTTGCCTCATGTATAAAATGAGATTAAAACCATTTCACTGCCTTCTTCACTGTATATAGAAGTATGCTGTAAACTGGTTGGTTCTACAGAATTGACAGTTTTCTTATTATATATAATTTATGAAAATAAAATCAGATTATTTGGATTTATAAGAGAAATAAATCACACCAAATATACTAAATATATCAAGTTTCATATTTCTATACAGATAGCTATCACAAGGCTATGTAAACAAATATTTCTTGAGTTATTACCTAATGATCTAGTTATCATTCTATCATGTCACGAAAGCACACCCTCACCTACGATAGACCCTTTAATACTACCTAAATGATATCTTGTCTTTTACTATTCTTTCTTTTTATTTTTTAAACATTTTTATTTATTATTGAGAGACAGAGAGAGACAGAGCATGAGCATGGGAGAGGCAGAGAGAGGGGGAGACACAGAATCTGAAGGAGACTCCAGGCTCTGAGCTGTCAGCACAGAGCTCAACACGGGGCTGGAACTCACAAACTGTGAGATCATGACCTGAGCCGAAGTCAGACACTTAACCACTTGAGCCACCCAGGGGCTCCCATCTTTTACTATTCTCTTTTAGCTCACAGGATGTCCACACGTTACACACTCCAGCCATGCACCTTAGTGAAACGCTTTAGCAGAGACTTAGTACATCCAGCTGGAAGGTGTGAGCCGACCACTCTGGAATTGTTCTCTTTTACCAGAGGCCTACTCAGGCTACACTGACAATATCATAATGATGAGGGAGCAGGAGGCAGGCTGAGGAGCAAAAGCACAAGCTAGCACCCCACCCGACCCCACATAGGATCTGTGTGAAATTCCTGGACACTCCTGGCTACCCAAGAACAAAGGAGAGGCATTAAGTGCTTGCCATGGTAATGTGGGAAACTAAGGCAAATGAAAAATTAAATTCCCTTACTGCCTATAGCCCATTGACAAGTCCTTGAGATCAGCAGAGTGACCCCCTCTAGGAGCCCAGCTGCCTCAAGGATGACACTTTGTGGGGGGCAAAGGAGAACCTTAGCTTAACATTACCCCAAGCTTGAGGATCCTGTAAGTCTAGTTCCTCTATATCAGCTGCCCCAGGATACATGCTGGCAATCATGCTTCAAGTTTATACCCCCCCATCTGAAGGGTCTCATGACTGAAATTTTATTAAATAGTGATAAATGGTGTTTCCCTACCAACAGCTAGTCCTTCAAGGTCCTGGAAACCTTGCTTCCAAAATATCTTAGAGACTTACTCAATCCCTGACCCCTTCCCAACCTGAGGGTATATAATGAGTTACCTATTACAACTCCAGTGCAGCTTTTCCTGCCCATGGGTCCTGCCCCCATGCTTTAATAAAATCACCGTTTTTGCACTAAAGAAATGTTCAAGAATTTTTTCTTGGCCATCAGCTCTGGACCCCACAAACCCCCCATTACTCCAAAACTTCATCAATACTGTAGGTCTTGAATTACCATGACCCTTTGGAACCATTAGAGAATTTAAACTTCATTATTGATAAAATAATTTAAAAACTAATTCTTGTCATCATTAATCTTCTCCAAATGATAAATTAATAAACAAATGTTTTATCTAATTCAGTACGCATTTTAGGATCACATATTTCAACTGGTTGTTGGAGAGACACAGCCCAGCAGACTCTAAAGCCTCGGGTGGGTGATGGTCTGGAGAGGCCAAAGAAAAGACCCCCATACAGTAATCAAGACATAGATATTGGGGGGAACTTATATACAGGGACTCAAGGAGCAGCTGACTAAACAAAGAATCCGTTATAGCCAGTTTTTATAGCATAGTCACTTAACCAAGCAACTATCAGTGGCCCTTCTATGAAAGGAAAAGAGAATTCAGTAGACAGAGAGGGAAAGATTTAGGACTTGAGATCCCTAGGTAGGGAAAAACACATATTTTGAAACAATGCTGGGAGTGTCTGACCACGGCAAGCTCTCTCAGGCGTTAAGGTTCCTCTTGAGAATGTAACAGATACCACTTACTCCCCTTCAGGTTTTCTTCAAGAATTTGACTAAAGACTAAAAACTAAGTAGTATACCATAAAAGGTATGACCCACAAGGAATGATATGGCCATAGACCACCCCTCATAGAATGAAATTGAGCCAATCAGAATGGACAACCCAGCACCAAGAATTATCAAGCCAATAAGGGTAGAACCTAAGAAGGAAGGAGGGGAGGGGTGAAGAATGGGCTGACCAGAACCTTATAAAACAAAGACCCTTGCCTGTAGTCCAGGGCATTCACTTTTAAATGTCCCCTCTCTTTCAAGAGAGATTTCATGCTATTCTTCCTTTCTGATCTTATACTCTAATAAACTTTTGTCTGCTTCCCATTTTGAGTCCCCTTCATTCTTCGAATTGGCGAGACAACAAACCCCAAATACTGAGGTAGAAAATCTTGCAACACTTCCACCCCTTTGCACGACCAGCATTCCCAAGATGATTAAAGCCAGTCGCCTGGACACTTTTCATTAGAAGGGAGATGTTCTGGATTTGCCTACCCCCGGAGCTCCTGACTCTGAACATTGAACAACACATTCCTCTGCACATTGTGATTGACGGGAATACGGAGGAAGGACAGGGTCTTTACATTTTCAAGAGAGTGGTTAACAGGGTCATTCAGGGTATGCTTGCACAAACTAGCTATCCAGCATATACCATAGAATTGTTGCATCTCTAAGTCCTTCCGCCTCAACTTTTCATTGTGAAGTTCAAATATACAGAAAAGTCAAAAGGATAGTTCAATGTTCACCAGTGTACACACCACTGAGATTCAATCTTTGTTTATATTTTGCCGTGTCTTTCATGTATATACTATGTACCACACATTTTTTGATAAACTGTTTGAAAGTAAACTTTAGACATCATGGTATTTTATCTGAAATACTCCGCATGCATTGCCTAAAAAAGTTATTTTTCCTCCTAAACTGCAAATTCATTATCATCTAAGAAAACTAATATTCTCTAATATTTCCTAATACTCTATATTCAAATTTCCTCAGTTAAACACAGAATAAAGTTCCTTTTATACCTTGTATATTTTTTGTAATCTTAATTTTGCATAGAATTATATTTTTTATACTTAAAAAAATACAAGGATCCAACCAGGGTTTATATATTGCAATTGGTTTTGGTTGCTACGTTCTTTAGTTTCTTTTACTTTAGAACGGCCATCCCCTCCCTACTTTTTTTTTTAATGACAGTGTCTTCTTGAAGAGTTAGGTCCAGGTGTTCTTGTAGAATGCTTAACTCCTGCGTTTCCTGTAAACTGAAAGTAAGGTCAAAAGGTTTCTTTAGATTCAGGTATTTTGGCAAGATTACTTCAAGAATGATGCAGTGCTATATTTCATATTTGCATTACAACAGTGCACATTTAGGGCAGGTTATTCGTTCTGAGTAATTTAAGGGCGATCCCTTGGTTAAGGTGGTAATCTTATAGTTCTCCTGTAAAAGGTACATTTTCTCTTTTGATGTAAATATTCTACCTTACAACAATTTCTTTAACACTACCTTATGCATACTCCAATAATCTCTTGCCTCAGCCAATCATGTCATGGAGGGTTGCATAAATGTTGATTTCTAATTCTCTTCTTTCTTCTGTATTTCGTAGCTTTTTTTCTGTAAAAAAAAAAAGAGCTTTCTATTATCAATTTGAGCTGAAATATCTTTCCTCCCAAAAAGACAAAGTAAATGATTCATTCCTTCCCTTTAATTAGCAATTTTCAGAGTAAAGATTCAGTGGAAGATTTAACTCCGAGGGTGGCAAATGAGTTTTATTCTTTTGATTAGTACTATTGGGTTCATAGATTTGAATTTGCTCAATGCTTTACAATCAATTAGAGTCATTATTCTTTTTGATATTCAAATTATCACAAATTTGGCTAGTGGGAATCCCAGCAAGTTCAGTCTTTGAGTGCTTTCGTTGTTGTTTTGAAATGAGAGATCCTAGGCTCACCTGCTCCAGACTGACGATCGCCTATTTCTCCAAGGAGTCCCAGTTCCTTCAGGTGGGAACTGGGTGTGGTCATCACCACTGGAGTGTCATTCTTTCATTAGCCATTTCAGAGGGCAGACCTAGGAAACATGTTAAAAATGACAAATTTGTACTAAAATTTCTAATTACTCTTATCTTCTTCCAAATATTTTGTTCCAAAATTTTTGGATCCTAATAACATTATCATGTTTACATTTTACCCTAATTATTTATAAAACAGTTTCAAATTAACTAGACAAATAAAACCAGTGGCAATGAAACTAGTGAGTTCAACTTTTCCCCTTAGAATATATCCCAATAAGAAAATACTATCAGAGTTAAAGGTAACTCAGAATTATTTTTTCCTCTGTGATTATGTTACCAGATTTATATATAGTTTTATTATTTTCTTTTAAGTTGTGTGTTCTGCTTCCTCTGTTTGAATTTATTCAAGTTTTCAATACATAAAACATTTCTCATTTTTCTCCCTAATCTGTTAGGACAGATTTTAAAATGTCCAATTTCCTTTATGATAAAAGAAATGAAGATTAAAATGTGTAAGTTTGATAATATACTCTTTGGAGCAGCTGTGAAAAAAAGACTCTCATACCTTGATAGTTAGAATGCAAAGGTACCCAACCCCTGTAAAGGGGAATTTGGAAATTTTTCAATCTTTCTGAACCAATGTGTGCTAGGTACCCCTCATGTAGATAACATTGAATTGAGCTTTGTTTGGAGACTTTCTAAAAACCTTACTATTTTATTCAGTGAGTTAAGCCCACTTGTATTGATAGAATTCATACATTTAGCCTCATCTCTATTATATTATTTTATTTTGATATTTTGAGTGCATTACGTTTGTTGTGTTTTTTCACTTCATGTTTTTGTTTTTTTTTATTTTTTTTACTTTGTATTTTAAAACATATATATGTGTGTTCAAATAACTTTTACTATTCACTCTATATACTGTTCCTACTGACCTTTTTTTATTATTTAGTCCTATATTACTCCGTTCATTAGCATTAAGTGGTATTTGTATCCTGTTACACCACCCCTCAGGCATTCGCTGAGTTTCTTATACTTTCCCTTGTCCTCTTTCCTTTCTTTTCCCAGTTCTCGGTTATGTTCTTTTCCTTTCTGCAAGAGTATATAGTATCTATCCTATCCTGTGAACCACTTTTGATTTAGGCTTAGCATTCTTGTAGAACATACTCAATACTCCACAGTTCTCTTCCCCATTTCCCCAATAATCATTTGGTTGAATCAGACTCACCTTCCAGTTACCTCCTTGGGAAAGGCTTATGATTACAATATCTTGCCAATGTTAAACCAATTTTTCTATAGCCTTGATACTGTAAGGCGAGCTTGCCTGGATTTAAAATCCCTGGCTTTTTATTTTCTTTCCTAGATTTAAAACGTTGCCCTTTCATGTTTCCCGTTGAGACGTCTTATGTTAAACAGATGATTTCATTTGTAAATTATTTGGATTTTTACTTTTTTGTTTGTTTGTGTTCATCTTTGAAGCACAGAGGAATATTTTCATTTTATCTTTAAATTTTATTTAAATTTACTTTACTTAATTTTGATTTTACTGGAATATATCTCAGAATTGACCAACAGAGGGGTGGTTAAGCTTCCAGCTTCGGCTCAGGTTCTGATCTCACAGTTCGTGAGTTCTAGCCCCATGTCAGGCTCTGTGCTGATGGCTCAGAGCCTGGAGCCTGCTTCAGGTTCTGTCTCTCTCTCTCTCTGCAACTCCCCCACTTGCACTCTGTCTCTCTCAAAAATAAATAAACAATTTAAAAAATCTTAATAAAAATTTTTTAAAAATTGACCAATAGGTCTTATCTATCTGAATGTATCTACTCAGATCTTATTTTATATCCTTTAGTTGTATTAAAAAAGTTTCTTTCAATATCCTTCTAAATATTAGTTCTGTTGTCGTTTTAGTCTTCAGCCTCTCCAATTATATACACACTGGATCTTATTCTCGATTAATAACTTTGAATGCGATCCCTGTCATCTTTTCTTTTATGTTACATTTAAGCTCTTTTTATTGGAATTGTATATCCTTTGTGGCATGTTATTGTCTATGCCACTAATTGTAATTTAATCATAGCTATTCTCCCCTGGTCATTTAATACTTTAATAATTAATGTAAGTTAGTGTATATTCTAATATATTCATATGTTTTTCTTGAATTTGATTCTCTCTCTGCTTATATCTTCCTGTTTATTTCTTTTTTTTTAATTTTTTTTAATGTTTTTATTTATTTTTGAGAGCAGGAGAGACAAAGCATGAGTGGGGAAGGATCAGAGAGAGAGAGGGAGACACAGAATCTGAAGCAGGCTCCAGGCTCTGAGCCATCAGCACAGAGCCCAACGCGGGGCTCGAACTCACAGACCGTGAGATCATGACCTGAGCCGAAGTCGGACGCTTAACCGACTGAGCCACCCAGGCGCCCCTCTTCCTGTTTATTTCTATTATGATTATCTAATTATACTTAATTAACAGTGTTGAGTTATAGCTATTTTTTCTATGCCTTCTCTTGGTTGCTCTTATTATTAGTGTTTTTGTCTCCTGCAAATTTTGAGTTTTACAATGTATTTTCTTCTTATATAAATTCCACATGTATATTGAATTCTCTTCATTTAAATTCATAATTGGTTTTTATTGGAATAATAGGCATTTCCAAGGGAGAGGTCGGTAAGATTTATTTGATTTCTTTGTTTAAGAGCATCTTCTTCTGTTTCTATAGTAAAGTAAAATTACTTTATTAAAAATAGTTTCTTTTTGTTGATTTATTTCTGCATTCTTCTGATTCTTAGTGTCTTGTTTTACTCTAGATTTTGACTGCCATTGCCTTCTTTTCCTTCAAGAGGTGCCTCCTCTTTCCAAGATGGCTCCCTTTCCCCCAGAAGTGGTGTTTTTCAGGACCACCTAATCTGGTCAATAATTCCAAACCCCTTCCAATGGCCCTGCCTAGGAACCAGTACACTGTTCTACTGGATCTCAGAATTGTTCTTGAAGTTTTTCAGACTCAAGGTAGGGCCCTTTCTTCCTAGGAATGAACTCTGGTTGGTGTTATCTGTGTTCTGTTAGTAGAACCTCACCAAACTCTCCTGTCTTCAATACAGTTGCTGCCTTTTTGCCAAATGGGCTCCAAAGATCACTCTGCTGGTTTAGGAAACTCGGTTTTCTTCTTACATGTGAATTTAATTTCCTGGTATTCTCTTCTCTTAGTTACAGTGTAGTCATGGAGTATGGCTTTATTGAAATTATATGGAGCAGATATAATTTAGTCTTCAGCCATCATATTAATGGCTCCATACTCTCAAGTCTCTTTTAGTGTAGCTCCAACTCCCCTCCTTTATTTTTAAACATTTTTTAAGTTTTTGTTGTTGTTGTTCATTTATTTTTGAGAGAGAGAGACAGAGAGTACCAGCAGGGAGGGGCAAAGAGAGAAGGAGACAAAGAATCTGAAGCAAGCTCCAGGCTCTGAGCTGTCAGCACAGAGCCCGATACAGGGCTCAAACTCACGAACTGTAAGATCATGACCTGAGCCGAAGTCAGATGCTTAACTGACTGAGCCATACAGGTGCCCCTTCTTTTTTTTTTTAGACAGCATTCATCTGTTGAAGAAACCAGAGCAGCTGTCATGAAGAATGCAAATACCTTATGGTTTGATTTGTTGATTTGATTGTTTTCATTGTTTTGTTTGACTTCTTTCTGAATCACAATAAGAAAATTTCTTAGGGTCCTTCATCTCACTTTATTAATAACTTCACATCTTCTCTCTTATATCTTACTCATAGCAAAAAAAAAAACAAACAAACAAAAAAAATCCTTCACTTTTTTAATTTAGAGCAGCTTCACTATTTGTTTTAATGTTTATTTCTTTTTGAGAGAGAGAGAGAGAGCGTAAGCAGGGGAGGAGCAGAGGGAGAGGGAGACAGAGGTTCTCACTGAGCAGCTCCTGACAGCTGAGAGCCTGATATGGGGTTCGAACTCACAAACCATGAGATCATAACCTGTGCTGAAATCGGATGCTTAACCAACTGAGCCATGCAGGAGCCCTGCAGCTTAACTTTGTTGTTGTTGTTGCTGTTGTCTTATTTACACCTGTCTTGAGATCTCAACTTTTGCATAAAAGTGTTTATTATAAATATATTATAAATCTTGAGAGAAGTCAATTCTCTTCATGAGATAATTTTGGTAGCAGTTTTCTAATAAAAATAAAAAATAATAATAGCTAACCTTTTGTCCTTGTTATTGGTGGTGGTGGTGGTAACTATTATTAATGCCATGCCTATCCAACTCCTTTATAAATATATTGCTAACACTTCTATCAAATAGGTTATAGTACATTATTTACTAAAAAAAAAAACAAAAAAAAAACTGAAGCACAGAAAAGTCATTTGTGCAAGGTTATACAAAAAGTTAAATGGGAGGAATGTGGCAAGATTTAATTGTAGGCGCTGCGATTTTTGTAACCCTTCCCACCTTAAACACTGGCACGTACTCCTTCGTCATAACATTCTCATTGTTACACAAGGATTACAAATCACTTTTTCAGGGTATGTATGTGTACTGAGAAAGGAAGGATATAACAGACATATAACCATCTGATTTAAGTGAGCAAACTGTCAAGCTGACATATATATTAGTATACGTTTTTTTAAAAAATTATCTTTAATGATTTGGGTACATAGGTATTATAGATGATAGGACTGATATTCATTAAGCAGAGATATAAATTAAAAATAAGTTTAAAATGATAATGAGAAAAGTCTAAGCCAGAGAAAAAGAACAAACAGAATAAAACTTTATAATAAAGAACTAAATAAGATAAAATATAAAGATATTTAAGCAATCCGAGACACCTGTGGACCCAGGTAGTGTATGGGATCGCAGATAGTTTTGTGAGGCCCATGTGAGATTTTCCAGTGTCTTGTTGGAAGCTGTATTCGAGTGCAAAGATTGGGGCTGAAAGAGAGTCTATCTAGAGTTCTAGTTTCACCCAGTTTGCCTCTGGGCAAGTTACTTAAATTCTCTGTGCCTGAGTTCCCCTATCTGTAAAACAGTAAAATAGAAGGATTTATCCCATAGATGCATTGAGAAACTGAAAGAGTTAATACATGTACAACATTTAGAAGTGTAACCGGTGCACAGTAAACAGTAGGTGGTAACTACCATTGTTTTTGGAGGACGTTCGTTTCATCAGATTGCCTACTCAACATTAAACTTACTTGCATCTTTGGTTTCACTAGCCAGGCATCCACAGCCCCTTAAATCCTGCTGCGTCCTGCTAGCAGAAAGTTGTGAAACTTAAACAGAAAAATAAAGAGTGTTTCAAGTACGCTCTGCTAAGGTCAGCACTGTCTCATTACCAAACCTCAAACATACCAGCCCCTGGCTCTTTTTTCCCAAGCAGAAAGTCCTCCTTCCTTCACTTGGCCTGTTACACGCTGTGTGTGTTTGCAGACTTTGCTCAAGACCGATGACATTTTCCATCATCGTGGTGCCCTCCTTGATCTCCCTGCCCTGCGATGCCTACTCTCAGAATTTGTTGTATGCGGTCTCGAATTTAATAACACTTTCTACTGCCTTTACTTTTTGTGCGTATTTATTTCTGCTACCATTTCACGTATGCACATCTCTCCGCTGCATTTGGACAACAAACTGTGAGGTCAGAGACACCGCAAACTTGTTTACAGTCCCTGCAGCAGGGGTGAAATGCCGCATACTCGTAGGTGTTTCGGAAATGATACTTATTTGTTCTTTTTTCTTCTAGTTTGAATAGATTCAGAAAAGGTTTGGAGATCTGGTACTCAGCAAGCTCCGCCTGCTAATGCCTTCGTATTAGACCGAGCTCATCCCCTTGGCTGTTTCGCAGTTTAAGGAGTGAGACGTGTGAGGCCGAGCGATGTGCTAACTCTCTGAAAAGCCAGTCTGGGATTTTCTGCAAAATCCATAGGGCGATGGTGTTTAGCAGCACATTTTAGGATACTGCTGAGGGGAGTTTCTTCACTTCCGGGCCTGATTTTTGGTATCATTTGAGAACTAGCTCACAACCCCATTCTTTGCAGGACATCGGTTCATCTTGGATCCTAAAAAAAAATGGTTCTGAGCTTCCGGATCCCAGTTCTTGAGGACTGAAACTCTTGTCCTCCAGACCTTGCCCTTGGGCTCCCAGACGGTAAAAGAGAATTTCCTTATTCAGGATTTTTGGTTGTGGTTGCAGTTGTTATTTACTACGTAAGTCTTATACAGAACACGGTGTGCTTTCTTTAAGTAAGGAGAACATAAATCAGGCTCAGATTTTACAGTGTTATTGACTACCATTACGTTGTAATAGCTAACTCGGCCCATATGGCCGTTTGAGAGAATAAGTGTGCGTGCACGCACACACACCTCCCACACGCACATCCTCAAGGCTGGGGACAGGGTGTGTAGCAAAACTCAGAACTCAGCACATCTAGTTTGCAAGTTCAGGTTGTAGGTCTATGGACTCGAGTGTCCCGAGTTCCTCAAGTCTGTGCCCCAGTGCCAGCTCTGAGCTGATGTTATTCTTAAATAAAATGAAAACTACAAGCCAGAAGCAAAATGTAACAGCTTTGCCAGCTGTGAGCATACAGTTTACAGATTGAACTTGGGACCAAAACCGTTATATAGTATGACTTATGACAACTCAAGAAAATAAGTTTTGACAAACAAAGGTCTTATTTAAAAAAATAAGCTGGTGAAAACAAGATCTCTCCTCTCAGTAGAACGCATTCTACGATGCTTTCTCCCCTCTTCCAACCATCTCAGTTTAGATTTGGTCAGAGTAGATAATGGTTTTCTCTACTAGGAACAAGCAGGACTTAGACAAATAGAAGATCTCTCTCTCTCTCTCTCTCTCTTTCTCTCTCTCTCTTTCTCTCTCTACACACACACACACACACACACACACACACACACACACACACACATAGTATATAGTATAGACTTAGACAAATAGAATCTCTCTCTATATATATACAAAATATATATTATAATAATTATATGTGATTATTGCTTCAATCTTTCTGGGAACTCCAGCATTTTAAATGGTCCAGGGATAATGATAAGGATTAAAACCTTGATTATTTTCCATTGTCCTTGGCTGTGAATTTTTTGCCAGTTTGGATAAATAGAATTTATTTAGGCAACTGAGCTGTATACATGTCACTAAGTTGTTTTTTTTAAGAAGCTATAAATTCTATTTGCAATAATCTTGAACTTAGAGGTGAGGCTATACAGTAAAACTGGAAATGGATCCTAGAGCAATTATACGAATGATTCTGATAGTTTCCATCAATTATTTCATTAGTTCATACATTGGTAGACATTTATTCAGTATATTGAAACCAGTCAATATTGAAAATATTGCTTTAGGAAATTGAACACAATTTTATTTATTGCCTACTATGATATTATTACTTAATGAAGCACAGAAATACAAAGATTTATAAGATATTGCCTTTCCCCAAGTAGCTCCGTGCCTACTGGGTTATTTGTGTAAGTCCTTCATTCCGTATTTTGTATACAGATCTTCCTTGGCTTACAGTGGTGTTATGCCCTGATAAACTCATCAGGAGTTGAAATATTGTGAGTTGAAAATGCAGTCAATATACCTAACCTACCAAACATCATAGCCTAACCTACCTTAACAAGCTCCAAGCTCGGAGCACTTACATTAACCCACAATTGCGCACAATCACCTCACACAAAGCCTGTTTTATGATAAAGCATTGACTCTGTCATGTAATGTGTTGACTACCGCACTGAAAGTGCAAAACGGGATGGTGTGTGGGTACAGACAGCTGTTGGTTTACCAGGTGTTTACCCTCATACTCGTGGCTGGCTGGGTTTTGCACCCACCTCTGCCCAGCATCACAGGAGAGGACCCCCCCACACACACCCACATATCCCTAGCTCAGGAAAAGACCCTCATCCAAACTTCAAAGTATGGGTTCTACTGAATGTACACCACTTTTGCACCATTGTGAAGTCGAATTATAAGTTGAATTGTTCTAAGCTGGGCACTATCTGTATAGCCAAGTGTAAATGTTTAGAGAAGTCATAGAAACATGTGACTTAAAGACAGTAACCATCATAATTGTTCAGGGACACGATTTAAGAGAAAAGGGAAGATGTATTGCTGCACATAAAATTATAGACATTCCTTTCTTCTATTCCTTTCTATGCAGAGGTAAAAATATCTGGAGAAGATAGAAGAAAAATGTTTATTGCCATCTTCATTACATCAGGTACTTGAATGCGTGATTAAATAAACAAAGCCCTAGTTACAGTTAAGAAATGACTTAGAACCACTAGTTATGTTTGGATAGGATCAATGTCTTCCATGTTGCCTGGACACATTTAGGACAACTGAAATTCAATATACAT
Organism: Paguma larvata; assembly: GCA_030068075.1. NCBI lineage: Eukaryota > Metazoa > Chordata > Mammalia > Carnivora > Viverridae > Paguma > Paguma larvata. The sequence continues at coordinate 20,689,081 of CM057835.1, read as the reverse complement.
TTCAAAAAAAATATTTTAATTCATAATCTCCTACTGTCTTTACTCTGCTGTAGAAGTCCTATTAATTGCAGAGTTCCCTCAAGAACTGAAGAAACAGAAAACACAGTATCATAGGATGTCTTTTTACCTTACTTCAGTCAGTTAATACCGTCTACAGATATGGGAAATTCTAAAAATTAAAACAAATGTAGTACTTTAAAGTTAAAAACTCAGCACCTAAAATTAAAAATTAGGGTAAACACATTTTCTGAAGAGTTATTTGTTTCTTCATAGGACATTTCAAAGATTGGCAGTGTAGTGAGCTAATTATATATGATGTGAAGAATAACAAAATGCCCACCCTTCCTAACAGTGAAAAAAGTATTATAAGATTTCAAAGGTTCAAGTTAAAGCACTATTACAAGGCAAATGTATGTTACATTTCACCTATAATTAATATTTTAGTTAACATTAATTAAGAAAACAGTTGTATCTACCAGATAGAGTAGGAGGTCACAAGGCAGGCAGGCTTTGAAAGGAGAAGTGCCCATGGCATACAGCAAGAAGCTTGAAACATTTTGCTCACATACATCATCTCGAGAATGTAACTTCCAGCATATCTAAGTATTAATGCTTTGAAGTAATTGTATCACTTCTTTAAATATATTCAATAGAATGGAAATAGCATAGTAATTTGATACTCACCATCAACCATCAACCATCAACAAATGCATGAATATTTTTTATATTTTATTTGTACATTTCAAAATCATAATTTTGGGGGTGCCTAGGTGGCTCAGTCAGTTAAGCATTCAACTCTTGATTTCAGCTCAGATCATATCTCACTGTTTGTGAGATGGAGCCCTGCGTCAGGCTCTGTGCTGAGAGTGTGGAGCCTGCTTGGGATTCTCTCTCTTTCTCTCCCTCTGGCCCTCTCCCTCTCCCTCTCTCTCTCTCAAAATAAACAAACATTTTTTTAAAAATCATATTCTCATTTTACTTCTTCCACAAAATTCTGTTCTAATATAATATCTATACTTGAAGTGTTTGGGGGCACCTCTAATATCATATTTCTTTGCAACAACAACCATATATGTACATATATATGTATACACACACACACACACACACATATTGTATATATCTTTTTTTCCTATGATCCTAAGACTCTGTGATGTTATAAAAAATTCATCTGGATTGTGTTTTATTATAATTGTCGTTAGTATGCAATTATTCAAAACAAATAAATGCAACATACTTTTTAAGCCAGAAATAGAATCAGAAATGCTTTTCTTAATGATGTGAGTGGAGGTAGAGATTAGATCAAGGGGGGTTTTAATTTATCCCTTTATTTTGTGCTTTTTTTTTTTTTTTAAAGTATCTTTGGGCAATGAATCATAGTAAGATTCTGGATGGATGAGATGAAAGGGGAAAGTAAGATGGAATGTAGAGAAGAGTTGATTGACATCTCAGTTGCAGATACTCTGGGCAAATTGTAGGGAAATTGAAATTCTGGAAGTTGATTGACTTAATATGATTCATGCCAGGGTACCTCTAAGAGAGTTTTTATGCACTCTCAGAGATAGGAATACCTCAGTTTGAACCGTTGGCATAGCATACAATCTTGGAAAGCATTCTGGAGACTTTTTGTCGGGAATGGTTGACAGCAATGGAAGATTATGTTAAATACAAAAAGACTGAGAAAGAAGAGTGGTGCTGAAGAGGAGGCAGCTCTACCAACAAAGAACTCAACCATCATCATGACTTTATCACATTTGACCCTAATTGCCATGACTTCCCTGCATGTTTATCTGTTTTGTACTCTTAAACAGGAAACAAATGAGTTCCTTGTAGTCCTTGAGAAGAGATTAAATGGAATAAGCCCAAGTGTGAAAGGGGAAAGCACAAAATAAGGGAAAATTCTCGTCTTAGGGAAGTACTCTGGGAAACCTTGTTTAGAGCATCATTTATTAGATTTCATGTTTGCTATGCTAGCCTTATTTTTTCTCCAGCTAAAGAAATACCAGAGGGCTTCAAGTGAATCATCATTTATCTTAAGTCTTGTCACAACTAGACTTAATTATCTTTCTGTCAATTATTTTAAAACCACTTTGCCCTCCAGCCTTCTATATAAGTTGTGTTGGCATGGTTACCCAACACATTATTCCAAGTGTATTGATTCTTTAACTCTTCAAAGCAATAAATTCCTTTTCTAATACCAGTCCAATCAAGGTTCAAAATTATAGACCATGATATCAGTTTCTGAGTATAGAAATTCATTAGCCTGATGAGCTTTTTGAAACTAATGGCTAATTTCTCTAAATGGCTATTAAAGATTCAACAGAAAATATTAAAGAGGGAACATACAGAAAGCATCAAGTCTTATAGACAACTGAATTAATAATGGACCAAAGGATGTCATTTACAAACATATCCACTGTTAAGACCAGCATCCCCTAAAAGCCTTGGGCTCGATTCTAAAGCAGATATTCCTTCAAGCAAGGAGGGCTGCATTTGTACATGCCTCGTTCTCTCCATCACTAAATTTGCACCTTCCCCCTGCTCCCTGCAACCCGTCAGGACTTTCTCTTTTTAGGAAGAAAACAGAAGCAAATTTTTTGAAAAGGATATGGAAGGTTGGGAGATATAATTATTGCCAGGATCAGGTATAAAATTAAGTAAAATATAAAGAAAAGAAATGGTCCTATTCAAAAAGCATCGCACAGGAAAAGAACTGGGATGGAAACAAAGGTCCTAACTCAACATCTGTGTCATTGCAGTCCAGCCTCATAGTTTCTATGCATCTCAGTTATTTTATGCAGAGCAATCATTCTCATTTGGGAGTGGTTTTACCCCACAGGGGATGCTGAAACTGTATGGAGACATTCTTGGCTGTCACAACTTTGAAGAGAAAGTTAGTACCGGTATCTAGAGGGTAGAGACTAAGGATGCTGCTAAACATTCTACAATCAACAGAACAGTCCCTACAACAAATTATCTAGACCAACATTTCTATTGTACCAAGACTGAGAAATCCTGATATGGAGTTTGGAGGGGTTCAACAAGCCTTACTTGTATTGAGGATTTATTAGAAGGTCAAAGAGAAAAGAATGTGAATATTTTAGAAATCCATAAAACTATATAACTGATGGTGTTATTATTTTCATCATATTACTTATTCTCATTTCCCCTTAGAATTCCTTCCCCTTGACAAAGAGCCCACAGCTTTCATATTTCACCCTTCACAGGATGTCTCAGTCTCTTGCACCCTGCTCGTTACTCAGGTCCTTCTCTTTAGAGCCTGGCCCTCCTTTCCTAATTTCTGTGCTTCATCAAAATATACTTATCAAATGTTCTAGTGTCTCTGGATATTTTTAGATGATTACATTTTGAATTTATGGCTCAAAATATAATTGTTATTAATAGTTTAATATGAATCCAAACAGAATACAATTTTTTAGACATGAAGAGAGTCTAGATTTCATTTTTTTCCAGTGATTTTCTAAATGTGGGTGGTAGAAATCTAGGGTTCTGAGGAAACATCACAATGGAAACAGTGAGGGGGCAAGAGAAAAAGTAGAATAGGCTTCTTTCTAAGTTCTCTGCCCTCTTTCTCATTAAAATGACTCAACTTTTGCTTATTTGACATATCATGGCCTTTTGCAAGCTTTCATTTGACAAAAGAGTTCCACTAATAAGTAAATATCCCAGAAAGCCACTAATATCATCTGTTTCCTTTTTATAAAGAAGCAACCTGAGACTCCAAGGGTCTTGGAGACAGATAATAAGAGATGAGAAATAAACCACTGAACCAGGTTTTCTGACTCCCAGTTCAATGACCTTTCCAACATCTTCACAACATCTGCCATGTTGGCTCATAGATAATGATTGCACTTGAACATGAAGCTTTAATGGCTAATGCAAAAGAATAAGTCATGTGAGATTTGGGGGGTGAGAAGTGAGAGAGGCATTTTTGGATAGACTTTTAAAACCTTCAAATAATACACAGCATCTACTGACTCTGCCCATAGTCCTGGATTAGGAAGCCAAGCTACCTTAATAAAGAATAAGTAAACTCCCTGTCTCTCTCTTTTTCTTCCCCAATCATTCCTTTTTTGTGACAAAGGAATGAATGGACATAGTAAGGCCTCACATGTTTGCATCATGTGTTCCCAAACCAACCCAGTCATAAAAATCACCAGGGGAAGCTTGTTGTAGAACTACCAGGATCTGTGCCTCATGAGTAGAGTCAGAATCTCCAGAGTCATGACCTGGAAATCTGTATTTTGGCTTACCAATCACCAGTACCACACACCATCAGTTAGTTAAAAATGGAAGTTTATAAATTGGGAGCAGTAAATAACTGATTTGGCCAGTATTTTATTGATATTGTCATTGAAGCCGCTAGTTGTTCTAGTATCCCATAGCCATATTATGCATTGACTGAACTATATAAAGGACAGATCTCACCCTGCAAAAATGTCCATAAAGCTGCCAGTGTGTCCTTCTCCACATCTGGCCCAGTCCCAGATGGAGACTCAGGGCCATTCAGACAAGTGCGTATGTCACCCCTCCTTTTGGCATGCCTCCTATGGAATTTAAAACCTATAACCACAAATGTTGAGCATCCATATGGCACTTTATATCTGCATAGTGTTTAATATTCATTTTTATTGGTCATTTCTGAAAACAACTCTCCAAGGTACATTCATGTCATCACCTTAGATGACAGATGAAGAAACAGAACCATGTGGAAAGTCTGGGTCACAAAGCAGAGATAAGACCGATTCTGTCTCCAGGCTTCTGGTACTTCCACCTAATCTACTCTGCACTGCTTGGTTGGGGTAGCCTCTATCTGACTGTCTGGATCCTTTTCTCCTTTGTGTGAGGATGCTGACCTACATCAATGGACTTCTTTACCTCTGTCTTACATTTGAACTTGATATTGCAGAACAATAGAGAGAAGTCCAAGAGATGGAGGAGATGATGACTGAAGCATTTATTTTCCCAGTTCTCTTTCTAAGGGTCACATAAGAATAGCTGCAACCCTGGACCAAAAGTCACCACTCCTTTCAAGGTCATGACTTACCCCTTGGGATTGTGGTAACAGCTTTCTCCCGTTGCCCCTTCAGGTTTAAAAGTGGTAACACCTCCTTCTTACCCATTACTAGTCCCTGGGTGCTGCATTACTTTTTTAACTTTCCTCAACTCTGCCTGTACATTTGTAAATAGTTCCTTGTTAAATATTCCAGGGTATGCCACCTATTTCCTTCTGGGGCCCTACTGCCTCAATAAATGTCCACCTAAGGCTGCCATATATTTGATTTAAGGAAATCTGATATATGAAAATTTATCCTTATCAAATCATAAACCTTTTAAGGCAAAATGAATGCATCCTTTTTAGAATTTCATGAAAGTTATGCTGCTCCAACCAAGGATCCTATGAACAAGTATTCATGTACGTGCGTGCGTGCATACACACATACACACACACACACACACACACACACAGACACACAAAGACATATGCACTTTTGCTTAACAATGAAGAGTTTCACAGGCATCCTGAAGCCAATCTGGAGATGTTCATGGACACAAGCTTTAGAGATGGTCTTGCATTTGACATCCTCATTTTATTCATGAGGAATCAGAGGCACCTGTCCCAAGTGAAATGAGTAGTTACTAGCAGAAATTGGACTAAAAATCAGACCTGCCCCTGAATTTCCAGTCTAAAATTTTTCTGCTACAATGAACATAAATGTCAAATTGAGACTCGTGATTTAAAAAAAAAAATTACTGAGAGACTTATTTGAGTACCATACTCCTCAGGTATATTTACATTTTAAAAACTGACTCTTGGTTGAAGAAGCTAATTAATTCATAAAAGAAGGGACACTCGTAGGTACTCACTTTCACAAGAAATAGATCAGGACTTGGAAGTAAGAATGTAAAAATACAGAAAGTTGGCGTTTTAATTTCTGGGTTATTTGGCGATCAGCAAAAACTCAACTGTGATTTTTGGTTTTTTGATAAGTTCGAGGACTGCCCAAGAGCAAAGCTCGTTTATTTGCCCAAAGATGTGTGGGCAAGGCTGCCCTTTTCTGAGAGCAGAGACAGAGGAAGAGCAGCAGTGAACTCCTGCCTCTGAAATCTCGTAGCAGCTTTATGGTGATTTGTAAAAGAGAGGGCCTGGGTAGGAGAAGATCACCCTCTCCCGTTACACTTCCTGTCACCTGGCCACCATCTGCAGCTCTGCATAACCCAGGGGGCCCGGGCCATGGAGAACACTGGCACAGGGGAGTCGGTACATGGAACGACTTTCCCAAAACGGCAGTTACAAGCCTTGTCACCAAACAAGGGCGGCTGCTATTAAGAACTGGCTGATTACCTGAGCCTAGTATAAATAGGGTGGGGGGGGTGGAGAATTTTCTTATCCATAATTTCAGAATTCAAACATCTCAGAAAAACAGTTATTATCATTTTCCTTTTTTGCGAGTTTGATGTAAACTCATTTGGAGGCAAAATCTGACCTGAATTGACTTGAGGCTTTTTATATACCATTTAGATACTATGTTTATCCCACTCAGCATAAATGAGCATAATTTTCACTATAAATATTACTTTGATCACTGGGTAATGTCTACTAGTGACGTTATAATATATATGGCTATTATATTGTATTAACTTTTAAAAAAATAGACTTTATTTTTTAGAGCAGTTTTAGGTTCATGGCAATATTGAGTAGGAGGTAGAGATTTTCCATACATTCCCTATCTCCACACACATATCGTCTCTCCTATTATCAACACCCAGCACCAGAGTGGCACAATCGATGAACTTGCTTTGACACATCATCGTTGCCCAAAGGCTGTAGTTTTATGAGGGTTCGCTCTTGGTGTCGTACATTCTATTCATTTGGACAAATATATAATGACAGGTATCCACCATGAAATTATCATTCAGAGTAGTTTCACTGCCCTAAATATCCTCTGTGTTCCACATGTTCATTGAATTATCTCTTTTTAAAAAAATGAATTCTGAAAACCTTCAGGCTCTAAGGTTTCAGATAAGGTATAGTAGACCTGTGTTTTCTATGGAATACAGGGCTAGGAGTCTCTGGAATGGAAAGGGAAAAGAAAGACTTGCTGGTTAGTTAAATTTGGAAACAAAAGGTCAGCCTTAGGAGCCTTAGAAAGCCCCTTATATCTCAACTATCCATTCTTTTATATACATATAAAAAAAAGAAAGAGAAACAGAGTGCGAGTGTGGGAGGGGCAAAGAGAGAGAGGGAGACACAAAATCTGAAGAAGGCTCCAGGCTCTGAGCTGTAAGCGCAGAGTCGGACTCAGGGCTCAAACTCACGAACTGCGAGATCATGACCTGAGCCGAAGTGGAATGCTTAACGGACTGAGCCACTCAGGCGCCCCTCACCTATTCATTCTTAATATCTGAAATTCAACAAACTAAACTCATGCTTAATTTCTTTTAATTTTGCCTAGCTATTAAACAGACTCTAGATGCCATAGAAAAGAAACTTTGAAAGCCCATAGGTCACTGACCTTAATATAAGTTTCAAAAAGGAGAGGAGTTCAGAGGTAAATCCACTGCTGAAAGGGAAGCCAGCTCATCCTACCAGCTGAGGACCAGTGGATCTGTCCTGGACAATCAAAACAATGCCCACTTAACCTTGTTCTGATCAGAATTTTACACGTTAAAACATTTATTTATTTATTTATTTATTTATTTATTTATTTATTTATTTATTGTATAATTATATATATAATTACAGTATAATTATAATTGTCATAGCTAAACACAATTGTTAATAACTATAAATAAATTATGCATAATATGTAAAATAATCAATATTACTATTATATTTAAAGAATAATACATATTCACAGGAGAACCCTTGAGTTGGAAACAGTATCCCCATCTCCCATGAGCTGAGGATAATGAGCCATTAGCTGAAGGAAGTCAGGTAACTCATTAAACTGACAGAAGGACAGGTAAGTCACCTTTGATTGTTACATAAATTCAAACATAAACCTCCTAGATAACACTTATGCATTCCTGGATAACACTTTCTAAGGCCCTCTGAAAATGAAAATCTACCAATAATAAAAATAAAAAAGAAAAGGAAAGGAAGTAAGAATTCACAGTACGTTTCATCCCCTTTTCTTGTCTGGAACATTTGGTGGAAAGAACTAGAGAAATCTGCTGTGAAGAAAGGATGCCCAAACTGGAAATTTGGGGGTTTCTTCCTGTTTGTCTTTCCTAAGGCACTCATACCCCACTGGGTGATTCCCAAAAGCAGAAACACAAAGACCAAGAGTTCTTTCATTCTCCTTCCCATCATCCTCTACTCCATTACCTTCTTTCTCCTGTCCACTAGAGAGTCACATTCGCAAACAGCCTCACCCCTGCAGGCACCACCTCTGAATTTCCTTATTTCCAGACAAAACTCTTGAACACTTAGTCATCTTTCTGACTACTGAGATTCCTACTAACAGAGAGTGACGTTCGTTCATTCTCAGGGACCATCTGCATTTTCGAGAAAAGCTTGGTAATCAGACTATATGTCTCAATTAGAGAGAGTATGGAAGACATTTTTAAGCAAGAGGATTTTCAGACATTTAGTCATTTTGAGCTTCTCCCTACTCTTCAACTTTTCTCAGAGAGGGTTTGTCCCCAGTAACAAATACAAAAATAGAGTCACAGACAAAGAGAACTCAGTTTCTTCCTTATCATAGTTTTACTAAAAATTTGTGTGAATAGAGATCCATGAAAGAAGGTATTTCATGGGGAAAGGTGGTTGGTATTGATCCAGTCCTTTAAATTAATAAATCCATGGGAGAATTTCATAAATGAGACTATATTTCTTACTAGCAAAATTTCCTTTCATGTTAATTATGCACCATGATTTGCTCTTTTCATTTTAAGACAACCCTTCTTCGAAGTTCAAATACTTTCTTTTCTTTTTTAAAATTTTATTTAAATTCTAGTTCATTAACATACAATGCAATACTGATTTCAAGAGTAGAATACAGTGACTCATTTACATACAACACCCAGTGCTCATCACAATAAGTGCCCTCTTTAATACCCATCACCCATCCAGCCCATCTCCCACCCTCCCCCCATCCCCATCAGCTCTCAGTTTGCTCTCTATCATTGAGTCTTTTGTAGTTTGTTACTTTAACTGAAACAATCAGAGCAGAGTGATAGATTCACAAAGATTAGGGCTGCAAGAGAAAGAATCTAAAGCAGGGATTTTTCAAACTTGACACTATGGCATTTGGAGATGGATAATTCTGTGCTGTGGGGAGCTGTCTTCTCTATGGTAGGATGTTTAGCAGCATCCCTAGCCTTTACTCAAGAAATCCCAGTATTAATGTCAACAAGCCTTCTTGATCAATTATAGACCCCAACAATTATTTCTTATTGAACTTTCTTGAGGCTTTGACAATGACTGGAACATTCCAACTTCCAGTCTGATAGCAATGGAATTCCTAGAAGACCACACAACATACATCCTCTTTCCAGTCTCTGATCTTAAGCTGAACACATTCCAACCCCGCCCCCAACCCATGATCATGTGCTCCCTGCCTGCTCTCTTCCTTAACCCCTCCCTATACAAGTCTAGGTGTTCATCTTGCAGGCAGAGAAGGCAGTTAAGGCTTGAGTCTACCACCTCTCCTGGCTTCCAACAACTGAAAAAAATGTCTCCCTTTCACTTTTCCAAACCCTGATCTCTTGGCTTCTCTTGCAATGAGTTTATCCAAGTTTGTTTGGCAACAGTGTTGGTCAACCCAGCCAGAGCTGTGCTCTGGATTTGTCTAGTCCCCTCAGGATTCCCCAGAATGGAATAGTTGGCCACAAAAGTGCCAGTGTTCACCTGTTAGTTTCCTGAGTTAGCACGTCAGGAAGATGACAGATCATCTAGTAACATTACCACCACTCGCACCTGAAGTGTCTGCAGACATTGCCAACAGTCCCCTGAGAGCAAAACTGCTCCAAGTTGACACCAACTGATACAGACCAGCCTCCTCATCTGAAGATAAGGGATCTAAAATCCAGAAAGAGAAGGGGACGTCACCATATTTACACCTGTAGTGAGAAGCAGAGTCAGGAGTATATCATAGTTTATTCCAGTTCTCAGCCAAGTATTCATTCAAGTCCTTACTTCATTCCTTATGTCCTTGAGAATGATTCTATATTCTCCAATATATTCTCTCTGGATTAAGCACATTTTATATTTATATCATAAGAATTGAGAATTTAAAAAATGCTTTTGATTTCTAAATTTTAAAGGAACATAAATATCGTCTTATATTTGCTACATAAGGGTGCTAGTTAGGGTTCAACAGAAACAATAGACTATATAAATGTATATACACACACACACTCATGTGATCATGGAGCTTTTCCAGTCCCACACTCTGTTGTCTACAAAGTAGAGACCAGGAAAGCCGGTGGTATATTAAGAAGACCTGAGATCAGAGAGAGCCCGTGGTACAGATTCCAGTCTGAATTTGAAGGCTTGAGAACTAGCAGAAACGGCAAGAGAAAATCAATGGCTTAGCCAATCCTTCCTCCATATTTTTGTTCTATGCACACTCTCAGGGGATTAGGTGATGTCCACCCACACTGGGGGGGGCAATTTGCTTTTTTCAGTTCACTAATTCAAATGCTAATTTCACCTGGAAAGAATTACACACACACACAGAAATTAGTTAGCCAATCATCTGGCACCCTGTGTCCCAGTCAGGTTGATATATAAATTAACAATCACCGGAAGTAAATCTAATAAGCAACAATGGGAAGAGAATAGGGCAGATACATTCAGCCACTTGTAACTCATCTCATTTCTAGATCCTCATGTCACCTAATATGTAGGTACTGTTCTATAAGAGCTTTGCTTTTCTCCTGAGCATTTCAAATCCCCACACCCAAATCGAAGCATTAATCCCTAAGACATTTTCCTGAAAGAGTAACAAGTCATCATTTCCCTATGAAACTCCTCAACACCAAAATGAATATACCAAAGAAGCTGCTATCAAGTCCAGAATACACCTTATAGAAGCTCCTTTGCAGGTTGTTGTTTTTTTATCTTCAGGGACAAACCCAGCATGTACACAGGTTGTTCCATTTTTACCATCCAATGTTTTGCAGTGTTACCTGATGGGTAGTAGTGAAACAGACAGTACTACTTCTCTGATTCATGTGTCATAATCCTGAAGTGCTCTTTACATTTCATGAAGACCAAATTTCTTCATTTGATAGTATCAAGATACTGGCTCAAAAAAATGCCCATCAGCTATGCCTTATTGCCTGTAACCAAAGGGACAAGCTTCACCATTATGAACACAAAACTGGGGTGAAAGACAATGAGGAGTGAGTAGTAGCTTCTTTTAGGCAGCACTGAATGTGCACTACAGGACAAAGACTACCTGTAAACCAATCCAGATGATCAGGCCCTAACGTTTTCTGAATTCCTTGGCATGTAAAGAGGGGCTAAACAGATTAGTGACAATCATAAAACAGCACACTGCTCTTCCAAGAGCTGCCAATCTAGTGGGAGAAATCAAGCCAAAATCCTTGGAAAGCAAGTAACTCATTCATCAGGGATCCAACAAAAACTGATGATCCTACCTCCCTCGGAATGATGAACATGAAAGTGAGGCAAGTCATGTAGGATTAATAAGAAAAATTCCTGCAGGAAAAAAATTCAGAACCAGCTTATTTAAGATATTAGAGAATAGTCTCATATTTTAATTCTTTTTGAAATAATTCCATTTGAAAGCTGCATATAAATGAAATTGAAACCACACCAGAATGGTATATTGTCTGCTTTTACATTTTTGAAGAAGAATGTTTCTTCTCTACTAAATTGAGCAATTCTTCTTTGTCGTTGTAGTTTATATTTCCCACAGTATTCTTCTTTATCTCATAATATAGTGTGAATCCTATAGCACTGAAAAGAAATAGATTTCCTGGAAGTATCCACTTATTTACTCTAAGTAGGTGGCAATCAAAAAGCACCCAAGGATAAGTCCCTGTGAATTGCTGAGTCCTGACGGGGTTCTTACTTGAAGTCATAAGTCAAAACCTCATATAAGGAAAAAAAAAGGATTAAATTGCTTTTTGTAAGTGTCTCAGATTTTCTTCTGAACGATGAACAAATGAGTGGAGTTTCTGCTCTCCCCTATCCCTTCCCCACCAGCTAAATGAAACCAGCTATCACATAGATGAGTGAAGTGTGGGCACCATCTGAAATGCGTTAGACATAATTTTCTACAGAATGAAAAGGGCTAAGAAAACATGTTTCATTCATTGTGTAAAATTTATAGTGTCTTCCATTCTGTTGAAGTCCCATAAATTTTTTTGAAAACTTGCAATATATTTATAAGAGCAATCTTATGCTCCATCAGCTGAATCAAGATGTATCATTTTTTTTATACACACCGAAGACTCTTGAAGCCTCAGACCCAAGACATATTAAGTGGCCAGATGAGACTGGGAAGAGATAGGAACAAGTTACAGATGGCCTAAGTTAATGTTGTCAACGAAGAATCAAGCTTTTGAGAGCTAGAGTGACAGCTTGGATATGCTCCTTTGAGACGATCTCTTTGCTGTTGTTTTTAGGAATTCCATTTTCAAGTCTATTATGGCAACCACTCAAAAGTATTTCTTAAAGAGAGCATATATCGCTTCCTGTCAATCTAACATTCAGTGGGCCAATGTTTGATGAGCACGATATTAGGATATAATCCTCCAATTACACTATCTGAATTGTTCAAAATTATGCTTTTCCTCCCCTCCCAGCTGGTCTCAATAAAGGTAAATATACTGAAAAGGGCACATTCACAGCGTTATTGCCACTAGGATCAGGTCCGCTTGAGAGTCACATTTAAGAGTCTTGATTACCATTCAAGAAGAACCTTCCTCAATTGTTCCTGTTACTTAAAATAGGACTTTTGAGGAGGGGAGAGGCCAAGAACAGAAATATAAATACTAATGGAAAACAAACACATAATAACATTATTCCTTTATTAGAGGAATAATAAAGAATTGAAAAAGAACATTTTTACAATCTAGTACTAAGGGAGAATGTAGGCATGAGAATAAGTCCTATTAAAGACATCATTTTAAGCACTGCTTGCTTTTCCTTCACCTCTCATATAAATATAATATTCTCCTGTTATTTTTATTTGAATAGATGACAGTAAACCTCATCTCTAAAGAATTACCTTTCCATTGTATTTTGTAAACAATCACAAATTTGGTTGTAACTGAGATTTTTTTGATCCCACAGTAGCTAGACTTAGGAAAATGCCTTTCTGCTTCTTGAATTGTCCATTGTATTGTGGGTTGTTGGAAACTGTGACAGTATGTCTGTACATGGAATAAAAGCTAACAACCACATGATATATTGATTTGACATCACAATTCTGAATCCTGGGATGTAGAATTCAATAAATTATTAACCTTTTTTTTGCCTTATCTGCAAAAAAGAAGTCTCTAAAGCCTACAGATTAAATGTAAATGTATAAAAATGCAATTTATGAAATTTCTTGAGTGAGGTATTATATGAATATAAAATTGAAAACAAGATATTTTGATCTGAGGATGAGAAATAAAATACATTAAAGATATATAGAAATATTTCTCAAATCTGAGTATATAGATGCCTCTTCTAAAGGGAAAATATAGTAGACTTCTATCATTAGTATAAATTAAATATACACAAACATAAAGCTGAACTTATATTTTAATTCTTATGCAACTATAAACACAAATTTATAAATTAAGAACAGAGCTACACAAGCAATAAAAATCAAATAAATAACAATTTAATATTATATACAATGCATTGCTGCATCTACATTACCATCTACAATGTGAATATTGTATTGCACAGGAAATTGTACAGAATAATTTGTCCTTGATCTGTCTGTTCTATGTTGCATCATTTGATGACTCATTTTTAAAAATGGTATTTCCCATTCAATTTATTGCAAAACCTTTTTCATATGGAATTCATTTAGTGAACCATTAAATATTATTAGACCTACCTCTTTAATTTTATCTTACTAGCAGGTGATAATAAATTAATCCATTAAAAGTTTCATCATGATCATAAATACAAATGAAAATACAGACACTTTGGCTCTGCTCTCCTTTAAGATAGTTTTCCATGTGATTGTGTATATGCTTGTATTAAGAGTCTGATTATTGACCTAAGCATTCAAAACTTAAATATTCTCATGGACAACTTGGGATTTTTAAGAATAAGCTAAGGAAAGTGTTTATATGTGTGTGTAATTACTTCACTTATGGTTCCTCCAAAGTATTCTTGTTTTTTTCTTATTCAGATCATGGTCTGTCTTTTCTAGCAGCTATATTTCACTATTGTGGATACTATGCAAGCAGCTTTTTCTTTCTTTTTCTCTTTCTTTTCTGGTCATTAGATCTCAGGTTGACATATAAAAGTTTTCTGAGTGGTAGTGGTCCTACAAATAGGGGAAAATAAACTCTAGCTTTCTTCTAGAGGGCTGGTAGCATAGAAACAAATAGCCAGCCACCTCCTTGCTAAACTACCTAAAAGAATTTTCTCCAATTTCGGGTAATTAATTTTTGTCTCAGTTTCCAAGAGAAAAAGAATTTGGCCTGTCCATTTTGCTTCTCTGGACACTTGGGATCCAGAAAGATCAGGTATTTATCCATCGTCAATCTTCTCTCAGAAACCCTCAGTTATATGTGGATAAAGCTCTAGAATCCAACCACCATTTGTCCTAGGGTTTCTGAAAGAAGGGTGCACATACTCATCCAGCCTTAGGATAAGAAAGCTGTGATCCAGTGCTTCTGTTGGGGACTTATCTCAACAAGCTAAGGTCCCACTTATACCCAGTTATCTATAGGCCCCAGGAGATATTTGCCTCTGAAGGAGCAATGGATCAGAATTAGATGAGAACAGAAGGGAGAAGAATCTTTGAATCCCTCTTTCCCTTAACCACTTTCTGAGATCTCACAAATTAAACATGGGATAACGTATATACTCATCACAAGCTCTAACAGGCAACTTGATCACCTACTGTTTTCGTAATACAATACATAATACAAATCAAAATAATCACTCTTCCAGTTAAATCAAGTTTTAGTTGATAGTCAACAGAACAAACAGAACAAAATTGTTTATTCTTTTTCTAACTTATTCCCTATTAATTTAACACTCTTTATAACTCAAAGAAAAATGACAAAAGCATTACTCCAATATTTACTCCAATGCTTTTCTCTATATCTTATTCTAATTATTTCTCCAAGTAATGTCATTGAAATCTGAAAATCTTTTCTCTTTTTTTTGGTCTGTTGATTCTATAGCTTAATTTTATTTTTCCCTTAACTGCCTTATAAAAATATTATGCTTGTTGTAACATACATCTTGGAATTTGAGATCTACTTTTGTTTCAAAGTTGTAACCAGTAATCAATTATTAATGTATTAATATGTTAATATTAATATATAATTGAAAGTATTAATGAGGATGATCTATTATTCATGAGAGTGATCTGAGTGCTTGCTCTGTAGATACTCTAATCTTTAAAAAAAATAGACTTGTAAATAAATTGTACAAATGATAGAAAGTAATATTTCCCCTGGTTCTTATAAAATAATATTTAAACTCACCATTTCAGTTGCAAATAATATATTCTGTGAACCTGACATTAATTAACCAATAATTTTTAGCTCTGATGACCCACCTGAACTAAACTAGGAATAGAGTATTTTTATCAGATTAATATAATCAAAATACTGACCTAAAATAAAAAAAATAATATGAGAAGACATTATTTTTTTCAAAATCTGGAAGTCAAGTGAATGATCACAATTAACTTGAAACTGAAACTTAGCAGTGTTTGATGAGGTATACAACTTTGACAAGAATTGCCTGGTTTTATATTACTCAGCTTTTAATCTACTATTCAGGGTATTTATCATCACTACTGTCACTAAGCATTTGCCACATCTCGAATATTGTATAATGTGATAGAGCACGAAAGAAGTATGGGACTGTGTATTAGGGTATGCTAAACTGACAAAGATATATCAACCCCCCAGTGTGAGGATTCAAATACTATGAACACTTAATTTCTCTTCACATACATTTTAGAACATCTCAGGTTGGCAAGGAGCTATGCTCCATGCAGTCCCTCAGGGAACCAGGCTAGTAGTGGCTCCACCACGCTTAACACTAGTTACTACCATTTTGGCACAGAGAAAGGGGGAAAGATCATGGTGAAGCACTCATGAAAATTATTATGCTTAACCCTAGAAGAGGCAAATTAAACTTCCACTCCATTAGAAGAACTTTTGTTTTGGGGCACCTGGGTGGCTCTGTTGGTTAAGCAGCCGACTTCGGCTCAGGTCATGATCTCATGGTTTGTGAATTCGAGCCCCGCGTCAGGCTCTGTGCTGACAGCTCAGAGCCTGGAGCCTGCTTCAGATTCTGTATCTCCCTCTCTCTCTCTGCACTTCCCCTGCTCACACTCTGTCTCTATGTCTCTCAAAAATAAATAAACATTTAAAAAAAAAAAAGAACTTTTGTTTCAAAGTCACACTTAACTGCAAGGGCAGATGAAAATTTAGTCTCAGTAACTAGGAAGAAAGAAAAAATGGATTTTGGTGGTTCAGAGACTAAGAGACTCTGCCACAGAATGTTAAGTCATGGCCAAAGAGAATTTACAATCCAGGGGAGACAAGAATACAGCAACACAAAGGAACATATGTTGAGTAATAATTTAACATTAGAGATAATAAATACTATAGGCATCCAAAGGAAGGAAAATCATCAAAGTTAAAGCTTCATAGAAAAAAATGTATGTAATCTAAGAGGTTAGATAGGTTTTCAACAGAGTCAAGGGAGCCATTACATATTCATGGGAACTGATTAGTGTTTATATGCATACTGGGGAGGCATAGAAAGAAAGTAGAACACTGAAGACAAATGGTCCTAAGTTATATGTCAACTCTATATCACTGTGTGACCTTGGGAAGGTCATTTAACCACTGATTCTAGCAAGTTTGGGTAAAACTACATTATCTACTTTAATTTTTATATCAACCTATATGTAGCTTGTATCTACGGGATTTAAAAAAAAAACGAATTTTCTTTAATCAGAAGGAGAAGGATTAGATAATCTGTTTTTTAATAAGAATTCCAGGAGACACTTCTAACTTGTCAGTTTGGAAAACATTGAGAGTATGTGATGCTCAATCATTCTCGCTGTTTTCAGAAAGAACGCTTATAGAACAATCAGAATAGAAATGTTGAAGTCAGACAAATTGAGTTTGAATCTCAATTCTACCACTTGTTAGCTGATTAGCTTTTGAGTCTATTAAATAGTGGTCCACATGCTTTGGTTTCATTTTGCTCTGGCCGTTTCTAGTTATCATTCTCCAGTATTTTCCCCTTAACCTATAAAAGTTGTAGTTTCTCAGAAATCGGTTATGGACGTTTCTACTTCTCTCTTATATATATGGCCCCAAATGAACTCATTCTCTCATGCATTGTAAAATACTAATTCTGTGCATTTTCTTCCTAAATATATCTTCGGTTCAGCCTTCTGAGATCTGAAATGCAAATTCATAGAAAACCATCCATTACTACTTCTCCGCTGAAAGAGTTCAGAGATGTGTCTAATAGTGATGTGGTTTTGAAATAGGATCCTTGATTTCCACCCCGTCCACCCCTATTACATGCATAAACACACACACATGCGCACACACACGTTCCCCCGTCAGGCTTCCTCATGTGAGCACATGGCATCATTGGCATCTGACTAATTACTTAAGCCAAAATCCTTCGGGTTGCTTTTCTGATTCTCTCACTTCACCCTTACACATATAATCAATCCATCACCAAAATAGATCTTAAACCTGCCTGGTTTTCTCCATCTTTATAGCCATCACCCTAGACCTAGCCACCATCAACCCATCTTTTCTGATCTAGTAAAGTAACCTCTTGACTGGTTTCCTTCCTTTATTATTATCCATCTTGAATCCATTCCCCACAGCTGCCAAAGTGAATTTTACATACGTGAAAGGAATCATGTCACTCCCTTCCTTAAAACTCTTCAGTATCTTTCCACTGTCCTGGCAAAATGATTCAAACTCTATAGTCCACAGAAACCTGAAATAATCTGACTTCTTCCTTCTTCAATTTCACATTGTGCCATTCTCTCCTACATTTTATCTACTGTGGTTTTCTTTCCATTCTCTTAGAAACCAAGATCGCTCCTGCGTAAGGGCTTTTTGAGCTTTTCACTCGGCTGGATCCTTCATTTCCTTAAAATCATAGTTCAGATATTACCTCTTCAGAAAATCTCTTCCAACCTCCAATCTGAAGTAGACAACCACACATTAGAGTTGTGTGCTCTGCTTTTCACCCACAGCATTGTCACTATTTGTAATTATATATCCATAAGTTTATTTCCTTGTTTATTTTCTGTCTACACACTTTGTTTGTTATAATTTATTTTGTCAACATATATACCCAGTGCTTGCAATTGCCTAGCATGGTATAGGTGCTCCAAATGTACATATGTGATGTACGAATGAATTCAGTTAGCAGTAGATGTGACTTTCTTGCCACACCACCCACAGTGTAGTAGAGTGATAAAATGGAAAGAATCAAAACCTGGATTCTAAACCTGGTTTCACCACTTTCAAGCCAAACTACTAGTTCGAAATAATAGTGTATTGACATAAAAAAAAATTGAGGTATTGTAAAACCGACAGATCAGGAGATGATAGCCATGAAAAAGATTGCTTATACTCATAGTTCCCGAGGGGAGAGGCAAGACATGCCATGGGGAGCCCCACTGCACCAAGGCTTGGAAGAGGTACAAGGAGAGGGAAAAGCTGTGGGCAGGACCCTCCCTTTATTGTGGTTTCTGCAGGAAGAATGGGGAGGCAGGGTAAGCAGGTTTAAGACTGGATAGTTTAACAGTTTCAACAGGCCTTAAAGCATAGGGGCTGTTTCTAGTTGTCTGGTACCTGGCCCTGGGGTCTTTAGGGATGGTGGATAGTAGCATTGAGTGTGAGAGCCTGATAAAGGTGGTGCTTGGGGTGTGGGATCTGGGTGGGCTGGATTGCATTTGAAGGGGACATTCTCAGTGAGTTATTTCCTGTCTCTAAGAATTGTTAATACCTGGGACGGGCCCTCCAAGGTCAACAAGGCCCCAGATGTCAGAGCATCAGCAATACAGAAAATAAAACACATGATTAATACAGCTGCTTTGATGGCAAGCCCTTGACATCACTGAATCTCAGATTTCACTTCTGAAAAATGGGGATAATAAGCTTCTTTTCTCAGGGTGTCTGGGTGCCTGCCTCAGTCAGTTAAGCATCTGACTTTTGATTTCAGCTCAAGTCACGATCTCACAGTTCATGGGTTCGAGCCCCACGTCAGGTTTCATGCTGATGGTGCAGATCCTGATTGAGATTCTCTCTCTTCCTCTCTCTCTCTCTCTCTCTCTCTCTCTCTGCCTCTCCCTCCCTCATGAACTCTCTCTCTCTTTCTCAAAGTAAGTAAATAAACCTAAAAATTTTGGCAGATGATAGATGTGAAGACACTTTGAAAACAATAAATTCATTTATGAAGATATTTTATTCTTTTATAAAGAACAGCCCATCAAGAAAACATGAGAGTTGTATTTTTCTTGCCCTACTGTTGATGTGATTGTGGTCACATCTGTTCCACTCTCCCCCCACCACCATTCGCCTTTTGGGACTAATGATCTCCTTTTGTGAAATAGTCGAGTAGAACAATAGAAAGTAGAGAGTTTGAAGCCAAGGAGGAGAGACACTAAACAAACTTCATTAGCATCATTCTATAAACATCTGAGCTATGCAGCCATGGTCATGACTCCAGGATGTGAGAGGGGGTCCAAACCACATAGTAGCTATTTGGAAGCATTCTTTATTCACTGTGAAAATTCATTACAAGAAGTCAGTGAAAGATCAAATAAAACAAGTAGAAATAATAGTAGAGAAATTTTCTCATTATTTAAGGCAATAGGATATTTATATGAAAAAGAATTTATAGAAATTTGATGAGGTTATGAATATTTATGTAAAACTAAAGTGGACAACGGGAACTCCAAGCCATCATCCCTCTCACTTCTTCACTCTTTTCTTTATGAAGCTCATATTCCATGAGAATCACTAACTCAAATGTTTGGTCTCAGGGAAATGGGAAATTTCTCTTAGTAGGAGGAGCTTTCATCTTCTGAGCTGGTAGTGGACGGAAGAGACAGATTAGAACTTTGTGAGGAGGGGAAAGTCTGAAATAAGCATAATTTCTTATATAAGCATAATTTCCTCAAAACCCGTTCCTTTTCCCCTCCAATCCCGGGTGAGTTCAACTCTGCCCTGAACAGCTGAGCTTTGAAGACATTACACAGCACAAGATTAGAACTTCTGACCAAACAGCAACCTTACTTGAGGCCTTCATGATACCTAGAAGTCCTATTGTATTTGTCTGGTTCTGATTGACTCAGTCTCTCCTTCTAAACTCTCCACATGCCTGTTGCAAATTTTCCCCTCTTCTCAAAATTATAACCATTTTCTCTCTACTACCCATTTGGTAGATGAATTTGTAAGGAAAATAGAAACTTTCCTTGAGCCCAAGCATGCAAACTTACTTCATCTGCATCCATTCTAGTCTCTCTCCTGTTTCGGATGAGGAGAACTAGTCCTACCCAAGACCAATCTAGTTCCTTCTCAGAAACATGCACTACTACTCTTATAATCAGCCTCTCCTTCCCCTGAAGTTCCTTTTTGCTGTTATTAAATGACCTGAATTTGTCCCATTAAAACAAACAGAAAGTAAAGCAAAAATCCCTCAATCTTTCAATGTCATTTGGTAACATAGTCTCTTTTCACAACCATATTTCTCAAAACACTCATCTACACCCTACATTTTAATTTCTTATTTTCCATGCATGGTTTAGTAATTCAACCTGGTTTCATGCTTATTTATTTCCCTGTAGTGTTCTTCCACAGATCACCAATGACCTCCATGTCATTAAAGCCTGTGGATCTTACCTCACGTATAATCATCATTCACATTTGTTGAGTATACTCTTGTAAATATAATTATCTTTGGGGGGATTCCTTGATAAATACCCTGTAGATATTCTTCCTACTGCTCTGATAATCTTTGCCAAATTTTCAAGTTTGTCTTCCTCTGCCTGGCCCACGAGTTTTCAGGACTCAGCCTTGACTTCTCACATCTCCTCACCCAATGTTCTGTCCCTGAGAAAGCTCATCTATAGCTGCAACTTCAATTACTGCTCAGTTTCACATAATAATACCTTCATCCTAAGTTTATTTCCTTAACTATAGACCTGCATATTCAAATGCCATCTTGTGACTCCTCCTCAATTACTCATAGAAATGTCAAAGTAAACAAGGTCAACATCAAATTTCCTGATCTTCCTCTCTGAACATGACTCTCCTCTAGAGTTTTCCATCGCAGTAAATGGCTCACCATTCACCCAGTTGTACAAACCAAAAGCATAGGAGTCATCCCTGGTTTCCCTCACACTCTTCCTCACCAAGTCTTATGAGTTTTATCACTTATTTCTTTAATCTATCCATACCTTTCCATGTTGTTATCTTCACTCTGAAGGAAGCTACCAGTCTTTTACTTGACTCTTTTAATAGCACAATCGTGCATTTATCTATATCCACTCTGACACCTCTCCAAGTCCAAAGGTAACATATCAGCCTTATTTCCTGACTATCTCTGATCAAAACTGTTGGGTGGCTTTCCATTGTGTTCATAAGGAAGACTGGATTCCTTCGCACAGGATTCCTGTGCTCTCTCACAGTCTGGGGTTTGAATATGCCCATTTCTTTTCCCAGAGTATTTTTCCTTCCACACCTTCCTTCAATAACTCCTGCTCATCCTTCTGATATCAGCTCTTTATCACAGTGTTTATCACTTCTTTAGAGAAGCTTTTCAGAACATTTCTGACTGAGTAAAAACATTATAAGGTTTTACAGCACTGTTTCTCCTCAATATCACATATTGGGAGACTTTATTTGATGAATGTCTTTTTTCCCCACTGTAGTAGAAGTTGCATATGGGCAGCAAACATGTTTGCTTTCCTCTTTATTTTATCACTATGATTTAACATGGTGTCACATTTAGTGTACTTCCTGACATTCATGTATTCATTTAACAAATACTATCCATATTTATATTATAAATGAATATGCATAAATGTTAAGCATATTATAAATATATGTGTATATATACATATACACAAATATAAATCTATACTAATTTACAATAAATCTAGGCACCAGAGCATCTTGTCTGAAGTCCTCTAGCTAGTAAATGTCAGATAAGATTCAAACTCCACTTTCAAAGCCAGTGGTTTCCCTTATATGACACAGGCCCATAAACCAAGCATAATTTGCCCCTGTTTACTGAAGTAGTTCTTAACCTTGGCCTCAAGCAGGAATCCCTGAAGAAGCTTTTAAAAATGTTGATGCCCAAATCCCAGTCCCACAGGTTCTATTTTGATTAGTTTCAGGTCAGGCCTGTATATTTGTGGGTTTATAAAGCTAGCCAGGTGATTCTTATTTGTAGTCAGAGTAGAAAACGTTTGCTAGAATGACAAAACTAAAGTAAGTGGAGAGGGTGGCCTGAGATTATGATGACAATGAAAATACAATTTTAAAAATAGGAAATTAAGAAAAGGAGTAGAAATTGATGTTAGCGGCCTAGGACTTCCCCTGTTATTTCTTTTTAATTAGTTGTTGCTGTTACCCTCTTGAAACTGGTAACTAGCCACCCAATGTCTTCAGATCCTTTTCCTTGAAACCTATAAATGTTATCTAACAAGAAAAAGAATCTTTGCAGATGTGATTAAATTAAGGATCTCAATATGGGAAGATTCTCCTGGATTAACCAGATGGGCCGTCTATCTACTCACAAGTGTCCATAAAAGACAGAGGTAGAGGGAGACTTGACACGGACAGAAGAGGGGAAGATAATGTGAAGTGGGAGCAGAGAGTTCAGTGACGAGACCCCAAGCAGCCACCAGAGGCCAGAAGAGGTAAGGGACAGAGTCTCCACCAGAGCCTGTGGAGGGAATGAGACCCTGATGCCATGTGACACCGAGTTTAGGCATCTGGCTTTCAGAACTTGAGAGGAAAAATTTCTGTTGTTTTAACCCTTCCAGTTTGTGGAAATTTGCCATAGCAGCCATAGGAATCTAACCTGGATTATGATAATTTCACAGTCTTGTACTTTTTACTTATAATGAACTTATAAGGTCATGTATTCTAAACCAGTAAGAGAAAAATGACAATAAGGGTATTCCTCTGTCTCCACCTTCTTCTGCTGTTTTCAAACTCCAGGCTCTCCAAACATTCTTCCCAAATAGTCTTTGCAGTCCCTCGGGTTGTCTCACAAATGTCTTGAATAGGCTGCCTCCTCTCTTAGATAATGTTTTCCATTTTCCATTTTTCATGCTCCCATCACTATGGCCATGTCTCTTACCATTGGCGACCACAGTCATGGCTGATGCCTGTCTGTATGAATGAAGACTGGGCTAAAACGAGAACCTATGATCTGGTCCTGTTGGGGGGTACACTGCATTGTTGCTTTCCAACTATCTCCTTGAATACACTTAAAATTACAGTTTAAAAGGGCAGCATAAATTTGAGACAAGACAAATTAACTGGTTTCAGAAATACTATTCACACATTATGAAAATATTTGTGATTTCTCTTAGAACATAAAACCTAACACTAATTATTAAATGGCCCATTGTCTCATAATTCTAATGTCACTGTGATCAAGAGTTTGGATCTTCACTTGGAATAGAAAAATCTACATATTTGTAGCCATTATCATTTACTGGATTTTTTATTTTACAGCTCTTTATGGCCACTTGTAATCCAAAAACAAGGATTATTTAGGTTTTACCTATAATCACAAGGGAGGACCCATATAATGAAATGCCAACTATTACTGATAAGTCTTTTTCTTCTTAATTTTAAGGGCTTACTATGTTTATTTTGCTTCTGATTGTAAAAGAGATCTATTTTTTTCATTGATACATTATCAAGTAATCACTTAAAGAACTAAATTCACACACTAAATGTGCCACCTGTCAGAATCATTCAGTCTCTTTTCATTCTGAAATGATTAATCCCCTTGCTTGCGGGACACACACATGGACATCCTAGAATCAGGTCATTAATAATACCACCATTAAACATTTTTATTTTTAACTCCAGTGGTAGGTGCAAGGCATTTTCCCCCTGAAGTTTAAACCTCAAATCACACTAATTCTCATTTATCAATTTATTATTCATCCTTAGACTTGATCATGTAAGTATTTATCTGATCCCATTCTCTGCCCAGGTCTGTAATATCTGGGCAATATAATTAATTCTTACATTGACATTCTAGAAGACCATAACAATATTAAAGGCATTAGACAAATACACTGCTTCCATGCACCTTAATAATTATAACACTTTGTAGACATTAAGTCTTCCAATAGTTGAGAGAAGTGCTTATTAAGAAAAAAATTTACAAACACAAAATAAATAACAAAATACAAGATCGAGCCATTATTGTCACAACAAAAGGTTATTTTCTTTTCCATCTCACATTTGCTAATAAGAGACATATTCTGAGAAAATGAGAGTGAGGTGATCAATGGGAAAGTTTATCAAAATGCTGAAAAGAGGGCAAGTTCTGGAAACACAGGCCAGCATGGGCAGGATACATTAGACAGATGAGAATCCTATCAGTGGTCCAAGAAGTTTTGAAAATCATCCCTGATGTGAGGAGAGCTAATGAGAGCAAATGAGGAAGTGTTCTGTCTTAAGGAGAATCCTGGGAAACTGAGGAGTGGACTGGAGGCAGGAAGAGCTAATTCTCATCTTTAATGTCTGGTTTGGCTGATTGAATTGTTGATTATGAGAGGTACATTTACTCTCTAAACAAAGTTAAGGTTTGTAGGAACTTTTTAAAAATTCTTTTTTTATGAGATTTTTTTTTTTTACTGTTCATTTATTTTTGCAAGAGATAGAAAGAGAGGCAGGAGAGAGGGGGAGACATAGAATTCAAAGGAAGTTCCAGGCTCTGAGCTGTCAGCACAGAGCCTGAAATAGGGTCAAACTCATGAACTGTGAGATCATGACCTGAGCCAAAGTCGGACTTGACAGACTGAGACACCCAGGTGCCCCTATTATTTCATTTATTTTGAGAGAGAGAGAGAGAGAGAGAGAGAAGAGCGAGCAGGGGAGGTGCAGAGAAAGAGAGAGAGAATCCCTAGCAGGTTCCATACAGTCAGCACGGAGCCTGACACAGGGCTCAAACCCACAAAACCATGAGATCACGACCTGAGATGAAATCAAGAGTCTGATGCTTAACTGAGCCACTCAGGCGCCCCTGTAGGAACTTTTATAAATATGTCATCGATTAGGGTCGTGAATTGTTAATACAACATTCACTAAACACTTCGGAAGGATGAACCCAGTTGCAAGTGGGATTAATGAAAAGATTAGGAACTGGAATGATCTGACTCAAGATTTCTGATATAAAAGTAAAAGACAAGTCATATCATTTCTATTTTGGATGTTCAAATGTTGAGCCCAAGGAAAAATTAATTATCTTCCCTGGAGGATGCCAGAGAATCAAAATAGACTACAGATTTGACTTCTGCCCTTTGCTATTTTAAGAAATTTCAGCTAACATCTACATATTGAGAAAATCTTTCACATTTTGTTTCATTCTACATTTCCTGATTTTTTTTAAACTAAAGAGCTAATCACTCTTAAATATGATTCTCCAGCTCTCCCTTAGCTTCAGATTAATTTATGCAGCCAATTTTCTTTCTTTGTAATTTTTTCTTAATGTTTATTTATTTTTAAGAGAGCGAGCAGGGAAAGAGCAGAGAGAGAGGGAGACACAGAATCTTAAGCAGGTTCCAGGCTCTGAGCTGTCAACACTGAGCCCGCGATGAGGGGCTCAGACTCACCAACCATGAGATCACGACCTGAGCTAAAGTCGATGCTCAACCGACTGAACCATGCAGGCACCCCAGTGCAGTCAATTTCCTAATTGACATCTCTACCTAAATGTTTTGCAGGAAACTCTACCTCAGTATAATCAAGCTGGAACGGTGCCCCAAATAGATGCATATGTCCTCTCTCCCTCTCTCTCTCTCTCTCTCTCTCTCTCTCTCTCTCTCTCACACACACACACACACACACACACACACACACACACACACTGAGAAACCTTCTTTACATCTCCTGTATCAATAGGTTTACCAATAGGACATCCATCCAGTCACTCAAGCCAGAAATCTGAGTCACCTTCACCTCTGGCTTCCTTTCCCACACTCTCCAACATCCAATTTCGCACTAGACTTCCTAGTTTTTCCCTTGAAATCATGGCCAGAAAATGCATGAAAACCATCCTACTACATACACTCCCCTGCTAAGCCCATGCAGACACAATTAAATAATCACAGTACCCATTCCTGCCCATCCAGAATTCACGACCACATAATTCCTCAAAACAACGCCCCTCGCCGATACCCCCAGGTGACTGAAGTTGATACACGAGAGGAAACTTATTTGTCTTCCCAGTCCTTGATATTTCCATTTCTTCCTCTCTGTCATGACTTCCCCATTTCTGAATTACCATATTTCTTTTCTGAACAACTTCAATGACCTCTTTGTTGTTCTTCCTGCCCCTGGTCTCGACCCTGTGTGATGTTCTCCCAGTACTGCTGCCAGAAGGATCCTTCTAAATACAAATATGTTTGTGCCAGTTTCCTCCAAAACACACAGACACACACACACACACACAGACACACACACACACACAGACACACACGCACACAATACAAAAGAAACAAACAAACAAACAAAAAATCCCATCTCTATCCCTCATTTCTCCATTGTAGAATTTAAACTCTTTGGTTGCAGGTGAGAGGATGGGTTAAGTGGGTGACGGGCACTTGTGATGAGCACCAGGCGTTGTATGGACGTGTCGAATCACTACATCATACACCTGAAACTCGTATTACACTGTACATTAACTAACTAGAATTTAAATAATAACTTAGAGCCTTTAGCACAGTTTACAAAGTTCTTCCCATCCTGCAGATGCCTACCTGCTCATTCCCAATCTCACAGCTTCCTGCCTCCTTCCTGCCTTAATGTTTTAGTGAAACCAAACTATTTTCAATACTTTAATTTTTTCATGCTGCTCCCCCCATCATGCCTTGGCTCATGCATCCCCCATTGCCAGAAAGATCCTTTTTTGCTCTTATTAGTTTACTCTTTCTTTACCTTTAAATCTCAGCTAAAACATCGATTTCTCATAAAATCATTCTCTGATGCTTTGTGCTCCCTCACTCCCTATGCTCACTACATTTAGATTGGGAGCTTCTGTGTGTGCTTCTATTATACCCATTCATACTTCTGTCAAGGCACTGAAAATATGTTTCTGTGGCTATATTTTTAGTGTTAATATCTCCCTGGCTACTCCCATAAGGATAAAGACCAGTGCATGTGGACTTCTGAGTCTGCAAATCTCCAGAGTCTATTCATCATGGACCCAATAAATGTTTGTTGAAGTGAACAGGATGAAACTGACCTACGTATTCTGATATCTAACTTCCCATGTAGAAGTTGCCTGCACAGAAATTATTCAAGGGTACCTGGGTGGCTCAGTCGGTTAAGTGTCCAAATCTTGATTTTGGCTCAGGTCATGATCTCATGGTTTATGGGTTTGAACTCTGCTCTGCGCTGACAGCTCAGAGCCTGGTTAGGATTCTCTCTCTCCCTCTCTCTCTGTCCCTCCACCACTTGCTCTCTCTCTCTCTCTTTCTCTCAAAATAAATAAATAAACATATTTTAAAAAAGAAATTATTCAATAGACTGGATAAGAAAGATGTGTTATATATAACATGGAATGTTGTACGGCCATAAAAAAGGATGAGATTGGGTCATTTGCAACAATGTGGATGGACCCAGAAGGTATTATGCTAAGTGAAATAAATCAAACTGGGAAAGACAAACACACTATTTCACTCATATGTGGAATCTAAAAAAAACGTCAGTAAACAAGCAAACAAAAAACAGAATCAGACCTATAAATACATAGAACTAGCTGATTTGTGCCAGAAGGGAGGGAGAGTGGGGAAATGGGAAAAATGGATGAAGTAGGAGATACAGGCTTCTAGTTTTGGAATAAGTAAGTCACAGGAATAAAAGGCACAACAGAAAAATTTAGTCAGTGATATCGTAATAGTTGTATGGTGACCGATGGCAGTTGCTCTTGCCATGAGCACAGCATAACGTGTATACACTTGGTGAATCACTGTCATACACCTGAAAGTATTGTAACATTGTGTGTTAACTATGCCTTAATAAAAACAAATTTTTAAAAAAGAAATTACTCAGCCATAAAAAATGAAGGAAACCTTGCCATTTATGATAACATAGATGGACCTCGAGGGCATTATGCTAACTGAAATAATTCAGGCAGAGAAAGACGAATACCCTATCTCTCTTATGGGTGCAATCTAAAACGCAAACAATAGCAACAACAACAAACAAGCTCGTAAATGTAGAGAACAGATTGGCGGTCGCCAAAGATGGGAAAATGGGTAAAAGGGGTCAAGAGGTAAAAAGAATTTTCATAAAGTGAAAGTATTTCTGGAAGACAGGAAATGAGGAAAAGCGAGAACAAAGGTGAATTATTTGCTACCAAATTCTATTGTAAGCATTTGTTTATAAGTCTTCAAAAAAAGTAGAAGTTGCCAATCTATTTGTATTTACTTAGCATTATTTACAACCATGGAGGTAACTGTTATTTTTCTATTTCTTTCTAAGCAAAGTCTTCATAGCAGAAGCTCAGGCTGTGATATTTGACTCTCTACCTGGAAGTTGAAGCAGTCTCCCATGGGGACAAGTGTATTACTTTGCTAGGGCCGCCATAACAAAATGCCACAGACTGGGTAGCTTGAGCAATCGAAATTTCATCTCACAGTTATAGAGGCCAGAAGTCCAAGGTCAAATGTTGGCAGGTTTGGTTTCTTCTAAAGCCTCTCTCCTTAGCTTGCTCGCAGCCACCTCCCAGCTGTGTCCTCTCATGGTCACCTAATCCTCTGCGTGTGTATCCTAATGTCCTCTCTTTATATAGACACCAGTCATTTTAGACTAGGGCCTGCCCTATGATCTCATTAAGTTTTAAATACTTCTTTAAAAGCCCTGTCTCTAAATACCATTACATTCTGAGAAACTGAGGGTTAGGTCTTCAACATACGAATTTCGGAAAACCACAAGAAGGCAATGTATGTCAGGAATTTTCTTTAACAAGGAGCCCCCTAATCCCTATAAGTAAAAATACGGGGGGAATACATATGGTAAATGTCTTACATCAACCTCATTACTATAATATCTATAAATCAAAGAGGACAGGTGCCTTGATATCCCCTCCCACACGTATATTTACAGGAGAAGCAATCTGACAGAGTTGGGTGCTAAAAAACCTTGTCAACTTCTTTTTAGGTTCTCTGAATTTAAACTTCCATTTATGTCCATAATTAATATTTTTTTTCTTCTTGGGACAATCACACAATGGCTATTTACACAATGCTTAAACATCTAAACAGTGCTTTCCTGTTATTGCTCCATACAACCAATTATTTCATTGACTTAAATTCTTTCAAATTGCTGTAACCAGTCAAGTCAAATACACTGGCAAACCTTGTTAATAAGTGAATTCTTCAGATATTAACATGGGACAATAGCATTAGTAAAAAGCATTAATAAGCAAAATGTTCCAATAGGTTAGGCAGTTTATGTTTATAAACTCAAAACAGACTTGAGAAACCGCTACTTGAAATTAGTTACAAAATCTAAAAGTATTAAAGTAATTAAGTGAGCTAATTAAATTAGAGTCATTTTTTAATTGGAGTTAATTGATTAATGTTTAAACATTAATGATTAAACATTAATTGATTAATGTTTTTATTGTTTTTTATTAGATAGATAATACATAGTTCGTCTTAGAGAATTATAGCAAAGAAAGGAATAGAAATTAAACTCACATCTCTCTTAGCACCATGGGATATTTATGGACAATGACGGAGGTACTAAAGTCTGAGTTACATCCTCTCTGGAGAAGTATGTTTGTGGGGTGTGTTTGTGTGTGTGTGCTTTTGATGCTAATATTAAATAATACTCAAATTATATTAGGTTAAAAGTCATATGCACCCACTCTTAGGTATTTGTCCAAGTGAAATAAAAGTCTAGGTTCCCACAAAAATTTATTCATGAAATATTTACAGTAGCTTTTTTCTTAATCACCACATCTGGAAACAGCCCAGATGTCCCTCAGCTGGGAAACAGATAAATTGTGATACATCCATACAGTGGAACACTATTTAGCAATAAAAGAGTAACAAACTATCAACATATACAATGCAGAAGAATCTCAAATACATATTGTTAATTCAAAGAAGTCAGACTGAAAAAGTTATATGCTATGATTCCCTTTACATGATATTCTGGAAAAGGCAAAACTAGAGAGGAAGACAAATTAGTGAACTCTACAAGTTAAAGAAAGATTGAGGGAGGATTTGACAAACAAAAGAAAATAAGAGACACACCACAAAACAGACTCTTAAGCTATAGAGAACAAACCGACGGTTACCAGTGGGGAGGCAGGTGGTGCCATGGATGAAATAGGTGATGACGTTTAAGAAGATACTTACCCTGATCAGCCCTAATATATGGAATTGTTAAATCACTAGACTGTACACCTGAAACTAATATAGCACTGTATGTTAACTGTACTGAAATTACAATAAAGAGAGAGATAACTTGGGGGATCATTTTTGGAGAGATGAACAATAAAATTGTTCTGTACTTTAATTATGTTGTTTGCATGACTCTATGCATTTGTCAAAAGTCACAGAGCTGTACATGGAAAAGGGTGAATTTTACCATATGGAAATTAAATCTAAATTTAAAACATCTTATGCAGAGGAGCTATATAGATTATATTTTCCCTTAGTGTTTTGTTTGCATACATATGACACCTATAATATATATCACAAAATTCACACATGTTCATGCATTGTATACGAACCATTTCCAGCAGTATGCAAGAAACTGTTCAGAGAAGTTGCTACTAAAGCAGATTAGAGGTCCCACGTTGTGGGAAACTTTTGATTTCCATTGTGCATGTTCTTATACTGTTTGTTTACCGTATCAGCAAAGCACTTTTCAATTAAAGAAACACTAAACTAAAAGAAAATATAAACATTTCGGTGTTGCAATTCCAGAGTCTAGGTAAGTTTTCCTTTCTTACCAGACAAATGAAATATCCTTGAAAATGAGTACAATTAGGTTATAAAAAGTTTCTGCAAGTTACTTGGGCAATAGAAGCTGTGTGAACTGGGGTTGCTGGCTTTCCCTGGTCCGCAAGAGTCTAACGATTACTCTCTGGTGAGCAGCACAAGTAAAAAATCTATGAAGGTAAAAACAGAAGGTTGTTCTATGGTGGAATGGCCTCTGTTTCATCAATAGCAGTCAGCACAATCTTTGGACATAAAAAGGACTCAGAAAAAACATAGGAGTCAAGTGTACAGGATGCCCAATATGGTTACCAGCCAAAACTTATGTATACAGGGATGTCTATTAAATTTTCCATTTAAACTGCTGATGAAACATACTAGATCTGCAGAATTCACTTGTAATCAAGAAACCTTTCAACAGTATGCCGTGTACCAGGGCTCTCCTGGGTCTTAAATGATCGGACACAGTAATGGCCTTCTCCTCACGCGTTATGCAGGATGCAAGAAAATTGTGACTGCCTCACTGGTGTTGCATCTCAAACATCCCATAGGCTTTATCCTGTTCTGAGAAGGAGCAACTACAACAGCAACTTAATAAAAAGTAACACAAAGATTGGAACTTAAAAAAAAATCTGTATGCCTGTGCATATGAATACACAAATGAATATACATTTCCAGGTTGTCCTATGCTCCCTGATTATTTTCTATGAAATATTTCTCTGGGAAATATCTATTTTATTCTATTTTTTTTGTAAAGGGAGGCTGTGTTTATATAATAGGTGTGAGGGAACACAGCTGATGAGTCTGCTGTGAAAGGGTACTGGTTTTGTGCAGAAATACAGTTGTGTATTGTGCCAGAAGCTCTGATTAAAATATTTGCTAGTTCAAACATGTGCTAGAAATGTGGAAGATTTTTGCCATTTTTGTTCGTTCGTTTTAACCTTTCATTAGGAACTTGAATTCTCCGACAGAAGAGTGCATGGCATATAAATGTAGAACTCCATGTTATTATAATTTTTGAGGATATAAATGCTCTATCAGATATATGGGCTGTAAATATTTCTCCTAGTTCCCCACTTGCCTTTTCATTTTTTAAAATCTTTTTTTTTTATGTTTATTTATTTTTGAGAGACATAGAGACACAGCGTGAACAGGGGAAGGGCAGAGAGAGAGGGAGACACAGAATCCGAAGCAGGCTCCAAGCTCTGAGCCATTAGCACAGAACCGGACGTGGGGCTCCAACCCACACACCGCGAGATCATGACCCGAGCTGAAGTCGGTCGCTCAACCAACTGAGCCACCCAGGTGCCCCGCCTTTTCATTTTTTAAATGTCTTTAAAGCATCATTGTCGATTTCCACTAAAAACCACCTCCATTTTTATGTTTTGTGCATTTTTAGTCAAGTCTAATAAATACATGGCTATTTCAGGTTTACAGAGATAATCTTCTATGTTTTCTTCTAGGAACATTATAATTTTAGACTTTAGTGTTGAAGGTTATCAACTTTGTGAGCATAGAGTTGTTCAGACGACCGCTTTACTATCATTCCAGTGTACATGAGAACTGCAGTGATATTCTTTCTTCCGTTTCTAATGTTAGTTATTTGTGTCCTCTCTTTTTTACCAATGTGTCTAGAGGCTTATCAATTTTATTGGCCTTTTCAAAGAACCAGCTTTTGGTTTTATTGATTTTATTGATTGTCTCTATTGATGTCTTGTTTTCAATCACATTAATTTCTGCTCCACTTTTCGCTCTGTCTTCTTCTTCCTCTTCTCCATTTGCTTACTTTGAATTTAATTTGCTCTTCTTCTAGTTCCTAAGGTAGAAACTAGCTTAGTGATTTTAGATCTTTATTGTTTTAAATACAGTAAAACCTTGGTGTGGGGGCACAATTCATTCCGGAAACATGCTTGTAATTCAAAGCACTTGTATATTGAAGAGAATTTCAAGAACCATTGGCTCAGTTGTGACCACGTGACATTTGGTGTCAGGTACTACTCGTATTTCAAGACATTGCTCATTTATCAAGAATGTATTAGAAATGTTTGCTTGTCTTGCAGAATACTCGCAGAACAAGTTACTAGCAATCCAAGGTTTTACTGTATAAGTATTCAAATCCCACAAGTATTGATGTTACATTTTCATTTGGTTTAAAAATTTTTTTTTAATTTGAGATTTCTCCTTTGATTCATGTATTATTTAAAAATGTATTGTTTAGGGGTGCCTGGGTGGCTCAGTTGTAAGAGTTCGATTTCAGCTCAGGTCATGATCTCACTGTTCATGGGTTCTGGCCCTGCCTCAGCCTCTGTGCCGACAGATCAGAGCCTGGGGCCTGCTTCAGATTCTGTCTCCCTCTCTTTCTGCCCCTCCCCCACTCATGTTCGATCTCTGTCTCTCTGTCTCTCTCTCAAAAATGAATAACCATTTTAAAAAATGTGTTATTTAATATCCAAATATTTTTGCATTTTCTAGATATCTTTCTTTTATTGAGATCTAACTTAATTCCACTGTTGTCTGAGAGAAGACATTGTATGATTTCTATTCGTTTAAATTTGTTATGGTGTGTTTTATGGCCCAGGATGTGGTCGATTTTGGTAAATGCTCCATGTGAGTTTGAGAAGAATGTGTATTTTACTGTTGTTGGATGAATTAGTCTATAAGTGGCCATTTCATTCAGTCAATTGACGGTGTTGTTAGGTTAAACTATGTTCTACCCGTTGGATCTCTCCATATCTGAAGAAGGGTGTTGACATACCCAGCAATAAGGGTGGATTCATCTATTTCTCCTTGTAGCTCTAATACATTTTATTCACATATTTTGATGCTTCTTTTAGGCACATGCATGTTGTAACTTCTTAAAGATTTGACCACTTTATCATTACGTAATGCCCCACTTTATCCTATACGTGTGTGTGTGAATTCGTCCACGAGATCAAGAAATAGACTTTTCTGTATGATTCTAATTCGTAGAAATCCTTTGAGATTTGCCTTATGACCCAATCTGTGGTCGATTTTTATAAGCATTCTCTGTGTGTTTGGGGGGAAAAAAACAGCCTTCTGCAGTTGAGTGGAATATTCTAGTAAGTTGATTTTGTTAATCATTTTTTTATTTTTTGGTAATTTTGTTCTTCAAATGATTAGTAACATTTAACTATTAAAAGTAGAGTGTTTAAAATACCTCATTATAATTAATTTACTACCATTTTTGTTTTTTATATATTTTAAGGACATGTTATTTAGTACATACAAGTATACAGTTGTATTTTTCTGATAATCCATTCAATGAAAGAATAATATTTTTGTCAGATTCACTTCCTTAAGTTTGGTGCCTAGCTTTCTCCTTATTCTCCTGGGTTTAATATGTGGCCACTTGTTTCAAAATCATTTAATATCACCAAGAAAATACTGAGGGAAGAGAGTATGAAGCCACATACTTATTATGACAATATATATCTAACAAGTAACTCAATTACATGCTTCCTCCCTTTATTATTTAGTTATTACTATTAACAATCCACTGCAAAAATGCACTATCATAAAATAATAAGCATCTGTTATTAATTATGGATATATAAACCCTGTGCACCATTATTCAGATTTCAGATGGGCTCACTCATGCATCTACTCTCAGCTGGCTGCCCATCTACGGGCTAGTTAGCCTTGAAGATGATCAGTTTCTCTCCACGTGGCCTCTCATTCTCCAGCAGGTTTATTCTTGTGTCAGCGACTGAGGTCCCAAAGAGAAGTTTAAAATCGTGCCATTCCATAGTTGGAATTGGCACAACATCATTACTGTTGAATTTATTGGCCAAACCTAGTAAAAGGGCCAGACTACACAAGAGTAGGGAAATAGACCACTTTTTGATTGGAAGAACTGTAAATTACATTGCAAAGGGTAGAAGTAGAGGAGAGGATAAAGAACTTGGGACAGTTCTGCAAACAGTTGATCACGCACTCAAATCTTTGGGGGCTTGAAATGTAACAGAAATGGAAAGGGTCAAAATTATTTATTTTCAATCATGTTACATGATTCCTTCCCCTTTATTCTTACTTGTAAAATGTAATTATATCTGAATTGCCTCTACAGTTTAGTATAATATTAATGGAGAAAATTAGGGAGAAAAAATATGCAAACAAGAATGAAGACGTAATCTCAAACCTACATCTTTTTACAAAATGAATGCTAGGAATGATTTCCTATCTCTCCTGGTGCATAATATTTAATTTGGAATTCATTAGTTAGGACGAGATCATCTAGTGCTACTTTAGGTTTCACCGGAACTAGCTACTGTGTTTCCTGGGGACCAGACCAAAATCTCAAATACATACTAAGTCCCAGAGAATGAGGTATCTAATTCTTCTGTTTAAGAATAAAAGAACAGGGCAGAATCCTGGCTCTTAGAGTCCCCTAAAGGACCCTTGCCTTTGCTGTGACATAATCCTCCCAAGTCTTTCACCTCTAAATCTCTAATTGCCTTTAAATGACTGGTTATGGCTCAGTCATCCAGGGATTTATCTAAACCCTTATTTAACCCATTTAAACTTTCAGCCAGTACAATCTTCTGGGAGTATCGAGTTTCACATGTATTTTGAGAGTTCTCAACTCTTCAGCTATAATTATATTCCCTTGAGTGCAATGCTATTTGGTACTTGTGGTTTTCAAATCCATTTACAGAACAGACTACAGTCCTATAGCTTCTGTTAGATTAAAACAACAACAACAACAACAACTGTGTGTGTATGTGTCTGTGTCTGTCTGTCTGTCTACTGGCTTTTGTACTTTGTAATGTGAATTAACATAATTTTCTCTTTAAAATTCTTTATTAACCCTCCTTGTTGCCCATATTCCAATAAAATTGGTAAAACGTTCTTTTCTCAAGCTATAAAAATGCAAAATTGCTCATCACTTAGGTTTTCCCCATATTCCTTCAGCTCTGGTACATGAACATAACACAGGAAGTTACCATATTATAATTTTATTTTTATTCCTCTTTTAGGATTATTCTCAATTTTTTTTCTTATTAGAAATGTGCAAGAAAAAAGAAACTCATAACTTCCTCACTTCCTGTGGGAGTTAATGGCTGCTAAGGATAATAAGCAGCCGAATACTGTAAGGTTTATTACTCTTTCTACAGTTGCCAGAATGAAACAATTTGATAGCCAAGAATTTAAACTATAGAGTTTAAACGGTGAAGATTAAATAAAAATAAAAGTTGTAACAGATGAAGATTGTTAGAATGGAGACAAACTGATGGATGACAGATAATTGATAAATGATTGGTAGATAGAGAGATGGTTTTGTATTTTTTATATTTGTAAACAATAATATCTAAGGATTAGCCCGATTTTAGAGTTTTTCTTTCATTTCTGAGCTTTATATCAAAAATTGGTTGTATTAACAAAACACCAGGGCTTTAGGTCATAGTGACAGACTCCAGGAACAATTTACTAATGACGCTAAGACTTTGAAGGAAAGAACAATGATTCCTTCTATCTCTCCTGTTCTTTTTCTCTACTATAAATTATATTCAGATGGGGGAAAAAGTAAGTTATGAGATATCTGGGATATCTCAGAAAGCAGAATTTTGCCAAGTGGGTTTGATGAAAGTGCATTGGAAGATGACTGTCCTTTATATAAAACCTGTAGTGTGGAAGTGGTAAGCATGGCAGAGTTGAGAGTGCACGTGTGAGTCAGAAGGAGACCCTTCCCCATTCCCACCTCACATGAGAACTCTCCCAGATTCAGAAAACATGTGCGTTACAAACCACTGACAATCTGGCACAACTCTATGACAGTCCCTACTAATTAGACCAGGTAAACATATCTGCAATGTTTTATGCAACTCAAGATGGAAACGACAACAATCAAGGAAAGAAGAGGATTCTAAACTAAATTATTGCATAGCCAATTCCCTTTGCCAGACTCACCTAATAGGTTGCTAGCCGTCTGCGTTCTTCTGAAAATCTAAGTAATCTCTCCTAATAAAGGAAGATTTGTTGTTAAAAGTCCAAATATTCTTAGGATGCCTGGGTAGCTCAGTTGAGTAAGCATCTGACTCTTGGTTTTGGCTCAGGACATGACCTCATGGTTTATGGGATTGAGCCCCACGTCGGGTTCTGCGCTGACAGTGTGGAGTCTGCTTGGGATTCTGTCTCTTCCACTCTCTTTACGCCTTCCCTACTTGCTCTCTCTCTCTCCCTCCCTCTTTCTCTCTCTCTTAAAATACATAAATAAACTAAAAAAAAAAAAAGTCCAAATCTTCTTATGTATCAGCTTGATGTATGTTGTACTAGTATACTGGGAAGATTAAGGCTGGGTTCTTTCCATTTCAAAATGAAAATAGAGAGGATACATTTAGTAGTAAATCTAGAGGGAAAAACCACTGAGAAAATGATGAATATTTCATTGATTATTAATTCCAAATCCAAGCTGGAATGATTGATAAGTATTCGTGTCATTTCTTAAAAATGTGCCTTTGAAGGAAAAAGAAAAGGCCCATTTCTAAATCATTCAGAGCCATTTGTATCGATGAGGTTAGCAAGGATAAGTACTAAAATTTTTATTTCAATTTTTTGTATAAGTCATAGCTACAGGCTTAACCTTGATTAAGAATGTTAAGGATATGTTCACACAGTTTTACCACTCTAGGCCAAAACTAGAGATGTCGGTGATGAAGACTTCATGTCTAAGTCTACACTGTAATGAACACATACTTCCAAATTCCCCTTGAGTGCAGTCGTTATGTGCAATTGATACTTGTGGTTTTTAGAAGTGCTCAGAGAAAAGAACCCATCCTTTAGAACCCAAATGCAAAATTTGCATATACAACATCTCTAACATTTTTTTATTCCCTGAAATATGCAGGGAAAAGGAGAATATTACATTTGGCATTATCGTTGGCATAAATATAAAATATGACCTAGCGATAGCTAGAAGACTTGCTAAGGCAACGCTCTTTGAAAGGTGCTGATTACCTGGACCTCTGGATCCAGTAAGAGGTTTTCTTACCTCGATTTTATATGATTAATACAAACAAACAAATGGGCAAAAAATTCACTAAGAAGTAATTAACCTATTGTAAAATAAGCCACATTCTATTTACCGATAAAATTAAGGGTGAACATAGATACTATACATGTAGACATATGTAAAAAGTTTCAACCACATGCCTGTGTATATGTGTGTGCATGCGTCTATATGCAGAGAGACAGAGGCAGAGAGAGATAAAGATCTGAAACTACAAAAAGAAAAATCGAATTGGTAGTGACAGTATTAATTCAAATCCATCTTTAGGAATGGTTGCAGGAAGTATCTCTGTTGTGGATTTTCCTTTTTTTTTTTTTTTTGGGTTGTACATCATCCATCTTTTGTATTAAGTGTGTCAACCCCCCTAACGCTTGTCATTCTGCATCTACATGGTCACCTTCATGCATTTAAGTAGGTGGATTCATTATAGGGATTTAGAAATGAAATCTTTTTGTCTGAAGCTGTTCAAAGTTCATACATTCTTTACAGTGTCCTTCAAATATTCATCTACAGTTCTAGTTATTGATGTCCTAAATTGCCTCTCGAGTTAGAAATTCCTGTAATGAAAAAAATGTAAAGAAGTTCACTCTCCTCCACAATGCTCTCTAATTCTAAAATTAGAATTAGAATATATATGAGAATATGCTTCTCATATATATCTGTTATTATATCATCCAGTTGGCACCTTTTACCGCCTTGTGATCATACCTCCTTATAATATCTTAATTGGTTACTCAACCCTCTATCTGGCCAGAGCAATCTCTCTGTCTCTCAATCTGTCTCTTTTTCTTCCCCTTCCTCCTCCTACCACCTCCTTCCTCTCTCCCTATTTCTTTCTTTCCTTTGCCCACTGAAATTATCTAAGAACCAAAGAAACTTATTTAGAACAACAACAACATCAACAAAAATCATTCCTGTTTCTAAATGCCAAGGAAACACAAGTGAAGAATTCAATCCAGCACCATTAGGCCCCATTTTAGGCTACAATTATTGTCATTGAAAACTAATCTCACAAAGATTTAAAGATATTCTTTCTGAACCTGGTGTGCGTATGTGTGTTTGTTTTGTTTTGAGGAAAAATAACCTCATTACTTTCAATACTATGATCAGTTAAGGAAGTATTCTACTTGGGCTCCCAAATATTCAGTTCGTAAGTAAGGATTCATACTTAATTTGTTTTGACATTAGCAGTGACTAACATTTATGAAGCACTTACCATGGGCCATTAACTGTTGTAAGTACTTTATATGCACTATTGCACTTACCCCCAAAATAGCCATATAAACTACATATAAATTTGAAATCATACTTACTTTGTATTCACAAAATTTATGCATTATTCTGGCCTCCATGTCATAGTATCTGGATTAGAAAGAGATCTCTCACCTTTGAAAAATGCTGTCCCTAAATAATTCTTCCCTTCACGGCATAGACAGTCGTAAATCCAAGCCACCAATCAGAATTTTCATTTCTTATAAGAAGAATTCTTTTTTTGAGATCCCTGGGTGCCTCGGTCAGAGCCACCCTAGTCTGCCATGGAGGTTCATCATGGTAACCCTGAATCTCAAAAGGAAACTGCTCAGGGTCTTGATCATTTTCTTTCTAGGAAGATCCTTATCTTTTGTGCAGATTTATCTACTTCATCCTCATGCTTATTTCTGTATAATCGAGGAAAACTGGTGTCTTTGTCAAACCATAAATAGATGCTGCTTCATATTTTCCCTAAAGCAATGGGTACCTACTTACCTTAAAATTATTTTTAAGAGGGATAATGCAATTGATTCTCCTATAATAGCACACATCTGATCTTGGGCTTACTCTATAGTTCTAGACATAGAAATAGGGAGAATTATTTTATTCTCTTTTATTTTTAAATTTTTTATGTTTATTTTTGGGAGAGAGAGAGAGGCAGAGAGAGAGAGGGAGGCATAGAATCCAAAGCAGGCTCTAGGCTCTGAGCTGTCAGCACAGAGCCCGATATGGGGCTCGAACCCACAAACTGTGAGATCATGACCTGAGCTGAAGTCAGACGCTTAACTGACTGAGCCACCCAGGTGCCCTGGTCCATCATTTTAAATTCCACTTTGCTAATTCATATTCAGTGGGGACCATGGCAGTGCCTCCCAACCATTTTCAAGTTAGAGTAGACATACAAAATTATTCTATTTATATGAGAACTGGGATAAACTGGAATAGATTTGGGGATATCTATACAGCGCTTGGTGGGGGAAATATTACATTCTTAATATAAGATAACAGTGTTAGAAAAGTCAAATAAAAGTGATAGAAAGAGTGTAACTATTGAATTTATATAAAACTTCAAAATAAAAGACTTCATTTTTTTTCTTTAATGAGAAACTTGAGCTTGCTTTTTATGAAAATAGATTTTTATGTTTGATTTTATGATTAAGCTGGTTACAGGCAACTCCTAATCATGATTTTTATGGTGATCTTTCTGCAAATCCTTAAGAGTCCCATCAAATAAAAAACTTTGTTCACATATAGATAATAAAAAAATTTAAACCCATTTTCCCACTTTATTGCTGCTTAAAAACTAGCAAATTGAAATTATGTTTAAAAAAAATCTAAAAGCACTTCCTTTACTCTCCTTTACTAATGGGATGTTGAAACTTCTTATAGAAATGCAAATGGATTTCAACCCAAATAACTTTTGTAGATGAGATATTCCAAAATGATGGAGAAAATCTAATTTGCAGAAAATGCATCCATTTTTAGAATGGTCATGCTGAAGCTAGATTCGTATGCACTAACGAAACACGTCACAAACAGATTGTGGAACCCGGGCCTAAGATAACACCCTCCAGGAGCTTTCTGATGGCCTCTCTGACCCTCATCCCTGTGCAATTGACCTTGAGCTGTATGCTATGTTCTGAATGTTAACTCTTCCAGCAGCAGCCTGGACTGGATTCTAAAGTAGATTTCCACGAGGTAGAGCATCACCTTAGTGCTTAGCAGGCACACTATGGCCAACACTGCCAGATTGGGCTCCTTGAGGTCCCCTTTGACGACTCAAAGTAAGTGCCTCAAAAGCTACAGCAATTCTGTGAATGTAGTCCCCAAAATATCAGCAGCAGCAACAGCACCTAAAAACTGATTAGAAATGTAGATTCTCAGGCTCCACTTGAGACAGCAACTCTGCATATCCACAAGCTTTCTAGGCTCTCTGATTCATGCTTCAGTTTGAGCATCAATGGGAAAAAGGGATCGATATTTCAGGGAATATCTGCAATCTATTCCCAACAGAAATGTTAGGAAGCCCCATGCAGGTCTTATTGTGGTTGCTGCTGGTGAAATAATACAGATTTCTCAACTTTTCGTCCAGAAAATCTTCAAGATTGAGGGCCATATGAAGAAGGCTATGCACTGTGTAAAAGTCATTATCTGTATTACTTACTCTATAGCTCCACTTCCAAACTTGGCTCAGTAGAGTTTTATAGCTACACATTCCATGCCCATTTATATATGCATGATAGAAGCAGAGTACCCAAGTAATATTATCCAAGGACTAGGAATGCCTTTATTCCATAATTGAATATCCCAGAATTATAAATTCTAATTTAGGATAGGGCATTCCAGAATTACTCCTTAGAGATGCAAATATTTTTGTGATGTGGAAACTATAGCAATTATCCATCAATACCTTAGTTTATAAGATAATTCTGGATGCCTAGAAACACTCTGAGAGAATGGAATATAGGACAAGAACGGTTGGTATTAGGCAAAGTAGGAAAGAAGATTTTTTAAAAAGGCAGAAGAGAAATCACAGCAAAAGTCTGAAAATGAAGACTGCTCAGCATGGCATCCTAATGAGCTAAGGGGCAGTGTAAAGTCTTGGTCTTTCAGTGTATATTGAAGTGAAGAGAAGTTGATTGATTGAGAGAGAGAGAGAGAGAGAGACTTTCACCTGTGAGTTCTCTTTAATACCAGCTCTTGGTTAAATTCTTCATTCTCCCCACCATTCACAATGGTATGTGTCAACTTGCCCATATGTGTATCACCAATTACAAATTTGTTTTCACCTCAAGAGAGGCTTTGCTTAAAAAATAGGAAGAGTTAGATCAAACAGCTTATTCCATGAAAATATTAGCTATCCCTGGAACATCAGGAGCTGAATTATTCTTCATACTGTGGAGTCGAGGGTTCAGAGCACTGATGCCTGTTTGTTGACAAAGCCACAAACTTCCCTCCAGAATTCTCACAATGAATGGGAGAAATTTGAGTCCCCAGGTAAGGAATGGAATGGAATGGAAACTAATAGAGAAAGAGAGGCATTCGAGTGGAGAACACTTTGGAAATTTCACTGCTGTTGGACCTATTTACCAGCAAGTGTTAGCAGGATTTCTTTGCATGTAGATGGTATTTGATGCTAGGGACATTTCTGTTGGTCTCAGGCACCCTGAAAACAAAACGTATTTCCATTCCTTTTAAAAATAAAGCATGACCCAATAATGTATTTCTAACTTTCTGCTTCCGGTCTCCACGAAAAACCTACGGCCGCCACCACCAAGGCCATCATGACTGCCACTAAACAGAGGTAGCCAACACCGTGTATAGCACTATCGGGAGAGAAAGATTAGTAGAACGAGATCTGAACAGCACTAGTTTTAAGTCTACACTGGCTTGGGCACAGTTTTCATCAAACAAAACATATAAGAAGATGTGAATAAGATAAAAATGGAACTACAAAGTGACCTATTGAATGAAACCCTATTCATTGAAACAGATAAGGCTCAGGAGTTACCGGAGCCACAGCTACCACACGTACAGGGTCATGCGTACTGGGAATTCCTTTTCCATCAAGATTGCAGATGCCCTGGGCAAATGATATTTGAGAAGGAATCAGAAAAGGGATGTAAGAACAGTAGGAAACATTTCTCAGTTCTGCTTCCACAGGGCTGGCTGGCTGATCACGTACCTTTTTACCTTCAGGCTCACAGTATCTCGACACCACCGGCAAGAGAGCAATTTCTTCTAAAAGCTCCCTTACAAGTCTTAACGTTCAATCTGCTTCACTGGCGGATCGAACTGTGTGTTCTCTGACCTGTGTTGTGGAATACATGCATAGGCTTAGACCAAAGTTCCAGAGTTGAGCGGGCAGAGGGTGTTTGTTCCTCCACTGGTCTCACAGTCATGCCCGTAACTAGCTCTTTCCTAGGATAACCTAAGCCCTGATTTACTCTCATACTTAGTTTCTCTTTGGGTCTAGGTGATTTTTCCCATCTGCTGGTCTCTGAGGGTTTACTATGCTTAGAATATTCTAACATTGAGTCTCTATCACTTACCTCCCTCAAAAAATTGTGTCTTAATCGTTTTCTTCCCACAGTCTACTTGGTTCATTACGAAAACTTACCCACCCTCTTTCCCAGCAGCCTTTGAGCTCCACACACCAAGGTATAAGGAGGGATAGTGCCTTGTCATGAGGAAAAAAATGATCTGGTACCTTTTCCTCCAAACCTGGGCTCATGTTTGCCTTGTGATACTGAAATGAAACTTGAGAGTTTTTTCCAAGTGAAAATAATAATTCCTTCAAAGTGTTGATACCACCAACATAGAAATAAATGGCCTGGAAACTGTTAAATGGAAACTGTAGCTAAATCCTAGTGAAAATATGCTTACCTTTCTAAGCACCTGATGACTAGGTGCTATATCTAAATCTCTCTCTCTCTCTCTCTCTCTCTCTCTCTCTCTCTCTCTCTCTCTCTCTCTTTCTGTCTCTCTCTCATACACACACACACACACACACACACACACACACACACACACGCAAAATGGAAGACAGAGCTGATTAGGGAAAGAAAAATATTTTGAGCACTGCTGAATGGCTGGTTGAGATGAAATACTCAAGGCTAGGTTAGGGCACCTGGATGGCTCAATCAACTGAGTGCCAGACTTTGGCTCAGGTCATGATCTCATGGTTAGTGAATTCAAGCCCCACATAGGCCTTGCCACTTATCAGCACAGAGCCAGCTTCAGATTTTTCTGTCTCCTCAATTTCTCTGTCCCTCCCCTACTCATGCTTTCTCTCTCGCCTTCCCCCTCCTCTCTCAAAATAAATAGCTTTTAAAAATAATAAATAAAATACTCGAGGCCAGATTTAATTTTCAGGTTTTTTAATAGGCAAAAGTCACAGATGTCAGGACACCTCTAGTCAAAGGATTCTTTTGATACCCTTCTATTTGCTTACACCAAATATCATACAACATATTGTTTGGCAAACTGCCTCTGGTCTCTGCATTTCTCTTAC
Organism: Paguma larvata; assembly: GCA_030068075.1. Lineage (NCBI taxonomy): Eukaryota > Metazoa > Chordata > Mammalia > Carnivora > Viverridae > Paguma > Paguma larvata. The sequence goes on along the minus strand of CM057835.1, from coordinate 20,644,389 downwards.
ATGGTTTCAGTCCTGTTTGTGGATTGAAATTTTTTTCACATGTATAATCCAAACTAGATATCCCCCCCGTCTATGAGTCAGACCCTTGAGGAATTCTTGCCTCCTATTGGCCCGTCTGCTCTGAAAGCATGTAGCTTCCAGACCCCTCTTCAGGCTTGTCCTACGATGGCAATGATTGTGGTGATGACTTCCAACAGTAACTTCATTACCACCTTTAAGGAGGATTTTATGGGCAGGTCATTCTTCAGCTGCAGCATTAAACACTAATTGGGCACAGATTTTGCATATAGATTTGTCATCAGGACTTTGCAAACATTTTATAACTTCAGTTGTTTCAATACCATAAGAGTCATTTTTCTTTTCAGAAGCATTCACACAGATCTCTGTCAGACCTGCTTGAGGACAAAAGTTTATCATCGCTTTTTATTGCTATCATCTTCCAAAGAGAAACAAATTTACTAAATGTGCTAGAAATATTAGGAAGCTTCAGGCCACAAGGGCAATTTAAACAACATTTACTGAAAAACTGCACATCAATATTTTTCTTATTAATTGGGAATCAATAATCAAGATTTTCATAGTGATAACATTTTCATTGTTCTGGCTGGTTTTTTGGTTTTTCTTTTTTTCTATCTGGAACACTTTTCCACCACATATATCTTCTCTACCCTGCCTTCCTCTTTAACTTCCTTGCTCAAATGTCACCTTTTAATAAGGTCTAACCTGACCACATCTTGAAAATTTACCACCTGGTACCCAATCTGCCTTATCTTGATGTATTTTCCCCAAAATATTTTTTATCTTTTAATATAGCCAACAATACAGTTATTTAATAAATTTGATGATTATTGTCTCTCTCTATGTTCTGAAATGAATGCTCGATGAAGGCAGGGATTGGGGAGCTTTGTTCAGTAATGGATCCCCACTTAATAGTACTGTGCTTGGCATATGGCGCTCAATAAGAATGCGTTGCGTGAATGAATGAATAAACAAGCAAACTAAAACCAAAAAAAAATGGCAACGTGTTACTACTTTTTTGAAAGAGTTTGGTTTGATGACAATTAATCTGCTGAAACAGTAAGATACGATTTAAAGAGGAAAAGAAATTGAAGCTGCGAAATGAAGCTACTTTTTACTTTTAAAACTTGTAGGTCACCATTTAAAAGTAAAAAGTGACCATTAATAGTATAATATACATTTGCCTTATTGGTGGCCTTTTTGACACATAAAAATTGTATACATTTAAGGTATACAACTTGATATTTTGGTATATGTCTACATTGTGGAAAGACCAGTGCAATCAAGCTAAATAACATATCCTTCACCTTCACATAATCAAAATATTTCTGTATTGATTTCAAGTATCTGGTAATATCATTAACTACCCTCATTATGCTGTATATTAGTTTTCTATAACTTACTTGTCTTGCGTAAATGACACTTTGTAACCTTTGACCTATAATTTTGAGTCTCTCTCTTTTTGTGCTGACATTTTAATATAAAGTCCAACATTTTATTTTTTTTTTTGGATTTTTCAACTTATTTATTTATTTTGAGACAGAGAGAGAGAGAGAGAGAGCACACACGCACAAGCAGGGGAGGGGCAGAGACTGAGGGAGAGAGAGAATCCCAAGCAGGCTCCCCATTGTCAGTGCAGAGTCTGATGCGGGGCTCGAATTCACTAATAGTGAGATCATGACCTGCACCAAGATCATGCTTGGATGCTTAACTGACTGAGCCACCCAGGTTCCCCTAAAGTCCAGTATTTTAAATGCTTCTGTTAGCTGGGTCCAGGAAAGATATTCTTGGCCCTAATGACCCTTGAATAACAAAAGGAGTAAGTGTGTATGTGTGTGTGTGTCTATTTCTTGATCACGTGGACGAATTAAGCAGTGAAATGTTACTACAAATTAGGATCTTTGTATCCTATGTTCTGAGGCTTCCTTTCTTCTGTTACAGATATTAGTTCATTTAAATGAACATACATGGTTATTTAACTTTATGCTATCACTTTAAATTTTCCTAGTTTTCTAGATTTGCCAAGGTGATTGTAAATAAGTTTTTTAATTGTTTTTATTCAATTTACCACCTAGATATGGGGCATGGGTAGCATGGAAGGATGGCCTGGCTGGTTTTCAATAGCCTGAGCAACAGAAGTCAAAGCCATAAGCCTGCACGTGGCCCCCACAGTCACACAACCTCCAGTCAGAAGTACCTACTGTATCTCAAATTGTTGTTTTAATCTACTGTTATATCTGAGCTATCCTATCCTTATTTTTCAAAGATTTATTTTTTGTAGATGGGGAGCAATTTAGATGCTCAAATAGTCAACCTTTACATATGAAGAATAACCTTAGTGTTCATTGAATGAAACTGTCGTATCTTCTCTATTTTACCAATGCTACAAATCTGGTGATTTTACCTGACTTTTACATGTTTTAATTTCTGGGTGGCCAACGTGTTTTAAATTCATTATTACAGGGGCGCCTGGGTAGCTCAGTCGGTTAAGCGTCTGACTTCGGCTCAGGTCATGATCTCATAGTCTGTGAGTTAGAGCCCTGCGTCGGGTTCTGTGCTAACAGCTCAGAGCCTGGAGCCTGCTTTGGATTCTGTGTCTCCCTCTCTCTCTCTGACCCTCCCCTACTCATGCTTTGTCTCTCCTGCTCTCAAAAATGAATAAAAAACATTAAAAAATTAAAAAAAATAATAAATTCATTAACATAACTAACATAATATCACTAACATAATACTTGTAATCTAAAAGTGCCAAAACTAACAGCCAGTATAGCATTTTTAAAAGATTTGTATACATCTTCTGTGAGTACTACCCACTGTGTTGCACAAATTTTAGTGTATGGCTTATGTAACAACATGTAGCAGTTTAGTAAATACTATCAGAAACTTACATATGCCTTTCTTTTAGGACCATTTATAACACTTGTTTTAGAGTATCAGAGTGGGCAAACGGCCTTTACAGATTCCACCTGTTCCTTTTATCTACAAATCTGATAATGACTGCTTGGTCACTTGAAATCTCAAGTCTGTTTCTCTCCTTTTATTATTGCCTTCAGAGACTTTCAAAAGCATTTGGCCAGAAAAATAAAATTTCTACTTGAAGTATACCCTAAAAAGCTCCAGCTTTAATTACTGGAAAATATTATTAAAAAATCAAAATTTGCGTGGTGGGGGTTCACACTGTATTGTTTCACATGAGCATAGGTAGGAAATCAATTGCTATTATTCTCATCCAACCATTGTATCCTTCGGTGAGAAAAAGAAACCCTCTTTCAGGAATACATCAGAAAATACAAAGACATGACATTTTAGACAGCATCAGCATACTCTTAATAGAGAATAGAAATAAAAGGTGTATTCAGTTCTTTGAAATACCTACATCTTCCATTAACTTTCCACTTTGCCACAAATGTAGACTAGGACGCATATGTTAGTGTGTATGTGTGATTTAGAACACATATCAGTTGTAAAATCAGTCCATCCTACACACACACACACACACACACACACACACACACACACACTCACAAATACTTCAACCAACTAAGGAAATGGTAAATTTTAGAATTTTTGGTATAAAGGCTAGTTTAGGGAAATTTTAAAGTTACAACTGTAGCAGCTTTGATAATTTTTTAGTTTTTATGGAAGAGTCTGAGTCTTCACGGAGTAAAATATGTCTATTTGTTTTGCATTCAGGGATGAATGCCCCTTCAGTAATGAAATGCAGATAATCTGAAAAAAATGAAGACTCCTCCAAAAAAATGAAATTACCAATAGAAATATTATCGTTTCATTCTAGAAGCCTGAGTGAAGGACATCTTCAAGTCGAGAAGTCACAAATGTCTCAAGTTTGTTAAATACATATATTTTTAACATTCATTTTAATGTGAAGTTCCATAAATTTGGAATCAGAATCTTTCTAAATAAATTTTCATTGCATTTATCAAAGAAGTAAGGTGACAGTGGAGTCTGTCATTTAGGGCTCAAATACAATTTGAAGTCACACCTAAACTTTTGTTTTAATCTTGGGGATAGGTGGAAAGAGCCTTAAAATCGGGCATCATCTAAATTCTAAGCATGCTGTCATAGTATGTATGCCATCCAATTCAAAGTGACTGTCAATTTCCAGAATAGCTATTCGGAAATTAAATTTCATTTGGGGTGTAAAAGTATAGTGAAAAACAAAATTATTGGTTTAAAACATAGTTTAATTTCTTGATTCCATTTACATTGACTGATTGGAATCTAAAATAGATAAGGGTAACAATCCTTCAAACATTTGCTTAGTCACCTTTACACATGTATTCATTCAGAACAGTAATATTTTTGCATCTTAAAAAAGGTTAAAGAAGGTTTTAAACTTTTGCTGGAACAAGTTTGGTGCATTAGTGATTTTAAAAAAATAATTCCACTCAAAAAGAATTCCCATTTCTAATATATACGCTCTTCCTCAGCTAAAAGCAAAATGAAAGAAAACAAAGAGAGAGAAAAAAGCTACCCAGGTTTTTCTCCCTTCCTTTGCCTGCCAGCAATTGCACGCAAGAGCTCCACAAATCCCAGGAGAGGGAGGGGAGAAAGAAGGCTTAGATTTAATATTATTCCCTGTTTTCTGCCTCCCCAGCCAGTCCTGAGCTGCTATCTGGGCAGCTCAATGCTATAAAATCTGCTGAGGCCCCCAAAGGATACTCTGCCTGTTCCTGCCTCGTTACCACATTGTGGACGGCTGACTACTTTCTCTAGACTAGACTTGAATTCTAGGATACTTAATGTCAGCACTGTGGCAGAAATTTCAAGATACCAAGGGACCCAGAGGCCAGTTAAATTGCTATTCTACTGGCCTTATATTCTCTGCGGACACATGACAAAACATTTAGATAATCTTAATATCACTCCACCTATCTACAGAATTTGACAAAGTTATTTCCTCCTTCTTCAAGCACTTCTCATGGTTTTTATGATACCCATTCACTCAGTTCTTCTTCAAGCTCTGCTGGTTTTCCTCATCTTCTCAAACTATAAAATTTTGAGTGCCCCAGGCTCATCATAAATTCATTCCTTAGGTAATCTAATAAATCCATGACTGCAAAGCCTATCTATATGCAGTGACACAAATTTGCATTTTCAGTCCTAATGCTTCCTTTGAACTTCAGGTACCAGATCATTAAATACCACCAACATCTCCATTTGGATGTCCAACAGCTACCTGGGCCTAATAAGCTCAAACTTGAACTCCAGATCTCAGCCATCACCACACTTTCCCATCGCCCCTGGAACACCCCCCAAGGACTTCCTGTTCTTAGGAAAGGACTTCCTGTTTTTGGAAAAAGACTTCCTGTTCTTAGAAAATGAAACTTCTTACTTTGGGTTGCTCAGGCCAAAGACACTGCTTTCATCATTGACTCTCTATTTCTCCCTATGACTCAATCCATCAGCAAATCTCACTGGCTCTACCTTCGAAATACACTGAAAGCTTTACCACTTATCACTACATCTTCCCCTACCTGAGTAGTCCAAATCACCACTACTTCAAAAGTTTCCTAGCTGGTCTTCCTTTATCGACCTCTGCCTTGCCTCCATTCCAAACACATGTTGGATCACCTCGCTCCTCTAACCAAAAGCGTTTCAGTCAGCAACAAAGCCAAAATTTTTACAAGATCCTGCATGGTATTTCCCCTCTTAACTTTTGATTTCTTCTTCCACAACTGTCCTGATTCACTCTATTCCAGTCATACTGGTAAAGGAAACTTCCTTCCATGCCAGAGTCATTTACTTCCTGTTTTCTTTTGGGAAATCATGTCCCTACATGTGTAACTGACTTACTCCTTCACTTCCATCAGATCTTAACTTCAAAATCATCCTCTCAGAGAAGTCCCCCTGACTACCGTATCTAGAAATTCTCCCCAGCACTCTTTCCCTCTACCAACTCTTTTTCCCCATAGCCCTTATCACCATCTGATATATTTATATTCATATTTGCCTTACTGACTTTCTCCATACCATTCCACCACCAGACTATAAATTCTATAAAAACAGGGCCTTTATTCAGGGTTGTATCTTCACACCTACAATAATGCCTGGCATGTGGTAGATGTTTTTTTCACAAGTCTGAGCCAGAGGAAGATTGATTGTGAAGTTAATGGAGCATAACCTCACTCCTATCATTTGACAAGAACCCCTTCTAAGTACTGGGAATTGTTGGAAGGTATTCAGTATTCTAGGTGCTGAGAGGGAGGCTGGATTAGAATAATGAAAATATGTAGCATGAGTGGAAAAGGGCCTACAGGAGTGTCAGATGAGACCACAGCCTCTGAGACTTTAATAGGTGGTCAAGATTTCCTTTCTCATTCTTACTAACCAATTATTCTCTTCCCAAATTGTGTTTACCTCATTTTGCATTCTTTTTTCTTAATCGAATCCTTCCAAATTATATAAAAGCCCCACAAAACCAGCATTTGCCAAGATAGGTCACCCAGCTTTTCAGGAAGCAGAGAGCAGAAGGGTTTGCCTGCATTCAAGTATCCTCTTCACAGGATTCCAGACCCCATATGACCACTCTCGAATCAGAGATTACTTATCCTAGCAGCATTTCCATGACAAAGTAGGTTTAATTGTCAGGTCTCTCTCTCTTCTTCAGCACCAATATTAAAGAGTAAATTAGCACGCATTTTACACAATTATTCCTCTAGGAAATTATAAATATTGCACGTATCTTTGGTTGCAGTAACATGAATTACATATGCTAGTCATGGTAGAACTCGTTTTAAAAAAGGAGTGAACAGTCATAATTTTTTATTTTAATATTTTCCCAAAAAGATAGAGAAGTAGATAATTAAAATGTAGCCAAACATATTTTCCTTAATTTACAACCTTGCCAGAATTATCTACATCTTATTGTTTGTATGTATATTTCAAACTGTTCTAACTTTTGCTTTGTTTTCTAAGTCATAAATTCTGCTTTGCTTTTGCTTTCCTTGGGTCTTTGTGATTATTGTTTATTATAGTGAACATTAATGGTTAGCTCCTTTATCTTCATTCTTTTGTTATTACTAATGAAATCATGTAAAGCTAGACATTTGATTTCAAATAATATTTTGTATTCCATAAGTTTTGACATGTGGGTTTTCTTTAGATGGGGGTTTTGTTTTGTTTTCAACTTATCTTGAAGTTCAAGTCAATGGACTTTCAGGTTATTTTTGTCCAAAGAATTACATGAAAGTATTTTTTCCCTACACTTTCATGAGCATTGTGTGCAAAAGGTCTAGGAAGCAAAGAAACCAGTAGGAATGAATCTGCTCAATGTAGAGATATGGGCCTTTAATGAAGAGAACCAGAGATCCCTGAAGAAATGGCTGATTCCAGAGGGGAACACAATGAGTCTGGGACATACTGTGCCAGAAAGAGAGGAAGGGAGAAAAAATAAAATTAAAAAAGATGAACGCATGGCCCAAAGAGATAAGAGTCAGTTTAATAAAGGAGTTCCTACTCTCCAAATTTGGGACAATTCAAGGCCCCAATTAAGGTGCAATAATTCACTGAAGTTATTTTTAAAAACTGGAATCCTCAACTTCATGATAACAGGTAAGTAAATGAATAAGCAGAAAAGAAGGGACGGCCTTGCTTAGAGTAGAATGCCAATTACTGACTGGTAAAGATGAAGAGAACACTAGAATTGGAAAATCTTCATTTTGTAGCCATCAGAGTAAAGATTAGTTATGAGAAGATTTATCAATGTATGCTAAATGTAGGGGGAAATTCTGATGAGCATAGGCCAGGTATGCCAATGTAAAGTGTCTCCCCACAGATTACTTATTATCTACAATGGAAAAAATAAACAGTAAACAGTGGGAAAACGTAGACCTTCATCAGGTGATTAAAATTAATATCGCCAATGAAGGGCAAGTGGACATGGTGTGCATCTGGATGCGATACCCTGAGAAGGACACCGCATCCCCAGTGTACTGTTCAGTCCTGGAAGGTACGATCTGAATCGAACTATGAAGAAACATCGAGCAGGCCAAAAAAGATTATTACATTCAAAACACAGGTGGGGCGAGACTGCCCTTCAAAAGCAGCAATGTCATCAAAGACAGACTGGAAACATTTCAGATTAAAGGAGACAAAGGAGACATCACACACAAAAGCAATGGCGGATCTTCGAACGAATCCTCCCCTGGAATTAAAAACATGCTGTAAAGGATAATATTGAGTTATTTGGCCAAACGGAAATACGGAGGGTAGATTAGATCAAAGCATTGTGTTAATAGGACACTGAAGTTGATGATCATACTGTGGATACGTCTGAGAACTCGCTTAATTTTAGGAAATACCCACTGAGGTATTTAATGGTCACTGAGAAAAGTGAAGAGACTTGATATATGTAACTAATTCTCAAATGTTTCAGGGAAAAAAAAACAATATATAGATGCACACGAGCCCACGTGCAGAGCAAACACAAATGATGAAAAATAAAGCAAATGGGGACTATCTTCACCGTAGATGAATCTGGGTGGAAGAATGCATGACTATTCTACGTGTTCTTACTTTTGCAGCTTTTTTGTAAGTTTCAGGTTGTTTTCAAATAAAATGTTAAAACTCCAAAAATGTTTTCATGAGGTTGGGGGTTCTCTTATATTTATTTTATATGGCAGTTTCTAGTCTATTATTTGGTGGTCAGAAATTATAGTCTATAATATGTCTGATTTTTGAAATTTGTTGGCATGTTCTTTGTGAGTCGATTTTTATAAACATCTAGGGGTACTTGAAGAGCAGTTGTTCTTTGTAGAAATCATTTTTTTCTTTGTTTACAGAAGCTTCAAGAGAGTTATGGTATGTGGCATGAAGAATATTTGCTCACAAATCTTATATTTATAATGTGAATTTAACCATTACAAAGGACCATGCTTTGTCTTGCTTAATACTTTTTTCGCTTGGCTGCCTGGTCTAATATCAACGTTGTGAGCTCTGCTTTCTCTTGGTAATTACCATCTTTGTTTTAGTTTACAGATAAATATAGTCAAGATTTAGCCCTCACCTTTTTGCTAAAATTTGACTGATTATCTCTTGATGACTAACACTCACCTGTTAGTAGATTTCTCATAAAGGATTGATGAGGATGCTTCCTCAGTTCACCTATGTTTAAAATTATTTATCTAGTCCTTTATTTAAGGGACAGCTTGGTGGAATCTAAAATCCTTGCTTTACATTCTCATGAGTATCTTATTAGTGTTTTTTCATTGTGTTCCGACATTGAGTGTTAAGCATACTCTGTTGGTTATGGTGTTTTGACTATACTTACATAAAATTTGGGGTTTATAATTTTCCCTTTTCTCTTAACTTCCACGGAGATGAACTGTGGGTTTCTTTTTCTTTTTTCTTTTTCTTTTTTTTTTTTTTTCATCTGTAGCATAAAGTAGGAAGAAGTAGAAATCGAGCGCTATCCAGCTCCTACCAGAACCAGAACTTTGGGCAATTTTCTAATCTCTCATCTTCAATTTCTGTATCTGTAAAACCTAGACACCCACTTCAGAAAGTTACATGAGGATTAAACAAGATACCTATGTTGGAAACTTAGTGTACTTCCTGGCACACAGAAAATACTCAATGCACATTATTTCTGTTTAGTCACTAGTAACAGAGTTAGGTTGAGGCCAAATCTTCATACATCGAGACACCGTTTATAAAGGGAATCATTAGAAGCTATGCTATCTATGTGTGGCTGTCATATTTAGCAAAAGTCTTGGTCATTAAATATTGAGAATTTCTTCATGAATTGCATACTTTGTGGTTGAGGCAGTGGGGAGGTTACTGAAACAAATGAATAATAAGAAAAGCCATTTTCTTTAGTAAATGAATGCTTGCTAATTCAGAGGTTACTCTCATTGCTTTTGACAGCTTGACTGCCCCAGGGCACAAAGGTTCTCTATATGCGAAAGGTAGATTAACTGTGATCAAGTGAAAGCACCTTGCCTGCATATTTTTTAAAAAATTAACTTCTTCAAGGAGATACCTAAATGACCAATTTCCCACAACTTTAGCATTTTGTTTTGGAATAAATTTATTTTTCCCACAAGGCATTATCAATTGCTTTCTTCCCTCAATTCCTCTCTCATGTCTTCTCCTGAGTTTCCCATTGAGGTTGTGGTTTTACTGAGAAGCAGAGAAGAACAGCACACACACACATGCGCACGCACACACACACACACATGCACACACACACACTATGAGTATATAAAATGTTGTAAAAAAACACTAGTTCTTTCATCTCCTTATATAGGGTGGTTGAAAACTCCCATCCCAATGAAACTGTCAAATTCATAAATATTTTTGGAACTCCCCTTTCAGAAGCTTCTTCAGTATAATTTTAGGAAGCCAACATTTTAAAGCCTATGCTTTCAACCACGGAATCATCATATTCACTTTCTAGGGCTGCAGAAACAACGTACTGAAGACTCAGTGGCTCGGAACCACAGAAATTCATCATCTCACATTTCTGGTGACTAGACACCTGACATCAAGATGGCAGCAGGACCACACAGCCTCTTTCTGATAACTCTCAGAAAAAATCCCACCGTGGCTCCTACACCAATGCCTGGCAATTCCCTGGCTCAGAAATGTATTACTCCAATCACATGACTGTCTTATCCCTGGGTGTCTGTCTCTGTTTTCCTCCTTTTTTCTTTACCTCAGACACATGAGATTAGGACCCAACCTAGTGACCTCATTTTAATTTGATTACCTCTGTAAAGATCCCGTCACCAAATAAGATTACATTCAGAGGTCCTAGGGATTAGGATCTTAACTATCTTTTTGGAGGAGATAAAGTTCACCCCGTAACAGCTGCCTTCTAATAAATCTGATTTTTCTTCTTTAAAATATTGAAGACTGCATTTAAATGTGAGATATTCTTAGAAATATCATTTGAAAATGTAATGTCTACAAATGTTTCCTTTTTAATAGTAGTTGAGGTATGTATATAAATCTACCTAAGAATAAGAGCCTTTTAGCTTTTGCAAGACAGGAGCAGGGAAGGAGCGTTAACATGACATCTGAGTTGTCCTGATTATTAGCTGGTTCTTTCACATTGATTTAAGATTCCAGGAGCTGAGACCTGCGTAACTACTCTGTCTAGACCTTTGGAATTATCCCTTCGCCTAAACTAAGTCTTGAGCTGGGACAGTTTCCTCATTAAAGCCCTCACAAACATAATTATCTCCGTGCCTGAAATAGTTTGTGCCAGAATTTGAGGAGGGATATCATCAGGGCTTTCCTCATTAAAGTATCCAACATGATTAATTCCAAGTTTGCCTAATATGCTCAACTAATAGGTGGATGGGGGAGTATGAGAAACTTCTCACTACCTGGTAGATTTTATTTATACCAGACACATGTTACTGCAATGTCTTGGCCCTGGTAGAAAAAAAAAAAAAGTCTTCATAAAAAATGTCCTTGTTCAGTAATCTTTGCTGAGACTTTCAGGTACAAATTTAGAATATATTATCCTAAAGGTTTTTGGATTATACTTAGTTGATGGGAAACAAAAAAATAAATGTTTTTGTGAGCAAAAGTTGGGTAACTTTCGTCGTGTCATATTGGGTAACTTCTCATGTCTATAATATTACTCAAAACACACATGAACTTCAGAGCCCTACCTCAACCTCATTTTTTCTTAAATAACAAAGAGTGACCCACAATCTTAAGAGGACCTAGCAGGCTCTAGAAATAGTTCATTCTCTATTCCTGGAAGAGTTGCACAATAAAAGGATTTTTCGTCCTCAAAGGAGAATTACACAATTTTACAGAAATATACACATCGACCAACCACATGTCCAGTTAAAATGATTCTCAGCATAGTACAGCATAGAGGGGAAAATCCAAACACATAGTATTTCTTCAGGATTGAAAAACACAAATTCAGTAAGAAGTTAATGGGGATTCTGTCATAAAAGGGCTATATAGCCAGTAAGTTGGGGAAGGGAGGCCCAGTCATCCCCACGGAGAGATTCATAAATTATTGGCATACTAAAGCTTTGGGAAACTCTACAGTTAAGAAATTCTCTCTCTCATTCTCTCCCTCTGAATTCCTTTTTATAAATATTTTTTAAAGTTAATTTATTCTTGAGAGAGAGACAGAGACAGAGACAGAGAGAGAGGACATGAGTGAGGGAGGGGCAGACAGAGAGAGGAAGACACAGAATCCGAAGCAGGCTCCAGGCTTCAAACTGTCAGCACAGAACCCAACGCGGGACTTGAACTCACAAGCCATGAGATTATGACCGAGCTGAAGTCGGACACTTAACCGACTGACCCACCTGGCACCTTTCTCAATTCTTTTTAATTCTAGAATTTTGAAAATTATTTGTCTACAAATCCAAATAGGATCTTATTTAATACCCACTGATATCTCAAACCCTACAAAAAGAATAAGTCAGAGTATTTCCTTTTTGTTTTTATGCAGCTTCTAAAACGCATTTGGTCCAAGAACAAGCTGAGCGTGTTAAGTAACTGTCTATACTCACTTTTGTTTCTGTCTGAATTTAAGCGCCGGGTGACTTCCTATTTGTTAGGCACTTTCTACATTAAGATGGGAAGGAATCTTACATTATAATTTATACTTTGACTAAAACTCAGTACAGCCAGTACAAATTCTCCAAGAGATTTGCATTTTAAAACCTTTGATCTCCTAGTAATGTATCAACTGTTCAGGCAATATCAGCAGGAACAGGAGATTTGATGTGTTTGGGGGACGGGGAGGAGGCCCTGGAGAAGAGGAGGGTCGGAGGAGGGCAGAGGCAGACTTCAGGTCCTCCTGCTTCTGTGCTCTGATTGGACAGCCAGGTGCTGGCACCTGCTCTTACTGCTGCTGCAATCCTGCTTCTCTCCTCCACCCTCCATGTACAGGCCCTCACCATACACCCGGTTCATTTCAACCCGCTCTATAGGTGTCCGTGAAAAAATCATCCCCCTTAGGATGCCGTCCTGAAGCCCCCAAGTCTGAGTCAGATCCCCTCCCCTCCTATTCTTTCTCATAGCACAGAAATAATTTCCCCCATTTTGATACTAACCACAGCATATTTTAACACTCATTTACTTCTCTCTTTCCTCAAACGACCTGATTTTAACAGTGAGACCTATATCTTCACCATCACTATTTATGTCGGGTACGTACCTCAGTGCTTGGCAAGTGAAATGTGCCCAGAAAATACCTCTTGAGTGTGATTGTCTATGAACTTCTGCTATTAGCTCTAGCTGGCTCTAGACTTAACTTTGGAAATGGGAAATCTTAGAATTGCCAGCAGAGTGGGTCAGGCAGGACCTTTCTCTCTTTCATTCTCTCTCTTTCCACCCTGAATTTTCTCTTCTCCTCCTGCTATTCCCTTGTCAAAAGCAGTTATGTTTTCTCTCTTCTTCTGGGCTGGTCCATTTTCCCTCCCTCCTTCAGCCCCTTCCAGAGTCATTGCCACTGCAGACGGGTCACTGTTTCCATCTCTCTGGTCTCTAAACTTCAGGGGAGTGTGGGGAAGGAGTCAGTTGCTCAAGAATCCCTTAAGTGAAAAATGAGAGCTGTAAGGGCAAAACAGAGAAGTCCCGAGCAAGAAGGCTCCAGGTGGGGAAAATTAAAGTGACGTTCTTTACGTTGTAATGTGTATGTGTGTGTGTTAGCGGTGGTGGATGGAAAGGGGAGTATAAAAGGTACATTGAGTACCACCGAGTACCATTTATAGGACAGTGAGTAGTAGCAGAAATTACACATATTATACATATTTCTAGTAGTAGCTGGAAATATGCATTGAGGAAAACAGACCAGAAAAACTCAAAATTTTGTTTGTCCATGTAAAACTGATAATAGACTTACTATTTGCAACAATATTATGCTCGTTGTGAGAATATATTGCTTAATTACCATATGTCAATTATCATTAAATATTAGCATAAAGTAGTTTTCCTTGATTCCACTTGTTCATGTAATTCACGTATAAATGTATAAATACTCGCAAATACAAATTATACAATTCCATAATCATGCAATAATGTATGTGTATACATACAACAATGTATTATTTTCACACACATTTGTTGGGCATTTTCATGCAGTGAAGAGTTTCTCTGAATTTATGAAAGTACCAGTGTAGATGAGAAGTGAGAATTAAATTTTATAGATGCCTCAAGAAAAGAAACTTCAAAACTTATAGATAGTATCAGAAATCAGATATAGAGAGTGAAGGAAAAGCAAAAATCATACACATCTCCAAAGTATCTCTCCTGCAAGCCTGGGTGTGTGGGCTTAACTCTCCATGTTGGGATGGGGTTGTAATAGCAGAAACATCAGAAGGGAATTATACCTTGATGACAAGACACTCCCTTATCTCACTTACACTCAAAAATAAGCCTTTATGAGATGTCTCCTTGGCATGTGAAAATGGAGAAGCAAGAAAATAAAGGATCAAGTTCTCCTGGTCCATCCAAGGTAAGCTGTAGGTATTCAGAGTCTTACGGTGCCCATTCATGATACGACCTCCAATAAGAAAATTTTAATTACATCGGTAGTCGGACGGTTTGTAGAATTGATAAGAGATGGGTGGATATATATAAGATTTTGAGGACTATTAACTTTGAGATGGTGGAGAATAAAACATGTTGAAATAAACAATTTAGCCATCTTGACCACATAGCATTGCTAGTTATTTTTAAGCCAAATACAGAAGATACTTATAAAAGGGAAGGAAAGGAAAGAGAGGGATAATTTAGATAGTTTTCATGGATAAAGTTCAGATAAGCAGAGTACTTAGATAGCATATTGAAAGAGAAGAAAAAAGAATAAATAAGTGGATGATAGGTGAAAATGTATGTCTACTCTATATAACAGAAAAATTAGGTTGGTAATTGAGGATTATTGAAGTATTGGTAGAAAATTTAAGATATGGGTAGATACGCAGGTAAGTAAGAAGATGGGTAATATACTTAGGAAACCAGGCCTACAGCAAATCATTTTTATTTCCTGATTAACAGACAAAAAAAATTGCATTGATCGGAGCCAATTGCTAAGTGGCACAGATTATAGCTTTCCAAGAATACCAGAAGATACCTTTATAAAAGACGGAGTTTGCTGATATTTCTACTTGTCTGTTCAAAGGCAACTGCAGCTTCATGATGATTAATCCCTTCCTCTAACATTCAACTTGTGCTGTACTAGAAACTCTCCCAATCATGGAAGAAAAATCCATCTACATTTCCACCTGTAAGTTATGAGGTCTTAAAATTAGAATCTGCTACCAATTATGACTTTACAGCACACATGTAAGTTCTAGGAGAGTGCCAGCAATGCATAAAATAACTACAGTGGCATAAACTATGCGTATTAATAAGTTTAAGTTCTGGGATAGGTAGTAAGAGCCAATGTTTAAAGCAGCATATTTTGTTAATTTCTAGTAAAACTCGTATGACAAGAACAGGTGATCTTTAAAATTTTTTTCTTGAATAGATACATGGGAACAGGAGCAAAACAGTAAATAAGAAAACAAAAAGCTTATTTGGAGATGAGTCCTGTATTTTGGCAAGCAATCAGAAGTAGAATATATTACTTAAGAGTATTAATTACCTTTCTTGGCTTTGACTACGCTAGAGTTGTTCTCTAACTTTCAAATCCCTGGAAATGAAAAACAAAAAATATTTTTATAAAACTATATTAATGATTAAACTACTTTAAGTATTTTTTTAAGTTTTAGAAATATCTGGGACAATCACATTTTCTTTTCTTTTCTTTCCTGTTTTATATTGTTTTTTCCTTTTCTTCTAAAGACAGGAAATCCAAGCCACCAGACACTTGGTATTGTTAGTTTTCACTTGTTTCTCTATAAAATTCAGAAAGTAGATTAATCCTTGCCAGTTGCCCTCCAAAATAAAAAATGATTTCCCAAAATAGGTCCTAGACCAGAGATTCTCAAACATGGCTGCTGCACATTTTACGAACCAGAGTTTTGAAAAATATGGTGCCAGGCCACTTCTTCAGAGATTCTATCAACTCGGTCCATTGTGGAGCCTGAGTATCAGTGTATTTTTTAAGCAGCCAGGACTGATAGCCACCACGCTAGACTGTGGTTTTCACACTCAGGAAAGAAGGGAACGCAGTCATTGAGAATTTTAAAAGAACTGTTGTCTGGTCCTGGGGCCCCAAGGGTCGGAACTTTATCCCTTACAGGGTGAAGGTTGGAAGGAGCAGGATTAAGAAGCCAGAGGACTCAGGTATCAGTTTATCATGAGTGCCCTGCCAGAGCAAGATCACATCTTTTATTGTAGCAGAACAGCTAAATTCAGAAAAACAGACTACTCATGTACAGAGTGTGATAGTACATATCTAGGTTCCTACTGTACTGAACTACTAATCGTTAGGCTTACGTGATTCTAAAATAGTAAACGGCTCTACGTGCATAGTGTAGTCAAAGCAATCAGAGCAATCAGAACACAACATGACCCAAGAATTTCAGTGTGTTCTAAAAGGTTAGGAAATTTAACCAGAGACAAGAAGCGAGCTTTAAGCCTTCTCCGGCCTGGCAGTTTGCTGCCAGGCCAATTCCTGCTCAGAGTTGCTTTATGCCTGACAGTTTGCTGCCAGACCAACTCCTGCCTGGAATGACCAGGCCATCCGCCATTCCTGTCTCGCCTGGGGCTCCTTCAAACTGTCTTTCATTTCCCAGATGCACGATGTCCCAATGGACTCTCAAAACTGAATGCCTGAGGACGTGACGGGGGTTGAGGCATCGGGATGAGCTTCTTTCCTATTTTTGCTCACAACCACCTTCACAAAAGCTCCCCTCACAGCCATCCAGAATCTTCTAGCTATAACACGCTGTCCCGAGGACTATAACCTCCATCCAGCTCATTAAGAGATACATTTACTTATAAAATTTAGATAATTACTTTTCAAAATATGAACTATATTTATACCAATTTTATCAATTGTATACTAATTGTACTTATAGAAATCACTCAATCAAAAGAAAAAAAATAACACTTAAACACTCATATAGCAGTATTAGTAATAGATAAGAAATGTAAATTTCAATGTATTTTCCTATTGGCCTTGTCGAGAAATATGTTAGAATGAGTAGTAAAAGGCTTCCAAGCATAAATATATTTTACACTTGGATAAAATTCTGTGTGTGGGGTAGGATGAATAAGCAATTTTAAGAGAAATGGAAAAAAATGAGTATTTTATATTATTAAAGAATTCTTCAGGGTTTGTTTTAGTTTCAGTTTTATTGTTTTGACTTACATGTAATAAAATGCACTCATTTAAAGTATACAGGTAATTGTGCACAAACATGTGTCCTCCATTCTAATTAAGGTATAGAACAGTTCATCACATGAAAAGGTGTTCTCCTTTGATTTTCAGTCCATTATCTCCCCCAGCCCCCAGGCCCAGACAAAGTCTAGTCTGCTTTAGCTCCCTCTGGTTTTATACTCTCTTGGATTTCATATAAATGAATCTTCAAGGGAATGTAGTTCTTGTGTTTGACTTTTTAACTTAGCATAGTGTTTTTAGATTCAGCCATGTTTCATGGCTCCTTTTCAATTCTGAGTAGAACACCAGTATGTTTCTCCATTCCCCAACTGAAGAACATTTGAACTGTTTCCAATGCAGGATGTAACGGAAGTGCTGCAGTATTCATTTTCAAATCTTTGGGTGAATATATGCTTTCATTTCTCTTGGGTAGATACCTGGGAATAGTATTGTTAGGTCCTATATTAGGTGTATGTCTAACTTTATTATATATTGCCGTATCATTTTCCAAAGTATTTCTGCCATTTTGCATTCCCGCCAGTAATGGGATTTCCTGTTGCTTCACATTCTCATCAATACATGGCATTGACAGGATTTTAAACTCCAGCCATTCTAGCAGGCATGCAGTAGTATCTTTTTTTCGTTTTAATTTGAATTTCCTTGATGACTAGTGATGCTGACCATCTTTCTTTTTTTCTTGAAGATCTGTGTATTCTATTTTATGAAGAGTCTGTTCAGATCTTTTTGCCCTTCTTACATTGGTTTGTTTTGTATTATTGAGTTGTTAGAGTTTTCTATGTATCCTAAATATAAGCCCATTATATACTATCTTTTGCAATTATTCTTCCAAGTTATGCGTTGTCTTTTTATGTTTTTAACCATGAATTTTGAGGAGCAAAATTTTAATTTTGATGAAGCCCATTTTGCCAATTATTCTTTTATAGTTTATGCTTTTCACACCTTTTTAAAGTAATTTTTACCTAATCCAATGACACAAAGATGTTCTCCTATGGTTTCTTCTAGATTTAATAGTTTTGGCTCTTATAAGCCTATGATCAATTTCCAGTGTCCTAAAGAGGCTGTTTTTAACAATTTTATTGAGTTTTAGCATTATCTTGTGGCAAAAGGATTTTCTGTGTTTCTTATTCCACTATTTTTAAAACTCTGCCTATGAATAGTTTAATCTAAAAATGTTGAGGGGCACCTGAGTGGCTCAGTCAGTTAAGCACCCGACTTCAGCCCAGGTCATGATCTCTCAGTTTGTGAGTTTGAGCCCCTTATCGGTCTCTGTGCTGACAGCTCAGAGCCTAGAGCCTGCTTTGGATTCTGCGTCTCCCTCTCATTCTGCCCCTCCCCAATTGTGCTCTCTCTCTCTCTCGAAAACAAATAAATATTAAAATTTTTTAAAAGAAATAAAAATAAAAATGTTGATATTTTCTATTCATCTGAATTCACCCATATCTTTTGTGACTACTTAAGCTTACAGTGAAAAATTATAGGTGTCATTTATGTAGAGAGTTTTTCAAAATTATTTAAGGAGGTACTTGAGCAAAAACGTATGAAGACTTATTCTAAACCACCATTTATCTTTGGTTCCAACGCCAAATATGGGTGCTATGCAGGAGTTCAGAGCCTTTGTTCTTTTGTTGTTGTTGTTGTTTCTTTTTATAATCCATTCTCATTTGCTGAAACTTTCTTAACAGGAAATTTATATTAAACACAAGCACACACCAAAAAATCAAAATTGGATAAATTGAAAATCTGTGAGATGAAATTTATTTTTGATATAACATGAGAACTATTTGAGTCCGGGCTCATGATTAATCATGTAAACTTGCATGAAACAACATGTGAGACCATATGTAAGTATTGCCTACAATAATAAAAGCTTATGTCTTAAATTCATCTAGACTAATTCCCAGTTTGTGGTCATATTATTTTTATAAATAACTTAGAAGTCCTCTAGATTCTTTTATGCTCATATTCAGAGAATATTGATCATTAGAAATTTATTTCTTATATTGGGTTAAAATATGTCTGCCTCTAAATTTCCATCCATGAGTTCTAGGATTAACTTTTATAGATGCAAAAACAAATTCAATCTCTTCTTTATTTAGTATTCTTTTAATATTTTAAAATAGTTGTCATAATCTCCTTCCCCTACTCCTTCAACTGTTCCTTGGTTTCAAGAAATATTATCATTAACCTATCTCTTCTGGAAGCCTCTAATTTGCATGTGATTTAATCTCCATGCTGGTTCTCCATACTCTGGCTCTATCAGGCACTGCTCTTCCTTTTGGATCTCAGCCCCTTAACTCCCTGATGTATCACTTACCAAATCTGAGTTATGTAATAAATCTCCACACGGATCTGTATTTCATTACCTATGAAAATGGCTGCTGCTTCATATATACCTACAATATCTATACAGTTTAAGATATCTATGTAAAATTCTTCTCCACGGTTTAAAAATCTAATTGTAGAAGTAACAAATGGGGAAAACTGGGTTTAATAAAAGCAAATGGTTGAAAAGTCACAAGAACTTCAGTTCATTTGCATGCAATATGATAGAGTTCAGAAATTAATAATTATCTAGCAACAACTTACATGCAAGATACAGTAATGATGCTTTCCTTTCTACAAACCGTGCAGGAAGCTATTCCAATTTCAGCTTTGACAAGTGGAGAGCTTGGAAGTTATCACTCCTGTCTTTATAATAAGAAAATAGCTGAACAAACTGAAAATCAATGATTTCTCTTGGACTCCTCAGAGAACTGAGCAAACTACTAGGGCAAACCGTCATCCCAGAATCTGGAGAGATAGATGAATACAGAGACTCACAGCTGAGATCAGCTTACCTGGAGCCATAAACTGACAGAAACAGTTACATGACAGCTTTCAAGAATTTTTGGAGGCAGAGTGCAGACTGGCTTGAAAGCAAGAAACTCATGGGGGCCTCAGTTTTAGTGGATTTTACCTCCAGAAACCCTAAGGGTTCTCACATATTAGAGGCTGTATTTTCAAGATGTTTTATGTGATAAGCAAATGGATCAATAATAACTAAGCAATCTCTATGAATCTATAGCACCCAACAATGAAAATGTTAGTCGTGCCAAAGATTTACAGCCTTGTTTCAAGAATGCATTGGCAACACCATGATTCCGAGATACCCAGGAACTAAAAGCTTTGTTGGGGCCATAAGCTCGTTTTCCTAATCTTTCAGGCCTGCTACTGAACCTTGCAGAATGATACCGATTCTTTACAGAATCAAGAAAAATAGAGCATTTCTAAGGGTTCTAAATTTATTTTGACAAACTGCCCAAACTTTATAGTTTTATCATGTGGATACTTAAAGACTATGATCCTTACAACTGTGATCCCTTTAATTCCAGAGTTATCAGAAAGGGTGAGAAAACCCCTTCTAGACCTAATCTAGGGGGTGCTGGGGAAGAGAAGGCTAATGGAAAATTCTGTGGTCCTAGAGAATGGCACAGACTTGGCGGGCACCCCTAGAGACTAAAAGGAAAAAAAAAACTGGTTATTTGGGAGATTTTAAGAGAATTTAAGGAAATCTAAGGGAAATACATCTGGTTTAAGTAAGACTGGTGGTGATTTTCCTTTCTCTTTTTCCTTATTTTCCCCCTTGGTGCTCTGCCTCTGTTTTGTATAGCTAATGTGTAATTTCTATCAAAGGCTAATTTGGGGGTAATAATCTCATCTTCTCCTTATTTGCCGGAGCTTTGAGGTTGATGTCATGTTAAGGTTAAGCCTTAATTTAACTATCTTTCCTGTGTTTCCTTATCTTTTAAATAAATAGTCCTTTTTAAACCTCCACTTGTCACTTTTCCCCCATTAGATAGGTAAGGTGTATGTCATTCTGTCCCCCTCATCTGTTGATGAAGAACACAGAGTAAGAATTACAAGGTCAGATATACAGCTAAGTATAACTAGATGTTGAGAGTTCTCAAAGAGAAAACAAGAAGGGGGATGATCAAACATCGCAAAAAAACAGAGACCTCAGTGATAAGCTGATTTTTTTCCACTTTTCTTGACATTATGTCCCATAATATGTATCATATAAAGTGGGTAAGAGCCAAAATCAGAAAAGGGTTATAGAGAGTGAAAACTGTGGGTTTTTATAATGTACACATTAGGTATAACATTATCACACGACCACCGTATAAATAATAATATTGGACTTGGACTGATAAAATGACCAAAGACTCCAAATAAATTAAACAGGGCAAATTAAATAAAATTTACATATGTAAAAGTATGGAGGAAGGTTAATGTAATCAGGACACATGGAAGAGACATGTGGGCACATTAGCTTCTAGGACCGGGAGGTATACAGATCCCCAACTATGCACATCTGTAAAGGTTACTGTCTGTGTGATTAAGGTCCATTTCAGGTTTCTTGATGCCCAACCATTTTCCATTAAATCCAGATCAAAATTGCACACAGGCTGGTCTGGATTGGAGCCAGGATCAGCCCATCCGAGATGGTGTACCTCATCGATCTTGGAGTTGCGCAATCAATACCTGAATGGATTACAAGGCTCAGTACAGTTCACTCAGCATAATCAAAGTTCACATTTATCATCCTCAGCCTTATTAGTCCAGCACAGTTGACTGCAAGAACACCTTCAGCCCTATCCAGCACAAGTACAATGGTCAGTTACCCAGACCTTTCCAAGAGTCTTGCCACAAGACCTACCAATAGGCTCCAAGGCCTAATTTGAAGTTTTTTTTTCACTAAGTTGTAAATATTCATACTTTCATTTCTGTAATTTCTCCACAAACAAGATGCAACTAATACGTTCTCCTAAGGGTCTAACTCAAGCCAGACTTTCCCTTCCTTAATGTTGCCTTAGAAGCCCACAGCAGCCTACTAGTAAAAAGTGGATCCTGGTCCTCCTAAAATGCCACAGCATTTAAAACAGAGCTAATAGTTCTGGGACACCAGGGAAGTTGACAAAACCTTGTTTGAGGTTACACACGGTCATTGAACATCTCTCCTTTCTACCAAAAAAAAGCATGCCTAACGGAACCTTAGAACACCTGGCAAAGAGAATCTGTCCCTCCTGTTCCCGCCCAGGGAGCTATATCCACATCTACATCTGCATCTGCCTCTACATCTATGTTTATCTTACAGGGAGTCACGCTCAGACACTCACACATATATGTATACAAATATATATGACATATAACATATGTATTACACCTGTATGGTAACTATAATATGCTGTATTATGTGACTTTTATGGTACATAAAAAGTGTTACACTTTTAGGGGCACCTGGGTGGCTCAGTTGGTTAGGCCTCTCACCGTTCATGAGTTCAAGTCCCGAGTTGGGCTCTGTGCTGACACTCAGAGACTGGAGCCTGCTTTGGATTCTACGTCTCCCTCCTTTTCTGCCCCTCCCCCACTAATGCGCACAGCATCTGCACACGCTCTCTCTCGCTCTCTCTCTCTTCCAAAACTAAATACACAGTAAATTAAAAAAATAGTGTTATACTTTCATCATGATTCCAGGATTAATGAATGAGCATCATAATAAAAGTTATATATTATTAAGCAATAATTTATAGATGAGCTCATTAGTATTATACCTGGTAAAAAAAAAAAATCCTAATTGATATTCTGAGACTATTGAATGCACCAGTAGTTTTGAGCAGTGACTAAGCCTCTGATGGCATTTCTAGAAGCCCTAACATTTTCTCAAGCCACAACCAAGTAAAAATGTTGTAACTTCAAGTTCAGGGCCACATCGGGTTAACTCAGTCCCAGACTTGTTACTAGCACAAATTCACTTCCTTTTTATCTGATGACAACAGCAGAGATCTCTTCAGATGAGGGAGTAAGATGGTAAATCTCATCAGGCCTCCTCAAAGGACAAACCAACCACTGAAATCCAAGAGGTAGGAGAGGAGAGTGTGAGAATGTGATAAATACATCAGGTTCAGAGCCCTTAGAAAACAGGTGTGATGGTCAAGAGGTGTGTGTCCAATAAAGTGTAAGCTTCTGTGCTTACCTGGGTCTGCTCTATGGTGGCCCTGAGCTTCTAATCACCCACCAAAGATACCTATATCCCTAGAACAGTCAGCCAGAGAGGCAAAATTAAAGGAGATGGCATAACTCAATAATCTTTGAAAGCTCACTGTCCCTTTCTTTTCTCTCTAGTCCCTATTGTCAGCTGATTAAGTATCTACATATATTAATGCATGCAAAGGTGGAAACGATTGTTGAATATCACCATTACGACCTCTCTAGAGATGGGCTGTTTGGGGGTTGGAACTAGCTTGTAACCCCAAATTAACTGCTCATCCTAGAGATTCTTACTTAGCAAACACCCACAAACTACAGTCGAGATAATGGAGGTTTGTGATTAGAGACCTGGTTTTCAAAAAAACAGTTGTTGAATTTTCTCTTATTACATGAAGAGGGCAATATCTTGACCAAAGTAATTATTTCATTTATTTTGGCTAGTTAATCATTTTTGAGACTCAGATACCAGACCTTATGTTAGGCATTGCAGTCAAGAAGCAAATAAAATGTAGTCCTTGCCTGAAGTCGGCATTTGAAAAATGGTCTTTAAGGTCAGCTTCAAGTGTCATTTTTCAAGAGGAATCTTAATTCAAAATTTTTAATTTTACTGAATGTTTGTACTTCCACAAAATTCATATGTTGAAATCCTACCCCCAATGTGAGGATATTAGGAAGTGGGATCCGTAGGGGTGAATTAGGGTTAGATGAGGTCATGTGGGTGGAGGTCCCATGCTGGAATGAGTGCCCTTTTCAGCAAACATTGCAGAGCTAGCTCTCCCTCTCTCCACCACGCGAGCACAAGAGCAAGAGGGTAGCAGTCTGCAAACCAGGAAGAGAACTAGGAACCAAATCTGGGGGAGTCCTAATCTTGGACTTGTGAGTCTCCAGAACAGTGAGAAATAAATTGTTCAAGCCACCGGGTCCATGGTATCTGGTTAGAGCAGCCAAGCTGACTGGGGAGGATATATGAGGGAAGACTATTTACAAACTGTTTAAAAAGAAACATAAAGGATTGGGTACAAAGGAAGAGAGGCTGATCCATCGTTCATTCCTCAGCATTCACTGGGCTCCTGCTCTGAGCCAGGTACTGTGCTCAGCACAAGACAACCGGGCACCCATTTAACCAGCTTTTCCAGGATAAGAAATTGAAGATTGCCACTAGCTTACAAAATTCTGTACCCTCCTCAAATTAATCTCTCTGACTCTGTGCCAGAAGTAACTGACATCTTGACTTGTATATTAATTATCGGATTTTGCTTGTAGGTGTCTCAACTTAGATTTCCCAAACAATGCACTTTTTGTTTTACAACTTTTTGAATCTGTATAAATAGAACCATGACCTACCACTTTTGCTCAAAATTACATGTGTAAGGTCCATGATGATGCCCATACCTAGAACTTTCTTTCTCATAGATACATAATATTTGCTGTGTAAATATATCACAAGCTATGTCTAATCTACTGATAATGGACATTCAGATTATTTCTTTTTATTTTTTTGGTTAATAAAAAAATGGCTATAAACATTTTGTAAGCTTAATGATCATTTGGATTTATCTGTGTGTGAAGTACCAAAGTCTTCTGTTGAGTTTGTTCTGTTGGCTTTTGCCATTCCCTGTTGATTTATTGGAATTCCTTATATATTCTGGATATTTATATTCCTCGGTTATATATCTCCTCCCAGTTTCTGGCTACTTTTCCTCTTTTGGTTGTTGTTTCCCTTCTATAGTACTTTTAGTTTAACAGAAGTTTCGAAAATCATAATTTTAATGTAATCATCTTAGGAATCTTTTTTTTCTTTTTTAACGGTTAGTGGTGTTTGTGCCTTAAAAAGAAATTGTCCTTACAGTCATGAAGATATTCTTGGATATCAACTTCTGAAAACTTTAATAGCTTTGGATTTTACAAAAGGTCTATAATTCACTTGGAGGGGACACTATTACTTCTGTTTTATGTGATAGATGTTTATATAGATTTGCACGTATGTTTGCTATTTTCTGCACTCTTTATTCTTGAATCTCTGGCTTTCCATCTTATATCATTTTCCTTCTGCCTCCAGTCTATCCTTTGGGGTTTCTTTTACTGGAAGTCTGATGGTGAAAAACTGTCTCCAGTTCCTTTCTAGTTGGCAAATGCATTTTTTGCACTATCATATTTTAAAGACGTTGTCTGCTGGTTATGCAATTTTATATCAATAGGTACTTTCTCTTGGCAAATCATTTCATGGTCTTTTGCCTTCCCTTGTTGCTAAGAAAAAGTTAGATGTATTTCTCAGTCTTTCCTCACTGCCTGCTTTTAAAATCATCTTATATTTGCTATTTTGTCTAGTTACCATTTTTTTTTATTTATCTGCCTAAGATTTGGGGAACTTCTAGAATTTAAGATTGGTGTCCTCCCAGTTCTTGAAGAATTTTCTGCCATTATCTTCTCAAATCCTGCCCCAACCCATTCTTTATCTTTTCCCCCCAGAACCCCATTTAGACATTTTATAGATATCCACACTGTATCCTCTATATCCCCTACCTTACTTTTTTTATATTTTCCAGACCTTTATCTCTCTTTGCTAAATCTTGCATGATTTTTTTTTAGTTAATAGTTCTTTAGTTTACTTTTTTTTCTGTTATATAATGTTCCCTGTTCCACTGGATTTTTATATTTAATATTATAGTATTAATGTTTTTATTTCTAATAGTTCTGCTTTATTCTTTATCAAATATATTTGCTAGTTCTTTTTTTTTGAGGTTTTTTGTGGGGTTCTTTTTGGTTTGGGTTTTTTGTTTGTTTGTTTGTTTGTTTGTCCCATGCACAGGATTTTAAGCTTGTCTTTTATTTCTTTAAGTACAGTAAACATAGGGGTGCCTGGGTGGCTCAGTTGGTTAAGTGTCCAACTTCTGCTCAGGTCATGATCTCACAGTTCATGAGTTCAAGCCCCACTTCAGGCTCTGTGCTGACAGCTCAGAGCCTGGAGCCTGCTTCAGATTCTATGTCCCCCTCTTTCTCTGTCCCTCCCCCACTCAAGCTCTGTCTCTATCTTTGTCTCTTTCTCTCTCTCTCAAAAATAAACATTAAAAAAATTTTAAGTATAGTAAGCATACATATTTCATATTCTGCCTCTGAAAATTATAATATCTGACTTTTATGGATTTTTTTAAGTTTTATTATATTTTCTCAAGAGAGAGATAGAGAGCAAGCAGGGGAGGGGCAGAGAGACAGGGAGACAGAATCCCAAGCTGTCTCCTCACTCACAGTGCAGAGCCCAATGTGGAGCTCAAACTCACCAACCATGAGATCATGACCCAAGCTGAAGTCAAGAGTCTGATGCTTAACCGACTGAGCTACCCAGGTGCCCCAAGAATCTTCTGAAGGTTCTTACTCACAGAACTTTGTTTCTTTCTGTCCTTGGTGATTATTGTGGGAAACTTTTGAAACGATTAAGATGAAAATGAGTTCCTTTAAGTTATGCACTTGTGTCTGCCATGTCCCTGGGGAAATTATCAGTCAGCAATCATTTTAATTTATATTTTTATATCTTGCAGGCAACATATATTTAGACTTCCAGGCTGCATGAGGTCACTCTGGTGTTTCCAAATATGTACTAATGATATCCACCGCCCCATCTCAGTGCCATATTTTCGATAACTAATTTCTCTTGTGGTCCCACCTGACAGTGGCAGAGAAGATGATTCTGGATTACTATCATACACCTATTAGGGTATCAGCTTTAAGATATAAATTTTTCATATTAGATACCCACCTTAGACAGGTCCTGGATTTTATTCTTTTTTCCCAAACTTTGAGAGTCTTCAAACTACAGCCAATGTTCAGAGGCCCAGCAAATGCCTTCATGTGAAAGCCAGCATCGCTGTTTTCTTTACTTCTTTGGGTTCCTGTCATTGATTAGTTTTTTAAACCTGGGAAGTCCTTCCTTTCCTGCAACTCATCAGTTCATTTAATATTTATCCAAGATTATTCTTTCTCAGATGGAGGTCTATCCAGGTACGAAATCCACAATATTACTGAAAATGAATGCCTTAAATAAATTTTTAATTCCTTTAAATTCTGTATTCTACCATCCTGTATTTTCACTTGGATTATTCTATCAAATTAAGCAAATGGAAAAGTTAAGCGAGTTTGACAAGCAAAAGGGAAATTTTTTCTTAAGTATTTAGTAGACTTTATATATCTAAGTATTCCATTATTCCCAGTAAAATTTGGTTTTTGACTTTCTGAGTTTGTACCACTTACTCTTCTTGGATATTTTCTCAATATGTATTTTATAAATTACTTGACTCTCCTTTTTACTCTTTGACCAATTAATTGGACTAAATCTTTTGAGATTACACTTATCTTCCTTTTAATGATTTTATGTGGTGAACACTAAAATATTCCGACCTAATCTCAATTTTAAGGGCATTAAAACTTCCAAAGGTCTATTTTTTTAATGTTTATTTCTTTTAGAGAGAGATAGAGACAGAATACAAGTAGAGGAGGGGCAGAGAGAGAGGGGGACACAGAATCCGAAGCAGTCTCTAGCCTCTGTCAGCAGAGTCCAACGTGGGGCTCAAACTTATGAACTGTGAGATCATGACCTGAGCCAAAGTTAGACACTTAACCGACTGAACTACCCAGGCGCCCCTCTAAAGGTCTATTTTAATGTCATTTGCAACATTTCTTCTAATGTGTCCTAAAATGCATTTGGAATACACATATCCTTAAAATCTTCCTAACTTCTTTATCCACTGATTCATTGATTGATTGAGTCACTCATTCATTGATTTATTCCCTCAATTACTGTTGGCTGGGGAATTTAAAAGCAAAATCTATGTTTGTGGAGCCACTAAATTATGTGAGACGGGATTTATTTTGGCTATTAAGATTAATTGATTCAGCTGTGTTTCAGTTAATATTTCACCAAAAAAAAAGTAGACATTTGAAGTTTGAAAAACTTCCATATAATTTTTCTAACTACATCCAATGCTAGCAAAAGCATCCATAGTGACCAGCTAATCAAGTATTGGCTTAAGGTAACTTGGTTCAGAGGAAACATTCAAATTATGTCAATATTAAGACAAGGCCTGACTTAAAGTCAAACTAGAAAACAACAGAAATAGTTCATAAGTAGAAGTTTTTACCACTTCCATGTCATCCTGGGATAAAAGGCCAGATTCATTCATTGAAAAAGGAAATCTCTTTAGGTTGGGTTTTTCTGCCCTATTTTCAGGTACCAGAAACAAACATACCTAACCTAGGTAGAGCCCTGTCTTTTCTACATCTGTATCAATGATGTCAAGCATTTAAGACTCTTCTAGATCTTCCTGAAAGGATCAAAGTTATCAAGAGGTAGAATCCTTGACCTCTTCAGGTCTTTGCAAACACCATCAAATTCTAGGTGTATGTTTCCTCTTTAGACAACAAGATAAGAAGAAGCAGAAAACCAGGCATTTAGATATCTGGGAACAAAATATTGACCTTTGCTGGTTAATTTTCTTTCTTTCTTTTACAACCTAGTAACAACAGAATGAAAAGAAAAGAGAATTACGGTAAAACCTTGGACTGCAAGTAACATGTTCTGTGAGTTTTCTGCAAGATGAGCAAACATATCTAATAAATTTTAACTTGATAAATGAGTGATGTCTTGCAATACGAGTAGTGCATAACACTCAATGTCGCATGATCACAACTGATCCAATGGTTCTCTCTCTCTCTCTCTTTCTCTCTCTCTCTCGCTAGCGGCAGGGTTGTGGATTGTCATCTCCTGTGCTTGGATGCTCGGCCTCAGGTTGTGGTGTTTGGCAGAAATCGGTGATTTTTCGGAACATTGGGAGGTGCCCACAACTGGCAATAGTGTATTTTTTGACACTTCAAAGTACCTATGGACAGTCCTTTGTATTTCCATACAAGAGTAAGCTTAGGAATGCTGCTTTGCTTCATTCTAGGTCAGGCTGCCTGCAGATATAGACCCTTTCCTCTGCTATCTTATTGTCAGTTCCATTAAATAGAGTATTTGACAAGAGTTTATTAATATTGAGTATAGTCAACACCCATGCAAGCGTGTACAATGACCCTGACACAGAAAAATATTCCATTGAGCTCATAGATAGCAGTGATTCCTTTAGTGATGGTGAAAGTGGTCCTACACAATAACCCTCCTCTCTCTTGTCTCCTTCACATCAGCCACAAAAAGTTTTCAAAGGTAAGTGCAGGTTAATTTGTTTATTTTCATTATATTTTGCATTTTCTTATTATTTTGTATTATATTACAGTATTGTAATCATTTTTATATGAATATTTTTGGGTTGTGAAACAAATCATTTGAGTTTCCATTATTTCTTATGGGGAAATATGCTTTGATACACAAGTGCTTTGGATTACAAGCATGTTTCCACAATGAATTAGGCTCACCAACCAAAGTTTTACTGTACTTGGCCATAGGATTCCTAAGGTAAACATAAACAACAATGGGTGTGCAGGTGTTTACCTGTCTGAACTGGTCTGTGGGTACAGAACTGGTTTATACTGAAGGGCCAGGTCACTTACCCTGCATCGGGCAATGACATTTAAAGAATGGCTTTATATTGCTATCTGAGGTTAGGTTTAGAGGCTGGGCAGCAGAGAACTGTTAGTTTTGTTAGACCAAACAACCTGAGCACCCAAAGGCTCCATGAATAGGACTGAGTAAGTCTCTTTGACTTGGCTCAACGTGAAGCATGGCAGGATACAGGCATATTTATCATTCCTATGAAGTCGATGCCCGGAAAACCAGCCTAATTAAATACTTCATTTCTGCTTCCAAATTTAACATGGTTGAATACATCTAGTCTTTGCCTGGAAATCATCTATTCTCTTCAGTTTGTTTGTTGTCTGGTATCCTTCCCTCAGAGATTAGAGCATTTCCAAGTCTTTTGCAGCTTTGCAGTGTTCTCTGCAAAGTATTTCTGACTCAAGATCCTTAAGTATAATCGTTAAGACCAAACATCAACTTTTTCATTGCAAAGTGGAAAACAAAAAAATGCTGATGTTTCCCATGCATCCAAATTTAAAAGTATTGCCAGAAAAGTGTCACGACATTAATTTGATGAATCTGTTGCTTTATATTATATCACATATATTAACAAGCAATGTGTTGTTATATTCTCTTCTGAATGGAAGTGAAGCTAAGAAAAAGTATACGATGGTAAGATTTTTCAATGTTTCCATTGCAATGTTAAGGAGTACAAAGGAAATTTTCTAAATACCTTTACTGTAAATACTCTATTGCTTAGATCAAAGCTCTCCTTAGATCTATTTTCTCTTTTCCATTCTTATTATCATTTGCATCAGATAATTAAAATATTTTTACTATAAGACCTTAATCCTTATGTAAAAGAGATACATAAGCACTGGATTTATTTTGATACATTTCACAGGTTCACCTACTGGGTCTTTAAACTCATTACTGCTACCGTATAATCTCTTCCAGGTTTTAGGATTCGCATAAAGACTTATGGTCAATGGAAGCTTCATCAGAGTCTTCCTCTGAAATTATACTTGCAAAACACTAGGGAATCTTAATCTTGATGTAATGATTTTACAAATTAAAAGTGTATCCCTTCTTGCCCTTGTTTCTTACTGAATCTCATTAGATAATCCTCCATATACAATATCTAGCATTCTTAGGTTGGACACTTAAATCTCACTTTAATTTTCTACTCTTTGTGTAAAGTAGGTGTATTAATTTCCCAGGTTTGCCATTTAAAAAGTGGCATAAACTAGGTAGCTTACAACAACAGATATTTATGGTGTCATAGTTCTGGAGGCTAGAATGACCCAAATCAAAGTGTTGGTAAGGTGTGTTCATTCTGGAGGCTCTGAGGGAGAGTAGGTTCTATGCCTCCCTCCTAGCTTCTAGTGGTTGCTGGCAATCCTTGGATTCCTTGGCTCGCAAGAAACGTCTGCCTTGAATTGAGACTTGGAGCTGTAAAATTCCTACAAGAGGCATGAGGTAAGAGCTCTTGACATCTGCCTTGGCAATAGTGTTTTGGATGTAATACCAAAAGCACAGGCAACAAAAGCAAAGATGGATAAGAGGTATTATGTCAAACCAAAAAGCTTCTGCACAGCAAAGGAAACAATCACCAAAATCAAAAGGCCACCTAGGAAATCAGAGACAACCTTTGTAAACCATATAAATGACAAGTGGTTAATATCCAAAATATACAAGTAACTTGAATAATTCAAGAGCAAAAAATCCAATTTAAAAATGAGCAAAAAAACTGAATAGACATTTTCCTAAGAAGACATACAAATGGCCAACAGCTATATAAAAAGGCGTTTGACATCATTAATCATCAGGGAAATGTAAATCAAAACCATAATGATATATTACCTCACACCTATTAGGATGGCTACTGCAAAAAAGAAAAAATAATGGGTATTGGTGAGGATATGAAGAAAAGGAACCCCCATACCCTGTTGGGAGAAATATAAGTTAGTGCCGCCACTATGGAAAACCATATGGATATTCCTCAAAATATTAAAAACTGAACTATGAAATAATCTATCTTTCCCACTTTTGGGCGTATATCTAAGGAATTGAAATAGCTATCTCTATTCCCATGTTCACTGCAGCATGATTCACAACAGCCAAGACATGGAAGCAACTTAAATGCCTATGATGGATGAATAGATGAAGAAAATATGGTATATACCTACAGGGGAATATTAGTCAGCCTTAAAAAGACAAAAAAAGAAAATCCTGTCACTTGGGACAACACAGATAAACCTGGAGCCTAAGTGAAATAGGCCAGGTATAGGACAATTAGTTCATGATATGACTTATAAGAGGAATCTAAAAGAGTCAAAATCATGGAGGCAGAAAGTAGAGTAGTGGCTGCCTGGAGCTGAGGAGAGGGGAAAGGGAGAGTATTAGTCAAAGGGCATAAAATTTTAGTCATGCAAGATAAATAAGTCCTAGAAATACAGCACAGGGACTGTAGTCAGCAAATTTTTAAGCATACAATGTGGTATTATTAAGATAGTAGATCTAATGTTAAGTGTTCTTGTTAACAAAAAAAAAAAATCAGAAGAACGAGAAGGGAGGCACGAGGAAACTGCAGGTGATGGGTATGTTTATGGTTTACATCATGGTAACAGTTTTGAAGTGTATATTTATCTTTAAACCCCTCAAGTTTGTGAACATTAAATATGTACAGCTTTTTGTATGTCAATTATATCTCAATAAAGGCATTGGAAACAAAATTAAAATATAGAAAAATGCAACTTAAAACAATTGCAGGAAACCCTGTGCTCTTGTAATTTTTGTAAATATAAGAATCTTATAAGAAATGAGAAAAACAATCCACTCCAACCAAGCATGACCTTATTTTAGCTTAATCCCAATGGCAAAGACTCTATTTCCAAATAGTCACATGCCGAGGTTCCGAGTGGACCCCAAGTTGGGGATAAACACTGTCCAAACCAGTTCACAAGGCAAAATGGATCACGTTCAGAAAGGAGGAAACAGGAATAAAGAGGGTACTAAACTCTTACAGTAGGATCCAGGCTTAACACCAATCCCTTCCATGAGGCCAGAATTCTTTCTGATAAAGCAAATAAAAAGCTTGCCTTTGGCTATGTTTTCAAACACATACACCCAAAACACGCTTTTCAAATTCTTTCAGCTCTTTATTCTTCTCTCACTTTTGAACCATTTTCCCTTTGTTCCATGAGTTTCTGATCCATAGCTCTCTCACCCAATCTCCCCAAATGAGAGCAGAGTAAACCACTTTATAGCTCTCTGGTATAGCATGTGATAAAACCTAGAGAAACTTCAGGGCAAACGGGGGTGCTTGCCATTTTATGATATTGATTTTGATATGCATATGTGTCTATTTGTTTGTTTTTCTCTTTGGGTACTCACTAAACCTGTTTTATTCTTCTAATAGATTCTGGCAGCAAAAGCTTCAAGGATCATGTCAGCAAAAT
Source organism: Paguma larvata (assembly GCA_030068075.1). Classification (NCBI taxonomy): domain Eukaryota; kingdom Metazoa; phylum Chordata; class Mammalia; order Carnivora; family Viverridae; genus Paguma; species Paguma larvata. The sequence continues at coordinate 20,611,085 of CM057835.1, read as the reverse complement.
ATGACCAAAATAATTTAAGATCGAGGGTGCATCAGGCTCTATTTTAACATGCCTGTGAATTGTCCAACACAGTTCCCAGAAGCATAAAACACTCTTCATCAAGAAAAAACAAGTTATTTTATTATACATTCGGTGCAACTAGCCATAGACGACCATTTTTCAAAGCAAAAGGAAATCGGGAAGAAATTTTATTTTTGTTTTCTGTTGTTTTTCCCAGTCCAAGTCAGTTTCATTGTTATCTGTGGTCCCTTTGTTCTTCAGTGGCTGTATTTAAACCCTGTAACTTATGTCCACAAAAGATGTTCCCAACATCCCCAATCCACACAGATGCCGGCATGAAGTCACTGAAGTCACCTCCCTGTACCAATCATTTTACATGTCACTTATTTAAAAGACTTTGGATTAAAGAAATCAACTCTCTCCGTGATTATTATATGACTCATAATTTAGAAATTTCACTTCTTGGCTTCGCTATCAATATGGCTTAAAACAGGCAAATGAATCTCCTTAAACAATTGATACTGATTTTGCTTTTTGGGTCTCATTTCTAGGCTTCCCAATTTCTTTTCTCCAGGCATTGAAACAACACTGGCGCTCACATTTATGTATTTTTATACACAACATAATTTGGTAATCAAGTATTATAAGAAGCTGTTTTTCTGAAGCATGAAATTGCTATACAAATACAGATCTGTCACCTGTAACATCCAATTTTAAGTCTTTTAGCCAGAAATAATGTCCTAACAGGTAACTCAAGATTGAATTGTACGCATTCAAAAACATTAAACACGTAAAGTGTATTTGGGGAGATTTATTCATCCTGCACAGTACTAGGGAAGACAATAGCTTACTCGTACTTTTTAAAATCTTTATTCCTAAAGTTGGATCTTATGGCTTTTTAAAAATCATTTCTTACATTAAAGTAAATTTAAAAAAATATTAAAGAGCAGATATCAACAGGCATGCATTCTGAAATTATTAATAAAATACTTTCTCTGTCAAATCATGTAACTCTGCTTGGGGTCTAAAGAAACACAGAGTTTAAACTACCTGAACATACAGCCCATACAAGAATACATAGGGCCAACTTATAGCTGAATCATGAATTTTATATGCCATTGGCCTCTAGACCTAATCCAAGTACCACATGTTCTCACTACTGCTTCTTACTTTCACATGCCCAGGATGTAAGGATGCTGGGCATGAGCACGTTTCTGCTTCCTGCCACCAAATAAAAGTTTACCTGACCATTCCCATGCATACCTATCTGCTGTAAAGAGATCGATAGCTCGACTTTAAAAAAAATTAAGTTTATTTATTTATTTTAAGAGAGAGAGAAACAGAGCACATGAGCAGGGGAGGAGCAGGGAGAGAGGGAGAGAGAGAATCTCAAGCAGGCTCTGTGCTGTCTGTGCAGAGCCTGATGTGGGGCTCCAACCCACGAACTCTGAGATCAAGACCTGAGCCGAAATCAAGAACCAGATGCTTACCCAACAGAGCCACCCAGGTGCCCCTCGGTAGCTCAACTTTTTAATATCCAGTTTATGGATCGAAATTATTTAACATTTTAATATCTTTCCTATAACATGTAAGTATTTACAGAGGTCTCAAAGCCTTAATTAACTCAAATTAATATGTCCTGTGGAAATCTCAGATGACAGGGCATGACTAGCAGCAAGACATTCAAAGACAAGGAGGTTTCAGGGCATGTGGGTAGCTCAGTGGGTTAAGCCCCCGACTCTTGAAATCTGCTCAGGTCATAATCTTCTCATGAGTTCAAGCCTGGTGTCAGGCAATGTGTGGGGCCACACTGAATGGAGCCTACTTTGGAATCTCTCTCCCTCTCTTCCCCTCCAGTGTGCATGCACTCTGTTTCTCTCTCTCTCTCTCTCTCTCTCAAAATAAATAAAGAAACTTAAAAGAGAGAGAGAGAGAGAGAGAGAGGCAGTTCCTGTAGTCATAGGGAACTGTCTTTTTATTGGATACTTGAAGGGGGCTTTGAACATTTGCCACACACAGTTTATATCTGTAAGCACTTGGTAAGGGTAAAGGCAACCGACTCACCCATTCTTGAAATACTTCTTCTTGTATCTGCAATTGAATGTGTGGAATTCATCCACTCACCCTACCCCACCACTGTCAGAGATTATGGACAAGCCATGGACCTTGCCTAAGAACTGAAACAAATTCTTTTAAGAGTATTTTATCACTAGGTCTGGTAAGTGATCCTTATTCCTTGGGTCAGGACTGGGCATATTTTTAAAGGCCAGCAATTCATGCATCACCCTCCCTACAAAATAGGAGGGAAGAATTGCAAATGAAAGAAATCAGTACTGCTCTGCATAGCAAGGTGAAACACTCTCCATTGTGAGAGTTATTCACAGGCCTGGTGTGAGGATGAACTGAGCTAATGTGAGCAAAATGCACATAATCCGGAAGCATTCCATTAGGACACTAGTCATAAAAAATATTTTAAGTTACTGCTCTGTAATTGGAAAAAATAAAGAAATGTGTTTCCAACAAATTCCAGATGAGATTTCAAAGGGAACCAAACTATGCCCAGCCTATACTATATCGATAGAGATTGGAAAACCAAAGCAGGCCCATGGCTCTATTTCTTTACCAGTTTTTGATCTACCCAAGGTATTCATGCTTTTCACTGCTAAGTTACACTTGGAAAATATACTGGAGTTGGTCAGGTGGATTCAGGTCATTAGTATTACGTTACTTGCAATAGAGAGAATTATCACAGTTTAAATACATAAGAGTTTATTTTTCCCTCAAATAAAATGAACTAGAGGCAGGTTGCCATACTGCTAGGGTGGCCTCACAGTATCTGGTGCTTTCACTCTTTCATCTACCATTCTCAATGTCAGCTTTCTTCCTCATGTCCTTCAATGGTCTAAGATGACTACTCAAGTTCCAGCCATCACAGCTGAGCACTAGGCAAGAAGGCGCAGAAGGGAAGAAAGCCAAAAATCACATGCTGCCTATCCGAGTAAGTCATCCTTAAAAATATTTCCCCAAAGTCCCACCCAACATGCCTCTCCTTGGCCTCTCTAGATGGTGGAGGTGTAGGAAATGTCAGTTCTTCAACTGGAAAAAAATACTATATCTAATAACTTTGGGGTCGCATCGCTAAGGAAGAAATAGAGGATTATTATTGCTTAACAATTAGTCTTCTTGGGCACACTGAACAGAGAATGAGTTTTCCCAGGGGTTGGTAGAAGTTGGCACCGTGCACAAGAGGAAGGAGGGATCATGCAGAGCAGGCGACAGAGCCAATTTTTGAACAGTGGATGTACACAAGGGATACCCAGAAAAGGGTTTAAATTCTTGGCTGTGCTTTCCTTGGACTAGAGGAAAAGCCATGTATGGCTTCCAGCTCTAGGCATTTTCTCTACCCTACAATTATAATTCTCTTTCATCATGCAGTCCGCACAGTGGTATTTAAAGAATAAGGGAAAATCCATAGCCAACTCTGGCTGGAGGCAGGGTGAGAAACACAGATGCCACTTCACAAACTCTATGCCCATCTTCCCCATAACATGGCACCTGACACGGCCTTAATTCAAGTGAACTGTGTTTTCCAGAAGCTACAAAGCGACCAGCAGTAATATGAGCAGGGGGCAGGAGGCTTTCCAGGGGTAGGGGAGTATCAGCACCAGGGACAACCGCACAGGCCTCTTAACAATGTACAGCAACAGCCAAATGAACAGCAGGGGAGGGGGCCACAGAGCAGGTTCCCCATCTCCATCCATAGTCCCTTTTCCCAAAGTGCTAAGTTTGATGAACATTACAGGAGCAAGAAGAACTAATGCTTGAGTTACAACTTCCATTCTTCACACTGGAATTATTTTCGTTTTCTACTCTTTCATCGTCATTATAATAGTAATGCAGGCAAATAGTTTAAAAACATTCAAACAATAAAGAGTATATAAATTGAGTGGTAAAAGTACCTCCACACCCAGCAATCGTCAGTGCCACTCACAGAGATAACCACTGTTTATATTTTCTTAAACACACTTTCAGAATTTGTATAAACACACACAAAATAAACAGACTTAGTAAAAGGACATAGGAAGGAAAAATTGTATATGTAGTTACCACTTACAAAAATGCCATCATATTATGTATTATTCACTTCTGTGCCTTGGAGTTTTGGGGAACATATTCTCCCAGATCTTTCTATATCAGCATGTATAGATTTATGCCAATTTGTTTAAATTCTGTAGTATTTTGTCATATGCATAATATAACATAATAGAGGAGTGCTCTCTTGAGGGTGTTTATATTGGTTTCTGTGCTTCCTTCTTATTACTTTAGTGCTGCAATAATCACCCTTGGATTTGTGCAACGTGTATGAATGGTAACTTCCTACCATTTAAATCTAGGGTTAAAAGATATGTGCATCTTTTAAAATTAATTTAGGGGTGCCTGGGTGGCTCAGTCAGTTAAGCCTCCGACTTCAGCTCAGGTCATGATCTCACTGTTTGTGAGTTTGAGCCCCATGTCAGGCTCTATGCTGACAGCTCAGAGCCTGGAGCCTGCTTCAGATTCTGTGTTTCCCTCTCCCACTCACATCCTGTCTCTTTCTCTCAAAAAGAAATAAACTTAAAAAAAAATTCTATTAAAACACCAGTACCTAAAATAATAATAATAATAATAAAATTAAATTAATTTAAAAAGAAATCTATTTGAGTATATTGAAATTAATTGCAAAAGGTATCACCAAAAAATTTCTCCGAAGAGATTAGACCAATTTTCACTGTCACAAGAGTGCACAAATGTGTCTGGAATCCACACTTGGTCATATCCGATGGTAATTTTGGCCAAAATAAATATCTCCTTGTTATGACTTATAATTTATTTATTGTATTTTCTGGAAAACCTATTTTTTTAATCCGCTTCCTGTTCAAATTTACTAGAATATCTCCCTTGCCACTTAATATAAAAAGTCCTGGAGAGGGGGAGAGGGATTCACTTTTGGGGGTACACAGAGTTTGTGACTAGGAAGTCATCACTTTCCTCACTGCAGGAGGAGAGGGCCCTCTTGTTATTTTGGTTGTTTGTATTGGAGCCAGAAGGGATGACCTTCTCCCTTTTGGGGTGTTTGTGGGACCACAGCCCATAGCCTTCAATAAGAAAGACAAAGACAACACCTGCCTGACCCTTCAGCTCTACAAGCAGGTCCTGGGAACAAGCGAAACACACCTATTCTGATAGAGGTAATAGTGAGAAATGAGGTTGTAGTTACCACAATTGGACTGACATATTGCTAAGGTCCATCTGCTGGTGAAGGGGTTTTGATGAAGTAAAGTTAGACATACTTATTTGAAAAAAAAGAAAGAAAGAAAGAAAGAAACCTTAGTTATTCATCCTCATTTGAGACTCTTCCAACTTTTTGCCCACACATGAGTATATCTTCCTGTCCATATATGTGCAACATGCGAAACTCTGTGTGTGTTTCTATGCATGTATCAGTGGTGTCCTAAATGAGAAAATCATCAGTTTGCTTAATGCAATCCAATATTTGTGTTCATCGGAAAAATCACATTATCTTATACAATCTATATTTTCTTATTCTAAATTGCACCTATGGTCTTCTTAGCAACATTTAATTGCTACCTTACTGGTCCACGGTTCAGTCTGGAATCAAAAACTCAAAAGTCCCTTTGAAGCAGGACTGGAAATCAGACAGTACACATGGGCTGGAAATGTGTTAAAATACCAATTTTTAAAAACTAGTTGGAAAATGTCTTCTGTTTGAATTCTCTATCTCCCTTGCCCCTCTGGTCATACCAGCTCTTCTGACTTTCACAGAACTTCCCCAAGCCCCAGTCAAAATTGGGATAATGCCTAGATCCAGCACAAGGTCCTGCGAAGCTATTGCCAGTATCTATTCAGATTAATTACATGATTACATATTTCAAATGTCACCCCTCTTTGAAGGACTATATACAGCAGCATCTAAATTATTAGAGGAAAACATTCAAATGAACGAAGATCATTTTAAGTTTCCAAAACCAAAAATCATTTACTAGTTTGGAGTTTTGTAAATTTCCATTAAAACAATTGTCGACGGTTAAATAATTTGTTAGTTTTTATAAAAGTGCTATCATTTTGAAGACAGGGTAAACTGAATGGATCTTTCACAAGTTTTTTGTGTTCATTTGAAAATTGATAGCATTGTGCATTCGTATATGGTAAATGAGCCTTTAGTCTTTAGTTTCCCATGGCAACCTGATCACATAAGCAGAAAAAACATTTTAAATACATGGGAGTGCCTTCTGTATATCACTTCCTTGGCTTAGCATCTCAGTTATTCCCAACCTGGATATTTATCTTTAGGGATTCGCATATTCTGGTAAGTCCTCAAGTTGTTGTTGATAAAAGATGAGAAACAACATAATGTTAACCATGTCAAGTTCTAAGAAAAATCAGTCTTGCGTTGGGTTATCCTGAAGGATGAGACACCATTTTGCTCTCCACAGCACAGCCTTTGTTCTATGCCCCTTGAGGAGTTTCACATACTCCGCAAGTTATCTTCCCCTAGCTTTATGGGTATACCTAAAACACCTAAGTATCATCAGTGGAGATATCCCACTGCTTCAAATGAGTAGACAAAAGAGTTCCTCCCAGTGATGAGTTTGTCATCCAAACCATGGTTCCCAAACTCAGGAACCTATTGGATTGATCACATCAATTAAATAGAGTCCCAGGTTTCACTCCAAAATACCAAAATTGGAATATCTAAGAGTAGATGCATGAAATATGAATTTTCAAGAAGTACTTTAGTTGATATCTGTGCATAGCTAATTTGGAAATTTAATTATTAAATCATTCACAAAACTGGCTTGATGATTTTTGTCTGTTTTATTTTATTTTAGAGAGAGAGAGAGAGTACGAGTACAAGAGAGGGGGAGAGGGGCAGAGGAGGAGAGAGAGAGAAAGAGAATCTTGAACAGGCTCCTCCATGCTAAGTGTGGAGCCCAATGTGGGACTTGATCCCACAACCCTGGGGTCATGACTTGAGCTGAAATCAAGAGTCAACGTACTGAGCCACCCTTTCTTGAAAGGCGCCCCTTTCTTGATAGTTTATAATTAACTGTCTGACTGAATTGCTCGGTGTTACAATTCAAACAAAAAGAGAAAACCCAGAGTGTTGACGGGAAAGGATAGCACCTGACTCCCATAATGCTGTTAGAGAGCAACATATGGGTATTTTCTAGTCTGTTCTATTTTATATTTTTATGTGTGTTACTCACAAGCCACTTAACTAATTTCACTCTTTACTTAACAGATCCTGCCCCATGATTTGAGAAACAATGATCCAAGGTACTTTCTCAAACATACATAGCCTGACCCAGCCTGCTGCAAGATTCTGCTCTAGTGGGATCCAGGTACTGCCCTGGCAGGGCTAATTTTTAAGTCTTTTCAGGGAATCTGGTGTGCCTGAAAGATACACCCCAAACCATACTGTGGTCAAACAAGAGAAGATCAATCTACTATAGAAATATCAGTAGTGTAGGGGCACCTGGGTGGCTCAGTTGGTTGGGTGTCCGACTCTTGATTTCAGCTCAGGTCATGATCTCACAGTTCATGGAACTGAGGTCCGAATTTTCTCTCTCTCTCTCTCTCTCTCTCTCTCTCTCTCTCTCTCTGCCCCTCCCTCACTTGCTCTCTCTCTCTTTCTCAAAATAAATAAGTAAACTTATAAAAAGAGAAATATCAGTTAGTATTATGAAATCAGAACAAAATGAAACGGCTCCATGATCAAGCACAGATTTCACGAATCCACAGAGTTGGGGGGTCTCTTCCTTACACAACTACTGGATGGACAATGACTGTTTTCATCTCTTTGATTATCTCAATTGTATGCTTCCCATATTCAATTTTCAAACTGGATACAATATAATCATTTAGGTTTCCCACTCCTAACTTATTCATTCAGACCCTTACTCCCTAAAATGATAACCAAGTTGTCTCGATTGAAGTTTAGGGTTGTCCCAAATGCTAGGCTCAATCATCAGTAAGTAATATCTTTAATTAATTCCACGGATGATTAATCATATCCATCCATGAGAGCAAGAACTATGTCTATTTTATCTACCACTTCGTGCTTATAACTGTGCTTGGCATAAATTGAGTGTCAATAAATATTCACAGAAAATGTGCCTAGAGATTTCACTAGTTTAATCTGAAGAAGGCAACCTAATTTCCCATATCTCTAAGTTTTTAGGGAAGGCTACAGCGTGTTCTTATGCATGGACAACATTAAGCACTTAATTTGACTAAATAAATCACCAGATAGAAAAAGGTATTGAAGTCAATAAGAGAGTTGAATACTTTACATATGTAAATGCCATCTCTTATCTTGTTGATATAGTGGAATAAATATAGGCATTGAGACTAAAAAAATTTTTAGACAGTTTAGATGAAAACTTAAAATAGCATGGGGTCCCCTGGGTGGCTCAGTCAGTTGAGCAGCTGACTTCGGCTCAGGTCATGATCTCACAGTTTGTGGGTTCGAACCCTGCATCGGGCTCTGTGCTGACAGCTCAGAACTTGGATCCTGCTTTGGTTTCTGTGTCTCCCTCTCTCTTTGCTCCTCCCCTGCTCATGCTCTATCTCTCTCTGTCTCTCAAAAATAAATAAAAATGTTAAAAATTAAAAAAATAAAATAAAATAGCATGATCTCCTTTACAGCATACATAATAGAAAATAAACAAACAAAAACAAACCAAAGAAGCAAAAAACAATGAGGAAGGAGTAAACTAAATGTTCAATAGTAGAAGATTGTTTAAGTAAATACGGGGTGTTCTATTCCATGAGATAATGTGTCGTTACAAGAATTTATCAAGGATATGAAATAATATCAAATGAAAAGATATGATATAAAATTATAAATACACTATTTTTACAACTATGTTAAATAAAGCACTTGTCTCGGGAGAAAAGACACAAATCAAAGCATAAACAAACCTCAATAGTAATCGTAGTTGTGCTAGGATGGCAGAGTAGTACTTTTTTTTCCTTTTCTTTTCTATAAAGTTATTTGCAAATTGTTAGCAGACACTTGTTAATTACCATGCCAGCCCCTGCTTCCCATTCCTGCAGGACCGTGGATTCTCCACCAGGCGGTTTAGGCTGAATTGAGTTACCCCAGCTCCAGGAATGGGCCTTCATTAGCCTAAGTTTGCAGCATATTATATATTCCACCCTAGGCAGTTATTGGCTTAGGAATAAATATATTCACTCAAAATTATATCCTGAGGGTTAGATTTTAGAACTCCATGCTGGGTATCAGTTGACCATAAAATAGAAAGATTACCCTGGATTATCCATTTGGGGCTAATAGAGTCATGTCAGCCCTTAAAAGCAGAGAGACGTGGCAGAGGTGGAAGTCAGAGATATTGGAAGTACCAGAAGGACTCAACTTGCTGTTGCTGGCTTGAAGCTAGAGTGGCCACATGGAAAATTCTGACAACATCCTGAGTGAGATTTGAAGCAGATTCTGTCTCAGAGTCTCCAGTCGTGGATACGGCTCTGTCAACATCTTGATTTTGGCTTCCTGAGACCCTACACAGAGAAACAGTAGAGCCACACTGTGCCCAGACTTCTAATCCATGGACATGGTAAGAGAATAAGCAGGTGTTGTTTTAAGCCACCACTAAGTTTGTGGTGATTTGTCATGGCAGCAATAGAAAACTCATACGGTGAGTCAAGGTTTTATAAGCCTGGGAAAACAGTGGTGCTTTAAATCAAAATACAAAAGCCAGAAAAGGGACACATTTCCTTAGTCTTTCTTGTGAAATAATAATCTTCCTTTCAGTTTAAAATAAAATGTATTAAAAAATTTATAGTAAATAATAACCGCTTATTGGCCGAGTCCAGAAGAGTGCTACTCAGAGATCGATGCAATATATCATTCTTAATTTGAGCATTTTTCCCTCATCAGATAAAATCAAGACAGTTTGGAGAGGAGAGGAAAGTGCTATTGCAAATCTGTTTTCTGTGATATGTTGCAGTTTTGAAATGGAGCTGGGAAAATAATAAAACCTTTTATTATTATTATTTTGTGTAAGTAATTTGTTTCAGGTTTAGATTACTTGATAGCTACCAAAATTTGCCCATTATCTATCTGAAAAAAAATGTGAGTGTCCATTGCAGTAGAGAACATTGCTCCAAATTGCAAACCGACTCATGTCTCAGCCATAGAAAACTGTTTTTGAAAACAACTAGGATTACAGACACAATTGCTATTAAAAAAAAGGAAATAATATCTCTTCATAGTATGTTTTGTGGCTAATAAGAATTTTCTATGTAACACAGTTTTACAAAACAAGTTATAAACAACATGTAATTAACAGCTTTTGTACCTCTTTGAAGACACAACAATTCAGTTAAAAGCCTATACCAAAAACAGCTCACAATAGTTATTTTGAATCCTGAAGGGCATTACAAATTATAATTAAGTTCTCTAATTTATTAAATACTTTTTTCCAGGTTTATGAGGTATAATTAACATGCAGCACTGTGTGAGTTTCAGATATATACCATAATGACTTGACATATATATTGCGAGATAATTATCGCAATAAGTTTAGTTAATATCTATCACCTCCTGTGATTATACCCCCCCTAAGTTTTTTTCCTTGTGGTAACTTTTTAGTATCTATTCTCTTAGCATTTTCAAATACACCATACAGCAATATCAACTATAGTCATCATGTTGTATATTATGATATTACATCCCCAGTATCTAATTTATAAAGATTTTATAACAGTCTTAATTGTTGAGCTGGGACCCTTCCATTAGTTTGTCCCACTTCAAGTTTTTTTGCTCTGAATTGAAAATCTATCCATTCCCATTCTGCTAACGTTTTTCCTAAAAAAGGGAAAATCCTCTTCCTGTTTCTAACTTTGTCTCATTCAATGCTTAATAAATTGAGAGGAAACATTATTGTTCTCATGATCCCTATTTCTTTAAGTGGCATAATTGTAAAATATACCTAATTCCACATTCAACTCTTCTCGCATCTGACATTGCAGGTTACCTATTTTAACAGAATCGTTTCTCATGAAATGTAACAGAGATGGCCTCAAGTTGACTAGCAGATACCACAGTAGTGAATAATTTCCCTTCCTGATTAATTCACATGATCATTAAAAGGGCGAACTTCCTTTTATTTGTCAAGAACTTGCCTCTGAGTAGCTGAAAACTGTGAAGATGTAAATGACCTGAGGAGAAAATAGGTGTAGTTGCCACCATTTTCACCAGGAGAAAATCCCAACGGTCGAAGGTATACGAGGCAATAGGACGAGAGAGTTTCCAATACAACATTTCAAACAGCCGATTTCATCTTAGGTTGTTAGGTAATTGAGAGAAAATTGGCGCCAACCCTAAACTATCTTTTCTGGTTGGTGTCACTGTCTAAATTCCCTTGAAAATTACCAGTTCATTTCTTGCCCTGAAACCGTTCCCTCCTCTGGGTTCTTAGAACACATAGCACCTGAACCACTCACTCAGAGCTGTGGCTTTCTACTGCCAGTTGCATTTGATACAGAGATATCTTTTCACTTCTACTTCGTTGCGAACAGGAGGAACTGGAGAAATGGGAAGGTAACTGATATTTTCTGAGTGGCTACTATGTTTCGAGCGCTTTTAGTAGGTGGGAAATGGATTCCCTTAGGGCTGTCTAACCCCGGAAAGTTAGAATTAGGTACACCCTGCTCAAAGATGCCCGGGCAGCAACTCTGATTTCTCCCTGTAGAAGGATGAGGCCTGCGTGACTCTGAGTTTAGTCCAAGTATCTGGAAATTGCAATTTATATTTACATGCCCACCAAGGGAAGTGGCTAAACTGATAATGCAATTTCTTCCTTTATGTTCCTAGAAATACTAATAGCTAGCATTTATGGAGTACTTTGTGTGGGACAAGCACTATTCTAAAGTACTTTACATGATGTCTTATTTAATTCCCACAACAACCATGTAAGTAGTTACTATTTTTGTTCCCATTTTCATTTAAGGAGACTAAGATGCAGCAAGGGGAGCTAACCCCTCCAAGGTTTCCTGGCTGGTGAGTGGTGGCGAATTTACATGTGATCTGCATGGATCTAGACCCCTTGCAACAAACCACCACCCTCGCGTCCCAGTGTGAGTCCCTGGTATTGAATGGCTGTCATGTAGGGAGAAACTGAGCTTCCCAGATCTGTTAAGACTGATCGCATGCACAGTGTTGCCAGCAACTGACCACTGCTTCATACTCACCCCTTTAAACTACTGGTGTCCCCGACACTCAGTCAGGAACTTGGGACCAAAAGAAGCTATCTGACAACGGCATAGACTTCTGTTTTGTATATCTCATGTCAGTCTTGCCTGATGAAATTGAAGTGACATCTACAGCAGGTGTGCTTTCTTCTTGCCAATATGTAGCTCACCACAAATGCCCCAAATATGTAAAATTATGTGGCTTTCAGCCTCTACGATGGCCCAAACGATGGCTGCCTCCTTGAATTCACACTTGTGTAATTCTCTTCTTTTGAGTGTGGGCTGGATCTTGTGACTCACTTCTAATGAACAGAATACAGAAGTGACAGTATGTCATTTCTGAGATGAACGTTATAAAAAGACTCTGTCTATCTTCGAGACTCTCTCCCTCACTCTCTTGGATTGTTGCTGCATGGGAAGCCAGCTGGCATGCCATGAGGCTACGCTGAGAATGCTGCCAAGAGCCAGGTGAGTAAGCTCAGAAGCAGAGCCTCCAAGTCGGGCCTTGAGATGACCGCAGCCCTGGCCCACACCTTGGCTGCAGCCTCATAAGAGACCCGGGCAAGAACCATTGGCTAAGCTGCTTCTGAAACCCTGACCCACATAACCCATACCATAACAAATATTACTGTTTTCAGACTTTTAGTTTCAGAATAACATTTTTGTCATTGTGACTTATTGTTACACAGCAATTGATAACTGAAACATACCGCAATGAACATTTAATATGCATGAGAGAAGGTGCTACGTACCCTGTATCTTACTTGCTTTTCACAACAACCCCATAAAATAAGTACTGTCATGATCATCCTTTTATATAATTCAGGAAACTGGACTACAAAGATGGGAGATAGCTAGGGAAGGCTCATCTGGCTTATAAATGGAGTCCTTGGGGTTTTATCAAAGAGCATCTAAATACAGGGTCTAGCATGTGTATGTACCACTGAATAATTAATTGATTCAACATGATCATGTCTAAAAAAGACAATAAGAAAGAACAAAAGACAAGTTCTATTACTTACATTCAATGGTAGCAGACCTGGGGAAGTAGATTAGCCCCATGAATACTTGCTTAGTATTCCTCTTTTAATGTAGTGTTCATGCATGTGAAATTTCTGGTTTTCTTTTCTCCATGATTAATGCTCGGGATCATGAGCCCCCATACCCAAGAAGTGATATAAGGGTGGCTTAGAGATCTAATAGTCTCTGTCATTTGCGACACCTGTCCGTAGACGTGAAGCCATGGCATAAGAGTATGGGGCTGAAGACAGCATTACTCCCATGACTCCTTGACCTGCTAGCCCCTCCTTGTTCTTTCAGTTTCTGCGTCCTTTATTTTTCCATTGCTTGGGATACACAATTCCTCTTACAACTTCAGTCCCTTACCAGTTCCCAATCTTGACTTTGAGCCAGGGTGCTTTGAGGAAGTCCTGACCCCGTGTACTTGGGCTTATCATCATGGTTAGTTGTTAAAGTCCAATTAAACATGAGCTAGAGCCTTGTTTTTGGCCTCTGCCCAAATTCCGAGGCTTTCTCTCTATCTGGTCACTTTTAATAAAGTTTTCATTTAAATTCCAGTTCGTTAACAGTGTAATATTATTTCAGGGGTATAATATAGTGATTCAACAGTTCCATATATCACCCAATGCTCGTCACAACAAGGGCACGTCTTAATCCCCATCACTTATTTAGCCCATCCCCCTAGCCACCCCTATTGTAGTAATCATCAGTTTGTTCTCAATAGTTAAGAATCTGTTTCTTGGTTTGCCTCTCTCTCTCTCTTCCCCATTTGCTCATTTGTTTTGTTTGGTTTTTTTATTCCACATATGACTGAAATCATATGGTATTTACCTTTATCTGACTGTCTTCTTTCACTTAGTATATAGATATATAGATATATATATAATAGATATATATATATGTATATATAGATAGATATCAAATCTTCATCCAATCATCAATTGATACACACTTGGGCTATTTTTTCCATAATTTGGCTACCATAAATAATGGGCTTGAGCCTTTTTTAAAAAAAATTCTATATCTTCCCTATGTAAACATTACTTGTTAAGCTCATGGCCTCATTGGCCATGCCAGTCCACATCTAGAAATAAGAGCCCTGTGTTATGGTGTTTTGCCATACCCTACGGCCAGCAGAAAAGCTTGGATAAATGACTTTTTCATGTAGACAGTCCACCTACTTACCTGCTAAGACTCCCAACCACGGCTCCTGAACTGTGCTTTTCCTACAATTGTACTATATTTTAGTCTATCTCGAATCTCCAGAATGCTCAAGGTGTTGGTTATAGTACAATGTCCAAGGGGTTTTATATGAACGTTGCTGAGGAATTGGACGTTGTACAAGGGGTTGCTCAGCAATATTAATATAAAACCCCTTGGACATTCTACTATACCCAACACCTTGAACTTTCTTTCAACCCTGTCTGGAGCAATCGTGTAAGACAGATGATCATTTGAATATGTTATCATTAGTAAAAGAATATGAAAATATTTGGTTTATTAAATGTGAGGAACTGTGCTAACTTTATATGCATATCATATTTATTCCATCTAACATTTAGGTAGTTTGTATTGAATCCATTTTGAAATGAACAAACTCCATCTCATAAAGCTTAGCAAGTTGCCCAGTATCAAAGCCAGTAGGAGGAAGAGACACATCCTTATTCCAGACTTCTACTTTTGGCTCTGATGGAATGCCTGGTATCATACAAAATCTCCTGTCATAACAACTGTAAAAACTGAGTGAAATTCAGACCAGCTAAATGAAGGCATTGGAGAATGACCAAGATATCCAGACATTGAGACAAGTCCAAAATATGTTATTTTAGAGAGTAAAATGTTAGTTTTCAGAGGTTGGGGGTGTCAAAAAGTACTTTTATTTTTAAAGATGAATAGGCTCTGGGTGACTATAGTTAATAACATTGTATCATACACTTGGAATTTGCTGGGAAAGTAAATCTTAGGTATTCTCACCGCAAACACACGCACAAAACAAGATTAAAAAAAAAAATCCTGTTACTTTTACCCCTCGGGACTTATGCCAATATCACAGCAGGGCATGGAAGCTAAGAGACTCTGGTAGTCTTGCTGGGCTGGGAAAGCAAAAACTGAAAATCGGGATTATCCAGGCTGCCAGGACTTAAGGGGGCAACCTCTGGAGAAAGGAGAACTTCAGGGAAGCAAGCTTGACATACTGGGCACAATTTCCCCCTGAGACATCTGCCAACTCATGGCGGAGAATGATTCTGGCAGAATATATAAAAAACCAAACAAAGCATAGCTGCTAAGAGGCTAAAGAACTAAGTAGATATTTCTCCACATCACAGTTCTGGGGAAACAAAACTGGAATACAGAATTTGCCAAAAAAAAGAGGGACACTAAAAATAGTCCCAGCTTTTCAGCTGAACCACTGAAGGGAATAAGGGAATAAAGGAATAAGGGAAAGCATAAAACAGATGCATCTCAATTAGATCAAAGTGACCTACCTAAAGTCTAACTATCTACCAGAAAAAAAAATTAAATCCTTTCTCGAATAAATTATACCACCCAGATCCTCTAAAATTCTCATACCCAATTCAGGTATTTGGTCATAATATCAACTGGCATGCCAGGAAACACCCAAATGAGCAAACTATGGGAGAAAAAAAAAATACAGAAAAAGGATAGAAAGTCACAGTGATTCAGAGTTATATATGAAATAGCTGTGGATTATATGCTAAAGAAAATAAATGAATGAATGGAAATTTCACTCAGGGATTGGAATATATCTTAAAGATCAATGAAGTCTTAAGATTAAAAAATAAAATAACAAATTAAGAATTTGATAAATTTAGCAGCAAAGTAGACAGAAGAAAAGAGTATTTTTTTAATTTATTTTTGAGAGAGACAGACAGACAGAGTGTGAGCAGGGGAGCAGCAGAGAGAGAGGGAGACACAGAATCTGAAGTGGGCTCTAAACTCTGAGCTGTCATCACAGAGCCCAATGTGGGGCCAAACCCATGAGCCACAGGACCATGACCTGAACTAAAGTCAAACACTTAATGATTGAGCCACTCAGGTGCCCTGAAAAGAGTATTAATTAGCTAGAAAATAGATCAAACTGAAGCACAGAGAGAAAAGGATAAAATATACCAAATATAGGGCAAGAAAAATATGAGACATACTGTAAAGGTCTAACAAAAATGAAATTGGAATTGCAAAAAAGAGCAGAGAATCAGAAATATCTAAACAATTACTGGAAATGGTGAGACTGGCCTTGAAATATTGAGACCAGAAAAAGGACAAGGATGTCAAGGAAAAGGACAAGGATGTCAACTATCACCAAATCCATCCAACATCATATTGGAACACCTAGACATTGCAAAAAGAAAAAAGCAACAAAAGAATAGGGAGGAAGAAACAGAGGGAAGAAAAGAGGATGAGAGGGAGGTAAATGGAAAGAACAAAAAATGTAAAGATCTAAAAAGAAGAAACAATTCTCTCATTATTTGAAGAAAAAATGATTGTGTGTGAGAAAATCCAAAAGATTTTATAGATTAACTGCTTGAATTGATACATGCCTTAATCGAGATCTCTGAATAAAAGATCAATTTATGAAAATAAAATTATATTTCTACATACTGGCAAAAAACACTTTAAATGTTTCATTTAAAAATAATAGTATTGGGGCACCTGGGTGGCTTAGTCAGTTGAGCATCCAACACTGTTTCAGCTCAGGTCATGATCCCAAGGTCATGGGATCTAGCCCCGTGTTGAGCTCTGCACTGAGTGTGGAGCCTGCTTAAGATTCCTCTCTCTCCCTCTCCACCCCTGCTGGTGCTCTCTCTGTCTCTAAAATAAAAATATTAAAAAATAAAAATAATAGTATTTATAGAATAAAAAGTTCTTACATAGCTATAAACAATCAAATGAAAGTTGTATAAGGTGTCTATTGAAAAAATTATAAAAAGGACTGAAATAAACTAAAAATAAATGGAGGAATATACCATATTCATGGATTATAATACTCAATATTGTAAAAATGTCAATATTTTCCAAATTGATTTATAGATAGAGCAAAATCCAAATCAACATAGTAGCAAGATCATTGTGTGTATGTGTCAGTATGTATGGTTATTGACCCTAAAAATATGTAAAAATGCCAAAAGCCAGGAAGATCAAAAACAACTGTCAAGAACAAAGTTGCATAAAGAGACCAGAACAGACCAGCTCACATAATGTCACCTACTTCATGACAAAGATTCCACTAAAACAGAAAAAGGAAAAAGATCAAAAAGATCTTTTAAATGATCTTGGATCACATCAATATAGACATGTGAGAGAGAAAAGGAATTTTAGCTTCTATATCATCCCACGCACACTAACACAACTCCAGATGGATAAGGTAAGTGTCTAGAAGAAAACATCAGGAAATACCTATATGACATTCATATAAGGAAAAATTTTATATGTAAGGCATAAAAAAATCACTAACCATATGGAAAAGAATAGAAAATTAGACTTCCTTAAACTTAAGAACTTCTGTTCATCAAAAGACTCAGCGGAAGGGTAAAAAAGCAGAGCATAGTGTGGAAAATGATACTCAGAATGCGTAAATCTTACAAATAACTCATATCTTCAATACATATAAGGACATTTCACAGGTCAGTAAGATAAAATCACATGATCCCATTAAAACTGTGTCAAAAACTTGAATAGGCACTTGACAAGAAAGAATATTCACACGGCCAATTAGAATACTAAAATAGCCTCAGTGTCATTCGTCATCAGGGGACTGCTAATTAAAACTATAATAAGATACCGTGATGCACCTATGAGAATAGCTACTAGTAAAAAAGTGAAAGAAAAACTGATAATATCAAGCATCAACTCAATTATGAACCAGTTGGAACATTCATACGCTTTTGGTAGGTAGGAAGCAGTTAGAAGTTAAAAACATAAGAGTCCTATGACACGGCGATTCCTCTCCTAGGTATATGCTCCTCAGAAATGAATACATCTGTGCACCAAGAATGCCCATAGCAGCATTATTTGTGATAGTCAAACTGGAAACAACTCAAGCGACGTCCACCAACAGAAGATAATAAAAGCACTACAAGGAGTTCACTCCACTCAATGGAGTGGAACCATACAATACAGCAGCGCAAAAAGAAACTACTACTACACACACAACATATGGATGAATCTCAGCAGGAGCAAAAGAAGCCACACACAAAGGACAACATAAAATATGATTCCCTTTAGGGCTGCCTGGGTGGCTCAGTTGGTTAACTGCCAACTTGGGCTCAGGTCATGACCTTTGGGTTCACTGGTTCGAGAGCCACATCAGGCTCTGCGCTGACAGCTCAGAGCCTGGAGCCTGCTTCAGATCCTGTGCCTTCCTCTCTCTCTGCCCCTCCCCAACTTGCCCTCTGTCTCTCTCTATCTCTCTCTCAAAAGTAAACATTAAAACAATAGGATTCCCTTTAAATATCATTCAAAACTAGGCTAACCGATTCTATATAAATGGAAGTTAGGATAGTGGTTACATTTGAGGGATGTCGAGGGGGCAGGCAGCAGAAGGGAGGCTTCTGGGGTGCTGGTAGGATCCCACATTTTGATCTGGGTAGTGGATTCACAGATGTATTCAGTTTGTAAAGCTTCATCAGGCAGTGCCTTTAAAATCACTACCCTTTATTCTGTGTATGTTATATTCAACAGTAATGTTTACCAAACAAAAACTTCCATCTCAGCACCTGCCCTTTCACTGGGCTGTATTGCCTCTTAAGTTCCCTGACACAAGAAACCAGACAATTCCTATTGAACTGCCTCTCGATGTGCCTACAATCCTCCTACTGTCACCTGGCTCATCGAACCTTCTTGGAGAGTACCCTTGCCTTTCAATAATTAATTGTCTCCCAATCTTTCCATCTGCTCCCCTGCCAGATTCCTGACCCTGCCTCTCTTATGTTCATTATAAACACAACCTTGGACTAAGCAAGGAACCACAGAGCAAGCGCCGATCTTCAGATGAAAAGAGAAAGTGCAAGTTTTCTCCCAATCCTCCTGACAGAATAACAGACACAGTCTCCAAGGAGGAAAGTTCACTTCAAAGTGCTCCCAAACCAATCCAAATATTACTTCAGCTGGAAGAACACACTTACATGGCACTGAGCACATTGTGGGCATTTACAAATACTTATTGGCTAAGCCAGTGCATTTGTTGACTCAATAAAATTCTCTGAAAATACTTATTTTTATCTATCCTGTATCTCTAATCCTAAGGAACTTTCCGCTTCTCAGCTCCAGTTTGTTCGAGCTGGAATATGAACCGGAGACTTTACCACATGGGGAAAAGTATAGTAATTATGCCTGGACTCCTGTAAGAAGAAACCACAATCACTGCATTTTACATTCAGTTGGCTTAGTTTACTTTAAATTTGCCTCTATATTTAAATCATGCCTGTTTCTAATGCTACTGGGAGAAAAGGAGGCGAAGGCAAGGAGAAGTTAACAGGAACACAGTATTATTCAACTAAATTAGAACTCTGTGGAAAAGTACTGCTGATTAGGGATGGTAAAGCCATTCCGGGTGAGCTCATCGATTTAACCTGCAGAACTGTGTGTCTGGGCACTAATTTACTCTGATAGAATGTTACTAATAAAATGATGGATCTCAAACCTAATTCACTAAGCCTGGCACATCATGGAGAGACCCTCAGTCAGTGAAATGGCAGACCCCCTACTGTCTCATTATGTCTTGGAATCCAAAGGCCCCACTGAAGCAAAGCCTATAATGGAATTATCACAGCTTGCTGCCTCTGAATTTCCCATTTACGCCTCCTTCTTCAGTGTCATATCCACATACTAATTACCTGCACACTCTGTTTCATTTAATAATAATCCCAAACAAAGAGGCCAATGCTAAAAGAAGCAAGCAGGGGTGAGGAGAAGAGAAGGGAATGGAAAGATGCAGATTGCTGTATGCGGTAACAAATAAGGGTTTAATCAAACTGGACTACATGCCCAGAAAAACAGCAAAGGGGAGCCAGCTGTTCACAAAGGCAAATAAATGCATTTCTAAAATGAATGCTCATAAATTGAGACAAAATTGGGCCTCCAGTTCTGTCATTGTAAATGTTTGTAGAAGCTGCAGAGACCACCCTAAGGGAAATTGCCAACAGTACTTTTTGTCCCAGGTCCCTCACGTTTTGTCTCTCCAGGCTCATGGAGCCTGGATGGAAATACTGCGTGCTGCTCCCACTTTGGAAGTGCACTCTGCCACGAGTAAGCTGAGCTCCAAGCACTCTGGACACTAGTCTTGGATCCTGCTTAGCAAATCCCCAGCACAGGTACCGAGTCGCGTTTGCTAGTACCTAGTTCCTATTTTAATGACTCCATGGGCTGAAAACCCGGTCATGGGATACAGTCTGTTTCATCGTCTTTCACCACATTCTTGCTGGTTTCTGTTTCCAGAGCCAGGGTGTCTTTCCTGTTCCGATTGTATCTGGGTGGGCTGTGCACCCACAATACCCCCCCTCACAGCCCTGGGTGTAAGTATAAATTCTCCATCTGTTAAAAAGGAATTTCTCCATATTCCTCTTTCCACTACAAATTCGAAACTCCTTTGTCAAATGTTTCCCAGGTTTCAGGTCTTTCATCTTACTCAGAGAAGCCTGCTCACTACCAAGTCCTTTCTAACCAATGTTTGGTTGGGTAGTCTTTTAGGTTTTCATCTCCAATTTACTCGCAGGATATTGTCATGTATGTAGTCACCTCCTCTGCTGCAATGAAGTTTATGGGCACCTTGCCCTACTTTGGTCCAAATTCCTGAGATAGTACAACACAGCGTTGGACCAGAACCCAAAAATCCAGGTTCTCATTTGTCTGGGAAGATGGTTTGCATACAAGTTTTTAAATCTCCTTGAAATAACCTTCTTATTATATGACTCAAATACACCAAATACAAGAGACATACCAACTAGATTGTCTGATCCCCGCCTGTTATGGATTGAATGTTTGTGTCCAACTCAAATTCATAGGTTGAAGCCCTAACCTCGAGGGTTAGGGTGGTGGACATAGGGTCTTTGGAAGTTAATTTGAGTTGGATTGGGTCCTGAGGGTAGGGCCCTCATGATGAGATTGGTGACCTTCTAAGAAGAAGAAGAAAGGTCTCTGTACTCATACACACATGCACACAGAGGAAAAGCTACATAAGGACACAGTGAGAAGGTGGCTATTGGAAGCCAGGAAGAGCCCTCTCAGAATTTGACCCTGCCTGGGACTTCTCCACCTTCAGAACTGTGACAAAATTAATTTCTGTTGTGTAAGCCACCCAGCCTGTGGTGCTTTGTTATGGCAGCAAGGGCTCATACCATCCTCTTTGGTATGTTGAATGCTATTTCCTGCATTCCCTTGGTCTGTTTTCTTAGCCCTAGTCTTGGCTGAGGAAAATTTGGCAGGCTCTTTCTTGCTGCTCTCACCAGAGAATGCCGTGTGAGTGGGGCTTCTTAGTCTATGGACTTCTCAGAGGGCTGGGAGGGATCGTAAGGCATCGTGGCTGTGCTTTTGCATGGAATCCAGTGATGCTGAAGTGTGGTGTGGTCTGATTTACTTGAATCAAGGAGAGCAGCCCACAAAAACAATAAAGCATTCGAAAGCTCCCTATGTGCGAATAGATTGTTTTGCCCTCTAACCTTGGTCTCTGACAATGGCTAGGCATTGTCTCTCTCTCAAAATAAGTAAATAAACTAAAAAAAAAAAAACTATTAAGCAATATAGTGTATGAATTAGACCTCACTGACTTCCAAATCATGTTATTTCTTTTCATGTCAGTTTGCAAGCCTAAGTGTGTATATGGATCTTCTTGGAGGTTTCCTTGCCATTCAGGTTCCCAGGACACTCCTCCCTCCTCACAGACACCAGGTTCTGATTCAGTAGGGAATTCCTTTGTTTGTTTAATATCCTACCAATTCGAATGCAGATTATCTGATGACCACACACTGATAAATGCAATGAATGCCTTCATCTCCATCCTGTCCCCTTTAGCTCCCTATCCCATCAACATACCAAGTTTTGGCTCACTTACCTTTTGTGGTCTCTATTCCCTCTAGAACTATTCAAGTTCCTCCCTATGACCTTAACCTTTGACTATTGAAATGTCCTTTGTACCTTTAAGGTTAAGGAAGTCACATGCCCTTACCTACAGTTTAAGTATACTCATCCTACTCTTGGTAATCACCTGATCAGCTTGCTCCCAGAGGCGCTCCGATCTCTGCCTTTTCCTGGCCATACATTTTTCAGTGGCCTGTAAGCTCATTTCTATTTAAGGTTTCCCATATTCTTATCCAAGCCTTCTGACATTGTCCTAGATGAGACCTCTATCCCATTTATCTTATTTATCTAATCTCATCTAATCTCATCATGCTGTTGTATCATCTTACATTTTCCTCTTCAAGGTCTCCCTGCTTCTAGCCCTTTCCGCAGGCAATATATGCCTTCTCCAAAGATCATTCTCTGTTTCAAAATCTGCAATATCTCTAATTGCCCTTAGAAGAAAATCTAAACCTCCTAGGCTGATAACGAAGAGCCTCCACAAGCAGTCTTCTACGTACATTCCCAACCTCATCTCCTGCTAAAACTTATAACTTCTCTACTCACTTCCACCTAAATATGCCTTAATAACCCTGCCTTTGTTCTCATATTCTATTTTCTTCTGTAGAACACTGATCCTTCCAAAGTCCCTGCCCCTTGAACTATAATTTCTTGTATAAGAACTTTCTTTTATGAAATACTCTCAGATCACAGTGGCCTTTCCTCTTCTGAATTGACAGCATTCACTACCTTCTTTGGCTATCAAACACATACTGCCTGACTATACCTGTTGTAAACTGCTATCCATGTTTCTCTGTCACCTTCCACATTAAAATTAAAAATACAAAAAAAAAATCATGAATGTCAATGATCTGGGAATTTTAAGTGAATAAATCTTTAGTTCAGATAATCTGAATAATAATTTCAAGTCACTTCCTAAGTCAACTGGCATAGATACATCATCTAAGTTTTAGTCGACAGCTCAACTTATCACATACTAGTCATCAGGCAAGTATTACCCATGCAGATTTATTAATGTAATATAATACAGACATAGTCGCTCTCTATTCATCTCTGGATAATTATCCCCTTATTTTTAATCTTCTCATTAGAATATTAGATGTTAATTCCTATACACAGGATGTATAGTAGAAGATAATATCCCTGAAATTAAAGAGATAATAAGTACCCTTAACTCAGATTGTATGGCTTTGCATAACTTCTGTCATGTCTCTTTAAACTTATCTTCAATATCACTTTTATAACCAAGGAACAAAGTCATGTCCAATAGAAATGTAAATTTCAAATAATATAACACTTATTTCTAATATAGGCTGCAATAGAATGTTTCAAAAGTTGCAGTTATACTCCCAGTAACAATTATAATCTCTCTCTAGCAAGGTCAGTGGTGGGACTAAGTTTCTTTGCAATTCTCTAGAGAAGGACAAAGAAGAGTGTAAGCCTAATATGAGATCCAGCATCTCCTGTGATGTTAAACTTAATTTAATCATCAAGACATCAGAGAATTAGAATAAAATTAGAATAAAATCTAATTAATTAAGGGAAAATCGACTTTTTATCACTAACAATATGACTCAATTTCTTGGGACAACTAAGCCATATAATCCACAGAGACACGCTCATAAGTGTACCATCTCTTACAAAATGTTCTAATTTGTAATTTATCCAAAGGCCAAAATGAAAATTGTTTCTCCTCTTTGCCATGATCACATTTGAACTCTTTACAGAATATTTCAGCAACTAAATGGACTCTGATATTTATTGCTAATAGAATGTTTTACACACTGCTTTCTCAGTAGATTTTTAACTATGTTTTGAGATGATCTATCTGCTTTCCCCTCTAAACCATCTAACTGTGGTAATTAAACCTTTTAAAACATATTAGTATATTCAACTCACACCAATCTCCAAAGCCAGCCCTCCATTTAGCATAGAAAAAATTTTAAAGACTTGAAATTCTCTCTTTCAGCATTAGGAGAAAATTTTGTTAGGGCAGAACTCAACTTTCTTTTTGGTCCAGACCCTGTCCCATTTTCCCAGATTCCTGGGGTCTAGCCCTTGACCGCGGATTCCTGGCAGCTCCTCCCCAGACATTACTAATCCTCCACCTGACCACTTGGAACTGGACAAAGTTGGTTGTTATTAGACTTTTACCATTCACTTTCCCTCATTTATTATATTATTTAGTAATATTAGCTACCATAAACATAGATATTTATAATATAGTATTTTATTTATTTATTTCTTCTCACTTTATATATTTATCTCTCACTTATGGAAATTTAAAAACAGCTGTTGCTAATCAGTGTACAGTGCCTCCAAAGAGATATTTGGAGACCAAGCTTCTTCCGCCTTGTGGACCCTTCCAAGTGTGCTATGCCCATCTGCATCAATTCTACAAAAAGGAGAAAGTGGAGAAAGCCCCCCTGCTTCTAAAGCTTCTTGGCCTAGAAGTGGCATTCTTTGCTTCCGGTCATACACCATTGGTGAGAATGAGTCATATGACCCTACTAGATGCAAGAAAGTTAGGAAGTACATGTTCTCCTGGCTGGGAACATGTTTCCTAGCAACAGTTCTCTACTAAGAAAAGGACGGCACAGATTTTGTTACACATTTAGCTGTTTCAGCTCCATCCCACTTGTCCTTTTCTTTTGGACAGAACTGCTGACCTTATGTCGACTTTCTAGATCCATGAATTCATTTTTCCACCCAAAAATAGTCTGAATGCTAACCTATCTTTAGATACCCCTCTTTTTCCAGACTCTGTCGACTCTGTTGGTGCTATGGAATGTCCAGCCTTGCTGTCTCTCCATGGTCTGGCCTATCCTATTCCTTACCAAGCTTCTTATGTAAATCTATTTATCTTGAGATATGTCATAATTTGAGGAATAAGCTCATGAGAAAAATCATGCCCAAGAAAGCATTTTTAAAAACTAAATGTGTGATTGTGTGTTTTGGGTAATTTAATTTCATCAAAGCCACAGAAATGTAGTAGGAAAGGAGAATCAGAGTATAAACTTTCTCATTCAACACTTCTCATAGTAACCCATGTAGGAAAGGAGATAAAGGTCAGAAGCAAAATAAAGACAAGTACTCAAATTATTGAATCATCTAAATAATGAAGGTAAAGGCAAAGGAGGAGTTTAAGTGGGCTTTTTCAAGGATATCCAAATTAAATGAAATTAAGATGATGTAAGTATATTGATAATTTAAGAGGTTCGTAATGTGCATGATTACTAATTTTATGGCTCAATGAAATCTAGAATAAAAACATAATTACATGTGTTACAGATCTGTATTCGGTTAGAAGTGTGTGTGTGTGTGTGTGTGTGTGTGAAAGAGAGTTCTATATGCAACATACATATACATATAGGATATATGTTAAGGAAGGGAGGTTACACTTAGGACTTAGATTTACTCAGTAAGAGATAATGATGAACAGTCAACTCCAAAGTCGGGTGGAGTCATAAGCATTATTCATTATGTATTACTCACCCAGGAGTTCGCCATATAACAAAATATAATACCAAATGATCGGGACGAGGCAGGTCCAATTCCCAGCATATATCAAATTTCACACTTCCATTTCAAAGAATTACAAAGACATTACTTGAAAATAAGCATCAGAAAGTGGAAACATAAATTCCATGAGCACATTGACAATAATGTAGTAGATAGTACATACAAAGAGACAGAAATTGGAAGGGAGAAAGGGCAAAGTGTGGCTTCAGCTCCCCAGGTTGCTGAGACTATGAGTGACCCACTAAAGAGAATGCCCAGAGAACTCAGAAGGTAGGACATGCTCCTAGGAAAATCTAAGAAAAGACCAGAGAGGAGTCAGGAGAACCATGGGAGGTAAAGAGAATACGGAAATTCCCTTCCCCTGGGGGCCAACAGTTAGCATCAACAACCTCAACAACATTAAAGGATTCCCCCACGTGACCAGAGTCATTGTCCCCATTCTTCTTACCTATTATTAACGGCAGACAACCATTCTTAACTTAATTTTAGAAAGAATTTAATTATCGTAAAATTATTATATCAAACTTTAAGTGAGCAAAGTACAAAGAAACCCTAAAAAGAGCTGAGTGATCCCAGTCTAAAAACCCACATCTTTCACCTGCCATCTTTGACATTTGTCCCTTTCTATAGCTAGAATGGAAGTATTTTAGGGGCACAATTTTCCTTCTTCAGAGAATACTTTTCTGGGATTGTTGCTTACATAAACTTTTACACTCAACAAAACCCATATGCAATACATGACCAAGCCACTAAGACACGGTTCCTAGGATGAGCCCGAACACACAACACAAACACAGCCAGGAAATCTCAGAACTGGGTGGACAGCCACTTTTCTTCTCAGTCACCCCTGCCCACAACTCCTGAATGTTCCTGCATCTTTTCACTTTCTGTCTCCAGTAAGTTATGATCACAAAACCCCTGCAGCCTGCTTAACTCATGTTACATACTCTTGACCTATGACTCCCTTGTCACTGATATCCTTTCTAACCTTAGTGAAAAAACATAATTCAATTCTCCTTGCTTCTCTTTCCTTCTATAGCTTTTCCTTTCTTCCTCCAATGATTTATAATTCCCATCAACTTCTTCCATTGGCTTCCAGAAATATGAAAGAACTAGTCCTCAGACCCAAGTTTGTGATCTGAAAACCTACAAGCTAGTACCAAAAGGTTCTAATAGCACCTTTAAAGTCATCTAGAAGAAACGTTTCTTTGAGCAAATTCCAATTAAGCTAAAATGCAATATATTTACATGCTTGTTATATATGCAGTATATTCGTAAGTGATAAACAGGATTAATCAAAGAGATAACGCTAAGATATTTCTTATCATTCAAGTGTTCACAAATGAATGGCATTCTTACTCGTTAAAATTCAAAGTCAGATAAATACCATCCTCCACTCATAATGGAACTTTAACCATGTAGGTCATAAAGAAAGCTACTAGAATTCTGAAGTTATCTTCGATTTAAAGCTGCAAAAGAAAGTAATTAGGTTGAAGAGAAGTTATGGCTTCAAAACAAGGATTGATAGTCATTTTAAATAACAAAATGTCAATATTTGCAGAAAATTGAGACTTCACAAATAATAAACAGTGCAATTCTCTCCATGAATTGTGGGCCAGCTATAATAAATATTGAAATTCAACAATTCATCACCAGAACTATCCTTTATTTTAGCTACTTTCATCTGGCAGTAAATAGAAATTATATTTGGTGGCTAGAGCTAGAAGAAGGAGAAACCTCTCTGCCCTTTATTTTTCTTGATGAATTTGGCCCAGGATAAGAATATCAAATTATACGTTGACAGAGAAAATAACTTGGCATCCTGAAGCACCAAAAGATGTTACAGATATAATTATCTCAGTATCAGAACCACATGGTAATATTGTCAGACTGAGAAGCGGAAATATCCCATGAGACAGAAAATGCAAACAGGTGATCTTGCCAATAAAAGGATGGACCTGAATGCAACTTTGGAATGGCCAAATGTTTTACCCTTTTTCTAATTTTTTCGAGATTTCGTATCTATTCATCTATTGTCTTTTATCTGACCATCAAGATGGATTCTATTTTCCTTCAACAATCCTGGCAGAGCATCAGGTCATTAGTACCTGCTGACTGATTTTAAAGTTCCTCACATCGTTACAATATTTGCCAGTAAAAACAAAGTGGAAAAAATAGCATGACAAAATATCCAATTATTTTACATTTACGGCAAGAAAGAGTTACCAACTGGGTGTAAATATTCTCTACGCTTTGTACTTTCGCTTCTAACAGGGCACGCTGCTGTTACTGGGTGGCCTGTGTTGTCAATGCAGAATCAAAGTTGTAGAACGGCCCATCTGTTACTGAGAGAGCTGTCAGCAGGTCCACAGGGAAACTCACTGGCCATCATTATCAAAACATTTTTCCAATATACCCGAATTCAGCGTTAACATTTTGTGTAAGTCCTAGAATTATGAGGAGGTTTTTGTTTTTGTTTCTACTAATCCTAAAGCTCTCTAGGTAGGGATCCCAGGTTTTGAAAGACACACAAAGACAAGGCAAGTTGCCCCCTAATCTCAGTAATGGCAAGACTTAGGAAAAAGGTGATTACCACCTCTATGGAGGCACAAGGGACCCGTCATGCTAGGCATAAGACAGCTATGGAATGAATTTCCTCCAGGGAGTGAGAAGATGCATCCCCTGTCCAGAGAACATCATCAAACTGCAAGAGAGAGATCCTGGCACCCACAGAGGGACAGCTGTGCTACTAGCCTTCTGGCCGGAAAAAAAAAAAAAAGGAAAGAAAGATACAGAGTGATAATGTGAACAGCAAAACAGAGATTTCCATCCAAATGTTATTTATGACATGGGGGTGGATTGAATGAAAAATATATGTCTAAAGTGAATTAAGAAAAATACTAAAATTCTTCTTTTTTATTATAATAAACAGTGCTCCCCTGCTTAAAATTTTGATTTGCCTTCATTTCATAATTTTCTTCTCCAGTCAAGGAAAACTAGACTCAGGCTGACACGATCACTCCATCATTTGTGCTAATAATAATAATGATGAAGGACTAATTCGGAGAGATTTCCTTTTAAGCCACTTGTTGGCCCACAAAGGTTAGGGCTTTCTCTCCACTTGAATTCCTTGCCTTTTCTGTTTCCCCGAAAGAGCAACACCTAATCACTCTGTGAAAGACCAGAGTCCTCTCCTAGGGGGTCATGGCTAGGGGGTCTTAGACATTTTTCATACTCAAATGAGTCGATTTTAGATGATATTGTGCATACTAGATACCAGATATGATAATACTAATTAGAAAAAAAATGCATCTGGGATTCAAATTTTTCAAAACCGGATTGATGGAGTCTCCTGCTCCATCCCAGAGAATAAGGCCTTCTACTTATCCATGCAAATCAGAATTTGTGCATCATCCTTTATTTCTCCTTCTCTCTTTACCTATAAGACTAATCAGTCACTGATTCCTCTAGATGGCACCTCACAACTATTTCTCACAACTCTCTATTCCAGCATCACTGCCTTGGTTCGGTCCTTCTTCATATTTTCTCCATAAAGCATTTTAGTAGCATCTTTGCTGGACAACTAGTCACATACTTTTCCTCTGTTTGTATGAATAGGCTGAAACTCAGGGGCCAGAAATGTTCTATTATCTGGGACTCACTGCTGTAGGATGGGGAATTTACCATGAATTTTCATACCTAGAGTACCGGAGCGCCCACCTTCAACTTCACTGTCACCAAGACTGTGAACACATTAGTCTTGTTAATGGACAAAGAAGGTCCACGGTGGTATGATAAGCAAGAAATGTTATGAAATGACCACTCACCTGTGGTATTCCCTGCATCATCCTCATCTGTCCCTTCTAATACTCCCCCCCCCCATTTTTTATTGTTTCAGTGATTTTCATTCTGTATCATACATTTTTGTTCCTCTCTATTAGACTTTTCCAGTAGGCATACGAACTACTCCAATTCCTTGTGGCTAAAAATAACTATGCATTTGCTCATGGTTCTACAGTCTGGGCTGGGCTCATCTGGGTGATTCTTCTGCATGCATTACCTGGAGTCACTCATGCAGTTCTGGTTATCTAGAGGCTGGACTGGAGCTGGAACTCCGTGATGACTTCACTCACACCTCTGACCTCAGCTGGAGGGAAGGCTGGAATGGTTGTAGTCTTGCTAGGCATCTCCCCTACACCCTCCCACCTTTGTCTCCACCATGGTAGCCCAAACTCTTTACAAGATAGTTTGGGACTCGAAGAGGAAGAAAGGAGAAGCTAACAGCTTCTTATGACCTAGGCCTTCATTTATTTAATGGCACTTGCATACACAGGTTTTTTGTCTTTTTATCATCTTGCTCTTAAATATGATCAGATTACCCCAGAGTACCAGGCACTTGAGATAACCATTTAATGTGAAAGTCAGGAATCAAAACAAAACAACAGAAAAAAATCAACTTGCAGAGTCATAGATGATAGAGAGAGAGAGAGAGAGAGAGAGAGAGAGAGAGAGAAAACAAATAAAATTATCACTATCCTCAGAGATAAAAGAACAGAGTTCCTTCTTAAAACATAAACACTCTAAGAAACTTTGTTTTAAGAATTGATAAATTCAATAGAAAGATTAGAAGATAAAGTCAAGAAATGTGCCAGAAAAAAAGTCATAAGGTTAAAGGAAGAAAATCAATAGGAAAATTAAAGGACCAGCCCAAGAGGTTCAAAATCCAAACATGGGGTCCCAGAAATAAATGTTAAAAATAAAATTGAAGAAAAAAAGATATCATCAAAGAAATACTAGCAAAAACTAAATCCCAAAATTTCCAGAATGAATAGGCCTACAAAGTCCTCAGAACAATGGATAAAATTAGAATACACAAAGGTAAATCACTGTGATATTTCAGAATACTATAGACAAAGAAAATAAAAACCCAAGCTTTGGAAGACAGAAAAAACAGATACTACACAAGAATAAGTTTCAAAATACCATCGGACTTCTCTAAAACCTCCTCCTAAAAGTTATGAAAATTAAGAAATGGCTTCAAAGTTCTGAGAAAAATAACTTCCAATCTATAATGTTTGTCCATACAAACTCTTAATTATGGAGGAGGAGAGAATGAAGATTTTTTAAAATGTATTTCCCATGCATGAATGTTTAGGAAGATATTGGAAGTCATGCTCTACCAAAATGAGGAAGTAAACCAAATACGAAGAACAGGAGACCCAAGAAATAAAGATTCTATCACCAACGATAGACCATGGGAACCTCTAGGCTGATGGTAAGAAAGAAAGAAAGAAAGAAAGAAAGAAAGAAAGAAAGAAAGAAAGAAAGAAAGAAAGAAAGAAAGAAAGAAAGAAAGAAAGAAAGAAAGAAAGAAAGAAAGAAAGAAAGAAAGAAAGAAAGAAAGAAGGAGGGAGGGAGGGAGGGAGGGAGGGAGGGAGGGAAGGAAGGAAGGAAGGAAGGAAGGAAGGAAGGAAGGAAGGAAGGAAGGAAGAAAGAAAGAAAGAAAGAAAGAAAGAAAGAAAGAAAGAAAGAAAGAAAGAAAGGAAGGAAGGAAGGAAGGAAGGAAGGAAGAAAGGAAGAAAGAAAGGAAGAAAGGAAGAAAGAAGAAGAAAGGAAGAAAGGAAGGAAGGAAGGAAGGAAGGAAGAAGAAGGAAGAAGGAAGGAAGGAAGGAAGGAAGAAGGAAGGAAGGAAGGAAGGAAAGAAGGAAGGAAGGAAGGAAGGAAGGAAGGAAGGAAGGAAGGAAGGAAGGAAGGAAGGAAGGAAGGAAGGAAGGAAGGGAGAAAAACAAAAACAAAAAAAAAATCCCAAGATGGCAGCTATATAACAAGTTTGGAAATCAATTAATTCAAACAGGAACAGATTTGAAGGCTCTACTACGAGACATTTTTTATTCCAGTAACATAAAATTGATAAAGTATTTAACACGTTTTAATATACTGGCAAGAAGTTAGAGTTCATTATATAGAGAATTAGGTAAACAAACAATTATTAACCTTGAAAAATAGAAGGATGTTGCACAGTAAAGAAACAATAACTGTAATACACTACCTGATCAGCCAGGTATAGTGTTTGCCTACATAAACACTGAATAATATGCTCAATATTAGGGCTATGGACAGGAAAGATACACGTGTAACCTAGGGAGTGTGAAAAGGTGAAAGAAAGTAAAATTCTCATTTTCCATCATAAGGAGTAAATGGGTGATGCTTAAAATTGATAAATCAAAAAGTAGTAGTGTATGCACGCTTTCATATATACAGAGGTACATATCAAACAAATCCACTGAAAGAACTGAAAGTAATTGCTTTGGGAAGTGGAAAATGGTGGGGGCAGGGAAATTATTTTCCTATCAAACCTTACAGAACTACATGACTATTTAAATGTATAGGTTTGAATAACAAACAAACAGACAAACAAATAGTTACCTTTGGAAATTCCTATTGCACACGTATTCCACCTTTACTTTCTTTCTAGTTGCAGTTATTGCTGCTAGTGTGGTACATAAGGCTTTAAAATATCTCCATTCTTTTGTGGCCTTTAAATTCTTGACATTTACACTTAGTTTGCCAATTTCTCTTCTCTCTATATATTTATTCCCGGACAGTCAGTGCTCAAATGATGTATAAGGTGTCAAAAATAAATGAATGTGAAGTGACAAATTGTATTTAAATAGGGAAGCTGGCTGATAAGGCCAACGAGTGCACCAATAAAACTAGACACCTTGGCAACTGCTCCAGACCTCAAGATCAAGTGAAGTTACCGCCCTGTCTTTGATTCCATTTCCTGGATAAAATTGCATGCAATGAATGGTCAGAGTTATAACTATCCTGGGGGAAATTACTGACAAAAGTAAATAAATTCCATACAGCACGGGCCAAATTGTTTTATTAAACTGATTGGTAACACAATGGTTCCTTCCATTTGCTGATATGAGGATTGAATTTCTCAAATCCATGAAAATAATTTAATTTCTCAAACCTAGATGAAAGAGAGAAATGAAAGAAGGTGGTCCAGGGCCCAAGAGAAATTTATTTGTGTTTTTCCAACTTATTGTCGATGCTGTCCTACTTTGAAGCAACGCATTTTTGATTCTCATGTTTGGATGGCATTTCTGCTTAGGGAATCACTCACATTGTGATCTTTAATTCCTTTGGGGACAGCCAGGGAAAAGTGCTTTTTTAAGTTACAGTTCTGACCTTTTTAGGATTCTGTTATTTGATTAAAACACATTAGAGGTCTTCTGTATGGCAGTGTTTATTGCCTGTAACAAAGCAATCAGAAATACAACCAAAGAGTAATTTGTAAGGGGTTATGGATTCATTCACAACAAATATTTATTGGTACTGGTGCAATTCCACACTGAAAATGAAATACACCGGAGATCTGTATGTCTTCCTCTCTTGGGACCCATGACACTCAATGGTACTATAGGTGAAAACAATTTATAAAAATGGCATTTGGCTCCGTGAGAGATTCCAATCCTTGAATGAGATCCAAGTGAAAACTTGCTGATGAAGCTCTCTCCAGGAGAAGTGTGATACGGCATGATGTGAGTATTATTCTATACAACACCTTTATTCTCTTAAACCATGTGTCTCTAGATGGATAGGGGATCCCCAGACCTTTCCGGGCATCCCAGGAGGACAAAACCATTTCCATAATAACATCAAATTATTTATTTTCACTTTGTTCACGTTTGTACTGGTGGTACAAAAATAATTGTGAGTAAAATTTCGGTGCCTGAGCACGAATTGAGACCCCGACACCAAACTTCTCTAGTTTTTTTTCTTTTTTCTTTTTTTAAAGAACAGTTTTATTCAGATGTAATTAGCATACACTACAACTCATTCATTTAATGTATACAATGTCTAGGGTGATTTGCATCACCACCAACAATTCTCAGGTGTCCAGACGCCAGCTACGTGTCCAACATTTCAATTCAATTCTTATACTATCTTCCTAGAGGTAGCATTCGATCCCACAAGTTATGGGCTGAGTCCCACGAGACTGCTCCCCAACTTCCGATGCCAGTGCAAGTCCAGATTACCACCTATACTTCTGACTGACCAGCTACAAACCAGATGTTTCCAGAACTCCCTCCTTGGGTTTGATAATTTGCTAGAGTGGTTCACAAAACTCAGGAAATAGACATTTACTGGTCTATAATAAAGGAGAGTATTAAAGAATATAGATGAACACCAGACGAAGAGGTACATAGGATGAGGTGCAGAAATGTCCCAGGTACAGGAGCTTCTGCACCCCACCCCATGGAGTTAGAGTACACCACCTTCCCACTACGTGGAGGCATTCACCAGCCCGGAAGCTTAGCAAATCTCATTGTTCAAGGGTTTTTATGGAGCTTTAATTTCCATCCCTTATTCCACTTTCTAGCAGTCAGTGGGTAGAGAGGAAGTTCCCAAATTCCAATCACTTGGTGACCAGCCTTAACTTGAGGCTATCCAGAAGCCCCACCCTAAGTCACCTCATTAGCATAAACTCAGGTGTGATAAAAAGGGGTTCCTTATGAATAACATTTCTATCACTCAGGAAATTCCAGGAGAATTAGGAGCTCTGTGCCAGGATCTGGGGACAAAGATTAAATCTATTTCTTATTAAACCACAAGTGCAATGGTTTTTAGTGTATTCAGAGATTCTATGCACCCATCTCCACAATCAATTTCACTTATGTATTTATTTATTATTTATTTATTTATTTAAATTTATATCCAAGTTAGCATATAGTGCAATAATGATTTCAGGAGTAGAATCCAGCGATTCATCCCCTACATATAACACCCAGCGCTCATCCCAACAAGTGTCCTCCTTAATCCCCCATCCCCATTTAGCCCATCCTCCCCACCCACAACCCCTCCAGCAACCCTCAGTTTGTTCTCTATATTTAAGAGTCTCTTATATTTTGTCTCCCTCCCTGTTTTTATATTATTTTTGCTTCCCTCCCTTATGTTCATCTGTTTTGTATAGTAAATTCCACATATGAGTGAAGTCATATATATTTGTCTTTCTCTGAATGACTGACTAATTTCTCTTAGCGTAATACCCTCTAGTTCCATCCGCATTGTCGCAAATAGCAATATTTCATTATTTTTGAATGCTGAGTAATACCCCATTGTATATACATATACCACATCTTCTTTATCACTTCATCTGTCAGTGGACATTTGGGCTCTTTCCATATTTTGGCTACTATCGATAGTGCTGCTATACAAACATTGGGGTGCATGTGCCCCTTCAAAATAGCACATCTGTATCCTTTGCATAAATACCTAGTAGTGCAATTGCTGGGTCATAGGGTGGCTCTATTTTTAATTTTTTCAGGACACTCCATACTGTTTTCCAGAATGGTTGTGCAATTCCCACCAGCAATGCAAAAGGGTTCCTCTTTTTCTGCAACCTCGATAACATCTGTCGTGGCCTGAGTTGTTGATGTTAGCCATTCTGACAGGTGTGAGGTAGTATCTCATTGTGGTTTTCATTTGTATGTCCCTGATGATGAGTGATGTTGAGCATTTTTTCATGTGTCTTCTACCCATCTGGATGTCTTCCTTGGAAAAGTGTCTATTCATGTCTTTTGCCCATTTCTTCACTGGATTGTTTTTTGAGTGTTGAGTTTGAGAAGTTCTTTACAGATTTTGGATACTAATGCTTTATCTGATACATCATTTGCACATATCTTCTCCCATTCCACTGGTTGCCTTTTAGTTTTGCTGATTGTTTCCTTCACTGTGCAGAAGGTTTTTATCTTGATGAGGTCCCAATAGTTCATTTTTGCTTTTGTTTCTCTTGCCTCCAGAGACGTGTTGAGTAAGAAGTTGCTGCAACCAAGGTCAAAGAGGTTTTTGCCCTGCTTTCTCCTTTGGTCCAGGTTCATTTTTCTGCATGTCACTGTCCAGTTGTCCCAACACCATTTGCTGAAGAGACTGTCTTTATTCCATTGGATATTCTTTCCTGCTTTGTCAAAGATTAGTTGGCCATATGTTTGTGGGTCCATTTCTGGATTCTCTTTTCTGTTCCATTGATTTATGTGTCCATTCTTGTGCCAGTACCATACTGTCTTCATGATTACAGCTTTGTAATACAGCCTATAGTCTGGAATTTGATGCCTCCAGCTTTGGTTTTCTTTTTCAGGATTGCTTTGGCTATTCAGGATCTTTTCTGGTTCCATACAAATTTTAGGATTGTTTGTTCAAGTTCTGTGAAGAATTCTGGTGTTATTTTGATAGGGATTGCACTGAATATGTAGATTGCCTTGGGAAGTATAGACATTTTAACAATATTTGTTCTTCCAATCCACGAGCATGGAATATTTTTCCTTTTTTTGTGTGTGTCTTCATCAGTTTTTTTTCATAAGCTTTCTATAGTTTTCAGTGTATAGATTTTTTTACCTCTTTGGTTAGGTTTATTCCTAGGTATTTTATGGGTTTTGGTGCAATTATAAATGGAATCAATTCCTCGATTTATCTTTCTGCTGCTTCATTATTGGTGTACAGGAATGCAACCAGTTTCTGTGCTTTAATTTTATATCCTGTGACTCTGCTGTATTCATAGATCAGTTCTAGCAGTTTTTTGGTGGAATCTTTTGAGTTTTCCAAGTAGAGTATCGTGTCATCTGCAAAGAGTGAAAGTTTGACTTCTTCCTTGCCTATTTGGATGCTTTTTATTTCTTTGTGTTCCACGTCAATTTTAGAATATTTTTTCACCTTTAAAAGAAACCCCATAACCTTTAGGTATTGCCCTCCCTGCATACCCCCATCCACCCCAGCCTTAAGCAACCACTAATTTACTTTCTGTCTCTATAGAACTGCTTTTCTGGGCATTTTGTAAAAATGGAATCATATAACATGTGGTCTTTTGTAAATAGTTTCTTTCATTTAGTGTAATGTTTTCAAATTTCATCAACATTTTAACATGTCTCTGTACTTTATTTCTTTTTTATGGGCAGTTAATAAAAACCACATTTTGTTTACCCATTCGTCCATTAAGTGACATTGGGTTGTTTTCACCAATTGGCTGTTATGAATAATGTCACTCTAAGCATGTGAGTAAAAGTTTTCACACAGACATGTTTTAGTTTCTCTTAGCTATATACCTCAGAGTGGATTTGCTGAGTCATACGGCCAATCTGTGTTTAAACATTTGAAGAACTTCCAGACTATTTTCCAAAGTAGCTGTATCATTTTATACCCACCTTTTCCCGAGATATTTGCAAATCTACTGACTCATTGCCTTTGAACCTTTGCTCAGATATCCTTAAAGAGACTTTCCCTATCTGCCCTAATTCACATCTTCCTGCTACCATCAGTTCCTTCATCATGTTTTCTATGTTTTCATAGTCTTTGTCACCACTTGGCATGTTATATATTTAAAAATTAGTTTATTTTCTGTCTTCCATCTTAGAATATTATCTTGATGAGAGCAGGAATGTTTTGCATTTTTTTTCAGTACTACAACCCAAGTCCTCTAATGGGCAACTACGTGACCCTCTAATGACTCAACTGTAAAT
The DNA here is from genome assembly GCA_030068075.1 of Paguma larvata. NCBI lineage: Eukaryota > Metazoa > Chordata > Mammalia > Carnivora > Viverridae > Paguma > Paguma larvata. Next base: position 20,573,652 of record CM057835.1, on the reverse strand, counting down.
GTAGATTGATGTTGTCTGCCTTTATTTTTTCACTTAGTAGAGTGTGGAAGTAGTTGCTAGAATAACAATATATAAACAAGCATTTTTAAGGAGGTAGGAGACCTGACTCGTTACATGTGGACTTGAAAAGAAATAATTGAGAAATCAAATACGCCCTTAAGGAAATTGAAGAATTAAACTATGACATGAAGTTTACACAATTCAGCTTTAGGGTCATGATTTAGGGTTTGGCTTTAGGTTGGGGACCTCAAAGGCCAATTGGAAAATGAACTAAAGAAGTCTGTAGTGAGTTAATTCAAACAAAAGTGTGATGAAAAACTTTCCCCAATGAGGATTGCTAAGCATTGAAATGCAGTCATAGTAAAATGATGGGATGTACTTTTTTTTTGTTTTATTTTATTTTTGAGAGAGAGACAGAGCGTGAGTGGGGGAGGGGCAGAGAGAGAGGGAGACACTCTCTGTGTCTGGGGAGACACCCGATGTGGGGCTTGAACCCACCAACTGTTAGATCATGACCTCAGCTGAAGTCTGACGCCTAACCAACTAAGCTACCCAGGTGCCCCCGAATATGCTTTAAAATAACAACATAGATGGGGCACTTGGGTGGCTCAGTGGGCTAAGCATCTGACTTCGGGTCAGGTAATGATCTCACAGTTCATGATTCGAGCCCCACATTGGGCTCTGTGCTGACAGCTCAGAGCCTAGAGCCTGCTTCAGATTCTATGTCTCCTTCTCTCTCTGCCATTTCCCCACTCATGCTCTGTCTCTCTCAGAAATAAATAAACACTAAAAAAAAATTAAATAACATGATGGAATAGTGGAAAGGAGTCCAGACTAGAATTTGTCTTGGCTCTACTACTAACTGGCTTCATAACTTTGAGTAAAATATTTAATTTCAATAGTTTTCAGGAAGTCTTTTCCTGTCAAATGAGAGTGTTAGCTTAGACAATTCCTATGGTTTCTTTATTTCTTTCTCTGAAAACACTGGAAAATAACCTTAGCTAATCGGGGTAATATTAAATGCAATCTTCTATAGTTAAGGAAGTGGTTGATGGGGAATTAATGACTTCTAATTTTAAAACAACACATATAACCAATCAGTTCAATTGAGATAGACTTATTAAGTTTATTGTTATTGGTAATAGCAGTAAGAGAGTGGGTGATGTGATATTTCATGGAGGGGTAATTTAGGTTTTCTGCTTAACTCTTCATTGCTCATTGCCTGTGTAGATATAGACCATGTAAAACCGACTTTGCTTAATCAATTGGGTTTAGAACAATTTAGTCTGATGTGCAGATAACAGGTCCATCAGTTAAATGTCAATGAATATAGTTGCCTCAAGATTAATTCTGCAATCAGCCTAAGCTGGCTCAGACAGAGAATCTGAATAAAGCCTGCCTATAACAAGGTGTGAATATTTAGGAGCAAACAGCTTCCAATTTGGAATTTCAGGGCCCGTTTTATAAAAGGTTTACCTGTTCAAATACAGAAAAAGAAATGCTTCCCTAAGGAATTCAGATGACAAATGAAGCTCTCTCCACCCTGAACAATATTCCATTTTTGCAAACTGATATTGTCGGATATTCACTGCCTCTCCGTAGACCAAAAAGGCAGCTAATTTTAACCAAGATTCGTCTCTTGTCCTCCTCATAAATGATCACTCAGCCACTACCTTCTTTGTGCCAAGAAAATGTCTTTCCTGAAAGTAGCTTCCCATACCCCACCATTAACAACCATTTCTTGTAATACACCAAAATCAGTGGGTCTCATGTGGGCCCTGAATGGGTTCTATTGATACAGGTGGGTCACAAATGCATACCTTTCACTGTCTACCTGAAGGTGGGGGCACTCCAGCTTTGAGTAATTTGGGCTGCTGTTTAATTCAGGGAGTCGTGTTGCTTACTGGTCCTTGGCAGTTTTTATCTCCTCATCACTCCCGCTAAGCTAAGTTTATCTTTGTTTTGTTTTGTTTTTCACTAAGAGAATTCTCAGTTATCATTACAACAACAAAGCAACTCACATATTTGTGTCACCTCCTACATTTCCATTTCTCACCATCAAAACAAATGAATATTCTAGTCTGTTTTAAAATGGCACATTTTACAGATAATTGCCTTCCTAAAAGTTGGCCTGTGCGTATACCATTAACACTGAAAGTGTAAGATTCTATTGCCTTAAACACCAAAACCAGAGATATTCTCCGAGGATTTGCTAATAGTTTGCCTTTTGGAAGAAAACTGATTTTAGCACTGGCTTATCCTCAATATTTTTAAAGAGATATTTCAATAAAATATCCTTGAACTCCTTAATCCAATACTTGGTACATGTATGCATTTAAGCCTTGCAATTGAAGTTGTTAGGACTGTACTACAACCTCAGAAAGAATGAGGACATTAAGTTATTGTTGTTTCTTACCCTCCTGACCCTCTAGCAATGTATTTAGGATCTTAAGTCATACTGCTGAGTGCTCAGGAAAGCTTCAGAGTATTAGATTAATAGCAAGGCAACGATATAACATAATGAAGAGTGAATGAGTTTTCCTAGGTCTTATGGAGAGTGATTTTGATATTGAAGACGAGGATAGAATCTTCAAGTGCTAAAGCTACCGGTATTAATTCATATTGAACTTATCGCCATCATCATAATCAAGATCACCATCATCATCATTGCCGTTTATTCATTCCTACTAAGATAAATGTAAGCACTATTCTAAGTGCTTTTGCATGCATACTATTGTTTGTCTGTAAAACAGTGTCCATCTATGAGTACAACATCCCTTTGCAGTGTGACTTTGCCACTCTTCCCATCAAAAGCAGTGTTATTTTCTCCTTTTCTTCAATGTAGTCTTGTGTTATGTTGTTTTAGTCAATAGAGTGTAAGAAAAGTGACTTTTTGTGATTTCTGAGCCTCAGTCGCATGAGGACTTACAACTTTTGCAGCTACCGTTATTCAGTGCTGCTATCTTAAGACCACTATGTAGGAGAAAGTCAGGGTGGACGACTCGGTGGCTCAGTCAGTTAAGTGTCCAACTTCCGCTCAGGTCATGATCTCACGGTTAGTGAGTTTGAGCCCCTTGTGGAGCTCTGTGCTGACAGCTCGGATTCTGCGTCTCCCTCTCTCTCTTCACCTCCCCTACTTGTGCTTGGTCTCTCTCTCTCGAAAATAAACATTTAAAAAATAATGAGATTAAAAAGAATTCCAGGGCTAGTTTTTTGGCAGAAAAAAAAAAATACCAAGAGGAGGATGAGAGAGAGAGACAGAGAGAGACAGAGACAGAGAGAGAGAGAGAGAGAGAGAGAGAAATCTAGGTAACAACCCCCTGACATAAAAATGAGGCCATCTTGGACCATACTGCCCCCAGTTGAGCCACTAGATGTCAGCAGATATCATAAGCAGGGAAATGATTTTTGTTTTAGGCTACTAAATTTTGGGGTAGTTTGCACATAGCAATAGATAACCAAAATACATACATCCTGATTTAATCCTCAATGAAACATTGTGTTCTTTCCAGTATATCTCCACACTAGATATATCAGTATCAGTCTACCAAATATTTATTAAGCGATTGAGTGCCCCACATTATACAATGTACTTATTTGGTAAAACAAATATAAGATACTAACCTCAAGGAAATAACTGGGAGGAATCATTGATCGGTATGAAATAAAGTTATAATCAACAGCAATAATCTCTCTTCTGGCTTGGGTGAGTGGGATGGGGGAATGGATCTAGAGCTTCTTCTCTCGGGCTCTGGCTTGCCCAGGTACACAGCTCAGGAAATATGGGGTGGAGGAGAGGCTTAGATCATCTAAATTCTCATAACACTGTTACCATTTTGGGTGTCCAAAGTACATTCCGGTTTTCTGGGTGTTCCAAGGACTCTGGCCACTTGAAAGGAGAGTTGCCCACATGGAGAAATAGAAGGTAAGCTGAGCAGTCCTGAGGCCAACATGGGTGTGCCTCCTGCCGGATAATCACTGAACCTGCTGCCTGCAGCTTTACCGACCAGCAATGGCATGACAACATGGGCCACCGGCACAGCCGATGTACCAGTGTTCACTCAAGTAAAGACTGGTTCCCCCAAGTGCAGATAAAATGGACTTCAGGATCAGACTAAGCTCTCGTACAGGGACGTACAACTAGATCAACTAAGGCTCCAAATATTCTCTGAAATTAACTTAAAGCTCAAAGATTTTGACACTTCTGTTCTCTGTGTCTACTGTGACAGACTTTCCCTAAAGCAGTGGATGATTAATGTCTGTCTGGACAGAGGGAAGAAACGCAGTGGGGAAAAGAGAGAATACAGCTTTCAAAATCTTGTCCTCCCCACGGCATACGGTTTACTGCTGTGTGAAGGGGTGCGGGCTCAAGAAGAATCCGGAGAAGTTGGACATCATCAGTACTGGTCAAAGGAGTCAGGGAAAGCTTCGCGGAGGAGGCAGGACATCAACCAATCAATCAGGAATAATTTAAATTACCAAAAATAGAATCGGCATGATCAGGATTTTCATAAAGCCCATATTATCCACATGTGTTTGGATGTGGCTATTTCCTGAGTTCATTCTGAGACATATACAGGTTATGTTTATCCTTCAACAAAGTAACATTTATAATCCTATCACTGTACATTTTTATGCTACTCTATATTTGATGGAGTAGTTTGGCATGTATTATCTCATTTGATATAATAGTATCAACTATGTTATTGTTATAAGAGGCAGTTTTATCCTTCGTGCATGCTGTCGCCCACCAGATATAGTATTTGACTCTTTTTTGAACTACGAAGTGGTTTGCTTTGTTTGATTTTGTTTTCTGCTTTCATGTCCATACATTCTAAGTACCAAGTCTGAGTGGTACAGGAATAGCAATAGCAATTCGCTTCCTGAGAGTCTCTTAAATCCCTTATTTTTAGTCTCCTCACACCTGAAACCTGGTGTTTCTTCCTTAAGGGTGTCAATGTACCTAAACACATGGATGTGCCGCTTAAAATTATTCCTCATCTTTCCTCCCCGCCCCCAACAGTGTCCCCACCACTACTGACTCGCTTGGACAATAGGACATCTTACAATAACCCTATGCCTCCCCCTTCAGGTTTCCTGATGCTCGTTTCTTATTATTTGACTCTTCTTCAGAGCATAGTTTTATTTCTTGTCATTCCTCTTACAGATTTTGCAACCAAATTTCACCCTGCACTCTAATTCTAAGATATTTCTTTATCTCATAGAACTTATTAAACTGGCATCTTTCACTCAAGGCTGCACAATTTTGTTGTCCTTTTAATTAAATGATGTGACGTTCCCCTTGGGAGGCAGGAAAACTTAGAAGAGTATCACTCTCACTCTGACAACAAGAAAAATATGGATCATCTGCAAAATCTTAACTTTCCTTAAAGCCCCCAGGCAGGTAGAGTCACACCCGAATTCTAAGTTAAACAGGTGGCTCCATAGACAGAAAACTGGGAGGCATGCACAGACTCACAGCACAGCAGGAAAATGGGGCTTCCCTCTAGGCGACTAAGAAGCTTTAGCTAAGGGCTAAAGACTGAATGTGAGCTAGCGTGAGATCATCAAATACCTGGAAGCTACAAACCTACTGGCAGGACCAGCACCAGTGATCTCAAGAAAGACCAGGAGCAAGAGAAAGCCTCCACTGTAGTGCAGGCCTGGGTTTGGGGAGTGGCTGTCCCTAGAAATGCACAAAGTCCCATCTGGATCCTTTGTGTGATGGCGAAAAAGCCTTAAGTTGCTGGAAGAACGACCTCAAATCCTTTTGCTGCCAGGACACAAAGACCCACTGTGGCTATGAGGAGGAAAATGGGAAAGCTCTTTACGCTGGAGAACAATGGAGAAGACGAGATCGCTGGAAAAGTCCCATGCCAGATACCAGGGACACAGGGCCTGCCGAGCACTGAGGCTAGACTGGGACAATGGAAACCAAAACCCTTTCCCTACCAGGCCACCAAGCACTGAGTCACCAGCAACAGCAGTCTGTTGCTAAGAAAGGATCATGAACCTGGAAAGAAAGAAAGAAAAAAAAAAAAAAACTCCCTACGGTGTTGGTATAAAGAGAAGGCGTAAGATGAAGATGAAACAGACTCGGAAAAAATGCCCAGCAAATGAGTCCCCAGCCTAAGTATAAGATAATGATAAAGAAGCATGAAATAATGATAGAGAAATTTGAAGGCAACCAGAGTCACAACAAAATTCAAACTCAGCTCAGAATTAAGTAACCTGGGAAACTAAATCTACCAGAATAACACACACACACACATATATATATATATCTATATCTATATATATATATATATATATATATACATACACACACACACATATATATATATACACATATATATATATTATATTGCACATACTATGTGCTCCTGCAATAATTCTGTATTAATAGAATACAAATTGAAAATGAGTTTATAGAATTTTTTGCATGCTACATATTCAAACATATTATGTGCTAAGAATAAATGGTCATTATCCATTAAAGTTGTCTCAAAGTATGTTCTCCAATTTCCGTCTGCAATTGAAACAACAAGAAAAATACGGATCATCTACAAAATCTTAACTTGTAATCAAAACTTACACTTTTTAAATGTTCTGTGATTAGTTTGATTGGTTTGAGATTAGTTTGTGAAAATAATAAAATTATATGTCTTATGAAGTTACCTTCAATAAAAATTAGCTGTGAAAGGAGCTTTCTTGAGGATTATTTCGAATTTTCAGGTTTCCACTGCATTCAGTTGTTTAAGAAAAATGCTTATAGTGCCATGTCAACCACTGTGCTGACAGTCAAAGGGTGGAGTCTCCAAAGAATAATAGTAGCTGCCGGTGACTGAGGCTAGACATGTTCAAGGCACTGTGCAAAGACTCTATGAATGTGATCTCAGCTAATCCTTCACCACCTCCTCCTGGTTGTTATTTTCCATTTTATAAATCAGGCAATGGAAGAGCAGAGAGATTAATCATGCTTGGTCACACACAGCCAGGGGAATCAGGGATTTAGATACAGGTCTGTTTCTAACGCCTGTGTTTCCAACTGTTCCCTAAGATAAGGTCAGTTTCCTCACGGGCGCTGCATTGTACTGTAGTTGAGAAGGTAAGGCACACATACATTGGAGGCCATTATAGCACAAGGCACTCAATGAAAGTAAAGGTAAAGGTAAAATACTTGGGGACCTGGAGGAATTGCTCAGTGGGTAAGGCTGCCTGAGCTCAGAAACTACTCCTACAGTTGGATGGCCTCAGGCAAGGTGTTGAATAGCCTTAAGCCTCATTTTCCTATCTGTTAAATGGGAAAAAGTAACGAATGCTATCTCATAAACTCCAACACAAGATCCCATAGATGTTTTAAGGATTAACCAAAATCCTATCAGAAGAAGCCTCTGGAACATAGTAAACACTATAAATATTAGCTATCATTTGATAACTAATTAACATCTTTGCAACACACTAGATTGAGAGTTCCTCAAGGGCAGAGAAAGGGCTGTCTGACTTGTTCACGGTTTTAACACTAGTCTAGCACAGTAAGTTCTCAGTAAACACTATCTAAAAAAGATTCTAGAGGCAGAGAGGAGGGGCTTTGCAGATTGTTAAATTCAGGAAACAAGGAGGACTTTACATAGAAGATAGAATGAAGGGCGCCTGTGTGGCTCAGTCAGTTGACCATTCAACTCTTAATTTCAGCTCAGGTCATGACGTCACAGCTTCACGGGTTCGAGTCCTGCATCGGGCTCTGCAATGGCAGTGTGGGACCTTCCTGGGTTTCTCTCTCTCTCTCTCTCTCTCCCCCTCCCCAACTTGCACTGTGTCTCTCTCTCGAAAATAAATAAATAAACTTAAAAAAAGAAAAAAGAAGAAGATGGAATGAGAGCCAGCCCTTAAATGATTTAGTGATTTTAAATAAATGGAGAGGAAAGAGAAGTACATTTCAGGTAAGTGGGATAGCATTTGGAAAGCTAAAAGATGAGAACAGAAAATATATATTTGAGAGACAATGAGGAGAGCAGCTGGGCTGAAGTAGAGAATTCATGTAGGAAGGCAATAACAGGAGAAAGCTATAAAATGAGACCGGACTTGGAATATAGGCAAGATCTTGGATACCAGGCAAAACAAGCAATACTCTTTCCTTCTTTCAGCCTCTGCATGGCAGAAAGGGGTTATCTTTTCTCCCTCTTCATTCCCGCAGGGTAAGGCTCCAGTCATGATATTTTGGCACATATAAGCTCCCCAGAGTTACTAGAACTAAGAAATATGAATAGTCTTATAACACAGGTTCAAGTGTCCAGGCTAAAAGGCTTTGCTAAGGTCTTGCTCATGAGATCACCACAGACTCACTATAGAGTAGAGCATTAGAGCAATCTGTCTGCCTCCCTGAGAAAGATGCAGGGCTTAGGCAGCTCTGCAGGCATTCAAATAAATCTCCCTCCTGTGACATTAAAAATGAATGAGAGGTTGGTGCCAAGACTCTTAATGGTTCCATTATATGGTATTACTAATGATAATACCCAACTTTGTCTCAAAATGCACAAGGAATGGACTGGCCATTAAGCTTTCAGCATCTGGAAATCAGTTTGGGCATGGAAATTTGAATGATTTGAACAAATCCTCCCTGAGACTATTAGGAAACTCAGAATACAATCCATGTCAAAGTTATCAATTAGGCATGGGGATTGGAAACTGTACCTCACATTTGGCTAGGTTCCCCTTGAAAACCAAAGAGCATGGAACATGGGATATTCTCACCATCGGGACTGCCTTTTTCACAGCATAATGCCTTCTATTCTATGGCTGGCTGCTAGGAGTAAGAACTATTGTTTTTCTTCAAACATAATTCTCCAGTAGAATCACTTGTACTATCTTTCCCCCTCTCAATAATAATTGTTTCCTCTCATCCTATTTTTGCATGCCCTCTTACTGTGACCCCACGTCTTTCAGGAATACTTTATAATTCTGCCACTTCTCATATGCTTTGTCTTTCCAAGAAACTAATTTCCTTGCTGATATTGCAGAGGTGCAGTATTCCCCATATTTGCCACTCACTTAGGCTAAGTTCCTACATCAAGTTAGGGTGGGAACTTGGACTATACATAGCCCACACCTATAGGCTTCTGGCTCTCTTCTTCTACTGTAAGACCTTACCTTTTAGGTAATAATTTAATGAATTACTCTTTCTCCCCAAAATGCACATTTTTCAAAAGAACCTAAATAAGAGGGAAATGTTAAAGCCCTCAAGAAATGAATCACTAAAGGTTTTACTAGGAGACATTCTGGACACTTAAATCATTCTCTGTAAGAAGTAGTCTTTCTATCAATCCTTCCTTGGCCCCATCTACTCATAAAAAATTTCCAAGAACCTACACTGTGTAGATTTTTCTACACTATAGTTTCCTCAGACAGGCTTAAGACTCTTAAGGAAATATTTACTCATTCAACAACCAGTTTGATCATCTATTAATTCCAGTCCTTCTGATTGCTAGTGGTACAAAAATAAAGACAACTTTGACTATAAAGAGTTCTCAGTTTAGTCTAGAAGGCAGATATTTGAATGATTATTGTACTACATGACAAATGTTACAGTTCAAGGAGGTCTTGAGTGCCAATATGTAGCAAAAGAATCTATCAACCTCTAGGGTGGTTAGGGAAGTTTTCAAGGTTGACATGGCACAAAAATAGTCTTAAAGGATGAGTTAGGAGTTGGCCAGACAGAAAGAGGGGAAAAGGGAATTGCAATTTGGGACATAAGCAAAGTCATGGAAGTATATGTAATCATAATGTATCTGGGGAACTACAAATGCCTTGCTCTGGCTATGGGATCAATTATGAAAGAAAAATAGAGAGTGAAGAGTCTAAGAAAGTAGACAAAGAGAAGTCTTGAATGCTAATCTAAGAACTTGAATTTACCCAGCTGTGAACTGCTTTCTATTTTCCAGATCCTAAGTTCATTGTTATTTTTATAAAGCAATGAGTGAAAGTTCAGAATTCTGAGACACTAAAATCAGATATAAAACTGTCTACTGCCATTTCCATGTGGATATCTAAAAGCATCTGAAATTTAATGTCACCGAACAGAACAACTGGTTACCCTACTCAATCCATCCCTCTCCAGAAAGCTCTTCCCGTCTCAACAAATGGCACCACCATCCATCCAGTTGTTCAATCCCAAACCTTAAGAGTCACTCTTGATTCCTCCTTTTCCTTTATTTTCCACTTGCAACCCATCACCAAGTCCTGGCAGAACTACCTCCAACAATTATTCAGGATCCAATGATTTCACATCGGTTCCATGTGCATCACTCAATTCAAGTCTGAGTCTCCCAACTAGAATACAAAAATACCCTAACTGATCTGTTTGCCATGCCTTTTCCCCCTTCTAATGGTTATTCTCCACAAAGCAGTCACAATGATCTTTTTCTTTCAGATTTATTGAGATGTAATTGACATATAACATTCTGTAAGTTTAAGTTGTACGATGTGTTAAATTGATTCATTTCTACATTGCACAATGATTACCACCTTTGTGTTAGCTAACACATCACATCACAAAATTACCATTTCCTTTTTATGATGTGAACATTTAAGGGCTATTCTCTTAACAACTTTCAAATATATAATACGTCATTGTTAACTGTAATCACAATGTTTTGCATTAAATACACAGAACTGATTACTCTTCTAACTACAATGAAGTATCCAAAAAAGAAATAAAGAAAACAATCCCATTCACAATAGTGTTGAAAACAATAAAATAGGAATAAACTTAAGGAGATGAAAGAGCTACACACTGGAAATTACAATTATTTGATGAAAGAAGTTTAAGAAGACATACAAGCATACAAAAATGGAAAGATATCCCATGCTCATGGATTGGAAGAATTAATATTGTTAAAATGTCCATAGTAACCCAAAGCTATCTATAGATCCAGTGTAATCCTTATCAAAATTCCAATTGTGTTTTTTCACAGAAATAGAAAAAATAATCAAACAATCCTAAAATTTGTATGGAACCACGAAAGATCCTGAAGAGTCAAAGCAGTCTTGAGAAAGCAAAACAAAGCTGGAGACATCACAGCTCCTGATTTCAAGCTATATTACAAAGCTATAGTAATCAAAACAGTAGGGTGCTGACGTAAAAACAGGTACATAGACCAATAGAAGAGAATCAAGAGCCCCAAAATACCCTCATATAACAATCAACTAACATTTAACAAGGGGACCAAGAATACACCATGGGGAAAAACACTCTCTTCAATAAATGAGAGCAGAAAAACTGGACAGCCACATGCAAAATAATGAAACTGGATGCTTATCTTACACCATACAAAAAATCAACTCAAAATGGATTAAAGATTTGAATGTAAGATGTTAAATCATAAAACTGCTAGAAGAAAACATAGGAGGTAAGTTCCTTGACATTAGTCTCAGCAATGATTTTTTTGGATATGACACCAAAAGTCAAGTCAACAAAAGCAAAAATTAACAAGTGGGACTACATCAAATTTAAAAACTTCTACACAACAAAGTAAACCCTCAACAAAATGAAATGGCAACCAATGGAATGAGAGAAAATACTTACAAATCATATATCTGATGAAGTTAATATTCAAAATATATACAGAATTCAAACAACTCAATAGCAAAAAGATGATCATTAAAAAATGGTCAAAGGAACTGAATAGACATTTCTCCAAAGAAGATATACGAATGGCCAACAGTTACATGAAAAGGTGATGATCACTAATCATCAGTAAAATGATGTTAGAATGGCTAAAATAAAAAAGACAAGAAACGAAAAGTGTTGGCAAGGGTGTGGAGAAAGGTAAGCATATTTTGTACTGTTGGTGGGAATGTAAATTGGTACACCTACTATGGAAAACAATTGCTTAAAAATTTAAAAATAGAATTAGCATATAATCCAGCTTTCTCATTTCTGGGTATAGACCCAAAGGAAATGAAAACAGAATATCAAAGAGATATCTACATTCTCATGTTTAGCTAAAAATGGAAATAGCTAAATGTCCATCAATGGATGAATGGATAAAGATGTGAAGTGAAATATATATGTATATATATGTAATATTATACATATACATATGTATATGTATTATGTATTACGTATTATATTATTATATTATGTATTACATATGTGTATTATATTACAGTATTATATTATACACATATATATGTCTACATATGTAATATTATATATATGTAAGATACATGTGTAATATTTTTGGCCATGAAAAAGAAGAAAATCTTGCCATTTGCCATAACATGAATGGACCTTGAAAGCATTACGCTAAGTGAAACAAGTCAGAGACAGACAAACACTACATGGTATCACTTATAAGTGAAATCTGAAAAAGCCATTCCCATAGAAATAAAGAATAGAACGATGGTTACCAGGGGCTGGAGAGTGGGGAAACTGAGGAGATGTTGTTGTGTCAAAGGGCACACTGATCTCTTAAATATATATCAGACCATGTCATTATGATGCTTAAAATAGGCCCATGGCCTCTATAAGATTATTTGTTTGGAATCTTGCTACCCTGGGGCCTTGAACATGGAGTTGATCATCATGAGATTTTATTCTTTCAGCCTCTTGGCTCCTAGTAGGCTTATTATCATGGAGAAAAATAATAGCCCTTGAAAAATATTCATTAGACAATTTGGATATTCTCTAGACATTAGTTAGTATTAAACCTTCTGATAATTCCTTCTGTTATGAGATGTTAACCTCTGAAACAAGACGGAAAGGGATTGAGACAGAACTAGGTAATGTTACCATAAATTAGTACATCACATTATCTCCTAAAAATCTCCACTTCTGAAACCATAATTTAAGTAGAATATATGAGCAATTGGAGGAACATAGTTTTAATGTAGCAATTTAGGAGGACTGCTGACAAAAGCTGTGTGTGTGTGGTTACAGATTGGGAGAAATCATTCTCTCTTTCTCCCTCCACTCCCTCATTTCTCTCTCTTTCTGTGTCTCTTCCTTTTTTCTTCCTGTACATACACACACACACAAATGCACACACACACACAAACATATAATCTTGGATGTTTTCAGATATACCTGTCTTGAAATAACCTAAAGATGGCTTTCAAAGGGATATTTGTTTTTCTTTTCAGTCCTAAAATGATTTGTCACTCTGCTGCTGGTGACTCATTTGATTTCATCACTGGGGAAATTAATTTAATGGCTGTTTACAATTCCGCATGACATTGTCTTTGTGTCCTATGATTTCTAGAAAGCAGTTTGGCAGCACACACAGTGGATTGATCTTACTTACATTTTGAGTAGCAGATTCTACTACCGTTCGGTGGTTATAAATAACAAACCAAGAAGGATTAGTTAACACAGCCTCATAGTACTTCTCTATTCATCCCTGAAGGATACAGCCTTACAAATAGTCAACAAGCCCAGATACTGCAATGAGATTTAGAAAGCAAGAAAATGGCTTCATATGCACAACACGTGTGTTGTATCTTTCTGAACCTTACATAGATTGTACTTGAGCATCAACACCCATATAATTTCCTATTTCAGGGCTGGATATTTTATGCCCCAAATTCTCTGTGAGAATGTGTTATCTCTTTAAAGGTCAAATGCAAAATTGCTCACATTGACAGCTGCCTTTACAAGCTCAGAATTGTATTTCCTGTAATGGGCAGGGGATACAGTCTTTCTATATAAATGCTTTGAAGGACCTCTCTAATTTTTCTTTCTTTTTTTTTTTTTAATGCTTATTTTTGAGAGGGAGAGAGACAGAATGTGAGTGGGGAGGGACACAGAGAGAGGGAAACACAGAAACCGAAACAGGCTCCAGGCTCCAAGCTGTCAACACAGAGCCTGATGCGGGGCTCGAACTCACAAACCACGAGATCATGACCTGAGCCGAAGTTGGACGCCCAACCAACTGAGCCACCCAGGTGCCCCCCCCAACTAATTTTTCTTTTAAAGTATCTGTCTAATCTAACTATCCCAAATAACAATAACTAAGAATTATAAGGGGTTTTAACATTAAAGAGAGCTTTGTCACATAGCCTATTCACTTCTCTCAGTAAACTCCTCTTAGATCATAAAGCTGAGATTCGAAACCACATCTTTTTATTCTAAGCCCTGTGCTCCTTACACAGGAATTTGTTTATATACAAGCGTGTAAATTAATGTTTTTAACTTAGTAAAGGGGATGATATGAAAGCGAAAGAAAGATAGGAGCCTAAATACCAGAATATTCTACTCAAAACTGAAATTTTCAGGGTATGAAACCTTAATCTATAGAAACTTTAAAAGCCTATCATTTGAAGTAACAAAGCTTTCTGTATTCTAGAATGGAGATTTCTTTGAGATTTGCTGTTAGTTTGTTCTAAGCCAGCTCTCTGGAAGTATGAATTATTTATGGAATATTTATTTTTTCTTGGATAGAACACTATGGGCACCATTTATCTGAATGAAGATGCTTCAGGGCCACAGCTTGATATGGGAGACAACATAAATGACATATTTAGAAATTCGGGGGGGGGGTGAGTTTTTTCGAGAAGAGAGTAGGCTGGGGAGGGAATTGTCTTTCTTTGAAAATGAGAAATTAATAGGAAAAATCTTTTCTCATATAAATATAGATGACCCTATATTTGAACTGATGCTAGATCTTGCGGCAATAGAAATAGTTTTCTCACTAGGTTTTGAGAATGATTTGCAAGAGATGGAGTACAAAGCAGAGAAGCATAATTTACTGATGCTGCCAAATACCACAAAAAACCATAATTAGCATTTGCATAGCAATTTAGAGCTTATGATGAAGGTTCTTTTTTTAACGAAATATTGTTCCGTTGACTAATGTACATTAGGAATTAGATCCACTTCTGTGTATTATAATCTATGGGTTCTGAGGAAGATTCAGTGAGAAGCAGAGGTAGTTCTGCAGTCCGGAGCGATTCTGGCTCCTTCTTGCCTGCCGCGGAACACAGTTGTTGCCCCCATCTATTCAAACAAACTGAAAAGGTAAATACTTTTCGGTCCCTCCACTTTTGAAGGTCCCCAGTGTGTCCTGGCATTTCTACCTCCTACTAATTTGTTCAGTGACCTGTCTGATAGGCTGTGTTGTTTCCTAAGCAATATTCATCCGGTGTTGGTCAAATACATGTTAAGGAGCAGAGAGCAGGAGACACAGTGGTTCTATTTTTTCAGAAATGTCCCCTTTTTGCTCCAGCCTATGATGGAGGGGCCTGAAAATGCAGCTCTGGGAAAGGCTGCTTTGTGTCGCAGTTTCCAAAAGTATCAGAGAAAGGTGTAAAAAATGGGAAAAAAATTAAAGTCCTGGGTTTGAATAAATTTAAGCAAAGGATACATATTTCAGCTTTTAGTTTGTCCCTCTTTTAGAGAATGGCTTCATTAAATGTACTAGTATCTGCAAGAGTACCTTATACTTTGAAGTGATTACAGTGGCCGCTACTACCCCTACCACCACCACCCTGCCCAATATCCCTTGCTCTGTACTATAAAGGTAGCTAACAAGTGTCATCTTGCCAACCAGCTCCACTCAGTCAGGAGTGGCTTGCTGGGGCTCTGTGTGGAGAAAGTTTCTGAGACTATACCCAGGCATTGGGGGAAAATACGGTAATACCTCTTACGTGAAGACAGTATGAATGGAGAATGATCACATAGATGTCAGACACTGGTCATCTCAGCACAGATGATGATACTACCCAAAATATTAATAAGGACTCAAAGATCTATCAGAGTTCACAACAATTCCATCATCTCCTGCCACTCAGTGACCCACGATACAACCACAAGTTTATAAAATAAAATTTTGGTGAACCAGAATAAACAACCTGGAAAAAATTTTCAATGAGCTTCATCTCACAATCCCATCTTCTTCCAACTTTTCCTTAAATTTTCAAAGCTAAGACTTTCATATAATTCAAGTTGGAATGAAATGAAGGGATCGCTTTTGCTTTGGCAGCTTCTCACCATCCTTAATCTTCTATTCCCCAAATTAAATTCTAATAAAGCTTGTTCAAAATACTTATTCTAAAAAATCCCCAGGATAAAGGAATCAAAATAGCATTAGAAGTGCTTATACTTCCAGCCCTTTTCTCTCAGGATATAGATAGGGCTGCCAATGACACGGTCGGCAAGAAGGAAGGCCTGATGAAATTATGGGTGCAATACCCACTCCCAATTCTTCAAATCCACCACTCTTATTAATAACACATTAAATGAGGAAAATACGAGAGGAACACAGGAATACCAACTTTACCCCAGAGTTATGGTCTGACTCTGCAGGAAAGTAATTCTAGAGATTAATTCACCACTGGGATGAAAAACTTGATGTTTTTTTTCTCCCTCTTTTGCTCCCTTACTATCCTTTGCTGTCCAAAAGACCTTTTATAAGGTTTATGTATAGTTGTCAGATTTTAAGCTGTACTCTCATAGTTGGAAATTAAATTGCAAAACAACCTTCCCCCCCCCCGTCACCCCTGCAAATGCTTGAAATTTGTTCTTACAAAAGATATCCTTTTAAATATATTCTCCTCCAATGTGACTTGTTGCAAGTAATTTCTCTAGTGAGAAAAGCCACATATCAGTTCCTTTCCTTGCCTCTGGAAATGTCTTTGCTAATAGAGATGCACAAAATGACCTTGGTGTCAAGTAGTACCTGCTGGCTGCTGAAAATTACCTTTGACTTGGATCTCAGGAAGAAGGAGAGGCAATGACCTTGAATTTATTTCAAAGGTACCAATACACATTTCAGAGACTTGAGCAAATGTGTATGTGGAAGATCTCAAGGAACCACTAAATTTAGCCCAAGTTCAAAGATATGGTCATCTAATACTATCATGCTCTCTGGCTTTTTTTTTAATATGAACCAAAGTTTAATTCATGTGCAAATTAATGTAAATATTTTTGATGACCAAAATTTCTCAACCAAACACATTTTGAAGCATGAAGTCACATAGAAATAGGAATCTTCACAAATGTTGATGTGATTGGGCTATTTATTTTTAATCCCCAGATCCCCAGATTGAGAATGTTTCTACCTTGCTGACCAGAGCTATTGACTGAATCAATCGAATTTTTTATACAAATGTATAAAAGTTGCAAATAATATTCCTCAAGGAATTTACAATGGAGCTGGGGAGATGAGTCTAACACACATGAAATGATTAGGGAATAATATGAGTTGGTGTAATTAAGTATACTCAGAAGACAACTTTATGGGGAATGAGAAAGATGGAAGACAAAGTATCAAAGTCTTCATGAAGGTGAAAGAAATACTACATATAGAAATATGATTAAGATTTGAATCAGTAGAAGGGCAAGGATAAAAGGAGATGAGAGATCCTTTGCTGAAGTTACTACCCAAGGCTATAATCTTTTTAAGTTGTATTTTATTCATTCTAAGACAATAAAGACCTTAAATTCTCAAGATCTTATTTTACATTTGAATATCTCAGAAACTAGGAAGCAAATTCCAATCAATGACATGTCATCATCTAATTGGCATTGATTTTCTATCGAGATGGTACCATAATGGTCCTTACTGGTTTGTCCTTGGGTTGATGATACCTTATATCCAAAGATACAGAAAACATATAAACATCTTATAACCTAAAGCACAGAAGCAGTGAAGATTGGACGATCTTTTGAATAACACTGTAAGGCTACATGATCCTGGTTTGTGATTTACTTTTCTTTGATTCCACTACGTTCGAACCTGATTCCAGCACCAACAAGAAGCGAAAATGTGCTAGTTATCAGCTTATTGCCTCTCAGTTCCAAATCCACCCTTCATTGCTTACTGCCGTACTGAAACATTTCTCCCCTGCCAGCTGGCACAATGTTAATCTTTGTTAGTAGAGGACATGTGAGGGACCTCGGAGGAAGAAGGTTTTCTCCTCCTGGTTCTGGAGTGTTCACTTTTCCTACTCCTGCTACACTGGGCTGGTAGTCAGGATGCTCAGTGAAACTCACTCCTAATGAGTCTCTTGCAGGTAACTGCCTGCAGGAGAACGATTTACAGGTCCCCCAGCTGGCTTTCTGAAGGTGAGATCTATGAGGTACCCAGCTAGTTTCATAGTGTCTTCCTGGTGACAGAATCCTGGTGATGGCTTCCCAGTAAATTCAATACCATCCTCCTCCCCTGGGAGGCTTCCTGGTGAATATCACTGACACCCCAGCAGTTTCCTCCTTTGGGATTAAAATGGATCCCATATACCAGTAGGGAAAACTTGATAGCCTTCTCAATTAGCTTTCTCATTTAAGGCCCAGCAGTGAAAACAAAGTTAAAGGCATGCCTTTGGATCAGGGTTGGTGGATAAGGAGTAGAATGGGTTGACTGGGAAAAGCAAGAAGTTAATGAATGGATATATGTGCATGATTGTCAAGGTGTTTCTAATCATATCAAACCACCTAGAAAGCCCTTCTTGCCTAACTTCTTTGCTCAGAGATGAACCTCATTATCAGAGCCGTCATTGTCTTTTAATCCTGATCCTAGACAGAAGCCATCCTGATGCATTTAGATACAACATAAAAGATCCTTCTACCACTAGCAAGGTTTTTTTGGCCAGGAAACACCCAGATGTTTCAAAAAAAAAAATGAAAAAACTGATATACAGATATTTAGCATTGGAGAAATAAAACAGTTGACAGTTGATTTAACGTTTCTTTTCTTCATCCAGATGTTTTATTATCTCATACACACTTTCTAACTATTTTGGAGCAATATTTCTTTGCACGGTTTGGCATTTTGAAGGTTGTATTGTTTTAACATTGAAAAGTGCAATAAATATGAGAGTAAGAAATGAAATTATTTTTGTTTCTCACTGAAAAATATACTAAGCAGATTCATGGCTTTAAAGAGAAAGAAAGGATTAGCACAGGTAAATTGCTATCGTTTTCCTTTATATTTAGACTTTAACTTTCCCTCGTATTTGCAGATTAGATTGTAAGGTATTTGAACTTCTGCTGAAGGATGTTATAAGGCATTCTAAAGTCTTATATTATTTTCACAAAATAGTCCCTTCCTTATCTATAACTTTAAAAAAGTGCGTGAATTAAGACTAAACTTTCTTAAAATTCTCAACCTCTCCCTGAACATGAAAACTCTTTAATCTTAAAAATAATATTATCTTCAGCCTGGTTCCAAGAGCTGTGGCCAGTTGTGGCCACGGGATCCCCAAATGCATGTAAGAGCAACTGAAGAGACTTTGACAACACAGGTCACCAAAAATACCTACAGCTGCCGCTACATTTCCTATAACAACTAAGGACCTGGGCTGGATTCTGCCTACCTGAGTCCAGGTGCTTCCATAAACCTCCATGTAGATGGGTGTATTGAATCAAGTTTTTGGTTTAGAGCAAACACACACACACACACACACACACACACACACACACACAAACCTAAATTCTATTTTACTCATATTATCCTCCTTCATCTTCAAATAGATAGTTGACTTAGTCATGAATTACCTTGTTTCTATCTGATCCATTTTTTTTTCATTTCCTGAATGAATTTTTTTGTAAATGGAACTGGTGTCAGGATATCATCTCCAGCCCTTCCATATCTTTATTCTCTCTTCTTTCCCTATATTTCTTGAAGTCAAAAATAGAAGAACTCAAAAAAAAGCATATGTGAGTTTGAGAGAAAGACCTGTTTATATTGAATAAGAAGGCTTCATTCAGATACTCTAAAGATAAACTCAGGATGGTTATCTGATCCATTCTTGTGAAGCCAGTTTCAGTCCAGAGCCAAGGACAGGAGCAGAAGGCTGTTACTCTGGTTTTATTTTGTTCAGTGTGTTTTTGATGAGCTAAAGCAGGGAAATATAGGCTAATTTTTCCCAGCTGGAGGTCATCAGTGAGATGAGTCAAAATCCAGAAATTCATTGTATACACATACACCACTTTGTGCACATATTCACAAGATATTCACATTTATAATTCCATTGAGATCTGTACTATATTATCAATCCTGCCAACACTATGATATAGACATTCCTGTGTGCTCTAAAAAAGTGATGAGGACATTGCATTCTTTTCCACTGCTTTCTCTAACGAGAACGATGCTGGTGATTCTCTGAATGTAAGATATACAAAGGATACACACTACCATCTGCTGCACTTTTTAATGAATGTGTTGCCATCACAGAACATAACAATGGAAAAGAACCTTGGAGAACACCTAATTCTTCCATGGAAGCTGGAAAATTAAAGGTAAATGGGAGTGGATGATTTTCCCAAGATCTCCCCAGGAAGTTAGTGACAGAGCAAGAAGCAGAATGTCTCTAGTCCATGACTCTCTTGTAGCACAAAGTACCATGGCTAACTAGCTTTTAGTTGACACTAAAAACATGCTCTATCTTCCTTAAGTAATATTAATATCATCCAGGATTTTCTCCTACTTACTAAGATCATTCTCAAAAAATATTATTTTGTCAAACGACTCAGATTTATTTAGACTTAGATTTCCTTATTGCCAATAAGGAAATGATGAGATGTGCTTATATTTGTCAGTTGATGAGGAGGAAAGATGAAATGTGGTCAATGACTCCTGATGATAAAAAATATATGAGCAAGTTTGAGATTATAGATGCAGAGTTTCTGGAAAGTCCCAGGACATCGCCTCTGAACCAGCTTGTCTACTGAAGTAGAAATCCCACTATTAATGGCTCCTTTGAGATATTTAGTTCATACCAAAATCAGAATACTTTCTTTTGGGAAGAGAGATTCACAGGAACCAGGAGGCTCATGAGGCAGCACTATGTGTTACAACTCTGTACCCTTGAGCAATTGAGAAAGGATATATACTAGGTGTACACAAAAATAGCTAAAATAAGGCAGCAGAATGGGGTCACATCCTAAGTATATTGTACTTACAGATGACTTTAGAGAGGCCTCCCTTCTCCCCCCAATCCTCACTTCCCACTCCCCCAACATACACACACACACACACACACACACACACACACAGAGAGAAAAGCCCACGATTTTATTTAATATTCACAATAACAAATAAGTCTTTTCACATATATTAATGTTAAAAAGACTAAACAATATAACAAATTGAATATACCCATGAAGAAGTAAGAATACTTCAAAATACTCCATTGAGACCCAGTTCACTACCAGGGACTTAACAATGATTTCAAAGCACATTTGTTGGCATGCCCAAACTCCTGTTATGGACTCTTCTTTAGTTCATCCTTTTAGTCTAGGTCAGGGTGTGTCAAATGTTAGCACACATAAGAATTACTTGTTATAAACTTTAAAATGCATTAAAGTACTTGTTATAAACTTTAAAATGAATATAAAACTACGTATACCGTACCTTACAGAAAAAGTTAAGATTTTTCAAGGGCAATTTGACCACACGCAATTTTTGCCTTACAACTTAGACTTTGAAATTTCTGCTCCAGGTAAAATGCTTCTCCATCAGCTGTGCAGGTGCAGCAACAGCTGGAAATGTGAAGCCATGACACAGATGCCTTACCATCCAGGTGGAGGTGTTTACATTTTGTCTATCATTTGGGGGAATCACGAAGATCGTTGAGCAAGCAAGTGTGGCAAAATGAGGCAAAATGTGTTTTAAGAAAGTTAATCTGGTGACTTTGAAAGAGATGTGCTGGAAGGGTGAAGCTGGGGGGTAGGTTGGAAGAAGGGTTATCAGTGTGAAGATCATTTCAATGGTCTGGGTGTGAGATACAGAGGCCCTAAATGGAGATGGTGGCAGAAATGTAAAGGAAGCAAGAAGCATTGCAATAGAGGATCCTGATATCTGATTGGATATGTATGGAAATACCAATAATGTAGCATAGTTATTAAAAGCAAAGACTTTTCCATTTTACAGATCAGGATCAAATTCCAGTTCCCACTGCCATCTAGCTCACAAACATATACTTAAACTCCCTGTGATGATTCATTTTATGCATCAGCTTCACGGGGCCATGGGGTGTCCAGACATCTGGGGTGCCTGTGAGAGCGTCCCTGGATAAGACGAATACTTGAATCAGTAGACTCAGAAAAGACATTGTATTCCTTAATGTAGGTGTGACTCATCCAATCAATTAACAGCCTGAATAGAACTCCTCCTGTCTGACTGCCTTGAGCTGGAAGATTGTTCTTTTTCTGGCTTTCAGATCTGAACTGTAACAACATAGGTCTTGAGCCTGTGAGTTTTCAGATGAGAACTACACATTGGCTCTCCTGGGTCTCCAGCTTGCCACCTGCAGATCTTGGGACTTCTCAGCCTCCATAATCACATGAGCCAATTTCTTATAATAAATATATTACATACATATATAATATGCTATATATGTATATATTCCATACCAATATTTGATTGGTTCTATTCTAGAGAACCTTACTAAGTTTAATTATCTTTATATGTACAATGGACTCAATAAATTTACCCAGAGTGCTAACATGAAGATTAAAATGAGGGAAGGTAGGTTTGTGTGGCGTTAAAAAAAACATTAATGGTGAAAACAGAGCTTTTGAAAAACTAGGCTTGCTTAAGTGATGTAGAGTTACTTGAGTTACTTTTTATGTAGGTTCCTTTTTTTTTTGAGAGAGAGAGAGAGCACATGTGGAGAGGAGGGGCAGAGGGAGAGGGAGAGAGAGAATCTTAAGCAAGCTCCAAGCTCAGCACAGAGCCAGACTGATACAGGGCTTGATCTCATGACCTTGAGATCATGACCTGAGCTGAAATCAAGGGTCCAATGCTTAACTGACTGAGCCACCCAATCAGGTAGCCCTAATGTATATGTCTCTTATGTAGTAAACAACCTCTAAGAGTATGTAGGGTCTAAGGGAGAGAAGAGAGATCCAGATGTGTGCAAGCATTTCCACGAACCCATGAATGTTGCCCTGAAATGTGCTTCAGGTTAATGAGGTCTTCAAAATAATTGCAGGAGAATAGGAGGAAATAGCTTGTGATTATGTAGTTGCACTGCAAAACTAATCATAGATGTGTCCTGAAGCTGCTAGAAGAATGAGAGTGACCTGAGAGTGACCTCAGTTCAGTGGAGTAGCTGAGGTGTCCCACCCACCTTCAGGTCCCTTGTCATGGATGGACTTGATATCAAAACACAAACTCAATCCCAATCATACTTTAGTGCTCACTGAAACCTCCTTCTTCGCACGGCAAAGCTCCAGTTTGAGAGACCTCTATAAAATTCCCTTGTGAGAAGCAAATAAATTTCTTGCTGCTTCCCTCACTTGGTGTTGAGGGAGACATGATGAACTGCCTCAGATCCTCCGTTCCCTTGAGATTCCCCATTCTCTGTAGCCATCTCCTCTCTGTTTTTGTTCTATAATGACACTGGAGACTTCTACCAATATTCCCTAGGTTCTTCACAAAGGATCCTCCATTATTCTTAAATGTCCAAAATATAGCTAGAGAGTCTTCTCATGCTTCTCCCCAAAGACTCAGCTGAATGGTGGCGTCAGGCTCCATCCACCAAGGATATGCATACTATTCAGTCTGTTGCTCTCATCACCGTGCCTCCTCCTCTCCCCATCTCACAGTCTTTATCAAGTCAAGGGTGAGGAAAAGTACTGCTTTCACTAGTATGATTTCTTCCCAATGCTGGTACTACACACACATATCGCAAATTTTCTGAATTGATTCCTTTAGGGCTTTGATTTTGATCCTCCAAACCAAGCTTTTAAAAATTACAAAGCCTTCTTAAAATACCCAACCAGTACAAATCACACGTCTCAGCACTCAAAACTATTTCATCAGCCTTAAAATACTAAAGTTGAGCATTCTCTTCCTTCTCTCACTTTGTGTTGTCCATAATAAAATTCTGCTGTGGATGATGGCTCTCCTTGCTACTTGATCAGAAGTACGGATAAAACAAAGAGTAGGAAAACCACATAGTTTAATATCAAAATATCATTCTGCCACAAATAAAACACCTGTGATGTTTATCTTCAGGGTCCCCCTCCCCCACATCTTTCTTATTTGTCCTACTTGACCCTAACCTTCTTTCACAAGTGCTGTGTGCCATCATGATCTTGCCTTCTAGCGAAAACTTCTTTAGAGCAAGATTCTCCTACCTTAGTTGACCTTTAAGTGCAAGTCACTGAAAAGGCTAGAGCACTAATCCTTCCAAACTGATTTGCATTTTAATAGTAATCAAACACTTGAGCTATGAATAGAACCCAAATCTGCAGTAATAGAATTTTCAGCATCAGTTAGCCCTTGAACAAACATATTTTAGATCCAAGAGTCTTCTCAGGATTCTAAAATTCTACAAACAGGTAATTGTCTCTCCACCAGACATTCCGACATAATGTTGGGAGAAGCCTTGCGCCCCAGACGGTTTATTATTTCATGTCCTGATTTTTGGTGACACGTAAGAAAAACAAAAGTTGCACAAAGCACACTCAAACAGGAAGTAAAGTATGATAAATAATTAATGCTAAACTGAACTCCTAATTATCATATCTGAAATTAAAGTACAATTTGAATCACAGGGTGTTACAGTGAAAGAAAAGGGACTACAGAGAACCTGCTAGGGTGTCAGCTTTTTATCTAAAGGCTGCTTTAAAATCACCATTAAAGTATGCAGGCATTTCATGGCTGGGAAAGATTTCAAAAAGCTACAAAAGACTGGTTTGTAATACCATGTTGGTAAAAATGGAGAAATGGTGTGAAATCAATACAACAAAGGTCAAAGAAGAAAGAGTACAGAATACAGCAAAGATATAAAATAAACAATCATATGGAACAGTTTTGCTAAGTCACAGTCACAGAAATAATGACTCACTCAGACTGCAATGAATGAAGATCAATCTGGAATGTTGCCTGTCTCCCACCCTTAAAAGGCAAATGCCTTTGATAAGTAGTACAAATAGAAATATGACAAGTTCCACATACATAATGTTTTTGGGTATTATATACACTGTTTCCAAAACACCAAAAGAGAACTTAAAAGGATTCTAAGCACGAAAGGCATTCAGAAGAAAGAGAACAAAAAAGAATTTTTTAAGTATTGGAACTGAAAACCTCTAAAGCAAGAAAGTTTAACAAGGGTTTTGAGTTTCTGCCTGTAGAAACAGTGACTGGAGACCAATAGAACTCTTTTTTTTTAAACTTTATTTATTTTGAGAGAGGGAGAGAGAAAGCAAAGGTGTGCTGGAGAGCAGGGGGAGGGACAGAGAGAGAGGGAGACAGAGAATCCCAAGCAGGCTGCACACTGTCAGTTCAGAGCCCAATGCGGAGTTTGATCTCACAAACCATGAGATCTTGACCTGAGCAAAAACCAAGGGTTGGACACTTAACCCATTGAGTCACCCAGATGCCCCAGACCTCTTTTAGAAAGTGCAGTTTGCCATCATTAAAAGAAGAAGGGATGAGGATTTGAATGAGCCAGAATTTGGAAAGAGATTTTTTTTAATAATGTGATAAGATTATAGACTTAAATGTTGGATTAATGAAATGTTAAGCCAGTGAATAATTTAGCAACATAAGATTTCTTGAATGAGTAGAAAAAGACAATAAATAAAATCGATATTCTAGTATAATATAACCATTTTGAGACTAGCTGGAGCGTTAATAAAAATTACACTATGGGGGGAGGGTGAAATGGGAGCGGCTGTTGAAGGATATAAAGTTTCCGTTGTGCAAGATGAATAAATTCTAGAAATCTGCTGTATGACCTCATGCCTATAGTGAACAATACTGTATTGTGCCCTTAAAAATTTGTCAACAGGATAAATCTCATGTTAAGTATTCTTACGATTAAAAAAAATTACACTCGTATGGCAGTATGGGGAAATAAAACAGGTAATTTTTAAACATCAATTAATTAAATCCTGCAAAGTTTTTCCCACTCTCAAATCACGTTTCATGAAAAGCAATAGAACATAAAGATATCACTTCCAAAAGTTGACAAATGGTGTTTCTTCACTATTACTGAGCGCCCAATACCATGGTGATCAGACTACGAAAATACTAGTGATGATAACAGGGCTATCTTACATTTGTGTGGTGCCTCACCATTATCAAGTCTCTTTCATTTTGGTTTTATCCAGGTGCCTCAAACCTTTCATTGCACATGGTGCCATTGTACGAACTGGATGAAATCGTAATATTCTCAAGGCCTGAGAAGAGCGTTAGGGTCAAACCACATGTAGGCCTTTTTGCAGAACAATAATATTGCTGGAACATCATTACTAGAACACTCACTATGGGTTATTTTCAAGTAAGGAGATGCATTGTTACACCCAGGTAACGGCAAGTCTTCTTGTGGCAACGCTCTTACCCAGGGATGCCCGCTTCTTCACTGGGATCTTGGGTGCAAATCGGCAACTCTTTCTCCACTTCAAATCCGTATCTATCGCAATACTGGAAATGGTTCTTTCACTTGGGAATTTATAGAGACAACATGTCTCTAACGGGTGGGAGATGACCAAACCCACAAAATGATTACTAACAAATATGATGTAGTTATTAAGCACAATTGTATAAACCAAACCGAAAATAATGTAGAGTAATTTGCAGTTCTTTGCCAAAAGGAGTAAAATTGAATGCCTAATGGAAAGAATTTGTTCGGTCCATATTTCTCTTATATATCTACTGTTTTTAAGTATCCACCATATTCTATTACCATATGCTGTAGAAGTCACTGCATGTGCACAAAACCACCTTTAGAAAGAGCATTAATTTTATTGGCAAGAAAACAGAGCTTTCCTTCAACATCATTGCAAAGTCTTAGTGAGGAAGGGCTTCTCTCGAACTTTCCGTGCTTCCGCCAATACAGTTTTCTGATTGCAATACTCTGTCTGCTAATCAACTTGCCTCTCAATTCTGTCTGACCTGCCGTAGTTAGGGCTTTCATGAGCCTTCATACTGATACCATCTTTGCTTCTTGAAGACGTTTCCATTATGTTCAGGTCTTCTTTTCTACGGTCAGGCATCACCTGCTCTACACATGTCTGCATTCATTGCTTGATTTACGATTGATCCAGTTTCCAACCTTCTCTCCTTTTAAACTTCCAGATTAAAATCCAAACTTAAAAACCCGTCCTCTGGTAGACAGAAATATCAACATTTCCCTTCATATGTAAATATCATTAAACATTTTTTTCTGGTTGTAAATATTGGGATTTTATTGCTTTAACTATTTCATATCCAGTATAATACAATAAAACAGTTTTGCCCTGTCTTTCAATACACAGATTTGTAAGATGCATGGAGCACTTTGGAGTCAAATATGCAGCTGATCACAGCTGTCTCGTCAGCAACGACTGACTTACCCGCCAAGTTGCCACATGGGCTAACAAATGACCCATAGTATCTTTCTCAGGCGCTATACAAATTCTAGAAGAGAATGTCAACTGGTCTAGACATTTTAACCAAGAAAGAAAAAGTCCATTTTGCCTACACATGCTTACTTACCAAAGCAGCCAAGAATCTTCTTCATCGATTTATTTATTTATTGGACAGTCGTTGAACAACTATCATGCCTAGGACTGTAGCTAAAAATGCCTGTATGAGACATTACAGCCTAAGCTAAGAAAGGAGCCGACTCAGAACGATTCCCCTGAAATCACATATCTCCCTGAACACACGCTAAGAGAAAGAAATGGTCACTTAAAAGAGGAAATGACACATAGATGGGGTCAATTTTTAAAAGTGCATTTCAGTGGGAAAAAAAGGAGAAAGACAAAAGAGAGGGGACTGTCCTGTTAGTCCTCAAAGACCCACTAGTCTACAACTTTACTTTTCAGAGCTAATGTTTTCCAAGGTGGCCAAAGAGAGACCCTCACAGTTACAAGCGACATGACCATAGTAAGATGCCTATGTAGGAAAACTGAGTTTGAAGACAGGGTAATGAAAAGTGGAAATCCGTGTGGCACCTGTAAATTTCATAGGCTCCTCCATTTGACAACTCAGCCACTTAGAAGTTTTTATTTCATTTTAGGCATCATAAACAAGCTGCTCTTGAAGCTCTCAATTGTTAATTGGTCCACTTTAAGATGAAGTTATGCTCTGTTCCTTGAGGCTGGCTCTCTACTTGAAATGCATTAGTATTCATTTTTAAATGTTTAATCACAGAAAATTTTATTTCAAACTCAGTAATTTAGCCTGGGAAGTTTCTAGATGATGAAAATGTCAAATGCAAAAGATAGGAATGTTTAATTAGTTAAGTACCTTAAGTTTTTGACAAATACTGAGTGGACTTATTGAACATTTGCTGCCAGAACTCAAGGATTTTATTAAAAATAGAAACAGAGAAAATCAGCCTCCCTGAATATACGGTTCTCCATGGTCTAGGCATAGCCTGCTCCTTCCTTATGTCTCATTCTGAGTCTCTTCTTCCTGAAGGGAAGGGTCACTCCTTTATTCTGCTTGCTTTTACTGACAACCTATTATAAAAATAACAACAGCAAAACAAACAAAAAAAAGGGGAACCAAGAAGGCCTGAGTGCTAGAGGTAGCTGAGTGAGTGACTCTAAATGAACACATTTCACCCTTTTGGCCTATGTTCCCTCATCAGCAACAGCAGGAGACTCAATTAAGATCTTTTAGATGTTTTCAGCTCATTCATCCCATGAATTCCATTTGTGGAGTTGTCTGACTTCCTCTCTCCCTCCCTCCCTCTCTGCCTCCTGCCCTTTCTTCCATTCCTTCCTCTCTTCCTTCCTTTTTTTCTTCCTTCCTTCCTTTCTTCCTTCCTTCCTTCCCTCTCTCCCTCTTTCCTTCCTTTCTTCCTTCTTATGGGAAACACTTTGGAGAAAAATTGCACCAATTAGTTTTTTCTTATCATTTTTTAATAACAGCATTATTGAAATATATTCTTTTTTTGAAAGAGTGTGAGTGCAAACCAGTAGGGGAGGGGCAGAGGGAGAGGGGAAGAGAGTATCTTAAGCAGGCTCCACACCCAGCAGGGAGCTGGACAAGGGGCTCAACCTCACAACTGTGAAATCATGACCTGAACCAAAATCAAGACTCAGCCGCTTAACCAACTGAGCTACCCAGGTGCTCCCAAATATATTCTTATACAATAACTGATTCCGCACTTGATCTTCAGCCATAGATACTTTTTTAAGTTAACAATGAAAATATATATATTCCACGCATTCAGCATGGTGCTTTACAAGAAGCTTGCAGTCCATGGGGCACCTGGGTAGCTCAGTTGGTTAAGCGGCTGACTTCAGCTCAGGTCATGATCTTACAGTCTGTGAGTTTGAGCCCTGCATCAGGCTCTGTGCTGATGGCTCAGAGCCTGGAGCCTGCTTCGGATTCTGTCTGCCTCTCTCTCTGCCCTTCCCCTGCTCACACTCTGTCTCTCTGTCTCTCAAAAATAAATAAACATTAAAAAAAATTTTTAAAAAAAGAAGCTTGCAGTCAGAAGGGAAATGATACACAACCAGAAGCCATCTCACTGCCCATAAAAAGGCAGCAAAATGTGGTGGCTTTACTTAAGCTAAAAGTTCCTTGAATCTATGTTTGGGTTGAGTTGAATCCAACTCAGAACTCTCTCCTAATAGCCAAACACATATTTCTTCCTAGCTACTGGAAATTTCCACCTGAATATTCAGAAACCTTAAATTAAATCTCTCAAAAACTTAACTGCGACAGCATCACTTCAAAACTAGTTTTGGTTTCTTTTCCTGCACCACGAACCAGCATCTTAGCTCATGCCACCTTTATCCACCTAGTTTCATGCATTGGGGGGCTAGTAGACATGCTTGAGGGGTACTTCTCCTTCAACATCTACTATAAATCAGTCAATAACTGACTCAGCCACTGTCTAAATAAATCTTTAATCTTCATGTCCTTCATAGATTTGATGAGTTGCATTTATCATCTTGCATCAAGATATTTGTTTTTAAGAGGTATTTGTGTGTATGGGCATGTGTGCGTGTGTATGTGTGTGTGTGTGTGTGTGTGTGTGTGTGTTTACCCTTGTTAAATTGAATTTCCCATCAAATCTAGGTGTGTGTCCTCTTTCATGTTCTGAGCACCATGCTTGACACATAATGGGTGCTGGGTTACATTGGGTTCAATTCTTAATAACTAAAGAGTTGATGAACTAAGGTTTACTAACTCCTTGGCGTTGATAAGTTTTAACCTTTTTGAAGCTTCCAAGTTAGAACTTAAAATTCCCGAAGGATGGGCTGTTCACATTTACCCTACCTCTAATGTTTTTACTTTCTACATTTGAATAATCTGTCCCTCACCAATTACTCATCTTTTAATTCAGACTCTGTAACTACATCCCCAAGCTATGATCGCACTATTTTCCATCCGTCAGAAACAGAGCTAGCCTAGGAGCTAATGGGCATCATCCCCTAGGAAAGAGTAGATTTCTGTCAGCCCAAAGCCTACAAATGTGTGTTCTCTACTTGCCAGGAAAACAAGTTATGCGTAAAGTTCTTCTGCGGCTTCCTCTTCCCACAGAATAGCACCTAAAGGAGGTGATAGGATGCAGAAACATGCGGCATTATGCTTGGAATGTTTCTCTGCCTAATTGGCCTGAATTTACGAGTACATAATAACCCTCTCTATCCATTTTCAGATCCAGGCAGCATTATAAAATAAGCCTGAGTAATATTCAGGCTGCTTTGTTTTATGAGGCTCTTTACAGCGTGAGCATGTTGTGCACAAATGCATGGGGTACGCACAGATGTTTGCATTCATTTATACCTCTCAGGGCAGCAGCAACAATATGATTGCAGTTTAGACGGTATCATTAAGAATTACACTTGGACTCACTCTGTTACATTAAAAGAAAATGTGTTTCTTCCACTTTCGGTTTATTTTAAAAGTCAAGATCTAAGTTGGCCAATAGGTAACCACCTCTCCCTTTCCAACCTCTTTTTCTAAATCGCTATTGGATTTGCTTTCACGTTCTGGTCTCTAGGTTTCTCTGCTGTTTTGTATTTTAAATAGCTAATCAGCTCCAGGAGCAGAGCGTTACCGCCGTTCGGGGTCTGTTATTTTTTTTCCTTACTGTCTGGTTACTTGAATTAATGCTATAATATTTTGGATGTCATTCCATTATGCTAGAACAATCTATCCTCCACTATGAGGACCAGCAGAGAACAGTTTGTAAGTAATATTGTACTTTCCTGATTCAATAAGTGGGTAATTTGTTCCAGTGGGCAAACTTGGATGACTTTCCTATTATAAAAATAAATGAAATAAGATACTCACCTGGCTTTTCAGGACTGTACTATGAGGTTTGTTTGGGATTTTAAAAGACTTTAAGAAAAGTAGGGTGGTAAGAACTCTGGAAAATAACGCAGGAGCCCCCGGTGGCATCTCAACTAGCTAACGGATTGGTTATTGTGCTGTGTAATCTGCTAGGCTCCTCATGGCACCTTCTTTGACACACCGACGTTCTGTAGGAGCCAGAAATAACCAGAGCGCACCTAACATGACCATTCTTGCCTAAATCCTTTCCATATAGGAGGGGCTCCTGGAGGATCTTTCTTACCCAGGCAGCCCCGTATTTACAAGCATTTAAAAATCTGTAACACAAGTGGAGACTTGGAGTCTCACAAGGTAAGATTAATTTTAGATTTTCTCTTATAAAATCCTATCCCAGGCACTCCTTGATCTGGCAGCTTATTGAGCTAAACCTACACATCCAAATGTTCCATGCAGTCATATAAACTGCTTTGTAAAATTGCTTTAAACCAGAGTTTTTGCACCTCAGCACTGCCACCACTTGGGGCTGGATAAATCTTTGCTTTGGGGGCTCTCGTGTGCCTGGGTGGCTGTTTACAGCATCACTGGTCTCTACTCACTAGATGCCACTAGTGCTCTCCCCAAAGTCATGACAACCAAAACTGTTTCTAGACATTCCAGATTCCCCTAGCAGACAAAAATCACCCCTGGTTGAGAACCACAGCTTGAAACAAACCAGCTCATTTTTTTTTTAATTTTTAATGTTTGTTTATTTTTTGAGAGAGAGAGACAGACAGAGTATAGGCAGGGGAGAGGCAGAGAGAGAGGGAGACACAGAGTCCAAAGCAGGCTCCAGGCTCTGAGCTGTCAGCACAGAGCCTGATGTGGGGCTTGAAGCCATGAACCATGAGATCATGACCTAAGCCAAAGTCAGATACTCAACTGACTGAGCCACCCAGATGCCCAAAACCAGCTTAATTTTAACATTAAACACACACACACAACTCCCAAGAAGAAAGTGTGACATCGTGGGGTCACAGATAAGGTGAATCCATGATTTTGGAATCAGCCTACAGAGAGTTTACAATTTCCTCATTTGAACGAAGTTGGTAATAAACCCTGCTTTTGCAGGTATCTGAAAGGTAATATCTGCAAAGCACTAGCAAGGTGTCTGGAGCATATTACTATTTAAAAAGGAGTAGCTGTTTTATTATTAGCAAATGAAGTCCATTCAACAGTGAACCTCACTGTCAACCTCAAGATCAACTTTGAGGTCTATGTTATGGTCCATCGCCATTGAGAAATGAAGACGGTCTGGATGTTGGGCTGAATTTATACTAATCCAAGGATATTCCCTGAATTTAATTTTCTATATAAATTTATTTTACTCCAAAGAGAAAGCTAATAACTGCCCTGTGGTGTGACAAGTTGTAGGGTTGGTAGATTCACTGGCAATAGTTTCAGGCAGGCCACTGGTGTATCAATTCCAAGCAGGAGAGCAATGCAGTCATGGTCAGGTGAGTGCTAGCGAGCAGGGGTCTGAGGAGAGGCAAAGGGTCACAGTGACTGGACTTGAAAAGGAAGAAGGTTCTTTGCAGTTCTTCAGTGTGGGTGATTCCTAAGAGTCCAGGTTAGCTCTCCAGAGATCTGCTACCCACTGGTGATAGGGGTCAGTTCACTGGAACCAGCAAGGTCAGGTCTTGAAACAACAGGCAGTGACCAGAATAAGAACTTGGAAGTAGAGAAGAAGCAGCTTATAAACAGGAATATTTTGGCCACCTCAAAACAGCAGGTGTCACTCTATAGGTTTGACATCAAAGAGTTCTTCCTTTTAGGTGTTTAGCCTACACTGAAGAAGAACACAGGAGGGTGCCCATACCATTCTGGTCTTTGCATTTAGGAGGGGTTTAGGCTCAAGTGGCATCTGCTAGTGGACAGAGGCTGTGATTGAATAACAAGCTCAAATTTCAACTTAGCTCCCACCCTTTTGTAATTAGCACATTGAACAAGTTAGACTTGTCATGGAACAGAGACGCCTGCATTCTCTTTCCTTATGACCCTCTCAAACCCAATCTGCAGGCCTCGTTCTTCCCTTACCCCTGCTTGAGAACCCAGGCAAGATTCTCAACTTATGTGTATACATTCTGATAACAACTGCTGTCCTTAACTTTAGTCCCTGAACAGTCGCAGTTGAATAATAAAAGTTTTTGTCCAAGGCCATGTCAAAACTCCAAACTTGATTCCAGGTTTATCTCAACCCTGCTGGCAGCTGGAAGAAGTAGTTTGGAACTCTTTCTAACTCATGTGTCTGAAACTTCCTCTCTAGCAGGTATGGGGAGAAAGGGGTAAAGAGATAAGAATATGGAGAATGTCTTTCCTAATTAGAATTATCTGGACTTACATCTGTCTGGCTAGGGCTTTAAGACTATCTCTCTCTTCAGCATCTTTGGGCATTTTGCAAAGCCTCCCTGGTGTGGTCTCTCACCTGCTACTTCCTGCCTCGTGATAGAATTCTTGCCTGCCCCATTTACCCTTCTTAGGCTCCTGGTTCTCTGTAGCCCTCTTTCTCACAGATTCTTTCTTTGTGGGTTCCATTCCCTTCCAGGAAGCCTTCTTTGAAGAGTTCATGAAGATGACCCTAGACCCCTGGCATGCTGACTCTCTCTCTGTGACCAAAACTGGTCCCTGGGAAACACACATCTGTAGCCCAGGATCGGTGGGAAGGTGGTGCGGTCAGGTTCTGCGCTATGGCCGCAGCCCACCTTTGCTCTTTAGATTCCTCAGGCAAGAGTCAGACTATAATCTACCATTCCTCCAGCACAGGGGATTAACCAAAAGCTCTCCAAGTAGTCTCCTGATAGCCCTTCAAGTGCTGTTCTTGAAGCCTCTCTAGTTAGCCTTGAGGTTAGGAAACAGCACGAATACCTAAATTTCTCTAATCTTCAGTACTCTCAGCCTCTACAATGTTAACCAATTAAGAGTCATAGGCAGACGAGGAGACAAGGGTCAAGTCCCACATAAGGATACTCTGGAGTCTCATCTTGGAATGTGGGGAGCAATCAGGCCTGGAACTCAGCCAAAGCTAAGAGGAAACGTTCCCATGCTGACATCTTATCTAAGACTAGAGATAGACTTAAACTTGTTGGAGATGAGTGAGTGTGGTTAAGTCTCCCCGCAGACTTTTTAGTGTTGTCCCACTGTCCATGGAGAGGCTGAGGTGTTCAGAATAGGTGAGAACAAGAGAGGTCTATCTGACCCTGTTCTAGGACCAGGCATCTTGGAGGAATGAGTCCCCTGTCACCCATATCTTAGCACAGCTGCCAACAGAAAGTCATTGGGGAATTATAAACTTATTTTTAAACCACTGAAGCACAAGTGGTGAGAACACCACTATGTCATGGTTGTCAGTTTGGCCCCTGATAAGTAGGTTCTCACTCCATTAGAGGAGAGGCCACCTAAGCATTGCTTCTAGGTTTTTCCACTTAAAGTTAGGAAAACCAGAATCCCCTCAAACTGGAGGGACAAGATATTGCCTTCAAGATTCTCTAAAACTTCACAATAGCATGAAATATTTTAAAGAGATCTTTAAAAGACTGCCTCCAACTGAGAAATAACACGAGTACTTGGCAGACAGTTGGTTGTTAAGAGGAAAGAAGTCTCCCTTTTGCAGATGCTACTGAGAGAAACCCCCTCCAGAAAGGAGACTCTAAATCCAAATAGGCTTATAGAAGCTGGAGTCAAGTCTTAAGAAAGAAGAAGAAAACCTAGTAAAGAGACAGTGACTTTTTTCCCCCTTGTGCCACCAGACTTCGGCTTAGGCAAAAACAAACCAACTGTCCTTATTGCAACAGGAAACTACATTGTCCTATAAGACAGTATCAGAGCCCTGCTAATAGGAGAGATATTATCCCAATAATATAAAATTAGGCTGTGTAGCTTATGAGAAAAATTAAAGTTTCTAATGACATGGTTAGTTGTCAGGCTCCCTAGAAAGACAAGCAGCAGCCTCACACCAATAATGGGTAGGAAGATGTGAAAAGAATTTGAATGCCTACCTGTACCATCATTCCTTGACTAGATCCCATCCTCTCTCCAGAGCCTTTGGAGTGGACCCTGGGGCTTATCTGGCCACAGTCCACAGCTGCACTTGACATGAAAATTCAGAGAAGAGCCTAGAAAATCTGTATACAGTTGGACTTTACCAGAGGATTCTGAGGGAAAATTTCATCAACTGGTAAAGGATACATCCACAAAGGACCCTCTTAGGAAAGTTCAGTCCTGAAGAGGCTTCACTTTTATCAAACAAGAAAAATCTAGATTAGCCAAAATCTGAACCACCCATCGTTGAGTTATAGATTGTGGCACTGAAACAAGTTGTAAATTATAACATTTTTCTAGATCCCTTAAAAAGTGTTCTAATCTTAAGTGCATCCAGGAAAGACCCATGACCTTGGGGGTATGAAAGGGTAGGGACGAGCCCTCAAACCCAAAAATCCTAAATTTATTTAGACCCACGCCATTATAATCTCGATATGACATTTCCATTGATGCTTGATTTTACCATAAATTAATAAACATCAATTATATTAGTACATTGACAGCTCCTTGGGACCATCCCGCTCCAACATATTGGAAAGTCATAACCCCCTCTTTCCCTTCTGGAAATTGCAGAAGCTTAGGCCACATGATATCGGAATACACATAATCTCACTAATGGCAGGAAAAAAAAGAAGGCTGGGTGATTCATGAGCAATTCCGAGGGCTCCATACATTAAATCGGGCTGCTAGTTAAAAATTATTTGGGAATCCCAGGGAGTTCTCTTCTGTTTCCTACCTATGGAGCCTATAAAACGGATTCCCTAGCCCCTTTCCTAAATTACAATTTTACCACTCTGTTCCTATTCAAATGCCCACACGCTACAGCGCTTGCGGCGGCCTTTCTAAGATGAAGCACTATTCATCTTTGAGGGTGACACAGTCTGTGCTTGCGGGCAGTGATTGGTAGCACAGCGCAGATGGATAGGAAATTGTGTGTCTTCACAGCACGCTGCTCACATAGTTTACTACCGAATGTAAAGTACAGAGGGTGTGTTTGGGGCAAAGGAATTTGGATCTGTTGGAAATCCAAAACATTTCTAGACCCTCACAGTATCACTGTTGGCTAATAAATCTCCACTTTCCAGCTTTCTCCCTCCAACAAGGACCATGAAAGACCTCCTTGTCAGGTCCTCAACTCGCAATAAATTTGAAATCTATCAAAGAGAAGTCTCCCCACTAGCACTTTCAACTGTCAGCAGAAGAAAATTTTCAGAGTGGACTAGAGATGATCCCAGTTATTAGAAGTAGTTGTTTAGGACATTCTTCTGACATTTCCATAAGACCACGTTCAGTGGGACAACCCTCCTGTGACACAAACCAGCCTGGAGTAGCGATCCCTGGTGGGGGCTAAGTAATGGGTGCTACGTAAATGCAATTTGTTACAGTTGTTATTTGTTTCCTAATCAAAAGCAGCCTAGGGCATGAAAATGGCATATTTTCCTTTCAAATACTCTTTATTGAAGAGTGTTTTGCTCATGTACTTCTTGTAACATCCCGAGTTGCCTTAAGTAAAGCAAACTGCATGTGTGTGTTTGTAAGCATTTTGCCCTAAAAATATAAATGACATTTCTTCTCCTCCTCTTCGTCCTCCTCGTCCTCCTCCTCCATCTCCTTTTTCTTTTATTTTGGAAACCGTGTGACCTGCACAGCAACTGGGGCCTTTACTATGATTGCTAGACAAAAGAAAGAAAGTTAGGCTAAGGGTCAGAAATAGCATGCGAGGATTTTTGCCAATGCTTTTTTTTTTTTTTTTAAAGAGGGCCCACTCACTTCCTCCTGAGTGTTACAGCCCCCTGACA
This sequence comes from Paguma larvata, assembly GCA_030068075.1. Taxonomy (NCBI): domain Eukaryota; kingdom Metazoa; phylum Chordata; class Mammalia; order Carnivora; family Viverridae; genus Paguma; species Paguma larvata. The sequence goes on along the minus strand of CM057835.1, from coordinate 20,536,586 downwards.
GCAGCAATATATTCAGAATATCTCATCCTAAAGCGGCAGAATACACATTTTTTTTCAAGTGCATATGGGGCATTTCTCCAGAATAGGTCACATACTGGGTTATAAATAAAGACTCAATATAAAAAGATTGAGATCATACCAAGCATATTTTCCAACAAAGATGCTATGAAACTTGAAATCAACCACAAGAAAAAATTTGGAGAGATTACAAATACATAGAGGTTAAAGAACATCCTCCAAAAAAATAAATGGGTTAACCAGGAAATTAAAGAAGACATTTTAAAAATACATGGAAAAATTTCATGGAAAACACATGGAAAAACATACAAAGTATATGGAAAAGACAATGATCCAAAACCTAAGGCGGTCTTAAGAAGGAAATAAATAGGCAAAACAGGACTGTTTCAAGAAAAAGAAAAATCTCAAATGCAAAACCAAATCTTACACCTGAAGGACCTAGATAAAGAGAGCAAATGACACCTAAAGCCAACAGAAGAAGGGAAATAATTAAAAAGAGCAGAAACAAATAATATAGAAACAACAACAAAAAAAACATAGTAGAACAGCTCAATGAATATAGGAGGTGGTTCTTTGAGAAAATTAACAAAATTGATAAACTCATAGTCAGACATATCAAAAGAAAAGAGAAAGGGCTCAAACAAATAAAATCATGAATGAAAGAGGAGAGATCACAACCAACTTCATAGAAATACAAACAATTATGAGTAATTAAATGTCAATAAATTGGGCAATCTGGAAGAAAAGGATAAATTCCTAGAAATATATAAACTACCAAAACTCAAATAGAAAGAAATTTAAAAATTTGAACAGACCCATAACCAGCAAATAAATTGAATCAGTTATCAAAAATGTCCCAACAAACAAAAAGTCCAGGGCCACATTGCTTCCCAGGGGAATCCTACCAAACATACAAAGAAGAGTTAATACCTATTCTTCTCAAACTCATCCAAAAGATAGAAGTGGAAGGACAACTTCCAAACTCATTCTAAGAGGTGAGCATTATCTTGATTCCTAAACCAGACAAAGTCTCCACCAAAAAAGAGTGGAATATCCCTGATGAACATGGATGTAAAAATTCTCAACACGATACTAGCAAATCGAATCCAACAGTACAATAAAAGAATTATTCACCACGATCAAGCGGGAGTTATTCCTGGGCTACAAAGGTGGTTTAATACTTGCAAATCTATCAATGTGATACACCACATTAATAAAGAACGGATAAGAACTATATGATGCTCTCAACAGATGCAGAAAAAGCATCTGACAAACTATAGCATTCATTTTTGAAAAAAAACCCTCAACAAAGTAGGGATAGAGGGAACATACCTCAACATAAAGGCCATCTATGAAAGACCCACCACTAATATCATCCTCAGTGGGGGAAAACTGAGAGATTTCCCCCAAGGTCAGGAACAAAACTCTCACCATTGTTACTTAACATAGTACTGGAAGTCCTGGCCTCAGCAATAAGACAATGCAAAGAAATAAGAAGCATCCAAATCTGCAAGGATGAAGTCAAACTTTCACTATTTGCAGATGACATGATACTCTATGTAGAAAACCTGAAAGACTCCACCAAAACGAATTGCTAGAACTCATACACGATTCCAGCAAAGTCACCGGATATAAAATCAATGTACCGAAATCTGTTGCATTTCCACACACCAATGATGAAGCAGCAAAGAGAGAAATCAAGGAATCGATTCCATTTATAATTGCACCAAAAACCATAAAATACCTAGGAATAAACCTAATCGAAGAGGAAAAAGATTTGTACTCTGAAATTATAGAACACTAATGAGAGAAATTGAAGATGACACAAAGAAATAGAAAAACATTCCATGTTTATGAATTAGGAGAGCAAATATTGTTAAAATGTCTATACTACCCAAAGCAATCTACATATTTAATGCAATCTCTATCAATATAACACCAACATTTTTCACATAGCTAGAACAAACAATCCTAAAATTTGTATAGAACCACAAAAGATCGCAAATAACCAAAGCAATCCTGAAAAATAAAAAGCAAAACTGGAGGCATCACAATTCTGGATTTCAAGCTATATTACAAAGCTGTAGTCTTCAAGGCAGTATGCTAATGGCACTAAAAATAGATCAATGAAACAGAATAGAAAACTCAGAGGTGTACCCTAGCTATACGGTCAACTAATCTTTGCAAAGCAGGAAAGAATATCCAATAGAATAAAGACAGCCTCTTCAACAAATGGTGTTGGGAAAACTGGATAGCAACATGCAGAAGAAAGAATCTGGACCACTTTTTTACACCATACACAAAATAAATTCAAAATGAATGAAAGACCTAAATGTGAGATAGGAAACCATCAAAATCCTAGAGAAAGCACAGGCAGCAATCTCTTTGGCATCAGCCATAGCAACTGCTTACTAGACACGTCTCTGGAGGCAAGGGAAATAAAAGCAAAAATGTACTATTGGGACCTCATCAAGATAAAAAGCTTCCGCACAGTGACGGAAATAATCAACAAAACTACAAGGCAACCTACAGAATGGGAGAAGATAATTCCAAATGACATCTCTGAGAAATGGTTAGTATCCAAAATCTATAAAGAACTTCTCAAACATGACACCCAAAAAACAAATAATCCAGTGAAGAAATGGGCAGAAGACATGAACATTTTTCCAAAGAAATTATACAGTTGGCTAACAAACACGTGAAAAGATGCTCAACGTTACTCATCATCAGGGAAATACAAATCAAAACCAAGATGAGATACCACCTTACACCTGTCAGAGTGGCTAAAATTAACAACACAGGAAACAACCAACGTTGGCAAGGATGTGGAGAATGGGGAACTCTCTTACGCTGTTGGAAGAATAGCAAACTTTTGCAGCCACCCTGGAAAACAGTATGGAGATTCTTCAAAAATTTAAAAGTAGAACTATTCTATGACCCAGAAATTGCACTACCAAGTATTTACCCAAAGGATACAAACATAACTGATTCAAAGGGTACATGCACCCTGATGTTTATAGCAGCACTATCAACAATAGCCAAATTATGGAAAGAGCCCAAATGTTCATTGACTGATGAATGGATAAAAAGGTAGTATATATATACACAATGGAGTATTACCCAGCCATCGAAAAGAATGAAATCTTGCAATGATGTGGATGAAGCTGAAGTGTATTATGCTAAATGAAATAAGTCAATCAGAGAAAGACAAATACCATATGATTTCATTCTATGTGGAATTTAATAAACAAAACAGATGAGCATAGGTGAAGGGAAAAAAAGAAGAGAGAGGAAGGCAAACCATAAGAGGCTTTAACTATAGAGAACAAACTGAAGGTTGATGGAGGGGAGGAGGGTGGGGGATGGGCTAAATGGGTGATGAGTATTAAGGAGGGCACTGGTTGTGATGAGCACTAGGTGTTATATGTAAATGATGAATTACTAAATTCTACTCCTGGAATATTATTACACTATATATTACCTAACTAATTTAACTTTTTAAATTAAAAATTGAAACAAACAAGAATAAAATGGAACGTGGAAATACCAGTTTTGATTAATTTGATACTTTGTTCTCTTGATTTCTCTGGTATGGTTTACTTCAGACTTTTAATCCACCAATATAAAGTACCAGTTAAGAAATGTAGGGGAACTGCTAGGAATCTACCCAAGAGACACAGGAGTGCTGATGCACAGGGGCACATGTACCCCAATGTTCATAGCAGCACTTTCGACAATAGCCAAATCATGGAAAGAGACCAAGTGCCCATCAACTGATGAATGGATAAAGAAGTTGTGGCACATATATACAATGGACTACTACGTGGCAATGAGAAAAAATGAAATCTGGCCATGTGTAGCAACATGGATGGAACTGGAGGGTATTATGTGAAATAAGTTAAGTGAAATAAGTCAGTCAGAAAAAGACAGATACCATATGTATCCACGAATAGGTGGACTTTGTGAAACTAAGCAAAAACCAGGGGGAGGGGAAGAGGGGAAAGGAAAAAAAAGACACAGAGAGGGAGGGAGATAAAACATAAGAGACTCTCAAAGACTAAGAACAAACTGAGGGTGAGGGGAGTGAGGGACGGGGGAGAGGGGATGATGGGCATTAAAGAGGGCACGTGTTGGGATGAACACTGGGTGTTATATGTAAACCAATTTGAAAATAAACTATTATAATAAAAAAAAGAAATGTAGGGGAACAGTCATATGAGAGAAGTAGTTCTTGAGACTAAAGACAATGTTGCCTATACAGTTTAGAAGCTTTGTGATACAGCATAAATTCAGCTCAAGAAAATATGTCTGTCGGAATTCTGATCCATTGATCTATGTGTCCATTTTTGTGCCAGTTTGATACTGTTTTGATTACCAAAGCTTTGTAGTATATTTTGAAGTCTGGGATTGTGATACCTCCACCTTTGTTCTTTCTTAAGATTGCTTTGGCTATTTGGGGTCTTTTATGGTTCCATACAAATTTTAAGATTATTTGTTTCAGTTCTGTAAAAATGTTGTTGGCATTTGGTAGGAATTACATTAAAGCTGTAGTTTTTTGGTTAGTATTGACATTTTAACAATATTGGTTCTTCCAATCAATGAGCATGGAATATCTTTCCATTTGTTTGTGTTATCTTTAATTTCTTTCATCAATGTCTTATAGTTTTGAGAGTACAGGTCTTTTACCTTCTTTTTTTTTCTTTTTTTTTTTTTTTTAGAAAGAGAGAGAGCATGTCCACAAGCAGGAGAGGGGCAGAGGGAGGGAGAGGGAGAGGGAGAGAGAGAGGGAGACGGAGAGAGAGGGAGACGGAGAGAAAGGGGGAGAGAATCTTAAGCAGGCTTCACACCCAGCACAGAGCCCAGTGTGGGGCTTGATGTCACAACCATGAGATCATTACCTGAGCCAAAAACAAGAGTCAGATGCTTAATGGACTGAGCCACCCAGGCACCCCTACCTTCTTGGTTAAGTTTATTCCTAGGTATTTTATTATTTTTGGTGCAATTATAAATGGAATTGTTTTCTTAATTTCTATTTCGGCTACTTCATTATTAATGTATAGGAATGCCACAAATTTCTGTATATTGATTTTGTATCCTGAAACTTTACTGAATTTATGTATCACTTTTGGTGGTTCTCTTGGTGGAGTCTGTAGAGTGTATCATGTCATCTGCAAATACTGAAAGTTTTATTTTTTGCTTACCAATTTAGATGACTTTTATTTCTTTTTCTTGTCTGATTGCGGTGGCTAGGACTTCCTGTACTATGTTGAATAAAAGTGGTAAGAGTGATCTTCCTTGTCTTGAGTCAAAACAGGCTTTAAAGAGAAGGTAGTGTGGGGTCACTGAGTGGCTCACTTGGCGAAGTGTCTTACTCTTGGTCTTATCACAGTGTCTTACTCAGGTCACAATCTCACAGTTTGTGGGATTGAGCTTCACATCAGGCTCTGCTTGGTTTTCTCTCTTTCCCTCTCTCTCTGCCCCTCCCCCGCTTGAGTTATCTTTCTCTCTCTCAAATTAAATAAATAAACTTTAGCCAATAAGAGGAGATAGTAACATAAAGAAGACATTGGTATATCAGATTGAGAGAGAAAAAAGAATTCACCGCAGGAAGTGAAGGAGAGAATGGAGTCTAGTCCATCTAATGTAAGGGTTGCTTACAACAAATTCAGTTGACAATTACAACAGACTCTTAAAAATGTAGAAGTACTTAAGGCCTATTGAAAGAGGACTGTCCCAAGAGTTAAGAGACTTCTCACTGTCATCCATGACATTAACTATGACGTAGCCATGCGGTACCTTCTAGGCCTTTCCTTAACTGTTAAATGAGTCGATTAAATTGGAGAAAATAAAATACAATATTTTACTTGGTAAATTATAATATTACTCTTAACTGTGTCAAAGGTAAGACTATTTTTTTATCAGTGCAGACTCTCTTTTAAGTCTGAGTGCAGACAACATGATCTTATCCCTAGAAAGACCTAAAAATTACATTGAGAAAAATTGTTAGAAATAAACAAATTTGACAAAGTTGTATAATACAAAGTCAAAATGTAAATATCAGTTACATTTGTATACACTAACAATAAAATAACTGAGCCTGGGTGGCTCAGTTGGTTGAGCATCCAACTTCAGCTCAGGTCATGATCTCACAGTTTGCGATTTTGAACCCTGCATTGGGCTCTGTGCTGACAGCTCAGAGCCTGGACCCTGCTTCAGATTCTGTATCTCTTCTCTCTGTCCCTCACCTGTTCATGCTCTGTCCATCTCTCAAAAATAAGCAAACAAATATTAAAAAATGTTTTTAATCTGAAAAGGAAACAAAAATATTCACTGACAATAGCATTTAAAAAATAAATATTTTATGAATAAACTTCATGAAAAGGTGGAAGAACTGCACTCTGAATCTTCAAAACACTGCTGAAAGAAATCAAAGACATGAATAAGTGGAAAAATATACTGTGTTCATAGATTGGAAGATTTAAAATTAAGATGTCGATACTAGTCTAAATGATGTAAATGTTTAAGGCAATCCTTATCAAAATCCCAAGGGTGTTTTTTTGCAGAAATTGATAAATCCATCCTAAAATTAATAAGGAATTTTAAGAGACACCAAATAGTCAAAGCAGTATGAAGTTAGATGGCCCATACTTCCTGGTTTCAAAACTTACTACAAAGCTACAGAAATCCACTTCTGGATATATATCCAAAAGAATGGAAAGCACGGTTCCAAAGAGATATTTGCATGCCTGTATTCAGAACAGCAGTATTTATAATAGCTGTGGATGAAAGAATAAACAATGTCCTATATACACAAGGTGGAATATTATTCTGTCTTTAAAAAGGAAGGAAATTCTAACATATGCTGCAACATGGATGAACTTTGAGAACATTATGCTAAGTGAAATAAATCAGTCACAAAAAGACAAGTAGCATATGATTCTATGTGTATGAGGTATTCAGAGTAGTCAAATTTATAGAAGCAAAGTGGAATGGTAGGGGGGTGGAATGAGGAGTTGTTATTTAATGTATATAGAATTTCAGTTTTGCAAGATAAAAACATTCTGAGGATTGTATAACTGTGAATTTACTTAACGCTACTGAACTGTGCACTTAAAAATGGTTAAGATGGTAAATCTTACGTGTATTTTACCATAGTTAAATTTGGTTTCAAAAATGCATAGTAGCAGAGGTATAGAAGAGTTTAAGGGCTTAGCCCAAGGGCTTCTTCGTGCCACATTGATTCTCAGTTCCTTCAAAGACTTACCTGAGTCCCCATTTGCTCCAAGAGGGCAGACATATCTAATGAATCCCAGCCCATAATAATCTTTCCCATTTCAGAATTCAGTATATATGGCACCTAAGAATTTTGTTTTTTTTGTTTTGTTTTGTTTTTAAAATGTTTTTAAATGTTTATTTTTTTTATTTTTTAATAGTTTATTGTCAAATTGGTTTCTATACAACACCCAGTGCTCAATCCAACGAGCGCCCTCCTCTGTGCCCACCACCCACTCTCCCCCCTCCCACACCCATCTCTCCCCTAAGTTCTTTCTTATTCTTTGAGAGCCTCTCATGTCATGTCTTCCTTCGTCTCTGTGGCTTTTTTTTTTTTTTTCCCCTTCCTCTCTTCCCCTCCCCCCTGGTTCTCTGCTAGGTCTTCCAAAGCCTACCTATGCATGGGAACATATGGCATCTGTCTTTCTCTGCCTGACTTATTTCACTCAGCATAATATCCTCCAGTTCCATCCATGTTGCCACACATGGCCAGATTTCATTCTTTCTCATTGCTGCATAGTATTCCATTGTATATATATACCACATCTTCTTTATCCATTCATCAGTTGATGGACACTTAGTCTCTTTCCATAATTTGGCTATTGTCGACACATCTCCAAAGGCAAGGGAATTAAAAGCAAAAAAAGAATTTTGAATAATGCCCATCCCAAATCCAACTTTCTGTATCAAAGTTTTGCCATTTCACCTTCATGTCTTAACACCCCAGCACCAATCTATAAAACTATGAGATTCCAAAGAGAAAAGATTAGAGAAGGGGTTTTAGTAATCTCATCAAAAATTTTTAAAAAAACAATAACAAAACGCTTGTTATTAAAACATTCTAGTGAAATGAGAAACCACGTGGTTATTATTCAGCTATTAATAAAACTTCAATTTCCTAACATTCTATCTTTCAGGGCACACCTCAAGCCTCATATTCCCTATGAAACTGCCTCTTCTTCCCTACAAAACTGTGCTGCTATATGTAATGCTGGTACTGTAACTCCTACGAAATTGTACATTCTTCTAGGTTACAGACATTGCCTTAAAAAATCATTGTGTCTCCACCACACCCTCAAGCATTTCACGAAGTGTCCTACATATAGATACCGCTTGATTTATGAAGTCAGTTCCTAGCCAGTTTTCCCTCACCCATTTGCCATGAGAACTATTTCAACTCTCTCAGATCCCTCTCCGAATTTCACTTGCTTAATGAAGCCATTCCAAAAAGGCAGTGAATTGGGCTTCAGGGACATAACAATGAAAATTGAAAGAAACTGCCGACCACATCACTTTAGTATAAATCATTTATCCTCCACTGGGTACTTTTTACCCTTGCAATTTGTCAGTCTTACCTTGATTGTCAGCTCATGAAGCTCAAATTATATCTCTATATGCATTTCTTCGTCTGGAGCTGGATAATTGATATCAGTTCTCATACATTTACTCACTGTAAAGATTTCCCCAGGCCCCTAATTCTCTGGACACCTGGCGCTTGTGTATTCAATATTATCTGCTAATATTGGATGCGGGCAATGTGAGGAACAGGAGAGAAGAGAATCGACTGCATGTTTTAGCTTTAGTTTTATTAACTCTGTAATTATGAGCAAGGCATTTTTGGATTGTAGGTCTCGATTTCTCCATTTGTTAAAAGTAATAATAACAGGGGCGCCTGGGTGGCTCAGTTGGTTAAGTGGCCAACTGCAGCTCAGGTCATGATCTCATGGTCTGTGAGTTCGAGCCCCGCATCAGGCTCTGTGCTGATGGCTCAGAGCCTGGAGCCTGCTTCGGATTCTGTGTGTGTCTCTCTCTCTCTGCCCTTCCTCTGTTCATGCTCTGTCTCTATGTCTCTCAAAAATAAATAAGTGTTAAAAAATAATAATAAAGCTTTTAAAAAAAAGTAATAATAACAAAGGGAACTCTAAGTTCACTTCTTCATTCAAGCTGTCATTCAACAGAGCCAAAAATATGTTGATTTAAATAAAAGTTTCTATCTCCCTTACAGTCCAGAGGTAGCCAGCCTAAGGCAAGTAGGATGGTCCTGCCCTACCTAACAGACAGCTTCTATCCTGAGTCTAAGGTATCTGTCCAAGCTGCCACCATTATGTCTGTATCCCAGGCAGATGGAAGGAGGAAAGGTCAAGGGCTGTCCACATCCATTCCTCTTATGATCATGATCTGGAAGTATTGGCTCACATCCCATTGGCCAGAACTTGACCACAAGGCCATGAAAAGGAAGAGGGAAAGGGTAAGTCTCTTACCACAGTGCCCCACCAAAACTCAGGTGCACTTTCCTTAAAGAAAGAATTTTTAATCTAGTAGACCACATAATTTATTGTGCTAACGAGAATGTTAAGAACTCTGAAGAGTCTGAGGTTTTGTGCCACTTGCAAAATAGCAAGCTTACCTGGCACAGTCTCATGGATACTGGCAAAAGACACAGGACTCCTGGGTGAGGGACAAAAGTTTATTACACGTGACTCTGCAGATACTGTGTGTATCACCATATTTGCATCAGTTTACCTTGGCCTCTCAAGTCCCACAGGGGCAATGCTGAGGGGCCTGGATGGATACCTACACACAGAATCAGCTGCTTTACAGAAGAGGAAATTCGAACCCAAATCTTATAAGATCCTCCATGTCTGCCTTTTGCTCCAGAGAGAAGCACATTGTCTGTCTTCCAAGGCTATTCACTATATAAACATTCTTAAAAAGATAGTCCAGAGCAAAGAAGCTACCACCTCACTCATAGGATGCACAGAAATATGAGAGACCCAGAGCAGATTGTCTCCCTAAATAGAGCACTATTAAGAAAGACACAGGAGGCTGTTGCTAATCATACCGGGGCAAGCATGAATGAGGACTTTCCCAGAGAAACCAGGACATGTGTTCATCTTAATATTAGCAGATACTTAATCTCTGCTACATATTCTAATTCTGTAGTAAGTCCCATCCGATGTAATAATATAAAGGCCACCAGCTCCTCAGGGATCGAGATGCATATAAAGATAACAGGGTCCAATGTAGACATTTTCCAGTTATCACAATTGGCTCCTTAAAATAAATGCCTCTAGTGTTAGATTTCAAACGGATTGCACGTGTGGTAATGTGAATGCTGTGCAATTCAGTGCGAGGGCTCTAGACCAGGACACCAGGCACCTGAGACCTAGGGTCAGATTTTCAATTAGCTCTACTTCCAATCTTGAATATATCACTTAACATCTCTCAACCTCAATTTATTTATTCTGTATAATGAATTATTAATACTTCTTCTATCAAAAGTTTCACTCAAACCCAGCCACTGACCATGGTCTAGTAACCCAAGGTGAATCTAGGTCATTGGATAAGCCCCTGGCTCAAGTGTCAGTAGTTCCACTAATGCTCTAGGCCCTTCTTGCCTCTTTTACAAGATATTCCTTGTTTGAACCACCCGAAGACAAGGAAATGTTCTTTCTCTTAAACCTGGCAAGTTTTGGTCTGATTTTTAAATAAATTCAGTGGCAACCAAGTTATTTAGTTACAGCTTGTTTCCTAGCTCATAGTTTTCATCTCACATAGCAATCCTAGTGAATATTCTGGAAAACTGTGGAAGAAATTTCTGAGCCTGTTAGCCATATGGGGACAGGAGGAGAGATTAGGTCGAACTTGGGCCAAATATTTGCATCCTTGATCTGAATTCCCCTCATTTGCTACTATTTGATCCATTTCTTTTCATTTAACTGCCTCAAAAGACAATTAAAGAATGAGAATCTCTTTAATCACCTCTTCAATAAAGACCCAAGAAACACTTTATCTAGTACATTATGTCTTTTTTTTTTAATCCATGACCTACAGTCAGTTCCACTAATTCTTTGGTGCTTTTTTTGCCTTTCATGTTTTATTTTTTAATACAGTTTTCCACTGCTATCCCAAAGTAGACCATTCCTAGAAAAGCCAAAATGACATAAATCCGAGAAGCAATTGCTATTAATTTATAGGGAAAAATTTTTGAGTATTTCTAAACCCAAAAAATAAGCTCTCTTAGGCTTAGGACATACCTTCCTAAGAGATGCACAATATAAATCAAGATAAAGTACAGATGGTCATAGACCATTCAAAGCTCTGGCGGCTGGACGCTAAGAGGCTAAGGTGGTTCGCGGGGAAGGAGCCGGTGGCGTCACTGGCGCTGGTCCGGTGTGCGCTGCCTCTGGACAACTTGCCGCAATCAAACGCTACATGCTGTCTTCGCTTTTCACCATTTTTAGTGAAAGCAAAAATCCTCTTCAGATTTCCTCCAGTTAGCAAAAACAGATGCTACTGGAGGTCTTTTGTAAAAACGAAGTGGCCTCATGCAAATTCCAAAAGTGGGGATACCTGTATTGGTTCTGAAGTCTTTGGCTTTGGCCATGGGGATGGGGTGGGGAGGAGTCTGCCAATATGCTAATTTCTGGTCTTCAACTTCCATCTTCCTCACCTCATTTGCAAAAACCATTTTTTTTTCGCTTTTTGCTTGCAATTGTCCTTTTGCAGATTAGTCCTGTAGGATTTCCGATTAAAGAACTCATCTAGATCTAAGCTTCCGATTGTGATAGTTTTCAACAGGGACTCTGAGCCTCCTGTGCATTTTTCATGTTAAATTTTCTTTTCAATATCTTCCTAATTAATGTCTTTATTTTATACCAATGTCCTATTTATAATTTAAATTTTCATTAAACTTTCTTCATTTTTTATTCAAAGTCATAAATGCAAATGGTTTAAGAAGCAAAAAGAACAGAAGAATTTATAAAGAAAACTAAGAATTCTCCTCTCCATGCTTCCCCACCCACAGAGTCTGGAGCCCCACAGGCTAACACTTTTATCTGCTTACTTTTTATTTTTCCGGGGCTCACCTCCAAATACTTAATTAGCACATTTATACCTCTGCTTCTTGGCTATTGGCCTCCTGCTGTGATCGATGAGGATTTCGCTCACTAACACAACTCCCTACTTCCACAGCTATATATATAAAACCATACAGTTTGTTACCATAGTTTCTCCCCTGCAGATCTCTGAAATAACAACAAAATTTGTTTTAGTTCCATTTCTTGGCCTATAAATTATAAACAGTGCATCTTGGTTACCCACTTCGTGAGATGACAGGACATAAAGTTTCTATCCTTCTCCTCTCCCCCCTCCTAGTAATAGTAATAATAATAATAATAATAATATAATACTATTTGTGGTCTTATTTTTCTGGAGCATCTCCCATCTCTGTCCACTGTATCTATTATTTTAATAACAGCAGGGTTGCTACTGGTTACAATCTGTTCTATAATCTTCGTACAGTTTTCCATGATTGGTCCATATACTATTTCTAAAAGATAAAAACCAATAAGTGATAGCTCATGTACTGCGGCCATGTCAATAATGAGCTATGCAATCAGCTATGAGTCCATGTCCTTTTCCAGCATCAGGATGGCCACTTAAAATAGGAGGTAACTTAGAATGGGTTCCATTGGATTCTACTTTTTACGGTTCACCAACTTCCTTTAGCATATTCTCAAACATTTCTAGACTCATAGAATATTATCTATCCTTTCATTTTTCCTTTTTTGCCCTTTCCAAGACCTCTTTTTTGGGGGTCTTCCTTCTCCTTCCATAATATAGATTAGTCACTCTCTAGGCCTGGCATACAGGCTTCCCTTCACTGCACCCTGCTTGGGATGCTCCATTTCCTGCATTTGGAATATTATTATTATTATTATTATTATTAATTTGCTGTTCTATTTTTCTGGAGCACTGTCTCTAGAAACTTTCAGTGAAAGAGTATCTGAACATCATAGTGGGTTGAAAATGTTTTTACTTTTCTATCACCTTTGACTTATTGGCTATTATCTTTAAGTATATAGTGCTGTTAGTAAGAAATCTAATCTCCCTCTTTTGCAGGCAACTTCTGTTTTAAGTTCTCCATGACCCAGTTTCGGGGATGTTTTCGTTATCTTTGGTGTTATAAAATCTCACAGTTATGTCCATAGGTGTCCCTTTACACATTCGTCTGCTTGGCACTACGTGAGATTTTTCAATCTGAGCAATTGTGTTCTTTTTCGATTCTGGGAAATGTTCTTCTGATTTCTTCTGTTACACCAATTTGCTGGATCCTAGTCTCTGTCTGTCTTCTAAATTTAAGACTAAGTTCCATCCCTCATTTTTTTCTATATGCAACCTCTCCCTAGATAATTTCCTTATTTCTTATGGCCTAAAATTTACTCATATCCTGATGACTCTTAAATTTATAGCTCCAGCCTGATCTCTTTCTAGACCAAAGATCCTATAGACCTATGGATCCAATTGCCTATAAGGACTGGCGTGCTCGGATGTCTAATAGACACCTCAAATTTAACAAAGCCTAACTGAAGTCTTGTTCTCTCCTCTCACTCTTAATATCTGTTCCATATCCAATTTGTCAAAAGTCAGTAACACTATCCACTTAACTGCACAACAAAAAAAAATCTAGAAGTTATCTGTAATTCCTTTTTCTTTCTCACAAAATTGTAGATCCAGCAGCAAATCCAGAATTTATTCTGAATCTGACCACTTCTCATCGACTCCACTAATGAACATCAAAATGATCTTTCTCCAAGACCAGTATCCCAAGGGTATATAATCTGGTATGTGAGTGCACATGTCTTAGAGCCCAACCGAATGACTTGGTTTCAAACTCCGGCTTAAAAAAATAGGCAAAACAGAAAAATCCTGTTGTAACATTGAAATATACACAAAAAAGAAAGAAAGTCAATGGGGTTCAGTTTGACTAATACCAAGAAATACGCCAGTCCCCTGCTTAAGTCCTTTAGTGGGTTTGGGTTTGTGTTCCTTAGACTCCAGGATGAGAATTCATGTAAAACAGATTTATTCGAAAGTATCCCCAGGAAAACATGGGGAGAGTAATAAAATGGGACTGGGAAGAAATGAAAACCAAGCAAGAGTATAATATCAAGTCCCACAGATGGTAACTTCATTGCAACCCCAAGGGAAGCTGGAGACGGTGTTGGCCACTCTTCAGAGGCATCCCCATTAAAACAGGAGCGCTGGAGGGGTGCCTGAGTGCCTCAGTCAGCTGAGTGTCTGACTCTTGGTTTCAGTTCTGGTCATGATATCATGGTTCATGAGTTAAAGCCCTGCATCAGGCTCCACACTGCCAGTGTGAGCCTGTTTGAGATTTTCTCTCTATCCCTCTATCTCCGCCCCTCTCCCACATGCATGCACACACTCACTCTCTCTCAGGAAAAAAAAAAAAAAATATATATATATATATATATATATGTATATATAAAATAAAGTTTTAAAAATTTATTAAGAAAAAAAACAAGAGAGATGGGGCACTTATACTCCTGTGCCTGTCATTGGTTAAGAGTACCTCCAGGAGGACAAAGATACCCAGGCTCTTCCTGCTCTAAGAACAACCAGTCTAGGTAGCTCTGGAAGGTGGGCCGACCCTTGACAACAGACACAGGTGCTGGCTACTGGGAGTGAAAGATCCCAAAGTGGTCAAGGAGGCCAAGGGAACAGAGAAGCCTGGCACCATCTGCTGAAAATGGCTCCCCATTGGCATAGAGAATACAACTCTAACTCTCTCATTAGGGCCTCCATATCCACATGATTGTCCACACCTGCCTTGCTCTCCAGCTCCCTCACTACACACTGGTCCTGTGAACTTTCTGATCCTCTAGAGTAATAAGCTTTCAGTTCAGGATTTTGGACTTGCTATTCGCTGTGTGAGAGAGTACAGTGTGATGTTTTGAAACATACACCACTTAGAAACAGTATGATAAAGAATCAATTTTCCATGGGAACAATACTGATGGAAGACTTCCAGCCAAAATAAAAAGAAATGAGACCAAAAACAATAGCCACAAGAAAAAGAGAGAGGGAAAGAGCGGAGAAAGCAGGAAACAATCTCTGTGACCTCAGCTTCAGCAATTTCTTACTCAATATATCTCCAAAGGAAAGGGAATTAAAAGCAAAAATGAACTATTGGGACTTCATCAAGATAAAAGCCTTCTGGACTGCAAAGAAAACAATCAACAAAACTAAAAGGCAACCAACAGAATGGGAAAATATATTTGCAAATGACGTATCGGATAAAAGGCTGGTATCCAAAATCTATAAAAACTCACCAAACTCCATACCCAAAAAACAAACAATGCAGTGAAGAAATGGGCAGAAGACATGAATAGACACTTTTCCAAAGAAGACATCCAAATGGCCAACAGACATTGATGCTCAACGTCACTCAGCATCAGGGAAATACAAATCAAAACCACACTGAGATACCACACCGGTCAGAGTGGCTAAAATCAACAAATCAGAAAACTATAGATGCTTGCGAGGATGCAGAGAAATGGGAACCCTCCTACACTGTTGGTGGAAATGCAAACTCGTGAGCCACTCTGGAAAACAGTGTGGAGGTTCCTCAAAAAATTAAAAATAGAACTACCCTATGACCCAGCAATAGCACTGCTGGAAATTTACCCAAGGGATATAGGAGTGCTGATGCGTAAGGGCACATGTACCCCTATGTTCATAGCAGCACTTTCAACAATAGCTAAATTATGGAAAGAGCCTAAATGTCCATCAACTGACAAATGGATAAAAAAGATGTTGTATATATACACAATGGAATATTACTTGGCAATGAGAAAGAATGAAATCTGGCCATTTGCAACATAGTGGATGGAACGTATTATGGAGGGTATTTTGCTAAGTGAAATAAGTCAGTCAGAGAAAGACAGATACCATATGTTTTCATGCAAAGGTGGATCTTGAGAAACTTAACAGAAGACCATGGGGGAAGAGAAGGGGAGAAAATAATTACAAACAGAGAGGGAGAGAGGCAAACCATAAGAGACTCTTGAATACAGAGAACAAACTGAGGGTTGATGGAGGATGGGAGAGAGAGAAAAGTGGGTGATGGGCATTGAGGAGGGCACTTGTTGGGATGAGCACTGGGTGTTATATATAAGCAAATTTGGCAATAAATTATATTTTAAAAATAAAATAAAATAAATAAAATAAAACATAGAAGGATAGGAAAAGATGTGAAGCTTCCAAACGACTAGAGAGAGATGAACAACTAGATTACTCTACCTAAAGAACACAAAATTGAAATGTTTAAAAAATATTTTTAAACTGCCAAGTGAAATTCATGTGAATTACACAGATTTAATATAAAAAATTTACTAAAAGAAAATATAGATAAATGTATTATAAACATTAGGCTGGGGAAATGCCTAATGTCACCAACAGAAACTAAAGAAATGACTAACAGATCTAACAGCACTAGAAAACAAAACCAAATCATAACTTGGTAGATACCTTGGTAAGGTAGAACAACATAATGATAGAAAAAAATGGTTTCAAACATATAACACACATCAACAAAATATGGTTCAATAAAAAAAAACTAAAAAAGAAAACAATAACAAACAAACAAAAGCCATGAGTAGGTAATTCACTGAATCATAAAAGCATCTGGCTCACTCAAATATGAAAAGATGCTTAGCTTTACTAAAAGTTAAATGAATATTAATGTAATTTATTAAAATTATGTACATATCATACAAAGATTTTTAAATAATAATATGTATATGTGAAAACGTTGGGAAATAGGTACTCATATATTATCAGCAAGTAAATTGTAATGATCTCTTGGAAAATAATTTAGAAATGTGCTTCAAAATCTAAAACGCATTGTACCCTTTGACTCAGAAATTCTACCTTAAGGAATTCATCCTGCAGAAATATTAATACAAGTTCGCTAAGATATTTACCCAAAAATGTTTGTGCAGACCTATTGACAACGAAGAGTTGGAAATAATCTAAACAATTTGAAAACATTTTAAGAGAACGACTTAAAACTACATTCTGGTAAAATACAATAATCTGTAACTACTAAAAAGAATGAGATAAATCATATATATCAAAATGGAAAGATGTCAACGACATATTGAGCTACTGAAGTATAATTTTAATACATACCACACATTTGAACATCAAAAACATTATACGAAGTTTAAAAAGACAGCTGTAAAAAAACAGTGTATGATTCTATTTATATGAAATGTTCAGAAGAAGCAAATCTGTAGAGACAGACACAGATCAATGGTGTCTGGGGCTGGGGTGGGAACAGAGGATGTCTGCAAACATGCTAAAGGAATCTGTCTGAGATGATGGAAAAATTCTAAAAGTCAATTGTGGTGGTGGTACTACAGTTTATCAATAAACTAAAAATCATGGAATTCACTTCGTGAGTTTATGATATATAAATTATACCTCAATAAAGCTGCTTTTTATAAAAGGCAAAATACTGATCAGTGTGGTAATATTTACATTTCCTCAAAGATCTGCCTTAGGACATTTCTATACTGCTTGGACATTTTTTTCAATAACAAATATTACTTTTACATTCAGAAAAATTTATAAAGACAAATATAAATATTATCTTCGAAAGCTTTAAGATCGGATATAGTATGGCCCTCACCCCCCAGCCTCCAAGAAAGCTAAACTTGATTTCATATACTGTCTGCCAGATGTGGCATTTTGATATATTTTGCAAAAGAAGAGTAAATAAGGAAGCAGCCAATTGTAATGGCAACATCACAGAATGGGATGCAATAAAGGTAATTGCTACGCTGACTGAACACTGCTCTAAGTGCTTTAAAAGAACTCACCTATTAATCCACATAACCACCCAGTGTTGCAATTCAACCACTAGGCACTTGCCAAGAGCCACAGAGCTAGTAAAGACAGAACAGGGATTTAAGCCTGGGCAGTCAGAATCCAGTGCCTTTGTTCTAAAAAACCATGCCAGGCTGCCCATACCTAGACAGTGGTCATATTGTACAAACAAAGTCTTCTCTGATTGCACATATTTGCTTTAATAAAGCATTTCCTACATTTTGATTTTAGTAGTCAGCTTAAAATTTTTTTTAACTATTTGCACATTGCCAATTCAAGTCAATGAAGGGACTCAAGTCTTCTGTTTTCACTGTCCTGATTAGTTGATGCTAGCACAGAAGGAGGCATAGCGAATGTTTGTTGAATTACATCGTAGGCATTCAAAGGTGCTTCTCTCCACAAATCCAAATTGGTTGATAGTTTTGAAAAACAACCCTTAAAAACAACAAAAAGGCATAATGAATTGACCAAAATCCTTTCCATTTCTTTCAGGGTTTAAGACGTTTGGAAGCCTGATGTAGCAGGGCTCGCCCACTGAAACAACCTCTCGGCCCATCACATTTCAATGATCTCTACGTCTTCACTGTCTTGTAATTAATAAGCCAAGCTCCCAGAGACCGTGATCATATATCAACTAGACATGACATGCTCTCCTACACCTCCCACAGAAACAGGCAAGGCAGCACGTTAGCACTGAAAAGAGGATATTAAAACTCATTTTGATTCTCATATCGTTAGATGAGGAAAATAAATCTGGCTACTAATGCTTGGCTATGATTTCGTTAAAATGATGCTGATCCTGCTAAGTCCCATATTTCTGCAGTTAAAGGTTATAAATGTTCACGCCATGAAACGAGCCTTAGAAACTCAAAAATTCCATTCGTCTTACAATTTGAAAATAATGGCCTCTTTTCTTATTAAGTGACCCATAAAGCCCCAAAATAAATGCAAAATCCTAGGATATGCTAGTGAAGACGACTTCTACCCTTACCTTGGGTTACTGATAATATCCCTCCACCTTTTTTCGTCAGGCTGAGATAAAAATAACAGTTTCCTGAAACAGCTGGGTTCACAATTCAATCTAAAAAGGCTCATTTAAATGTGGCCTCATTCATTAATTTTGAAATTAAGTTATATCAGCTCTTGCCATCTCAATGTTAAAGTCCTCAAATATACATGAAAAAGTTATTATCTTATTCTTCTGCAGTTTTTAAAAATTAATAATGGTGAAAGCCCAATTTTCAACCGGCCCCATCATAGGATTGGAGTCGGTGAATTGCACAAATTTTAAAAAGTTCAGACATCATTTGTAATTTTAGCACCCTTTGAACTTATAACCAACACTCATATTCTGTCAATATCATCATATCAAAACTCTTGGCATTACGAAGCTAATTTTACAAACCAATTTCTCATTGCTAGTCTTATTCCACATTGGGCACTGTCTTCATGGTAAGCATTGAGATAAAGAGCCTCTTTTAACTGAATTCTCATGGAGAATTGAATTTTGCTTAAAACATCAGTTTCAATCCCTGGAACACTGAGGTGAGCTTCTATATTGTGTGTTTGGAGTTTAGTTTACTTTCTATACCATCTTTCTGATTTTAATTTTGATGAGGATCATTGCTTTAAGTCATATTCTGTTAGACAGTTGAGAAATAACTGATCGATATCTGAAATACACATTGAAGTGTCTACATACCTATTGACTTGCATGGAGGTGTCAAGAAAATCACCTTTGTTGTGCACATGGCTGAGTTCTCATGGAGTTTATAGCAGTCGCCTTATAAATGAACTAATGCTCACACTACCATGTCATCGGGGCTGTAATAAAGGCTGTAATATATATTTTCTCCCCCTATAATGAGGAGACTATCTTATTTTATTTTGTATCTGGCACGGCTCCTTGCACATGGTAGCACTTGAGAAGTAGGAAGAAAGAAAGGAACAAAGGGAGGGAGAGAGGAAAGAGGGGAAAGAGGAAAGAAAGAAGGGAGGCAAGAGATAGTATGCAAAGGTGCTTTGAATACTATAAATGGCATACATATATAAAAACCCAATATTATTATCATTTGTTTTCATTAGCACCGGAAAGTGGCTGATCGAACAACATGATTAGCTATACTTACAGCATGTCCTCCTTATATCTCTTATTCTCTCGGAGGACTGAATTAACTGTCCTCTGTTAAAGCCTGACAATCTCCAAACCCAAATAAACCCATCTTCTTAAGCAAAAAGAACAATTGTTGCTTACCTAGGTCTAGCCGACAGGGGAATAAAGAGCTTTTCCATTCTAACAACAAAAAAGTAGTCTGTGTTTTCTTTCAAATTTCACACTTCCCTCAGACTTGCAGATTCCCCCAAAGAAAGGATGAACAGGCCAATGGGCCATGGAGACAGACGGCACAAAGAAAAGACAACTCAAAATACACGCCACCGCATTCTTTGTCTTCATGTAGATTAATATTGCTCTTGTGATCCTCTCACAATGCCCTTTCCTGAATTTAGAAAGTATCTTAAAATTACATTTTAAAAACCAGACTGTTGTGTGAAAATCTGTCAAGATGTGTTGTTGTTTTTCTAGTTATGATTGTCCAGTTTTATTAAAAACAGCAACAAAACAATAACACTGCTGACATGTACAAAGAAGTTCAATACAAGAACTTGCAAGCGATGTATATACCCTGATAAAGTGTGTGTGTGTGTGTGTGTGTGTGTGTGTGAGCGGGGGAAGAAAGGAGAGAGAGAGACAGAGAGAAAAATATCCCGTATCAGCTAGACCATATTGGAAATGTCAGACTTAATTTCTTAATTTTAGTTGTCATATTTTGAGAGGAACAAAAAAAACTGGAATATTTGCAGAGAAGAATGTGACAAAGCTAAGAAAGTTGTTCTGTGAGGACATTTGAGTGAAGTAAGTAGGTTTACTGAATCTGGAGCCTAGAGAACACTAGAGGAAGAGGCATGTCTATTTTCTTTAAATGTTTTAAAATCTCGTCTCTGACAAATCTAGGACCAACGTATTCAACATAAAAACTTAAATATCATGGAGGATATTCAGGTCTCACTCACTTGAAGGAAAAATTCAAGAGTTTGGTTTGGGAAATGTAAATTGGGGGGACGGGCTAGATGGGTGATGGGCATTAAGGAGGGCACTTGTTGGGATGAGCGCTGGGCATTATTTGTAAGTGATGAATCACTAAATTCTACTCCTGAAACCAACACTGCACCCACTGTATGTTAACCCACTTGAAATTTAAATAAAATTAAAAAAAAATAGTTCAGGTTCTGAAAAGAAGGCAAAGCTGGAGGCATCATTTTGGGTGATATTTGAAATCTTAGGTTTGGATAAATTCTCGTAGGAAATAAGTTTAGTTAAGAGAAGTGCTCCAAGGACTAAGCCCTCACGTAGTTTCACATTTTGATGTCCAGACGATAAGGATCAAGAAAAAGCGACAGAGAGGTGTCTTACTTTGTTTCCCCAAAAGTAGACCCTGAAGCAGGTACTTGAATATAATAGTTTATTTGGAAAGGGACCCGGGAGACACACAGTGGGGTCAGAACACAGGCCGGAGGAGAGGCAGTCAGTGAAGGGTGCATTATCAAGCAAGTTTGTCATTGGGCACGCCCGGAGCTTAATTCCCTGGGAGAACTCTGTAAACCAACGGAGAATGCATGCCTGAAGTTATTCTTCCAAAAAACAAAGGAAACTAGGATATGTAGACACCAACTGCCATCTGTCTTAAGTTGGCAACTGCTCCCAGGAGGCACTAATTCTGTGATACTGGGAGCCTCCCATGATTGTGGTCTGAGCGAGTTCCCGTAGCCGGAGAAAGCTCCAAGGTTGACAGTTGAAGGTTTGCTGGAGCACGTGACCCAATGTGGCATGAGCAGAAGGGCAGGGCGGCAGCCTCCATCACAGGACGGAATGGTCAGAAAGAGGGGAGGAAATGAAGAGAGGGTGGTTTCCTGGAAGCCACGTGAGCTAGAAGTTAATAATGCAAAATGGATCCCGGCATTATGTTTAATATGAGGAGCATGCCCTCTAATTGCCCTTTTCAACAATAATATTCTATTTTATTAACCAGCAGAAAAATAAAAAGTCATTGGCATTGAGTCCCCAAAGTAACATTCTCCTTCTTCCACCTTTAGAATGAGTTCTGTACAATAGGAGATAAGTGGCTTATAAAGACACATTGAACAATATGCTAATTAAAGGAATGGTGCCAACTGCATGAACATTTATAACTTTCTTGGCAGAAAGAAAACTTTTAGAGGGCATCACGGAGGGCTATTGTTTGTGCAAGAGATATACCTGGGCACTCATCGATAATGTTTACCACTAAGTATATTATACATTTGTAAAATCATGAGAATATACTTATTTCTATATCCAGCTTCAATTTTGCTAGAATTTAATGACTTCCCAAATAAAATTCCCCAGTTTGAAAGTCCCCAAAGTCTCAAAAATTATTTTTCCATACTCATTTTAAACAGTTCTTTAAAAAACATTTTTATTATTTAGGGTGTGTTGGTGGTTCGGTCAGTTAAATGTCCGACTCTTGATTTCGGCTCAGGTCATGATCTCATGGTTCATGAGATTGAGCCCCACAGCAGGCTCTGTGCTGGTGGTGCAGAGCCTGCATGGGATTCTCTCTCTCCTTCTCTCTCTCTCCCTCTGTGTCTCTGTTTCACTCTCTCTCTCCCTCTCTCTCTCTCTCTCTTAAAATAAATAAATAAATAAATAAACTTTAAAGATATATTTTCACGATTTGAAAAATAATTGTGGGTATACTTATTTCTTAAGTGTGCCCAAAAGAGCCAGAAGAAAAGATTTATCTGTGGTAAATAAGTAACTGACATTTGCTCTTCAGCTCACTTTCATGGAAAAAGATAACCTTTTGTGGCTTTACCATCAGGAAAGAGCAGAAAGCAAGGACATTTGCTGTGGAAATAATGGCCTTTGGCATGACCGGCTGCAAGCATATCCTAAAAGCACTCTGTCTTCAGCAACTCAGCAAAAGATCACCGCTATTTTGTGTATAGAGGACACTACTTCGAAATAACTGTAAACCGCCTATGAAGGCATTCACTGAAACTTAGATTTGGAGATTTATTTGGAAAATATTTATCAAGAAAAATCATCATGGCCAATGTTCTAAGGTATTGACAGTTCCTCCTCAGTTGTTTGCCTTTAAGAACCATTTAAAGGACCAAGAAGAGAAGGAAAATTGAAAAGCAAATTAAATGTCACAAGTGAAGGGCTGTCACCTCAGATTTAATAATGTCATTATTGAAAGTTAAATACCAGGTAATTATGAATATGAAGATGTGTGAGAAATTCACTGCATAATTACAGAAACGTTACAGCCAGCTTTCACAGAGCTAAGAATTCAATTCCACCTACAGAATTTTCTAAACAACTAGTACTGCACACACAGCCTCTCCTTACCAGCCCATCACATGGAGGCAGTCAGAAATTACTTGAGTTATGAAGATGGGATTTGGATTGTTTTTATTCAAATGCAATCTCTTTTGATCTTTTCTTTTCCTCCTGCTTTGTTTGACTTTTGTCCTTTAAAATGGACGTGGCCCGGTGTGTTGGCAGTGTACGTACCTAGTTACCTTGCAAAATGGTTCCCTCTGCAGGCAAATACTTTCTGATTACATGATGCTAAACACGGATAATAATTCTATTACAGTTTTCACGGGGATTATTCAAGAATGCACAGCACACAGACTCATCCCTCAACTTCGCTCTTCCATCCCTATTCTAATATACATCACCGGAATGGTGACATTCGGGGCCATATTTCATCTGCACATGTCTTTCTCCTGATGTATTGTGTTTCATACCAACGCTTTTCAAGCGACACAGAATTCCTAGTGAGTGAAAACTCATAAATAATATTACAATTAAAAATAAAAGATTACTTAGAAGGTAGCAAGTATATTTAGATGTGACTTTTAAATGGCAGACGCATGGCATTTTTCAAATCTCAGAAACATATATTATGCAGGCCGTGAGGGACCTGGGGAGACAATGGTTTTTCACACTTTCTACACTTTCTTGGTCTTTTCTCGGATAAATATGCACTCAGAGAGACAAACTTACATCCAGATTTTAGGGGTATTGAGGATGGAATACAGAAGTCTGGTTTTTTTTTTTTTTTTTTTGAGATTGTAAATATATCCCTTGGGTTATTAACCTTCTTAAGTGCCAAAAATAGTATACATACTCGTTTTCTTTTTAATTTTTCCTTTCACATGCCTGTGTCTTCCTCATTTCTCTTCTGGTCAGTTTAGACAAGGATAAATCGATGTGTAGAAATAGTTCAGGGGCAAGCGAGGAGCCTCAGGTCTCAGTCTGATCCTAAATGACCACACGCTTACAAACCCTACTGAAGATTTTAAAAAGCCGCAGGTACTTTGTGCGCATAATCCAGAGACTAGCAAAGCAGGATAAAATGAAGCGCTATAAAACTCTAGCAGGTACTGTGTTCTTTACAAATAAAAGGTTTGTGGCCACCCTGTGTCAAGCAAGTCTACCAGCATCATTGTTCCAACACGATTTGTTCACTTCCTGTCTCCGTGTCAAAGAGAATTTGGTAACTCTTGCAGTATTTCAATCTTTTTCATTATTATTATATTTGTTGCAGTGATCTGAAATCAGTAATTATGACTCACAAAAGCTCAGATGATGGTTAGCACTTTTTAGCAATATTTATTAACGAAAGTGTATACTTTTTTAGACATCATGCATTTACTAGACTGTAATATAGTATAAACATAATTTTCAGAGGCACCAGGAAACCAAAACATTCATTTGCTTCACTACATTGTGACATTTGCTTCTATTGTAAGGGTCTGGAACCAAATGTGTCATGTCTCCAGGGTATGCCTCTCTGCCTCTAGATACCCAAGCACCAGTTAGGAAGTTACTGGAACAGTACATGTGACAGTAAAGAATATCTTCATTATAATGGTGGCATTAGAGATAAACCAAAGGTAGGGTTGAGATAATTTGGAGGTAGCACCTCACCATTCTCCATGCCTTGCTTTCTCCACTCTAGCCCCAGTACACTACGCGGTATTTCCTAACAGAGCGTGCTGGTTCGCACGTGCCGCCATGACCACGCTGCTCCAGGATCACTTCCTACCACAAGGAAAATAATGACCACCACCTGTCTCATGGGTATTTTTATAATCGTACCTACTCCAGAGAGATATGCAGATGTTTATTTGTACTTTCCCCCTTCTTACCTGTAGATTTCTTAAAGTTGGGTCTATGCTCCTTATATTTTATTACTTCTCATAGCCCTAGAAATATGCCTAGCAACAATACGAAGAACAAGGACTTATAGTTTGCTTATAATAATAATTCCCTTTTCTTCCCATCTAATAAAGTGAAATCCTTGAAATAATGCTGCAAAATTGCTTCTCTAAGTATCCTAGGTCATGCAGATATACAGAACCTTCTCATACTTCCTGCTGCCTCTTCCCCTGCTACGCATCTCCCTTGAAATGGGGAGTTGTAAATATGCTTCAAATGGCACCATGCCAAGGTCAATCTCTCTCTGATGCACTGGATGGTGCCAGATGGAGGAGTAATCCCAAGATCTTCTCTCTAACCTTGGTAACTCGCCACTAAAACCAGAAGCTACCATCAGAGTCCCAGGAGACTTTGACTCCACTTTGCCTAGATGGAAGGCTCAGGTAGGAATAATACCAGCCCTGCCTTGGGTTCTTGGCCCTTCAAGTCAGTAGCCCTGAACTTGCACTAGACACTGCCCTTCATAAAGGTGAAGCATGACACCCTCCAGTGTCTGTGGCAACCACCCAAGACCACACTTTGACCTTTCTTATTCCCCACTTGAGACCCCCATCCTCCTCCAGCCTTTATACTTAGTCTGGGTTCTTGGTGCCCCGTGTTCAAACTTTGGCCTTCCTTAACAGACTGAGACTTAATTTTTCTGAGTTCTTCATGTTCACAACCGTCTTGGGCTGAAACTCTCACTTTAACTACATTCTTATAAAACTTAAATCCTTTTATTAAGCACCCTAGATTTACCATTGGCAAAATTCATCTTCTTCTAAAGACCCCCTTATGACAATATGATCCAGAGATATATTCAAGATAGACTCAGGTTGGAGAGACAGGATAGAGAAAATCCAGCTATAGTACTCAGCACCTTGCTCTCTGCTCAGAGCTCATGAAATCCAGGTAGTTCATCTAACCTATTATCTTTCTCTGACCAAGTATAATTTGGATCTGTCTTTTTTCCTCCAGGATGTAACTAAATTGGAAGAAAATAGAGCGTACTTTGTGGCTGTTTACGTCTTACTGTAAAGAAAAAGCTAACAGGTTAACTATATATATTTGGCTCTCAAAATGTTATGAATGAGTGATTAGAGGTATTTCCCTACCCACCCAGCCCCATGGACATAACTTGAAACAGAGTCAAGAGGATTGATGATGAGGGACCAAGCTGAAACTGTCACCGTGCATGTCATTAAGGAGATGAATGCATGTGAATGCATTTCCACCGGGCAGCAGAGATTTTCTCCCACATAATTCACAACCACATCAGACAGCGTGGCCATTATTTTCCCAAAACAACAACAACAATCAATACAGAGGTGGCAGATTTTTAAGGACATCCTTCCTGTACAGCAAAGCTGAAGGAGGGAGAAGACCAAAGCCAAGACTGAGCCCACAACAATACCTTAAAAATACACTAGTATCTTTCCAAATCTCTTTTATGATTTTCAAATAACTGTGAGATATGTCAGATACGAACTCACGTCCTGACTTGGAATATGGCCCAGAGAGGCTGAATACAACAGAGAGGGAAAATCCTAGACAAGAAATCGGAATATTTAAAACTGAGATTCCAGGGGCACCTGGGTGGCTCAGTCGGTTAAGCGGCCAACTTCAGCTCAGGTCATGATCTCACGGTCTGTGAGTTCGAGCCCCGCGTCGGGCTCTGTGCTGACAGCTCAGAGCCTGGAGCCTGCTTCAGATTCTGTGCCTCCCTCTCTCTCTGCCCTTCCCTTGCTCACTCTCTGTCTCTATGTCTCTCAAAAATAAAAATTAAAATAAAAATAAATTTAAAACTGAGATTCCAGAAATGCTAGCCAAAGTTACTTCAAGATGACTTTACCATCGACAGATGAGAAAAAGAATGTGGGTCCTTTGCCACGGATGTCTCCTAAATGTGTCCAGCACACACCTTCTTCTCCCCCAAAAAAGAGCTTGAAATTTCCTTTTTGTAGAGGTAGCTTCCTCCTAAGATGATGTTTTAGATGTGTCTTACTTGCTCAAGGACAGCTCAGAGGAAGTCCTATGTCTTCACTGTTCAGGGTGGCGGCCACTAGACACGTGTGGCTGTCAAGCTCTTGCCACGTGCCTAGTCCAAATTGAAACGTGCTATAAGCAAATCTGCACGCCAGATTTCCAAGACCGACTATGAAAGAATGTAAACCACCTCCATAATATTTTATGTTGATTACATGTTGAAACGCTAATAGTTTGGACGTGTCAGCTCAAATAAAATACATTATTAAAATTAATTTTAGCTCTTTCTGTTTTTTATGTGGCTACCTTAATTTAAAATTCTGTATGTGGCCAGCATGATGTATTTCTATCGGGCAGCACTGCTCTATAGGATTCCTGGGGTGGGTAGAACTGTGAGGTTAGTATAAACCAAAAAGGAACAGAATTGCAGACCTGCGATTGTTGATCCGGTCTGCACAACCTGATAAAAGCTGAGGGATAGAACTGGTTGCATAGTGCTATTCCCAGTGTGACCCACAGGATGACATTAACCTGCAAACTGTCACTGGTCCATGGCAAGTATAAAAATTGAGGGTACATCTCTAGAAACTTTTATAGAGTTCGACCAATCAAGTTTACATCTGTTGGATTTAGTATCATTTTTAAATGGGCTTACGTTTTGTATGTCTTTGAGTTCTTTTCTTTAGTTTTTATTGATGTATATTGTAAATAATTTTACAAAGTTATTATTCTAAGATACTAGAAATACGATCTTCACGGGCAGTTTGAAAAACACTGAGGCACCTGGGTGATTTAGTCAGGTAAGCATCAGACTCTATATTTTGACTCGGGTCATGATCTCATGGTTCATGGGATCTAGCCCCATGTCACACCCATGTCAAGCCCCACGTCAAGCCCCAAGTGGAATCCCACATCCACTGTCAGTGCAGAGCCTGCTTGGGATTCTCTGTCTCCCTCTTTCTCTGCCCCTCCCCATTCATCCTTCCTCTCTCAACATAAATGAACTTAAAAACAAGGAGGACAGACACTGAGATGTGCAATCTTGGCAAAGCTGCTGCTCAGTTTTGATATCCACAGAAGCCGAGACTTATGGATTTCATATACACTTCCTAAAAGCCAGTGGTTAATGGAGAATAAAAATAATCCATTTTCTTATGCCTACCTAAAGGGCAGCTAGCTGTATCTAAATTTCTTCAAATGCATAACCACTTTGAATATAAAACAAAGGAATGGGCTAGCCCCTTAACTCTACAGACATGTTTCATTTTCTGGAAAATATAGAAGTTGGAAAACTTTTTTATATAACCAGCTTTTAAATGACCTCATTTGGGGAAGCCCTCATTTAACATGAGTAGTTGATAGCAACCTCCGCTATAGTGGGCGCCGATGGGCCTCTCGCTGCCCTGAATCAGGTTAAATTGGATGTCTGATATGATGCAGCCTGGAAGTGCGAAGGAAAACCCAGGAAATGCTATTTGATAATAAGGAGAAAAAAGGACTTGGAGTTAATGTAATCCAGCTTGGCAGTTCATTAGCAAACACCTATTCACTCTTGCCAAAGTATGAAAACCAAAAACATCCTGCTTAGAAAAATGGAAGATTTCTCTACTTCCCTCTAAAATAAGAAACATGTTCAACTCAGACATGTCAACTGTAATCGCTGCCTCAGTGTACAAGGCAATTCTCAATGCACCGGCCTCGCAACACCACATTCCAAATTCCTCCTGACTACCACAAGATCACTTCAATCCTTGGTGACAGGAGAGCTCCCACATACAGGCTCCAGGATAAAGACACATACCAAACAAAACAATTGATAATTTTTTAAGATAACTTTTTTTTTCTCATATCCTCATATTTCATGATTCACTCAGTTTGCTTTCTACAAATTCTAGAAAAAAGACCACAAATGGCCCCCTGTTAATTTCTTCTTTCTCCAGTGTTTTAAAGGTCCTTTATATTAGATATCACAACTCATATTCTGATTCTCCTCCATTCTACTGACATTTAATTTGCTGAAAGATCTAAGACAGTTCAGCATCTAGAAAGGGCTGTAGAAGAAAGAGAAGGGTAGTGAAAAAAAATGAAAGCAGGTATCATCTAGATGTTAGCTTTTAGATGGCAGGTACTCTGTCTTGCTCACAGCAGTTAGTACAATCTTTGGCAGCACGGAAATAACAAATACTGTAACTGACTCTAGGTGGACAAATATTAATTGAGCAGCTACTATATGCCAACACTGACTAAGCATTTATTCTTCCAAACAATCTGGTAAGGTATACATTTTGTGATAAGGAGACTGAAACTAAGACAAGTTAGACAACAAATTCAGGTCACCACCTTCCCCTCCCATTTACACAGGCCACCACCATAGAAAACAGCTCAGAAGCACTCACTATTCCATCTACTAACTGTATTATACATTCCTTCTGAAGTTCCCTTCTTGATCTACCTGGAGGTGAGTGGATAAAGTTCTGCTCTGACAATTAAGGGAGGTCTCTTAAGCTGGGCAGCATGGTTTCTCCTTGACTATGGCTTTGGTTTTGGCTTTGGCTCTGGCTTTGGCTCTATGAGTGAAGTGCCACATTCATGTGTAAGTCGATGTGTAAAGAACACTCCATTTGAGGTTCTTTCTCATATCAGATGTCTAAGTTGCTCACTTATCTTGATTTGGTTTCATATGATTTCCTTGCTAGGCAGAGAAGGCTTTTTCCTGGTAATTCACCAGAGACCAGTTCTGTGTTGATTCCCCAAAAGAACATGTAAACTTTTCTTCCCCCCAAAATATGAGAAAACTCTACACAGGACTGACTTTATGTGAATGAAGATTAAGCTGCCATCTGCAAGAAGGGTCCTTCCTTCTACAATATAACGTCGTCACCTCTTTACTGAAACTGAAGTCTTTTCACAAAGAACATGAAGAAGAATTATTCCCAAAGGAGAGTTTCCTGCTGCAAGTAGAGGAAGGCACTGTGCTCAAAGGCTATGGACACAGACCTCACGATCAGTCCAGCTAATGTCCATTACTGCCTTACCGCTGAATTACTGTATGACTTTAAGCAAAACTCTATCATTGGAGTTTAATGAGGAAAAGCAAAACCATTCTAAGCATTTTAAGCAGGAAGAAATTAGGTTTAAAAATTATTAAAAGGGTTAGAGTAGTAGAAAAGAGGAGAGAGAAGCTGGCATTATCCAGCCCTCGGGAACAGTAGGGAGCCTGACACCATTGCCCAATCCCACTCTCCTCTGCACAACTATGGCTGATGCCAGAGTCCTCAAGCCAAGCTTCTGTCCAGGGCCCCCATCCAACTTACCCCTGCTACAGGGACCCACATTTCTTACCGCCATAACTAAAAGTTTCATGGAAATCAGCACTAGTGTTCTGCCACGGCTATTGCCAAAGTCAAAGGAATAGCTTCCCCTGTCCTTCTGCCTTCCCATCCCAAGTGAGAGCCTCCTGTTGAAAGAACCTAAACTAAAACCATACTTCTTAGAAAGTATGTGTAAGAAATAGAGTTTCTAGGCTTCCAGCTTGTAGCACACAGAGGAAAGCCACACAAAATATCCAAGTTACTTAATCTGTCTGAGCCACAGCTTTCTCCTCCATAAAATAAAAACAATGGCCTTATGCTGCATTCACTTTTAAAAGTGCTTACCTTATGTTAGGCTACTATTCACTGGGTATTGATCTAAGAACTATGGGTGTAAACATTTTTTTTATAGTCTCTGCTTTCATATGATTTCATGAGCATGTATTTACACAGATAATTACAATAACAGTTTGATGCCAACCCTTTGCACAGGTTCCTACAATATCACACTGAAAAAAGGTGGGAGGGTATTTCACTTTGGGAAGAATGAAAAGAATTTCTAAAGGAAATGATGCCTAGGAGTCCCAGAAGAAGAAGAGACAGGGGGAAGAAAAGGGAGAAGGTTTAAATGAGAATATTATAGCTGAAAACTTCCCTAATCTATGGAAGGAAACAGACATCCAAACCCAAGAGGCACAGAGAACTCCCATCAAAATCAACCAAAGCAGGCCAACATCAACCCATTTCATAGAAAAATTTGCAAAATATAGTGATCAGGAAAACATCCTGAAAGCAGCAAGGGAAAAGAAATCCCTAACCTAAGGGAAGACAAATAAGGTTAGCAGCAGATCCATTCACAGAAACCTGGCAGAACAGAAGGGAGTGGCATGATATATTTAACGTGCTGAATGGGAAAAATACACAGCCAAAAATACTTTATCCAGCATGGCTGTCATTCAGAATACAAGGAGAAATAGAGTTTCAAAAAAAAAAAAAAAACCCTAAAGGAGTCTGTGACCATTAAACCAGCCAAGCAAGAAATATTAAAGGGAACTCTTTTGAGTGAGAAAGAAAGACCAAAGCAACAAAGACTAGAAAGGAACAGAAAAAATCTCCAGAAACAATGACTTTATAGGTAATACAATGGCACCAAATTCATATCTATTAATAATCACTATGAATGCAAATGGACCAAATGCTCCAATAAAAAAAATAGATTATCAAAATGGATAAAAAAAAAAAAAAAAAAGCAAGACCTGGGATGCCTGGGTGGCTCAGCCACTTAGGCGCCCGACTTTGGCCCAGGGCATGATCTTGCAGTTTGTGAGTTCGAGCCCTGTGTCAGGCTCTGTGCTGACAGCTAGGAGCCTGGAGCCTGCTTCAGATTCTGTGTCTCCCTCTGTCTCTGCTCCTCCCCTGTTCACACTCTGTCTCTTTCTGTCTCTCAAAAACAAATAAACGTTTTAAAAAAGTTAAAAAAACAAACAAACAAACAAACAACAAGACCTATCTCTATATGGCCTACAAAAGACTCACTTTAGACCTAAAGACGTCTATAGACTGAAAGTGCGGGATGAAGAACCATCTATCATGCTAATGGATAGAAAAAGAAACCTGGAGTAGCCATACTTATATCAGACAAACTAGATTTTAAATCAAAGACTGTAACAAAAGATAAAGAAAGACACTATATTATAATAAAGGGGTCTAGCCAACAAGATCTAACAATGTAAATAATTATGTCTCCAACTTGGCAGCACTCAAATATATAAATCAATTAGTGACAAACATAAAGAAACTCATTGATAATAACACAATAACAGCAGGGAACTTTAATGCTCTGCTTACAGCAACGGACAGATCATCTGAGCAGAAAATCAACAAGGGAACAATGGCTTTGAATGACACACTGGACCGGTTAGACTTAACAGATAAATTCAGAACATTTCATCCTAAAGCAGCAGAATACACATTCTTTTCAAGTGCACACGAAACATTTTCCAGAACAGATGACATACCGAATCACAAATCAGGCCTCAACAAATACAAAAAATATTGAGACAAAACTAGGCATATTTTCTGACCACAACACTATGAAACCTGAAGTCAACTGCAATAAAAACTTGGGAAGACCACAATTACATGGAGGTTTAGAACACCCTACTAAAGAATGAGTGAGTTAAACAGGAAATTTAAAAAGAATTTTTTTAAAATATAGGGAAGCAAATGAAACTGAAAACACAATAGTAAAAAGCCTTTGGGATGCAGCAAAGGCAGTCATATGAGAGAACTATATAGCAATAAAGAGCTACCTCAAGAAATAAGAAATCTCTCAAATACATGACCTAACCTTACACTTGGAGGAGCAAGAAAAGGAACAGCAAATAAAGCCTAAAGCCAGAAGAAGGGATATAATAAAGATTAGAGTAGAAATAAATGATACAGAAACAAACAAACAGTAGAACAGATCAATGAAAACAGGAGCTAGTTCTTTGAATTAATAAAATTGATAAACCCTTAGCCAGACTTATAAAAAAAAAAAGACCCAAATAAATAAAATCACAAATAAAAGAGGAGAGATCACAACGAATACCATAAAAATACAACTAGTTATAAGAAAATATTAGGAGCAACTATATGCCAACAAATTGGGCAACCTAGAAGAAAAGGATTAATTCCTAGAAACATATAATAAACTACAAAACTGAAAGAAGAATAAATAGAAAAATTTGAATGGACTAGTAACAAGCAAAGAAATTGAATCGGTTATCAAAAATCTCCCAACAAACAGAAGTCCAGGGCCATGACTTCCCAGGAGAATTCCAACAAACATTTAAAGAAGAGTTAATACCTATTCTTCTAAAACTCTTCCAAAAAATAGAGTGGGAGGACAACTTCCAAATTCATTCTAAGAGGCCAGCATTACCTTGATTCCAAAACCAGAGAAAGACCCCACTAAAAAGAAGAGTTACAGGGCCAATATCCCTGATGAACATGGTTGCAAAAAACCTTAACATGATACTAGCAAATCAAATCCAACACTACAGTAAAAGAATAATTGCCCACGATCAAGTGGGATTTATTCCTGAGTTGCAGGGGTAGTTCAATATTTGCAAATTAATCAATGTGATAAACCACCTTAATAAAAGAAAGGATAAAAACTATATGATCCTCTCAGTAAATGCAGAAAAAGCATCTGACCAATCACAGCATTCATTTTTGATAAAAATCCTCAACAAAGTAGAGATAGAGGGAACATACTTAAACATCGTAAAGGTCATCTACGAAAAGACCCACACCTAATATCATCCTCAATGGGGAAAAACGGAGAGTCTTTCCCCTAGGGTCAGGAACAAGACAAGGATATCCACTCTTACCATCACTATTTAATAAAGTACTGGAAGTCATAGCCTCAGGAATCAGACAATGAGATGAATAAAAGGCATCAAATCAGCAAGGAATAAGTCAAACCTTCACTATTTGCAGGTGACATGATACTCTATGTAGGAAACCCAAAAGACTCCACCAAAAAATTTCTAGAATTGATACGCGAATTCAGTAAAGTCACAGAATACAAAATTAACAGACAGAGATCTGATATATTTCTATTCATCGATAATGAAGCAGCAGAAAGAGAAATCAAGGAACTGATCCTATTTATAATTGCACCAAAAATAGTAAGATACCTAGGAATAAACCTAACCAAAGAGGAAAAAGAACTATACTCTGAAAACTATAGGACATTGTGAAAGAAATTGAAGATGATACAAAGAAACGGAAAAACATTCCATGTTCATGAATTAGAAGAGCAAATATTGTTAAAATGTCTATATTACCCAAAGCAATCTACACATTTAATTCAATCCTTATTAAAATACAACCAGCATTTTTCACAGAGCGGGAACAAACAATCCTAAAATTTGTATGGAACCACGAAAGGCCCCCAAATAGTCAAAACAATCTTGAAAAGGAAAAACAAAGCTGGAGGCATCAAAATTCCAGACTTCAAGCTATATTACAAAGCTGTACCCATCAAGAGAGTATGCTACTGGCACAAAAACAGACACATAGACCAATGGAACAGAATAAAAAACTCAGAAATGGACCCATAACTATATAGTCAACTAATCTTTGACAAAGCAGGAAAAAATATTCAGTGGAAAAAACACAGGATCTTCAACAAATGGGGTTGGGAAAACTGGACAGCAAGATGCAGAAGAATGAAACTGGACCACTTTCTTCACCATACACAAAAATAAACCCAAATGGATGAAAGACCTAAATGTGAGATAGGAAACCATCAAAATCCTAGAGGAGAACACAGGTAGCAACCTCTTTGGCATCAGCCATAGCAACTGCTTACTAAACACGTCTCTGGAGGCAAGGGAAAAAGCAAAAATGAACTATTGGGACCTTATCAAGATAAAAAGCTTCTGCACAGTGAAGGAAATAATCAACAAAACTACAAGGCAACCTAC
Organism: Paguma larvata; assembly: GCA_030068075.1. Taxonomy (NCBI): domain Eukaryota; kingdom Metazoa; phylum Chordata; class Mammalia; order Carnivora; family Viverridae; genus Paguma; species Paguma larvata. The sequence goes on along the minus strand of CM057835.1, from coordinate 20,501,514 downwards.
AGAATGGGAGAAGGTATTTCCAAATGACATCTCTGACAATGGTTAGTATCCAAAATCTATAAAGAACTTCTCAAACTTGACACCCAAAAAACAAATAATCCAGTGAAGAAATGGGCAGACGATATGAACATTTTTCCAAAGAAATAATACAAGTGGCTAACACACACATGAAAAGATGCTCAACATCACTCATCAGGGAAATAAAAATCAAAGCCAAGATGAAATACCACCTCACGCCTATCAGAATGGCTAAAATTAACAACACCAAGGGGTGCCTGGGTGGCTCAGTTGGTTAAGCGGCCGACTTCGGCTCATGTCATTATCTCACGGTCTGTGAGTTCGAGCCCCGGGTCGGGCTCTGTCTGATGGCTCATCAGAGCCTGGAGCCTGCTTCAGTTTCTGTATCTCCCTCTCTCTCTGCCCTTCCCCTGCTCACGTTCTGACTCTATGCCTCTCAAAAATAAATAAACATTAAAAAATTAAAAAAAAAAACCACCAGAAACAACAGATACTGGGAGGATGCAGAGAATGGGGAACACACTTACACTCTTGGTGGGGATGTAAAGTGGTGCGGCCACTCTGGAAAACTGTTTGCAGGTTCCTCAAAAAGTTAAAAATAGAAATACTCTATGACCCAACACTTGCACTACTAGATATTTACCCAAAGGACACAAACATACTGATTCAAAGGGGCACATGCACCCCAAGGTTTATAGCAACATTATCAACAATAGCCAAATTATGGAAAGAGCCCAAATGTTCACTGACTGATGAATGGATAAAGAAGATGTAGTATGTATACACAATGGAATATTACTCATCCATCGAAAAGAATGAAATCTTGCCACTTGTAATGAAATGGATGGAGCTAGAGTGTACTATGCTAAGTGAAATAAGTCAGTCAGAGAAAGATAAATATTTTATGATTTCACTCTTATGTGGAATTTAAGAAACAAAATGAATGACTATGGTAACGGGAAAAAAAGAGAGAGGGAAGCAAACCATAAGAGACTCTTAACTATGGAGAACAAGCAGAAGGTTGATGGAGGGGGCGTGGGGGTGGGATTGGCTAAATGGGTGATGGGTATTAAAAGGACACATGTGATAAGAATGGGTGTTATGCATAAGTGATGAATCACTAAATTCTACCACTGAAACCAATATGACACTGTATGTTAACTAACTATAATGTAAAAACTTGATACAAAAAAAATAAAAATTACAAAATCAAATAAAGGAGATGATGCCTATTTGAGTTTTCAACTATGAAGCAATAGGTAGCAGGACACTGGGAGTGAGAATTCATCCTTTCATTAGGAAATAAAAATAAGTATGAGCGTAGAATCAAAAACACCTTACAGTGTAGAGAATGATAAAAGCAATCTTAAATTTCTGGGGAAAAAATGCAAGGAAGGAAATGAGAAGAGAGAGATAGGCAGAGGCCAGATCAGCAAAAGCCTACTGTGTCTTATTAAAAACTTAAGGAGACATCAACCTAATGGCAGAGGAGAGATACTTAAGAGTTTGAAATCCAGCTGCAGTGTGGTTACATTTGTGCTGTCCACTGGCTATGAGAGGATGGACCTAAGGGGGATTAAATAGAAGCAGAGAGACCAGTTTTAAACCTTTCAGTAGCTCTGGAATGAATTAGTGAAAAGCTGAATTAGGATCAATGCAAAAATAGGGTGAGTCAATCAGACACTCCTTCTTACAGGCACTAAAATAACAGTAGACATGTAATATGGTAGCACATCTTGTGTTTGCCAACCTCTTTTTGGGAGTAGAAGTGCATGTATTTAGAAGGAATTCTTTAACACGACAACTGGAGTGGAAGACAAGACTGCCCAACTCTCACAGCATCATGCAGCATCGTACTTCATACGATGAGTGAAGGTTCAGTCCAGTGCAGACCTTTTAGTTTACTAGGTGGACACACAAAGTTTGGGGCAAAGCTAGATTACTCTGGTCAATAGAGGGGAGGCTGGTCTCATAGCCACCAGGAATCCTGTTCTCTGGTTCTTTTAGTGAGAAAAGGAATAGAGCAAAAGAGGTAGATTCCAGATATAAAGATACAAATTGTTAGGACTTGATGGCCAGTTAATGTGGAAGGTGCCAAAAGCCAGAAATCAGAAATATTTATTAGAGTGCATAGTCACAACTCCTTATTGGAAATCCATGTGACCAGAAGTGCTTAAGATTGGAAAAAGTTTCAGATTTAATAAAAATAATATGGTGTATCTACCATATTATACTATATACTATGTATATATATATATATATATATATATACACACACACAAACACCCTATATATATATATATATACACACACACGCACACACTATAGTATAGTATATACTATAGTATAGTGTATATCTACTATTATTATACCATATATATACTATAATAGAACATGAGCAGGGAGATCTACACTATGGGCCACACTCCAACATGTTAATAGTTTTGCAATGAAATATATGAATATTGATAGCAAGTGGAATAAATAAAAAATTAAGATAACTTCATTTCAGTTCAGCCAGGTTTCATCTCAGATGAATTAAGACAAGGTCAGGTTTCATTGCCAAGTGAATGATGAAAACTCTTCGTTTTCAGAGCTCTTGCAATTTCAGAACTGTGAAACCCATATTTTGTTGGGACAGAGATAAAATTGTTTGGTGACTTAGGTAGATGTGCCCTCTATTTGTTCCTATCTCCAAAGGTGGGCACCTTCTGACTATCACAGAGGTGGGAATACGGCTAGCTGGCCACATGGGCGGATTGCCATGGGACTCAAGAGCTCTGTGGAAAATCACCTGCCTTCAGACATATTATAGACTTTATGATTTCTTTATGATCTTGGTGTGTCCCGTAGAGGTCCATTTTAGAGTAAGAATGAATGAAGTCCCTGAGAGAACACCTCTATGAGATGGTAAGTATTCTGTCCAAATAACCAGAGTAGTACACTGTGTACTGGGCACCTTGGCTCGGACAACAACTGCAGGTAAAGAGTGAGACTCTGAATGACTGTTTCCTCAACTAGACCCTCTCTCTTCCCACTGCCAGACAACTCCAGTAACAATTTTCAAAAACATAAAAACTCTCTCAGTGAGGTGGTTATCCTGGCCAGAGAGGGTGAAAAACACAGGACACGAATTGTCAGCATGGGATAGAGGATCGCAGCAATTCAGGGAGTGGTCCATGGAGACCAGAAGTCTGAAGGATATCAGTGGTGACAGCAGAGAAATAGAGAAGCTTAAAAGGATGAGCAGCAGGGGCGCCTGGGTGGCTCAGTCTGTTAAGCGTCCAACTTCAGCTCAGATCATGATCTCACAGTCCATGAGTTCGAGTCCCGCATCAGACTCTGTGCTGACAGCTCGGAGCCTGGAACCTGCTTCGGATTCTGTGTCTCCCTCTCTCTCTGCCTCTCCCCAGCTTGTGCTCTGTCTCTCTCTCACTCTCTCAAAAATAAATAAAGATTAAGAAAAAAAATTAAAAAAAAAATAAAAGGATGAGCAGCAGAGTGAGCAAAACAGGACTAAAGTGATAGACACCAGACCATAGGGTCTGCGGATATGTTGAGTAAGAACTGATCACAACACCCACCCACAGTCTCCTAGAGAGAATAACTGCAAAGAGAGACAACTAGGATGAATGAGTTTCTTGCTTAAAGCAAGTGGGAGATGGGCTATATTTGGAGCATTATAGTACATTTGACGTCTCTCTGCTCACTAGCAACAGTCCTGCGGAACACACTGCTTGTAAATGACTCACAGATTTATAGCTACAATAACTAAATGGGTAGTGGTACTACCAACAAAAAAAAAATCTCTCTTTTTTAAAGTGAGGTTTTAGAGGAAAGACAGTTCATTTGGGGTCATACTCAGCTGGGGTGTTCACATATCATCAAGGTAGTGAGCTACTGGGTATATAATTCTCAAGTTGGTAGGAGATGCCTGGGCTGGAGATAATGATTTCAAGGTGTAAGTATAAATTAAAACCACAAGAATATTGAGATTACTTAAGTAGAATATAAGTAGATGACAATATATGGGCATGTTGATGATAGAACCCTGAAGAATACCAATATTTAAAGAATGAGTAGTGGAATAAAAACCACTGTTGGCAAAAGTAATGTGAAAAAGTGAACAAGAAAAATCACTTAGTACAAAGTCAAGGGACAATAAAGATTGATAAGGAGGCAAAATGGTTGTCGAGCAAAAAAAAAAAAAAGAATAACATGTATCCACAAACTTTGGGAAAAGAAGGACATGGATGATATAGGGGAAATAATTTTAAGTGCGGGGGTGGAAGCCAACACTAGGCTGTAGTAAATGGGTGGGGAGAACGTGAAAAATATAAGTACAGAATACTCTTTCAAGGACTTTGGAAAAGATTCAATGAGGTAATGTTTTAGCAGAGTGTTTGGCAATTAATGGGGCCCATCGTAACACAATGACTTTAAATCACATCAAAGTCTGAAGTGTGATGACAGGTCTTTTGCTGGGAAGGTATTTGTGTAGATGAGGGAAGAGAGGTGTTGATTCACTGTTGCACTCTCACTGCCTCTCTTTGGGCACACGCAGCCCTCCAGGCACCAGGAAAGGGCGAGAGGAACAACCTGGACAGCAAGCTTCATGCAGGTCAGATGCTTGGCCTAGGAACCAGAAGGCGGGGGCCCAGACTGCTCCAACACAGTGCTTTGTTTTGGAAGCTTCATGTTGGTTCCCATCCCAAGAGCAGAAGAGATCTGACATATTTACTTTGAAACCAATGCATTCATTGTTAAAATGCTTGACTTGCAATGAGCCAGGTGTATCACTTTTAAAGCATTTTCTTACAGATATGATAGGTGACTTCAAAGTCGTCCCAGTTATCATGCCTAGTTGTCTAAAATAACCAACAAATATGTATTATTATTGCTGTTGTTGTTGTTATTATTATTATTATTACCTCCATATCTCTGACATTTCAGAGATCCTTCCCATTTTCTTCTCAGGGCAGAGGACCTGACAAAACTGCCAAGCCATTTTCCTAACTCTCACTCTATCCTATTTAACCTCTCCTACTTTCCTCTCCATTCTAATTAAGGATGGCTGGTGGCACTGAAACCTCACTGAGTTCGTTGCCAGAGATTCCGATCTTCAGGTTGGAAAATAACCTTCCAGAACATGTGGTTATCACCTTTCCCGCAGCGTCCAGTTAATCATATTGAGGTAGATGACTAAGCAGGTGCAGGGCGGCGAAGATTTATTGACAGGGAGATAAAGTCCCCAGTTTTCATAGTCTCCGTGCCCTCACAGTCATTTTTCCCTTTGGGAAGCAGCAGAGGCAAAAGTCCTTTCCTTTTCCTGTCTTTTTTAATGGAAATATCCAGCTCCCATTTCAAACGAGATAGCTGTTTTGCTCTGTTTTATCAGAGTAGGTGTGGAAGAATATTCAGTGGGGAGTCTTTGGGGTTCACTAGCATTCTGTTTATTTCCCTATAGCCAAAATCTTCAGAGACCCTTTTATTCTCATCCCTGTGTACTGATTCCAAACCAATTCATTCTGGTCATCAGAAAGCTAGCTTTCACCTATCTAAAGTTCCTTCCAGATATCAATACTGGCGGTGTACCACTATATGACTGATGATTTAATTGTTTGGGATTACACCAACGAGAGAAATCACGTCTGCAGCAACTCAAAGGTGATCTCAGATGAGCAAGCTTGATTTAACCCTTTCGAACATATACAAATTATTTAGCTCATGAACCACCTCCAAACTCCTCCCTGGACCATCTCCAAAGATGGCACTAATTAGACCACATGTTGCTGTGTCTCTAATTACAATATATTTAATTAGCACATATGATTTTTTCCCCTTAAATTGTCATTATCATAAAGTAATAGGGAACCCTAATGCCAGGGCAAGCTGGATGTGAATATACACAATTCAATATTTATTAAAATCCTAATTTAGCTCAAATTCAACTGTGTTCTTGGCTGCCATCACTAAAAAGTCCAAAAAATGCTAATTTCTCTCTCTTGTCTGTCTCTCCAAAAATGTATTCGTGATTTATATACGTTTCCCTGAATTTACTGACCTCAACATTTCTACTCCTTGATACCATTGCTTTTTCCAAAACCATAAATTTCCTCTTGGATCTTCATCCAAATCAGTACTGCCCCCAAGAAAAGAGCACTGTAAACCTAGCAATGGGGACACAGAAAGAGTCTGCTCCACCAAGTGCTACTTTAAACACTAACTACATTCAAGGCTCAGCTCAAGTGATGCTACTTCCAGGAATTCCTTTTTAAAAAAAAAAATGTTTATTTCTTTTGAGAGAGAGACCACGAGCAGGGGAGGGGCAAAGAGACAGCCAGAGGGACAGAGAATCTCAAGTAGTCTCCACACTGCCAGTGCAGAGCCCAATGTGGGGCTTGAACCCACAAACTATGAGATTGTGACCTGAGTGGAAATCAAGAGTTGGACACTTAACCAATGGAGCCACCCAGGTCCCCCTCCCCGCCACCCATGAATCCATTTTTAAGCCTACCAGACTTTTTTCGCTTCTGAACCTATAACCTTCTCATTCTATGAATCTCATTGGGCATCTGCCCATGTTCTTTGTATTGTTAATTTACATTTTCATGCATATTGACTTGCTCCACAACTAAATCATAACTTCTAATATTAATTCCTTTGACAGCCATTTACTAAGCAATAACAGTGTTACAGACACTGATCTATATGGTAAAGTTACAAAACTGAATAAGAAAAAAATAACTTGTCTTCAAGAAGTTCAAAGCGCAGTTAGAGAAGTACTGATTTGCATACTGCTTTGTCTCCCCAGGACACAAATGTTAAATTAGGAAAGTGATAATGACATCCACAGGATAAAATATCTAGACTTGTCCAGTGGCAACAGATTCAGATAATTCTTCCTAAAGTTTTCAGTCCTTCATTATCAACTTCACTAAAGAATTCACAGCGAAACTTCGAAAGCCCCTTCTTAAGATTTTGGGTGTCTCTTTTTGGTCTGATATGCAGACCAATCTCATTTAATTCTGCAAAACTGCCTTAACAAAAAAAAAAATAGTTTGGTTTTTCTGTAAAGTAGCTCAGAAAAAAAGAATATTCTACATTCTCCTTCTGCCTCTTTCACAGTATTCCAGGAGTTATTTCCAGTCCCCTTGATGATGTCAGTGAGGCAGTTTAATAATGGTCTTAGAAAAATTAACTCGGTGGGGGGCGCCTGGGTGGCTCAGTTGGTTAAGCGTCCAACTGCAGCTCAGGTCATGATCTCGCAGTTTGTGAGTTCAAGCCCCATGTCGGGCTCTGTGCTGGCAGCTCAGAGCCTGGAGCCTGCTTCAGATTCTGTGTCTACCTTTCTCTCTGCTCATACTGTGTCTCTCTCTGTCTCAACAATAAATAAAACATTAAAAAATTTAAAAAAATTTAATTGGGGTGCCTGGGTGGCTCAGTTAGGTTAAGCCTCAGACTCTTGGTTTTGACTCAGGTTATGATCTCATGGTTCATGGGTTTGAGCCCCACATCAGGCTCTGTGCTGACAGAGTGGAGCCTGCTTGGGATTCTCTCTTTCCCTCTCTCTCTCTGCCCCTCCCCTGCTCATGCTTGCTCTCTCTCTCTCTGTCTCTCAAAATAAATAAATAAACTTTTTAAAAAAAGAAAAATTGATCAATTACAACTACATCCTGAAGGGTTAATTCAATAAAGAATTAAGAAAGGTCCCTCCATGATCCAAGACATGTATCCTAAACTATTACGAGATACAGACAAATATAGTGGATTGGGCCTTCTAAGCACTTTTATTTGTGATTAAAAGAAGGATTGAAAATCGTGGGGATAATTTGGTTATTTACTTAAGATTCAAAAAAATATATTGTCTGCAAGCAGATTTTAGCCCATCATTCCAGGAATCACAAAGCAGGAAAGACCCTGTTGTAAATTGTCATGATCCTTTTGGGTTCATGAGAACCCTACTTCTGACATCTGAAGATAATCCATCAACATTAGCTAGAAATTCATATGATAACTTTCTTCTTCTTCATTGCTCAAATCACAGAGATAATCTGTACTTAGAAAGTGCTGCCTGATCCTGGGTAGTAAATGATTAATGAGTAATGCTCTGTACTACTCTTACAGGGACATTAATATCACGAGAGGTGTCACTGACTCATTCATTCTGCTCAGTGTAGTATTAATTGTTCCTTGTATACCAATTGAAAAGGCACTCTCCTCTCCAAATAGTGAAAAAGATAAAACATTGCTCCAACACAAACATTGCCAAGAAGTGTTGTACGTAAAGGAGAATGCATCCCACACAATAGCATAAGTCAACCCTCCGGATATTACTATTAGGAGATGCCTAGACAGAATTTGCTTGACCTAAATATCGCAGTGCATTCAATATTCTGAAAACCAAAAGAGACAAAAATATGCTATCGGTGGACTCAGACATCAGGTTCACCAAGATCGCCTCTGACTGGGTCTCATGCCTATTCATTCAACCTGCATAGTGTGAAACAATGGTGAGGGTCTGGAAGATACTCTTGACCTGGTATGACTTTTTGTGACGAACAGCTCAGTCGTCACTGTCCCGTGGAGGCACATAGAAATTCTAGATTCTACTTTGTGTTTGCTAGGATTGGCTCAAGCAGAAATTGTTGCCATAATCCCATTTCTGCCTCATTTTTATCTACTTTGGAAGCCTGGCTTTGTTTCTCACATCACCCCCATACTCTTTGTCTCCTACATCTCCCATAATCTGCTCTCTGACCCTTTGCTCAGAGAGGAAAATTTGAGAGTATCTTTGCATGATCCTTCCCAGGGATACATGTGTCAATAGCTGAAATGAAATTTCATCTGGTGGCCAGCAAAAAAGAGTGTCTTGCAGAAGGAGAGGTAAATCAGGGCTCTCCTGAGAAGACTATGAAGTCGCACCATGCACACAGTGGCCAAATCGGCTTGTAAAATGACCAGTCTGGAGTTAGGGAGAAGGTTCCTGGAAAATTACGCTCTGATTGGCCCTATTTCTTCCACATGATTGGTGATCATTAAACGTTATATAGCTTTGACATCCTAAAATTTCATCATTGTTTAAAGATTGAGGCCGTTAGAAAATCAGGATTTCTCAGAACTAGCTAAAAGAGGGGGAAAGTTTGCCAATAGTTATATAAAGAAAGACAGTTGAGCCTCGGCTATGTCTGTTTAAAGGTCAAATTAAGCATATCTATACCATTTTAATTAATGGGACAAGTAAATACAAGCCTCTACCTCCCCTTGCTTAACAGAGATTTTACCATGACAAGTAGAGTGTCATTTATTAGGCTACTTTCAGACAAATCCTCTCAAATTTGCCTAATTACAGTATGTGCTCTGTCCAGAAACTTCTTCAGCACAGCCCAGGGAAAAGAACCATCAGTAATTGTTCAAAATATGTCAGATACATAGTCTTTCAAGTACAGAAGTCTCTGAAAATGCCATTTCACACAACCATGATTCTTGATAGAATACCAAAGAAATGTGAAGCCAAGGGGTATCAAAGGAAATAATACACTCTACTCAATGCATGTTTCCCTTTATTCTATCAAGGAGCATTTATGGGATTTAGAACGAGGTTACAGATGCCAGGGTAAGGGTTTTGTGTCTCTGTCATAGGCACAAATGCACAAATATGGAGAAAGAGAACATAAGTGATGGAGACAGAGAGAACGCCAAACTAAATCCTGAGGTACCTACATTTGCCACTCTGATTCCCTGCCCCCTCTCTCTGGGGGATGGTTTGTGTACTTAAGGAATGATGACATACCCAGGCAAGGCACGGTTTAGAAGGTAGCAGGACCAGGCTGAAAGAACTTCAGAGCCAGCACAGAGATAAGATGGAGGAGATAGAAGGTTGAAGGGCAATACTCAGGGAATTGTAAAACAAGAACGGACAATAAAGTAAAAGGGAGATTATGTACTTTGATCCCCTGTCTTCTTTTGCACAATCTTCTGTTACCATTCGAAGCCAGGAACCCATTATAAATGGATCTTCTTTACTTTCAGTGATTCACGGACATAAATGTGATACAGAACTTTTCATCCCAGGGACCACAATATCATTAAAAGCCTTTCAATACCATGAAGTCTGATAACAACCTTTCAAGTAAGTCCCTTAAAGAATTTAGCCACAGGTACTAAACCATCATTAACTGTGTAGTGAGGTCCTCTACTAGCCAGACATCTATGTGTTAGGTGTAGTAGAAATGTCAATTAAAGAGACAGATGCCATGCCATTCTCTTGGAAAATCCAGTCCAGTGAGTCAGGGGAGAGGGGAGATTGGAGGTAGACAATGAGCAAAACCCCAGCCCCATAGGGCCAAGTCTACCATTCTGGTGTTAAAATTGAAAGCAGGGTGTTTGTTTCCAAATAGGCACGGGTCACTCCTACTCACTCTCTATCAGTGGGTCAATGACATCATCTTCAGATGAAAAGGGCCTCACTGTCACAGCCCCAAGAGGCCATTCAAGCTATAAGAAAGCTAGCACTAGAGGACTTTTATTTCTGTTTATTTTCCAATCCAAGTCATTGCACCAACTGCGCGAATGCCTCCAGGTGACTGACTCATGAACACTCTTGTCAGTGGTACTTGACATTAACTAGATTGATTGCACCAGAATAGAAATCAGCTGCATGATAAGTGATGATGGTTTCTCCGAACTGGAGGGGGTGGGGATCTTTCTACCTCCTACCAAGACTTTCAAAGTCAGTAGCAGCAGAGGATAAAATATCTCTTAATGCAGGGAGACTTGTCACTTTCTTTTCTGTAGTGTCAATATGTAACGACCCACTTTACACCAACATTTTCCAATAGAACATTATTTTTTTATTTTTTTTATTTTATTTTGAGAGAGGGAGAGAGATGTCAGCACAGAGCCTGATGTGAACCTCGATCTCACAAACCGTGAGATCATGACCTGAGCTGAAATCAAGGGTTGGATGCTTAACCAACTAAGTCACCCAGGCACCCCTCCAATACCGCATTCTTGTTGAAACAAACTGTAATTGAACTTAGCTTCATGTTCAATTAGAATTATTCTGGGGCACCTGGGTGGCTCAGTCGGTTAAGCGGCCGACTTCAGCTCAGGTCATGATCTCACGGTCTGGGTCTGTGAGTTCAAGCCCGGCGTCGGGCTCTGTGCTGATAGCTCAGAGCCTGAAGCCTACTTCAGATTCTGTATCTCCCTCTCTCTCTGCCCTTCCCCTGCTCATACTCTGTCTCTATGTCTCTCAAAAATAAATTAAAAAAAAAAAAACAAAAACGTTAGAATTATTCTAACAGCTGGGGTGCCTGGCTGGCTGGCTCAGTAGTAGAGCGTGCAACACTTGATCTCAACGATCATGAATTCGAGCCTCACATTGGGCATAGAGATTACTTAAAAAAAAAAAAAAGAATTATTCTAATAGCTGAAAACCTATCCACATCCATTATCATTCTTTACATCAATTTATTACTTATATTCTTAATCTGACAATTATAACTTCTTAGAGCATTTGTTAAGCATCTGCTTGTGTTCACACGGAAGGAAAAAAGACTTAAAACATAATCTTAAGGATTTTATCACTTACTTGAAGAGACTGAATAATATGTATGAAATCATTTACAAATAAGCAAGTACTATAGTATATGAAACAGTATTAAGTCACAAATACTAAAACAACAACAGTTAGAGGCAATTAGAGAACAGGATAGTAATTCATACAATTTTATAAGTTTCTAATGGCATGACAGAATAAATTAAGAAGAGAACAGTCAAGTATGCTACTGTTTCATCACAAAAGGGAAGGCTTCCCTGAGGAAGATGGAATACTTGCAAAAGTTTGGATTACATATGTGTAGCCTGATACAAAACTACCTATAAGCAGAAATCAGGTCTTCTAAGTCTTGTGAACTGCTCCATCAAAGCCACCTTTAGGGTGTTTGACCCCACAGGCAAATATTTTTTATAGCATCCCTATGTAAATAAACAATTTGATTTAGAAGTGTATTGAAAATATGTGAGACTTCTTGATATCAAGGGGTATCTTGATGAAGATTTAGAAGCATGGGCAGAGAAGAGTGACATGCATGCTTGTTTAGTGCCCAGCTGGTGAATGCAAAGATCCTTTATAATGTCTAAGCACCTCTCTTCTTCAGATCCAGGAACTATTCCCTTGTGGTGTTCATCTTGTGTGCCATTCTTGGCTAATTTCTCTCTTTCACCTCAATAAAGAGGTAAAAAATGTTATCATTACTCAAGATCCCATGACTTTTTGGAGCCTATTTGTACAGAAACAATATTGATCTTGCCAGAGCAGTTCCACAATAACTTTTATTTAATGCTGGTTACATCATTACTCGTGATGCTGCATTATCTATTGAATACTGGCTTTGCATAATTCTCTCTCAGGTTATTACTGTGCTAGATGATTATGGACATTAATTTAACTCTTATCCAAAATATGTAGGAAATGTGAATAATTCATTGTCTAGTTATAGCAAACTTACAGTTCAAAATGTTATAATGTGGATGTAGAACAACACATTTTCCAACCCTATCTCCTCTTGAGCTCTTTATGCCATAATACTTCATTCTTAGAATGTTACCTGTTTTGAGTTAACTGCATCCCTGCCTTCCAGATATCGTCACTGGACCCATGAGTGGAAGGAGAAGAATGGTCCTATTCACACAGGCATGTCTATTCCTTATACAGCACAGAATAAGATCGAACCAGGAAAGTTCAATGTCACCACATTGATCTAGGAAACTCTGAAAAGACATTTATCTGAAGAGCTGTTGGTATGGAGGAGTGATGGTGTGGAGAAGCCCGTGGAGAAGCCCGTGAAGAAGGTAGGGGCAGCCAGCCCCAGAGGACTACTTGACATTGGCAAATAACCGGCAGAGAGGGTGGTTAATTGTCCTGAGTGCCACTGATGGGGACCTCACAGGACAAAGGATGGCTGCTGCCACCCCCACCATTTTCAGGTGCCCATACATGGCACATGTGTGCCTGCACACATATACACACATGGCCTAAATCCAGAGGTCATCAGTGGACCATTGGTAGACCAGAGTCCTGAACTCATCTATGCCCAGTGTGAGTGAGAAGCATCCAAAATCAGCAATCGGCACCATTCTGGTAGTCCACTCTCAGAAGTTTCCATGAAAGAAATTCTTCACTGGCCAGCAAGAGCAATCCTCTTGCTGCCAAACTGTCCTCCTAGAGCTGGGACTCATCTCAGAGACCTGAGACAATCCCATTGGGCCATAGGCCAGGGGATGGGCACATATCTTACAAAGGAAAGATGGAGACCTCGGGCAACCTGGGCCTAGGTGCAAGTCCAGGTACCCACTCTGATGGGACTGATAGCCTTGGTCAGTCCTAGACAAAAGAGAGAGATTCACGAAATGTTGAAGTAGATTCTTATAGTGACCAGGGTCCACACACAACCAGGTCTGGGATTGGATCTCCCGTCTAAATTGCAGTGCTGGATGAAGCCCTTCCCATGCACTAGAAAACGACTTGACAAATTTTAAGAAAGTTTCTCCAATATAGGTAACCTCCCTGGGAGCCAAAGATATGTAGTTGCATGCACTGTATTATCAAGTATTTCTAACAGAGAGAACTTCTGAATGGAAAAGGTGTTGATGAGAACTTAATCCTCCATAATATATTTATATTTATAAATATAATATATATTTATATTATATAAAAATTTCTATAAATCTATATAAATTTATAATATATTTATATTATGTATAAATATATTATTATACATTTATTAATTATATAATTATTATATATTATTAGTATATTATATAATTATATATAATTATATAAAAATATATAAAAATTATTTATAATAATTTTACACATCGGATGACTCTGGCTTCACATATTTCAAGCTTTATTTGTCTTCTACTATTCATGCATTTCTATTCAATCATGATATGTCCTCCGGTTTTTCATCTTTTTGCCATGACGCTGGTTGAATTGGCATAGTGGGCAAGGGTTGGTAAGAACACGACTGGAAGACATGCTTTCACTGGGACAGAAATAATTTCACTGGATATACGGAATTCTAGGTAAACTACATAAATATATCCCAGTAAGTCCAAGCTGAATATCTTACCAGCACAACTTCCTCATAGCGTGATCTCGAAATGTCTGTGACCAACCAGAGCCACCTGACATGAGTGTAAATATAATAAAAGGAAATTTAGACTGGAAAGCAAACTGGTCTTAACACATTGAAGCTAAACTATCTTACGTTTGCAAACTACAAAGCCACATAATCATATATACACATTCATAGATCTCTGCCTTGGGCCTTGAAAGAGTCCACGACAGTGAGGGGCTTCATGTAAAACCACCTCTGCTACAAAAACAAGCAACTTTCTATGACAGTAATGCCAAACATTTGAGTTTCTAGATCCAAAAACAGATAGCAGATTGTATGGGTTAAACGATTGGAGTGGGATACATTTCTACCCTTTATTATCATTCTTTTTTACTGCTGTATTTATTATTTTTAAAAGGAAAGGGTAAAAGAGCAATTCACGGACCCTTCTTACTTGTCCTTTTGAATTTCTATGAGAAGGTGGGAAGAATCCTGACTTCAATACAGAATACCTTTTGGATTACTTCCCTTTGACATTGAAATTAAACAGTAAACCACAGCTTTCTCTTACAGAATCTCTATTCTTTTGGATATACACAAATTCACTTTCCTCATGAAATCAGCAAGCAGTCTTTGGAATCAAGGAAAACCAGCTTCTTTTCATTCCCCCGATCCATTCAAAGCAGAATTATAAGAGTTTACATATATAACTGCTTGCTTAATTATGTTTCTGGAATTGCCACCAGGATTATGTATGTTAACGCTGTTACTTATGTTATAATGGTCTTTCTATTCATCTGCTTGTGTTTCTGCATTATTGATACCAGCTTTGCAATGCCGAATTTGCTGAGATGTTTTTTAAAGAGTCCAATCTATCATTAGGGACTACTTGGTTCTAAATTTCCCCATTTGACTCCCAAAAACCATTCAGAGGAAGAGGGGAAATGGAAATAATCGTCACTTTCCATGGAACAAGTAAACATTGAAAACCCCAGACTCCAAATTAAAGGAAGGACTGCCAAAAGCAGCTGAGATTTTGCCACACAGAGAGCCTTGGAGGAAGCAACGATAGAAAAGGCACAGAAAACAGGGGATCTGGCTGTGGCCACTGCAGAAATCACTAGTGAATACACAGGCAGTGGAAGGAAAGGACAGGAGGTTCCCAGCTAGCACTCCCATAAACACACCTTCGGAAGTGAGGGAATCATCTTGGAATATCACATCTGCGTCCCTTGGCAGCAGGGGCCAGTAAAAGATACCAGTGGAATGGACTAGTGGTAAAAATCCTCCTGAACAAAGTTCGGTTTGGAGAGACCAAGAACACATACCTAACAGAGGCATCATATAGAAAAGAAATCATCTCTCATGAGAGCGACAGGAGAGAGATCCTGTCATTTCAAAACCAGAAAGCCAACCTTCCCTGGCCCTTCCTTCTACTACCACCATTCTTGTCCAAGAAATTTCAACTCATTTTGATATGGGATTTTTTTAAAAAATCATGTATAGTGGTGCCTGGGTGGCTCAGACGGTGAAACAACCTTCTTCAGCTCAGGTCATGATCTCACGGTTCCTGAGTTCAACCCCCACATCAGAGTCCATACTTGACAACACTAAGCCTGCTTGGGATTCTCTCTCTCCCTCTGTCTCTGCCCCTCTCCCACTTCTGTGTGTGGGTGTGCACATGCAGGCACTGTCTCTTTCAAGGTAAATAAACTTTAAAAAATTGTATTTATAGAGAACCCATAAGGAAATGAGCATCAAAACTTTCTTATTGGTGATATTAACTCATCAAGGGGGTTTGTGAATGTTGTCACGTAGTAGAACAAAATGCTAACAAAATATTCTGTCATAAATTTTTTAAAAACATTCTGAAGCAATTACAGCTATGAAGAAAGATCACGAGAGGAAGTGACAGCCAGATAACAGGAGGAAATAGGAATAAACAGACATCGGGGGGAAAAAAAAAACAAAAAGAGAAGAAAAATGGAAAATCATTCCAGATGAAAAGACAAAAATGGAACATGAACAGGGAAAGGGAATGCTGTAGAGAGTTCGTTAAGAGACACACAAGATGGAAATTGAAAAATAAAATGAAACAAAAAATTTTTAAGTGAAAATGATTAAAAGTAAAGTAACAATGTGTATAGAAGAAACAGAATTCTAACGTGGGCATATTTGGAGTACCTGAAAGACGAGAAGTAACTGAATGCAACAGAACACAAGCTTTAAGGTACAAGAAAACTTTCTTGGAGGAAAAGGAGACTTAATCATTAAATAAGTAAAAGAAGACTTAATCTCTAAATTGAAAGTGTGTACAATGTATCAGTGAAAATTTATTCAGGTCAGTCAATATGAAACATTTGTTAGGAAAGATACTATCCTAATAAAGGACTTAACTATGAAAAAAAGCACTCTTTGGGGAGCCAGGCAAAACTTTCAGGTTATATATATAAGAAAAGGAAAATTAAGTTGGTGTCAGGCTTCTACCCAGCAAATTTAACACCACAAGTCAAGGGAAGAAAACCTACAAAATACTTGATAAAAGAAAGTAAGAGTAAAGGAATTGATATACAGCCAAGAATTTTATATCCTTGAAAGTATGAGACACAGACTTTATCTTCAGCTTCTAGTTCATGAAGCATAAAGGCTGCTAACAGTTTGGAACATGCAATAAATCAGAGACCACTGTTTACACGAGCCCTTCTTGAGAAAATGACCACCAAAGAGAAAATCCCAGCCAACCAAAATGGTGGACAAAACTTTGGCAAAAGCCTTGACAGTGAAACTGAAGACATTAACATGTAAAACTAAGACCAAAACAAAGATGGGAAAAGGGGTCATTAAGTGACCTAAAAATGTAATAATGATATAATTTATAAAAAATAAAAGAAAGGGCATAGAAGAGAAGAAAATAAGCTTACTGCTATCTCATCTCCACATAATGGCAAAGTATATCAGTCAAAGGTAAGACATCAATAATGGAAGAATATGCATCTTTTAAAATATGAAAGTAAATGCTTCACTTAGGCCATCCTATTGACTAAAATTGGGTGAATAGGAAAGGGAGTGTGACCAAAGAAAAATTATGTAAACCAACTAAATTACCATTCAGAGTATGGAACTAACTGAATCCACCTAAGAAAAAAACAGAAGGAACTAAGGCCATTATATATATATTATGTGTATGTATACAAATATTTATCTATTATATTTATTTTATATATATTTATTTTTAAAAATATATTTAAATGTATTATATATACAAATATTTATTTATTATATTTATTATAAACAAATATTTATATTTAGAAAAAAATCCTAAACATCAGAAAAATTACAAATGTCAAAAGTAACTAAAACTGTATAGTAGAATACATTTATATTATATAAAATTAAGCAACATAGAATTCATACTGGATATATCTGTCATATCAGTAAATGAAATGGGTATAATTCCTCTTTTAAGCAAAATAGATTTTCAGATTAGGTCACTTTGGTAAACCCAACTCTGTGCAATATACAACAGACACACTCAAAACAACAGGACTCAGAAATGAAAAAAGGAAGGGTGGAAAAAGTTATTTTAAGTAAATATAAACAGAACGAAGCAGTAGTTATGGTGTTCATTTCAGGCAAAATGGGCTTAGGTGAAAAAGCTCAAAGGTGGGCATTTTATAATTCGACTGATTATAAAATTCTCATGGAAAAATAAACAAGGATGGCCAAGGAAATTCTGGAAAAAGAAAAGCAGTGATATGAGACCTGCTCTATGATGTACTAAAACATGTGGTTAAACCTCCATAATTAAAACAGGGTAGCTCTGGTATATGACTAGATGCATGAGTGGTGTAGATAAAAAGGTCCAGAAATAGATACGAAAACAGAGGAATTAGTAAACACTAAGTGGCATCTCAATTTAGTGGCGTTAACATAGGTTATTTAATATAGGGCATTGGGACAACTGAGTTGTCTTGGGTGTAGAATCAGGGGTCAGAAGTGGGGGAAGGGTAAACTATAGTGGATCAAAGACTGAAATATAATCAATTAAATCATTAAAAAAACTTGGCAAAAATTTGGGCAATTTTATTTATAACCTTGGAGTAGAGGAGGCCGTGAACCATGATTTAAAAATCTAGAAGCCTAGGGCACCTGGGTGGCTCAGTACATTAAGCGTCTGACTCTTTTTTTTTTTTAATTTTTTTAGCATTTATTTATTTTCGAGAGACATAGAGACAGAGTATGAGTGAGGGAAGGGCAGAGCGAGAGAGGGAGACACAGAATCTGAAGCAGGCTCCAGGCTCTGAGCTGTCAGCACAGAGCCCGACGCGGGGCTCGAACTCACAGACTGTGAGATCATGACCTGAGCCGAAGTCGGCTGCTCAACCGACTGAGCCACCCAGGCGCCCCTAAGCATCTGACTCCTGATTTTGGCTCAGGTCATGATCTCATTGTTCATGGGATGGAGCCTCACATTGGACTCTGCACTGATAGTGTGGAGCCTGCTTGGGATTCTCTCTCTCTCCCTCTCTCTGCTCTTATCCCGTGTTCACTCTCTCTCTCTCTCTCAAAATAAATAAATAAATATTTTTAAAAATTTAAATATAAAATTAAAAATCTAGAAGCCCTGAGAATAAATTGATAAATGTGATGTTAAAAATAAAGACATAAAGCAATTCTGCATTTTTAAAAATGAAGCAAAATGAAAGGAAAAAAACAAAACAAAACACCTGGGGTAACAGCCTCGGCTACTGCCACTCAGGCTAATGTCCCTAATGATTAAATCAAAAAGAAAATTGCAATCCATTAGAAAAATAGGCAAATCATACAAGCAAACTGTTCATAGGAAGAGAAATACAACATCAGCTCAACATACACAAAGCTGAATTTCCTTCAGAATAAAAGAAATGCCAAAAAATGTGTATTATCTAGAGATTACGTTATTCACCTATCATTTTGGCAAATTTTCCAAAATTCCGCAACACTGTCTGTGAGGCTGTAGGGGAACGGCGCTGGCAGTACAAAGGAGTACAATTGCCAAAGAGAAGAATCTGGCAACATCTCCCAAATAATACCACAATCATAGTCTGCAAATTTATCCTTCAGAGAGTGCTGGATATATGCAAAATGGTGTGTATACCATGGTGTGCATCATTCCAAAGGTTGACAAAAACTTACTTTAAGTTCATTATGAGGGCAACCTAAAGAAACTATGGTAAATTAATTTTAAAAAATGAATACTCAGAGCCTGGATGGCTCAGTCAGTTAAGCGACTAACTACAGCTCAGGTCATGATCTAGAAGTTTGTGAGTTTGAGCCCCCTGTGGGGCTCTGTGCTGACAGCTCTGAGCCTGGAGCCTGCTTCGGATTCTGTGTTTCCCTCTCTCTCTGCCTCTGCCTGCCTTTCTTTCTCTCTCTCTCAAAAATGAACATTAAAAAATTTTTTAAAAAACCTGAATACTCTGCATGTGTTAAAAGAAATGAGAAAAGCCCCTATGTCCTGATATGGAAAGATCTTTAGGATGTAAGACATGGAAAGAAGCAAGTTTCAAAACAGTGTCTATAATGTGCATTTGGTTATTCTCCTTTTATCCCTAACCAGATATATAATTCACAGCCCATGCTTCTCTGCCTTGCTCTGTGCTCTAGAAGCTTGACCTGTGGGAACTGTACCAACAGGGCCTCCTTGCTGTCTCACTTTGGTGGATTTGGCTACTGGGAGTCACAGATACGTGAGCGAGGAGAGAAAGGACAGGTGTTTCTGCCCCACTTCTCCACCTTGCTACCCAACTTCCGGCAGTAGCTACATCTCACCTTGATGGTGGCTACTGCCTGCAAAGAAGCCTTCTCCGTAGCTCTAGCGCTCACTTGGCTCTAATAACCCTCTCTAGTCCTTTTGTCCCTTCAGGTTTAGGGCCAGTAAATACTTCCTCCTATTCTCTGCCAGAGCAGGGGATGCTCGGCTTCCATTTCTGCTTTCTTAACACTATCAATCACCCTGTGTAAAAATTTGTCTCATTAAATCTGTATAGTTGATTTATCATAGCCGAATTCTGGTTCCCGCTGAGTCTTTGATTTATGTGATATACTATATTTTACATAAGAATGAAAGACAAATAACTTGATGCATGTTTGCTTGCATTTACATAACGAAATGTTGGAAGGGGATCCAAGAAACCAATGTAAGTGCTGACCTTTAGGAGCTGATTGGAGAACAACAGTAGGAGCAAGATTATTTGCTGAACATCTTTTTGTCATCTTTAAATTGTTAAGCCATGAGGCTGTATTATCTTCTTTAAAAACATTTTAAAAAATGGGGAATATATAAGATTATGTGAGTGATAAACTAAATCAAGCTTGGTTGACTAAGGAAAAAGAATAAAACTGCTCTCTATAAAGTGATAGAAAACAATCTCCCAAAATCTATTAAGTGGTAAAAAGGTGTAGAAAATGTGTATAAAGTGCTTCTATTTGTGAAGAGGAAAGTAGGGAAGGAGGTGGGGGGGGCAGCCTACATCTCCATATGAATGTGTCTCTGGAATGCCTTGAATGGTACATGGGAATCTTGCAGTAGTGAATCCCTTAGAGAAAAAAAGCATCAGTATCTGAGGAACAGGCACAGGAAGAAGAACTACTTCTTACCTTATACCTTTTTGTACTTTTTAATATTCTTTTTACCAAAGATGCATAAGTCACACATGTTTATTTCAGATAAAGAAGAAGATATGGGGATAATTGATGAAATCGCCAACAATCCTGGCAACTTTTGTTTCTCTTTTTGCTACCCTAAGTTTTTTCCTTCTTTTGTAAAGATCATGAACAGGCTAAAAATATTTTATACGTTACAACTTTTGACAAGGCAATTTCACTTTTAGTAATTTATTGTGAGGAAATAATTAAGGGTGTGTGCAAAGATTTGTTTATAAGATGTTCATGGCAGTATTTTTATAATAGTGAAAAATTGATAACAACCTGCGTGTCAGAACTAGGATGTACGTTTTAATGAATTATGATACATCCAAACAAAGGTATAGAGCCTAGAGCTATTAAAAATAATGTTGCAGAAGACTACTGATTGCTCTGGAAATATGTTGGTGCTCTACTGCTTAATATGAAATCAGGTTACAAAGTACAACATAATTCAAGAATATTTGTTTATAAATTACACAAAATTAATTGAGACTCTATTATGGTAGGCATTCTGCCAGTTAAGGACACAAGAGTCAATAAGATAGAGATTTTGCCCCTCCCAGGTGGTTCATTTTAGTCAAGGACACAGACAAGTAAAACTACAATGACTGTATAGTATAAGACTTGTTCATGGGGCCGTAGAGAAGCAAAACAAAGCTAACTAAGCCCAAATCATAGGAGACAGAGGGGACCGGGAGTTAGAGACTGGTGGATGGAGAGTGATACTCAGAGATGCTTCCTTTGAAGACAGTGATTATATAAGTTATATCAGTTAACTATTGCTGCCTAAGAAAACATTCCAAGATAATTTGACTCAAAACAACCTGTGATTTATTATTCTAGTTGTTGGCATTCCCAGCAGTCCTTCTGCTGATCTATTCTGGAATCGATCCTGTAACGATAGTAATCCAACTTCCCAAATAAAAGATCCAAGATGGCCCCACTTGTGTATCTGACAAAGGATGCTGGCTATTGATGGGTGCCTCAAGTCTCCACATAGTCTCTCATCCTCCTGTACCTTCACAGCATGGTAGTCTCAGTATTCCAAGAGTTAGAAAGCATTAGTTGCAAAGACCACAACTTTTATTCTTTGGAGCTCACATAATGTCCCTTCTGCTGCATTGTACTGGTCCCAAAAAAGCCACAAAAACAGCCAAGATTCAAGGGGGTGGAGATATGGACACCTCCTACCCTTTTAGGAGAGGTAGCAGCATTACATTGCAAAGATTATGGACATAAATTTGATTCACAAATACTGTAGTAATCTTCCAAGGTGATGTCAAAGAGAAATGAAAGACACTAGGAAAGAGTTCCAAGAAGAGAGAATAATCAAAAATCCCTGGTCCAAGGAACACTCAGTTCAATGGAGATTGAGCCTAAAACTGATGAAGGGAGGAGAAATCAGAAAAAAAATTATAAAGGAAGTTGTTTCAAAAATTAGACAAGCAGAATGAATACAAGTAAGCTTGATTAAAATAAATATTTAAAAAATATTTTTTAATGTTTATTTTTCAAACAGAGAGAGAAGAGAGAGAGCAGGGGGAGGGGCAGAGAGAGGGGGAGACACAAAATCGGAGCAGGCTTTAGGCTCTGAGCTGTCAAGCACAGAGCCCAACGTAGGGCTCAAATTCACAAACCACGAGATGGTGACCTGACCTGAAGTTGGATGCTTAACCGACTGAGCCACCCAGGCGTCTCTTAAGTAAATATTTTCTAATGCCAGAAGAAGAGTTGGTTGTCCATGAGAATGAGCAAGAAAGCTCCAAAATTTAGAAGGAGTTCAGAAACGGGGTGGAGCACAGCGGCCAAGGTGTTGGTCACTGTGTCATACACAGTTGGATAATCAAGATCAGGGTAGGAATCCAAGAAAATGGTCTTTGGATTTATCCACCACATGGCCATCTCTCTAACCATAGCTATTTCTGACCTTGTATATCAAGAGTGGAAACCTCTGAGTGATAGAATAATGGATATTTTTTATCTTCTAATTTACTTTCAAGTATTTTTTTCCTACCTTTAAAAAACAACCCAGGGGCGCCTGGGTGGCTCAGTTGGTTGGGCAGCCGACTTCAGCTCAGGTCATGATCTCGCGGTCTGTGAGTTCAAGCCCCGCGACGGGCTCTGTGCTGACAGCTCAGAGCCTGGAGCCTGCTTCCGATTCTGTGTCTCCCTCTCTCTCTGCCCTTCCCCTGTTCACGCTGTGCCTCTATGTTTCTCAAAAATAAATAAACATTAAAAAATAAATAAAAAATAAATAAATAAATAAATAAATAAATAAATAGATAGATAGATAAAAAACAACCCATAATATTGCCATGGGCAGAAAGTCAGCATTTAAAAAGTCAAAAATTTTTATGTATACACATATTTCCATCATAAAAATTATAAAAAGTTTTATAGCCTTGTAACTAGAGCATTGTAACTTAATCAGCACTTAGTCTAAGTGACTGGAAGCAGAATAGAGTGGCTCTATCAAAGAGTATGCAAAACTTACTTCCAGAAAAGTTCAGCCAGTTTATACCTTTAGAAGCAGTACATGAATACCTATGTTCCCTAACCTTTCTCAATACTGAAGACTTAAAATAGTCTTGGTTAACTTGATAGGCTAAAAACGTAGTATTACATTGTTTTAATATTTCTATGTTTTGGTCTTAGTGAAGTTGAATTTTTTTCTTTGTGTACTGGTCGGATGTATTTCTTTAGAAAAAATCCCTCTTTGTACCTTTTGCCCATTTTACTATTAAAATACTATTGATATGAAGGAATATTTCATATATTAGTTTGTGTCATGAGTGTCATGTGGTTGTTGAGACAAATCTTTTTTTCAAGCTTATTTATTTATTTTGAGAGAGAGATAGTGTGTGTGTGTGTGTGTGTGTGTGTGCGTTCGTGTGTGAGAGAGAGAGAGAGAAGAGAGAGAGAGAGAGAGAGAGAGAATCCCAAGCAGACTCCACACTGTCCACACTAGAGGCAGAGAGAGAGAGAGAGAAAGAAAGAGAGAGAGAGAGAATCCCAAGCAGACTCCACATTGTCAGCACAGAGCCCAATGTGGGGCTTAAACTCATGAACCATGAGATCATGACCTGACCTGAAATCAAGAGTCAGTCTCTTATCCAGCTGAGCTACCCACTTGCCCCAAGACAAATCTCTTTGATCTAGTTTAGGAAGTAAGGACTCCCCAGCTAAGAAAAAAGACAATCTTTTAGAATACAAAACCAGAAAGTTCTAGAACTCACTGGCAAGTTCTTGCTCTCTAGACTCTTCTTCTCTCTTCACATCTGTCCCTTTCTTCTTTTCAAGGACTAGTTTCCTCAAGACTTGCTTTATATATTTATGGGTTTAAGCCTTCATGAGACTGGAGGTTGCTACAGAGCCAACTCTGAGCCCTATTCTATAAGCAATTAGAGCACGAATGTTCTCCGGCGTGTAGTATAACCAACTATGTTATCTGCATTTCTAATCCAAATATGTGAGGCTGAGAACCTGACTCTTGAGTTGACTTGCTTTGAGCCAGATTCACATCCCTTGTCAAATCAAACATGACGAGGGAATTTGGGGGGTCAGGGGAAGAAGTTCATATGACCTCTGCCTGTTTGTTTTATTTTCAGAGAAAGGGATGTGGGCAGCCACACAAATCAAATGATAAACATCCTATATCCCCTCTGGTTTTCACAAATGCTGTAAATATGTTTCTTAGTCCATTTTAATTTACTTTACATTCCCGTGTTTTTGACAATAAAAAGTTTAAGTTTTGTTGTGGTCATGCTTATCAATCTTTTCTTTAGCCAATCAAAATTCATTATTTTCACACATTTAGCTGGTTACACCATTACATTTTTTGAAAAATTCATCTGTTCTGACTTGAAATGAGTTTTTCATATGTGAATATTTGTATATATTTGCATCTATTCCTTGATGTGATTCTTCTATGTCTAGCTGTGCAAATATTCCCACCTTATTATTCTCAGTCAATCTTTTCTTAACTATTCTCAACCATTTTTTTCCAGATGAATTTTACAACATGGTCATTACAAGCAAGATAACTGTTTCTTTGGAAGTAAGAATTAATCCAATTCTTAAGAAAAATCTGACCCTGTTGAACATACTGAAAGTCATCCCATATATTGGTTTCAGACTTAATTCCTTCCTAAGATATTGTCAAGGGTAATTGGAATATATATTATTTTCTCCCCGTGAATCAAAGCCCACATAAGCTGTGTTTTCACTATTCAAAAGCATATATTTTTAAACTCTAGAATTACCATCTTCAGAGAAGATATTTATAATTTAAAAGGAAACAGCGAAGAAACAACAGGCTGTGTTTCTCAACTTGAGCTTTTGGCTTTGGATAAAATAGATAGCAATACTCTGATTATTATTCTTTCCTTTTGTTGATCATATAGAGCCGAATTCACATGATTTAAATATTTGTTAAATATTTGTTTAAGACTCTTTTGTATTGGTTATTCTTTCATCTAGTCTTACTTGCACTTGCTAAAATTTTCAGAATAATATTAAAGAATCAGGCCTCTTGTGGACATTCTTCTATTATCTGCAGAGGCAGTTTTGATGTGAATACAATGATCTGTCCACTTGCCGAGTGAACTGAAGGAGAGAGAGAGAGACATAAGCATCGTACTTGGAAAGGCAGATGTGTCACTAACTGTGTAATCTTTGGAAAGTCACGTAAGCGCTCTGGATCTTAGGTTCCATTGGTCTCTCCACCTCTCCACCAAGGATGCCCTTCCACCAGTTTTCTTTTTTCTCACCCAGACTCATCGCTGAAGGCTCCCCTCAGGAGTTCTTTCCTCCAGAGAGTTAATCTGGTCATGACCACATTAGGAGCTCCTCTTCTGTGCTCTGCTAGGGCTTCAGGGGTCAGGGACCTTGGCTCTTACTCTCTGTATCTCAGAACCTAGCATATCATGCTACATCTGTAAAGGCCATTTGTCAATTCATTTAGTATGTAAGGGAATTGTCTTTCAAAACGTTTAAAATCCTTTACCATTCTCAAGTTCCAAATCACAATATCATAGAGATAATTTAGGTTTTAGAATCAGAAATAGCCAGCCAAAACCCGATACTCAGATAGCTACCTCAGTTTTTCACATAATCTATTTAAAGATACTCTTTAACCACATGAGAGAAAGAGAGAATGTTAACCTGATCAAAAGGCAAAGATTCTGGTCCAAATTCTACTATTTCCCAGCTGTATGACATTGGATGACTCGTTTAACTCCTACCGAGCCCCAATTTCTGCATCTTCAAATCAGTATAATGATTATTATCCTTTCTATCCTATAGGCTTGTTGGGAGGGACAGTTGAGAGAATATCGTGAAAGAACTTTCATAAGACTATAAAGTGTTCTGCAAATATAATGCAAAACAAAAGCTCGATTAAAATGCAATATTATTATTGTTATTGTTATGCCTATTTCTTCCAAATATACTTAAAATTAATACAGGGGCACCTGGGTGGCTCAGTCAGTTAAGCATTTGACTTCGGATCAGGTCATGATCTCGTGGTTCATGAGTTCGAGCCCCATATCAGGGTCTGTGCTGACAGCTCAGAGTCTGGAGCCTACTTCAGTGTGTCCCCCTCTCTCTCTGCCCATCCCCTGCTCACATTCTGTCTGTCTGTATCTCTCTCTCTAAAAAATAAGTAAATATTTTAAAAATTTAAAAATAAAATATAACATCCTTTATTCTAATTTTATTAGAGATTCTTATTAAAAATGTCTTATGATGAAGTAGTGAGCAGAAAGTCACTCTGCCCTCAATTTTAACATTCTAAGTCTCAATTTCAATGAAGTTTTTAGAGTTGATTTTAATATGACCGTGCTTTGAAACAGCAGTCGGAATGTCACTTCTCATATTTATTCCACAATTGTATTTTGCCCCAGAAATGCAATTAGTCTTTATTTTATGAATTGTTTCCTTTTTAGACCTAAAAAAATATAGTTAAGTCTTAGTTATGTAGTTGAATAGAAAGAAGTCCCGAAGAACTAATTCCCAATTCATTTCTTTTTGCCTTTGCCTGAGACAAGCAGTTTGGCTGTATAAAGTGCACGGGTGGCCATTTATTGAGCGGGGTGGATATGATAGAACAGAAAGGGGGAAAAACACTTTCTTCTTTTTCCTGATTGCCCTTCAGACAAGCTAGACCAGGGTCTCCTGTCACAGCCACCAAAGAAAGTCTCTCAAGCCAATTCCTCAGCTTTTTCTGTCACTTTCAGGATCTGGGGGTAGTCTCCTTTTCAGGTTCTAAAAAGTTCAGTGAGATCTACATTAAAAAATACTCATCTCAATCCTAAGGGTCTCCCTTCCACACAAACCTGCAGGAAAGAAGGGGTCAACTCTTTTCCTACCGTGTTCAAACTTACCAGCTGTTCATTTTGGCTTCTTCTATTTATCTATTGCTGTGTAACAAATCATCCCAAATTTAGAGGCTTAACACAACAGTCACTTGTTTTGCTTACAAATATGCCACCTTCATCCATGTGGTACCAGTGAGGACACATGGCCACTAAAAGGCTGGGGAATGACTCGAAGATTGGAGGCTGAAATGACCTGGAGGCTTCTTCACTCAGACATCTGGAGGTTGATGCTGGCTGTTGGCTGGGAGCAAAGCTGGCCTGTAGCTTGGACACCTACACAAGCCCTCTCCATGTGTCAGCTTGGCTTCCTTACAGCACGATGGCCAGGTTCCAAGAGCAAGTATCTACAAGAACAGAAGTGGAAGCTGCCAGTTTCTGAAGGCTTAGCCCAGAAACTGGAACGGTGTCACTTCGACCATATTAATAGCAGTTGCAGAGTCCAGATTCAAGGAAGGAAACATAGACCCCAGCTTCTGATAGGAGGTATATCAAAGAATGTTGGGCCTTGTTTCAAAACTGGCGCACACTGCCACACTCCTCCAGCGCGTGCAGGAAAAGTAAGGGGCAAAACTAGTCTTAACTATAATCTAGTCTCAGTGACTTCTTTGTGACAGATGCCCTGAGGCTAATTCTTTGGCTGATGTGTTCTCAGAGCCCCTTCCCATTAGGAACTCTCCCTGGTCCCTCTGCCTGAGCCAAATGATATCTTTTCCAGCTAATCCCCTATGACATCGCTTTCAGCCCATGTGTCCAATGGTACAGCATACAAGCTAATTTTCTGATAGGCTTGCAAAGCTCCCATAGGTAAGCAAACTTCTTGGGCAGGGCATTCCCGAATGCCCAGAAAATCCTCCCATGGTCTACTCTGGCCCTGTACTCTTGCCCAACCAAACTCTGGAAACATAGACTACTCTCTCTGTGCACCTCCTTAGGCTGTTCTCAGGGAAGATCCAACCAGACCTTCACCACCACATGTTTTTTTAATGGAAAGGTAAACACTGATCTTTTTTCCCCACCCCTCTCCCTTAACTCCAGGAGATGGCTCTCACATTCTCCTAAAAGCTCACTGAGCATACCCTGCTCTGATCCCATAGTGGTGCTAGACCCTTGAGTATGAGCAGCTCGGCAACATTCAGCCCAGAAGGTGACAGGTCAAGTAGAAATGTTAGATCTTACATGCATATGCCCACACACCAGCACCCTCCACTCACACTTCATGAGTGGTCTTCCGAAAAACTTCTCTCCGGCTTTGAGGCAGGAGAAAGAGGAATACAGCATTCTCAAAATGTGTTTCAAAAAATTCTTTACTCTGCCTCTCAGTGAATGCTTGGTAATCTCCTACATGTCCTGGAGTCAGTGAAATTTTGGGGCCACCTGGTACATGCGGCTGTCCTTTTCAGAATTGAGAAATTTGTTTCCTACGGTTCTTAGGTTGAGGCCCCAGTCCTCATAGCTCTAAAATTGTAGAAATACTTCATTAAACATATTCTTCCATGAGGATCAACAATGACAACAACAATAAAAATGTAACCATCATGATAGGCATGAAAGACTTACTGAGAAACAATCACAAAGCAATTTTCTTCCCCAGGTTTTATCTAAATAGAATTAACATACAACATGGCATTAACTTAAGGTGTACTACATAACAACTTGATATATATAAGATGATTACTACATAAGTTTAGTTAACACTCATCGCCTCACATAGTTGTCATTTTTTTTCCTGTGATGAGAACTATTAAAATCTACTCTCGTCAACTTTCATATGTATACTCTTGTTAACTATAACAAAAGGGGTTTTTCTCTCCTATGGTCCCTTTAAAAGTATTCCATGGGGTCTTGGCCCTGGGTAAAAATTCAAGCAATCTCATGACTTTTTTATCTTTAGAAATAGAAGGCCCTAAGTCTGTAATTAATGGATCCATTACAGAGAAATAATCAAAATTATTGCTTCCTTTTCCCAACTTAATCATGTGGCATTGGGGGAAGGGGAGGTGGCATTCGGCTGATTCTTTTTCCTGTGTATTGACCTCACTTTTCTTTCTCACCCAGCTTCTGAGCCTTCCAGATCATAAAGAACAGAAACTAGGCAGTAAAGTTTTTTCTAGGAAAATACTGTCTAGAGGTGGCATTGTGCTCTCTTAACCTGGCACATGTTGAAATCTGACTTTTTCTGATAGGCAGAGTTACCAGATAAAATATAGGATGCCCAGGTAAATTTGAGCTTCAGAACAACATTCATTGTTTATCTGAAATTCAAATTTAACTGGGTATTCTGTATCTATTTTTGTCTTTTTATTTGCTACATCTATCGGTGCTCCAGTGGGTACAGTACATATAGGGGCTCCTCTGAGGCACCCCTCATGCCTCAGTTCCTAGGATTCTATTACCCAGCATTCCCTTGCTGAGAGGGCTTGCTTCTATATTCCAGCTGGTTCCTTACTATTCCCAAAGACCTTCCGAATCTATCCTGCGGTCCACTCACCGCAACAGGAGGCCCTCACTGATAGGATCTATGCTGGCTTTCTATACTTGGTACATCACCTGGCCCAGCAAAGCCCATGAACAAGAGGTCCACTCCTAGGAGAGTGAGTGCTCCTTGCTCTGCTAGCACAGCCACCAACTCTTTTGGCCTAAAATCAATGGGACGCATAGAAAGTTCTCCAAGTGGTCCCCTGGAAAGCTCAGGACTTCTGGGACTTGAGGTGAGAGGCAGGCACACTTTAAATTCTGAGACAGCCACTTGAACACACCCACGGACCCACACACATATGCACACACACGCACACACATAACATCTTCAGCCCTGGCTCAGAAAAATAGAAATGATAACGAAAATAATCCATTAACAATAGATAATGCACACTTGTGAATAATCAAAACTTAAATAGTCCTTGTTTGCAAAGCTACATTTGACTTCAACTGGTTATGCAGAAGCCCAGAATGGAAGAATTGACAAGCCAGGTTTTTATTCCAATTTGTTTAATGAGCTAAAAGAATCTCTGAATGTAAATTAGTAGTGAGATGTCTGATTAAACTGGACCAGTGACAGCATTTAGCTGGCATGTGGGTCCATCCTGCCTGCTTAGATGCATTTTCTTGGCAGGAGCCTTGGGAGAGGTTGGGCTGTTGACAAGATAGAATTTGTGTACTTCAAAATGTCTGCGAATCTACTCTCTGTGCTCACACTTTTGTAACTGCAGAGAAGAGAGGCTGTGAGGTATCACTATCTTTAATTCCAGCCTACAACCTTCTTAAAAGGCAACTCTATACAAAAAACTGGAAAGCATACTCACAAAGCTGAAATCTAATCGGAGGGAGAAAATTCAAAACATTTTTTTGTGCTTCAAGTCAATATAGAGTGCGAAGCAGAAGGTCAGGGTTTCTTTTATATTTTTTCCATCTTAATAATGATGTCCAGAGATGCTATAAAATAATAGGAATGCTTATGGAGGTCTTTGTGTTTGTTGCCAAAAGACTAGAATTTCAACCTACTCAACTGTAAAATATCATCCTAAGCACCCAGCTTAGCCTATCCGATCCCAAGACATAATGCCATGAATAGGAGTTCCTCTTTGTCCTCAGTCTATTTGCCTTCCTGGGGCCCACGGATGCCCTTCTAATGGCAGCCCTCCAGATTGCACCTCTTCTAAGTGCCCAGGGCTCGGGAAACCTGGAATTATTAGCCTGCCTTACTGTATGTACCTCCCAACCTATTTAAAACCTCCACCTTCAATGTTTCATTGCAGGAAGGCACTATTGCAAGAATGCCTAGCTGTTCTAATAAGCTCAGCTCAGTGAAGGTAAATGACAGTCACATCTAGCTTTACTCTCACTTTTTGTCCAAGGTACTTCTTTTATTTTCATAAATCCATCAAACCTTTGACATCTTTGAAACATTGAGGCAGAAGTATTCACTGTTACCCCTTAAGTCACTCAGCACTCCTGATCTGTTGGGAACCATTTTGGGCCCACAGGTTGAGACCCCTCCCTGTGTGGAAAAGGTGGTTGAAGCAAAATTCCTGCCGGCCAAGATGGCGCCTAGTCTTACCTCCTTCTAAATAATCTTTCAGGCCTGGATTTCTTGAACCGGTCTCATTGGCCCAAGGGATATAATGCTCTTTGGTTTTATGGCATATGGAAAAGGGGACCTGGCATGCGATGTCTTGATGGATAATATCTGAATGAGAGTAACCTGGCCAGAAGTAACCTCAAAGTTGCTTCTTGGGAATAGGTTACGCAAATTGATCATACAGAATAGCAGTTATGAGTTGGCTAGAAATTAGTAGATGTTAGGCCTCAAGACTCCTTGAACCAAACTAGATTTTCCCTGCAGGTATTGCATTGTGTTAATCATCTCTTCAGCCCCACCATAAAACCTCAAGGCACATCCCTGTAAAGTTTCTCTCAGTATTTGATTAACAGACTGATAGGAGAGATTGTAAAGAGACTTGGGACTTTCCCCAGAGGTTAGCCTAGCCCAAAAGTTAGAAACACTGTTTATAGATAAGGTACAAACAGTAGCCAAACAAAAGTAGCTACACATGTCTTCACTGATCAACAACAAATATTGAGCACCTCCCTGAGGCTAACATTTCATGAATCCTTTTGTAATTCTCATCCCCACGCTCCCTTATAATAAAAAGGCAATAACAAAATACTTTTACAGAAACTACCATAAAGAATAGATAGACATGAGCCCTTATGATATAGGCTCACTCACTCACAAAGGAAAAGAACTTAGACGAGCATTAGAGATCATGTCTCTACCAAGTGAATAATACCTCCTCCATTATGGTTAAAGATTATGAATAGAATGACTCCTAATCTACCTATAGACGATTAACATAGGTCTTAAGGCAACAATGTATGCGCCCTCTGTTTACAATCCTGCTCTCTTCCTAAAAGCTTTATCTTGTTATTTCCTCTGCTCTGCCTCAAAAACAATGTGTGATTTTGGAACAAAGTAATAGAAATGGTTACTGCCTAATCTAAGATAAAAATATCTCCTTCTAAGTCTGGGGGATTCACAAATATGTCAACCTAAGAAAAATTGTAAATGATGCCTTGTCACGGATGTATTGTCACTCACTGCCTTTAAATAAAGAAACTAAGACCAGCAGGACAGAGATGCCAGAATTGCCAGGGCTGACTGCTTGGTCATCAGACTACATCTCTCTTGTGGCTCTCTCACTTCCTTTCGCCTGACTGTCCATCCTTCAGGGACCCTTAGATTCGCCGGAACAGGACCCCAGCACTGATCATTACCTCCGTTCACACCAGCGGTCAAGGGTTTCTAGAGTATATATGGGGGCCACCCTCATGGGATGGAGCGTGCCCACATTAGCTTTGTTAAAAGATAAACTGCTGCCGGGGACCAAGAGGCCATGGCTCTGGGAGCGATGCCCAGGGTGAAGAAATAAGGCCCAAAGCCCAGTCAGCCCGGATCCTGGACCCCCGCCTGCGGGTGGAGGTGTCCTAAGGCAAGTATTAGGCTGGAGGCCATAAAAGTTATGGCTTTTGATCTCCTCACTTTGTTTGGCCCTAAGAGGATGGCTGGTTAGCCAGTGACGGGTAAGATCCCTTGGCGGGGGACAACCTAAGACAGGCACAGTCGCAAAAGGGCCATCAGGAGATAAATTCGTGCCAGGCCTACGATAAGAACATTGGGTCTATCATCATCCCTGCACTAGGGGTGATGATAATATTGAAGAAAAGTCCCTGCTGGCAGCAGCTGCAGGGTGAAGTAAAAGAGGATCTTATGGCATCCCCTCCGCTAGCCAATTAATGCTGGTGGTTTTATTCCTCTTAATAGGTTTAGAATATAGAGAGAAATAATGTTGATCATCATGAAAATAGTAAGAAAATCTTTTAGGAGGCTTTAGTTTGCCTCAGGTAATATAGAAATAATTCAAAAATAAAATAAATCTCCAATAGTTCTATTAAACCTAAGAGTGCAGCCCGACCCTCAGAAATGTGGTAATTGCTGTAGTTTTCAGGTTAAGATATTATTAATGGTCAGTAGATAATAAATAATCTAAGAGCGTAGCTTTGGAGAAAAACATGTTTTTCACACAATCCTCTAATTGTAGTTAGAACCTTTAACTGATATCTGTATACTTTGTTCTTATCCTTCTAACGCATAATATTCACCAGAATGTATCCATTAGTTATCCTTTGACTGCAGGTGTGCTGTTTTTTACCCTCATATACTGATTGTTTAAACAATCTATGTAATCTTGAGAAACTAGGGTTCTTTGAAGTAAAGTTTGTTTTAATCAGTTTCTTTTATTTTACTAAGAACCTTGAGAAATTGGAGTGTTTTCATCCTGCCAATCTTTGCAAGATGTATGCTTGTTGTGTTTAGAGAAAATGCATAAAAACCCTAAAGAAAAAATAAACTTTGAGCAGTCTGGATAAGAGGCTGTCTCCGTGTCATTTGTCTTGTCTTCATCTTGTCTTTATGTTTTCTGTCTCAGCCCTTACATAGTGAGCCCTGGACCAGTCCTGATACGAGGCTGACTCCAAGAGACTGACTTCGCATCATCTCTCGCGCCTAGACCAACCCTCACTCAGGTGAAACCCTGGACCAGCCGGAAGCCCTGAAGTAGGAGCTGGCCTCCCCTCAGGGTAGACCCCGGCAAACTGCAGCATGTTAAAATTTTCAAGAATTTCTTTGAGCAGTGCCAAACTAAAAGCGATTAGGAGCGCTCTACCACAGGAGCTGGAGAGAGTGTTGTATAGAGAAGACATGCAAGCAAAATAAGAGATTATTTGCTCTTGGACTTGGGCAGTTGCCTTACTTGGGAAAACCTGGCTGTTTGTGACTGGTCGTTAAGTTTCATTTTCTGGGATATCAGTGCATTGGCTCTGGCTCATGTTTGGTTTGCTTTGTAGGGCTCCAAGGCATTGGAACCACCCCCATCTAATGGCCTTCTTGTTTGATTACATTAGCAGTTTCATCAATTTTTTTCTCCTTTAGTAAACAATTCATGGCAGTTAATGTATCAAGCACTTTTTCTTTTAAAGTAAACATGAACCTAGTCTTCGAGAAACAAGCTGGATTACAGGTGTATTTATGTCATGGGGATGCAGGTGTGGGGTCATTCTCAAGGCTGCTACAATTCCACCAGCAAAATTGTCAGGTGTTTGCTCCTGAATGGGACATTCTGGTCTGTCTGATTTTGGTTCTGTGCAGACTCTGCACTCAGAAATAATTTTCTTCTCCCTTCATCAGAAACAGCCTTCTATGCTGAACAGATGGGAAAACGGAAACTGTGATACCAAAGCATATGGTTTTGAGAACAGATAGGAGTAGTCATTCCAAATATTAGTACAGTTTCTTTCAGGTTTTCATGAAAGTGACACACATGAATGTCAATAGACAAAAATAACATAACATTTTCAATCATCTCAAAACCTTCTTAACTAAAATCAAAATTACAAATCAGTTGACTTCCATTCCTAAAGTAAGCTATGCCATCTGTATTGTTAATTTGATGAAGGGGTAAAAGAAATTAAGTTGGGCCTAATAGAAACCAGATTCTTCATTCATTTGTTCATTCAACAAATATATACTGAGCACTGAATATATAACAAACATTGATGGATTTATGAAATAAAACAATAGACAGGTTACTGTTCTTGTTCTGAAGGAGCTAAGGATCTAATTAAGGGATAGCCTGAGAATATAAATATGTGTTTATATACGTGTGTGTGTATATATACAGTATTCTTGGTGTGTATGTGTATGTATATACCAAGAATTACCACGCAGTATGATATATGCCAAGATAAAGAAGAGCAAAAGATACCATGGGAACCTACAGAAAGACCACTCATCCCAACCTGAGTTGGACCATTTGGGAAGACTACTGAGAAGTGGTCTCAACATATGAAATGTGAATTATCATGCGGCAATTAGACAGACAAAGAGCAAGTGATGTGGGAAGTGATATAGAGGAGAAGACTTCATGCACGTCAAAGATGTGGAAGAGAGAAGGAGACAGAGACAATGATGTTGACTTTAAAAGAGATTTCCAGAACAGAACCTTGGATAAAAAAAGAATGGAATAAACTCTACTATTGATGCTTGCTAATCAAAAATCTATTAATCAGAATTTAGCATTATCTCAGGTCCTAAATTGAAAGGAATAATTTGGAACAGATCACATCTGGATTACATAATACATTCTGCAAATCTATCTGAGGTACAAGAACACCAGTTGAGATACCTAAAATAGATTTATATACACACATACAAACACAATTACACACACCGTACATACATCCATTCATACAGAAACACATAGGAATGTGTTAGTGTATAAACTATATAACCGAAATGTTGCATACCTTGAAGTATTATTTTAATTTCACAGAGCATTGAAAATTGTTACTTTCCAAAAAAAACCCTCCTGAGCACAATCGTACACACACCGGCAGCCAAGCTGTTCATTAGACTGAGTGATTTCAGGATCACTTTTACAAAGATATTTAATGAAAGGTGAAGACAGTATAAAGGTAGAAAATATGTAGCCCCACTAAGACTACGCAACTACTCTTGGAGAGCACATCAAATTAGGGATTTCATAGATGCCTTGCAAACTCAAAGCTGATATTCTCCCTGTATCTTCCATAACAAATGAGTACAGCAGGTTTATCATAACTTGGAATTCTCCTATCTATCCTGAGGGAATTGTGAGGGTCAAACTCTTGTTCAAACCATGTGTGACTGAACACAAAACAATAATAATAATCATTCTTTTTTTAAAAAATGAGTATTTAAGGCAAAGCCAACAGCTGAGAACATAAGAACACACACACACACACACACACACACACACACACACACACACACACAGAAAAAGATCAAAGTCTATTCATAAATCAAGGTTTGAGAAAGTCTACTAAAAAGTGAGAGGTAAATAAATTAATAAATTGTATTACTATATTTTAAATATTCTTCATACAAATGATAAGCACGAAGGGGAGCACAGAGTTAGGGGCTAACAATATAGTCAACCAGTGTGATAGATTTCATGCGATCTATAATTACTCACTTGCTTTCCCTATGGGGACACATCCTGTGTGGATTTTGCCTTAACTTTTTTTTTATTAGAAAAAACGAAGCTATTCAGAAATCAAGATGTGTCAGAAAAATAAATGAAATTGCAAAGAGATCACTGGAATTACAAAGCGATATAAATATCTTTTCTCCAAGGGACAAGTAGAGGGAAAAAACTGCCACTTGATATCTTAAATCCTGGAGCAAGTGACCCAGAGCAAAGGAATTTAGAACTGTAAAGATACCTCCAGTCTAGAAGGAGAGTGGCTATGGATAGTATATTGGCTAATGGGGGCCTCTGACAACAAGAAACTGTTTACTTGGAGATTACACTCTCTCCAAAGAGATATATTAATACCATCATTCCTCCATCTGCATAACCAGTTCCTGCATTTTTTGTTTCTGATGAGCCTGGACAGAATGCTCATAGAAGTCTCCCTGCTAACACTCTGTGTCCAGTGCAGTTAGTACTAAAGAATGAATCTTGTTTGTCATCCCTACTCTAAAAATTAAAAAGTAGATTTTATTTTATCCTTAATTGTTGTATTCCTTCATTCTTGCTTCAAAGAGAATAACTTCTGGAGCTCTCAGGGAAAATAAGCAAATATTTAGCCCACATTTACTCTTTTAATGGAGAGTTCTATTTTTCCAGAAAAGCAATTTAAGAATTGGATCGGTGTTTGTTTTGTTTTGCTTTGTTCTTATTAAACTTTATTTTTTCAAGCAGTTTTTGGTTCCCAGCAAAACCGAGCAGAAAGTAGAAAGATTTCCCATATACCCTAGCCTCACACACACGGCCGCCCCCATTAGGAACATCCTGCACACAGAGGTACCTTTGTTTACTAACCTTTCTCTCAAAAAAAAAAAAAAAAGAAAGAAAAGAAAAGTTGGAGGTGCACCTGAGTGGCTCAGTCACTTAAGGTTCCAAGTCGATTTCGGCTCAGGTCATGATCTGTCATGAGATCGAGCCCCGCGCTGAGCTGAACATGAAGCCTGCTTAAGATTCTCTCTCTTTCTCCCTTCATCTCTCTCCCCCATCTCTCTAAAATAAAATAAAATAAAATAAAATAAAATAAAATAAAATAAAATAAAATAAAATAAAAAAATACATATTAGCACATCATTATCGCTCAAAATCCACAGTTTACATTAAAGTTTACTCTTGGTGTTGTACATCCTATGGGTTTTGACAAATGTATGAGATGAATCCACCCAGCAGTATTATACAGAGTAGTTTCACTTTTCTAAAAAATCTCTGTACTCAGCCTATTCATTTCCTCCTCCCCCCGACTTCTGTCAACCACTAATCTTTTTACTGTCTTCATAGTTTTGCCTTTTCCAAAATGTCATATAGATGAAATCATACAGTATGCAGCTTCTTTCGCTTAGCAATACTCACTTAAGTCTCTTCCAGGGCTTTTCAGGGCTTGACAGCTCATTTATTTTTAGTGCTGGATCATACTCCATTGTCTGGATGTGGCAGAGTTTATTTATCCATCTACCTACTGAAGGGCATCTTGGTTGTTTCCGGGTTTTGACAGTTGTGAATAAAGTTGCTATAAACACCCTTGTGCAGGTTTTTATGTGAACAGAACTTTTCAGTTCATTTGAGTAAATATCAAGGAGCACAATCGTTGTATCGTATGGTAAGAGTAGGCTTGGTTTGGTAAGAAGCTGCCAAAGTATTGTCCAGATAGTACTGTATTGTCCAGTATTGTCCAGTAACTACTGTATGCTTTACGTTCCCACCAACAATGAATGGCACTTTGTGCTTCTGCCCCATCCGCACCAGCAGTGAGTGTTGTCAGGATTCGGATTTTGGTCGTTCCCATGGGTGCATAGTGGTATTTCATAGCTATTTTAATTTCTATTTCTACGGTACGGAGCACTTCATATGCTTATTTGCCATCCGTATATCTATTTTACAGAGGTGTCTGTTCAGGTGATTTTCCCATTTTTTTTAAATTTGGCTTTTTGTTTTATTATTTTTGCATTTTAAGAGTTTATATATATATATATATTGGATAATAGTCCATTATCAGACATGTGTCTTATATTTTCTCCCAATTTATGGCTTATCTCTTTGTTCTCTCAACACTGTTTTTCACAGTACAGAAATTATTCATTTCAATGAAGTTCAGCCTACGAACTACTCCTTTCATGAATCATACCTTTGGTGTTGTACTTTAAAAGTCATCACCGTACTGAAAGTCAGCTACATTTTCTCTCATGTTATTTTCTAGGAGATTTACAGTTTTGGATTTTACATGTAGGTCTATGATCCATTTTGAGATAATTTTAGTGAAGGGTGTATAGATCTGTGTATGGATTTGTGGTTTTTGCATAGGGGTATCTAATTACCCCAGCACTATTTGTTGAAAAGACTATCTTTGCTCCATTGTTCTGCCTTTGCTCTTTTGTCAAAGATCAGCTGGCTGTATTTTTATGGATTTATTCCTGGACTCTCTGTCTGTTTCATTGATCTACTTGTCTGTGCTGTCACCAGTATCACACTGTTTGGATTATTGTTGCTTTATAATAAGTCTTAAAGTGGGAAGTGTCAGTCCTCTGACACTATGAGGACTTGGTAGAGCTTCTGGAGCTAAAATTCACATAAGCGTGGGCCCTGCATAGCTGGTTCCTCCACAGTTTTTAAT
This sequence comes from Paguma larvata, assembly GCA_030068075.1. NCBI lineage: Eukaryota > Metazoa > Chordata > Mammalia > Carnivora > Viverridae > Paguma > Paguma larvata. The sequence goes on along the minus strand of CM057835.1, from coordinate 20,462,576 downwards.
TCTCAGAGTTGTCCTCTCTGAGCTCCCAGCAGTTTTGTCAAATCTATTTGAGGTTTTCCCACCAAGCATCACTTCTGTGAAGCTTTCTCTGCAGTTAGTTGTGATTCTCTGTATTTATCTGCCAGTCTCTCCAGCTTGGAGAGCATTGGTTTATCCCCTGATCTCACTCCTCTGACAGATCTAAGAAGAGTTGTTGATTTTTCCATTTGTTCGGCTTTTTCCTTGCTGTCACTTCAGCACGGCAGCTTCTAAGCTCTTTACATGCTACACCTGAAACTAGAATTCTGTTGTGATGTGTAATCTCGATTCTTAGTGTCTCAGCCAGGGATGGTGGAATTAAAGAGGTAACGTGCCTCTGAGCAGATACTAATGGGCAGCAACCTTGAATACCACCATGGTATTGGGAGAAACTAACCAATTTCCAGAAATTGTCTTAAAATTCTAGGCCTACTTTGGTGGAAACAAATTTGACAGTAAACTTTTCCTGAGTTTGTGAATCCTTCTCTGCACTGCCCAACTCTTTCTTCCTTTTTTTTTAAGTCTGTCACTACCGTTTTGTTGGACACTTTTCCCTGAAGCACCCTTTTCCTCATAGCCTTGACACCCACATTAAATGCTATCAGAGGTGATGTGCAGTTTCCTACAAAGCAGACAAATATCCGAGTACTTTGGGATCTTCAGGTACAGGCCTCTTTATGACCAGTGAGACCCTCCACATTATAGATTCAATGATGTCTTTCCTACTCTCTTCTAGTACTAGATCTAGAATGGTGGTTAAGAACACAACCTCTGGAGCCAGACTGCTTGAGTTCAAATCCCCACTCTACCACTTACCAGCAATTTGGGTAAGGTTTTCAGTCTATATCTCAACTACTTGGAAATGATAAAAGTACTACATATGTCATAAGTTTTGTTGAAATTCAATGAGTTAAGAAATAGAAAGCTCCTAGAACAGCGCTGGGCACATAGTAAGTATTACATGTGTTAACTCTGACGAGACCCTTCCAATAAACCATGCCAGAGCCATGAAACTGGTGGATTGGGAAGGAGTTGCAGTAATGCCTGAGGTGTTGATCTCTTAGCCTTTGGGGTGCCCAGCAGGGACCCAGGCCAATCATCTCTGGCCAAAAGCAACCAGATATGCCTTTAAAATAAATTTAAATTTCTCTGTGTGTCAAGACGTGAAAGCGGGTTGGGAAGCACTACATTTTTCTGTTTCCCATAAGGGTATTGTACATTATTATAGACCCATAATATCTTCTCTATGCTATTTCATTTTCCTGTAAAGAAAATATCCTGGGAAATAGCCTCTGACTTTTTCATTCTAACATACTATTACCAGAGAGTCTGTACTGATTACCCAACCGTAGCTTTAAAAAGCTGAGTAATTTTACACTGAACTTGTTGCTTCCTTAGGGTTTGGATTTTTGTGGGAATAGCATTGAAGTTAATTATGGGTTATTTGGGCCAAACTCTAAAGAATTTATATTTATTCCAGAAAATTCTTCTGTCTCCTGTTAAAATGGCACGCATCTGGTAAGCACTGCTGTGAGTTGGTTGTGAAGTATGTGCACTGACCCCTTCAAGAATCAGGTGATACATGATACACATTTGCGATGTCTTGTGTTGAAATTGGCTTCCTAGGCCATAAGTGAAGGTCAAGAGCTCTAGTTAAGTGTTCCTATCCATTTGGGAGTTGCCCACACACTCCCCTCAGAATACCTGTGGCACCGTATTACATGACAGCATAAATGCACCATACTCCTTTCATGTTGCTTTGCAATTTCTCTTAATATCATAGACTTATACATAGAGAGGGGAGCTTTATCAGATTGAAGTTATTTACATAATCTATCGCTCATGTTTCTACAAAGGACACAAATTTTAAGCTTTCCTCAACTTGCGGTTGTTTTAATGACACATAACACTACACACATGCGTGTTTATATCAGTATCGTTGGGATTTTGCAGTTCTAGAAATTGTTTGTATTCAGATAGTTTTCTATCTTATGAACAATTACACCAGATAATAATGGAATCTTTTCTACTAATAGTTTGAGAATGTGATCAATACCATCCATGTTGTTTAATAACTATTATTGTCATTTTGACAAAGAGAAGGAAAGAAGACATCCATTAAAGAGAATAAACCAGTGGAACAAATACTTTCTAAATTTTGTTATTGCTGTTGTTACTTACCCATAGGAAGACTATACTGAAAAGTTCCAGAGTTACTTGGTAAACACAAAATAAATTCCAGCAGATTTTTTTTTAAAAAAAGTGTTATGTAAGGTAAATAATTCAAAGCCAGCTCAACCTAATTCCAAAGTAATGCTTTTAGACTGGCTTTGGTTCCCATTTTGTGGCCTCTTTCAGTATCTTGATGTAATATAAGGGTGTGCATTAAATGGAATTTGGGCCCCATCTAGAATAGAAAAGAATAAAGTCTTCCTGATTTTAAGATTTTGTTTCTTAACACATTAGGAGGTTGGCTAACACATCCATCAGGAAGGGAAACCATCAAGGAAACATTTTTGGCCTCTTTTAAGACTTTGTCTACACGATGATACAAAAAAAACATCAAAACTTTGTACAGGATAGTCTTTATTTTAGAGCTTGTATTGGAAGTGGAAATATTTTATCTCAGGCTTGGCCTGCTCCACAAACTTCAATATTTTTTAATCATGTTAGCAGAATCAAAATGCTTTGATTGTAGATTATGCTCCCTCTGGCTCACAGCCTGCTCAGTGTTTGGTCAGTGTCTAAGGCCAACAAATAGAGCCAGCAAATGAAAACTATAAGCCAACTTCACTACACCATTTTTTAATAAAGAGTACTGGTAACTACAAAAAAAAAAAAAAAACGAAACTCCTTTATAACGTTTGTTTTCTCATCTTTTCCTTCATGAAGTTTGCTTTCTTGTCTTTAAAATGGAGAGATTAAATTGGATAACAGTTGGAACTTTTAGCCATCCCTTTCCCCACCTCCAGGGAAGACAAAGGGGCTAGAGATTGAATTCGATCACCAACGGCCAATGTTTTAATCATTCATGCCTATATAAAACGCTTAGACAAAGAGCTTCCAGGAGTTTCCAAACACACTGAGATACTAGAAGGGTGGTGTGACCAGAGACAGCACAGAAGCTGTGCACCACTCCCTCTCACCTTGTCCCATGCTCCTCAGTCATTTGGCTGTTCCTGAGTTGTATCCTTTGTAATATACCAGGAAATGTAAGTAAAGTGTTTTTCTGAGTTCTGAGAGTCGTTCTAGCAAAGTATTGAATCTGAGGAGGCAGTTTGGAAACCCCTGAGTTTACCTTGGGACAGGCAAAATGTGGGTAGCCTGGGCACCGTACTTTTGGCTGGCATCTGAAGTGGGAACATTCTCGTGTGACTGACTGCTTAATTTTGGGGATCTACACTACCACCGTGGAGTTAGTGTCAGAATTTCATTAAATCGTTGGACACCCAGTTAGTGTCGGGGAATCAGAGAGTTGGAGAATGGTGTTGGAAAAGACACCGTGTACTTGGTATCAGAGACAAAAACCTAGCACCTATGTTCATAGCACCCATGTTCACAGCAGCAATATTTACAACAGCCAAAAGGTGGAGGGCAAATGTGCCTCCTATTTACAATAGCCAAATGGGCATCAATAGATGAATGAATGGCAAAATGCAGTATATAAATACAATGGAATATTATTCAGCCATAAAAAGGAAGGAAATTCTGGCTCGTGCCACAACATAGGTGAACCTGGAAGGTATTTCTCAGTGAGAGAAATCAGCCATGAAAAGACAATTACTGCATGATTCCACTTATATGAGATAGCTTGGATAGTCAGATTCATAGAGACAGGAAGTAGAATGGTGATTACCAGGGGAGTCGAAATGAGGAGTTGCAGTTCAACTGCTATAGAGTTTCAGTTTTGCAAGATAAAAATCTGGAGATTGGTGGTACAACAATGTGAATTACTTACACTGCTGAACTTTGCACTCAAAAAAGATGGAGGTGATAAATTTAAGCAGGTTGGCTGACCCTGGGGAGGAATGAAGAGGTCAGAATTCAACTCCTGCCAAGGTAGAAATACTAACACAAAGTCCATTGCATAGGATTGGGATCCTCGAAAACTCCATTCTGAAATGGAGTTATGGATTTAGAAGGCTCAGGGGATCATCTAAGTAACTCATAGAAACCCAAGCCTTATTCATAGATTCTTAGCATTTTCAGGTCCCTGGAAAAGGCAATAAAAAGTCATCTCTGGAGAAAGCCAGTATCACTCTAGGTATCGAATTACCTACATTTGCGACTTCTTAATTATGTGGAAACAAAGAATTGCTCCCCTCTGGACAAAACATGAGTCATAATCAACAGAAAGAAGAGACAAAAAAAATTGTCTACTGGAATCCAACACTAGAATCATCAGATTCAAACTGTAAAAATTACTATGCTCATTATGTTCATAAATACAAAGGCAAAACAGTAAAATCTCAACAGGAATTGGAAGCTATACAAGTAGCATCACTGAGCTACAAATGAATCAGTTTGAATTTATGAAATGCAAAGAAATAGCCAAAATTAACAACTCATTGAATGGGCTTACCATCAGATTAGACACAAGAAAAGAGAAAACTAGTGAACTTTAAGACAGACCAAAGGGGGCTATTTGTGAAGAAATCCAGAAAACAACAACTACAAAAAAGTAAGGTTATAATAAAAGGTAGAAATACAGTTGATGTAATTAAATGATATATCAGTTTAATGGGAGTCTGAGAAACAGAATCAAGAAGGGGGCAATATTTGAAGAAATAATGACTGAAAAATCCCTAAACTGATAAAATACATAAATCCAGGGATTCAAGAAGCCCCAAAAACCTATTTCCTATATGAAACTACAAAAAAAATCAAAGACAAAAATAAAATATTAAGGCAGCCAGAGAATAAAGTAGATTACCTTCATTGGAGCAAGAATTTGCAAACTACTTGAATTCTTTTTTTTTTTTAAGTTTATTTATTTATTTTGAGAGAGACAGAGAAGGTGCAAGTGGCGGTGAGGCAGGGAGAGAGAGAGAATCCAAAGCAGGCTACGCACTGCCAGCATAGAGCCCAGTGTGGGACTCAAGTCCATGAAGCCGTGAAATCATGATGGAAGCTGAAACCAAGAGTTGGACACTTAGCCAACTGAGCCACCCAGGGGCCCCAAGAACTAGTTGAATTCTTAACAGCAACAATGGAAGCTAGAAAACAATGAGTAACATCTGAAAGAAAACTAATTGTAAATCTAGAGTTTGCTATTGAGAGAAAATTTCGATCCAGAATGAAGACAAAATAAAGACATTTTCAGGCAAATAAAATCTGAGAAAATTTGTCACTTGCAGACTCTTAAAATCAACTCTTTTTTTTTTAAATTGTTTTAATGTTTATTTATTTTTCAGACAGAGAGAGACAGAGCATGAGCAGTGGAGGGGCAGAGAGAGAGGGAGACACAGAATCCAAAGCAGGCTCCAGGCTCTGAGACACCAGCACAGAGCCTGACGCGGGGCTCGAACTCACAGACCGCGAGATCATGTCCTGAGCTGAAGTTGGCCGCTCAACCAACTGAGCCACCCAGGCGCCCCTAAAATCAACTCTTAATGGCGGTTCTTAATGGCTTAATTTCTTTAGACTAAAATAAATTTAAAAAACCAGATGGAGCCTCTGTGATTCAGCAAGATTAGAAAGCAATGAACAATGTAACTATATGGGTAAATAAATCACTGAATTTTGGATTTCAAAAGAAAAACAACAACAATAAAAAATAAAATTCTCTTAAAAATTCTTCTAGCCTCACAACTATCGTCATATTCCTAATAAGTAAAAGATGTCTAACTTGTGATCAGCTAGTAAATGTTCTTCTGAACTCAGCACGTGCTCCGTTGAGAATGGAATGGATGGTAGGATTGACATTATGAAAAATTCCATTGACTCATTTTCAGGACATTAGTGATTAAGCTCTGGAATAATCCATGAGATCGATTTCCTAGGAAACCCATTTCACCCAGAGTTCGAGTGGAGATTCCTTTGGAAAGAAAGGGTTGTTTATTCTCAATATTTTTCTAAGGAAAATAAAACACATAACTGCATATATAAACTATTCCGCGTGGCAACTTTAGTTTTGTGTCACCTGTTGGGGAAACAAACTAATCTTTTCAGCAATTTAAAGTGTTTAGAACTAGATCCAACCATATGGGAGCAGAAGACAGCTGTCTCGGACTGCACCTCACTCCCCTCAATTTTTCCCAATTGCTGCGTTTCTTCCCATCTTGATGAATCATCAAAGTTAACATTTAATGCTTCATTCCATTGGCTTTAGTTAAACATGGATATTTTTCTTGTAATCTAGAAGTGAATAATTCTAAATATTAGGTCTGGTCTTGTTCTTGATTTCTCCATCATTTTTCCTATACAAAACTAGGGTCCACTGGTCTCTACCTTGCTCCCTTTCCATTCCCAATGCCAGCAGTGACCTCCATGAGGCAGGTTCTGTTTGTTTACCTTGGTCACTTCACCTTGAAATTCAGCATCAAGTCACCTATGCTGCTAGTCCCAATGTGACCTTCTGACCAGTACCTACTTACAGCTGGGTATCTGTCCCAAAGTTCCTTTTCAATAGTCCACCAAACACTCCAGATTCTTTACTAAAATTATGGCTTCAATCCTGACATCATATGAAGGACCACACACTGTGAGACCAGGTTTCAGTAGGATTTCTGTGCAGTATAGTCCTTAGACCTAGGAATCCAGAGCTCCTGTCCATGGCTTTCCTCTTCGTACTGCAAGCGCGGTCCACCTGCAGCACCAGCATCACTTGGATGTTTGTTATAAATGCACACTGAATCGGAAGGTCTACATCTATGGCTAAGCCCAGGAATCTTGTTTTAATAAGCTCCAGGTGATGTATATGCACATTCATGTTTGGAAAGCATTGCTTTAGGGAGCAACTGCTCTGGCCCCACTGTGATCATGTCCCTCGCAATAAAATATCCAGTCCATGGAGTAGGGGAAGTGCCCACTTAAAGTCTGTGTCAAGCTCCCAGTACCCACTCCCACTCCTGGGACAGAGGAACTCCATGCCCAAAGAGTCTGCTTCCAGGGCTTGCACCTCTTTCCCAGCCATTCTTCTGAGGTTGACAAAGTCACCAGAAGGATGACAAAGGAGCAGCTCTTTCAGAGGCAAGAGTGGAACAAAGGCTTGATAGAAGCACTGTCCACATGCACAGGCAGGAGGGGCTGAAGGTGGTGCAAGAAGTGAAGGGGCTTCCACTGGTACTCTTTCCCCGGGGTTATAAGGAAGGCCCACTTTGTTTCTCTAGTTTGTCCCACCAGGAGATGAGTGTTTGTGGATCTGTCCTCCTTCCTCACACATTTTATCCAACTCCCCCAAGAAGTGCCAAGTTTGAAGACATTTTTGTTGGATGATTGAAGCTTTCGTTGTATATTGAACCGTTAGGATCCTAATGTTTTGGCCTTTTGCCTCTCTCCTGCTTCCCTGAGGATAAGAGTGTTTGAAAGGCAGAAAGCTGCTTCTCCAGTCATAGGAAGCTCTCTCTCCAAACCATTATCACAGAGACAGCTCTCTCTCTTTATCTTCGGCCCCCTTGTTTGTACTCTCTTACTGCTCTTCATCCCACATCCCACACACACACACATGCACACGCACACACACACATACATACATGGACACGTGCGCCTGTGCTTGCCTAAGCACGCGCATACGCACACGCCAGACTAGATGTGACCTGCCCCCTGCCACTACTCCAGTACCATGCTTCTGCTTCTCAGAACCAGTGATCAAATGCCAAAAGCAGAACAACCCTCACATAATCCTGGGGTGGGCCGTGCCCCGCCCCCTCACTTGCTTTCTGTCCTCCACGCAGTCAGGTCAAACATGCCAGGAGGCATGTTCAAGCTCAGCCCTCCCTACCTGCGCCCAGGGGCCAGCAGACTCTCTCCTATTTCATTACAAAGTAGTAAAGAACACGAAATCTGGGGCCTGACTGCTTGGATTCATACCACCTCCACGATTCACAAGCTGAATGAGTAGGAATGAGCCTCCTAAACTTTTGGTGCCTAAAGTTTCCTCATCTGTAGAACAGGAGTAAGGAAGTACTTAAATCAAATGGTTGTTGTGAATTAAAACGTGAATGTGTAACATATGAACTAATAAAGGTAAATCACTTAAAACTGCGTCAAATGGTATTTAAGTGCTCGCTATCAATATATTGTTATGAGATGTGAAATCCAAGCTTGGCGTTTGGGTTGAACATAGAGCAGGCCTTCTGACTGAAATGGATTCCTAGCATTGGAAGAAAGAAGGGATCATCTAGTTCCTCCAGATCAACCCACTGGATATGAGGGCTGGAAGCCAAAGCACCGTTCACTTATTTATTAGTATAGTCAATAATTATTGTTCACATATTATCTTCCAGGCCCCATTGTTAGTTCCTTGGGTACAGAAGTGAACAACGCAGATGTCCTGTCCTCATGCAATTTACATTAGTAACCTTTGCCTAGGTTCCCTCCTGGGAAGAGAGACAAAAAGCAGGATTCGGTTTGCCCAGGGCTTCTGAGCAAATGATATCTTTAAAACCACCTTCTAATAACACCCCAATCGTACCATGATTTTCATCCTCCACCTCTCGCGACCCCTCCCATCTTGTTCTTGGCCTCTTATACGACTTCTTAACTAAACGGGAGCCTCTTTTTGACTATGTCTTTTGATTTTTGCCTTTGAACTACACTGAATTCAGGGTTTGGACTTTGAATCCCGGCCTTAGCATTTAATTGTTGTGTGGCTGTACTAATTGGTCTCCTGTTGTTGCTATAACAAATTACCACACATTTTATGTCTGCAAACAATAAAAACTTACTAACTTTCAGTCCTGGAGGTCAGAAGTCCAGAATGGGTCTCAGTAGGCTAAAATCAAGGTGTCAGTAGGACCAATTTCTTCTGGATACTCTAGGGGGAATCCAGTTTTGTGCCTTTTCCAGCTTTTGGAGGCCACCAGCGTTCTTTGGTCCGTGGCTCCTCCTTCTCTTCAAAGCCAGTAGCATAACGTCTTCAAATCTTTCTGTTACTCAGTGGTCTTTCTCTTCTGCCTCCCTCTTCCATTTTCAGGGACCCTTGTGACTCTATTGCACCCACCCAACACAGTCTCCTTACTTTCAGGTCAGTTGATCAGCAGCCTTAATTCCATCTGTAACTTTAATTCTACTTTGCCACATCCTATAACATACTCATAGATTGTAGGGATTACCACGGAGATATCTTTAAGAGACCGTTTTTTTATCTAACACAGTTGCCTAGAATGAGTTTTCTAATCTCATTGAGACTTGGTTTCTTCATCTATAAAATGAGGATTATAATACATTACCGTGAAAGATATTTGATATATAAGCATTTAAAAAAATCATAGATATTTAATTATCTGCCTGACACACTAGGCTCACTTCCTTCAGCACCAACAGGTCATGCCACCTCTCCCCTTCAACTTCACATGATTTATTTCCCACAGCCATGCTGGTAAGATCCAATAGTGGATCCTACAACATGGGTGCTCTTTTAAGGACAGAATCAGAGATAAAAGACCAAGAAGTACCCATTAGACATTAAAAGTCACTTATATAAATGATTGCTTAGTATAAATTACATTTTATGAAATCATTTCCTGAGAATAATTATCATAGAGATGAGGAAATGGAAAATGAGGGCCCTAAAACCTTCCCTCCTCCACAATTGCCAACGGACGGTCTTGGTGATAATAGTTTTTCAGGGGGCCCAGATCCCATAAGCACAAAAATGATATTCCTTGTCAAGTTTTAAGTTATTTAACTGTGTAATCATTCACAATGAATACAGTCTGCTTAATGAATATAATTTTTGAGGTCATAAGTGTAGGGAATGTATCTTATTTCATGTCAGATTCCAGTTTTAATAAGAAAAGGTTAGTTCTTATTTTGATGGACCCAATGTTTTTAAAACAACTAAAAGACAGACGTCATAAAATAGACAAAAATGGACATGTTTTTCTTCTCAAAACTAATGTTTATGACATTCTGATGCTTGCATGCAAAGAGAATAAAATTTGGTGGCAGAAGTTTAGTCTGTTGCTTCAATGCGAAACGCTCCTGTTGTGATATAGAATGGGAGGAACTCGCCAAATGGATTGAGGTGGATACCGTCATTTTTTTCTGAACATTTTCCTGAAGATTCTGTTATTTTTACAGTACCTGAACCACTTCCTATATCTGGAAAACTTTCCACCTACTGTGTCTTAGTGGAAGGCAAAGCCTTCTTCCCCCTTCAGAAGCTGAAGCAGCAAAATAATGCTACAGCAAGCAATCAACTTCCCAGACTCCTTTGCAGCTATGGCATGACCATATGACCTAAGCTCCACCAATAAGAGCATTTGCTTCTGACCATTAATTAGAAATAAATGACCATACAGAGCCTTTCCTGACAATGGGTAGAGGCAATGTTGGCACCCAGGTACCAGATCCAGGTACCAGAGCCTGCAGTGGCTACCCCAGCGACCAAGAGCATGCCACCAGCAGGGTAAGCTGTGGCAACCGATGCTCAGCAGTAACACTAGAATATCACTAGGCCAGTGATTCGAGGTATTGTCTCTACTACGTGGCCCCAAGTCTTGTTCTTTATCCCAGAAATTTTGCCAGCTCTCTAAGCTTCTTTAACAATTCCTTTTCTGCTTAAATCAACCTTAATAAATTTTTATAACTTGGCACCAGAACCCCAAAAATATATTCTTGGCAGATCTATGCTTTGGGCCCCCCAAAATGTAGTAATTTCTCTGAGGAAATTATGAGGTCTGCTTCACCTTACTCCAAGTTCCATCTACTCTAAACATCAGAAAAAGACATTAAAGATTATCTAGTTAAAGATTGACTAATTTCCTTAATTTACACCTGGGAAAACCAGGCCTAGAGAGGCAAGTTTAAAGTAAGTTCATGCAAGTTTCAGAAGCACAGTAAGCATCTATGAGATGCTCCCGGGGCAGAAGCAACCTTGACTTAATTTACTTCTCAATTCTTTCGATGGGCTATTTAATTTCTTAATTAAATTTTTGTTTGTTTGTTTGCTGTACCACGCATGAAATTCAATCACCAGCCACTGCACTGGGTTCCCTGGCAGGCAAGCTCTGTCCAGTGATCACATTATGAATAGGACCGCCCATTTACTAACATAAGAAATCCATAGTGAGAAGCAAACGCCATTTATTCGTTTCTTTATTCACAACGACCTTTGAAAGTGGATTATACTTGAACAGGAAAAAATATAACCTAGTATAATCCTGCCTGGCAACTATATTAAGCCATAACTGAAGGGATGAATCCAATCATGCCGTGTTAGGCTACACATTTCAGGGGAAATGTGGTGGAGATTAGTCTGGATTAGTCACTCTCAATTTCTTCTGGCTCAGATAAACTGTTATGAGTTTTTGTTTCGAAAGGTAAGAGTGTTTTCTATTTCTGGTATGATTATCTATCAAGATAGATCCAAAGACACAGAGCACTTATTTTAACAACAACAAAAAAGTCACTCTTATTTATTACTTTTATTGCTGTTATTATTAGCACACCTGTAAAGTAAATCTTAGCATGTCCAAACTAGAGATAAGAATCTGAGGTGCAGAGAGTTAACTTGCCCAGGACTGGGTAGTGAATAAGGAAGAGAGTAAGAATTCAAACCCACTCTTGCAAACCACTAAGTCCAGGCTCCCTCCACTACACTTTGCTACCTGCTTGCTCCTGACTACAGTATATTGGACAGCAACCTCTGAAAGTGACATGTCCATAAGATAATTGTAGGTGGAATTTGGTGTACTCGAGATGCCTCTCTCCCTCTCTCTTGCTTTCTCATTCTCTCTTTCTCCCAGGAAAGAGGGACAAGCCAAAACAACTGAAGTATTTCTTATCAGAGAGAGGCAGTACTACCAGTTTAAACACAATATTTGGTCAGACCAGACTACTAAAAGAACCAATAAGGCAGAACAAGGCTGAGCAAGGAAGTCACACTGGGAGGATCCTGATCTCCCAAGTTGGGGTGCCCCTTTGAGCAGTCATTTGCAAAGTAACTTGGAACAAAAGAGAGTGTTGGTGATCGTGGGCTAAAGCTTAATGAGCTTGCTGAGGAACAGACCACAGCTATAGAGTTTTCCAGTTCCTCGGCTCTCCTGCCAACTTGTGCATTAAATTCTTCATTATAATCAGCCAGGCAGCGCTGGTACTGTTGTGATGATTCTATCTCCAACCTCACATAAACTTCTCTCTCTGCAGGGTTTACCATGCTAAAGTCATGCGCCTGATTCAAGGGCATCTAAGCAAACATAAGAATTTTAAGATTTCTAAATCCTTCAGACTCATTCACTGGGCCTCCTTGGCCAGATTATATTCAGACATCAGTGTGGTTTGATTTCCGTGCGGATGAGAGTTTACTAAGCAAGAAGTCTAAAGTCATTCAAACCAGAAGATGATCCAGCCATATCCTGACGCTTGGCTGTCACAGATGTTGTTGATACCCACCCACATGCCATCTGTACTCACTACGCTGTACACAGTCGTTCCCTGCCTTGTCTGGGAAGGGACACATTCCAAGAACCTCAGTGGATGCCTGAAGCTTCAGGTAGTACTCAGCCTTGTATACCCTATGTTTTCCCTATACATATATAGTTATGATAAAGCTTAAATCATAAATTAGGCACAGTAAGAGATTAACAACATTAACTAATAATAATAAAAATAGGATAATTATAACAATATACTATAATGAAAGTTATATGAATGTGCTCACTGTCTCTTCTTCTTGTGATGATAATAAAAGGCCTGTATGATGAGATGAAGTGAAGTGAACAACATAGGCATTGTGATGCCATGTTAGGCTACGATTGACCTTCTGACAATACATCTGCTTCTAGACATCTGCTTCCTGACCACAGTTCTGGATTTAAAGAACAAGAAATGGTGGATGATGGGGGACTACTGCATACCTAATGCAGGTTTCCAAGAACAAATGGAAGCAACTGAATTCTTCCTTGAATGGAGCAAGGCAGACCGGAGTTTCCAAGGGGTAACATCCCTGGGAGTGGCTCTCATCCGGTATTGACAGGCATTAGTACGGTCATGAAGGGAATGCCTCTTATCCATGCAGGATTATTAATAGTGCCTCCTTACATTCCCAGCAGCTCATCAGCAATAAGACACATCGTCCTTTGGTCATTGGTGACCTTGAAAAGAACGGTTTCAGGAAAGCAATAGAGGTGGAAGCTAGACTAGAGTATGAATAGGTGAGAAAATGGAGTCGGGTTATGGAGATCAGTGTTTTGAGAAGTTTGACTATGAAAGGAATAGAAAAGTGGGGCAAGCTAGAGGGTGCTCTGGTGACAAGAAAGGGTTTTTTCAGTGTGTTTTGAGTAAATGATGATGGGACGAATCCTCTTGTAAGAACAAGATTGAAAATGAAGGAAAGAAAGAAGAAAACTAAAGAACCAAAGTTCTTGGGGGCAGAATTAACTAGAGAAGCAACTGCCATTAGCTAGAATTCCTTTGCTTGATATAGTAGGTGCTAAAGAACTGTGATTTTTACTTGTAAATAATGTATGCCATTTTCTATTTATTTTAAACACCCTTTTTGAGGGGCACCTGGATGGCTCAGTTAAGTGTCTGAATTTGGCTCAGGTCATGATCTCACAGTTCTTGGGTTCAAGCCCCTCATTGGGCTCTGTGCTGACAGCTCAGAACCTGGAGCCTGCTTTGGATTCTTTGTCTCCCTTTTTCTCTGCACCTCCCCTGCTCATGCTCTGTCTCTCAAAACTAAATAAACTTTAAAAATTGTTTAAAAACACTTTAAATATGGGAGAGGGGAGAATGGGTGATGGGCATTGAAGAGGGCATTTGTTGGGATGAGCACTGGGTGTTGTATGGAAACCAACTGGATGATAAATTATTAAAAAAAAAAGAAGGCATTTGAAATAAAATATATATATATATATATATATATATATATATATATCCTTTTTGATTATTCTCAATACGAGTTGATCATTTAATGCTCAGGATGATTATTTAACTAATATATTATAATGCTTAAGAAGAATGTTCACCCAATAACAGTAACTTAGCTCAGCATTTCCAGAACCATGACCTATAGATTCCCAGCATCTCATGAATTGTTAAAAGTACACAGAGCCAAGAGTTCCATGATTGAGTAAATTTAAGAAACACTACATACTCTATCTGTACTCAAATATTTACAAGGCTCTACATTATAAACCTCAGTTAATTTTATTTTATCAAGAATTTCCTCAGAATGAGATGTGAGAATTTATCCTAAAACATTCTGTTATAAGTATCCACACCTACTCTTCTGTCAATTTTCTTGGCATTCATGTAGCCTCAAAATAAGCAAACTAACTAGGAATCTGGAAAAGCAAGGGATTATCTTCAAGGCTTACCCACTTCCTTTAGAGATCATTACCCCTAATTTATTATAGAATTGATGCCTATGAATTCATTTTTCTTCTTAGAGAAGAAAAATTATTATTTTCCCTTATTGCTCTACTTTCCTCCTGTACTTCAAACTGGTTGCCACCATTGAGAAAATAATATAGGCAATGCTAGTGACTCAACTTTTAATAAGTTCCTTATGCAAATATTGTCAAAGGTCTCAGAAAGTCTAAATATATTTTATTCGCATGTTCCCTTTTATCTATATGCATATTTATTCCCTTGTAGAACTCTAGAAGATCAAAAAGCAGTACCAATTTGAGAAGCGAAAAAATTGCAGAGCTAAAGAAAAAGCCAGAGGCTGTTCTTCCAAAGAGTTGGAAATAAGAGGAATAAAATTAAATACAAAGTTTCTTCCCGTGGCATGTTCCCAACAACTTTGGACACTTTGGCAACTTGAACATGAGTTGCAACATGTTAAACATGAAAAAAATATATTTTCATGGGAGAAAAAAAAAGTAAGAGGAGAATAGTGCTTACCCTGGCATAAGAGTAGAATGATTTTATTGTATAAACATGAAAGTTTTCTTCTTCATCTTCAAAAATGCTTCAAATGAACTTAAAACAATTTGTAGACCATGAAATTAATATTACTTACAACTTCTATCCATAGGGCAGAGAAGATTTGATTTTCACTATTGAAGTGAAATTAGCCCCAAATTTTATATTATATGAGAAAATTTGTTGTAAAACACTTTGCGAAACTGAAGTCAAACCTTAAATGTTACCAGAACAATCATCATTTCTAGGTAGCTGCTATTGCTATGGAACATTACATGATTTTCAGTTCATGAGTCCTTTGTGGAGCTGAAATATCCCATGGCAAATGTACTGAACATTAAAATAAAACAGGATCAATACTCTTGAGTAAAATTCACCTTTGGCCAATAGGCATCAGGGCAAAATTAAAATCTCGAAGCCACTTTATCTAGTTATTTAAATGTATTCTGGAAGGTTTGCAACTTAACTTCCATTAATATCTGTGTAAAGTCAAATGTCTTAATTAAGAACTAAGTCTAATTATCTATGTTTTTATAATACCTTTGACTGAGGATGTCCAAGGACAGGAAATTGAATGATTCGCGTGCCATGTTTATTGTATTGCTTCAGAATGATGTGAACACAATAGAGTAAGACTGTCTATTCCCATAAGACGACCGCAGAGGTCCAAAGATGGCATCACGCATTTTCATAAGCCGTCCCAAACACCATGTTTGCACAGTCCATGTTCATTCTGATAATCGTTCATCATTTTAAATAAAGATGAGACAGAAGTCTACTGTATTGGTTCACACCAATCAATTAATAAATATCAACTGAATATCTACTAACATGATACAGGATTCCAAAAAATTAATTAAAATGATATCCTTGAAATACAGCTGATGACCACTAGGTGGCATAAGGTCTTGCACACAGTAGGCATTCAGATGTATTGATCTGAATGTGAATATAATAGGAAATAATTTGAGATTACCCAAAATTTCATCCTGAAATATTTGGTATACACCACTGAATCTCAAAACGCAGTCCCCAGACCAGCCACATCAGCATCACGGGAATTTATTAGAAAGGCAAACTCTCAGACCCCACCTCATACCAAAACAAATCTGAAACTCTAGGGTAGGGCCCAGCAATTTCTGTTTTAATAAACTTTTTAGGGGATTCCGATGGACATATAATTTGGGAACCACCAGTATGGACTACAGATGCTGCTTGTTCTGGGGAATCAAAAAGGAAATAGAGGAGAGAGAGACCAGGAAATGCTTCACCAGGAGGCAACAGAGTGAGACTTTCAGTTCTCACGTTACAGTGAAGATGATCAGAGAACCTAAATCACTGATTGCTGTCATCATTATGATTCAGCATGTAAACACATGGTCTGTGTTTATTCTGACATCATTCAAATAAGAAAAATGAGGGTTCGTGCAGTTGATCTAGATAAAGAAAACAATATGAATGAGAGAACCCTTTGGGATGCAAAAACATGTTAAAGTATGGTCAAGTGTGTGAGGTGGGAGCAAAATGGAACATGGAAGGGATGATTCTCTGGCAGAATCTGGCCACAACTAGCTAGAAGCTTATTAATAACATAGGAAGACCGAACTGCCAGGCCTCCCTGTAGTTACACTGAGACCTTATAACTGGGATCTAGCCAACATAATATAGTTTGCAGTGATATTTGCCACATCTAGTCCTTTGTGTGATACTGGCCCTCTTTTGCTCCTTCTGCAGGGACAGCAAAGTTTTGAGAGAGGCCTCATCACACTGTTGAAAGGGCCTAGATCCCCACATCACTGCTTGAAGAAACGCTTCCAGGAGAGTTACCTAAGCCACAGTAGACCAGCAGTAGCACGGGTGAAAATCAACCCTGTTTTGAGTTAAACTCCTGAAATTTTGGAGTTATTTATGATCACAACATAGCCTGAGTTATTCTGATTGAAACACTCTAGAAATAACCAAGAGATGGCAATGGCATGTTCATGACATTCAAAAGCAAGAATCGGCAAAGCCAAAGAAGAGCCAGAAGATTCTACTTTTCTAAGTGGCTAGACCTATCAAATTCCCAAAGCCAGAGCACTGCCTTTTTTAATTTGCAGGGGTTTTTTGCCACTGTCCCTCTTTCCTCTCCTTTATAGCTATAATTCAGTAGCCATACACATTGAGTTCTTTGTATCCAGACAAGTAACCCTCAGAAGACTACCTCCTTCAAAAGAGACTTAGCCTTTCTGAGTGTATAATGAAACAGATTATTTCCTCTCAGGGCCTTCCCAAGTGGATTGGATTTGATAAACACTTTCAATCCGGCAGAAGAGACGGCAGTGGCTTCACAACACTTAGAGTTGAAGGATGATAATTTTGACCATCACTGCATGATCTTTCTTGGTCTGTCTGTAAGTAACCAAGTCTTTATACCATGATATAAGATAATAAAATGATTCAGTCAGGGCTTGGTCAGAATTAGAGAAGCCACTCTAGGAATCTCAATTAAGAAGAGATTAAATACAGGAAACTGGAGGCTTCCATAAACATTGGGAGGGTTATGAGGACAATGGTCACGAGGGCTGCTGACTTTCAGGAAATCAGAAAAGTCAGAATCAGAGGATAGCTCTGCCAATGATTTCAACTACCTGTAGCTATTCCTTGGGCAGAGGCCCAGGAGGGCAGAGAGCTACCACCAATGAAGTCAGTTGCCTGCCCTACTGAAGTGACTTTCAGGAGGACCCCAGAAACCACTCACAAGAACCCAGATCTGCCATCTGCTGACACCTACATGCATTTCCATAGTTAATGCTAGAGAGGACTGACTAGAACCTTCCAGATGCCTTCTAGACCTCACCAAAGTGACTCTCACTTGCAGATTCTAACTGTAACCCTGCTTATTTGGAGTTTGGGAAATGTAATTCCCAGGCTTTTAGCCCCAAAATGCAAAGAAGGGAGAGGAAGAAGAGCAGGGATATTAACAGACAATATCTAACATAAATAATGAGTTATGTAATTGAAGAAGACCAGAGTGGATATAAGGCCAGTTAAACAATCTATAAACAACCCGTGGGATTGTATTTGAGACTTGAACAATGCCGAAGTAGAGCATGGGCTGTGGTCATTTAGGCAGTGGTCTCCAAATACATGGTTTTCCCAGAATATTGGTTGAGATTCTATTGGTAGGAACTAACAAGAACCCATTCTAGTTAAACTGTTGAAACTTCTAAAAGTTATACTACTTGGTCATTTGATCCCTGTTATGCTAATTAGTTCATAATAGAAACCCAACTGAGCCTAGCTTAAACATAAAAGATATCTCTTGGATCCTATGTCTGGAATATTCAGGAGTCCCACAGACTTCAGTCATAGCTAGAGATCCTGGATTCAGGAGGTGGTGTCTAAGCTAGTCCTCTTTTTCCATCTTGTACCTCTGCTTTTAATTCTTGGCTTTACATTCCAGAGCAATCCCCTATGTAGCAAGCAAAGTGGCCCTTACAGGCTCTTAGCTGCCTCAGTTCAGCAACTTCAATGGAAAAACAACTTCTTTCCCTACAACCACTCCCAAGGAAGATTTTGATTGCTCTGCTTGGGTCAAATGGTCCCGCATCCATCCCTGAGCCAAAATCTTTGACCAGATGGATGGGTTTCTCTGATTGACCATCCTGCAAAAGGTGGGTTTCAATGATTGATAGTGTCCCTGATACCACAGAGAGTGCAGAAGGTGTCCCTTCACCAAAGGAACAGACAAAGAAGACCAGGCAATCCTTCTGAGAGCACAGTCTACTTCAGTCGCACTGGCTGCTGATAATGGGCAGAACTGACATACTGGAAAAGCCAAGAGAGGCCAGATTTATGCACATGATAAAAGATGAGGAGTTATCTAGAAGGGAAGAGGTGGGAAGGGAAAGGAGACTGCAAAAGAAGCGGCAGAGAATGAAGGGAAATGAGGAGGAACAGCAAGAAAACAGAGCAGAAGCTTAGGTCTCTTTTTCCTTTTCCTTTTCTCTCCTTTCCCCTCTTCCTTTTCTCCTTTCCCCCTCATTCATCTCCTCACTCACCTGTCCCCTCTGGGACCTCAGTAGTGCAAGTTCCAGGACCCTGCCAGGAACTGCAAAGATTACTCATTCGTTATCAGTAATGCTATCTTAGATTATGAACTTTAGTTCATAGAGAAAGATTCAGGTTTCCTCACTGTTGGCCAGATGTCCAGCTCAGAACAATCAGTCAGCCACATTCTGGTGGGCAAGGCAAGGGCTGGCAGAGACCTAGCCCCATGTTCCAAGAGACACGAATGCACCCTCATATATACTACGGCTTAACCAGTCACATGGTCATGTCTATGTTGCCATTGCCCTCTGGAGCTTTCCATATCAGAGAATTGTGTACTTAACATGGGAATAACAGTTGAAGAAAGTGAGCTTAGGCCACTGCTATTGTTGCATTTCTCCTGTATCTCTAAACATTTTGACATTTAAATTGTGGCTCAGATAAAAGTAGGAAGAAAACAGGATAAACAGCAAACTCTGGATTGGTGTTCACAAGAGAATGCTGGAAAAGGTAGCACGGTATCTATACTTCTGCCTGCAGGGAAATTCATTTTCAGCTCAGACTTCAGTCTGACAACAGGAACAAATTTTTAAAAACCACCTCCATGACCAAAGCACAGCAAATACCACACACAGGTGCAAAAAACAAACATAGCAAACAACGGGCAAGTGGGAGGATTGTACAAACAGAACAGGAAATCATTCACAGGGAAGAAAGACTGGCAGGAGAATTCCTTCTGGCACACTTTGCTCCTGGGCTTCCCACTGGCAGTGGTCTCAAGGGGAAAAAGACCCACCATGCCCACCCCTTCGCCTCCTTGCCACAAGATTCCAAAATTTCAACGCAGAGCTCATCAGACTTGAATGCATATGTTGGTCAATTTCACACCACTTTGTGAACCAGTAGACAGAAAGAGGGCTTGATAGGAGCCAGGCCCCTGTCCCAAGGCAGAGAACTAATCAGAGTCCTGCTCCTCATTCCCATAAGGCACCATGTCCACGGGCCACACGCCCTCTAGCTCATCCCGTATGTCTCCCCACAGCACAGCTGCCTTTGTTTCCCCAGAATCAACCTGAGAACTAAATGGCTCTAAGGTCCCTTTATTAATTTTATATTAGCTAGTCTTTCCATATGCAGCTTTCCTTACTCCTCTTCCCAATTCGCCCCTCCTTTCCTCCCAGAACTTACCTTTTTTCTATTCTATGCTCTTAAAGCAGGGAACTTAGGAGCTAGGGAAGTTGAAGTTTGTTAAAGAATTTAACACGGAACGGCAGGAATAAATTCAATCAGAAAAGGATGGAGTTCACATCTCACTCTTTAGCCCATATTCAGACAACACCAAAGCACAAGGGGAAGGAGGTCTCAGAATTTACCAAAATCTCTCTGTGTATTAGAGTTATTTACGCGTGTGTCTGATTCCTCCACTAGGCCACACATGTGATACGGAGCAGCTTTACCTTATCTGTCCTCGTATCCATAATAGTACCTAGCACAATGCTTCGTTTCAATACACAGTTTGCTGAATAGAATAGCAGGTGACACAAAAAAAAGCAAAACGATTAGCTGAATAAACGTGTGCTAATCTATTGTTTCAGGTGGAAAATTCCCCTCCAAATGCCTGAGCAGCGACAGGGCAAAATGAAAACTGTACTAAGGTTTGTTCATTAAGAGTCTCCAGAATTAAGTGAAACCACGTGGTTACGTGTCCCTCCCTCCCCAGCTTTCTGTTTTTCATCACGCAGACAAGGTCTTTGGCTTAGCCACCTTAGCTTCCCATCTGAAAATGAGACAACTCTTATTCTTACCGGTCTCTTTGCAGGTGTCGTGTGAGTCTTGATAATGGTCCATGTGCACACGCTGCTCCATGTTCTTTCCCTGCTCACGTCGGTCCAAAGGGACCAAACTGCTCCCTGAAAACCCGTTCACACTCCGTCAGGTGACCTGAATACCAAGGGCTATCCTGGAAAGCTGTTCCCTGAAAGAGTTAAAGTGCCTCCTTTTAAAAACAATCATAGCGGAGCAGATGGTGCATTTGCTAACGGAGAAGATGTTGCTCTCACTTGGGTCCAAATTCCCTCCCTCCACCTGGCATCCCAGACAGCTGTGTCAGTTCCATCTGCCCATCTTGAATTCATCAGGTGAATGCTCTATTTCCTTAATTGAGGTTAAGCTAACCCAAGTAATCAAAGACAGGTACGGAATGTTCCCTGTCAAAACCATGCTCCTGATTATATGATACCAACAATGAACATTGCACTCAGTCACACTCGAGTGCATGAAAAGCTGAGCACAGTGAATGAAGAGATAGATGAAGATGACAGGCAGGCCACTTTTCAAGGACTCATGAGTAGATTCCAGATGTTATTCTTCCTCTTTAAGGGAAATTCCTTGGGAAAGCTTCCACTCACGCTCAATAACTTTGATAGGTAACGTACCTCAAATCCTGTCCAGGAAGTCCTGAACCACCCTCCCACCAGGCAAGATTTGGGGGAGTCAGTGACCTGCCTTGTTCAGTGGGAGACCTCAGGGACCCTGCTGCCGTATGAGGGCCTCTTTGGGTGACAGCCGGGCTTCCAGACCCTGGTCATTAGCCCTGTAGTCATTAATGGAGTATTCCATTGTTCTGGGCACTGGGAACACAACGGTGATAAGATTGACAAAGTCAAGAGTCTCATAGTGCCTACATCTTATGAGAGAGACAGATAATTAATAGGTACAAACAAATGAATTTGACAATTCAGTTAGTGACAATAATTCTGAAGAAAACAGATTAAATCAATGCTGAGGATAGGACAGGAATGGGGGAGTAATGGAGAAAAGCAAAGTCCACAGGGCAGCTAAGTAACGGGCTCTATGGGAAAGAGTAGAACATACTAATTCTGAGAGCTGTGGTTCCCTGAGCAAATGTCATTTTGGAATGAAACTTTGCTTCTTGTTCACCAGACTCTCCCCTTAAAGTGGCTGAAACCATGATGGTTAGTCATACATATGTAGCTGCCTAGCAAAAATAGTATTTTGTCCCAAATATCCATGAAATAATAATAGTAGTATACAGATTTGTCCAAAATGAAAAAACAAATTATATAGCAACATTCACCAAACTGAAAAAGGAAAAAAAGAAACAAACAAACAAACAAACAAACAAACAAAGAAAAAGTGACCTATTTTATCTCTTGAGAGAGTTAAGAAACAAGGCAAGTAAGTAGAGACAAAGATCTACTCTCAACAGAGACGAATTACTGAGTATGTTAGCTGGGAAGCTGGCTAGGGCATTAATCTATACGAAGAGGCTCACACCTCACTAGAACAGACTGCAAACGTGGTGCTATTTAACTCCAGGTTCCAGATGTGACTTTATAAGCTAAAGGTAAATTGTACTCAAATACATGCTCGCTCATGTTCAATACATAAATAAAGGCCTTGGTGTAAATTACAGCATGTTAGGGAACCTACAGTACTTGTCACTTATAACTCCCTACTGCTTTCTAAGGAAGGTGGGTCCTGAAAGCTGGGGGATTTACTAAGTGCAAGCTTCATTCTCAGTGCAATCGCTTTTGGAAAAACTTAGAGAAATATTAAATATTGGGGGAATTTCAAGTAATAAAAAGAACAGCATGTTTAAACAGTAAGTTCCCTCACATATCTGGGATATACCTTGACCTCCAAAATGCTACCCGGCCCAAATGATTTAAAGACGAGTCATATGCTACTTAATTATTCCAAAGCATGAGAAAAAACGATAGAAATCTTTCCGAGGAATTCTCAAGGCTAACATTTTTCCTGAAGCCAAAATAAAAGAATAGCAGAACAAAAGAATAATACAGAGTCATCTTACATTGTAACATATCTGATGAATCCTAAATAAGACAATAAATTGATCGTGTGAAAAGAATAATAAAGCCCAAACAAGTAGACTTTATTCTGGGAGGAGAAGCACAGTTCAACATCAGGGAATCCATTAATGTGATTTCCAGCACAGAGAAAAGGAGAAAAACCATACCACCCTCTCAACGAAAGATAGAAAAACATTTGATAAAATTCCATATTTATTTCCTATTTTTTAAAAAAACTTCAAATAAAGTAAAAAGAAAAGGAAACTTTTTTTAAGAAAAGTATCAACCTACAGTAAATTTCATGTACTGAAATTTTAGAAGCATCACCATTAAAATCAGAACAAAACAAGACCGATCAGAATCACTAGAATTACACAGCATTGTTCTGAAAGACCCAGCCAATGCTATAAGATGTGGAAAGAAAATAAGAGATATGAACATTTAAAAACAGATAAAACTCAATTAGCACATGATATAATTTTCTATTTAGAAAATCTATATTAGGACCCTTTCTTCCACCTGACATAAAAATGAATTATGTATGATTTAATACCTAAAATTTAAAAATACAATTATAATTTTATAATCTTGGGATAGATAATAAAATCTTAAACTAGCTGATTTTTAATTTTATGCTCTAAGCCATTCAGGAAATCCAAAATCCACACAGGAAAAGATTAACAAATTAACCACTTAAAATTTTTAACTTCGTACTAAATGAATTCAATAAAGTTGCAGAATGCAAACTTCATACCCAGAAGTTGGTAGTCTTTCTATACACTAATAACAAAGTAGCAGAAAGAGAACTTAAGAAAACAAATCCATTTATAGCTGCACCAAAAATAATAAAATACCTAGGAATAAACTTAACCATGGAGTTGAAAGACCTGTACTCTAAAAAACTATAAAGTGTAGCTGAAAGAAATTGAAGACAACATAAACAAATGGAAAGATATTCCATTCTCATGGATTGGAAGAATTAGTATTGTTTAAATGTCTATGCTACCCAAAGCTGTCTACAGATTCAGTGCAAACTCTATCAAAATATCAACAGCATTTTTCACAGAACTAGAACAAATATTACTAAAATTTGCATGAAACCACAAAAGACCCTGAGTAGCCAAAACAATCTTGAAAGAAAAAAGAACAAACTGAAGGTATCACTAGATTTCAAGATACATTACAAAGCTACAGTAATCAAAACGGTTTGGTATTGGCACAAAATGGACACATAGATCTATGGAACAAAATAGAGAGCCCAGAAATAAATCCATACTTATATGGTAAATTAATCTATGACAAGGAAGCAAGAAAATACAAAGGAAAGAGGATAGTTTATTCAATAAATGGGCTGGAAAAATTGGACAGCTACATTACTTTTTTTCTAGGAGTCTCACTTGATTTTCAGAACAAATTATGGTCATCCTCCAAGTTTCCCAAAGAACCGCCTTCTTGTCCTTGGACAGCAATTGAGTTAGCATTGTCTGTGCTACTTTATTGGATTCCTCAACTAGACTAAAATTTCCTAGAAGGCAGGAATCCCCAAATCTGCCTATACATTCAGTAGTTTGCTACAAGAACTCACAGAATTCAGAAAGACTATTATACTTGCGGCTGAGACTTGTTACAATGAAAGGGTAGAGATTAAAATCAACAAGGCAGAAAGCACATGTACAAAACCAGCAGAAACCATATGTGAGCTGCACATAACTTCTCCCAGTGAAGTTACATGGATGGTGCTTAATTCTCCTAGCATGTGTGACCACAGGTACAAAGTCTTGCTAACCAGGGTAGATTACACAAGCGTTGGTATCTATGATAAGGTAGGTATGAAGAACCCATATGACTTTGACTACTCAGTCTCCAGCCATTCCCCCATCCCAAGGGCAAATGATGCAGCATGGTTCAGGACCCCAGGCAAACAAAAACAGGCATGTACCATAAATCACATTTTTAGCATAAAGTATCTGGTTTGGCCCAAAGTCTCAGATGTACAAAGACGCTTATTAGGCAGAATGTTCCAAGGGCTCAGAGGTTATCTCCCAGAAGTTACTTAAGATCTTTGGAAAATGTAAGATTTAAGACCCCAAACCTGCTGAATTAACCCTAAACTGCATAGCAGCTATTATTTCTTATTTACTATAATATTCCTAAAGAAGAATACTTCCCAGAGTACATTAGGTGCTTATTATTATTGAGTTAAGTTGAATTAAATTAAGAAAAATTACTAAAACTCTCCACATGCACAGTTTTTCTCCAACATTTTACTTGGTAACATGTGAAACCTAATATGTAGTTTTAAAAATGGCACAATCAACCCTTCTAGAACCTGCACCTTTATTTATCAATCACCAGTTACTAACTTACTAACTCACCAAATTCACAACACTTGCGTTGTCTCTGCCTGTGTGTGCATGTGTGTGCCTGTGTGTGTGCACGTACTTAATTTCACTGAACCACTGAAAGTGGATTGCAGACATCACAGCACTTTGCTCATAAGTACTTAAGCATTTATCTCTAAGAAAAAGAGTATTCCATATAACTCCAATACCACTATCATACCCAAGACACTTAACATTGAAAGAATGTCGTGTAACGTGCAGTCCTTGTTTGAGTTTCTATAATTTTCCTCCAAATGCTCTTACACTGATTTTCTTTAAGTATTACATTTGGCTAAATCTTAACATTTCCTCCACCTTTTTGTTTTCCTTCTATGACACCGACATTGAAATCTGAAAACACTAGGTTAGTTGTCTTGCAGCATGTACAAAAGTCTGAATTTATGTTTCTTCATGATTCGATGCAGGTAAACATGGTGACAAAAATGCTACCTCAGTACAGTTGTTTGCATCCCAGTGCATCACATCTGATGCCACTTATCAGTGCATCTCATTATTGGGACAAATATAAATTCCATGTCAAATATCAATATCAAGCTCTATACAAGGTAGATCCCTTTCATAAGGTAGTATCTAACAAATCGCTCCCTTGGAAACTGATAAGTAAACTGTGAGAATGGGAGGGAGGCTGGTGGATATTTTACTCACACTTTAGCAACAACTGATGGTCCCATCCTGTGTATATTGATGATTATCCTGGTAGCTGTAAATTAGTGCTTTTTAAATCTATCAATATTTCCTCATGTATTAAGTGAAATTATTCTATAAAGAAGAGTTTGTCCTCACAGTCTCTCATAATTATCACTATGGACACATGTATTTATTATTTAATGTTCCATAATCCATTAGAGGAAAAGTAGGTTTAGATGATAAAGCAATGAAGGTGGCTATGAAACAGCGAATTTCATTTTTAATTGCAGTATAATAATCATATATGAAATTCACATAAATGTCCAGATTGAAAAATATCCACGAGTTGATGATGCACCAATCGCCAAGATCGAAAAACAGATTACCAACACCCACTGCCCACCCTCAAGCTCCCCATGTGTCTCCTTCCAGACACTACTCACTATGAAGTATACAGACCTCTAATATATATTAGGGTTTTTTTTAATAATTACACTTTATATAAGTGGAATCATACAACATGTACTCTTTTGTGTCTCTTTTCTTTTCTCAAAACTATGTGAGATTTACCAGAATTATTCTGTGTAGCTATAGATCATTTATTCTTGTTGCTGAATAGAAATCCATAGCATGAATACATCACAACTTATTTCTTCATTTTACCATTGATGGCCAATTCAGTAGCTTTAAGCTTTTGGCTATGAACGTTTTAATATGAGTCTTGTGATTAACATATTATATGCCTTTCTGTTGGATGTATAACTAAGAGTAAATTTGCCAGGTCATAGTGGCATGCATATATTCAGCTTTAGTAGACAATGCCAACAGAACAACTACTATTTAAAAAGAAAAATTCCATCTACTATGAAACTAAGGGATAAGATATCCCTATGAACTCCAAAATAAGTGCACGTGAAAACAAACCAATAACGGTTGCAAAATCCGCATGGTTTTTTAACTTAAAATTAAAACCAAATAGATGAGCCTAACTATGGATCTATTTGGTGGCAAAACCACAGAGAATTATGTCAAAATTTGAAAAGAAATATTTTGACTATACCCTCTAGGGGCATATACCCTAGGGAAAAAAGAACTACTTAGACCTCTTTGATAGTTTTCATTAATTGTCAGAGGTGGGGTCGATATTGTTATTCTGAAACTGTTATGAATGGCAATGTGCAACAAGGTAAGTGAATAATACTAGTATAGCCATTGAAAACTGGGAATTAGGCAAGGCTGGAAGAAGATTTAGATGTAACTTGATGAGGTGAAATAAAAACAAAACCCTGTAGTCCTGAATTAGATTTGAAAGTTTCAATACAAACCCGTGATGAATTTTCTTTTAAAAAATATGTCACATCATTCTCCACTGAAAAGACACACAAAAATGAGGAATCCAACAGCAATAAGCACCTCTAGTTCCTGCAATATGTTCTCTAAATGTCGGTTCTCACTAAAAGAAACCAAAACTCTTTGAGGAAGTGGCTAACTCTAAGTCTGGGTCAGGAAAAGTTCACGATAACCCTAGAATAAAGCATGATAACTGAAAACAAAGAAATCGTTAAAGATTACCGGCATGATATCAAAAGGATTCGGGAATGACTTGAATATACTCCTACTGGCCTAAGAGGAAACAATCTGAATGACAATTTGGATAATAATTCCAGAAGATTAAAACATATCAAGTGTGTTTCAATCCACGAATTCATAACAATACCAAAGCCCTTATTCAATATTCTGCATAGAGAATGCTTAGGAATTACCTCAAAGTAATCATAATCAATGAGGGAAATTTTCTCTTTAGAGAATGATTCCATCTTATGATTTCAGAATAATAAACAAAGAATGGATGGAGCACTTGGGTGGCTCAGTCGGTTAAACATCCAACTTTTGATTCCCACTCAGGTCATGATCTCATGGGTTTGTGAGTTCGAGCCCTGCATCAGGCTGTGCAAGCAATGAGTGCCTGCTTGGGATTCTCTCTCTCTCCCTCTCTCTCTGCCCCTCCCCTGCTCTCCCTCACTCCCTCTCTAAAATAAATAAACTGAAAGAAGAAGGAAATAGAAAAGAAAAGAAAAGAAAGGAAAAAAAAGAAGAGAAAAGAAAAGAAAGAGAGAAAGAGAGAGAGAGAGGGAGGGAGGGAGGAAGGAAGGAAGGAAGGAAGGAAAGAAGGAAAGAAAGATCTAATTAGAAGATCATTATTCTATATCACTTAATGAATTAACTAATGATCGTCGATGGCTGCTGACTTTATAAAAGAAGAGACTGGACATTATTTTCTTCCTGGCAGAAGTACACACCACTCTCTATTAAGTAGTTTTGCCAAAATTGACCCTTAATCTGATTAACCCTCTAGACCGAACGTTCTTCAGGAAATACAGAGGACTAAGGAACAAGTTGCAACACACAACATGGATGCAATAAACACATTACTGGGAAGCTACGTGACAAAGACTTTACTTCTTCAACAAAATATAAATTAAAATAGACTGGAAACACAGATTTAAAAATACTTAAGACACCTCGTTTTGGTCATGTTTCAAATAAACTACAAATAATAAATCACTGGCTGATTATTCAGTGCTATTAAAGAATTACTGTTGTTTTTAGGAATTATAGAACGATGGCACTGTGGTTATGTTTACGAGGGAGAGTCCTTGTCTTTTAGAGACATATCCAGTAATATTTACATATAAACATAATATGATGTCTAGAATTTGCTTCCAAAACACTGGGGAAGGGATGTGGACTAGGAGGTAAAACTATAGTGTGCTCATAAAATGATAACTATTGAATCTGGGAGATGTGTACCTATGGGGGTTTGTTATACTGTTCCATTCTTTGATATGTTTAAAATGCTTTCGAAGAGTTCAAAAATGCTAAGTCTATATGAAAAAGAAGTGAATTTGACTTGGCCCTAAAGAATAGGATGTACAGTCCTCAGATTTAATTCTCTATTATTCTTCTGGGAAAAATAAATCTTATGTTTTTAACATGTCTCATTGTTCTTTTCCCAAGTCTCTGAATTCTGAAAAGCTTCACTTTCTGTATTTCAGCAAAACAATTTGTTTTCTCATGAAAGAAAACCAATAGTAAGTAACTTGACAGAATCCTTCAAGTCCCTTTCCCAATTCTTCCAATCTCAACATCAGGAGCTCCATACAGTATCTTTTTGGGGGGGTTTTCCCCCATAAACTAGTTCTCTTAGTTCAGGACACACATTCACCATTGGTTCATGCGTTGACACCTGCTTTAGTTATTTTTAATAATGTAATAAGCACCTACATACCCATCACCCCAAACAAAAAGCCAAGACCTTAAGGATAATCTACAACTAGTCTTGTCTTATCTCAACACACAACAACACCAGCCCAAAATAATCATGGTCCTAAACTCCATACCCATCATTCCCTGGCTTGGCTTTTTATATAGTTTACTTGCACCCATTTTAGTTGTTTTCAAGTTAATAAAAAGGATATCATGTCATAATATTTTGAGACTTACCTTTTTCACTTAATAGTACATCACCAAGATCCATCCATATGTCAAAGTCACTCCTGTAGTTGTCTGTTTGGACTGTTGTTTAACAAGCCGGTGTATGAATACTCCCCACTTACTCATCCAGTCTCTGACTGCTGGGCATTTGGGCTGTTTGTAGAGTTGCACTGTAATCAAAGATGTTATGAACCATCTTGCACATATCCCCAGTTGTACAAGCTTGTGAGTTTCCCTTGGGGAGATTCCAAAGAATGAAACAGATGAGTGATAAGGGATGGCTATGCTACCCCTCACTTTCCATCTGAAAACTCTTTTCTGCAGGAACACAGCCTTGTGCTTGGATCAGGAAGGTGGCACGACTCTGCTTTGGCATGGTTTGTCCCTGGCTCTTTTTTTCAGCTCTTGTTTTTCCAGCCCTGTGGTAATCTAGGAGATTTGTTTTCACATTTAGTGCTTCAGAATAATTGAAGAAAAAGTACGAGCAGAAATGTTCTAAGCTTGAAGAGCTTCAGGCATCTTTAATTGGCACAACTTTTTCAGTCAAAGTCATAGAAATTAGACTGCTGTCTGCATTTCTTTTCAGTGTTGTAATCGAGAAAAAAATATGACCTTCCTCTCCATATACACCGACATCAAATCTCTTCTGACTTTCATTTTAAAACACAATATTGCAACAAATTCATCTTGATCTTTTTTTCTGTTGTATTTACTCTTTCCCCCCTGCTTTTCCTTTTGAGAGGAACAGATTTTTCAATCAGTAACTCTTGGGGAGCTACTGACATTTGTGAATCTCTTAAAGCTAAACTCTTCTCATATTTTATGACATGAACAAAACTGCTTGAGGACATTAATAATTTGCTCCCTGACTTGAATGAGAAATTGAGTAAGGAATGGAGGACTTTTCCACTCATTTGCAGAAGATCTCTACCGTATGCTCAGCTTAAGTTAACTATCACCTTGAGAATAAGGTGCTGTCTGGCTGATGTGGGGTAACGTTTTTTTTCTCTTTATTTCAATCAGGGAGAGAGAACATGAGTACTTGAAAATTCACAATATTAACGGTCTAATTAGAGTTTCTTAAATGCTGTTTTAAATTAGGATAATTTTAAATTATTGGAGTTGACAACTATATAAACATAAAATGCTTTAATTAGAGACTTGTTTGTGTGAGAAAAAAATCTATTCGAAGCATCGGTCTGTCACTCTGCATTAACTTCCAACAGCCACGGATTCCCACAGGACCACTGAACCTTAGCAATAAGTCTATACCTATCATCGACTCTCTACATTCTAATCCTTTCTTGTTTGCGGCCAGGTCCCTGCTCTTTAAAGAAAAAACTCAGGGCAACAAACTCATGTTGAATTCTCATTCAAATTCATAACAACTCCTAGTGATTCTGAGTTTGCTTAATGTTTTCACCAAGCAACAGTTCTTCTGGGCCTTCATAAATACCATGCCATCTTCCTGATGAAATAAAGGTTGTGCGAGCAGTCCAATCTTAAGGGGTGATAAAACAAACAAAAATAAAATCTCAGAGTCTCCCTCAAGTACTTATTAACTTTTTAGAACCACATTCTCCTCTTAGAGTCTGATGAAAGCTACGAACTCTTTCTCATCATCACAGAAAATAAAATCTATAATCACAAAAATGTTTGCATACCAATTCGGAGAACTTATGTAGCTCCTGAGGGACACATCTATCTTCCATCTTTGAATGCAGATTCTAACTCTGGTGAGATAACATTTAAAATATTCATTAATCTGTAAGAATGTGTGGAATACTACTATCTGTCTGACTCTGTTCTGGACGCTGGGAGTACAGCGGAAGAGACAGCTAGACCTGGCCCCTGCCGTCGCAAGGCTCATAATCTCATGGAGGAAAAAGATATTAACTAAATGAGCATGCCAACAAGCGTAGAATATGAATTTTGCAAGAAGTACAAAAAGGAGAAGGACCGAGTGCTATTAGAGCTGACAGATGGAGACTTAACCTGATCATGAAACTTGTAGAAGAGGCTCCCTGAGGTTGTGACAATGGAGCTGAGGTCGGAGTTAACAGGTGGAGGGATGGAAAGGACATTTGAAGGAGTAGGAACAGCAAGTTCAAAGGCCCTGTAGTAAGAGGGAACATGGTGTGTAAGAGTGGCCAATCACAGAGAGACAGGTAGTGTGAGGCACAAAGCAGGGTTGAAAAGATAGGCAAGGATAAATCATGCAGGTCTTTACAACCATGCTTCAAGAATCTTTTTTTCTTTATTTTAGAGCAATGGGAAGTCATTTAACAGTTTCAAACTTGGATGTAGGCAACATGATTGGTTTTGGTTTCTGGAAGGTTCCTTTTGCATGCCACGTGGAGAATAGACGGGCAGAGGACCACAGTGGATGATGAAAGATCAGTGGGGAGGCCATGGCACTACTCTAGAAAGAACAACTCTAGACAAGGATAGTGACTGCAGGGAGAATATGGCTGGACTGAAGAGACATTTAGTCGGGATAATTAACAGGATTCCATGGAAGACTGGCTCTTTCATCACATGCCAATACATCAAACAATGCCTGCTGCATAGCAGGTGCTCAACAAATATCTGTTGGATGAATGAATGAAAGAATGAAGTGATAATAAATAAACATAAAAATATGAGTAAATCAATGATATTTATGTAACTGTAATTGCTGAAAGAACGTGAGGTAAAGAGATTGCTATGGTGGAGACGGGTAAGTAAAAACATAATGTGTGAAAGTAGAATTCAAGTTGAGTTGACCCTGAATGAGGGGAGGATGGTACGGGAGGGTCTGGTTTGACTTATACAGGTTCTATAAAGTGACAATGAGTGAGTAAATTACTGAGAGCAGAAGTCAGATGAAGAACAATGGGAGATTCACTTTTGCTTAACATTAACCTTCTGTGAATGTGTAATTGCCTCAGGATGTGGCAAAACGATGATTTCGGAGGAAGATTTGCCAGAACATAAGAACAGCTTTAATAGCTGGTCCTGGGCACGTCTCAACAGTCCCCAAATCACTCAATTTGGTAAGTTCCTTTATTTCAAACACCAGAAAAGCAGACCTCCCGTGGAAATGCCCACCATTAAAATATTTTAGAAAACTAGGAATCGATGCGGGAATAAGACTCTTGAGTTTTGTAACTCTGACGCAACTACAGCCACTAGTGTCCAACCTGGGAGAGCCTTAAAAACTCACTGTAGGGGTGCCTGGGTGGCTCAGTTGGTTGAGCATCCAACTTTGGCTCAGGTCATGATCTCACGGTTCATGGGTTCAAGCCCCGCATCAGGTTCTGGGCTGACAGTTCAGAGCCTGGAGCCTGCTTCAGATTCTGTGTCTCCCTCTCTCTCTCTGCCCCTCCCCTGCTCACACTCTGTCTCTCTCCTTCAAAAAGAAATAAACATTAAAATTAAAAAAAAACACTGTGGATATTGGCTCTTTATAAACCCAAATCATTCACTTTGATTCCACTACATGGAAACAGCATGTGTATGATCAAACAGGGTAGCTCTATGTTTCTGTTTCTCAACCTGACTGTACACAGAAATTCCCATAAGATTCTGTACAGTTAATAAGGATGCAAATGAATGCACATGTAAGGGAGATTCATTCTCGCTTCTAGATTCTGTGTGCATTGAACAATTTGGATCTTTATTGCCTTTGACTTTTGCTCTTAGACAAAAACTTAAATTAATGGCCATATTCACCATATATTTTGAAACCCACCTTTCAAAATTTTAGAAAGGGGATGGATTATGTGCAGGCTTCATCCTTTCAATAGAGCTTTCTATCTGAAGCTGCTGTTGAGTGAAGATTACAGGTTTAAAGACAGGCTCATCAATAAAGCTGGAGGCACTAAAAAGCCTCTGAATTTTTCAGAAGTGGAGTAGGGGACTCAGCAGCCACTGAACATTTTCACAGAGAGGTGGCATCTCTTATATCAGGATGGGAAATACAGTGCAACAACTTTTTCCCCCATCACCATCCAGGCTTAGGTTTCTTAACATTTCTGGGAAAAGGGGCTGTTTCTAATTTCTCCCACAGTCTTATTATTTATGGGGTATGACTTAGTAACTATGTGGCTGGAGAAAAAATATAGAAATTGAAATTTCTGAATAAAGATGAATGAAAGGCATCCATCTGAACAAATCAGGGAATGGAAGGGCACTGTCCATTTTTCTGCCATCATCCCTTACTACTGATGGGTTGGACTAAAGCAGTTGGTTTGAAATTGTACCAAATAAAACGTTGATGTCCATTGGCCAACCAGTTGGAGATTTCCTGAGTTAAATTTCTTTGTTTTCTATTTAGGCAGTAGCTCGACATTTAGGCAGGTCGGGAATACTCATCCAGCCTTTGTGATGAGAACTGATAGCAATGGAAACATAGTGCCCTCTCTTAACACCCAGAGAGCGCTCTTTGCAACCACTTCGCCCGTCTTCACAAGTGACTTCATCCTCAAAGTTGGTCCATTCCCACCGACTGCAAATGTTTGAAACATTCCTTCGTGCATCCACCACAGAGATGTCTAACTCCAAATATATGATGGATGCTGTGTCAAAGATAGGTGCTAATAAATGGCTCTCTGTAGACAAGGTAAAGACTAAAATTACCATTCTAATATACCCAACTCTTAATTACCCACATTAATAAAGGAATCAAGGAGATAAATAGTCCAAAATAAAGGATAATACAAAAGTAATTTATATTTGGCTTTGGTATTCAATGTGTGATTTTGAGGGTGAGCAAATTAACTTTCTAATTATGACTTGGCTTTTCTGAATGAGTTTGTATTCTCAACTGGCTTGTGTTGCAAGCCAGCTGGTGGTGTGCTAGAAGCCAAAAGAAATTTGACCTGGAGTTTATAATTTTCAGCAAATGATTCATCCATATATTATCAAAAGTTGATTAGTTCTGCCATTTGGAGAAAGTCTATAACATTCTAATAGTCTCTGGAGAGCAATGGGGTAATGCAAATTGCATACATACAGCATTAGATACATTACCAGACATAACAGACTTCAAGAGAAAAGTATTACAATACAAGAGTATTTCAAATACAAGAGTATTTCAACAGGAAGACACTACAACCCTAAATTTACATCTAATAGTATAACCCCAAAATATGTAAAGCAAAAAAGTTTCAAAACTAAAAGAAGAAATAGACAAATACTCATCATAGTTGGAGAATTTAGCACACATCTGTCAGTAAATGAGAGAACAAACAGAGAGTAAATCACTATGGATATTAGGAAGTTGAATAGTCTGTAAAACAACTAGACCTAATTGACACTTATGGAAGACTACACTCAACAACAGCAGAATACACATTTCTTTTGTGTTCCTGTGGAACCCAAAAACCGAAGTTTGAATTCTAGATCCTACCCTAACATGTAATCTAAGGTAAGTCGCTTTGCTTCCATAAGCTTCAGGTTTCTTAAATTTGAAACAGAAAAAAGAATAAGATTTGTGATAGAGAATTGCTGGGGAGATTAACTGAGAAATTTACTAAAATACAATGTAAAAATGAAAAGCACCATACTCGGAATAGTTACCAATGCAGACCGAGAATGTCTAAATTGGAAGAGCTTAGAGACGGCAACTGGTTAAAAGAGTGCTCTAGGGAATTTGTTTCAGCAGTGACATTTGCATAGCACGATACTATTTAACTTAC
Organism: Paguma larvata; assembly: GCA_030068075.1. Lineage (NCBI taxonomy): Eukaryota > Metazoa > Chordata > Mammalia > Carnivora > Viverridae > Paguma > Paguma larvata. Next base: position 20,427,449 of record CM057835.1, on the reverse strand, counting down.
AGTGTACGTTTTTTGAGAGTGGCTGGGAATGGAACTATCGATGGAAATAGCGAGCCATTTTACAACTGCTGTGTCCCCTCCCTCCAATTGCATTCATGGAACAATTAGATAGTACTTCAGATTAATTACCATTTTCGTTTTTACCAGTTCACGTCTATTTACCTACCACCACTTATTGAAATAAACAGAAAGTCAAATAACCTCCACGCCACAGATTCTTCCATTTTAAAATCTATAAAAGACAATATTGGCTCTAAACCCAGTTAGCTTGGACGATAAATATCAAAACTTCTTCCTTGGTATTTTCTTTATTTTAATCTTTAGTAAGCAAATAATTACTCTCTAAAAGTGTCTCTGTAAGTAAAAAAAAAAAAAAAAACCTTTAATAAATAAATAAATAAAAGTTCATCTGTATTCCTAGCTAATTTTATGCAGGGAACTATTGTGAGAAAGAAATGAGACAATCATATAAGACAGAACAATGGACGCTATAATACTCTCCTCAAAATGCGAGAGGTTGTTGTTTATTCATCTGAGTTATTGAGAGCCTATTTTATCAGTCCTTCTATTCAACACACATGCACATGCACAAATGCATTATGGAGACAAAGCACACAAAGTACACACTGTCCAGAAAAGACTGAATAGAATAAAGGTTAAGGGGATGATGTCATGAAGTCCTAAAGGTGGACATTATAGACCACCATATAGTTGAATAAAATTATTCAACTCATTCTGTCTCATCCAAAAAACAGAAATATCAGGGCACCCAGATAGCTCAGTAAGTTAAGTGTCTGACTTCAGCTCAGGTCATGATCTCGTGTTTTGCGGGTTCAAGCCTTGTGTATTCTTGAACTGCTTGGGATTCTGTGTCTCCCTCTCTCTCTGCCCTTTCCCCACTCATGCTCTACTTCTCTCTCTCTCTCAAAAATAAATAAACATTAAAATATTTAAAATTTTAATAAAAAACAAAAATACCGAAACTATTTGACTAGATGGAGCAACTAAATTTGATAAAGGTAAAGATATAGTCTATAAGACATTGAAAGGGACTAATTGGAAGGGTAGCAGTGGAAGAAGCAGAACGAGACTAAAACAATGGCTCAGGGCTTACTTAGAGCATCTGAGCACCTAACAGGCCCAGCACAGTAGTGGAATCAAAACAAAGTCCTCAAGAAATATATGTGAATTTGTACTGCAATCAAAACTTTCTCAGAGTCAATTCGCTCTCCCCAGGCAATCAATGTTCTAGCAAAGTTAGAAGAGTTTTACCACCCTCAGTAATGTAAAGTTAAGTTGTTGCCCAAGAGCTAATGTTGAAGCAAGTTCTAGTTTGATCATTTGCATGATAGGCTTGAGGGAAGCTGTAAGATGTATTTGACACATATTTAGAAGAACTCCGATGATCGTCCTGAGCTTCTACAAGTCTCGCGGAAACTATGTCTAATCTCAGTGATTAGACACAGTATTTGTGCCAGTAGTTAAATATATATAATTGCATATAAAGAAATTATACCTGACTTTTATGTTCGAATGCAATTATGACACTTTACATCTTTATGAGGATTTATAATTTATAAGTTGCTTACTACTATAATTTCTTACCTTTCATTATGGTTTTATTTCCCGGTTTTGTACATGAACAATACACCAAGACAGGCCTGATTATTCCCAAAATACATTTTAAAAAATGAGGCTGAGTGATTAAATGGAGGCAGTTCTTCTCAAAATTTCATAATGAAACAACCCTAAGGTAAGAGGAAAATTAACTCTCAGAGTCCAAGGGTATAACCCAAAGCAGTCCAGCAAGGTAAAAACTAGTCTTCAGGTCCCTTATTTTTCTTTACATTTCTTCCCAACTTCTGGATGTGAGTAGAATGTGGGGGTAGAACCAGGCCCACTGCGACAACCAGGAAAAAAATATATATACAAGCAGCCCATCACTTCCACATCGAAAATCACATTACTAAAAACACTGGATACCTATTGAAGCAAACAGGACTAAATGAATTTAATATGACAAAGAATAGTTTTTCTTGCATGAGGTAATATTGATGTCAATTTCTACTTTGAAGGCATTTGCTGAGATTAAGTACTGATTACGAACTGGGCTTGCTATAGGAAAAAGAGTCTTTCGGAAAGAAAAAAAACAATCAGAGTTTTTTACGACACCCCATGGACGGCCATGTTGAATTGGATTCTAGCAGATCCCTGAGACCATGTCTCAATTTTCCCAGGGGGAAATTTGCTGAGTCTAAGGATATCTTAGGAGGAGGAGAGCTGGGATAAAAAGGCAAAGTAAAATCATCCATAATATCTTGTGCTTTAAGAAACAAAGTTCTACTAGAAGAAGAAACCTACAAGGAATTTTCAACAGGTCTTGTCCTTTAGAAATTAAGAATCAAAGGAAAGAGATTACACCTAAAGCATCGAGACAGCCTTAACACAGACCTGACTAGATTGAACTTGTTCTCCTCTTACTCTCTCTGGGGAAAAATAAAATCAATTTTAGCATTTATTTTTCTTTTATATGCAATGTCCTGAACGTAATAAAAAAAATAATAATGATGAAACTTGTGAGTAGGTAGGGAATGTGACTGACAGTTAAGAGAAAAAATAAACATTACAACAAAACCCACAGTTGATACACATATCAAGTTATAAGCAAAAGATTTTAAAAACAAATATCTTAAAGAAAACAGAGAAAAGATAAACAAAATAAATGAAAAGACAGACAATTTCAACAGATAACTGGAATCTTTAAAAAAAAAGAATCAAATACCCATTCTAGAACTGAGATATACAATATAAAAAGTTAAAAATTGGGGGCACCTGTGCGGCTCAGTCAGTTAAGCATCTGACTCTTGATTTCAGCTTGGGTCAAGATCTCAGGGTTCAAGGGTTCAAGCCCCACATCGGGCTCTGCACTGACAACACAGAGCCTACTTGGGATTCTCTCTTGCTCCCTATCTCCTGCTTGTACTCTCTCTTTTCAAATTAAATAAACATTTTTTTTAAGTTAAAAACTTGTTAGACATGTTAATAGCAGAATTTGACAAAACAGAAAACAAGACTAGTAAACTCAAAGACAAATCAATAAAAAATATTCAGGGGTGTCAGTGTGGTTCAGTTAGCTAAGCACCTGTCTCCTATTTCAGCTCAGGTCATAATTTCACAGTTCATGAGATAGAACCCTGCATCGGGCTCTGCATGACAGCACAGAGCCTGCTTGGGATTCTCTCTCTCCCTCCCTCTCTGCCCCTTCCCCTGCTCACATGCTCTCTCTCTCTCTCTCTCTCAAAATAAATAAACATTTTTAAAAATATATTCAAATTAAAACGCAGATCTTAAAAAATGAAAAAATAGAACAGAGAGTGAAAGACATACAAAACACAATCAAATGATCTGATATTTACGTTAATTGGATCCTCAAAAGAAAAGAAGAAAGAAAACAGAGCCGAGTTATTTATAGAGATAACTGAAAATTTCCAAAACAGATAAAAATACCAAACCAACAGATTTCAGATGTGTCAGGAACTCTAAGTCGGACAAATATAAAGAAAATCACACCTAGGCATATCAGAGTATAATTGAAGAAGACCAAAGATAAATTCTTTAAGTATATTTATTTATTGGGGCGCCTGGGTGGCTCAGTCGGTTAAGCGGCCGACTTCGGCTCAGGTCATGATCTCGTGGTCTGTGAGCTCGAGCCCCGCGTCGGGCTCTGTGCTGACAGCTCAGAGCCTGGAGCCTGCTTCGGATTCTGTGTCTTCCTCTGTCTCTGCCCCTTCTCCTACTCATGCTCTGTCTCTATGTCTCAAAAATTAATAAACATTAAAAAAATTAAAAAAAAAAAAGAAATTGAGGGCGCCTTTGGGGACTATGCCCTCTACACACTGTGGTTGGCCTAAACGCCTCAAACAAGGATATGTTTTGACTGAGTTTTCTACTGCTCCACTGCCTATTCTCAATAAAAAGCAAAATTCTCATACCACTGTTTCATTGCTACGCATCTATTCTTGTTCCAGACATGACTTTCAATATCATCATCAAATTATATATTCTATTCCAATTTGGATCGCTACAATTTTCATGAACAAACATGAAAGCTTCTCCGAAAGAAAAAAAAAAATGAAAACTGAGACTTTCCATGGTTCTAAAGGTCCCCACTATCTGGATATACATACCTGGTACAACTCCTTTCCCTCCCAGACCCTGGGGCTGTATTCAGAGCAGTCTCCTTCCTGCCTTTCCCTGTCCTTTCCTTGTTCAGACCTCTGTAACTTTCTGCACGTAATTCCATTTTCCTGAGGGCCTCCTTCCATCCCCTTTGTCTGGCCAATGCCAACTCACTTCGGCGACAGAACCCAAGTCACTGCTTCTCCATGAAGCATCTGTCAGTGATGCCACTAAATGGTAGTAAAGTTGATGGTGACATTCAATGAGGTAGTATTTAGGAAGGACTCAAGACATTACCTGACACATAGTAAGCACAATGTTGGCATTAGCTGCTGTTTTTATTAGGACTATTACCCCAACTATTGCTATTGCTGTAATATTCATCTTTTTTGACCCTGTTTTATTCACAGTGTCTATAATTAAGCCTTTAATTTCATCTATAAAAATTATTCTTTATTTTATGCCCATTAGCTTCTGGATTATTATGACTCGAGGATAGGATCCATGTCTATTATTTCCTTAATGGTGGCAGAGAATTTCAGGCACAGAGTAACCGCTGAATATTTTTGACCCAATGATAAATTCTGAGAACACTGGAAAGACAGCACAGAATCTAAGCCTGCGAATAAGGGACAGGTTTGAACCCCTACCGTGTATTGGTGTGTATCAATGGTTCCTCCAGGTCTTATGTTTTCAAGTTCTACAAAGACTGTGGATTTACAGGCGTGACAGTTTGTACCTGTCACTGGGAAGTAAGAAGAGTAAAGAAGCAATGGACATTGACTTCTCCACTTCATGCCCAGTCTCATTATTATAAAAGATATCACTGGTGCTAACGAATACCAAATTCTCCTCTATTCCTTAAACACATGGAAAACTAGACTTCCCTGCATTTGAAAGCTACATTGTGACTCTCCATGCTTTCTTCCCTCTCTGCTAGGATCGGTGACATTACAGATGGTAGAGCCTCCATCAGCCTGAGTCCTAGATCAGAGCTCCAAGCCCGCTTGCCCTGGACAGGATAGTAAGAAATACATGGGTGGTAGTGAGTGACTAAGATTTAGGAACTAATTTGTTACAGCCTATACCTCGTCTTGTCTAGCTGGTCCACTAAGTAAACAGTAATAAGAGCAACATCAAATTTAGTCATTATTTTATAGACATTGGTTTGTTGTAACCACAATTCTTAAAACAGCAGAGAACTTAGCCAGTTCATTGGTCTCTCTATAGTCCAGCTCTGATTTCATTTTACTTTTATAAATATTTTTATTATAAAGATTTCAAACAAGAAGAAAAGTTTACAAAGCTGTAAAAAATACCATTTTGCAGTATTTGCTTTGTCACATAGCAGTTCATCTCTCCATTCCTCTCTTCTTCCACCAACTTATCTTTTACTTTTTGATGCATTTCAAAGGTCAGTTGCAGTATCAGTTATAACTGCTTTATTCTTTTCCAAATTCCCTCACTTCCTATATGATAAACAATGTCTCAAGATCAAATACCAAGGAAGTAATGAGTAAAGTTTATCAACAGACATCGATTCTTGAATACATGCTATGTGCTGTATTCCTCAGATAGAAATAAATGGTCTTCGAGGCCAGAGCAGCCACGGTCTCCAACAATTCCCGGCACCAAAGTGCTCTCAGTGGCCTGTGCTTCAAAGCAAGGAAGAGGCTGAACTCTCCTTTTGTGCCATCTTTTGTTCTTTCTCAGTTGGTTGTAGAAAGTGCAGCCCTCAGCTTCAGACACTGAAACCCAATGAATCACACATAATGAGTCTGGCATGTCATTGGATAAAACCCAGGAAAAACGCTGTGGGTTCCACACCATTGCCTCTATTAAAGTCACGGCCTGGATTTTTATTATTTTGTTGCTATAGACATTTTAACAGATTCTTGGGCTTGGTGTTTCTATGTGCTTTTTCTATTTCCTTGGGATTCAGTTCTAAAATATATTTTTAATGATATCTACCAAAAATAAAAGAGATTGTAAAAAGTAATAAGAATCATTTAATATTTTAACATATGACATTGAATAAATAAAAACTTGTATAATACTAAGTGCACTATTACCCACATTCCATTTTTATCCTCCCCTTAAATCTATATAAGTGTAGTTATACTTATCATCAGCTTACAGATAAGAAAATGGAATCTTAGAGAGAACGAGCCTCATATGTAATAAATGGTAGATTGGGGGTTCAAACCCCAGGCTTCTGGCTCCAAGTCCCACAATTTTCCCTCCGCATTTAATGTAAGAAGGAACTAAGACCATATTTGGGACAACAAATAGTTCGGCATTACATGAAATATATATCTTTGACACATCAAATCAAAATATTAACTATATGTTAAATTCAATATGCATTTTTCTCAGCATGTAGACATATAAAACTGAACATATATGTATACAGGGGAAGACAGAAAACAGAGACCATCTGGGGAGTTCTTTCTATGTGTCAAGTTTTGTACTGAAGGCTTTTCAGATATCTCATTGAATACTCAGAGAACTCCTGTGAGGTGAGTATCAGTACTCCTGATGCACAAGAAAACTGAGACTCAAAGCAGTTAGGTAATGCGCCCCATGTCATCTTGGTAACATGTAGGTAAAAGCTCAGAACTCTCTGGCTAGAAAGCCCATGCTCTGGATCATGATATTATGAAGAATGGAATGATTTGAATCAGAAGCTAAAATAAAAGTGGACAAATGTGAAATTAACGTATTAGATTGAAAAAAAAAACCTGTTAAACCCAATTTTAAAAAAATATATGGTGCTTGTCTTTACATAGTCACACATTCGTTTATGAATTTTTACCAGGACGTGCTCCCAGCTGGGGAGAGTGTGATGGATAGGACAGGGATAATCCCTCCCAACCTCAGAGAGCTTGAACAGCAGCGAGGACTGCTAACAACAACAACACCAAAAACCAAACTAAACTAAATGTCTCTCTAGACCTTTTCCACTCACAGTCTTTCTCGTCTCAATTGTCGGCAACTCTATGTTCCAGATGCTCTTGCCACTGCAGTGCAGCCATCTTTGACTCATTTCTTGTTCTTTGCTCTACATCCAATTTGTCAACAAATCCCACTAGCTCTACCTTGAAAATATATCCAGATTCCACATATTTCTTACCGATTCCACTGCTACCATCCCAATCCAGGTCACAACAGTCTCTCAACTAGATCACCGCAGTATGCTCTTTGCTAATTCTATCCTTCCTCCCTGCAGTCCGTGCTTACTACACCAAAGTAATCCTGTTAAAACCGTGAGTCAAGTTATTCCATTTATCTGCTCAAAACTAGCGGCTCCCAATTTCTCTCAGGTCCTCAACTCAATTAACATGGACAAAGCATCTGAATAGACATTTCTCCAAAGAAGATGTACAAATGGCTAATAAGCACATGAGACGATGTTCAACATCATCAGTCAACAGGGAAGTGCTGTTCAAAGCCACACAAGATACCATTTCGCACCTACTAGATGACTGAAATCAAAAAAGACAGATAACAGCAAGTGCTGGTGAGGATATAAAAACTTGAGACCTCACACACTGCTGGTGGGAATGTGAAATTGACAGCTACTGAAAAACAGTCCAGCACCTCCTGGAGGGTTAAACATAGAGTTGCCACATGACCTAGCAATTCCACTCCTCTGTATATACACAAGAGAAATGCAAGTATCTGTCCACATAAAAATTTAAACATGAATATTCATAGCAGCATTTTCATAACAGCCAAATGTGAAAACAACCCAAAGGTCTACTAACTGATGAATGGTTAAAAAAAATGTGATGTATGCACACAATGGAATATTATTTGCCCATAAAAAGAAACAAAGCACTAATCTGTGCTGCGACATGGATAAACCTTAAAACATCATGCTAAGTGAAAGAAGATAGTCACAAAGCCCAACACGTTATATGATTCTATTTATATGAAACGTCCAGAAGACGCAAATCTATAGAAACAGGGCTGGGAAGGTTGGCGAGGAATGGGGAACATCACTAATGGGTATGGAGTCTCTTTTTTGAGATGATGTTCTAAAATTGATCATGGTAATGACTGCTCAACCTGGTGAATATTCTAAAAACCATTGAATTATACTCTTAAAAAGTGTTGATTTTATGATAGGTAAACTATGCCTCAGTAAAGTAGCAAAGTTATGTGTGTGTGTGTATGTGTGTGCGCACACACACACAAAGTCCTTAAAATGGCTTCTGAGGCGCTGCAGCATCTGATTGGCACCTCTCCCACTAATTCTCTATTTTATATCTTCTTTCTCCCATTCACTAAGCAGTAGCCACATAGGTCTTCTTGTTCTTCCTTTGATATATCAGGTATGTTTTGTCCTCAGGACCTTTGTATTGGCTGTTCTCAACTTCTAGAATGACCTTCTCCAACATATTGATAATCTCGCTCTTTCATTTCATTCAAATCTTTGCTCAAATGCCAACTTGTGAATGAGCCCTTAATCAATCACCCTGTTTAAATCGCAATCTCCCCTCCCTCAAGTACAACGAATTCCTCCCACCCTGCTCAGCTTTTTCTCCTAGAGCACTACCTTTCTGCAGGAAACACTTTGGATGCTCATCCCTACCAGCTTCTCTCATCTGAAGCATACAGAAGAATTAATCTTCCTTGCCTGCCCCATATGAATGGAGCCATAGGATTAATTCTGGCAAATGGACTGTCAGCAGAATTGACATGTGCCAATTCTGTGCCAAGGCATTTAACTGCCAGTACAAAACCTTTTGGTCATTTCTTCCACAGTTGTGGCAATTCTGAAGATCAAAGCCTCCAGGATTGCAGATCCACGGCAGAGAGGAAAACCTCCCTAGAGAGTCATCTAGACCACAACGTATCTTTTAACGAGTAAGAAATTTTGTTGTGTTAAGGCACTAAACCTATGGGCTTGCTACCACTGTATAACTTAGTCTAGCCTAACTAATAAATTCTAGTATCAATTACTTATTTATTTTCATTGTTCCTCTTGTTTTTTTGTTGTTATTATCAGCTTTGAGGGTTTTGTTGTTGTCGTCGTCATGGTTGTTGTTGTTTTGGTTTAGTTTGGTTTTGCTTTTTATTCCCCATCCTGTCCCACAAGAATGTGAGAGCATAATAGCAGAAAGCTGTATCTGTTTTATCACTATTATATCTCCAGCCCATGAAACATTATCTAACACATAAGAGGTGATCAACAGATTTTTGTTGAATGAACAGAATGAACTAATGTGTAATTATAAAAAATACAAGTGCTATGAAGGAAATTACCAAGAAGAACTAGCAGAGTAACCTAGTCAGTGAGTTAGAAAAGTACTTCCTGATGAAATAACATTTAAGCAAGGATCTGAGCAATCAAAACTGTGACCAGTGCTAGGAAGGTGTTACATCATGTCATGAGAGCCTATAATGTGAGGATCTGATCTCATTAGGGTAAACAACAGTGTGACAAATGTCACTCGGAGGGAAGCAAAAATAAAATGGGAAAAGCATGTGAGATCATATACAATACAATAAATTTGAGATATGATTGTGCCCCAATAGTTATGCAAGAATATAACAGCACGGACTAAAGTATTTGCAGAAGGCATCATGGAAGAAATGAGAAATTCGCTGGAATTTTAGCTATGCATGCAAAGGAGAGAGCCAAAGAATCCAGGACACTGCAGACTGTAGTCCAATGTAGGGCACAGTAAAGTCTCACCTAAACACAGAGGCAGGACTGGTAGCCTGGATGTAAGACAGTAGGGAAACCGGCATAAACAGAATTGAAGGGGGGAAATTTTGAGGGCAAATCCCCATTGCAAAGGCAGATGGAATCAACAAGGTAGGGATGGTTCACTGTAAACAGCAAATTCCTAAGAAGTTAATGAGAGCAAAGTCGCATAACCTAAACCATCCCTCCATTCAGCAAATGTTTATCAAGTAACTACCATATACAAGGTTATCTAAGGTTTTCATATGTATCAAAGGCACTCCTTAATTTCCTGGGTTTGATATTTGTGATCAGCATGAATGTTCATGTGTGCAAATAATTACCCAGGCTCATTTCAGGGACTGAAACTGTAAATTGGATTCAGATTGACTGCCCCAAATATATCAAAACCACTGGGCAATTTAATTTCTTTGGCAGTCCCCTTACCTGAATAGATGCTTACTTAGAATTCTTCGCTTTGAATTAATAAGGACATAGTTTAGTTGCCTCTAGGGATTTGGACCTTTAGAGGTTGTCTTTAGAAAGATTTGTCTTGGGAGAGGTCATTTGGTCCATAGCTCCAGCTGAAAAGTTTTATGGCTGAAGCTAATTAATTTCCTTAGTATAATTTTATTGGTCCCTTCCCTAATCTCTGTCTCTAATAGGCAAATACACTGGAAACTACTGCAATTCCACAAAGAAATCAGAGAATTACTGTGCCTTGGTGGAAAGAAGATGCTACAAGGAGAAAAAGTCAGTGAACAAGAACATAATAAAACAGGGGTAAAATAATGTATGACCAATAATATGCATCTGAGAATACGGAAAACATGTTTAGATGAATTATTTTAGAAAACATAAAATTTCTTAGCCTCTTCCGCCTAGAAGTAAAATGCTCTACAATCAAGCCTACAATCAAGTCTTTGAAATGCCAGAATGATGTATGGTTTCTATCAGGCAAATGGTCTGAGAATAGTGTTTTGAAAAATAAATACATAAAGTAACACTTGTAAATTATGAGACAATTTCAGAAAAGACTACATACTTATCTTTTTTCCCCAAGCTGACCTATCAAATCATCCTTAAATACTTAGCCTGATGCAAGTCTTATTTTAAAGAATTTAATGCAGATACTTGTCTTGAATACAATATATATTGAATCGCAATAGAAATTATGCACTCTGAAACAGAGTATGAAAATTAATATCCTCTGTGAAAGTTAACAATTCATAATGTGCACTGAAAAAAAATTGTATAGAATTCTCTTTAAAAAAAAGATTCAAAGATTTCTAATTCTACTGGAGAGAGTAGCTTCAATGCTTCAGATCCTCCCTCTTGCAACTTAACCACCCGGGACATAACCCAACAAGCATAAGAGGACTCTAAAAAGTAGAAAGAAGAAAGACAGTCTACAAACTTGGGGCAGTGAGTTCCCTGGGTTTCCTATATACTGGTCTGGAGACTGTGGTTTAGACAGGGCCAAGCAGGAAGTTTGTCTTCAATACACACACACACCCCATTTTAGCCTCCCCCAAACCCCCTGGAGCAGGCAGAAGTGATCCAATTCCCTCAATGGATGGTCTTAGTTTGGCCAAGAGAAAGTTTGCCTCAAAGCCTCCATCCAGTGAAACCAGATGGCCTTTTGATTCCACTGCCTCGGTAGTGTTAATGGGGCAGAGGAGGAAACTGATGTTCCCTTCCCTACCTGAAAAGTCATGCTCTGATATCCCCCACCGGGGCTGAACCTCTACCCGGCAGTACAACTTTAATGAATCTTCGGGAAATGACGCTGAATGGAAACAAAAGGCTATCCCAAAAGGTCACCCACTGTGTGATTCCATTTATACAACATTCTTAAAATGACAAATTTTAGAAATGGAGAACATATCAGCCACAGTTCAGGGATTGGGGACAGGGCTTGGAGAATAAGAGGTGGCTGTGGCTACAAAAGACCCTGTGTCTTGACTGTATCAATGTCAGTGTCTTGGTTGGGAGACTGTACTATGTTTTTGCAAGATGATGCCACTGGGGGAAACTGGGTAACAGTTCTGTATTATTTTCTTACAACTGCACCTGAATCTACAAGTATCTGAAAGTAAAAAGTTCTGTTTAAATAGATTTATTTATGCACCTGGGTGGCTCAGTCAGTTAAGCGTTCAACGTTGGTTCATGTTATGATATCACAGTTCATAGGTTCGAGCCCCCCGTCGGGCTCTGTGCTGACAGCTCACAGCCTGGAGCCTGCTTCAGATTCTATGTCTCGCTCTCTCTCTCTCTGCCCCTTCCCTACTCATGCTCTGTCTCTCTCTCTGTCTCAAAAATAAATAAACATTAAGAAAATTTTGAAGATTAATTCAAAAGACTTGAGACCCATCTTGTTAAGGTGATTTGTTTTATAATCAGGAGATTAAATATAGTTGTCTTTTGCATTCCAATATAAAATGTAGGTTTACTTCCAAATAAAGACAGTAGGAGTAGTTATGGCAATTTTTTGGCAATTAGGTCAAAATACCCTTCCTTACCTGATATAGAACTTGGATATTAAAATTCTATGATATCATTACTCATTCAACAAACATCTGTTGAGGGCCTACTATGTGCCCTCTTCTAAGTTACAGGAATAAAGTAATGAACAAAGAAGACTGAATATCTGCTCTCTAGAGGTTACTTTTTGTAAGAAAAGTGCTTTTTTTTTCACACTCATCAACAAAGTCCATTTTGACTATGTGATCAGAGTAACTGTTTCTCTCTGGCCTTTATCACTCATAAGTCAATCATGCCTAAAGATTCTTGTGTTAAAGTTTTAAAAAAAAAATTATTGTGTTCCCTGCATATTACTTTGTTAGACTGAAGTACTTTCTTTGTACGATTAATCTTTAATAGAACTAGAAAGCTTTCTGGAAATAGCATTAAGGAGGACACTAACAGAATGTGACACCGGAGAAGCAACTGAAATTTGACTGGAAAATGTCCTGAAGCTGAGAATGTTTACAGTAGGATCAGTCTTCGGAAGTTTGTCTGTCTGTTAATTTCATGCTGATGGGACATAATTCAATGGAGAGAAACTAAAAGTAAATCTGGATTTCTTCTTACTAAGATGAATGACTTAGACCTTCTCATGACCCACCTGAAGCTTCCTTTTGTGTGACATCATGATAAAGTTTGCATCAAAACACAAAGGCCTTTGAAGGAAAAATTTATTTCCTATTATTTCTAAAGTGCATCTTCAAAATAATCACCTGCTTGACTGAATTCATTCATTGCACCAATACTCATCAAACGCCTACTGCCAGCACGTAAAGGATGCAAAGATGATTCTGTCAAGGACCCTTTCTTCAACAAACAAATAGTCTTAATCAAGTTAACTAATTTGGAGCAGAGAATCTGTGTGCATAGAACATTAAAAGAGGACGCATATGGAACCAAATAGAATCGTCCTTCCATACAAAGTCTGATTCCCTCTTCTAAGTGGTGCCAGTCACGGCGTCAGTATAGTCCCATGACATAAAGCCATGGGAAAATATGAAAGATCAGAAAATATGAAAGTCAGAGAAATCTCAGATATTGAGCAACAGTGAACCTTCCACATAGCTCTGAAACAGAGCCCTCTTTATGGCATATATTTATATGTAGTTTGCCATTTTATGCATGTCCTAGATAAGAACAATCTGAGTGCATGCCCCATTACCACTCAAATACCAACTGGAGATTTTACAGATATTATCACTTTGTATAGAGAGGCCATAAACAGAAGAAACACTTAAACTTTTTCTATTTCCACATTGCAGCCATAAAGAAATTGTTTATCCAGCTAAACCCTTTCATGTGAGACACAAGAGCACCGTAACCAAATATTTAAACTCAGTCATAGGGGCTTGACTCCTCATGGTAATATGGTAACGAGCTCACAAGCAAGACACTGATCTTAACTTCAGCTTAGCTATTTTACTAGATAAATCAACTATAATACTAAGTAACTGGTCTTTATGTTGACTTTCCTGCGGTGAGGATCCTTAACAGTGACGCAAATCCACCCCAGGTGTCCATCTTGGTCCTGATACTTCACTCATTTGGAGTTAATCACCAACAAAACAGAAGTTGCAGATTGATCAATGGGAATAAAAAATGCTCTAACTCCAGGAATTAAAACAAAATTTCACTTGGTATTTTGAATTCCCACTCGATTCAGATAGTGTAGAAATGCCCGAAGTAAAAAAATAATGAAGCCAAATAAAAGTTGTGCTGGAAAAACATCATAAACATTTAATATCATTACATGTGCGAAATATATTATAGTTACACTCATCTTGACAATATATCCACCTAGGCATTTTAACAGACCTTTTAAACTATAGCATCCAGCTCATTGCTCCCTGATTGAAGTGTAATATAAAAAGTAAAGTCACTAAGGGCGCCTGGATGGCTCAGTAAGTTAAGCGTTGGACTCTTGATTTCGACTCAGAACATGATCTTGCGGTTCCCGAGATTGAGCCTGGCATCGAGTTCTGCCCTGACTCTCTCTCTCTCTCTCTCTCTCTCTCTCTCTCTCTGTCTCTCTCTCTGTCTCTCTCTCTCTCTTTCTCAAAATAAATAAATAAAAATATACTCAAGGCTACCTCAGGAGCAGTCTGTTAAAACTATTTGTATCTGTAACCCTGGGCCTCTCTGCCATGAACTAGATCTTGGATCACCTCCACGTCAGAAATGTGGTGATAAGCACCACTCGAGTGAACCAATAGGAAAAGCTTATGTTTCATCTAAAGACTCTTTTCCTTTGTCTTGTTTGAAAAGAACCCTCTTCATCCAAAGACTTGCCGTGCTTGAGTTGTTGGGTAAAGAGAACATCCCTGTCAACCTCTCAGACACTGCTGTCACCAGGCATCTGCGGAAGTGACTTTCATGGCCTAAAAGGGAGATATTGGTTCATCAGTTTCAATGACTCTGAGCCACTTTATTAGACCACAGCCAAGAGAGTACAGTGAAATGTGACTGACACATCTCACGAGAAAGGAGCAGTGAAGCCAGATGAGCCAGAGGAAGACCATGGTTGATTTAGCTCTTCTCCTAAGATCAGTCTGGTCCAGAAGTTATTCTCTGGAAAAGGTAGTCTTTTCCTCCAAAGTCACTTGAATAGGGGCCTTACCTTTTCTAGAAAAACTAAATCATAAATCAGGCCAGTTACACAAAGGAGTAGGTTCACAGAGTGGAATTTGAGGGACCACATGAGGTCCTGGGCTGGGGAAGGAAAACCTGTTCTACAGAACCCCTGGTGCTAAATAGTCACCCCCAGATCGAAGGTCATAAAAAGCAGAGTACGGTATTGAGATGGGGGATCCGGGTTGCTAACAGACACATGGAATTATTCACAGCGACTGCCATCCTGTGCTAGTTGCAACTGAGCCAACTCAGGAACATCAGGGCCATTTCACCAGATGGGCACAAGTGGCTTTAGCTCATTGTGGGAAAAAAAAAGAGTAAGATCCCAGCTTTCCTAACCACAGGACACAACGATGGGGAGAAGATGCATTGCCTTAGAATCCATGGGATTGGCCAGCAGTAAAGAATGAGGATTCCCCAGGCCCAGAAAAGTCAGTCAGGTTGTTCAGAGATTCAGATTTCCTAGACGTATGATGGGCTTCCAAGACCAGCTAAGTCCAATTTTCATCATGCAAATGAAAATGCACCTGGAAGTGACAGATGAGTTGCCCAAGAGTAGCTCAAGAGCAATAGAACCAAGTCTAGAATATCCATGCTTCCCTAATGCCAGGTCCATATGTTTACTTTGTAGTTGCTTCATTTTTTTCCCTTTAAAATATTACAGGGGTGCCTGGGTGACTCAGTCAGTTAAGCAACTGGCTTTGGCTCAGGTCATGATCTCACCATTCCTGAGTTGGAGCCCGCATCGGGCTCTGTGCTGACAGCTCAGAGCCTGGAGCCTGTGTCTTCCTTTCTCTCTGTCTCCCCGCTCACAGTCTGTCTCTCCCTCTCTCTCTCTCAAAAATAAATAAATAAACATTTTTAAAAAATGACAAGGGGAGCCTGGGTGGCTCAGTCAGTTGAGCTTCCAACTTCAGCTCAGGTCATGAGTTTGAGCCCCATATCGGGTTCACTGTCGGTGTGGAGCCTGCTTCGGATCCTCTGTCCCCCTCTCTCTGCCCCTCCCCTGCTTGCATTCACTCTCCCAAAAATAAGCATTAAAAAAAAAATACTAAAATGAAATAAATTACAAAATTAATACCTGTTCTATGGGTTGAATTGGATCCCTTCTCCCAAATTCATATGTTGATGTTCTAACACAATACCTCAGAAGGTGGCCTTGCTTGGAAATAGGGTTGTTTCAGATGTAATTAGTTAAGCTGAGGTCCTATGGGAATAGGGTGAGCCCCTTACCCAATAGGAAATGTGGACGTGGAGACAGACCTGCGAGAGCCAAGATACTGCAAAGAGATACAGGGAGCCAGATCACCCTCTCACAAGCTAAGGAAAGAAGCCTAGAGCAGATCGTTCTTTCACAGTTTTGAGAGGGACCCAACCCTGCAAATGCCACATTGGTTTCAGACTTCCGGGCTCCCGCACTGTGAGAGAATGCACTGTTAGCTTTTAAGCCATCCAGGTGTGGGACTTTTTCACGGCAGCCCTAGCAAAGTCATGCACCTGCAACCCCTGCCGATGTTTAGAGAGAAAGTCAACAGTCTCCCTCTTGCATCTACATCTCACACCTTTCAGCATCTTGTGGTATATTTCATACTTGTGCATTCACACACACGCATACACACACACACACACACAATTTTTATTTATTTATTTGTAATGGAATTATAGGAGACAGCACTCTGCAATATATATATACACACACATTTATATATACACACACACACATATATTTATATACACATACATATATATCATGCGTGTCCCCTCCAGATGAATATGCATAGCTCTCACCCATTCCCTTCAATCACTACATAATATTCAATCTTATTTTTGTATCATTCTCCTACCAGTTAGCAATCACGTTATTTCAGGTTATGTACTACTATAAACAGTGCTGCAGTATATATATATATATACAGTATATATACATGAACAGTGCTGTAATGTGTATATATATATATATATACATATATATTTATTTGTAATGGAATTATAGGAGACAGCACTCTGCAATATATATATATATATATATATGTATATATATATACATATATATATATATATATATATATATATATATATATATATATATATTGTGAGTGCAAGCAGGGGAGGGGCAGAGAGAGGGGGACAGAGGATCTGAAGCAGGCTCCACACCGACAGTGAACCCGATATGGGGCTCAAACTCATGACCTGAGCTGAAGTTGGAAGCTCAACTGACTTTCCAGGCCAGGAATACCTCAGCCCAATCGAGGCTGTAAAGTTTTCTCTTTTTAACATTTGAAAAATAAAACCATCTACATATAAAATCTGTAAGAATGAGTATTTCCCTTTCATCATTGCCCAGCCTCAAATACATCAAGATTTCCCACTATGAAAAGGCTGCATGTTTTATGTGCCATATTTATCTATCTATCTATCTATCTATATATATATATATATATATATACACACACATATATATATATATATACACACACACACACACACACACACACACATATATATACACATATATATATCATGAGTGTCCCCTCCAGATGAATATGCATAGCTTTCGCCCATTCCCCTTTAATCACTACATAATATTCAATTTTATTTTTGTATCATTCTCCTACCAGTTAGCAACCAGGTTATTTCAGGTTATATACTACTATAAACCGTGCTGCAGTAAATATCCTTGGACATACATACTTACGTGTTTTCACTTTTAAGGCATAGATTTCTTAAGTAAGAATTTCTCAAAGAGTATGTGCATTTCCTATTCTGTCATGTTTTCCATCCAACATACCACAAAATACTCAGCTGACCACTGCATGTACATCTCGGTGTTAGGAACAAAAAGCTATTTGGGGAGCAATTACATTCACAAAGGGTCTCACTAGATCTTTAGATGGAGGTCTTTGTTATATTCTGGTAGATCAGAAGAATAGAAATCAGAATCACTTCGTTCTCAACCTTCACATATCCCTTTTACCTTCTTTTGAAAGGACACCTCCCATAGAATCCACTGGAGTCCCCCAGGATTGTCCCATCACTTATTTATACATTTTTAAGGCAACCCAGAAATACCAGTGCAAAAGGCCAAATAGATTGGTAGTGGCTGGCTGGTGATTCTTTCAGTTAGAGAGTAATTTCCAGATTCTAGCAAAAATTATGGCAAGGCCTCTCTTACACCCATTCTCAATTAACTGGACGAAACTTTAGAACCGCATGAAGTGATGGGCATGGCCGGGCATTTCTACTCATCTAAACTCCGGTGGCAAACTGGGGGTCAGAGGCGAAGGAAGCTGGCAGAAGTGGATCGCAGCCTGTGGAGACCACGGGCACATACCAAGATTCCAAGGCCACGTTAAAGAGGCTATTACTTAGGCAACTCTGCTGAAGTCAGGGCTCTTGGGAGAAAAGGGCAAGACTAAAGCGTTCCTATTGCTGAGCAAATCGGCCATGACTTGCTATGCAGATCTGCAGGAAAATGAAGGAACAAAGCTGAACTTAGGAAAAAGCACTCAGCTTGCAAATGCTTCTGTCAAGACAACACAAGCTGAGACTGGCACCTCAAGAAGAGTGGCTCTTTTCTGGCAGATTGCTCATGTGTTCCTTAAGAAAAATGAGAATTTAGGGCAAGGTTCAGTTATAAATTATTCGTTTGGGGACTTTTTCAGAACATTCTCCTGAACACTTCCTAAGTGAATTTCTCCCTTGGTCCCATCATTTCCAAACACAGACAATATTCAGTGAAGGAGCTGGATCTTAAGTGGGGATCCATGGGGTTTCCCCTTAATGAGAGTCTCTCTGGTCTTCAGTTGCTGTCCCCTTTCCAGGCCAGGAATACCTCAGCCCAATCGAGGCTGTAAAGTTTTCTCTTTTTAACATTTGAAAAATAAAACCATCTACATATAAAATCTGTAAGAATGAGTATTTCCCTTTCATCATTGCCCAGCCTCAAATACATCAAGATTTCCCACTATGAAAAGGCTGCATGTTTTATGTGCCATATTTATATCTCATTGTAAACTATTCATTGGTTTATAGACCTCTGGCCCTCTAGGAAGCATCACAAATCCTTATTATACCCCTGGATAGTAAATTCGGTGTTAGGATCTCTGATTTATCTGCCAGACTAACTCACATGTAAACAGACATCTCTCTTAAAACTATCTACTTCAAATTCAAGAGCTAAAAAAGTAACTCGTGCTCAAGCTCTAGCCTTGGAGTTCATTGCGATTACATTATTGACAATGGTAAAGAAGAAGAGGTGGATTAAAAAGAATGTTTTTAATTAATTATTTCCTCCTTTCGTTGACTTCCTTTGCCCAAAAATAAAACAAAGATAGAGACCAGAAAAGCGTGATTTGGGAAGTCTTTCACGGACAAGTGTAGGCTATCTACGTGAATATATATGAATACAGTAATCTTTAAATGAAGGACTGAAATCAATCAATGTGAAGTGACTATGAAGTCCAATAAACAAGGTAATAAATAATGATCATCTAATGAATGCAAATTAAAGACTCAACCCAAGGGCATTCCTTCTTATCGGTTCTCAATTTTCCAAGAAGTATAAAGAAACCTCCATATGAGTTTATGTTATAATTTTTTCTCTAACTGCTATATAAAATTGTCCTGGTGATAATCTGCATAGAACAAAAAAATTAATCATTCAGGTATCTTATGAGAGAATCTGACTACATGAGCGTTATTCCGGAGTTTTTTAAGATGTCCTTCTCACAGCTGTTTTCCTTTTAGTGATCTTATATATACCAGAGTGTTGCCAACTACAAAATTACAGCAGGCAAGAAACACTCTTTGACATTTTCAAAATACTAAAATACTTAGGCAGATGATGTTTCATAAGAATGATTAGAAACTACTGAAAATATATTTCTAGATGTGACGTTCATATGAAAAATGTGTGAAAAAACAGAATTAACTTAATTTCCCTTTAACAGAATTTAGAAATGTTTTTTTTGTGTGATGTGCAAAGCACAATGCTAGGTAATAAAGAGGTAGAAATATCTGGCAATATCCCTGCCCTCAAGGATCTTCCAAACCAACTTGCATTTTTTTCCTTTTATGTGAACTAAGTGGTCTTCAATTTTCAAAGTAGAAAGAAACTTTGAACAACAGTTTATATGTCAAAGCCCTGATTAATCACATGATCAGTTCTCACATTCAAGAAGGAGAAAATGATGGCCACTCAAAACAAACCACATATTCTTACATAAGTATACACTTGTGTGTGAAGTTGTCTAGATCCACCAAATTTATATGTTTAAAAATTGAGATAATATATGTAGAAAAGATCATGATTTCGGTTAATCTTTACTCTCGCTTGAATCCGAAGATGATGTTAAAATTATTCTAGAGGCGATAATGCAAAGAAAGAATGATGTAATCTTATTCATTAGAAGACCCTCAGGAAAGCTATTAATTTTACAAGTGAAAGACCAACAAAAGCACACAGAAATGGCAAATATGGTTAAATTATAGGATATTATTTCGGGTTTTTTTTTCCTGAAGAATCATTTTGAACAAGAAATGTAACATTCCTGGTAAATAGATTAGGGATAGCCTTTTAAAAATGTGAAATTATAGGGCTAACTATTAAAAACTTGTTATAGGATATCTTAATGAATTAAAAGCATATTTTTAAAGAGTGGATCTAATTTGTAGAGCTTCCAAGCCTTTTGAATCCTATAGATTCACAGAATTATATCTCTTGATATCTTATGAAAAGATAACTGAAAAGTAATATAATTCAGAGGATTTAAAATCGCCTGTACAATAGAAGCCAAAGGGTATAGATCAGTAGATCGATTTCTAACTAAACGGTGTTGTTAATTTTATGCTAGGAAATCTGTCCTTGTTTCTGTTCTGTCCAAATATTAAAAGTGACTTGAATGGAGACATGGATGATGTGCTTATCAAATTCATAGATGACATAGAGCTGAGGCAGACAGCAACTCTGCTGGTTGATCAAGTAAAGAGTCAGTCGGTCTCAATGGAGTAGAATGATGGATTGGATTTACATGAAAATAAATAGGATAAATGTGAAAGTCTGGCACATGGGTTTATGAAAATTCATGAGTACAGAAGAGAGATGGTGCAACAAAACTATAGTATACTCTCACAGATTGCAATTCCAATATGAAATCCGGCAGGCAGCGGTGGGTAGGAACTAACATTTATTGAGCGCCTTAAGTTCCTAACCATGAGCATCAAAAAGACGGGGGCATTATTATTGTTCCCACTTAAGAGGTACAGAAACATAAAATAATTTCTCCTATGTCCTACATATTACAAGAAGTAGATCTGGGATTTGAACCTATAGCAAATGTACTGTAAAAAGCCTTGCTTTTTTCAATCCATCATCATGTAAATAGTGCAACAAAGACACTGCAACAACTAATGCAATCTTATAGTAGGTAACAAAAGTATAATTCCAGAACAAAGGCGGTAGTAGTCCATTTTCAGTATGCACTGGTCGGATCATTAATGGAAATGTAAGGCAGAGTAATGCATATACACAATATTCATCAGAAGAAGAGAAAAACAAACAGGGTCTGCTCACACGATGAAATACTCAGCATTAGTAAGGAACAAATATTCAACAACCTGGTTGAACCTCAAAAAACATCATGTTGAGTAAAAAAAATCTAATGAAAAAGAATTCATGCTGTTTCATTCCACTAATCTCAAGTTCAAGAAAAGGTCTCTCATGATAGAAATCAGAAAAGCAGGTGCTCAAGAAGCCTAAGGGAATTTTCTGGAATGATGAAAATGTTTTATATCTTGATTGGTAGGGCGGTTACCGAGGTGTTTATATCGTTGTCAAAACTCATCAAATGTTCACTGAAGATCTACTTTTCATAGCATGGTAAGTATACCTCAATTCAAGGAAAAATGTCTACAAACTGGCAAGCACGGATGAGAAAATAATGAAGGATCAGGAAATTATGGCCTATGTGAAACATATGATCCAGGATATATTATTTGCAAATGTTTATTTTATTAGCAAGCAGTCCAGGAAAAGAGAGATAGAATGAGACATGATATTCGTGTTAGAAATGATACCATTCCATAACAGAGAAATAGTCCTAGGCACTTTTTAGGGAATATAATTAGGACTAATAAATATAAATTTAACCTTAATATAAGAAAGGACTTTCTATAACTGGAGCAGTCCCAAAGTGGAATTATCTGCCTATGACGTAATCAACGTGTGAGGTGAAGCTTGACAGTCCCCTGTCGGAATGTTTGTGGAGGGTGCTCAGTACCTAAGGCAACACTCTCTAGCTGTCAGGTCCCACGCATCTGTCTTCTGAAGCACTTTGAAATGCATGGATGGATCTTACATCCTATACACCACGCAAGGTCTTTTTTTTTTTGAGAGAGAGAGAGAGATAACAAGCACAAGTTGGGAGGGGCAGAGGAAGAGGGAAAGAGAGAAACTTAAGCAGGCTCGACGCCCAGCATGGAGCCCATCTCACCACTATGAGATCATGACTTGAGTCAAAATCAAGAGTCAGATGCTTACTGAGCATTACTTACCGACTGAGCCACCCGACGCCACAACATCATCCAAGCTATTGACTTCACTCTCATTCTACTCCCAACTCCCAGGACATACAAGCACCCATGTCGACAAATCTATCTGCCAGTGATTAACAGAAATAAGAGCACCCAGCTTTCTCACTCCTACCCTACCCTACCCTCTAATCTCAGATCCTCAGAACAGTGCTAAAATACCTTTACTCTTTTAGGTTTGGAGGTACTCCACAAGTTCATCATGCCGAATTAATATTCTCTATTCATTTGTTTAATGCCATTATTATTGAGAGCTCACTGTGTATCTAGCATGCTCTGGATACTAGAAAAAGAAAGATAACAATCCCCATGTTGGTGGAGCTTACATTGTTCTCAGTAGACATCAAGTTGCTTAGGATAAGAACATCCTCCCAGTGTTTAACTAGGATAGATACATAGCAGGTGATGAATAAATACCCACTGCCCTAACCTTATATGAGAAAATCGTGTAGTATAATTGCATAGAAGGCTCAGGGGAATATAGAGCTTACCCAGGACTTAGACATGGTATTTTGCTCTTTAGCCCAGCAAAAATCTCTGTTAAATGTCAGTTGAGCAAATGCTCATTTCTGCCATTGTTCCTACACCTGAATGATAAACCAATGCACTGTGGCTCAGTGGGTTTACTTCTGAATTTACAATTAGGCTAATGTTATGCCCCAGAGGGACTCCAGGAGTCTTAGCAGAGCTTAACAAAATTGACTTCAATAAAACGAAAGGAGTGACGTTACTGAGCTCTATCCAATAAATCACAGTCTATTAGCTGACATTCATTTATTTCAGGTGCAGGAATAAAATTATTCACAATGGATACCTTAAATTGGGTGAAGAGTCCAGGTGGCAGATTCTGAAAGCAACAAATCATTCTAGAATAAAAACAGAAAACAATCTTAGCATCAATAGCTTTCAGGGAGTTGCCTTTAACCTGACTTAATGAGCCAAGCTAAAATGTTGTAAATGCGCACCAATTTAAGGAGTTAAACTGATCACACCCACATTAGGTCTCTTCAAACACCAGCCCTAAACTTCACAGATTAACTCTCAAAGCAAAATTAGGTATTTTTTACACACGTATCAGAGGTGTGGCGTTCCAAGGAGAATTAAACCTAAACGAAGCATCTGGGAGGGTGAGGGTCACCACCACTTCCTCGTAGCGCTCTGTCTGTCCATTCTCTCCATATGCAAGAAATCGTTGCAAACTTGTTTCCTTTCAACTGTACACATTCTTTTATACAGTCTGCGATTAACTGCCTGCCACGTGGAGTTCTGTTAAATTTTCAATAAAAAGACATCTCCTCAAAGGCATAAAATCATCAGGGAGGGGTAGGTGAGTATGTCTGTGCTATTGTCTGCATGCAAATCAACATACTCCCGCATTTGAGAGAGAAAAAAAGGAGGAGGAAAAATAAAATCATGTACACAATTCTGCCTCTAAGAGTTAGCCTAGCGAGTAAGAAGCTGCATTAACAAACAGAAGCACTATACAGAAAGGAAAAATGGCCCCTTGCAGAAGGGGAAAATGGGGGAAGGGGGGCTCTGCAGCCTCAGGAGATCCTTATCTACTGTATCTGGAATACAGTAGAATGTATTTGGAAAACCTCAGACTGGGGCCGTTTATTGCAACCTAGCTGTAAATGTTTAAACTAAATCTTGCAGTGAAAAATAAAACAATACCAAAATGACAAAACGGTTTCCTAAAAGTAAGAATAACTTTATTCACCTTTGGTGACTTTCCCTAAGTCACCCTATATTATACCAAATTAATCCAACAACGCGAAATGGCTGGAGGGAGCTGTCATCTGGCCCGGGGGCTTCCCTGTAGGCAGACGATATTCTGATGAAATGGCAGTATCGGTGACTGACCGGTTCCAGTATTAACATTAGAGTTCTGAATGGGGAACCTTGTAAATAGAAACTGGGGAATAAATAGTATATACATATATATTTATATGAAAAGGAAGGAGCCCAATAGGAAATATGAAGATAGCTCAATACCTATAAATAAACACTTGAGAGAGAAGAAACAGCCAAAAAAAAAAAAAGGCAATCAGTTAGAACTTTTAAATGAGTAAGTCCTTTTTCTAGAGAAGGGCAAAGGAATCACTTACTCTCCCACTTAAAGAATTTTCGAATTTCGAGAAAGAGTTTAATATAATTTGACACCTATCTGGGTGCACAACTCCTTCATTAGAGGAAATTAATGTAACATTAAGTCACTATTCTGAGTGCCATGAGGGTGTATAAAGAGGTTTTATACATAAAATATGCCTTTAAGGATTTTCCAACGTGGTAGGGGAAATTAGGCACACTGACACATATGCCCTTACAAGAAGGACACCAAGTCTAAAAGGTCAATTGTGAACTAGCTCTTTGAAACCTGGAGAAAGAGAGAGAGAGAAAGAGAAGTAGAAGAAACACTTTACTACTTAACGTCTGAATTTTCTGACTAGAAAATTCAGGTAAAAGAGAAAATAACTAAAAAAAATCGTAAATGTATATTTTGAGTCGATTAGAAATTTAAACTGGTATTTTCAACTGCCTAACCAACAATCCTAACCCTATGCTAACTCAGTGGAAACTTTCTAGAATAATGTAGATTGATGGATTTTTTTTTTCTTTTAACTCTGTGGTCATATATCGGTTCAGTGCATTTCAAGCCCATTGAGTACAAACCCAAAATAATGGATTGCAAAATGTTATATAAAAGGGATTTTATTCTAAAGTTTAGCTTTGCATTTCAGGTTTTATTTTGAAAATAACTTACTTTTTTGTACCCATAAGCAAGAAGTATGAAATTCCCCTTCAAACTCCCAAAGTACAATTAATAGTAGACAGAGGCATTTACCTCTAAAAATTTGTCAGCCTATAGCAACAGAGGGAGAGAGTATGTTGGGCAGCTGGCTTCCCAGCTGAGTATAGACAAATAAAAAGTCTGCCTGCAATTCCCAAGCTGTGGCCAGAAAGAAAAACCCAGCAAGGATATGCATGAAGAAAGATGAGAACCTACATCGGTGGGGTTATTTCTCAATAGAGAGATTCTGGAACTTTCTTCTTCCAAGTTTATCCTCCCCCTTCCACTCAGGTTCTACTGCAGATGAATGCTTTAGAACAAACACCAGGAAGAAATGTCGACTAGGTTAAAGCCACCATTGAGTACGTCTCTTCCCTGTGGAAGTGACATCTGACGTATATGTGTGTTGCATAGACATATTTAAAATTGATAGTTCTGCTTTGTGAGAAAAAAAGTAGTAAACAATATTGAAGTTAATTAAAGTTGTTGTTTAGCTACAAAGCTTGTGATAAGTTCCTGAGACGAATCTAATGGGTGCACAACTCCTTCATTGCCCAAAAACCCCCAGCCACAAGGAAAAGTGGAAATTGAAATCCCACTGAAGATCTCCTGGCCAGTGTGTTGTCCTGTCCAATGGCTGTGTCCCAGCCACTCTCCTCAGGTCAGAAATGTCACAAAGACTGCAAGCCATCACGCCCATCGGGCTATTTCCTCCTCCCCAAGATGGTGCCTTTCCCTAATTCATCTGTTCTGAGTTCATAGAAAGACATTGCCCGGGCACCTGGGTGGTTCAGTTTGTTAAGGGTCCAACTCTTGGTCTCAGCTCAGGTCATGGTCTCACAGTTCCTGAGTTTAAGCCCTGCATCGGGCTCTGCACTGACAGCAAGAAATCTTATTACGACTCTCTCTTTCCCTTTCTCTTGGCCCCTCCCTCACTCACACATAGCGCTCACTCTCTCACTCTCTCTCTCTCTCTCTCTCTCTCAAAATAAATAAATAAACATTTAAAAAAAGACACTGCCTGATAAACCCCAACATCTAAACAATAATCTTGACCCAGAGTGAGTACTATTTCATTTCGCTGGCGAGGATTATCATAAAACAACAGAAAAGTAACATTCTTTCCTTAATCGTGTTTGTTGTGTGTCAAACTTTGTGAAAACTCGTTTAACTGGGGAAAATACACTATCTATACATATATGGTAGCAGAACATCAAGAGGAAATTCAAAAGCTTTATATCCTTGGTTTTATTCATTGAGAATAAGTAGTGAAGGAGTAAAACCCAGTGATTAAAGACCATGAACTCTAGAGCCAGATTCTCTGGGTTTGCATTCCAGTCCAGGCTTTTCCTTTTCCTTGCATAACTTTAGGCAGGTTCATTTAATTCTAGATGCTTCCACTTAACCAATTGGAAATAGAATAATAGTAGCACAGTAAAACCTTGGTTTGCTAGTATAATTCATTCCAGAAACACGCTTTTAATCCAAAGCACTGGTGTATCAAAGCAAATTTCCCCATAAGAAATAATGGAAACTCAGATGATTCATTCCACAACCCAAAAATATTCATATCAAAATGATTACAATACTGTAATATAATATAAAATAATACAGAAAATACAAAACATAAAGAAAAAAAACCAAATTAACCCGCACTTACCTTTGAAAACCTTCATTGCTGGTGTGAGGGAGACAAGAGAGGAGAGTTATTGTGTAGGATGATTTTAACTATCACTAATGGATATTGATTATAGTACAGTATTAATAAACTCTTGTCATATACTATATTTTATATAACTGGTAAAAAGGCAGCAGAGGAAAGGGTCTATATATCAGCAAACAACATGACCTAGAATGAAGCAAAACATTCCTAAACTTCTTCCTGTGTGGCAAAGCAAAGGACTACCCATAGGTGTTTTGAAGAGATAAAAAACACACTAATGCCAGTTGTGGGCACCTTCCAATCTTCTGAAAAATCACTGATTTTTCACAATCCCACAGTGAGAGAGACAGACAGAGAGAGAGACAAGAACCACTGGCTCAGTTGTGGTCATGTGATGTTCAGCATCACATACTACTGAATTTGCAAGACATCATTCGTTTATAATGTTAAAATTTATTAGAAATGTTTGCTCATCTTGCCGAACACTCACAGAACAAGTTACTCTCTATCCAAGGTTTTACTGTATATACCACAAATTTTCAGAGAGATCAAATATATCCATGTGAAGACTTTAGAACTCACTTATTCTGGAGTGAATAAGTAATTTTTGATGGCTCCATAAAACTTTCTACTTAGATAATCATGTCATCTGCAAATAAGGATTTCTTTCTTTCCAAAATGAATCCTTTTCATTTCTTTTTCTTGTATAATTGCACTGGCCAGAACCTCCAGAAAAATGATAAATAAAAGTGATGAGAGTGGCCATCCTTGCCTTTTTCTGATGTTGTTCTGGGGGTAGGGAGGAAGCACTCAGTTTTTCACCATCCAATATGACAGTAGCTATAGGTTCTTCACAGCTGTGCATGAATATTTTTTACCTCAAACACTGTAGTTTCCATCTCTGGAAGTTTTATTTTGATCTTTTTTTTTTGTCTCTTCCATGTCTCTACTTAAAATAGTCAATCTTTCCTCTGGCTTCTTGAAGATTTGGAATACTATCATAATAAGCTTTAATGGCCTTGCCTACTAATTCTATCATGTGTCATTTCTGTGTTAGTTTCATTAGACTGATTTTTCTCCTCATTATGGGTTGTATCTTACTACTTCATTGGATGCCTGAGAGTTTTTGATTGAATGCCAGACATAGTAAATGTTACCTTAGTTGATGCTGGATATTTTTCTAGTCCTGTATATATTCTAGAAATTTGATCTCAAACATGATTAAGTTACTTGGAAGAGTTTGATTCTGTTGAGTCTTACTTAAGCTTTATTTGTGAGAACAAGATCTAATTTTTACCTTGTACTGAAGCAAGACCATTAGAAGCTATCCAATGCCCTATGAAATATCACATTTTCCACACTGGCTTAGAACTAAGCACTGTTCCTGATCCAGTGTGAATTCTGGCACGATGCCCTCTAACATTTTATAGAGGTTCTTACTCCTGCCTTAGTATATTTCCTGACAAACATATGCTGATTCCGAGTCAACTGAATATTCAAAGGAGACACTCCAGAGTTCACCCTTTGTGGGAAAAGAGAGAGAGAAGCTCTCTCTTCTCCTTTATTCTGCACTGCAAACCAGGCCCATTGGTTTCCCTAGACTTAAGGAGAGAACTCCAGGAGACTGCAAGAGTCTTTGCTCGGCTTCCCCCGTTCCTGCACTGAGACCTGGAAACTTTCCTTAGACCATAAGCTGCTACATTCATAAGGTTCACCTCATTTGTTTTCCAGCTCTCAGAGGTCACCATGGGTTTTTTTGCCTAACATCCAGTGTCTTGAATGCCATTGTTTTATATATTTTGTCCAGTTTTTTAACCTTTACAGGCAGGAGGGTGATTCCAACTCTATCCATTTCTCCCTATTACTCCATCTTGATCAGAGCAGAACCACGATAATATTTTAATGGCAAAACACTGCCAACCTACATACATTCCTCTGGGAATTGGTTAGGTGATTTGTGGTTAAAGAATGTATATGTTGTCTTTGCCACATTGGCTTATTTCCAACATAGGTTTGTGTTGATGTTCCCCAGGGAAAGACCACTAGAATACATCTGTAGTTAAACAAGTGGGTTATTCCTTGTTGAAACATGAAAGACAGCACCCCACAGGAGTCATGGGGCATCTCAGTTAGAGGCCATCAGAAATGACTTGATGTAGGATATGGGCTCACGTTAGGTGATTTTCTGGAGAATTCCAAGAAGCTGGCTTAGTCTCAAACTGCATGCTGTCAGAAAGTGGAGGTAATACTATGTTTGAGTGACTTAATAAATCTTACTTAGAAGAAAGGAAGAATAGAGAAAGGCTAACACTGTAATTAATAAAGAAGCAGCCATCACTCATATTATCCAGGATGGGGGAAGTTTGGTCATCTTGTGGCTTAGACAGTGATATGTTTTATCTATATTCTCGTGTGGTTTCGTTTTCATCTTGATCCATCCCACTCACAGAGTGGCCTTATCTGATCTTAATGGTCCATGAAATTATGTTAACAAGAGAACATCAAGTCCAGTTCCCACATGTCAAGGTCTATTTTTCTCTTTCTCACTAGTAAGAGAACAACAGACTCAAGGTTCTCCCTGGTGGAAAGACTAACATATATAATTAGAAGATTAATGGTTTCCCCCTCATTTACAGGACTAGAGTCTGCCCCATCCACAGGTTTTGAGACCGAGCCCAGGACAGCTGCTCACTGATGAAATCTACCAAAATTTCTT
Organism: Paguma larvata; assembly: GCA_030068075.1. Taxonomy (NCBI): domain Eukaryota; kingdom Metazoa; phylum Chordata; class Mammalia; order Carnivora; family Viverridae; genus Paguma; species Paguma larvata. Next base: position 20,397,661 of record CM057835.1, on the reverse strand, counting down.
GGAAGAGAAAAGTAATGGAACATCAGCATCGACTCCCATGTGGAACAGTGTCCCTGAGAAGAGAGTTGATTGCTGGAGACGAGGGTTTAAAGAACATTTTGCAAATGAAGATGGGATGAACCTAAGGAGGGACAACAGATAACTGGAGAGAGCACGTATGAATGGCATTTTCTAGTGCAGATCAAAGTACTGCAATGCCCTCCCTGTGTGGCTCAAAGAGAAACCTAGCCCAGTATGGGCTGAGCCTCTCATGCCGTAATATTCTTACAAGAGTGCTTGATCCTTTAGTAAAGAAGTGTATCTATGTACATTATAGTCCAGAGAACACACAAGAGCATAGGTATAGTGACATCTAAAACGGGACAAGATGGTCAGGAAAGATAAGGGGTCTGTTCCCGTCCATTTTCTTCTAGAATTAGACAAAGATGGAGAAAGGACTCCTCAGGGGGAGTCCCTAGACCCTGTCATTGGTAGGCACTGGAATAGACAGTAAAATAAGTAAAACCAAACTTCTCGGGGTGCCTGGGTGGTTCAGTTGGTTAGGCGTCCGACTTAAGCTCAGGTCGTGATCTCACGGTTCATGGTTTGAGCCCTGTGTCGGGCTCTGTGCGGAGACGGCTCAGAGCCTGGAGTTTGCTTTGGTTTCTGTGTCTCCCTCTCTCTCTGCCCTCCTCCACTCACACACACTCTCCCTCTCTCTCTCTCTCTCTCTCTCTCTCAAAAATAAATAAACATTTATGTGTGTGTGTGTGTGTGTGTGTGTGTGTGTGTGTGTGTGTGTGTAAAACCAAACTTCTTAATTGTCCTCACAGGTAAAGAAAGCCAACTTTTAAGAAAAAAAAGCAACACTCAGTTTTCATATAGAGCGATGCGTTCCCACATGCCTTATGTGTCTTTGAATCCTAGTTCCGGCCAGCACTACCTCACGGCTGGGTTGCTACAGTGTGCCCCTACTGCTCACCCTGCTTCCACCCTTGTCTCCTAAGTGTCTTTCCCCAGATGGCAGCAAGATCCTCTTAACAGAACTGTCAGATCATGTCTCACACGCACATCCTTAGAAAAGGAAAAAAAAGGAAAACCCCTGCCAGTGGCTCACCTGTAGGAAGGGGGTGCAGTCCACCCCCACCCCGCCATGGCCCTGGCTCTTTCCCTGGCCTCTTATCTCACTACTCTCCCATGTGATTAGTGTTCTTCAATTGCGGAGCACAGGGTGTTGGGGGATGGGGTCAAGAAATCATTCTAGGGTCGTGCCCAACGTGTCATGGCATGGCATAGAATGGAACTGTCAGTAAACTATAGGTAGTAAGGGTAAGTATGGATTGACAGCCTGTGTTTCTCTGTGTGTATGTGTGTGCGCGTGCACACATTACAGACACACCTGGAAGGTGTCACAGGTTCCGTTCCAGACCAGCACAATAAAGCAGATATCACAAAAAAGGGAGTCAAATGAATTTTTTAGTTTCCCAGTGCATATAAAAGTTATGTTTGCTCTATACTGTACCATATCAAGTGTGAAATAGCATTTTTTTCTTTTAAAAAAGTACATACCTTTATTTAAAAATACCTTATTGCTAACAAAAAAAAAAAAAAAAAAAAGCCGTGGTGTCTGGGTGGCTCAGTAGGTTAGGCATCCAACTCTTAATTTGGGCTCAGGTCATGATCTCATGATTTGTGGGTTTGAGCTCCACACCTGCTTGAGATTCTCTCTCTCTCCCTCTCTCTCTGCCCCTCCCCTGCTCACTTGCTCGCACTCTCTCTCTCCCTCTCAAGAATAAATCAATTTTTGAAAAAAGGTGCTTACCATCATCTGAGCTTTCAGCAAATCTTAACTGATCACAGGTCACCAAAATAAATATAATTATGAAAAAAATTGAACTATTTCAAGAATTACCAAAATGGGACATAAATACAGGTGAGCAAATGCTGTTGGCAAATGATGACCAAAGTCATGCTCAATGCGGGGTTACCACAAACCTTCAGTTTGTAAAAGCCACAGTATCTACGAGGTGCTATTAACACGAAGCACAATAAAACTAGGTGTGCCGGAAGTTCCCTTGGGTTATCATCACAAAATACCACAAATTGGGTGGCTTAAAGCAATAGAAATTTATCGTCTCACAGTTCCGGAGGCCAGAAGTAAAATATCAGGGTGTCATGAGGGCCATGCCACCTCTGAAGGCTGTAGGGGAATACTTCCTTGCCCCTTCTAGCTTCTGACAGTTGCTGGAAATCACTAGCATTCCCAGGCTTGTGGCGGCAGCCCTTCAATTTCTGCCTCCATCATGACATGACGTTCTCCTCAAGTGCGTCTATGTCTCTGTGCCTCTTCTCTTGTTATAAGAATACCCGCCATTTTGTTTGAGGGCCTGCCCTACAAATAATGATTTCATCTTAACTACCTACATCGGTAACAATCCTTTTCCAAAAAACTTCACATTCCAACGTACCGGGGTTAAGATTTCAACATATGTGTTTCGACCCACAGCAGTGTACATGTTGTATGTGGGGTCGGGAGGTAAAATGTACATCGTACTGTGTGTCATAGTCAAAGGAGTTTGGAAACTCAGGCTTAGCTCACGCTGCGTCAGCCACCCTGGCCCTCTTGCTTTTCCCACGACAAAACCAGCATGGTCTCCACGTGGAGTCTTTGCAGGCCTGCTCTCTCGGCCCGCAGTACTCTCCCCAACGGCCACGTGGCCCTCTTCATCATTTACCCAGGACTCTACTTGACGTGTCAACTCCACAGAGGGGACTTTCCTGCCTGCCTAATTTAAAAAAAACAAAACAAAACAAAACAAAAAAAAACTCATCATATTCTTAAGTAATCTCTACATCCAATGTGGGGCTCGAACTTACAACCCCAAGATCAAGAGTCGCATGCTCTACCAACTGAGCCAGCCAAACGCCCTCCTGTTGCCTTATTTAGATAACACCATCTGTCACTCTCAACCTTTCGACACTGCTCTGTTTCCCTTCAGAACACATGGCATTCCCTAACATGGCTTATACATGCTGTTCGCTTACTTTTTCTCCTCTACTAAAATGTAAGCATCATAGGGGCAGGAACTCTGTCTGCATCCCCAGCCTCTGGAACAGCAGGCACTCAAATACATGTTGTTCAGTGAATGAATCTAATTCTACTGTGAAAATAAATGAAGACCAACCAAATGAGACCAAGCAAAGGCTATTTACCTAGAGCTTCCCAGAGCAAAAGAGTCAGGCATCACCACGGGGGCTTAGCAGACTCAAAGGCACACAGAGGAGCGGGAAAACTTTTTAGGAGAAGAAAGAGAAAGCTTCAGATCTGCCCTGATTGGAGACCATCAACATGGAGAAGCTGTAGGCGAACCAACTAAAGAGTGGGGAACCCTGTGTGATCGTTTAGGGGAGCGTATTTGCTTTCTCTAGTTAGTCCCAAATTGGAAACTGGGACAGAAATTAAGGAAGCTGTCAGTGATAAAGTCCTGGCTATCTGGGGCTGATTGTGCAGAAGTTATTGTTCACATCCTGGCCTTGTTGCTAAAGATAATGGTCTGACTTTCTACTCTCTCTATATATATACTTTTCTGGGATGGTTGCTGTGGATTGTAGGTCAGAGTTCTATTTTTACATACGGCCTGGCCATTGTCCTTTTGTATATTCAGTCTCTCACTTTAGAAAGAAATGTGCTTTAAATGCATAGTGAAGGAATTGAATGGGCCGTATCTGCAGGTAGGAGATGAAGAGGGACTCGGTTTTATTTTATGTTATGTGTGTGTGTGTGTGTGTGTGTGTGTGTGTGTGTGTTGTCTATACTTTACAATTTTTTTATTACTTTTAATTTAGAAAATTAAATTGAAGAGTATAATCAAGTAAAGGCAGTTGCAAGTCACGCTGCCTCCTCTGATGCCCGCAAATCCATTCGCCAAACTACTCGGTTAGTTCGGATCCTCCTGTCATTTTTCTTTTTCTCTCTCTTTTTTTATTTTTCTGAAAAAGTAAGCATTGTAAAAATGTGCTAAATCCTTCCTTGGAAATTTCAGCTATGTATTCTGAGTGAATTTCTGGTGACCTCTTTATCAACTAAACCCTTAAAACTAAAACTAAAAACTAAGGTTTTCATTCAGCATTTATTCAATGAATGTGAGTTGAGTGATTAATAGTTTCCAGACATGCGCCTCCCTAAAAAGTGAGGGAACTATCATCATGGCAAGAATACCCTGAATTCAAATTCGACTCAAGTTTGACTTAAAGGTCTTCTGTCCTAAAGACATAGCGCCATCTTGTGGGGCTTTCAGAGACTTGCAGCGGTGACAATGCTCCCGTCGCGCTTTCACACCCACAGCCTGTGGGTTAACCCCAGAAACCAAAACACTCCATTCCCCAAGTATTCTGGGTGCGGGAGGCTTTGTTTTACTCATTGATTCTGTATCTTAGCAAGGAAAATAATCTATATGGATCATCTACCAATGTCTTTTGAACACACTGCTTTTGAATGTCACCATCAAAGGACTGGACTCATTATACCTTGTACAATATAGCCTTTATAGACTTCAAAGATCACACAGTAATTACCTGCGCCTGTGCCCCTATGCCCTGCCGAATCCCTGGCACACAGAAGATGCTCGGTGTTTTGAAAGAAAGGCAGAAGCCCCATGGCATGACAGATCAGAAAGAAAATCATTTAATTCATTCATAACACATTCAATATTCAGCAGCAAAGGATCTAGTGCTTTTTAAAAATATATTAGCTCTCAATTTGAAGAGGAAAAATACACAAATAATCATTTTCAAGCCAGAAATATTACGTTCAGAGAAATGGCACGGATGATAAGTTCAGGCGCCGTTCAAAGGGGTGAGAAATTACTTCCTGCTAGGATGATTAAGAAAAGCCTGACATTTCAAATTCACTTGAGAAGAGACCCTAAAACCCCACAGTCAAGGCAGCACTGTTACAGATACAGTTATTCTATTTGTAAAACCATTGTCCTAACAGAAACGCACTTAATGTACTGCCAAAGCTTTGCCTCAAGGTGTTCCTTGCTGCATATTAGAATTGTAGTTAGTTTTTACGAAAATGCACATCGCAAAAGTAAAGCTGTCACACTCATGTAAAATCCAAATTCTTCAATCACCTAGAGCAGGCATTCAGTCCATGTTCAGGGGTGGATGAAGTTTGGCCTGCCCACTGCAGACTTCTCTGGAAGTTATTACACACGTGCGAGACTCGTTTCCTCATGCCCCAGAGGGTGTGAGGAGCCAAACATCCTTTGCTTCCATGTCTGTCCCTAATTCATGGCTCTGCCTTTTGATTGTTTATGTAGGCATTTTTAAAAACATATATTTAACTGGGGCCCCTGGGTGGCTCAGTCCATTAAACGTCCAAGTCTTGATATGGACTCAGGTCACAATCTCATGGTTTATGAGATACAGTCACATGTCAGTCTCTGCACTGGACATGGAGCCTGCTTAAGATTCTCTCTCTCTCCCTTTAACTCTACCCCCTCTTCTTTGCAGGCTCTCTCTAAAATAAATAAATAAATAAATAAATAAATAAATAAATAAATAAATAAATAAATGATGAAAATATATATTAAACAGCTACTGTGAGGAACATTTTCATGTAATTACTTTTTTTCATCCTCACACACCCTGTGAAGGAGGAATTACTTCTCCCATTTCTCTACTGATGTCACAAAGCCTCAGAAGCTGAACTACTCAAAGTCAAGTAAGATTTAAACCCATGTCTCTTAACTCTGAGTCTCTGCACAAAGCAAAATTCCCTCTAAGGTGATTCCCATAGCAAGATTTCCCAATAATAACCACTTCTGCCGTTCATAAGTATACACTAATTAGTTCTGTGATCTCAGAGAAGTCACTTCAACTCACTGTGCTCCAATTTACTCTACTATAATAAAGGGAAGAACATTATACCTGCCTGGCCTACTTCCCAAGATGCTTTAAGAGCAAATTCAGATGCAGGAGGCCTAAGTATATTGCTTAAGAGCATGGACTCCAGCATCAGCTGCCCAGGTATAAATCTTATACACACGACTTATTAACTACAAGGCCTTGAACAATTTATTTCATCTCTCTGAACTTCCATGCCTTCCTATACAAAATGAGACTTAATAGGGTTCTACCTCCTGGGATTGTTCTGAGGATTAAATATGACAATGTATGTAAAGTCCTCAGTAGGGTACATGGAACACAGTACTCGTAACTGTTAGCTCCAGTTGTTATTAATACATGCATCGAAAAGCACCTGGAAAAGAATAAGAATGTTTACAAGTGTGGGATTATTACTGTTGTCTGTTCTAAGCCAAAACAATACATCCTGCCTAGTCCTACCCTCAATTTTAACTTTTTTTTTTCATTTATCTTTTACTTAATCATTCTTAAAATATCAAATGCAAAAATCGTTGATAAAGTGTAAAAACACTTGAGTACTAGCAACTCAAGTAGGGGACAATAGATGAACTGTCAGCAGAAGCCTGTATCTGTCAGAATTCGTACGGAAATAGACGATATACTTGAAGTGTTAAATTTGATGCACAGCTTTTCACAAAGGTGTGGGTAGGGCTCAGGGAACCCCCAGTAATGGAGAAACAGCAGGATTTACACAGGCTGGAAGACTCTATCACCCTCATGTTGAATAAAGGGGTGGACAGGAGTGTTACCAGACCTGCAGAGAACTGGGCCACCCACCAAGAGTGCAGCCATTAGGGAGAGAGGGGGGTCCACAGCCAATAAATACCCAGCTTCTCATCTCTTTTTATGCCTCCCATTCATTGAACACAAATGGAAACTGGAGGCAAGGAAGGGATGCAGTCCAGAGAGGGTAAGCCTCTGTGAGCCAGCGCAGGATACAGAGGGGAGGAGAATAAATCTGGGCAGCAAATGGAGAATGGCCAGCCAATAATCCTAAGTGAGGACTAAACATGAAATATAGTTAGCAAAGTATATAGTGATCCCCTGAAACATAATGGCGAGTCCTAACCCTACTGATGGAAGCCAAACAACCCACTTGCAAATCTTGACTCTACCACTTCCTGGCTGGGTGCCCTGGATGTTACTCACCTTCTCCGTGCTGCTTTCATCTGTAAAATTGACATAATCATAAGAATACTTACCCTCTAGGGCTGTGGTGAGAGTTGACTTAATATTTGTAAAGCATTCAGAGCAATGCAGGGCACTTAGCACTGTGTAAATTTTAGCCATTACCATTATATTATTATTACCCCTTGTCCTGGATGGGATTACAGGTATCTGTGGAAGTTTGTGTCATACGTAAGTGAACTCCTTGAGTAATAAGAAAAGCACGTGACTATAATCTTTACATGCCATAATCACCAGCAAAGCACATTGACCCCACTGTAGTATAACAAGAGGTGGCCTTAATATGTATAAACACAACCTCAGTGTCAATTCATCATCAAAATCCGTCCTGGAATACTGCCATATCTTTGATTTCCTTCAGTCTGTATTTATCCGATTGAAGAGAAAGAGGCAATACACTCAAAGGTCTTACCTATAGACGTGTGCACTCAAGAAGTCCACCAAACACATGAACGTATATTAACAAACCCCCCCCTTCCATTTTTCCTTTCGAAGTAGTGAACATGACATTCCCCAAATAAGCTTCAACTTGCAATTTTCCTTTCCTACAGACCAAAATTGTTTTATTCCAATTTTTGCAGATGGTGTCAAGGTTCCTGTCAGCAAGACCAGATGGAATTTGAAGCTGGTAAACAACAGCAGAGGAGTGAGGTCCCTAGAAGTCAGCCCGATGTTGTCATCATGTGCCAGCCCAGACACCAAACATCAGAAGTCTGGGCAGGTATCCAACCTGCAAGACATCCTGAATCCGAAAACACAAACCTGTGTTGCAGGCAGGGAGTGGAGCTGATTTGCAGTGGTGGGAAGGTGGGGTTGGTTTGGTTTGGTTTCATTTGGTTTGGTTTGGTTAAGTAATAGAGATAACACAGAAGAATAGTTAGAGGGGAGAAGTATGAATGAACTCCTTTGAGAAGCAGCTTGAGAGAAGATCAAAGCAGGAAAAAAAATTGCCTACAGAAACACAGGTGGACTTCAGATGTATCAAATTCAGGGGCGCCTGGGTAGCTGAGACGGTTGAGCATCTGACTTCAGTTCAGGTCATAAACTCACGGTTCCTGGGTTCGAACGCCATGTTGGACTCTCTGCTGTCAGTGCAGAGCGTCGGATCCTCTGTCTCTCCTCCCACCCCCAAAAAATAAAACATTAAAAAAAATCTTTTTAAGAAGTACCAAATTCACATCACACCAAGATCCTTAGGGCATAAAAGTACCCAATTCTATTTTGTCAAACACATTTCCCTCAGATACATAATTTGGCCTCCTCTCAAGATAAAGTACCCCTCCCGCATGTGCAGCTATATGGCAAACAGAGTCACAGCCCAACTTCTCCCATCCAGAGGACTACATTTTCACCAAGAAATCCTCATTTTAATTACACCTCACTTTATAATCTGGAGCCTACGTGGGTTGTGTTTTCTTTTGCACGACCCGTCATCAAACAGCTGTCACCCAGAGGAATGCCGCGGATGCCTCGGGCTGGCCTTTCCTTAGATTCAGATCACTGAGACCTCAAACATAGAACTCTGAAAATGTTAGAGATTTGACAATTATCATCCCGTTTTGACTTCTTACAAAAATGCCCTGTGAAGTGAATGGGACTGGTTTTAATTTTCCTCTCCTGCCGACAAGAAAAGTAAGGCTTAGTTTCAGGGTTAGTGAAAGCCTCAGAAAGTCTTAGGAAAATCGTTACGGCTGTTTCCAATACACCAAATGTAAAGAGAAAAATGTGCAGAAAACTCAAGCCAAACACTACAGAGGGGGAAGAATTTCCCCAGCTGTTCAAGAAGGGTGAAATCGAATACAAGAATGTACACAGCATTGAAATGTGGTTGTTGGGTGAGACTCTCATTTCAGTGAAAAAGCCTATCAACCTGGGCCCACCATGATTTCCTTTAATGCTGAGGATCTCTGTGAACACTTGTCATCAGAATGGGAAGACACCCAGAAAGAGGATTTTCTGCCCCAGGAGGTGACTGAAAAGAACAGGATTTGAAGCAGAGTCAAGGCACTGCTAAGAATAAAATCTCAAAATTCTCCAAGGTGGAGCTAAAAGAAGGCTCCAGCTCAAGGCAGGTCCTGGGGTCCCTCGGGATCCAAAAAGTCTGAAGTGGTCTCCCAGCCTTCATCATTGAGAACTGAGACACCAGCCTGGGGCAGGGACAAATGCCTCCTTGTTCTGCCCCAAGACACAGTGCAGCCACGACAACCCAAGCCTGCCAGGCTCGGGTTCTCATGAAGGCCTTTTCTGCACACACAGACATGGTCAGAGGCAGAGGGTAATAGCAGCTGCAAAACAAGGAAGGGGCTGAGAGGTCAGGCAGGGCCCCGAGCACGAAGGGGTAGAAAAAGGGCATCCCCAGTTGCTGAGGAAACCACAAATTATAAGTCCATGTACGCAGGGGCCAAGGCTCTAAGTTCCTGGCACAGGCTCCATTCTCCCATCTCACTTCCACTTCCAGAACACAAATTCAAAGATAAAATTGTTGGGGCACCTCGGTGGCTCAGGCAGTTAATCATCCTACTTTGGCTCACGTCATGATCTCACGGTTTTGTGAGATCAAAGCCCCACATCAGGCTCTCTGGTGTCAGCGTGGAGCCTGCCTTAGATCTTCTGTCCCCCTCTCTCTACCCCTCCCCTGCTCACATTCTTTCTCTCTCTCAAAAATAAATATACAAAAACAAACAAATAAACAAAAACCATCATTAAGAATTTCAAGATGGCGCCCTCAGAGCATGAGCATCCCAAGTATGGGGCCATTCTGAGCACAGGCCCTACACAACTGCATTGGGCACACATCCAACAGCAGGCCTGTCTTGCTGGGCAAGAGGAACCCAGCAGCAACAAGATGCGAGGTGGGTGCCCTTGGTGGACTGGGAGTTAGGAAGGAAGAGGATGATCTTCAGTCAGATCTCTCGGGCAGGGGACTTCACAAGGGAAGTTTGCCTTGAGGGCCCTCAAGAACCAAATGATGTGCCCCTGAGTGAACCAGGATGTGGATTCTCACCCTCTGACAGAGCCGATTGGCAGATAGCTGAGACGGCACCACAACCCGCAGACCAGGGAAGTAAGCTTGCTGCCTCTGGTATGAAATTGTTCACAGAATGGAACGGTAATTACAAACACCTGATGAGGACAGCCAATTCTGTCCCAGCGCTTGTACAAAAAAGATGGCAATTTGCCTTCTCAACACCCAGACTCCAGAGGGAAAGCATGGTGAGAAAGCAGACCACATTTCCCATAAACCGAGTATCCAGATGGAAAGCCAGTTTGCAGAAAGTGGGGAAAAGTGGAGAAGTCCTAAAATTAATGTGTGGGTAAGGTTTTTGAAAGAACAGGAAAAGTTTAAAAAAAAACTTTTTTTAATTAAAAAAAAAAGAAAAGAAGAGGAAAAGTTTTAAGAACTGGAATGAGACTATTTTAATTCCAGAGGTGACTAAAACTAGGGAATCATCCCCGACTGTCCTTAAGGGTGTCAGCTTCTCAGCAAGAAAGAGAAGCTCTACTGACACAGTCCAATAATAAAAAGATAAATTCATTATAGGTTTCTATCGGACAACTCGAAACTGCTCAGTCAAAGTGATTACACACAACCTCAGAGATTGCTCCAGAAAATGGAAAGAGATCTTGCCCTGCCTTCTGGGAGTTTTAAAAAGCAGTTTCCCTGAATACAAATCACTATGCCTCTCCTTAAGACTTCAGGCCATGCAGCCAGCATGTGACTTCCCAGCCAAATATAGTTGACCTATGTCTCCCAGGATACGACTGTTTAAGCAATTTGCAAATGACTTCCTGTTACCAATTTTTGCAACAACTTTAGAAGTTTCCTAATTATTTGGATAAATTAATTCTAACGTAAGCTGTGCCCTCATTCAGAGTGCGATTGAATTAGGTGTCCTCATATGAGGCTCAGTAAGATATGTAGATAACAGGTAAACCAACTTTAAGGTACATTGGTTCCCGGAGGATTAGCTGTCTGAACCTTACATCAAGGTTATGCCTTGGCAAGAGCACATTATTCTGACTGCTTGGCTGGTCGGTTCAGTGAAATAAATGGGGAGTCTGTTTAATATACTGAATGTACCAGTTATCTGATAAATAGGCTGGATAAAGAGTAGTTTCCATAACATGTAAACAACATGGAAGGCCATGCCTTTGACTTTGGGTTTGGGGAAAATGCAAATCCTTGAGCCTGTTCTAAAAACCCATCCGGTCCATCTCAAAACCATTTCTGCACTGGCACTGCAACCTGAAGATCAATCTGTTGGAAGCATGTAACCAAGGGTCAGCAAATTACAGACCACCGGTCAAGTTCTGCCCATTTCCTGTTTTTGTAAATAAATTGCTGGAGAAGTACCATTTTGCGCGTGCATTGCATGTTGTCGACGGCTGCTTTCACACTGCAATGGCAAAGTTGGGTAGTTGCAACAGAAACCGCCTGATGAGCAAAACCTGAAATATTTACTACCCGATCTTTCAAAGAAAAGGTTGGCTTCGGCTCAGGTCTGTATCTCCCGCAGACTATACCACAGACAAACGGTTACCTCTTAAACTCTCTCGTTCTCTCCTTCCATTTTAGTTCAGTGTCTGACCCTCTGCCATGATCAAGAGAAGTGTCACTATAGAGCAATGAAGTAGCAGTCATTGCTCCATAATCGCCCTAGAACTGTCCATAGGCTTGCTGTTTACTAACTGGGATTTGGGGAAGTCACCTGCATTCTCTGAGCCTAGACTATATCTAAGGCTAGACAATATCTAAGGTTCTCTCTAGCTTTATGTGATGAACTTTTATGAATCAACAAAGAGTATTCTTTTTGTTTGAATAAAATGTCTTTGAACCAGTGATGGTCACGGGGCTTCTCTGAAAATCCACCTTTTTTGTAATTAGACGTTATCAGCTGCTTACCAAGTGTGGAGCCCACTCACTCTCCTTCCTAACAGAATCCTGGCTGGTCTTGGCTCTTCCTTGCATTGCTGCTGTGCTCCCAGAGAAACCGACCAATCGGCACCCCAGGAACTTTATAAGTCAATCCTGGTAGCACCTTGCCTCATTGCCAGTTACTGATTTAGGATAGGTCACAAACTCCAGCCAATGAGAAACATAAAGAAGTCAGCTGTGGTAGAGGAAGGAAGGAGGCACTTCGAGGAAAAGTTTTCAAAAGTTTAAGGAAGAACCTCTTTTCTTTTTCTAGCCATGGTTGTGACTGAATGTATTGCTATAATTTCTGCTGCCATCTTGTCATGAGCTTGAGGATGGTGCCCACCCACGAGAAGACAGAGAACCAACTTGCCTCTGAAGCACATATGAAGCCTGTCCTGCCTCTGGATTTCTTCTAATTAAAAGGAAATAAGTCTTCTCACTGTGTAGGCCAATTTGATTTATTCCCCATCAACTACTGTCAAAAGGTGACTAATCTCTGGCGGAATCTGGAACTAAGGGCAGTTGTGGTGGTGTGGGGAATGACCAGAGACCAATGCAGACATGACTCTCCACGACAATAATAACTAAACAACAAAGCTCTGTTTTCCTAAAATAAATATCTCACCTACTACTCCATGAACACCGCTATCTAACCCCCGACGCTGAGTAGCTAACGTGAACATTTCGCCCAGAAACAATTTGGAAGCATTCCTATAATACAACAGAAACAAAAATATTTTTCAAAAAAAAGAAAAAAAACTATTTTGATCGTAGCTATTTTAACACGACAAACATATACAATCTGATGTTCCCTAAGTTTTTAATAACTAGTAAACCCCACATTTTTTCTCTCTTTTGCTTAATTTAGATTCAAGTTAGTTAACATATAGTGTAGTATTGGTTTCAGGAGTAGAATTTAATGATTCATCACTTACATATAACACCCAGTGCTCATCTCAACAAGTGTCCTCCTTAATGCCCATCACCCCTTTTAGCCCATCCCCCCATCCACCTCCCTCCATTAACTCTCAGTTTGTTCTCTTTATTTAAGAGCATCCCTCTGTTTTTATCTCATTTTATTTTTCCTTTCCTTCCCCTATGTTCATCTGTTTTGTTCCTTAAATTCCATATGAGTGAAATCATATGATATTTGTCTTTCTCTAATTAACTTATTTCACTTAGCTTAATACACTCTAGTTCCATCCACATTGTTGCAAATGGCAAAAAAAAGATTTCATTTTTTTGATCCCCAAAATATTCCATTGTATATATATACCACATCTTCTTTATCCATTCATCAGTTGATGGACATTTGGGCTCTTTCCATAATTTGGAAAACTATTGTTGATAGCGCTGCTATAAACATTTGGGTGCATGTGTTAAGTTCATAGTACTAAACAAATGCCAATTCAGTAACATTTGTTAAGACTCCAAGAAAAAAGGAAAAGAGAAAAAAAATTGTCAACATGTGGCTAAAGAACAGTGAAGGTCTGGTGATCATGAGGTCAGTTAAGCATTCATTCATTTAGAGGGAGAAAGAGAGAGAGATGGAGAGCATTTACAAACAGGGGCAAGGGGCGCAGAGGCAGAGGGAGATAGAGAATCTTAAGCAGGCTCCACGCTCAGCAGGGAGCCCGCCATGGGGCTGGATCCCACGACTCTGGGATCATGACCTGAGCCAAAATCAAGTGTCGGACCCTTAACTGACTGAGCCCCAAGTTAAGCATTTTAGAACCAAAGAATCCCACTGTCTTGGGTACCTGGATGGATACCTGTCCAATCCCTCATTTAGCCATAAGAAATTATCCCATTTCCCCTACTTAGGCACCTCCAAATAAACTAGTTCAGTCGTCCCAAGACTAAATACATCAGAGCTGAACATGACACTTTGGAATGTTTTCCCTTTCTAAATGTCCTAACAAGACTCAGATAAATATCTTCTCCCATCGTTTCAATTGTCCAAGGACAACTCACCATCAGTTTAATTACAACGGGACAGAGGTTCAGTTGGGGAAGACATTGCCACAGAACACGTGCACTTAGCCATTCACTGAGTAAATCCAACCCACAGGATACAATCGTAAAGCAATTTTATTTTTGTCTTTCTCTGTCCCCTAAGATGTGCTCCGTGAGACTATTTATTGCCCTGGATGAAAATGAAAGTTGACTCCATGAATTCTCTGGTTTCCCTTAGGTCATTAAGAAGTTCGACTGTCACTTTAAGTGGCAAAAGGCAGTTTCAAAATGGTAATTAGAATTCTCAGCCCTAGATCATAATCAAAACATGGTCTTGATACAAAGTCGAAGATTCTTACCTGCTTTATCTGTGTCTGCTGCAGATGGAAAAGTGTGCAGACAATGGGATATGATCAGCTGCTGCTTCTTTTTCCAGTCTCGGCTTCCACTGCCACCGACAACTTGCTCATGGCAGTTCCCAAACCACACGCACATGCCCAAAAGCTATGGTAAAGAGTGGGAGAAGAGGCAAAGGAGCAGGAAGGCTCGAGGCTGACCCATATTGTCATGAGCTGATGTCAACACTATCCAAGGCTGGATAGCAGGTTCATGTTTTACATCTCCAAGTGGTCTCCTTAGACTTGAGGGGAAAAGTCTCCTTTACTTAAAAAAAAAAACAGAGGAAACACAACTTCTACCTCTCCAGAGGTTTTACTTTGACTTATTTTCCCTATGAAATAAAATCAGCTGCTCTCCAACAACAACCTCCTCCCAAGTTCATCCCTAAATATTCAATTTCTGCCCTTTTATTATATCTTCTATGTAAGTAAGCTCCTTCAGAGTCATGATTCCTCCACCTCGCACCCATTAGGATGGCTACCATCAAGAAACCAGAAAGGACACCTGGGTGACTCAGTCACGTAAGCATCCGACTCTTGATTTTGGCTCAGGTCATGATCTCCTCATTCGTGAGGTTGAGCCTCACACTGGGCTCTGTGCTTACAGTGTGAGGACTTCTTGGAATTCTCTCTCTCCCTCTCTCTCTGCCCCTCCTGTGCTTGCATGCACACACTCTCTCTTTCTCTCTCTCTCAAAATAAATAAATAAACATAAAAAAAAAAAGAAGGAAACCAGGGGTGCCTGGGTGGCTCGGTCATTAAGTGTCCAACTTCAGCTCAGGTCATGATCTCACAGTTCGTGGGTTCAAGCCCCAAGCTCCGCATTGGGCTCTGTGCTAACAGCTCAGAGCCTGAGGCCTGCTTTGGATTCTGTGTCTCCCTCTCTCTCTGCCTCTCCCCACTCATGCTCTGTCTCTCTCTCCTTCAAAAATAAATAAACATTAAAAATTTTTAAAAAGAAAGAAACCAAAAAATAACAAATGTTGGCAAATATGTGAAAAAATTGGAACTTGTGCACTGGTGTTGGGAATGCAAAATGGTGATATCTTTACGGAGAAAAGTACGGAGATTCCTCAAAAACTTAAAAGCAGAATTACCTTATGATCTGGCAATTCGCCTTCTGGATGTATACCCAAAACAATTAAAACCAAGTTACCGAACACATATTTATACACCCATATTCAAAACAGCATTATTCACAATTGTCAAAAAGCAGAAGTAACCCAAAATTCCATCAATGACTGAATAGAAAAACAAAATGTGGTATATATATCTAATGGAATAATTATTCAGCCTGAAAAAGGAAGGAAATTCTGACACATACTACAACGTAGGTTAATATTGAAGACAGTATGCGAAATGAAATAAGCGAGTCACAAAAAGATAAATACTATATGATTCCACTTATATGAGGTACCTAAAGTAGACACATTCATAGAGACAGAAAGTAGAATGGTGACTGTCAGAGGCTGGAGGGAGGGGAGAGTGGGGAGTAACTGTTTGATGGGTATAGAGTTTCAGTTTGAGAAGATGAAAAAGTTCTGGAGGTGGATGGTTGCAGAATAGTGCAAATGTACTTAATGCTACTGCATTGTGCACTTAAAAATGGTTAAGATGGTCAATTTCATGCTCTGTGTATTTTGCCACGATTAAAAGTAAAATTAACAATTAAACAATAAAAATGGTCATGATTCCTTCAGTTACCATCTACTCTGAAAATATACTTTCCATTTTAGCCTCAGCTAAAACCTCCATGTCAATATCCTACCGTATACTCATTACTACAAGGTGTATTCTGACCTCGTAAATTTTAAAATGTGAAAAGTGATTTGTCGTAGAATCAGCAAGATGTGGTGTTTGAGATTTTCAGGCAGATCGGCCACAACTCTAGAAACGTTACTAAACCGTGGTGGCCCGTTTACTCCTGAGCCTGTTACCTACCTCATAATTGTTCTAGCAGAGTAGAAGACATTTTTCCTTGAATGCATTTTCCAAGCCACAACTCTCACCAGGCTGATTTCGAAAATTAACTTGTCTCTCTGGAACCACTTCTGAATTAAAATTAATGTTCCAAGTCTCTTTGACCCACACCCAATCGCTCACAGACACAAAGGAGAGGACTCGTGCCAGAGCAGTGTTTTCACAGTCAGAGTTTAAAATAGCATTACCTCAACATTTCCAATTACAGAAAACTTACCACAAGAAAAAAATAACAATTGGATGCTGATCCTGAAACAATATTTGGGGCTGATTTAAAATCACCAAGTCTCATTATTTTTACCCTTGTCCTAACGTATAATAGGAGGTGCCAACACAACACAAGGAAGTCCTTGAGAAGAAGATGGTAAATCATTCATGTTGGGACTGGGACAGATTTACAGGTGTCATGGAAAAGCATAAATTTAGCAAGTGCAAGATTAAAACATAGTATATATGAAGTTCACTTAGCATTAAACTCTGAGCTTAACTGCAAACAAGTATGTTGAAATTGTTAATTCTATAGAGATTGAAGAGTCGTAAGTTAGCAGTGACAGGAAAAATGCCAGTTTTACATCATACCCCTAGCAGAAAAGCACTAATCGGTATACATTACCAAGTGGCTCAAGGTCTGCCGTCCTTCACACAGGGAGAGAGTGTAATGGGAAATTAAGAATCATATAGAACAGCTTACCAGTTAAGAAAGTCAGGCTCATTTTGCAAAATTCCCTGGGTTCGAATTTCAGCTCTGCCACTTATTAGCTCCAAACACTTTAATGAGATTCTTAATCCTTCTGTCTCTTCATCTGTAAAATGGAAATAAAAATAGCACCTAATTAATAGAGAAGATGGGAAAATTCAAAGAAATTACGCAACTAAAGTACTAAGCATGCTGCCAAGCATACAGGAACTTCTCAACTAATGTTCTTTCTTTAACTAATAAAAATATATATAATGTGTAATATGGAAGAAATGTGTAACTTATTTACCTGAGTTCTTTGACTCATATTTCACTTGTTCTTGCTTACATAAATATCACCACAGTAATCTCAAGTTAATGAGCAGGTAGCTTGTTAATCTAGAGCAGGGGTTCCCAAACTGGAGTCTTCATCAGAATGATCTAGAGTGAGTTAAAAACACAGACTGCTCGACCCTGTTCTCCGTTTCTGGTTTGGTAGGTCTGGAGCGCGCCTGAGGATATGCATTTGTAAAAAGTTCTCAGGCGATCCTGATTCGGCTCGTCTGAGAACCACTCTTGGAGAGCCACTGGTCTATACTATCCTACCTCCACAACTACCATCATCCTCCTTTTCAGAGCTTTACTCCTAACCCTCTTCCTGATCCCAAGGACTAAACTTGAGTGCTTCATTCTAAAGACTAGCTGTCACTCTGTTCTGATGGCTGGTTGATAACATGATATCTCACCCATACAGAACTACCCAAAAAAGATCAGCTGCCCTCAGACTCCACCCTATCTGAATCCCGAGTCCAGCGTAGGCAGGCCCCATGGTCCATTAGGAAGGGTCCCATTCAATCCTATGCCTATTGCACAGCTTCCCTCAGAGATAAAGAGAACCCTCACGTGCCTAGGAATCCAGGCCACAGAACCCTATCTAGCTTCTTTCTGCCTGGGCCCTCTGTACCTTATTCCACCTCCAGGGTCTGCAGTGTCTGAAGACCTGCATGGAGTTATCCAGTAGATGAATGGAATCTGATTTTCTAGCATTCCTAGTCAAGTGCTCCTAGGTATTTTCATTTATGAGAAGGTCACAATGTCACAATGGCATATTTCACATGCACACACAGGCAAAGATGTAATGAATAACACTGCTTACTAAGTGATATGGGGCTGAAGACATGACCTTAAGAGCAATGTTAACTGCTTCCCCTCCCCCTGACAGGATAGCTATCACTCCTTATAATCTAGAGAGATACATACATCAGCCAGAAAACCTCTTGCCCAAAAATACATACCTGAATACTTTTCTATCTACCACTGCCTTTATACTTTGACTTGTCTTTATTTTTTTTTTGTTTATTCATTTTTAAACATAATTTATTGTCAGATTGGCTTCCATATAACACCCAGTGCTCACCCCAACAAGTGCCCTCTTCAATGCCCATCACCCACTCTCCCCACCCCCATCAACCCTTAGTTTGTTCTCTGTATTTCAGAGACTCTTATGGTTTACCTCCCTCCCTCTCTGTTTGTGACTTTTTTCCCCCTTCCCTTCCCCCATGGTCTTCTGTTAAGTTTCTCGAGATCCTTGACTTGTCTGTAAATAAATTCCTTAATAATAGTGAAAACAGAGTAGCAGCTCACTTTAACGGTTTACCAGTTCCAACTCAGCATGAGCACAGCATTTTTTAAGTGCAGGAAACATTTTAGTAGCCTAATACAGTTTTTCTGCAGAAAACTCTATGGGAAACTCCCAATTAGTTTCTATCAGGGTCTGAATTATAAAAGCTTCCCAGTACCAGTGTTAGATGACATCCCCACCCTAGAACTCACTTGGGCTTCAGGGGTCTCTGCAGTGTCTGACCTAGGAATATCTGACTATGCATCTCACACTGAGCCCAATATACGTGAGCCCACATCCTGTGCTCAGATGGAACCTTTAGAAGTTTGACACTGAAATCTGTCTGAAAGTGTCTTGAATTTGCCATTCGCCACTGGATTCCACGTCTAGCGTGTGCTTACCAGGCTCTCATCAATGTTCCCTCGGCAGCTCATGAATTAAAACTTGGACCCCCTCTCTTCAGTTAGCGCTCCAATACTCCCATGGCAGGGCTGGTCATTATAAACATGCATATAAAGCTGATGCTACACAATTCCTCCAGGTCATCGGTTTCATGAAATAGTAGAAGGCTGAAATTGTCCCACCCTTCTGCCCTACCAGCATGGAAAGTTTTTGAAATACAGAAAAAAATACCTTTCTCAGATATTATATCAATAATTTTTATAAGATAAATATTAAATCAGGATATACACACATTCAAATGCATATTCTAAGAGGTTGTCCTTTCCTCCATGTTACTGAATTTCAGATTCCTGTTTATTTTTCCTAGCAGTTGGTCAATAGATACTGTCTAAAATAAATCAATAAAGAGATAATTATACTATTTGGAGCTACAATAATAACCAGCAAAAGAACAAAAGTGAAACCTAGTCAAAGTGATCAGTCCTAGGGAATTTGATTTGAGAAATGAAAAGTGGAAATGGGTCAGATGACTTTGCTTTATATTTTATACCTTTCTGTACTGCTCACGTTTCTTACAATACGCATGTATTATTTCTATGATTGTAAAAAACAAATACAAGATGAGTAAACAACACCCTCATTAGTAAGGGATTAGCTAAATAAATTAACTATATGCATGCATGTAGGTTCACAACCGTGGGAACTTCCCGGATTAAATCTAAAGCTGGCCCCCATACCCGGAGGACAAAGAGAGACCAAAGAAAGAGATTGGTAAGTGGCAGTTGGAATAAGTAAGGAATTTATTTACAAGGCTTGTCTTGGGTGGCCACAAGACAAGGAACAGTGGGCAGAGTACACATTCCAAGGACATGAGAGGGGGTAAGGAGCCTCTGATTGCCCAGGTCTAGCTCTCGAGTCAACTGATGGTCACCAGTCCTCTTGATGACCTCCCAACAATGCAATGGAATGTCATGCAAATACTAAAAAGGAATAAATAGCATAATATATATGGATTTTAACCTTGGAATGCCATTAAATTTTTAAAAAACTACTTGCAAACAACTAAAGCCAGATTCAACTGAAGTAAAAATCACACACACATGCTCACAGATACACACACACACACGCACACAGATTGTATAAGCATAGAGATGCCTCAGAAATACACCAAGCTATTAGATTTGGGGAAAACGAAGACATAATTTCCTTCACTTTTTTTATTTTCTATGCTTTTATAATTTTTGAACTTTATATGAGCAGATATTACCTTTCCAACTTAAGAGGTAAGATTCTTTAAAATAAGTAAACACACATGTATGCTTTTTGAGACCCAGAAAATATAAAGCAGTGGGCTTAAGTCATGTTCGTAAATCCACAGAGCCTTGAGAGAGAAGGAATCTAAAGGGCCCCACAGAAAATTAGTGCCTCACTCAGAATCACTCTGTGGAAAGTGTCCGAACCAGGTTCACATCAGCAGAGGAAGACGCTGCATGAAAGTTCTAAAGGAACTCATAACCACTGTGCCCTCTCACTAGTCATTTATCAAACACTGTCTTAGACAGTTCAAGCTGCTATAACAAAGCCAGAGACGGGAAGTTTAAACAACCAACATTCCTTTCTCGTGGGGGCCGGGAAGCCTGAGAGCAAGGGGCCATTATGATGGAGTTCCGGTGAGGGCCTTCCTCTGACTTGCGGACATCTGGCTGCCTTCTTGCTGTACCCTCACATGGCAGAGAGAGAGAGCTCTGGTCTCTTCCTTTCCTTAGAAGGACACTAATCCCATCATAGGGGCCCACCCTCCTGACCTCATATAAACCTAATTACCTCCCCAAAGGGCTGACCTCCATATGCCATCACATTAGGGCTTAGGGCTTTGATAGATGAATTTGGGGGGAGGGGGACACAAACATTCAGTCCAGAATAAGTAGCTTTTCATATAAACGGTAGGCAGAGCAAGGTATCATCTGTTTTGCAGATGAGCAAATCAATGTCCGAAGAGAACAGAGACTCCCCCCAAAGTTGTGTAGCTATTAATCAGCAGAACCCACCATCACCCAGGTCTGCTCACCCTTAACTCAAGTTTGTTCAACTCTAAAGCATAAATTAAACTTCCTTTAAAAACAGAGTATTATCCTATTCTTCTCACATTATCCTTTCTTCAAAAAAAAAAAAAAGAAAAAAGAAAAAAGAAAAATTTAATGAACCTTGAAGGACAGTTTTCCACACAAGGCCTTAGGATTTAGAAAAGGAAGAGTACTCTATAGGTTATAAGGGAAAATGAGAAGGCTTATTAAGCTGTGATTCGCTCACAACTTATCTCATTTTAACAGCCTGTATCACTAACCATGTCCAAGCAATTTGTCATCCAAGGAAATCTAGTGATGAATAAATAAGACTCAGGCCCCATCACTCTCAGAGGCCAACATTACCTGGAAGTAGCCCTCAAAGACAGTCTGCCTCCCTCAGGTCCTGGAAGAAACAGAGGTGGTTCCTACAGCTTAGCCACCTTTCAAGTGCCCAGTAGCTATGCGTGACCAGCAGTCAAAGTATTGGAGACCACAGCTTTAGAGCTCATCCAGGTCTGAGATTTTCAGACTTTTTTTTTTTAAGTTTGTTTATTTATTTTGGGAGAGACAGGGACAGCGCCAGCAGGGGAGGAGCAGAAAGAAAGTGGGGGGGAGGGAGAGAGAGAGAGAGAGAGAGAAAGAGAATCCCAAGCAGGCTCCTCATTGTGAGCACAGAGCCCAATGCGGGGCTTGAACTCACAAACCGAGATTATGACCTGAGTCATAACTGAGAGTCAGACTCAACCAACTGAGCCACACAGGCACCCCCATTTTCAGACTCGTAACGAACAGAAGCTTACGAAGTTCTATGCAGGACCCCAACGCATGAAAGACAGAAGCGGGATGGGTGTAGATGGGTGGGGTGGGGTGGAGTGGGTGGCTAGGAGTTCACCCCACTTGGGCCCCACAGCCTTTCCATCCTTCCTGACTCCCATACATGGCATTAAAGCCTCACCGTGAAACCCCTCCAGTCCGAGGAACAAAGTTTGAAAATCACTTCACTCTCACTCCACCCCCACATACGAAAGGTGAGGAAGCTGAGAACCAGAAAGCTGAAGTGGCTTGCCTCGCTGGGCCGTCCCTGAAAGCAGAGAGCTCTGGCTCAACGCAGTGCCTTTCTAGTCTGGGAAGGGGGCGAGCCTGTCAGAAACAGGTAACAAAACACACAGACGTTTCTCCCCAACCCCCAACTAGAACCAGGTCCCCTGTCCATTTCAGAGCAAAGACTGCCAACACTCAGATATTTCTCAGTTTGGGGAGGAAATGAATAGAGGAGATAGAATACGGTGAAAAGAACAAATTGGTGCCCATTCATATAAAACGCTTCATTTTAAAACATTATAAAAGAGGTCAAGGGAAGTATCATTTATTAAGCACTTAGCTATATTGGCTGGGGAGGCAGCGTGGTTGAAGGTCATTATTTCCTTCTTCCGTATCACATTACTCCTCAAAGAGCCAATGACACAAAGTGGTTGGTCCATATCTTAAACAGAAGGAAGGATCATGCCCACGCATGCCACCCACTCTCCGGTCTCCTGTTTCCTCCATGCTTTGGGGCTCTTACACTGAACCACAGACCTCCCTGCAGGTGAGCCCTCCTGCGCTCTCTCATTTCTTCCTGTCGCTTTAGGCTCGATGCGTATGGTAATGAGATTGGCAATTACTGGGGAAGGAAGGGATGGTGAAGAGAAGCCAACATGGGTCTTGAGTCCAAATCACAGGTTGTAACCCAGATTAAAACACAAGCCTCCAGTGGGAAACTTGGGAAGACTTGGGAACCCACTGGTGATAAAATGACTTGTCCACTGACTCGTATACGCCAAGTGTGCATGAAAGACATGATAACCAGCTAATTCCCACCTCCACGGAACTCTGTTTTTTGTGTAATTATCTCCCCTAGGAACTCATTGAAAGGGAGAAGTATATGCTGGGCAAGACCAGGAGATTCCTCAATTCCTAGCCATAATTCTATCATGATGCCATGAAAACTACACCATCCGATTCCTGATACTCGATACTAATTAGTCATTTTGTAAGCATCTGGTTAGCCCGTATAACAGCTCTCTGAGTAGGTCATTAGTATCCCCCAATAAATGGACAGGAAAAGTGAGGCACGAGGAAACTAAGCAACTTAACCAAGTTCTAGCTGCCAACAAATGATCGAGACAGATTCATTGCCAAGTCTCTTTAACCCCTGACATTTGTGTGACTTCCCTTTTACTTACCACGCCATTGTGTCTAGAATATTACTTATCTAAGAAGACACTCTTCCAAACGTCATCATTTCACTAGCTTCCAAAATAAAGCTGCATCCCACAGTTCACCAGTGCACATAGGTCCTTACATTTCTGATGTGCTTCCTACCACTGGGCTCTCCCTTAGTAAAATGGGGACTGGCTTCCTTGGAACGAATGTAGCCTCTTCATGCCACGCCACCCACAGCCACGAAATAAGCCCGCAGCTCATAACAAACCTGTAATAGCCAACAAAGGAAAAGAGAGAGGAAAAAAAAAAAAAAGGCAAAAATCCTAGAAAGCAAAAGGAAGTTATGAAACTCGAATTTGTTAAGCACTTCCTCTGTGCCAGCCCGTGTCTATGCTATCTCCTCTAGGTGGTTCACTGGGAAATTCTTTTTTTTTTTTTTTTAATTTTTATTTATTTTTGAGAAACATAGAGGCACAGCGTGAACAGGGGAAGGGCAGAGAGAGAGGGAGACACAGAATCGGAAGCATGCTCCAGGCTCTGAGCCGTCAGCACAGAGCCCGACGCGGGGCTCGAACTCACGGACCGCGAGATCATGACCTGAGCTGAAGTCGGCGCCCAACCGACTGAGCCACCCAGGCGCCCCTCACTGGGAAATTCTTAAAGCTTTGTTGGAAATAGCAGGGATCCAGAGGTCTGAGGAGCCAGTGGGAAGTGCTGGCTGCAGTTCAGATGAGACCCCAGTTAGAAGAAATACTGCAAAAACACTGAGCCGAATACATGCCTGAATGCTTAGGCATGAAAGCAGGTCCTCCTGATTCAGAATTAGAGGAGAGCTCTAAGTGAGCCCCAGAGGAACCCATTTGATGGTTAACAGTAATTTCAGCTAAAATGTTAATGACTACAAATAGCATAAGGCATGTGCTTAGAGGAAGGCCCCAGAAGAGAGAAGCACATTCTGATAGGGAGGAGTGAATGCCTCTCCATCCCCAACAGCTATACCAATTGCTCGAGAATCTTCTACAGTACCCTCTTCTTATATCATCCCAAGCCCACATTTTCCTGATACCTCCATTGTATGAACATGTCCAATTAACTAGCCTAGCTCCTTCCCTGGCACCCAGACAAACCTGTTTGTTAGCTTCTCATTCAGTTTGTACATTTATTTCCACATTGTTTTGATTTACTTGTGGTGCTGATGTTTTCCACCTCTGACTTATTCTAGGTTCTCATAACTAATATCCAAAAAAACCCCACTTTGACTTATTCTTTAGCTTCTTTCCTTCCCAAGTAGACTTTTGAGGGTGGAGACCATATGTTGTGTTTTTCTTAAGTATTTCCCACAGCATCTATGGCCTGTGGTCTATTGCTTGTTATAGTCTGTGTGATAGAGATAGACAATGAGAGAGGGAAGGGGTACACCGAAATGTTTTTCCGAGGAGTCCAAGATTTAGACTTACAGTATTGGATGCACACCAATTCTCATGTCTTCAATCCCTGGAATTTAACTCAGCAGTCTCAGATAATCTAGATTTACGTCGTAGTGTACTCTTTCTGAGAATCATTTTGTCCCAATTATTTTTGTTTTGTGTCGTGTCTTGTTTCTTGCCAGTATTCCCAGAGACTATTAACATTTTAAGAAGCTCAGAAAATGCAACGAGACAAAATACCATCCTAGGAGAATATAGCCCTATCCTGGTCTCCTCTTGGATGTGGATAAACAGATTCTAACAGTCTTGGCACAGTTTCTTTCTATTCCATTGAGCTGTGGGGTGATAATATTCATTCCCTGTTTCACAGAGGACTAACAGCCCATTCAGGTGAACACCAGCTTCTTACAACATATTAAGCAAATGCGTGTATTGACCTTTTGTAGTGTCTTTCCCTCATGCTTTCTTTTGGCTGCCATTAGAGTATTCTACTTAAAATGGGAAGCTTGGTTTCAAGCTTCACCACCTTCCAGACTTGCTGTCATGTAAGGCTGTGAGTTTGCCACTGCAGGGAGAGCTCATCTTTCCCCGGGCAAATTGCCCCAGACCCTGCACTGTAGGGAGTGGCCCCACAGTAAGGGCTCCCAGAACACACCATCTGGCATCGCCTTCAGCCCTCTCTCCCCCACAAACACACCATCCTAGGCAAGTCTCTGCATTGAAGGGAAACAAATCTCTTTTCATTGTTTTCCTTCACCTACAGCGCCTTAGCTGAAAAGCAAGCTGGAAGGAAGAATTCTGGATTTGCTAATCCCATGCAAAATGATGATAGGTCCGAACTCAACAAACTAATAACATTACTAGTAATGAACATAACATCTGTTGCACACTCAGCGTGCACCAGGTTTCATGCTTGATGCTCTCTACAAGAAATGAGAATTTGAAGTCTCTGCTTATTGTGTTTGTTTTGTTTTGTTTCATTTGAGGGAGGTGCTTACTTGTTTTTTCTGCCACGACTGTTCCATTATGATCTACTGGGCACCTCCCCCCCAATATCCAGGAAGCGGTAGAAAATCTTACCAAGATCTCAGACTTACCTCTTAACTTCCTTAACGGCAACCTGTCCCAGGCTGGTTCTCAAACACAGAGCCTGTCCTTTTCGCATTAAAATTGTAGACTCACTTTAAAACCAAAGCTCTCTGCTCCACAGGCTGGATTTGAGGCTGGATTCGAGACTGAGGGTGAGGGGCCCTGGTCTGCCCTCACCAACCTGCCCCTCACTCATCCCTGAGCTTTGCCCCACAAGGGGCTTAGGATGGGAGGGAAAGGAAGACAGGAGGCAGGTTTCCTCTGTGATGGCCCCACAGTGTGGTGGTATCTCCTCTCTACTGTCTCTGCTTCTCTGGAGGTGGTCTCTGTGGCAGGTGTTCAGTGCCAGATCTATCAAGGACTATCAGTAGGTCTTCAAGGAGCCACTCGGGCCACCCGCCGCACAGCTCCTAGCTTGGAAGACCCACCTCTGATACCACTTCTGCCCTCCCTCAAGGCATCTACCTGTCAGGGCAGCCTACTGGGTGGATTCAAGTAGGAAGGCTCAAGTGTAACCACCTTCTTGGGAAAACTGATAGTGGAAGAGAATAGGGCCATTAGTGGAAAAACTGGTGAAGAAAAAAAGTCTAGAGTTTAGGTAATAGTAATGTACCAGTGTTGATTTCTTAGTTTTGGTAAATGTACCTTGGTAACAGAAGATGGTGACAGTAAGGGAAATTGAATGAGGGGTATACAAGAATGCTGTACTATCTTTGAAACTGCTCTTATCTAAAATTATTCTAAAATTTAAAATTTACTTTTAAAAGTTAAAGTGAAAAATCTTCAAAGATAATGCAGAGGCACCTGGGTGGCTCAGTTGGTTAAGCCTCCGACTCCTTAATTCAGCTCAGGTCATGATCTCACGGTTCGTGAGATCTCTTAGGATTCTTCTATGTCTCCCTTCTCTCTGCCCCTTCCCCTGCTCATGCATGTGTGCTCTCGCTCTCTCTCTCTCAAAATAAATTAAGAAAACATTTAAAAAGATAATGCGTACATTCTTAAATATGTTATTCCCTCTAAAGTCCATAAATGTGCATTCATTACCTATTTTTAGAAATAAAGCCAAGATAATTTCTTCAAACATGGATCCACTGAATTGCACTTTGCAGTTTTCTTGTATAAACTAAACCCAGATGATAATTCGTCATCTCTAACTTTCAATTTCAGTTTCTTTAAAAAGACATCGTAATTTTAAGGACTTGGAAAGCATTCCGATGACAATGTTCTTCCACGTTTAACTTTTTTCCAACCCTTTATAGCTAACGTGTTACATTAAATAAGATTCATTTTCAACATTCATTAGAATTTATAAATATATACAAAAATAGAGAGAATGGTATAATGAATGTTCACATACCCATTACTTGGCTCAACAATTATCAACATCTTGCCAATACTCATATATGCTTTTTCCACAATATTTTAAAGCAGATCCCAGTCATTTGTTTTGCTACCCATATGTATAGAGTATCTCAAAATGATAAGGGGGTTGCTTTTACATAACCACCATGCCTTCATCACAACCGACAAAATTAGCTGTAATGCCAGATCACTGAATCCTTACTCCCTGATCCCAGAGGAGGGAGGTGAGGGCAGAACTGAGAACTACCAGGGGGGAAAGTTTTTGAGAAAACACTCAGATCCTTAGATCCTTCTCCACTTCATGCTGCTGGGGAAATTCTTCCCGGATGAGGTCTGGAGGTTTAAACTCCTACATGATGGTCTAGGGCCCTGAGAACATCTGGTTCAGATACTTTTGACCATTAAAGAGGAAACTCTGTTTAATATTTTAGCTGCAAGGAAGAACACTTAGCAAATGAGTAATCTTTCACAAGTTGTTCTTCCAATGAAAAGATCTTTGATTTTTCACTTATGACCATGTGACCTAAAACACAGATGGTACCACTAAGGATATGTATGTCTTTGGCTCCTGCTGTGATATTCAGGGAACTTAAGTTATTCCTTATTGTCTATCTGGGAAGTGCCTTTGATGTAAGCATAAACTCTGACTTTCATCAACTAATATGCAATCTTTGGAGAAATAGTCTTATGGTTCTTGCCCGGTCATATCATTCCTTTCCCTGAAATCCTAATATTGTTGCCTTTATGCCTAGCAATAGTTGTAGAGTCAACATGATTTAAATCAAGCTCGAGATCCATTCCTTCATGTATTTATTACTTTCCAACCATAAATATCTGTTCACCTCATTCCTTCTAGCACCCTTCTGCATAACAGGTATGTACACATGTATGATGACATATATAGTATCCCTTAATTTTATTGTGCCTGCGAATATTCTCTAACTATTCCATGTGTGTTCGTTAGTCCTCTGTCAAAGTGCAAACTACCTGAATCCAGGGATCACATTTCACATACCTGGTTTTTCCCGCCATGCTTGACACAGCTCTAAGTTCACATTATACAATTACACAATGTTTCAAAAATCCAGTGTGAATCCCCTGCCTCAGAATCACTGAGGGTGTTGCTTAAAAAGCAGATTATTAAGTTCCAGAGATGGATAGTGATGATGGCTGCACAATAATGTGAATGCACTATATAGAGCCATACACTTAGAAATGGTTAAAATGGTAAATTTTACATTATGCATATGACCCCAATAAAGTTTACATTTTTTAAAAGTAGATTATTGGGCCCAATGGTTCAATGAATAAGAACCTAAGGGAATGATACCTGAGAAATCCCATTTTCATAGTTCTTCCCCAGGTATTTCCTTTTATTTTTTAAGCTTATTTATTTATTTTGAGAAAGAACACAGTGCGGGGGCGGGGGGGGTAGGTAGAGAGAAAGGGAGAGAGAATCCCAAGCAGGCTCCACACTGTCAGCAGAGCCCAATACCAGGTTCAATCTCACCAACTGCGAGATCATGACCTGAGCCAAAATCAAGAGTCAGACGCTTAGCCAACTGAGCCACCCAGTCACCCCTCTCTTTTTTTAAAGATTTTATTTTAAGCAATTTCTACACCTTACACGGGGCTCAAACTACTACTCTGAGATCAAGAATTTCACACTCCACTGACTAAGCTACTCAGGCACTCCCTCTTCAGGTATTTCTTATGCAACCTGGCTTCAAAAGCATCACATTAGATAGCCAATAAAAACAAGAGTTTCCTTGTGTAATTGATTAATGGGAAATTTAATCTACATTTAGATTATATCTAATGCTGACTTACAAGGTCAAATGGCTCAGTAGGCTTAGTAAAGACTCAAGACAAAAAGTCTACCTCTACTACCTAGAAATATTAACTCTTTATAAGTCATTTTTCTTAAAAAAAATACCTCTTATAAGAAGAGTTTCCTATACCTATTCTCTAGTTCATGAAGAGTTTATGAGGAGTCATGGAAGAAGTATAAACTCTATAAAATAAAAATGCGACATAAATTATCAGCAGCACAACTACCATCACCTGACATGCCCCTGCATGATTTTGGTCAAGTTCATCAACTTTCACAAATTCAAGAGAAATGTTCTCAATGGGAGCAAAGCTATTCAAAGGCTCACTTATCACTCAAATTGCTATCATGAGTGCCACATGAGCAGTAGTTTGTTGAATTGAATGATCTAAGCAGAGGTTTGCTGAACTGAATGATTCAAGGTTTTCTGAATATGCTTGATGGAGATTGACTACTGTATCAAACCTAGCATCTACTTTAAATGATTAAAGACCCTGAAACAGTGCTGAGACCATATTATTCTCTATCAAGCATATAGTCAAGGCAGGATTCCATATGCTTAACCTTCCACTAGGCTTAACCACTTCCAACGGTCAAGAAGACCAATCTCTGTCAATGTGTGGCTGGAGGAAATGTCCTCAGACTACATCTGAAGATGGCTGGTATCCCAGAGTTCCCAATCAAAAGCTTTCAAAAGTAACATGGGAAAATATTGTGAAACTCTGGGCCAGGTTGCCATTGAGGGTGCAGCCGTAGACAGAATGAAAAATATTGTTCTGGAAAGCCAAATGATGAGACTATTCAAAACATATAACCGAATAGATAGAGTTACTTGACATGCATGATAAAGTCAGTGTAGGAACTGAAGACAAATTGCAGAGATGTGAGTTGAGGGAACTAGGTGACAGCAGCAGCATCTATAGACCCAAGAAAGTGAACACAAGATGAGGGCTTAGGTATAAAACTTATAAGCTTGTTTAGAAACAGAAAGTAGAATGATGGCTTCCAGGGGCTGGGGGAGAGGGAAAAGAGGAGTTGTCCAATGTGTACTGAGCTTCATATTTGCAAGACTGAAAAGTTATAGAGGTCTGTCGCACAACAGTGTACGTGTAGCTAACACTATGCCTTGTACACTTAAAGATGGTTTGATGGGGGTGGGGGGCTCCTGGGAGGCAGAGTTGGTTAAGGGTCTTTGGTTAAGCATCCAACTCTTGGTTTCGGCTCAGGTCATGATCTTGTGGTTCATGAGTTTGAGCCCCACATTGGGCTCTGTGCTGACAGTGTGGAGCCTGCTTGGATCTCTCTCTCTGCCCCTCCCCTCCTCCTGCTCTTTCTCTCTCTCTCTCTCAAAATAAATAAATAGACTTTAAAAAGAAGATGGTTAAGATAGTAAATTTTATGTTATGTGTTTCTCACCACAATAAAAAAAATAATAAGTTTGTATAGATTGACTTAGAGACAAGATATTGCCTTTCCTCACATACCGCAATTCAGTATGCAACAGGCTGATCTTAACTGCATAATATACTCTGAAACAAATAGATGATTTTATATCATTGTGATCTGATGGGGGTAAACACTTAGAAAAATAAATTCATCCACCCACAGATATATTGAACATCCACAGAGGTGATATATAATGTTGGATATATAATAATTTTCCCAATAACACTTAAAAGATCATAACTTTAAAAGTCATATTTTACCATTTGTCTGGCTAGGATTATAACTTGTCCTGGGCAAGTGGGTTAAGTTGGCTTGAAATGAGAAGCCACTCTCTCGGCCACATCATTCCCCTTAGATGTCTTGGTTGAAAAATATTCACGACTATGTTTCAAGTATGGTCAAGCACTAAACCAAAACTATTTCTGAGGTAAGAATATAGTAATAGCACATGCTCCTATACCACTGCTTGCTAAATTTAGACCCTCTGGTTTAAAAACCTCACGCTGGGAATCTAGGTGGCTAAGCATCTGATTCTTGATTTGGCTCAGGTAATGATCCCAGACTCATGGGATCGAGCCCCACGTTGGGTTCTGCACTGAGCCAGAGTCTACATGGGATTCTCTCCCCCCCCCTCTCTCTCTCTCTTTCTCCTCTCCCTGTCAAAATAAACTTTTAAAAATAAAAACCTTAATGTCAATAAAATAACAAAAAGGGTAATAATAGTAGAATATATAATTTTTGACCACTTACTAAGCCTCGCAATTCTTCAGTGTAAGTATGTTAGGGGATTTATCCTATTTTACAGGAGGAAACTGAGGTTCAGAGGAATTGAGTAACTTAATCAAGTCTTACAGCCTAGAGGCAATAGATCCTAAACTGAAGCCTGATCTGCCTAACTTCAAAGCACATTCTCCTTGCATTTCTCAGCCCTGCTTAGATAGAATCCAAACCCTCAGAATCAGGCGTGCTGGATTAGGGTCAGTAAGTATGAAATAATTTTTAACATTCTTTGGTTATATCTATAAAACACCTAGTCATTTAAAATTGTAAACGACATTTTAAACAATTAATAGCTCAGAAATTATAGACATAGCCGTCTTAGAATTCACTAAACAGCTTCCTATCCATGTAGGTCTGTCTTTGCCAAATTTAGTAGTAAGTAGAACACTGAGAACGAACAACTCATTCTCACATGTGTTGACCACATTAATCCCGTGTTGCTTTAACTCAGTGGGTACCACTTTTGATTATGCACCCCTTCGGTTTAAAAAAAAAATCACATGCCCTATATAGTGCTGATTATCTATTCTTATATAGCAAACCACTCCCAAACTTAGTGCCTTAAAAAAAACACCATATGATTATACCTCATGATTTTGTTGGTCCTGAACTAGGTCTTAGTGGGTGAGTCTTCTGTTTCTTTGACTAGGGCCTTTCAATGACCCTAAGAATGACTCAGCCAGGCTGGTCTAAAGGAAAGAAGACCACTTTGCTCATAAGCCTGGTTCCTTGGTTGGTCAGCTGGAACGTTAGGTTTAGGCGGGTGTCTCTCTCCATGAGATGTCAGAGCTTTTCCACATGGCCGTGGTCTCCCCAGCAGGGTAATCCCACTTATTACACGGTCACTCAGAGACTTATGAGTGAGTGTTCTCCATAAGATGAAGTAGAAGCTGCCAGTCTCTTAAGGATTGGACACAGAAACTGACACAGTGTTACTTTTATGATTCTCTATTGATCAAATAGTCAAAGAGCCAGCATGGATTCAAGAGAAGGGATCTAGATCCCCGCCTTTCAATGAGAGGAATACCATAAAATTTGAGGCCAACTTAAGCTGCTATTCCATGTTATAATATAGACAGGTACCACTGAACTCATACAGCAGGAACATTGCAAAACCCACGCGAAACGGAAAATTTTTAGCTAAAAAACAAATACATAAATAAATAGGCTAATGCTTTCTTTCCATGGTCCTTGGATCATCTTGCATGTCTCCTAAGGGGACTTATTCCCATTTTGGAGACTCTTACTCTACCTTTTCACATCTTCATTCATTAACTCAGCAAATATATACAAAGAGAGCACTTAGATGCAATAGCCATTGTATTAGGCACTATTGAACAAACACAGACCTTACTCTTTCAGAATTAACCACTCCCAAAAAATTACAACCCGAAGAGATAATAAACAAATAATTACAATTTAAAGTTAGAAACGTGATCATGGAAGAGTGTATTATGGATCATGAGAGCATGAGAGGCCTTTCTAATTTGATCTGGAAACAAAACACAAGAGACTCTTAATGACAGAGAACTAACTATGGGTTGATGGGGGGAGGTGGGAGATGAGCTAGATGGGTGATGGGGGGTATTAAGGAGGGTACTTGTTGTGCTGAGCACTGGGTATTGTATGTAAGTGATAAATCACAGAATTATATTCCTGAAACCAATATTGCTCTGTATGTTAACTAAAATTTAAATTTTGAAAAAGGAGAAAAAAATAAAATACAATTTATATTTCAATATAGCAAATAAGTAAGTAAATAAATAAAATAATTATTCCTATTTGTAGAACATTTAACAGATTATGAAATCTCTTACATGCACTAGCTCATTAAATAACCAAAGTATTAAAAACCATTTTTAGGATATGAGGATTTTCTATATTCCTCCTAATACTGTCACAGGACATTCCTCAACACATCATTTGTATTGCCCTGTTCATCTGGATGTTTTTGATATGTACAGACACAACCAAAGCCATTGACAGAGTTGGGAGGGGTATAACCTATTTCCTTCCTGTTCACGTGTATAATTAGGCCTAAAGTCATACCAGCTTTATTTTCTAAATCTGCTGAGAACAAAACCTGACAAAATGGAGTTTGACTACAGCATAACAGGTAGAGGTAGAATATTATTCCCCTCATCAGCCTGTAGTTAGTGAGCAATTACAGCAGTCAAGACACAGCTACACATGCAATAAAATTCTTGATAGAGTTAAATGGCAGAAGGAATTATCAAGAATGGTCCCTGAAGATCTTTGAGAGCAGCCTAGATAAAGCATCTGTCTGAAGTGATTTAGGTGGAGTCCACCTGGAAGCACAAGTGAAATGCATGGCGTTTCAGGACACCATCCTTCCCTCTAATTCTATTATATTTATACCAAGTGAGGTCAAACTGTTGACTCTTAGATCTGCAAAGGACTTGAGAGATTATCATCCCAAATTTCTCATTTTATGCTAAAGAGACCAAGCCCTATGCAAGTGAATCGACTTGCCCAAAGACACATGGCTCTGGCTATCAGAATTTCTGATACTTATTAGTTTCTCCATTTCCAGCATCAACTACCCCAAGCTGAACCGAATATAAGACTTCGAAATGATGCTAAGACACTTAGATGCCAAGAAGAGTCTTCAGACCTGAGCAGAGATTAGCACATATAATAGTCATATCAGGTCTTACAAGACGCTCATAAAATACCTTGGAATGTGTCTCCTAAGGAGGCCTAAGTCCAGTGTTATTAGAAACAAGCACCATCTTAAATCTTATAGTGAATAACAAAATCTAAACGAATGTGCAGTAAGGTAGAGTGTTTCCTTCTTCGATAAGATCCTAAACAAATGCCTTCAGATTCTCATTATTTTTATGGATTTCATGAGTGATGGACCATTTTACAGACACCAGGAGTCTACACACACACACACACACACACACACACACACACACACACAAACACACACACACAGCTGGAAACCATTAAAAACCTTTTAGCTCATTAAATTTACTCAAATGTGATTTAGCCAATTTATAAATAGGAACTACTAAGCTATAAATTTATAGCACTGGCTATAACATTTACCTACAAATGTATCTCAAAAGCAGTTTGAGGGAAAATAGAAAAAGTGAATTACATAAAACAATTACTTTGATGGTCGTTTTCAATGTTTTTCACCATTCAACCAATTATGTACTTATTTGTTTGTTTTTTTATGTGGGAAGTATTTTAGATACAATTTAAGGTCAATAAAACACCAATATCTATTAAACAATATTTATAAAGAGGCAGAGAACTTCCAGGCTTTTTTTCATGCTGAATTATTTTTCAGCTTATTTTTAATGCTTTTAGAATATTTTCACCTGACCTTTCTGACTTTCTAATCAGCGTTAGCCAATGTGATTTGGCCTAGTGTTTCTTTTTCTCTGTGTCTAGTTTCCCATTTAAACCACCAAGCTATTCTGTGTTTGTTGCCTCCGGGAAGGAATTTAAAAAAGAAAACATGGGAGGAAAGGAGTTTCTTATTGATTTTTGAGTTTTGAAAGTCTATGGCTTAGCAGAGAAAAAAAC
Organism: Paguma larvata; assembly: GCA_030068075.1. NCBI lineage: Eukaryota > Metazoa > Chordata > Mammalia > Carnivora > Viverridae > Paguma > Paguma larvata. The sequence continues at coordinate 20,362,845 of CM057835.1, read as the reverse complement.
ACATGGCAGGAGTAAAACATTTAGTAGAAAATACAAACAGGTCTCCAACCATTCCCAGCTCCCTTCCACTACCAATCCTCATACAGATAACCAGACTGGAAGCAGGTGAGAGAGGTAGTTGGAGCCCAGAAGGATGATACTGGAAAAGTAGAGCAGAATCAGAATCCTCGGGGCTACCAAGGAACAGACATCATTCATCACCAGCGCCCCATCCCCATCCACACTCTGCACATTGTCCTTCCAGTGGACATTCGACCAGAGCTTGCCTACGGCTTCAGCAAACCGAAACGACACCTGTCTGTAGTTCAAGACTTTGTTTGGTGCCCATCTGACCTACCCTGTGTGAACAACCTCTTGCATCAATCAAGTACATTGTAATTTCCAGAAGAAGTGAGCAGATCCTGGAAACCCGATGAAGATGTAAAGGGGATAATCTTCCTTCCATTGGGTGTGAAAGATGCTTAATGGAACCAGTTCAAGATTCTTCTCTCTTCACCAGGACCATAAACTATAGATATTAAGATACCTAAGATATTAAGGGTTTTTACCATGTTCTGATGAAGAATATCTTAGGTATCTTAGGATTTTATTTTTTGAAGTTTCTAGTATAGATTGCCAAGGAGAGAAAGGTTTGGAGGAGAAATTTTTGGCATTGGTTCTCAATAATTTCTCAACATTGTTATGCTATGTTATATAACTAAAAAAGAATATAAGTGAAGCAAAAAACCTTATTTAGGCCCTAATTCAACTTTCCTTTCCCACCAAACTACTGTAAAACTCTGCAAAATATCCATTACTGAAAATAGAAGATAATGTCTGCAGCTCTGTTTGAATAAAACAAAAAATAATTACAAGTTAAAGGTGAACTAAATTACCAAGATTGTTGAAGGTAAAAAATGAATGGTCTCTAAGTTTCCTACTAGCTCTAAAGTTCAATCACTCTAGTAAGCAGGCCTATAATACTTTGCCTTTACAATGTAAATGTTTATAAAAGAGAGCTTTAACTATTTTCTAATTTAAAAAATTGAAAGCAAAGTTGACTTTGCTTTAGAGAAAAGTTTGACTTTTTCTCTAAAAATCCTGCTACCATTTTTTTCTGTCTTATACACTTCCCTTGTTTTTACTCCTTATATATAGTATCCCGAAAAACTTGCCAAATATCTACTTCCTCCCTCCTTTTCAAGACCTCACTGAGGCCTTCATTATATTTTGTTGCATTACCTTTCACTCAAAACTTTTTATTGAAACCCCAAAAAGACCATTCATTAGAAGTAAGAACTATGTCCCACACTAACGGCTATATCCTAAGACTAAAGGCAAGATCAAAATAAACTCATAGCAACAAAGCCTAAAGTGAAGACCAGACAGAATCAACATGATCCAGCCAATAATTTAGCTACATGCTAAAATAAGGATCAACACTCTTCAGAGAAATAGAATCCAGAATAGCCGCAGCATACCCATTTACGATGTCTGATATACAACCAAAACTTATGAGACATGTGGAAAAGCAGAAAAATTGATTCATAATTAAAATATAAAATAGTCAATAAAAGCATATTCATAGATGTTCAATATATTTGAATTCACGGACAAGACTTTTAATATACTTATTAAAACATTTTTAAATTTATATAAAAAGTTACATATAATAAATAAAAATATGAGTAATTCCAGAATGGATAGATTAAAAAAAAAAAAAAACACAGTAAATATAGCCACGTGAAATCCTAAAACTTAAAAAAACAAAATCTGAAATAAAATATTCATTGCATGGAATTAAGAGATGACTGCACACTACAAGAGAAAGAGTCAATGAACCTGATAAATAGACATAGAAACTATCAAAACTGAAACACGACAAAAAAGTGATTTAAAAAATAATGAACAGAGCATCAGTGGTCTGTGGAACAAAAGAAAGCAGACTAATACATGTGTAATTTAAGTTCCAGAGAGAGTGAGAGAGGAGAAAGAGAGAGAATGTAACAAAAAATAAATACTTTAAATAATGTGCATTTAATTTTTTATAAATTTTAATAAAAATACCAACTCATATATACAATAAACTCAGTAACCCAAAGTGTGGTAAACACACACAGAAAATCTCACACAAAGCATATTATGGTCAAACTATTAAAAACAAAGATAAATAAAAAAAAAAACTAAAAGCAGTCAGAGATAAAAGACACACCGCATATATATAAAGAAATAACAACAGACATTACAACTTTTCATTAGAAAAAATAGAAGCCAGAAGGCAATAACATGTTATTTTTAAAGTGCTAAGAGAAAAAAATCTGCTAACCAGTAACTCTATATCTAACAACAACAACAAAAATCCTTCAAAACTGAAGATTAAATAATATTTTCAGATCAGTTGAAAGCAAAGAGAATTCCTTACTAGGAGACAAACTCTATAAGAAATGCTAAACAAAGTACTGAGGGCAATGTGAAATAATATGGTATGGAAATTCCAGGAAGAATAACTCAGAACTGAAAATTGTAGTACTATCTGCTAAATACATTTTCTTAACTTTCTGAAAGACAAAGGACTTTTAAAAGCAAAAATAATGACATCATAAGATTAGTAACATATGAGCACATAAAGTATATGAGTTCTAGAGGAGGTAACTTGAATTATACTATTATAAATTTCTTATACATAGTATAACATATCTACTCAAGTTAAACTCTGAGAAGTTAAGGATACTTGTTGTAATTCCTAATCATTAAAACATAACCCTAAAGGGTTTAGCAAAAAAGTAAATTGAATGATTAGGAGGAAACTGTAAAAACACCCAAGTAACCCAAAACAAGAAACCAAAAAAGTACATGGACCAAATAGAAAATAGCACAAATTCAAATATGCCACTAACTATATTAAATATACATGCATTAAACACTTCTATTAAAGGCAGATAATATGAGATTGGATTTTTTAAAGTAACACTCAACTATGTACTGTTTACAAATATGCACTTTAAATGTAAAGACAGGTTGAAATCAAAATAGTAGAAAAACACCTCCAATAAACCCTAAACAAGAAATCTGGGACACCTGGGTGGCTCAGTAGATTGAGCGTCCAACATCAGCTCAGGTCACGATCTCACAGCTCGTGAGTTTGAGCCCCTGTGTCGGGCTCTGTGCTGACAGCTCAGAGCCTGGAGCCTGCTTCAGATTCTGTGTCTCCTTCTCTCTCTGCCCCTCCCCAGCTCACAGTCTGCCTCTCAAAAATGAATAAATGTTAAAAAAAAAATTTTTTTAAAAGAGAAAAAAATCTGCTGTGAAGTCAAATAAAGTAGGCTTCCAGGCAAGGAGTATCAACAGAGATAGAGGAACATTTCATAATCATAAAAGAACCACTTCATCGTCAAAGACATCACTCCTAAATATATATCCATCAAGTAGCAGAGCAAAATTTGATAAAACTAAAGCAAAAACTATACAAATCCATTTTACACAGTTGATTACTTAATAAGCCTACTGAAAGCTTAACTATGTTTACACATCCTAATAAAGTCTCCCAGCTTCTATGAGGTTTTGATGCCAAAGTTGCCATAACTTCTTATTATCCAAGTAAAAGACCAAACATTTACAGGAGGAGAACATACAAATAGAAACAAAGGATGTAGTCTACGCATTGCTTAGACAGACGCAGTAACCTTTTCTGTAAAAAGTCTCTATTGATCTCATGCTCTGACAAGTTTACAATGAAAAAAAAATGGGTTTAAAATACCCCTGGCTTTTATTTCTTAGAATAAAACCTATGCTATTTTTCATCAATTCCTAAATATGATCACTATTTGAATAGGAAACTCAACATAGAACATTTTTTAAGTCACCCTTCTTTACCCTCTTTCCAGAATTGAACACATAATCACCATCGCTTTATACTAACACATTGTATCTTGTTCTTAATTTGGAATAATGAATCTTTCAACCCCATTTATTTTATATGACTTGTTAAAAAATATCAGTATCACCAAAGTAATTATGAGAGGCAAATAGCCTAACCATAAAATTAATGTACCCAGAACCCCCCTCAGGTTAGTTATTATGTAAATTTACCAATTCTTTTTCTTTTTGTATAATCACTTTCAGACATATGCGTAAGATGATTAAAAATAAGTAAAGACTGCAGTTGTGAAACTGATTCATATGTTCTACTTTTCAGTATCATTAAATATTTCTTTGTCTCTCTAAAGCTGGCATTGTGACAGATGGTGAAAGAGCCAGCCCACGGCAAAACTCTTAAAACTCATCTTTCTCACCTTTTCCCCCATTTTTGGTGCTCCTTTATACTTCTCCTTCCTCTCAAAGGTCCAAAGTCTCCCAAAAACATTTTGTTAGCCTCAGAAGAGGAAAGCAATGTTCATAGGCTGAGTCCTGGGGACACAGGCCGCATCCACTCTCCATTCAGGGTGGGGGACCTAGGGAATGGTTACACTTATTGCTTAAAATTTTACTTTTTTAAAGACTTTGTGTCGAGTTCATTCTAAACATGTTCACAGAGAAATGAACTCCAGTTCCTCAGCTATATGCCGGCTATATGACTATGACAAGTTATTTAGCCCATTGTCTGTAAAACGTTACTACCTGATCTAATTCACTAGTGTTTGATTGAAGCCAGTAGGAGTTAAATGCTTAATCAAGAGGAAAACACCATGCAGTGTAAAAATTGTATTACACAGCAAAGGAAATTCTATTACATAGCAAGGGAAATTCTAAAATCCTATTACTTAAGAAGCTTAAGGTGATGGGTATGTATAGTTATATACCCTTCGACAACCATTAAGACATTTTTCTGTGCCTTCTCTTTGTTCAGTTTTGGTGTAATAAAAGGAATATGAACTGCAGAGTCAGCCAGACTGAGTTTGAAACCCAATTCTTAGTAACCCAGATTGTCACGCTGTAAAACAAGAAAAACAATCCCAGACTTCCAAAGTTGTTCCAATGATGACGTAAGTTCATGTGCATAACTTGTCTATTAGACTTTAGAGTAAATAAAAATAAAGATTGTATCTTAGTTTCCTTTCAAACATCTTCATCTAAGCCTTTTTTAAATAGCCCTCCAGAACCTGGACAATTGCCAAGACCACAATTGACACAAAAATAAATTCTAGGGGAAAAATCAATGGAAAAGGAGAAAGAAGAAAGACATTGATCTAGAACATGATTTTGTTTTAAGGTAATGGTAACTAGAATGTGAAGCCTTGAGGATAAAAACTGAGGCAGAAAGAAGAAAAAGAGTCCAGAAGATTCCCTTTTGGTTCTAATTTTCTTTTTGAAAACTGTAACGTGCTAAAAGGATATGAGCTCAGAAGCCATGAAAGGACATGGAAGAAACTCAAATGCATATTATTAGTTGAAAGAATCTAATCTTGGGGCACCCAGGTGGCTCAATTGGTTGAGCGTCCGACGTTGGCTCAGGTCATGATCTCAAAGTTTGTGGGTTCAAGCCCCGTGTCAGGCTCTGTGCTGACAGCTTGGAGCCTTGAGCCTGCTTCTGATTCTGTGTCTCCCTCTCTCTCTGCCTCTCCTCTGCTCATTCTCTCTCTCTCTTTTTCTCTCTCTCTCTCTCTCAAAAATAAATAAGCGTTAAGAAAAAAAAAAAGAATCCAATCTGAAAAGGCTACATACTATATGATTCCAACTATATGATATTTGAAAAACACAAAACTATGGGAACAGTCCAAATAACAGTAGTTACCATGATTTGGAGGCAGGGAGGGAGGGTAAAGAGGTGGAGCATGGAGAATTCCTCGTCAGTGGAACTATTCTGATACTGTGACGGCGGACGCATGACATTATATATTCGTCCAAACATGCAGCATGTACACTAGGAATGGACTCTAATGTAGACTTTGGACTCTGTGTGAAAATGACCTATCATTGTAGGTTTACCAGTTATAACAAATGCACCATTCCGGTGGGGGATTTTGATAACGGAGAAGGCTGTGCATCAGGTGGGGGCAAGAGGTATATGGGAAATGTCTATACCTTTTGCTCCATTTTGCTGTGAACCTCTAACTGGTCTAAAAAACAGAGTCAATTTTTTCAGTGCACCTGAAAGCATAATTTTCGTGCTAGTCTCCTGGAATTGTCGTTGATATAGACATTTAACATCTTCACCACGGCCTGATACTTTATTTAGAAAATTTAAGGCTAATCGTCTGGTTAAAACACAACAGTCTTCGAAAAACTTTCCCATGCTCTCTCTAAATCAATTCCTTATTTCCATTGCCTGAGGCAGAATCCGAGTTAGATAAAACTTGGGGCTGCCCCAAGGTCACGTTTTTTACCTTGCCAAAGTAAAAGTTTCATCAGGAACCAGATGCGTCAGCATGCTGACCCTCTAGCTAGCCATTTAGCATTATGAAGAAGTGCTCTGAGTGATGTCCAGAAAACGTATTCTTCTCAAATGAACGCATAAGCCTAGACTGCATAGCACAATGCGAAAACAACTCACTAAAAACTAAAAAAACAAAATTGATAAAATTGATTTTTTTGGTATACAAAAGGACACCCCTGCCACCCAGAATAAATAATCACTCAACTGAATTCAACTACCTTCTAGCAAATTAATTGGACACACTAATTTTGTACATCAAAGCACTCTTGGTAAACCTGGGAACTTCGAGGAAGGCAATAGAAATCCTATAAGTTCCTTAAAACATGTATTTCAGGTTCTTGGGTCGCTAAATTTACATCAATCCCCCATAAGGCCACAAAGTGGTTTGTCAGAACAATATGAGTGTTCTAAAAATTATTGACATGACTCTCTGGGCATTTCAAGTTAATTATTTTTAAGCTTAGATTATCCTGATAATTACTTCAAAAATGCATTTTGGTTTTTTTAAAAATACAGAAGTTCATCCTAACATCCAGCTTGAATTCATCCTATTGTGATCTATCTGTTTTATCCCCTCTGTAGGAAAACAAGAAAATGCTGTTTTGTAATATCTTTTACTGGAAGGATTACTTTTTATACAATATCAGATGTCTAAGAAAGTAGCCCACTGATGTGTTTTTCTGTTACTTATAACAGGAACAATATTCAATTTAAAAGGCTGACTTCATCAGATTCTAAAAATATCTACTTTTTCCCAGAATTCTTTTTGCAGAAATGTCCATACAATCTACCATGGACTGATCTCTAGGGTACGAGAAAAAAACAGTGATACAAAAATGTCTTCAACTGCATGACTACAATTGCATCCTTCAGCTTAAGAAATTCCTAAAAGGTGGGGTGCCAGAGTGGCTTAGTTCATAAGCATCTGACTTCAGCTCAGGTCATGATCTCACGGTTTGTGAGTTTGAGCCCCGCGTCGGGCTCTGTGCTGATGGCTCAGAGCCTGGAGCCTGCTTCAGATTCTGTGTCTCCCTCCCTCTCTGCCCCTTTCCTGCTCATGCTCTGTCTCTCTCTCTCTCTAAAAATAAATTTTAAAAAAAGAATTAAAAAAAAAATGTCTAAAAGGCAAATGCCTTTGGAAATACAATTTTTTAAATTAGTGATTTCAAAATTTACCATGCCTTATATATACCTGGGAAATTTGATAACCTGCAGATTTCCAAGATCTCCTGATGGAGGGAGGACGGGAATCTATGTTTTTAACAAGCCTCTCAAATGACTGTAGTGCAGATTGCTATGGACTGCATTTTGAGAAACAAGACATAGTGTAATCGAAATAAGGATCCCTTCTTGATAGTTTTGATGGGGGGAAAAAAAGGAGAGTGGATATAGAGCTTCTATGTTCCTACAGAGAGGGGAGAAATAGAGCCAGTAGGGCTGGAAAACAATTCAGAATTCAGAGCCTGACAGAATAAACAAGACAAATGTTACCTGCGTCATAAGCTTGCCTAGTGCCGACTGCGCGCACAAATGGAGCCCATGTCAGAATTGCAAGAGGCTGGTCCTTAATGCTGATACTGTCTCTCGCACCGCACCGCTCATTTCAAATTTGAAAACTGAGGTATCTTAAATGTCAAACAATCTGGCACCCAAATATAAAGCTCTGCAAATAAAACTCCAGAATTTATAATAGTTTGGCTCCCTAAATTAGAGTTTAGCATCACGAACATTCGGAATCCTAAACAGGCTTCTTATTTATGAAGAAAAATAGAGATAAACAGAGGAACCCAAGTTGTGGCCAAGACAGTTTGCGAGTGAGATTTGTTTATGGAAGAGGCCAAGCCTGCCTAACTTATTGTCCTCCAGATGCAACAATATTTACAGCCCTATTCCTGTTTTGCAACTAATAAAAATGACCTAAAAAGCAACCTGCACGAAACCTTAAATTAATGTGAAGTTATCGGTGAAAAGCAAAGTGTAAATGAGTTAAGGAATTCAGGATTAGACAACAGCCCCAACAGCACCTGGAACCCAAATATTTTGTCCCTTCTATGGGTGGGTTTAGAAATGGCTGTGTTTTGTGCATATTGAGAAAGCGTAGGCCTTCTACAGGTAATTGTGAATGATTGCCAAAGTAAAGCATAAATTCAGGGGAAGCTTGGGCTGGTAGAAAGCAAGGACCGTAAATCTGAACTTCCTGACAACAAAGGTTGAAGTCTCAGCCATTGTATTTCATAGATAATTTTATAAAGAAAGGGAGTTACTTTTAAAGTTTCTTTATTAATTAAAGACTTTAAGGTATTACGATAACACAGTAACTTCTGTAGTCTAACAACTTCCTTAACCAAAATTACAAAAACAAAGAGACAGTAAGAATCCCAAACAGCCAACTCAGGGATTCTTGTATGTTGTTTTTTTGGGGGTTTTTTTTTCCTATCAAAGATGAATGTGTAGGGACGCCTGGGTGGCTCAGTCAGTTCAGCATCCAACTCTTGATTTTGGCTCAGGTCTTAATCTCATTGTTGTGAGATCAAGCCCCTCATAGGCTCCACACTGAGAATGGAGCTAGTTTGATTCTCTCTCTCCCTTTCCTGCTGTCCCTCCTTCACTTGCATTCTCTCCCTCTCAAAAAAAAAAAAAAAAAAAGATGAATGTACGCTGAAACAGCTGTATCTAGAAACTAAACATGTAAAGGGCCAGCTTCATTAGTTATCAAGCCAGAGCAATAATATCTGTTAGTGTGTCATTTGTTATGGGCAGCATTGAAGTTTCTAATGTAAAAATTAAAATAGCTAAATAGCTATTTATGAAGCACTTAACTATTTGCCAAATGAAGTACTAAGAGTTTGATGGGATTTAACTACCTTAATCTTTACAACATCTCTAGAAGAAGGAAGGGACCATGAGCTTCTTTTTCCATAGAAGGATACTGAGCCTCTGAAGGTTTAAGTAAGCCTGGTCAGGCACACAGCTAGATTCATATTTTTCTTTACGTAGATATATTCATGCTTCCTCCACATAGAGAAGCCAAGAGTCGTAAGGTTCACAAGTCCTTTAAGTAAATGCTTGGGAGGAAGAGGGGGCGGGCAACAAAAATGACCACAATAAATAAACTCACCAACAACTAAAACCTGCATCTATCCCTAACAAGCATTAAAATGTGAAATAAAATGTGTGCACCCTCAAATAAAGAACAATGGCCATTCTTCCTCATTCACTGAAGACTTGGGTACCTTGCTAAAGTATTTAACTCATGCCCAGCCTTCATCCTGGATGATTTCATTGTCCATATGGAACCTCCCATGACTTCATTGTTACTCAGCCTCTTGCTCCCCAGGGACCTCCTCCTTCATGGGTCTTCAGCTGTTTGCACGTCATCCCCATAATAGCTTCACTTCCAAAATCACTAACTCGAATATACGACTCTGGTCTCACTGCTTCTCCATGTCGCTGCTCCTACTTCAACCTCCAAGGCATTGACCCCTCTTCTTCCCAATCCCTAAACCCTCTTTTTATTTCTTTTCCCTCCTTACCTCATTTAGATTACATTGCACATTCTTCTGATAATACCCTGGAGATGATCCTGAGCACTCTGGTTCTCTGTCTTTTCATTGCCTTCATCTGACCAAATTCCAGCCCTGGATGGACACAAGGATCCACCTTACCCACACCTGGCCCCAAGCATCTGAATGCTGCTGGGAAAGTTCCATGACGAGGGGGACCAATTCATAATCACCCAACTGAAAGCAACCTCAGCTCTTTCCTTCAACCCTATGATGCTAAAACTTCATACATCCATTTTTATTTTTAAAAAATTTAATGTTTATTTATTCAGCTTGAGAGAAAGAGAGCAAGCAGGGGAGGGGCGGAGAGAGAGAGAATCCCAAGCAGGCTCCTTGCTGCCAGCACAGAGCCAGACTCAGGGCTCAGACTTACAAACTGTGAAATCACAACTTGAGCTGAAATCTAGAGTCGGATGCTCAACCAACTGAGTCACCCAGTTGTCTCTCATATACCCACTTTTTTATTCCTTTGCGCACCTCAAACCTCTAAACTCTCTCTCCTCTCTCTCCCTTTACTGTCAATATTTGACTCTCCTACTTTATAGAGAAATCAGAAGCCACCAGGCAAGGACTCACTCATCCAATCCTCCCAATAGCAAATATACAAACCAACCACATCTGCCCTCATTCTCTCAATCGTTTTCCAGCCCCCATCCCTGCTCCAGTTTAGTTCTGTGCACATCTACCACTTTCTCAGGGACTGCACATAATAATCTGTTTTCCCCTTTATATATTCAACCTCTTCCTCCCCAACCAGATTTCCACCCACCACAGTGGCTTTCAAACACTTTCTATTCTCTCCCATTAAAGAAAACTCACCTGGACTATTATTCTTCCTTCCTAGCCCCAGCTTTTATTTTTTTATTCCTCTTCAAAGCCAAACTCTCAAAATAATTATAAGTAATCTCTGTCTCTACTTCATCATCTCCACCCACTCCTCAACCTACCCCATCTGGCTTCTAGTCCCATTACACCACAGAAAGAGCTCCACATGTAACTTTTTCTTGAATCCTTTAATAAGACCTCACAGAGTCCATATAAAGTTCCTATCTCCCTGGCCTCTAGGCAGTAAGGAACTTCCTCTTGGTCGCAATACTTCCCTTTTGACTAATATGACACGCTCTTTTGTAGCTCTCCTCCTAAAACTATGACCAGGCTTTTCTGTCTTCTTTTTTTTTTTCAAGTTTATTTATTTATTTTGAGAGAGACAGACAGAGAGAGTGGGGAAAGGACCAGAAATAGAAGGAGAGAGAGAATGCCAAGCAGGTCTACAATGTTGGTGCAGAGCCCAACACGGGGCTGGAACTCACCAACCGTGAGATCATGACCTGAGCAGAAATCAAGAGTCTGATGCTCAACTGACTGAGCCACCCAGGTGCCACCCACCGCATCTTCTTTTTAGATTAGGACTCCTCCCCCTGACCAAAAAATATATATATCAGATTTCCTGAAGGATATTTCCTAGGCCTTCCCCTTTCACTCTACATTTTCTCTCAGGGTGATCTCATTCATGGCCTTAATGACCACCCGTATGCACGCAAACGATTCACTATTTTATTTCTTTCCACCCCCCAGAAAACTTCTCCGAATCCCATACTGTATGTCCCACTGCTAACCGGACAGCTACACTTGAGTGTCTCAAAAGCACCTCTGACTCAACTTTTTCAAAATGAAGGCCATGACACATTCTCAACAATGTTTTTTGAATGAATGCTCTAAAATGGCAATACCCGCACAAAATTCTGTCCGTGCGGGAGAACCGAGCCCAGAAGAGAAGGAGCAAGTTGCAAGAATCAACCGTTAACGCAGTAGATCTCCGGGTACAGAGAGAGATTGCAGACCAAACTGATTGAGGTATACACATCTCAATTTAATGAAAGCAATAAGCAGATAATAAACATGAAGGGGGTGAAGTTCAGGGGAAATGAATGACTGAAAAGGGGATTAAATTTAGAGAAAACAACAGTGTACAACTGAAGATGGAAAAACTTATTGATAAGTTCATTGATAAGCAAGAGTGAACTTTCGATTAATATTAATCGACTGATAACGGCATCCTATACATTGATTTAAAATTACTTTCATACGGGGCGCCTGGGTGGGTCAGTCGGTTGAGCGTCCGACTTCGGCTCAGGTCACGATCTCGCGGTCTGTGAGTTCCAGCCCCGCGTCAGGCTCTGTGCTAACAGCTCAGAGCCTGGAGCCTGCTTCGGATTCTGTGCCTCCCTCTCTCTCTGCCCTTCCCTTACTCACGCTCTGTCTCTATGTCTCTAGAAAATAAACGTTAAAAAAAAATTTTAAAAATAAAAAATAAAAATAAATAAATAAAATTACTTTCATATGGGGCGCCTGGGTGGCTCAGTCGGTTGAGCGTCCGACTTCGGCTCAGGTCATGATCTCGCGGTCTGTGAGTTCGAGCCCCGCGTTGGGCTCTGTGCTGACGGCTCAGAGCCTGGAGTCTGCTTCACATTCTGTGTCTCCCTCTCTCTCTGCTCCTCCGCCACTCATTCTCTGTCTCAAAAATAAATAAAAAAACGTTAAAAAAAATAAAATAAAATAAATAAAATTACTTTCATAGTGTTTCACCTTCTGAAAGTCAATACAGCTTCCTCCTCTCCTTTCTCTAATATTTGCTGGAGGTAGCCAGCAGGGTTTGGAGCCGAGGGAAGAAAGTGGCCAGGGAAGGTGATGTCTTGCCAGGGTCGAGAGTTTGTTTCCATGCAGGGGAATTGATCCAAACAGTGAATATGTTGAGAAAACTGAGAGTAACATTTTTCCCTGTCAAAGAGGGGAGTTATACATATGGAAAAGAATAGTCTAGAATAAACCCTCTGTTGTTGGATAAGAATTGGAAGTATCAAAGCAAACTCATAGTTTTCAATGTATATACAGAAAGATATAGAAATAAATATAGATGCAAATATATATGTATGTATGTATGTATTCTGATGCATGCCTTAGTTTAAAAACTACTGACCCACTGGTCCACACCACACACACACACACACACACACACACACACACACACACATGTAATTTATCAGTAGATCTGTGGTTTTTAAACTTAAGGTACATCATCAAAATCACCTAGGAGATTTATTAAAACACAAATTTCTCAGCCTTACCATCAGAGTTTCTGTTTCAGTAGGTCTGGGGTGGAGCCTGATAATTTGTACCTCTAGCAAGTTCCTAGGAAATGCTGATACTGCTGGTCTAGGAACTCCACTTTTAAAACCACCAAATGAGTATGCACATGAACACACACACACACACACACACACACACACACACACATACACATACACATGGCGCATATGCATATACATACATGTATCTCCAAGTTTTGTCCACTAAGAAGACAACAAGGAGAGACATCCCAGTAGCAATAAGCACGGCATGCCTCTGATCTCCTGGCTTTGAAGACCATTCTCCACCAGAATGAACCAGCTCTCCTTGAAGAAATGGCTGGTTCCAGTGCTGAGTTAGAGGAATATAAGATGTTCCTGGAACACATTTTTGTAAAAGAAAGTAAGCAAGCACCTAAGAACCTTGGGGACCTTTCAAAAGGACAGAAATCCAGCTGGAAGGAGTTCCCAGCTCCTGGCCGGATATGGAATAATTTAAGCACCAGAATAAATAATGAGAGTGACAGATTATAATTCATTGAATAAAACAGGAATCCATAAAAATAGATGGATATAGTTCTACCTGATATTAGAATCTGTTGAGATTAATAACACTTATTAATTAACAAGTACAGCTTACGAATGAACTTTGCAGTGGAGAAACCTGAAAGACACTGTCTCCTGAATACAAGATCCGATCTAAACTGTTCCTCACACCCATGAGGAAGTATCAGATAAAACCAAATGAGGAACATTCTATGATGTCATTGACCAAAAATGTCAAAACCATGGTAGATAAGAAAAGACTGGGGAGCTGTTCCAAACTGAAGAATCGGGAGGCATTATAGCCGAATGGAATGTGTAATCCTAAATTGGGTCCTGGGCATCTTTAAGACAAGTGGAAAAATCTGAGTGCGTTTGGTGAATTAGATAACAGCAGTGTATCAGTGTAACTGGTAACGTTGATGGCTGTGCTATGGACAGTCTTTGTAGGAAATACACGCTAAAGTATTTAGAAGTAACGTACAGCAGCCTCTCAAATGGTTTAAGGAAAAGAGTAGTAATGATATGTATGGACTTTAGGGAGAGAGCAAGAGTGGTAAAGCAAAGTGGTAAAAATGGCAACAGTTGAGAATCTTAATGAGGGGCATCTTCCTGTAAGTTTGAACTATTTTTTTAAAAAATTAAAACAGTCCATAAAAATGATATGAATAGAAATGTCAGCCTCCAGAAGCACCTGGGTGGCTCAGGCAGTTAAGCATCTGATGTCAGCTCAGGTCATGATCTCATGGTTTGTGAGCTCGAGTCCCATGTCAGGCTCTGTGCTGACAGCTCAGAGCATGGAGCCTGCTTCGGATTCTGTCTCTGTCTCTCTCTACCCCTCCCCGATCGTGCTCTCTCTCTCTCCTCTCTCTCTCTCTCTCTCTCACTTGCTTGCTCTCTCTCTCTCAAAAATAAACATTAAAAATTAAAACAAGAAAAAAAGAAATGGAGTGTGACCTTGACATTTCTTAGGAAGTGTGAATTCTAAGGAGGGTCCTGATGCAAACCTAATTTCTTTTTGGTTGCTGTTGTTTTATATATTTTTCTTTTAATTTTTTTCTTTCTTTTATTTTTTATTTGAGTATAACTGACACACACTGTTACATAAACTTGATTTCTTATTAATCGTGGATGGAGCTCTTCCTACCTAGATTTATTTTCAGGCAGAACAGTAACAGTATTATTGTCATTAACATTTAAATGCTTATCCTTTCCAACTGTGAATCATAATTTGGAAGAAATTTTTCTTTCACACATTTTCTCACTTATTAACAGTTTTGTTCTGTAGCCGAATATGAAACGTGCTACGTACAGATGGAAAAGTCATTGTCGCTGTGGGCAGAGAAAGCACCTAAACTTCTCTCATTTTTAGCAATGTTATCATTAAGATTTTTCTTCCCCTTTGAGGAGAAATAAACATGTTTCTGAAAAACAACCGAAAAAATACACACACTGCCAGCTCTTGTAGATCTTGATGATTTGCTAGAGTTTTCTCCTAATCATGCAGACAAATTTGTTCATTCTGCTTGCCAAAATAAAGGTTTATTATGACTTGTGATATAGTAACTTTCCTCAAAAAAAAATTTTACAGCCTTGCCCAACTATATATCTTTATGCACCAAGCAAAACACAAACCACTGTCTGGGGAGTCACTGCGTAGAGATGTTAACACGCTGGGTCACAGATGCAATTGACTTAAATATTTTTTTGACCTGCCTTCTAGATTTGCCCTCTTTCTTGTGCCCATCTATCTGTAGATCACATTTATATATTTCAAATCACAGCATATACTAAAGAATAAAATATGCATATATGGAGTTCTAATTCACTGGAATAGTATCTCAACTTGGAGTATTTCTCTTTGTCACTGCTATTGTAATTCTTCTTCTTAACTAATGTACACTGAAGCTTCTCTGTCCTTCGAACATTCTGCTCCTCCTTTGTCCCCAGTCTCAGCAAAATTTTTAACGAGTTGCTGATAAAGAAACTTGGAAGTCATACACATGGTCTTCCTCCTCCCCATGGCCATGTCGTGAAAGGCTAATTACTGTTGATCTGTCTTCACAAGAGCTTTCTCATCCCGACCTTCCTCTTTATTCTCATTTGGAATTTGGAAGTGATGTGGTCCAGATGCTTGTCATCTCGGATCTGCATTAGTCACATGTCCCATCTCCCTGCCGACTGTCTGCCCACCCTCCACATGGTGTCAGATTTGCTGTGTTCCACTGATCACCTCAGTCCCTTACTTAAAGGTTTGAAGGATTCCTTTTCTCCACAGACTGCACACTCCTTACATGATCTAATCTTATTTCCGTTTCCCTCTCCAATCCTGGCTCTTGCGATATATAAAACCTTAAAGCCCTATGACTTCAGCTGTATTGAACATCTTGCCCTTTCCTGACCATGCCCTCCTTCCATGCCTATGTTGGTCTGTCTGCAATGATACCTCTACTCTTTGCCCTAATTCTGGCTGCTCTGATAAAGTACCATAAATGGGGTAGCTTACACACACACACACACACACACACACACACACACACACCAGAAATTTATTTCTCACAGTTCTAGAGGCTGGAGGTCTGAGATCAGGGTACCAACATGTCTGGGTTCTGGCGAGAACATTTTTTCAGGGCTGCATACTGCTATCTTATTGTTTCCCCACATGGCAGAAGAAGAGTGACAGAGCTCTCTGAGATTCTTTTATAAGGTAGTAATCCCATTCATGAGGTCCCTACCCTCATGAACCAGTTGCCTCCCAAACGCCCCGCCTCATAATATCATCACATTGAGTTAGGATTTCAATATATGTATTTTGGAGCAGACACAAACATTCAAGCCATCACACCCTTCATCATCAACCCGAGTTCACTTATATAGTTTTGGATTACATCATTTACTCTATTTTATTGCACCTAGAAAGTAACATCGTCTTAGCATCACTTTTTAATCCTTAACACCTGTAACAGTAGTTGGCATCTACCAGTCATTCAACACAGACATGCCAAATTAATAAATTCTGGATCTCCAAGTCCAAGCTAGATGTGCTCTATGTGACACTAGTGCCACTTGAAACAGAGAGAGTGGCCATTGGAGGCACAAGAGATGTTCAACCAAGGTAACAAGAGGACTCAGTCAGGAGTCAGGACACCCAAGGATGACAACTGAGAAGTTTCATCTCAGGAATGGAAACCCAGAAATAGTAGTCAAGGACTTTGCCAGGCAGAAAACCAAACAAGAAAGCAAGTAAGATACATGCAAAGGACAGAAGCCAAGGATCGCACCAACATAGGAGGATGGCCAAGACCAACACCAAACATGGGGCAAAGCTAAGAACCATTTATAGCCAAGAGCCAGGAAACTGATGGAAGGAGTTGTCCAGCGGCAGCTGAGGGGAATGAGAACCTAAGGATAAAGACTTCTTTTGAGGTGGTGGCTCAGAGCAATCAATCCTACCCAACACCTTGGCTCAAAAACCCTTCACGAGTGTAGCTGGGAGGCTAAGTTATCTTCAATATGAGCATCTTCATGCTTGGAAACTCTTCATCCTTTCAAGCTTTCTTCATAATTTTTTAGAACAATTTTATCCAGTACCACGTCTGGTGAACGACTTGGATGACCAAGATCAGAGGTGCTCTTTGGGGTCAGAAATGAGGTGTGATGACAAAGTAATGTGATCGATTTTCCTCTGTGGCTTTGGCTTTTGTGACACCAAAAGGAAAGTTTCCAAAATCACTGAAGCATTTTAAGATTTAGAACCATATTACAGAATGAACAGTCTCCTAAGGTGACTTCTTCCAAATGGGACAGAATATATTTGGATTCGCATCTCATTGTGTTTGCTTAAAAATCAGTCTCATTACCTCTCTCCAGCATGTCCACTGTAGAACATAAGGTACACTGATGGCGGGCAAAATGTTTCTGTGGCTTATTAGTTTCGGAAATAATTAAAGAAAGTCTTTTTGCTGGAGTTATTTTCCTGGTCTTTCATATGCACACACGTGCATACTTCCTATATGCTTAGCATGCTCTGTGATGATCTGACCCTTCGCAGGGCATCTCCTAGGACTGGGGTGAGTCCTATGGTGAAGAACTTCGGTGGACAGTGATCACATTCTAACTTTTATATAAATCACTTCCCAAAGTATCAAGTCAAAATTTGGAAGCCAACTTTATGAAAATTATATAATACATTTCTCTGTGCTTTATTTCCTTATATAGAGATAGAAGAGGGGCGCCTGGGGAGCTCAGTCGGTTAAGCATCTGACTTCGGCTCGGATCATCGAGTCATCGAGTTCGAGCCCCACATCGGGCTCTGCGCTGACAGCTCAGAGCCTGGAGCCTACTTCAGATTCTGTGTTTCCCTCTCTCTCTCTCTGCACCTCCCTCACTCATGCTCTGTCTGTCTCTGTCTCTCAAAAATAAATGTTAAAAAAAATTTAATAGACTAATAGTTATACCACCTTCATTGGCATAATTAAATGCACTAATACATGCCAAGCACAATACTTGGCACTCATTAAGTCCTTGATAAATGTTAGCAATTTTTTACTTTTCCTGATGCTAGGGAGAGCAGAGAACTGTCACTTATAAGTGAGTCCAAGTGAGAGAGTAACATCTAAGCACCTAAAACAGTGCAGAGAATACCCACATAAGCGAGAGAGAGAAAAACACAGAGGACTACATACAAGAAGAATAGAAAGGGAAAGGCAAAGCCTTCAGTCCTGTCCCCTGCCTGTATTCAAAACCACTTACCACATTACCTTCAATATGAGCAACTTCAGTCTTGGAAACTTCTTATTCAAAGCAAAGGCTGAGGCATGGGTTATTTTTCAGGAGGCTGGGGAAAGTATAGTTCATGAAGTCTCTACCTTTTCTAAGCAGAGTATGCAGACTTCAAAGTCATAGTCAGTAGCCATCTGTAAAGTACAGGCTGAGAGGAAGTGAGGAAAAGGTCCCGACCAACCAGACAAGCCCAGGATCCTGTCATTAGGAAGGAAATTCCTGTTCATCATTAGAAACATTTCTTCAAGGTTAATAAACAGCTTCCTTTGGCATGTTCCAGAGAAAGCAGAGTATGAAGCCTGCATCCGATATGGAGGAGACTAAGAGCGAGAGGCAGAGAGCTGGAAGCATGGGTCACTTCCTACCAGAAGGAAAGCTCCACGTAGAGTTGTGGGCACCCAGCAGACCACGGAAGAGCGCCGGGTGTGTGGGGCATGAGAAAGTGGAAAGAACGAAAGGGAAGATGAAGTGGCTAAAAGACTAGTGGTGAATGGCTGAGGTCTCTATCAATCACTCTCTTGACATCCAAGGTTGATTCAGTTGACCTTCCTGAAATCCCTTCTTTGCTCGTCTTCATGCGTGTCCTTATCAAGGCTGTGTAAACTAATTTTACAATGTAGGCATATCGTTCTTTGACCGAAGGTCTGAGGAGAATAATCCATTGCTAAGATTTTCAAAGAAGCCTTTCAGCCATCTATTGAACTCTATAAAAGCCATTAATGGTTTGATTTCATGAATGCCTAATCTGTGTCTTGTGTACCTTTCCTCACCTAATAAAAGAAGATCTATTATTATATCCACTTTTTGGTAAGAAAACAAGATCAGACAGGTTAGATGAGTCTGACATTACCCAGTTAGAAAATAACAGAGCTGAGAACGAAACCCAAATGTTTGTTACAAATCCATAATTCATTCTACTAATGGACAAGCACATGGTATCCCTGATTTTTCCTGGATTATAATATGCCAAGAAACATAGGCTGAGTACTTACTATCACAAAGTGCTATACAGAGAAGCTTCGCCTTATAGAGGAAACAGAGTATAAGTCTCCTTGGGAGATAGCCATACACCCTTAAGAAGATTGCCCCACAAATTCAAACCAATGATTATTAATGACTGCATCCATTACCTGTCACAATACTGACACTGCGTGAACCACACCAAAACACAATGACGCCAAACAATCAGTATTTAGATAACGTGCAGGTGTGCTGGTCGGTCCCAACCAGGCTGGGCTGACAGCTGCAGTTCAGCCATTCCAGAAGGTCTCCTCTGGGATGACCGGGGCCACCAGAACCCCCTTCATGTACTGTCCTCCAGCAATTCTCATAGCGGCTGCAGGGGATGGGAGACAGAGAATCAAGAGAGACCGCAAACATACATTATATGCTTTTTCAAGCCTCTGGGAACGTTCCATCTGCGAGACCCAGTCACACGACTGAGCTCAGAAGGAAGGTGGGGAAATGGACTTCGGCTCTGCCTGAAGCATGTGCAAAATCATGTAACGGAGGGCACAGATACGAGGTGGGTGAAGAATGGAAGCCAGGGGTGTAACCAATCCACTGCAAGAGTCAGCGATAACTATTACGGAATGTCTGAGCATTTTCCATGTGCAAGGCTCTATTCTGAGCATCTCACATAGTCTCGAATGATCGCTGAGGCTGTTCTATGAGTTAGGGACTGCTACTCCATTTTACAGATGAGGAAACTGAGGCTTGGAGAGGTTAATTTATGTGGCCACATTAATTATGGAGCAGTAAATGGCAGAGCTTAACGTAAACACTGACATATCTGACTCCAATCCTTTTTTTTTTTTTTCAAGCTGGGCTTTAGCGAAAATTATTTAAAAGAACAATAAAAGGCTGCTTTAAACTTAAAAATTGGCTTGAGGGGCACCTGGGTGTCTCCGTCAGTTAAGCCTCCAACGTCAGCTCAGGTCACAATCTTGCGATTTGTGAGTTTGAGGCCCACATCGGGCTCTGTGCTGATGGCTCAGAGCCTGGAGCCTGCTTCAGATTCTGTGTCTCCCTCTCTCTCTCTGCCCCCTCCTGCTTATGTGCACTCTCTCTCTCTGTCTCTCTCTCAAAAATAAACTTTTAAAAACATTATTTTAAATAGGTTTGAAAGACAATGAAATCTTGTATAAATTTCAATCACAAGCTCTACATTTCACAAAAGATGTTTCACGGCTAATCTTCAAAAATATTCAAACAACAGATCTAGCCACCGAGCATTTCTGTTGGATGTAAACACGTCATCTTATTTGCAGAACTCTTAATGAGGATTCACGAAAACAATGGTAAGGCTAACATAAATATCAGTTCTTTTTTCTTTTTCTTTTGCCTGGAAGCTAGAGACTACTTTAAATTTTATGTTCTTGGCAAATGATTAGAAAGCACTTGAGAAAATGTGCTATCCGGTACGGTTTTACATGTACGAGTTCAACAAGATCGTACAATTTCTCTCGCTAAGCAAGAGTAAAGCTTCACAAGTGATTAGGACACCATCGCATTGAATTTAAAAAACCGTAAGTGGGACAGCCACAAACCATGCCATTTGCCAATACAGTCCATTACGTTTTGTTCATTACTGCGGTGCATTTATTACCCAGAGTAATAAATCACTGAGAAGCACAGGAAAAGCTGGCCTGCGAAACAGATGCAGCGGCGAGATTCAGCACAAGCTTTGATCAAGACAATCTCCACAGCTAAGGGGCTGTAACTCGCCTTGGCAACAGTACACTTCGATTTCCTTTCCATTCTCTTGTTCCTTACAGCGCCTATCCGTGATTGTATCACCTGGGCTTGCGTTAGTCCTCCAGTCTACCGACCAACGGGCTGGGAGGTGGGAAGAAGAAAATCCAAAGAGTCATGAATTATTGGGCTCGTAAGGGGTGCTGGAGCCAGAAAGGGGCAGCCAGGACTTTCCAGAAAGGGAGCCTGGCGCTGGTTCCCTGGTTGGACATCTGCTTAGGCAGCAGACTGGTTGATAAGCTGAGCATTTCAGATAACAGGACAGGGACAAATTCGCTGCAGAGCAAGCAGCACTCCCCAGGTGTAGCAGGACAAGAGTGATGAGTGTCCCATGGCAAAGTGGGTACCTCAGGGGTGATAGCTTAAACAGTCTGGTCAGTACTCCACCCCAGAGAGCTGGGCATCAGCAGAGACTCCAGAAAAGCACCTGTAAAGGAGACCACCAGCCTTGGGAGCTGGACAGTCCACAGCCAGATTCACAAAATCTCACTAAATCCTCCAAAGAACTCACACATCTGCCCTGAGGGAGACTGTATTTTCACATCTGCCACACAGTATTCAGCCAATACCCAGTAAGAGACTGCAGTCCCCTAACTGCTTAAGTAAACAAAAAAAAAAATGTTGTTGTTTTTTTTCCTTTTTCTCCCTTCCATCTCCAACCCTAGGGGAGCTAGACCCACAGTAGAGGGAGGAGGGACAAGGTACGCAAGAGTTGACCAGGCTCCCTCTCCCCTTCTCGAGTGCTCAGAACCAACCGTGGCCCATGCCAGGAGGGGAGGAGACCAGCAGTTAAATTGTACTAAGATCATTTTAAATTGACTCGACTGGATTGAAGTTGCTAATAACTGAAAGTGGCTGGAACGCGATGGGAGAAGCCTGAAGTGTCACAGAAAGATGGGAGAGGAAGATTGAGCTGAGTGTGGCTGAAGGCAACGATTGGAGAAAAATAAGTCAGACTTTCCAATAAGCCAGTTACTCTTATCTGGGTCTCAATTTTCTCTTCTGAATATTGGAATCTTTCCAGTGCTAACGTTCTCTAAGAGCCAGGCTCTCTACGTGAGCAGATTTTCATGGGAAACAGGATATTCTAATTCTTTAAGCCATGGGTAAAATGGTCACGTTCCACCTTCCAAGTCGAGTTCTGCCATAGTCAACAAAACCCCCAAATTAATATTCAAAACCATCAGAAACGAGCAATGAAGATTCCGCGATGTTTACATCATCGTGGGCCACATACCGTTTTTGGAGTGTGAGGCACTAACCGGGTGTCAAAACATGATTAACTTTGGTCCTGCCTTAGAATAAAATTAAATTTCTTAGTTTCTTTTTTCCTCAATTCAACTCAATATATGTAGTTAGGCTTCTGACAGTTGCTTACCAGGTACCATGACAGTTTACAATATTCTGTTTAAAGTAGCTAATAATGCTTCCTGTGTTGAGTTTCCTTTTGGGGTGTTTTCAGCTTTCCATAGGAGGACATTGGCCTGCCATTAATAATTAACAAATCAGGGGAACCTGGGTGGCTCAGTCAGTTAAGTTTCCAATTTTGGCTCAGGTCATGATCTCACGGTTTGTGAGTTCGAGCCCCGCGTCGGGCTCTGTGCTGATGGCTCAGAGCCTGGAGCCTGCTTCAGATTCTGTGTCTCCCTCTCTCTCCTGCCCCTCCCCTGCTCATGCTCTATCTCTGTCTCTCTCTCTCTCCCTCAGAAATAAAATAAACGTTTAAAATAATAATAATAATAATAATAATAATCAAATCACTTGGTGATTTCCTTTGTGACCATTTCTGCTTTTATTAAACAGCGGCAAAAGAACTTTTATTCTGGTTTCTAACAGGATGCCTTTACTGGTGAGAGTACACAACTTTTTTTTTTTTAATAAAAGTCTAGCTAATTAACAATGAATCGAGTACATACATTCATGGTTGTGATTAAAAGGAATCCCATATTAAATTACTTTATAAAGAAAAGCATCTCTAGTTTTTCTCCTTTTCTATAAATTCTACTTCCCGTTCATTAGGAATTTAATTCAGTTGATTTTTTTTTGAAAGCTCTATTATTGATTGAGCTAAGAAGCACCAGTACCTCAACAGTAAAGGAAGTTGTTCTGGAATCAGGGGTGCCCCCCCCAGGCTCTGGGGTGCATGAAACTAAGCTCACTGAAAGGAAAAGCTTGAATTGTGTTTGCTTTCCCAAATCTGAAGCCTAAGAGCTGAGGAGATGTTTGTGGTAGTTTGGGAGATAGAGGTCTTTTTTAGAAGATCAGTATTGGAGCAAAAAAGAATTGAAGGCAGTGGCCTTAATGAGATAGAAAAAGTCATTTAATAGATCCGGCTCACATAAGAGTGTCAGAGAATCACGCAGGGTATGTTATGGAGGAGCTCGCAGAGCACGGGGATAAATAGGTCATTGTTGTAACTCAGTCATAGGCAGGCTCTGTATTGTGTAGTGTAAAACCACCCAGTTTGTACAGTCATCTGGATTTTTCTTCCTTAAAAATCCAACCTAAATTATACTTTTTATATAAGTGGACCTTGATTTACTTCCTACCATTTAAGCAAGTGATAATAGGAAGACTCTCAGGATGTTTTTATTGAATGGACAGCTCACCCAGCCCTAGGCCCTGGGCCCAGAAACTTTGCAATAGTAATTGGAAGAGCAAAGATCCTTTTCTCTCCTCCTGGAGCTAGTGAGAGCCAGACTCGCAGGTGCTTACCCCAGCACTCTCAGGGAAGAATTCTCTTAACCCTCAAAGGTCAACACAATCAAGAAATCCATACGGCTCAGTGAGGTCAAACATTTTCAAACATATAGCTATGATTGATAAAATATTTAAAAAATGACATAGGCATGGTACGAAGCCCATTACTGAAGAAGAGTTCAGGTATAGTAGGGGATTAAGAAAATACTCCAGGCTACCAGTGTGGCTCAGTCAGTTGAGTGTCCAACTTGGCTCAGGTCATGATCTCATGGTTCATAGGTTCAACCCTCTCGTCGGGCTCTGTGCTGACAGCTCAGACCCTGGAGACTGCTTCAGATTCTCCCTCTCTCTCTGCCTCTCCCCCACTCTCACTCTGTCTCTGTCTCAAAAATAAATAAAACATTAAAACAAAACAAAACAAAAAAAAGAAAATACTCCAACCTGGGGTGCCTGAGTGGCTCAGTTGGTTAAGCATCCGATATCAGCCCAGGTCATGATCTCACAGTTTGTGAGTTTGAGTCCAACATTGCGCTGACAGCACACAGCCCACTTTGGATCCTCTGTTACCCTCTCTCTCTGCCCCTCCCGTTCTGGTTCTCTCCCTTTCTCTCTTTCTCTCTCCTTCTCTCTCTCAAAATAAATAAATACACTTTAAATTTTTTAAAAAGAAAGTATTCTAACCTATATGTGACTTACCCTTTACTGCTATAAGCTTGAAGAATATATTTTCATCCCGGAGTACCAGAGGATGTTAGCTCAAGGTTGTCCTCGAATGTCTGAGTCTCCCTGGGTCACTCTCAATAGATTTTCAGACAGTATTTGCATATCATTTAGACCATGGTATCCAAATGCCACTTTTCAATTACAATAGGTAAATATAAGCCAATGGACCCATTGTCCACCTTGAGTCAGGTGGACAGAGAATGGATGTCCACTATCGCTCCAGACAGCTGCTTCCAAGACTGTGCCGCTATACCAGAAGTCACCACTTGGGGTCACCCTTTGACTTTGAATCTGTAAGAACCCCATCAGGTGGCCCTCTACCTACACTTTTGGGAGATATGATTCTTGCCAGTCTGGAGTGGTAATAACAGGGACTGCCTCAGAGACAATGGACAAGTCAGCCTCATAGTCTTCTCACTTCCCAGCGTATGATAAACCCAGGGACGCCTGGCTGGCTCGGTCAGTAGAGCATGGGATTCTTGATCTCGGGGTGATGAGCTTGAGCCCCATGTTGTGTGTAGAGTCAACTTTTTAAAAAATGCAAGTTAACTTAAAAAAATAATAAAAACCAATTTTCTGAAGATTTCATGGATTTTTCAAAGTGAAACACACAAAAAAATAAGCAATAAACCCATCATTCAATACGGGTGAGACATAGAGTGTCACGTCTACTTTGGGTGAAAGCCACACTTCGGTGGTATTTGGCGTGAGCGCCAACAAAATGGAATCAAGTTTTAGCGCTGGAGAGGACACCCTGATCTTTACGAGTAAGAAGACCACTCTCCACGGAGGTAAAGAGGCTCAGCCTTGGTGTTGCTGCAGAAGTAGGAGTGGACATCCGGTTTATGCACCACTCACCCCTAAATCCCGGCCACCATTTCAGGCTGGCTCTGCCTGTTCACAGGTTACATCGGCTACTCACTGGTTGAGATGTCCGCCTTTTAAGCAACTTCGCCCTGCCCTGCAGCATATCCTGAAAGTCACACTACGGGGCCGCCCTCTCCTCCTTCCATGTCCCACAGTCACACTTCCTTGAGACTGTAGACCTGGTGCCTATATTGAGAGACGAAGGGGCATGTTAGATTTCAGCCCTCATTCCTGATCTGGCCTCGCTAGATTTTTCACAACTTTATGATTTAGCAATACCTTCACAAAGTTTTCTTTCACTGTACTTCATCTCGACTCTTGGATTCAATGAATATGAATGTTTTTCCTGATTAGGCTGTCATTCCACATGACAGTGGATCTCTCTAAGTCATCTCGAGTTATTACTTTTCCCAGACTGACCTTGACCTGGGCTTATCTACCTGATTTTTCTGGTGTAGTATTTTTTGTTGGCACCCCACCCAGGTCACCTGGGTGTACCCAGGTATAGCTGATATCCCCTGATATACCTGTACTGGGCTGATATACCCATCCTTGCTGCTGATGGTGTTGGAAACTTAATAGCTCACAGCTGTTCCTCTCTCTGAATAATTACCCAGAAATAAGAACCCCTTCACCTAACAGCTGAGAGGGGAAGGAGAGGAAGGGCAACCCAAAGCCAGTGACTGACTGATTCAGTGGGTGAATAAGGCCACCCCATCTACCTCGAGGAGCGATGACTGTGCTGCATGACTTGATTTATTCTCTTGACCCTCTCTCCTGCCATGACCTTGCCAGGACTAGACTTTGCCTTAGACCACATCTTCACCGGAGTCCCTCTCCTTCCTGTCCCGCTCTCCTCCCTTCCCCACAGGTTCATTCATGAAGGGCTCTTCCTCATTCAGTCATTTGTTTCCAAGTCCCATCTTGAACCCTGCACCTGTGGAACTCAGCTGAAGATCCCTGGCCTTGCAGGTTAGCTGCTGGCAGGGCCCACACCCCATGTAGTGAGCCTGGGAGGGATTCAGATTCAAATCCATTCCGGGACTTACTAGCTACCTAAAAGCAGCCAAATTATTTAATCTTTGTAAGTTTCAACTTCTTCCTCTCTAGAAGGGGATACTAGTAATGAATTGTCCTGAGAATTAAAAGTTATAATGTTGCAGAAAAAATATAAACAAATAAAAGTTATAATGTTTCTAAGGTCAACACATTAACTAAAAGTTCCTTGGCTTGGGGTGCCTGGGGGGCTGTCGGTTCAGCATCCAACTTTGGCTCAGGTCATGATCTCATGGTCTGTGAGTTCGAGCCCTGTTTTCAGGTTCTGTGCTGAAATCGTGGAGTCTGGAGCCTGCTTCAGATTCTCTGTCTGCTGCTCCGCCTGCCCACACTCTGTCTCTGTCTCTCTTTCTCTCTCGAAAGTAAAAGTAAAAAAAAAAAATTTAAAGTTCCTTGGCCAGTGTTTGACACGTTTCCTCTAATATGCTAACATAAGTAATAATAGGAGCTAATATGTATTGGACATCTCCTATGTTCCACGTTCCATGTTTAGCATATTACATTCATTACTTTATTTCATCCTCACATCAACCCACTGAGATAATTCTGCTCTTACCCCCACTTTACAGATAAAGAAACTGAGACCATGAGTTGACCCAAGTCTCCATTTTGTAAATGGCAGAGCTCAGATTTGAACCCACAGGGGGGCTGCCCTTTGTCATCGGTGGCTATACTTCTGCTTTCTGGTAGCCACACCTTCCCTCTCACTTCCATCCTAAGCCCCCTCTACGTCCGCCTCCCTTACGACACCCCCACACCCCCAGCACCCTCACGCTCTTGGCCACCATCTTCCAACAAAGTCAACACTCTCGCATTCTGCTCTGTGTTCGCTGACTCTGACGGTCCCAGGCTCACAGCTGGCACATGACTGTAGACAAGGGCTGTATGTACATACCAAACTCAGAGGACCTTCGTGCTTTAAGCTTATCCTTCAATGATATTGTCACAAGTAGTGCATAATGTCGTAATTTCAGGCATCTTGGTGGGTCGGTAGGAAAAAATACCTGTGTGCAGCAAGTTTATTCCCAATATCCCATAACTCCTCCCACATTGGTGACCACCCCCTTCTCTCCGTAAAACATTCAGAGCTGAATCCTTGTCTCAGAGGGATTCCCCACCTGATCACTGGGGGATCCATTTCCTATTAATCCTGCCGCACAGCTCCCACGCGGTCCTCACCACCATCACAAACATTACGTACTCTTACTTTTTATTTAGGCAGAAAACAAGCTCTTATTTCCGAAAAGCACCAGGGTAAGTAAGCTAGCTGCAAGAGGGAAAAAGGAAGAGAGACAGAGACACAGGCAGAGACAGAGAGAGAAAATAAGGGTTTGGTACTATCCCCTTTCCTAAGATGCCTCATTTTATTTTAGTCCACGGCATGATTATCTAGATTTTGCCTAAGCAGCAAAGTTTCCTTCTTTTGCATTTTCCTTGCAGACTTTTGCATTACGTGGAGGGAAGAAAGGTTAAGAAAAAGTTCCTCTGAACAAATGAGCCTTCAGATGAAACTTTTCATTAGGCACACAGCTCATTGAATCTAGTTGGAGAGATTCGAACGAGGCTCACACTTGACCTCAGCCCTCCTCCACTGAGGTGGAGGGCGAGAGCTCAGCCTGGCCTTCCATTTCTGAATGTCAATTAGAGCAGAAACATCCAGAAGACATGCTTACCTGGATTATGCATAATGAAACGGGGCCTTTAAATCTTTTTCTTTTTTCTTTTTTATTCCCCACACGGAACACAGTAAGTTTCCCTAATAATCAGAATATATGCTGGGAATCCAAAGAAAAGCATTATAGGATCACATTTCCGATATCACGGCTAAAAAATCACTGTAAAGAAGCCCAAAAACAAGATACGCAAGGTGAAACGAAAGAAATCAGATAATAAAAGTAAATCACTTCCTCGCTTTAGATCATTAACTTAAAAAAAAGCGGGTATAAAACAACATATATAGAGTATCATCTCATTCGGGTTAAAAACTGCATTTATATACATTTGCATTTTTAAAGGTGCATG
The DNA here is from genome assembly GCA_030068075.1 of Paguma larvata. Taxonomy (NCBI): domain Eukaryota; kingdom Metazoa; phylum Chordata; class Mammalia; order Carnivora; family Viverridae; genus Paguma; species Paguma larvata. Next base: position 20,334,358 of record CM057835.1, on the reverse strand, counting down.
AAAGTATACAAGGGTATGGTGGTTATCTCTGAGTGGTAGTGATATGGTTGTTATAAGATGAATCATAGTGTTCCCCGAAGAAATATGTTGAAGTCTTAACCCCCGAGACATCAGAATGTGATCGTATTTGGAAACGGGGTCATTGAGGATGTAATTAGTTAAGAAATCACTCTGGAGCAGGATGGGTCCTTAATCCGATATAAAGCTGTCTTCAAAAGAAGAAAGAGGCACAGAGGAGAGACCTCCATGTGAAGACACAGACGCATAGTAAAAATGTCATATAATGATGGAAGCAGAGATCAGCAGCGGCCACCAGAAGCTAGAAGAAGCAAAGACAGATTCTCCCGCAAAGACAGTACAAAAATAAAGCTCTATTGTTTAAAGCCATCCAATGGCTGGCGGCCCTAGGAAACTTACATAATCGTACTGCTCAAACTTTTGCTTCCCCTCACTTTCAACAAAGCAAAGATATTACTTTTGTAATTTTAAAAGGTCATTTTAATAGAAGAAAGAAGGAATGGAAAGGAAAGAAGGAAGGAAGGGGGATCTCGGGACTGATTTTTGTAACAACTAACCACCTCGGATGGTGCTATGGGGCATATTGAATAAAAGAATAAGAAAAGCGATGGCCATTTACTGGAACACTGAGATGCCGGCAACACAGTCCCTCTCTTTATGTCCCTCTGCCACTCCATGCGCTGGTATGTAATTCTGTCTTAGCCTCTATTAAATTCCTCCTACTGCTACCCAAGTGTCCCCTGCTCTGCTACTTTCATACCCCGTACCTCCATCGAATAGGCCGTATCCTTTCTCAGATCCATTGCCCCTGGGCCCTGCTCCGTGCATGACATTCTCCTATTTATTCATTCATCAATCATTTATTGAACATTAGTCTGGGCCTGGCAACAGAAAGGAGATGTAAATATAAATAAGAACCACCCTTGCCCACACAGGTCACAGTCTAGAGCAGAAAGACAAGAAATGGAAAGTTCATTGGGGTGTAGGTATTGCCAGAATATGCAGAGGCTTGCAAGGGTCAGGGGAGCTGTGTGCAGTGAGAACACGGATGAAAGCCCCCTCACCTGGACTTGGAAGGAGGTGGGGACTAGGGAAGGAGCCTAATTTTGCAGCACAGGTAAGAACCAGCCCAACAAAAAGAGCAGAGGGACTTTGCAAACAAAGAAGGAAACGGTGTCGTGCTGATTCGCAACTCCGCAGAAAACCTTGGGGCTCAGTTGGGGCCTGGTGAGTGGAGCCAGGACCTCATGGTCCACAGAGGGTCTGAGATGGCAAGATATGAGCTCCAGACTTGACTCTGCACTCTAGGATGAAATAGTACAGAAGACGCAGGGACGGGTTAGATGATTCAGAGTCCCAGTTTAGAAAGATTACCCTGGGAATGGTGTGGCGAGTTGCTCGCAAATAGCAATGGCCGGGACAGATGGAATCACTGGACAGTGGTTGAGAAAGCCAAGTGCTAGAGCACATCTCAGGTGTGAATCCTAGTCCTGCCATTAAGTTGTTGCAGTAAACTGAGCGAGGTTCTTTAACCTCTTCGTGCCTCAGTGTTTTCACCTGTAAAATGAGAACAATATAATATTTACTTCATTGGGTTACAATGAGTACTAGACATGTCTAATGCTAAGAAATTGTGTGGCATGTATTATATACCCATAAATATTTTTCTTCACACACATACCCCATATGCATATGAGTCAACGGGCTTTTGTGATATACGTGGGAAATGGGGGGATAAAGAATAACACTCAGCAATTGTAAGTTTCAGCGTAGGCACTGGTGTTTACTGGCCCTACTTCACTTTAAAGCTGGCTTCATTCAGGTCTTTTCTTAGACGTGACTTCCTCTCAGAAGTGCTCCTGACCGCTCAGGTCTGGATTTAGTCCTCCTATGCACTCCCCCGGCCCAGGCACCACCTGTCTCCGCACTGACCACTGGTGCCGTAAGGGCTCCTTCCCTGTCTGAATGCTCCTCGGGCTTATCACCTCCGTGAAGACAGGAACCAACTCCGCGCTGTGTTTCATGGCATTCCTGGTGCGCCTGGCTAGTCCCAGCGTTTAGTCTAATCACGATGAGTGTGTGAGTGAGTCATTTCATTAATTAATCAATCCAGATGAAGGGGAGAAGGAAGAAAAGTCACATTTGAACCTGTCCGGTTTGAGGTGCCTGCAGGATATTCAATTGAAACAGTCTCATTAGCAATTGGATACGGGTTGTAGAGCTCAAGAGCATGGCTCTAGACTGCAAATAGACTGCATTGGCAGCCTCTACAAGGCAACAGAATAACGAGAGGGCCTGGGAGGAAGCAGTAGACATGTTGGAAGAGACTAAATCAGTGGTGACGGGATGGTCTCAGACCGTTGCCCTCTGCCATGTTGCCGTGACATTTAACAAAACCACAAACTCTTTCTATAGATGGAAATCTCTTAGAGTCCCTCAAAAAACACCATGTAGGTGGCCATATACTCTACTTACACATTGGCCCATCTCTGGTAGCTAACAATGATGGCGTGCTTACCTGCACTGAATATTATCCCGAATGCTTTTCTTGTATTATCTCATTTAATCCTCTCAACAACACGATGAAGCAGATCTAATCATTACCTTCATTTCACATATGTAAAAATTAAGGCACTGAGAGCCAGTCTACTGTAGCTTCCTCCGAAACAGTAATGGTAACTCTAGAAAACCAAACTGCCTAGTTGCTAGAGCCAACTGACCAGCAGACAAGAAATTTTCCCAAGTTGAGACCCATGTGATTTATGTAAAAACTCCGAGGAACTTTATCCCTTCGAAGCAAGCCCCTTTCCTGCCTTAACAGAAATGCCTCCTCTTGAGTTTGCTCACTGGCAATGCTTCCCTGGCACTCATTCCTGGCAGCTGATTGAACACATTAAATCAGCCCGCAGAAATAAGTCAAACTCTATTAGTCACTCTGTAAAACTGCTAAGTCTATTTATTTATTATGAGTTATTCATAAACATCAAGACTAGACTCTATAATTTAATACCACCTGCAATGATTCCTGAAAGTGGCAATATTTTAACACTACGATCTGATTAATTGACCTGTTCAAACAGAGCTCCAAATCAAGCATGACTTCCCTTCGACAGAAGTGTATTCATCTTCATCTCAAAGCCAGCCTTCTCCACTCCAGGGGAGAACAAAACAGCTCATCAGAGGGGATCAATTAAAATCATCTGGAATAATCCGTACGTTCCACGAAAGAAGTATTTATAAGTTCCTAATATTTCCTTTTTTATAAAAAATACATGCAAGGAAGCACGTACTTTATGATTTCAATTATATAATATTTGAAAAGGCAAAAATGTAATATGTGGTGTCAAAAGATGGGACAATGGTTTTCTTTAGTGGCCCAGGTGGGGACGCCCAGTACCTGGGATGGAGCATGAGAAGGGCCTTTAAGCAACCGGGTATGTTCTAAGTGCTGGTTTCATGCCTGCAGTCACTCTGTGAAAATCCATCATATGAGTCCTTTATTTAAACATGATCTATCTCACTAAAATGTTTGCCAGAAATTAAGAGAAAAAAGGAGTAATTCGTACCTGGGCAGCAACATCAGCCAGAGGTTTCTCGTTTTTGTTTTTTGAGAGAAAGAGAGAGCACGAGCAGGGAAGAGGCAGAGAGAGAGGGAAACACAGAATCGGAAACAGACTCCAGGCTCTGAGCTGTCAGCACAGAGCCCAACACGGGGCTCAAACCCATGAACTGCAAGATCATGACCTGAGCCGAAGTCGGACACGTAACTGACTGAGCCACCCAGGCACCCCAGCCAGAGGTTTAACTAAAAATGATACCATCCCAACTTGTCCACCTCTGAGGTGCATTTGACAAGCAAATTGCATTCAATGAGGCTTGATTTGCTCACTGGTAAAATAAAAATAATGCCTACTGCATAGTTGGGTTAAATAATTACTACATATATAAAAATGTATATACAATTACATATATAAATAATGTATATATATACACACAATCTGTCAGTTTGTAACTTGCTGTGCAAATTAAGCATCATTACTAGTATTATCATAATTATTACACGGCCCTTACTTCCAACAGTGATGCGCTCCACTCTTCCTGACAGACCCTAAGCACCACACTTCCTGACAGACCCTAAGCACCACACTTCACAAGCAGGACTTGTGATTCCTGCTCAAGTTATCCACGTCATAGTAAGAGGGTTAAACTAATTAGATACCACAACTTTGCTGTTGTCTACGACTCCTGAAATCCCATTGTCCATGAAATCCCCAGGCGGGGCCAGCCTTTCTCCTGGATGTGTTAGCAGCCCCTTGCACCAGTCCCATCCAGACCCTTTCCTCAAGCTCTGAACTAACATTCAAAAGTGAGTTCTTCCTTTGATTGATGATAGAGAATACTGTCCATAATGCAATTATTTGGAAGAGAGAATCCAGGGGACTATTCTCTGCCATTAATACCTTTTCTTAAATTACTAACTTTTCCAGCCACTTATCAGGGAGGCAGGATGCTGGATGAGGGAAAACTGGGAAGGTGGTTTTATATCTCTAGGAGATCAAGATGCTCCACTACTGTGTACTGGATGGGCAGGGACCAGTACCTTGTCCTTTTCATTCTTAGCTCACCAGTCAGCAGGGAATACACTGGGAAGGATATCGTTTCCCATCAGAAAAAGATCGCATAGTTAATGTGACATAAGTCGGTTCTCTTCCAAGGTGTCTCCAAGAAGGTCCCAGGTGATGCCAAAGCAGCTGGCACAGGGCCAGTGCTTTGTGAAACACTGATGACTTTAAAGGTATGTAAATGTGTCCGGCATGAACGATTCTGGAAGACCTTGAATTCATTTGGCAGGGGTGAACCTTGGAGACAGTGGAAGGATCTGAACCTCCATTTTGAGAAAACACTAAATAGTTTCCATCGGTGCCCTATGGCATTCCCAGGCCCTGGGAGAAAGACTCAAAATAGCTAAAAACAGACATAGCCTGAGGTGGACTCTAAAATGGTAAGGAATTCAATTGCCAGAAGAAAGTACCATCATACGGATAGTAATACTTGTAAGCGTGATTATCCCACTTACTCTTTATGTAGATACACCAGAATCAAATGAGGCCCAGTACCAAATCGGAGGTGAGGGGGAGAAGTGGAAAAGGCATCATATGAATTCAATATTTACCATACCAGGCTGGCTTAACACATCCATCTCATACGGAGGAAGCCTCAACACTCAAAATCCAGACTCCTCTTCGTTGAACTCCAATAGGAAGGTAGCCCAGCCTTGGGACTAGGAATCCTCAAAGGGCTAAAAGTCCTTCCAGCTGGACAAGGCCAAGGTGTGCTGGTAAGACTCCACTTTTCCTGTATTTTCACAGACCACCACCTTCAGCTTCATTCTTTTTAATGATATGTCAATAAAGTAAAATAGTTTACATTCAGCGACTCCATTCCACAATGATTGTGAATACATGGCCATTGCTGAGGGCACCATTGAAGAAAAACAGTAAGCTCCCAAGCCTCACTGGGCTTCCTGTCTGAAGGGTTTCACGGCCAAGTACATATGGTAAATATCGCACGCTAAATCCCCTCATTAGTGTTGCAGTGCTCAACAGGAGTAAATAAATGAATTCATTCTCTTTTACCATCGTGGCTCAAACCCATTGGATACTTTTATCATGGCATACCTATTAATTTTTCTAGAACCCTGAGAAGCAGTGGTGTACATTAAAATGACACCAAGAACTCGGGAAAGTAAGAGAGGAGTAAAGATGGCAACCATCAGAAAGGCTTAGAGGAAATGTCTTGCCTGGAGAAGTTGGTTCTTGTTTTCAGACAAGTTTGCCCTCAAGCATTGAAGATGAGTTGTAGTCTCTGGTCTGCTAAATATTCCAACACAAACAAGCTTGGAACTTAGCTGGTTCCTCAAGGGCATGCTTAACCCAAGCTCGCCTGGGTTGCAGAGTGACCGTGTCCATCTCTTGGACATACAGGGAAGCAGGAATCTGAAGAAGGAGGCTTGCCAAGGACGAGGGGGCAGATTCTGAAAACTGTCTCAGGATTTCGCCTAAATCTGGCCCGGTGGCCGGCGAGGCAGTCGCTGACACACAGGATTCCAGAAGCTGACATACCTCCCACAACACCTAAGATGCAAAACAACCTTCTTCATCTGGAAAAACCTAGTTGATTATTGCAAATATGCTGATGAGCCTCATAAAAGAAAAGAGCTATGCATTCACTGGGAAGAGGTATTTTCTTACTTAAGAGCAATTCCATGGTCCCTCATTTTTCTTCTTAAGAGGTTTTCTACCTAACAAAGACCTTAAAGGCTACTTAGCCCAGTGTTTATGAAACTTTGATTGCAACCACTATGAGTGAAATCAATTCAGTAAGTTTTAACTACTGCCTTTCTACTACTAAATGAGGTAGAATGGAATAGAACAGATTAGAAAATATCAGGCATCAGATAGAGCAAGAGTAATTTTTTCTTGCAAAACTTTTATGTTTATGTATCTATTCATAAGGTATATATGTATATGGGGAAATAACATAACATACATGCCTGCGAGTTGTAACTGGAAATATTTAAAAGCTAGTGATGCAGACTCGTGCCCCCATCGTTTGCATGAGTACATTGAAGCTCGGAGAAGTTCAGCAACTTGCCCAAAGACACACAACTAGTTAGTACCCAAACTGTGCGTAGACTCTAGCAACTCTGAATCTTTGTTCAGTGTTCTTGGCACCAAGCCAGCTAATTTCATTCAAAAACAGCACATTCCTGACTAGAAGACTTGTTTAAAGATCTTTTTTCAATAACTCTCTGTTCGTTGTCTTAAACAAAACTCTAAGCAAAACAGTAATGTTACCCTTTGCTGAGATCTATGCCAGACAGAAATGGAGCCCGGGGCAAAACCTGAAGGTGTTTAATTTTTTACCTTGTAAACTTCCTCACTAAATATGACGGAAGGGAATATAGCCAGAAGCACTGTAAAATTCCTATTAAGCAATGTATCTCTTAAATAGGTACTGCTTACAAAATAGACCATACTGTCCCATTTTCTTCTTTATGATCTAATTTTCTTGTCGGCGGAGCTTAGATATTTTTTCCTGAAGAAGAAAAAGATTACTTCAGCTACAATGGTGACCTTACCCCCAACCAATGAGAGCTTGTTATAAATAATCACAACGTGATCCTCAGGGTTTATAATAGCCTTTAAACTCCACGGCATTCTCTCAAGGGATTTGGGTCAGAAAAAAAAAAAAAAACCCGAAAACATAGCATTTTCAATTAGACTACATACTGGCAAAAGTTGGTAAAGAGGAAAAAAATGGACGTGGCTTTTCTTTGGTTTTGTATCTTTTTCTTCTTCTTTTGATCTTTTACAAATAACTATACGAGGGACTTCAAGCTACTTAAATTGAACTCTGAGAACGTAAAAAAATACATTTATGCTCATGTTCTGAAAAGAATTCTCTAAAACAATAGCTGGCACATAGGAAAATACATGCTGACAGGTGTTTCAAAGATAACTTTTATTTTTGTTTTGTTATTTCCCCCAGGGCGACTTGGGGAGCCATCATTTCTCTTGAAAGACTTCTCCCCCTGAGGTGTTCCACATATACGCTGTAATAATAAAATGAAACAGATGCAATTTGCAATGTATGAAAGAGAGAATGTGGACAGAATAGATGTTACAGGATCCCGTGGCCCTGGCTTGAGCGATGGGGAGACTTTCCACTGAAATGCCCTAGTCCTCTGAGCTCATGCTATGTCCAGGGGAAGAAGAACTGTCCGCCTAAGTACCGCTCCTGTACCTGGTTCGTGGGCCCACCAGCAGCTGGCCTAATTAATACGACAGAATGACTTTGTATAAATCATGCATTAGGCCCTGACACAGCGTCAAGAAAGGCAGGTCCTGACTTACCAACATATACCTTTCACGTGCTTGGTTTTTAACTCAGTTACTTGCTACTAGGATCTCATTCTCCCATTAAAAAAAAAAAAAAAGGGCGGGGGGGCGTCTGGGTGGCTCAATTGGTTAAGTGACCGACTTCAGCTCAGGTCATGATCTCATGTCTGTGAGTTCAAGCCCCATGTTGGGCTCTGTGCTAATGGCTCATCAGAGCCTGGAGCCTGCTTCAGATTCTGTATCTCCCTCTCTCTCTGCCCTTCCCCTGCTCACGCTCTGTCTCTACGTCTCTCAAAAATAAATAAACGTGGGGCGCCTGGGTGGCTCAGTCGGTTGGGCGGCCGACTTCGGCTCAGGTCATGATCTCGCGGTCTGTGAGTTCGAGCCCCACGTCGGGCTCTGTGCTGACGGCTCAGAGCCTGGAGCCTGCTTCGGATTCTGTGTCTCCCTCTCTCTCTGCCCTTCCCCTGCTCATGCTCTGTCTCTATGTCTCTCAAAAATAAATAAACATTAAAAAATAAATAAATAAATAAATAAATAAATAAATAAACGTTAAAAAAATTTTAAAAAAACAAAAAACAGTGCAGTGGGGGCACCTGAGTGACTCGGTAGGTTAAGCATCCAACTCTTGCTTTTGACTCAGGTCCTGATCTCATGATTTCGTGAGTTCGAGTCCCATGTGGGGCTCTGCACTGGCAGCACAGAGCTTGCTTAGGATTCTCTCTCCCTCTCTCTCTGCCCCTCCCCCACTCATGCTGCCTCTTTCTCAAATAAATAAATAAACTTTTAAAAAGTGCAGTGTTCATAATAATCATTGTAATTATAATTAATATCTATGAAATGCTTTCTCCGTGCCCATCATTGTCCTAACTGATAAAGTAGTTAAATGTAAGTTCTAAGAAGGCAAAGCCTTTTTTTTTTAATGTTTATTTATTTTTGAGAGAGAGAACAAGTGGGGGAGAGGGGGAGGGACAGAGGGTTCAAAGAGGATCACTGTGCTGACACCAGAGAGCCCAATGCAGGGCTTGAACCCACAAACCATCAGATCGTGGCCTGAGCTGAAAGGGTACTTAACCCACTGGGCCACCCAGGCACCCCAAATAAGGCATATATTTTTGTGTACTTGGGGTTCACTGCTTTATCTCTGCCACTTTAAATAGTTTGTGAAAAGTAAGACATAGAAAAGTCTTTTGTCCAAGGTCAAATAAGTGGGAAGAGACAAAGCCTCGATGTTCTAAACTGAGCCTACAATCCGTATGTAATGGCTCAGAGTGTTATTCACTGGTGACTTGCTACCAGTTATTTCTACATGCTGTGTTTTTCAGAACATCATTTTTAATAATATTTGGGTTTTTCTAATATAAGAGTTATTTTCACTGAAAATTTTCTAAACTCTGAAGACAGAAAATTAAAAAATTACATCCCCACTAATAGACAGATAATCCCTGTCAACATTTTGGAGTGTTTTAAGATCTATGATAAATTTCTAGGAATGTAATTAGTAGATGAAAGGATCTGGCTTCAAAAATATGTAGTCTGGACTTGGAATTGGTATGACCGAGCATTCTACCCACATAAACAAAGCAGGGACTAGCCCTGCCCAGTGATGGTGGAGAAGGTGTGTAGTTGCCAATAATTTGCTAAATACACATTAGTTACACTATTATAACAAGACATTATAAGTATATAAAAACATAATGTTACAATGTTATAATATGTCCTGTCTTATATAAGTAAAGTTACTCTCCCTTATAGTAGGCTCTCAACAACCATTCATGTGTAGAAGCCATTTTTTAAGACAATTTATAACGGGGAAACTTTATTAACAAACTTAAATAATGTGGAAATGCTTTTCCAGGCTCTTGCCCAAATGTTCTGGAAAGATCTGATATATCTGCTGACACTAGAGTCCACCCTCCTGACTCCAGACCCCAATATTCTTCCCAGTGCGTTGCTTTTTTTCATGTAAGATTCATTAGTACACAGGTTAGGGCACTTGAGAACGCAGCCCAGATACATTTTGATGGGTATCAAAGAAGTCAGAAAATACGGTCTAGAGCTTTGAGATTCCAGAGTGACCGGAAAACATAACAAAGGCCTGGGAAAGACCTGGGTAGTGAGGAAAGCAGGAAGGAGAAGGGAGAAGTAAGTTGCTCTAAGTGCCGGTTGCCCTAAGCAGAGTCCTGAAGATGCGTATCCAATGAGTAGGAAGCTAAGGATGACTCTCAAAGGCGGAAATTAGCACCCACCCAAAACGTTCAACCTTCCATGACTTGCCTAACCAAGAGGAACTAAGATTGGATGGTCACGTAACTGGCTTCAAGTTACGAGGAAGTTGAGTCATTACAGAGGTAGGCACTGAAATAAGGGAAATGCGTGTGAATGCTCAACACCAGGTAGCCTGGGACAGACTCAGACTGGTGGCCTCTAATTTTCTTTATCTTTCACCACTACCAGGAAATAATTCGAGCATATGCTTCTAATATAGGTACTTTAGTTACAACACATACACATGTGCCACTGTGGTCATACGTAACAAATATTATAAACCATATGCAAAAAAAGAGAGGTTTTTTAATGGATAAAATTAATTGAAAAATAGATGCTAATATCCTTTTTGCACACATCCACGGGATCATCACACACCCTGGACTACCCTCACTCTCCTATTTGGTAAGTTGACTACGGCAGTCTATGTTTTTAACTATCGTGTCTTCTTTTTGATTCAAGTCATCTTTGTCTTCAGGTAGCCTTGCTCATGACAGTAGCAGAAGTTTATTTTTTTTCCTATTCACAATTTTGCCTAAGCTAGATTTTTCCTCACACAATAGTTAATAAACAATGGATAATACTCAATGCTCTGTGGAGCGTCATATCACAACCTCATTTTATGCCATTCCCAAAAGCCAGAAGAGATTAAGAAACTCCTTTCACAAATCGAATAAGTAATTATTTATTTAATAATTGCAGATACTCATAGACAATTCAAAAAGAAATGGAAATAGTCCATCAAATCATGAAAAGAATAGCTAAAACAATCTTGATAAAGAACAAAGCCGAAGGACTCATATTTTCCAGCTTCAAAATGTACTACAAATCTACAATAATCAAAACAGTAGGGGCTCCTGGCTGACTCAGTCAGCCCAGTGTGCAATCTTATTCTTGGGGTCATGAGCTTGAGCCCTACATTAGGTGTAGAGATTACTTTAAAAAAAAAAAAAAAAAGAGGCAGTATGGTACTGGCATAAAAGAGATACACATATCAATGGAATAGGATTGAGTGTCCAGAAATAAACTCATATACTTAGAGTCCATTGACTTTCAACAAGGGTGCTAAGAAAACTCAGTGAGGAATGAATAGTCTTCCCAATAAATAGTGCTGAGATGACTGGATATTCACGCCCCAAAGAATGAAGTCATACCCCTTCCCTCACACCACATATGAAAATTAACTCAAACTGGATTTGTCATTTTGTTTTTTAATTTGGGAGAGGGAGAAAGAAAGAATTTTTTTTTTTAATTTGAGAGAGAGAGAGACAGAATCCATGCTCAGTGTGGAACCCAATGCAGGCTCAGTCCCATGACCCTGGAATCATGACCTAAGATGAAATCAAGAGTCCGACCTCAACCAACGGAGCCACCCACGTGTCCCAAACTGGATCATTCTTCAATGTAAGAACTAAAATTCTAGAACTCTTAGAAGTCATGAAAAGATATCTAAAATCACTAATAATCAAAAAATAAAAATTGAAATAATTAGAAACTATTTTTCATCTCCCTAATTGATGAAAGATATTCTGAAGACCAGTATAGGTTAAGTTTGGAGGAAAAGGTACCGATGCATTTTGATGATTATGTAAATTATCTGGAAAGAAGCTTGGTAACATGAATCAATGTCAGAATGTACATATAGTTTGCCTCAGTAATTCCACCCACAGAAAATTATCCTTTAAGACATCTGATAAGGATATGCAGTATGTACAAAAATGCTCTTCTAAGCATTGCAAAGAAGAAGAGAAAACTGGAAGTATAAATATATAAGTTTATAGAAATATATAAATGTCCTTCAGTTAGGGTTTGGTAAAAAACATACACAATGAAATAAGCAGCCATTAAAATTGTTGACAGCTATGTGTATTTTATTGACATGGAAAGATAGGGACAATTTATTATTAAGGTAAAAAAGAAAGTAGGCATCCCCTAGGTCTCATGGGGAATACAGAAAAGGGAAATTAACACCCAAAGGGAATATCCAATAGTGCTAAAGCTAAATTTTGTGTTCCTCTCTGCTTTTTCATAGGTCAGACCTGGGTGTATACTTCCTTCCATGTGCTACAGTTTGATTTTTCTTTTATGAATATTTCCAAGAAATACATCATGCACTTCAAACAGCTTCCTGACCAGAAACAACTTGGACATTGGAAATGACAATTATAGGCTAATACAACAATTTTTGATGGGCTGACAGATATTGAGAAGCCTGGATGCATCATTAGACAGCTTCTTCCAATTGTTCTAGTCAATGGCAAGAGTTTCCAATCTTTGGATAACTAGGATTGATAACCCTGAATTACCGGATAACCCCCAAAATTTCTAAATCCTCTTATGAAAAAGAAACAAAAACAGCCAACATTCCCAACTAATTAGCAGTAATCTGTTGTAATATAAAACTTATGGAATCCTTCCATATTCACTCTTACTTAAACCCTCTGGAGAAAGGACCTGTCTGACCCACAGATGCATTTATTCCTCTCAACAAGTTCTCTGGGGACAGGCTGTCAACACAACTTATGCCTAACCCACCCAAAATGGAGCAAAAGTCAATGGCTTTGCTCCCCATCTTCTTCAAGAGAATGCTTACAGCATTAAAGATGGGAAATCAGCTGTTTTATCACTTGTCAACTGTGTGAGCCACGTTTCATAACAATTGTGGTCACACCTCTGACAGCCACACAAAAAAAGTTCCCTAGACACACTACGTTATGCAGAAGTCCACAGGATCGAGCAGCGGGTAAAGCCCCAGAGTGAGAAAATGCTGAGGACCCAGTCACGCCTCAGAAACTCCCCTGCCCTTCCCAGCCTCAGGCTGCAGCACACGCTCTCAGAAACTAGCCAGGCATCACCCAAGCCCCAAGGAGATTGACATTCCAGGAAATCAATCGAGTGTATATTCAGTCTCGCTTCTGAAATGCTCAATGAAATGTGGCTGTTAGTCCTTAAAATTAAAAACAACAACAAAACAAACGGGCTTGGGCAAAGTGGATGATTCCAACGAGCATCCCATCTCCAAGGGTTAGCGATTTCCCACAGAGGAGGAGGAGGACTACTTGCCATGTAAGTCCAAGAATCACTAACGAAGAAACCTTAACTTTCTGTTCTGTCCCATTCACGAGAAATCTGGGGCCTCTAGTCCATTGCTAATGCTGGCTCCATTATCTTCAAAGATTTAATCCCATTATATTTTCTCTTTTTCTGTATTCTGTCCTTCCAGATTCTTGCCCCTAACTCCATTTTTGAAACCCTGTGGGATATTGGGTATGGTAATTTTTTTTAATTTTTTAAGTTTATTTATTTTTGAGCTGGAGTGGGGAAGGGCAAAGAGAGGGAGAGGGAGAATCCCAAGCAGGCTCCACACTCTCAGTGCAGAGCCTGATGTAGGGCTTAAATCACCAATCAGGCACCCCTGGGGATGCTACTTTTAAAGAGAATCACTACTGAGCTGTGGTAATTAGGAGAGGGAGGTATTTAATGTCACATGGGAAGCACCTGGGTGGCCACTGGGGACCCATTTTCAGCTCTCACTCTGACCAGAAAGTTATTTTTCCTGCGGCACCCCCCAGGGTGGCTCAGTTGGTTAAGCTTCCAACTCTTGGTTTCAGCTCAGGTCATGATTTCACCATGATCTCACAGTTCCTGAGTTCGAGCCCCCCATCAGGCTCTGTGTTGACAGTGTGGAACCTGCTTGGGATTCTTTCTCCCTTTCTCTGCCCCTACCCTGCTGTCGCTGCCTCTGTCTCTCTGAAAATAAATAAATAAGCTTTTCTTTTTAATGTTTATTTATTTTTGAGAGACAGAGACAGAGACAGACCATGACTGGGGGAGGGTCAGAAAGAGGGAGACACAGAATCCGCAGCTGGGTCCAGGCTCTGAGCTATCAGCACTGAGCCCGACACAGGGCTCGACCTCAAGAACCATGAGATCATGACCTGAGTCGAAGTTGGACGCTTAACAACTAAGCCACTCAGGCACCCCAAGTAAGTAAATTTTTTTTTAAAGGAGGTTATTTTTCGTGTCAACAGCAGGAAGTCATCTTCCCCTGAGCACTAAAGGGTAGATCATGGAAAACATAAGGGCAGATGGCCAAAGCCTTGAGAACAGTTGGAATAGAAGATGAGAAAGCTACAGGAGCAAAGAACTAATATCCCATTCTTGGGATAGTTACAGTAGTCAAAAAATGACAGTTTTTCTGGAAGTAATAGGCTTCACAATGAATATAGTAGGCACATACTATAAGTAAAATAATTCCTGCCTCTTCTTAAAAACAAAAACAGTATTTTCAGCCAACTAGGGCCATGACAGAAGCAAGTGAAATCTCTGGATATACCAGTATGGAAAACTAACACTATAAAAAAATACTCAGGTTGATAGCCGCGATTTCTGTAATGGTAGAAGAGATGTCCTTACTGGACAGGAAAAGGGATCCTTCTGTTTACATCCACTCATTTCCTTAAGAGGAAGGATTATACCAGAACCCTATTATGACATTTTTAATTTGTCGTACATAATTATTTTAAGTGTCTAGAAAATGCATGTAGCTTTTATCCCAAAGTATGAGTTTCGTCATTATGAACTAACAGATCTTCACAAATTTCTGAATTAAAGACCACCTCCAGATAACATGGGGAAGAATTATCTGAATATGATGGACCCAAGGACCACAGCAGGCAGGATTCAAGCACCTGGCTGGGAGGCACCAGTCATGTACAAGAATAGTACCTTGGAATATCGCCTACCTCCTAATATGTCACCTTAGCAGGTTTCTGATGTGCCTGGGAGTACTCTTTGCATTTAGTTTGGTACTTAGATGACAAAGATGTGATTCTTCTAAGCAAGGTCTAGAAAGAAGGAGTCCTATTTTTAAAGCTTTTTCTGCTTATATTAATAAGAAAGGTTTCTGGCACAGTTGAGTTCTTTGTAGTGACCTAAGAAATGACTCAGTTCACAAGCAGGATTAGCCACTGAGATGAACAACAGCCTGAGATGTAACAAGATAGTCAAAACTTTTCAATGAAATAGACATAGTTTCCCCCCTCCCTCCCCCTCCTTAATTTCCTCCTCCTCCTCCTCCTCCTCCTCCTCCTTCTCCTGCTGTTTCTGCTTCTGCTTCTTGTTATCTTTTAGTGTTTCCAATGCTTCACAGTTATGATTATTAAAATAGAGCCACAATTTCTAAGCCAATACTAATTTTTATTATCTGCTATTTTAGATGAACCATGTTACTGCTGCCTTTTTGTAAAGAGATAACCAATCAGTGTTTCCCCCACTTTTTGCCAATGCTTTAAATTCCCACTGTTGCTGAAGGTATCGGTAATGACGCAGTAGATTATTAAATCTTTCACCCAATAAGTTTTTGTGAAATACTGTTGTGCACGAGGCACTAGATGCATAATGATGAAAAAAGCAAAGCCTCCGCCCTCCAAAAACTCCTAGAGGAAAAAAATCAAAGACACAGTTGCACTATAGAAACATAAGTACCACGATAAAGCTATGAACAAAGGCCACGAGAACATGAAGGACTTTCCGATTTGGGTGGTTTTTCCAATGTGGTTTACCAGTTGTCCGTAATATTTTGGGGCCTGAGAAATATTTCTATGCCATTGCTTAGTGTTCCGCAGGAATGCATCCACTTTCCCTCATGAGGGTTTTACTACCAGAGAGGATTTTACAGGCTCAAATCAGGCATAATATCGCCATTACTATTCATCAGGCTAAAGGGTCATTTTTCTTGGCTTCATCTTTAGGCGTCTTCTCTGCTAATTCAAGCTCAGTGGAGTCTTTGGCTTCAGAGGGATGTGAAGCAATTGAGTTATATATGAGTTGGTAGATGAATAAAAAGAAGTCATTCCACATGGTAGACTTAGAGAAATTATACTGAAATGGGAAGAAGAAACGAGGAGGGTGGTCAAGAGCTCCTTCAGAAATTTATCAATAATACGCCCTAAACCACTCTGCGCAGTCGGGTCTCCATGGACGCATGATACACCATCTCAAAAATTGGACTGTGAATCAACAATTGAGTCGAAATCTATTTCAAATGTATCGCAGGGCAATTTAAAGAAATAATTTAGTAAAATTCCTGGTAAAGCAGAAACTATTTTACAATGTGAATAATCACTCCCTTATTTTATGTCTTGTAAGTTGGAGTTTTGTCAAAGTTTGCTTCACGCAAGGCAAACTGCACCTTATACTTCATGTTAAAAGAAGAAGTATAGAGGCGCCTGGGTGGCTCAGTCGGTCAAGCGTCTGACTTTGGCTCAGGTCATGATCTTATGCTTCATGGGTTCCAGCCCCGTGTCACGCTCTGGGCTGACAGCTCGAAGCCTGGAACCTGTTTCAGATGCTGTATCTCCCTCTCTCCCTGCCCCTCCCCTGATTGTACTCTACATTTCTCTCAAAAATAAATACACATCAAAAAACACTTTTTAAAAAAAGAAGAAGAGGTGTAAAGGAAATGGCAGCACACGTGCGGACTCTATGTCCAGAGGCGTCCTAGTCGCTAGGTTCATGAGATCAGTCGTTCTACTTTTGGATAACATGCACTGGGTAGACCAGTATCCCAGAAAACAAGCAGAATAAGAAAGGGGAGGCTCTGCTCTAAAACGCCCTGGTTAAAACAGAGAGAGAGAAAGAAAGAGAGAGAGAGATCTAAGCACTTCTCAAAGTTTAATGCACACGTGAGTCACCTGGATTTTTTTTCTTTTTTAATGCAGATACAGATTCAGGAAGTCTAGGGAGAGGCACAGAAGTTCTGCACTTCTAACAAATTCCCGGGTGAGGTCAGAGCTGCTGGTCCATGACCACATTTTCGTCACAAAAATCTATGCTAAGTTCCTAAAATAGACGGTTAGAAGCCTATCTTGGACTATGCAGTTTATCAGCAACTTGAACATCCAGGCACAATGTCTTTGAGGTGTCCAAACCATATCAGTGAGCGGGAAAGACTGAGGAGAAAAAGGAAACTCCCCGAGACAGTATTTCCTGTTCCCCAAGTCTCCTTCCATTGGGGACACTCCCATCCCCTCTCGCTTTCCCTTGGGGGAGGGGGGCGGAGGGGTTCTGTTTGGCACAAGGAGTCAGCTACCCTAACATTTTCAGCTGAGTCTTTGTATTTCCTAAAAGCAATGAGAAGGCTGGACATTCCGGAGATGGCCAAAGATTTTAGCTCTGATTTCAGGTAGTATCATTCCACTGAGCCACCCTGTGCTCACTCTTTCAACAAAATTAATGCGATGCCTTTACTCTGCCTCTCTTCCTTTCTTGAGCTATCCCAGGAAACGTAAAGAGTTTCCTTTGAACTAAGGCCAGGGGAGAACATAAGCCCCAGAACACCTGTGGGCTCTGAGCGCTGGATCAACTTTGACACTGACTGTGAGACAATAGTTCGATATTTCTAGAACGTATTTGCTGAAAAATTATAGATATGACATTGCACCATTTATTTAAAAGCCTTGGCCCACGTAAACGTATAGAAATAACTTCTTATCGGAGTCTCAGAAAACCAAAATTTCTATACTTTGGTTTCTCAACAGCCAAAGAGAAATCCATAATATGATGTACCTACCTCACCTTGCCATTATAAGGTCTCCTTTTCTACGTGGTTTAGAGAACTCCCCAAAACCACGAATCAGCCATAACATTCACCAGGATTTAACTTCCTATTCAGTAGAAGCGAATGGGCAAAAAGGATACTCGAAATCAAAATAGTGCCACCTAGAATTTGCAGACAGCTCTTCTCTGAGCTGAAAAAAAAATCTCGAGATAGAAATAAATCAGTATATCAGAACCGTTGTTTCGAAGATACATCAGACAAAAGTAGGCCATGACGGCAACGGTTCTTGCAAAATGGCATGCCACACCAATTAATTCTACATTCATTTCCTCTTAAAATCGCCACTGTGATGTATGTCTTATGCTTCAAAGAAAATCTGGCATAACATGAAACTATTTCTATTGCTAACCACCTTTTCCATGTCCATATAACCGCTAAGAGTGAAAGTGTAAACCACTATAAAATATGCATATTCGCTTAGGATAGATATCGATATTACATTTACTAATACACCCTGTAGATACTTGTAAACATTCAAGATATACGGAGAAGGATCAGGAACGTAATTTTTATGTCACCTTTTTTTATTAACGTGGTCTCTATTATAAAATGTATCCTGTGTTTCAATAGATATAACATATCTGCCCTCTGGTGGAAAGATGGAATTAGTATTTCAGGCCTTACTGTGCTGCTTCCTGGAACAGATATTGGCCTGCAACTCGAGGATTATCTTTCTTGACCTAGCAGAAGAACGCGATTCCATCCTGGCGATGTTAAAAAGACACACCTGGGGATGTCTTTCAGCGCAGCTGAGTCAGCTCCGCAGAGAGTGACATGAGAAATGGAGACGCCCTGGGCTAGAGGTCGTCCTACAGGAAGCTGACAGGGCCACACCCTGAGTCCCGTGACCAAGGTATCCTCCACTCATACCGTCCCTCTGGCCCCAAGGCTGGGGAAAAGATGTCACCTCACTTTGTATGTCAACACAGCACGGTGCTGTCACATGAAGGGAGCCGGGCATCAAACGGCTTCAGCAGTATCAGAGCTTTGGCACAAAGCTACTGGGCCCGTTTTGGGGTCAGCACGGCACAACTCCAGGGGCGCTGGCAGAAAACGTCAGGGTGTGTTGTCAAACAAAAGGGAAAGGAGAATGCTTTCCTTGCAGGGTCTGAAGGCGTGCTTTTTAGGAGCAAATGGAGATATTCTCAGAAGACCCTAGAAAAAAAAAAATGGCTGGTGGAGATCCTGAAATTGGAGACCGGGAAAGAGCCAGGAGAAAGAGTATCTTTTTAAGCTCAAGCGGATGTGACCCGATAAAGAAAGTGACATCAGTTTGCACACAATCGGGAACCTTTAGACAATGTCATAGAATTAAGCCACGTAAACATTGGTGCTGTTAAAACAGCAACAGACCTGATGAATGAAGATGGATGGAGAGCTAAGGAAACAGAAGAATATTGGAGAAACTATTTTGCTTAAGAATGGAACAGCCCAGACTCCACGGAGATGAAACCTTAGAGGATCTTCAGTGGTCTAAGCGTCAAATGTACAAGGAACCGCCAGCGTCTCAGCGCGCGTCACTCCTCCCACTGCCGGAATTCGCATGTTGTGAGTGTATTTCCCAGGGCTCGTCCTTCAGGTATCCGATCTCTCCCCTCTCCAAACTCTTCGTCACCATTCATGTGACACTTGCTCCGTAAATTTTCACCTGCGAATCTTTCCATGCCACTTTTTAGGTGCCGTTTCCTCCTCAGGGCCTGGCGCTGAGAAAGGGACCAATAAGTTTTAAACAAACTATTTTTATGAGTGAAATTTTGTCTAAAGCACAGAGGGGGGAAAATACTTGGAAAAACTCACACAGAAATCAGACTTTGCCTTTGCTTCTCCTGTTGTTTCTTCCATTTCTTCCTTCAGAATGAATATAACATCGGGAATATCCCAGGAATGGGACACGTCAAAATCCCGAGATGCTCAAATTC
Organism: Paguma larvata; assembly: GCA_030068075.1. Classification (NCBI taxonomy): domain Eukaryota; kingdom Metazoa; phylum Chordata; class Mammalia; order Carnivora; family Viverridae; genus Paguma; species Paguma larvata. The sequence continues at coordinate 20,314,631 of CM057835.1, read as the reverse complement.
TCACCCATAATTCCTGCATTATCCAAGTTTTCTAAAATAAGCATGTGCCACTTATGACATCAAAAGCAAAAGAGCAACGGGGCACCTGGCTCAGTCGGTAGAGCATCTGACTCTTGATTTCGGTTCAGGTCATGATCTCACGGTTGGTGAGATCGAGCCCCGAGTTGGGCTCTGTGCTGACAGTGGAGCCTCCTTGGGGTTCTCTCTCTGCCCTTCCCCCTGTGCTCTCTCCCTTTCTTTCTCTCCCTCCGTCTCAAAATAAATAAACTTTACTTTTTTTAAAAAAAAGCAAAAATTTTTCAAATTTTCCCACCTTAATTATATTTCCCCAAACCACTTCCATTTACTTTTTGGGGGTCACCACCCTCCCAGTCACCCAGTGTCAATGCCTTGAATTTTCCTGGATTCTCCCTGTCCCCATTTCTTGCCTTCTAAATGTGGGGCGCCTGGGTGGCTCAAGGAGTTACACATCCGACTCTTGATTTCAGCTCAGGTGATGATCTCACAGCTCAGTGAGTTCGAGCCCTGCATCAGGCTCTGTGCTGACACCTCAGAGCCTAGAACTTGCTTTGGATTCAGTGTCTCCCTCTCTCTCTGCCTCTCCCCCCTCCCCCCCCCCCGCTCATCTCTGTCTTTCTGTCCTTCTCAAAAAATGAAAATTAAAAAAAAATTTAAAAATTGTTAAATGCAAACGGTCTCCAGTTTCCTTTGGGTTTGCCCCCATCACCACACTAACGGGGCTGTTCGCGGTCCTCCACACAGATCGTTAGAAGTGCCACCACCACATTCGTGCTCACTCCCTTTCCCTCCCTGAACATTTCCTCCCCCCTCCTCTCACCCCCCACATCTTCCTCTTCCTCCAACGCCTGCATCCAGGCGCCCGTCTTCAGGGACTCTCTCTGTGAAGCCCCAACTTCACAGTGATGACTGTCTCTTCTGAAACTAGGACATTTGTAGACCCCATGACCCATCTGAGAGTCTTCATTAGTGTGAATGTCTGTCTGGGTTTCCGTGAAACCCTCCTGGCTTGCACTTACATTCCTGGCGAAATACCTAACAGCATCCCTTTCCCCACTCAAAAACATGCTGGTCTGGACGGTAAAAGGAGATTGCTCTGCTCCTCAAACCCGCTTTTGCAGAAATCCCCTTCACCTTAGCGGACAGTAAACGCCTCAATGACGGGAACTTGACCGCGTTCCTCCGCGCCGGTCCGCACACGCCACGCTTTTGCCCACAGCGGCAGCTCAAATAGCGTTTTTCAAGATCAACCGCTCTTATTATCGTTGACAATGGGCCTAATATGCTTATCTTGCTTATAAACAGTCTACCCAACAGATAATCGTATAGGGAACTACCCGTCCTACTCCCCACCACCCTCCCCTACACACACACACACACACACACACACACACACACACACACACACACAGGGCCTGGCCAGGAGTGCTCATCCAAACTCCTTCCAGGAACACCCGTGTTTATTCCCGGCTTCATTCCAGGCAGGCGGGGCCAAGAGCAAGGTTCCCTTGTGCCTGTGAGAGCCCAGAACTGCACATAAGTGCACTGACCAGGGACTGTGCTGAAGCAAAACTGTAACAAACGGTGTGCCATCGGTGATACTCATTTCTCCTTATAGCACGTCCACTACCTCCTTCATTCACAAAAGAATTAATGAGCATTTGCTATGTCCCAGGTACCATGCAAGGTGCTGTGGACTCAAAAACCAAGCAGACGGTCCTTCCCTGTAAGAACTTAGAATCTGGTGACAAAGAAAGGCACCCCATTGGGATGCTGCATAACACAGTGTGTGGTATTAAGAAATTTATCAGGTGCTAGAACACACTGCAGAGACTACCTAATTCTGATTGGTCTACTTGCATGAGTTGGGGAAGGTTGCACAGAAGTGACATTTGAGCTGAGTGACCAAATAAAGAATTAGGAAGAAAAGGTACACCCGGAAGATAATTGCGAGCAACATGTCCTGGAAACAGGAACTAATTAAGTGCGCGGTAAACACGTCAGGCAAGGGAGCTGGATGCGGAGGCGGCAAGGACAGTAAATACGGCTGGGAACATAGCCTGGAGACAAGCAGAGCAGCAGATAACATGCTTGGAGCTTGGGGCTTTATCTCACAGGCAAAGAGTAAGCACCGAAGGTTTAGGAAGCTGGAGAATGGTGTGGCTAAATTTATGCTTGCAGAGAGCTCCAAACTTCACACGCACATTCACAAAACCAAGGGCTGCACGGGGCCACTTTCCTGCAAGGACAGGTTGGATCCTGAAGTTGCGTTTGCAGAGTGAATATACCATTTACACTTAGTGCCTGTTTACAGGGGTGAATGGATATGAGCAGTAGTTTAATGGCGGTTATGAAGAGGTCAAAGTCTTCTCCACAAACATGTGTTCATTCTACTCACGTGGTACACTTCATACCCACTCTCTGTTACTGGCTGGATGTTGAGGGGAAAGCAGTGGTGATGCGAAAGGTAGGGGGCAGGAGGAGATTGCCAGAAAGGAAAGAAGCTTCTAGCTTGGGCTCCTGGATGGATAGTGACACCACTAACAAAGTTGGAGAAGACAGGAGACCCAGAATTGGGGAGGCATAATGACGAGCTTGTTTTGGACGTGCTACGTGAGAAGTACGAGTAGGGGTGTGGGTAGGAGTTCCAGACGGCAGACTCTAAAAGGTTATAGACCTGTGTGTGTTAGAAATCAGGAAAAGGCTTGTTCTGGAGCTAAAGACTGGGGTGTTTGCAGCATAGAGTACTCATCGGAACTGTGAGAAAGAGGGTGGATATCAAAATGAAATTCTTCTCTTGGAGGAGAGGCAGAATTAAGGCAAGCTGGCAGGAAGACAGCCATTGTATCAACGCTGATGCATTGGCTGTGTCTGCTGGGAGCCACCAAGGAAGATTCTAGGGCCACATTTGGGGTGCCAAGATGGACTCACGAGGTTGTTAGCGGAGGAGGAAAAGGTCTAGATATAGTGGCACCAATACCATCCCGATCTAGGAAGTTGTGAGACACAACGGTGCAAAAGAACAGCAAGAAAGCACATCAGAAAGACATGTCCAACGGGGCGAGTGCCTCAGGAGGACAGACAGAACCCAGGGCTGGACGAGGTAGGGGGAATCTGGACGGTCTCAGCGATGTAGAAGGTGGGGGGAAAACGGGACGAGTTGAAATTACCTCAACGAGAAGAAACTGTACCTCCAGAAGTCCCCCGTCTTTCTTCGCACTCCTGCAATGTCTACCAGGCTTCTCCACCAATGTTCTCCATCCCCGCCCGCCATTTTAGAGAGTATCCTGCCTTTTCTCACCCTCTCCCCCGCCACACACCGTGCCCTATAGCTTCACTATCCTTGGATGATATAATGAAAGAAATTCGGACTTTTCAGATTGGAAAGACAAAGGCCAAAAGGACATATGTACCCAGCAGGACACAAGCATGAAGAAAGTAAATACATAGGGGGCCTGAGTGACCCTGTCTGTTGAGCCTCTGACTTCGGCTCAGGTCATGGTCTCAGGTTCATGGGTTTGAGCCCCACATCAGGCTCTGGGCTGACAGCTCAGAGCCTGGAGCCTGCTTCGGATTCTGTGTCTCCCTCCCTCTCTGTCTCTCCCCCACTCACAATCTGTCTCTCTCTCTCTCTCTCTCAAAACTAAACGTTAAAAAAAATTTTTAATAAAAAAAGAGAAAGTAAATAAATAAAAGGAAGGGGGAGCGAGGTGAAAGAGCAGCGGCCTCTGCCCACCTGGGAGAGGTGACAGACAGGACGGCGGGAGGGAGCGGCCCTCTAGGTTCCAGCGGAACAGGTGAAATGCCACCACCGCGAAGTCGGTCCTAAATTTCAAACGAGATCTGCCTTTGATTGCAAATGTTTAAACTTATATTAAAGGGAAACGGCCATCAAGGGGATTGCTTCTGGAGCCCGGCTCCGCAGGAAGAAATGGGACTGCTCCCTCATTAGAATGAAAAAGGGATGGAGCGGTGATCAAAACCTCAAAGACTCAGCTCCTCCTCCCCGCCGAGCTTTAGCCATTTTTTACGCTGCACTGACCCCTAGAGGTTTCTCCCTTCCGTTCAGAATGCGCTAGGCACTTGGCCCAGGGGAAATAAACATGTAAAATAAAGGAAAATGTTGCTTTGCCTTCTGAAAATCAAAAACAGTGTGGAGAGTAGGGGAAAAGAGAAAAACAGGCTCTCACTGCCAAGTGCCATCAATTAAAATCGCCTTAATAGAAGCAAACTTCGTCAGTGCGCTTCGCACGCCCCCAAGCACCGGCGGTTAAGTTTGCTACGATATTAGTCAGACAGACTGGAAACAAGCGCTTGCATTTTAAACGTGCATCTTTGGTTTCCTGCCCCATGTGGCAGCTGGGACCCGAGGCCGGCCGCCAGCCAGTCTAGTCCCCTCCCAGTAAGGGGAGGCGGCGGGAAGCCGAGTTCCTGCTTGGAGGACCCCCGGGGCCTGGATTGCTGAACCGCTAGCATTGCTTCTCACTTCGCTTCCTTTCTATCCGAAAGAGGAAGCTGAGTCACGCTTGGTCAAAACCAGAGCTGCCGTGGGGACCCGGGCTGCCTCATTGCCGCAGGGTGGGGGGGACACCGTGGTGTGTCAAGCTCTCCCAAGAGTCTTAAGGAGATAACTTCTGGGAACTGAAATTTTGATTTTTAACATGCAGGCCACCCAGGGATCTGTGGCCATACAGAGGGAGAAGCAAGGAAACCAAACACACGGAACAATGGGGGAGCTGAGATCCCCAGTCTGCCAAGCCTGACTTTGGGGGACGGTCGATTCTGAGGGTGCGTTCCAAGGTTGCAGTAAGGGATTAACCCTGGAGGGCAGACGGTCGGAGTCAATCAGTCCAAAAGGGGCTGGAATATGTGCTCTAAATTCAAACGAACCACAGTTTGGGTCAGGAAATCTATACAGTGTCACAAATACGGACAAAGGAGAAATGTAAGGGCCTTTTGGAAACAATAGCTCTAAAACAATGGCTCAATCCCTTTCTAAAACAGTGTAAAAACTTTAGATCCTTGAAGCAGCTCAGATCTACCTAAGGGAAGCTGCCCTTCTAAGACATCTGTGATTTTATTTCCTTTTTTAAGTTTACTTATTTATTTCAAAAGACAGACACAGCCTGAGTGGATGAGGGGCAGAGAAAATGGGAGAGAGAGAATCCAAAGCAGGCTCCACACCGTCAGCACAGAGCCTGATGTGGGGCTCAAACCCACGAAACCATGAGATCATGACCTGAGCCAAAACCAAGACTTAGACGGGCAACCGACTGAGTCACCAGCACCCCTGGACATCTGTGGTTTTAAACTGGTTTTGTTTGCACCTCGCCATCCATCTGGGCTGGATGATTTGAACTGAACCGTGCCCTTCAATGGGAATGCCACGTGCTCTGGAGAGCTCTCTGGGGTTAACAGGAGAAGTGACGCTGTGTCCAATTCCTCGTTCCCTGATGTTTTGGTCTGAGCAGGCAAGAGTTCAGATGAGACTCCCAATCAATATTCCCCTGGCCAGTCACGGTCTCACCCACAAGACTGCTGCCCCAAAGCTCCTTTCCTCAGCAGTGATGATCATTCACGCCTCAAACAAAACCAGCCTCTCCAGAGCACACACCTGGGAAGAGGCTGAATTTATTGAAAAGTGGTGAGCTGAGACATATAATCTCAGATAAATCTCTTTATCCCTATGAACAATGGAAGAAGGATTTTAAGCCTGTATATACATAGGTAAGGGTTTTTTTTTTTCCTTTTAAAAATGAATATCTATGGGGGTTGGGGAGAATGAGGTGGGGGGAGGCATGATTTGTAATCTAGACACTCAATTTGATACCAAAAACTAAAAACTTGGACTCTCATTAAACAACCCATGCCCTATGGCTAAACCAGTCGCCAGTTACATGAAAATTGCAGCCATGCCTTCAACAGTGTCCCAGAGGCTATCCATTTGGCATTTCAGGCTGCCTTTGCTACTGATAATTCAGTGACTGATTGGGCAGTGATCTGATTTGACGGGTGACTTGAGTGAAATAATTGGATTGCCAATTTCCACAGATCAGCAAGGCCCCAAGCATCTCTCATCCATTAGGATCTCATGCAGTAGATTCAAGAGAATCATAATTATTCACAAAAGTTTCCAGCTTCCCACTGTGGTTGTCACTCAGAAAGTGTGCCAAGAAGCAAAGAAGCAGAAGAAATAGGTAACTACGCGACCCTTTATCACTTGTAGCCACCTTTCAAGTGGCAACATTTAGTCTGAGGCCTCCACTTTCGTGTACAAAGGAATCACGACTCAGTCCGTCCTAAAGCACCCAGGACTACGTTGTACCTTCAGATGTATCTCTTCCCCCAACCCCTACCCCGCATATTTGAGTTTCAAAAAAGTAGCAGAGCAAACACTGCTACCAAGTTGTGAGGCTTCATAGTAACATCCGTAATCTCTGAAAACTTGGGCGAATACAAATCTGCCTAAGAGGACACAAAGATGTGATGTATACTTTCTTTTTCAGTTTCATGTGTTCCTTAAGCACCTTTCATCCAAGGGAATGAGACATGTCTTATTGTCCCAAGGGGTTGGAAGGTAGAAAGAAAGAAGAAATAAGGCAGCCGAGTACGGGGGCGTAAAAGCAAGTACTGCCGGCTAACTCCGGTTCCCAACTCAGCCCAAGAACTCGACTTCTCTCTTCATTGAATCTTTCAGCCTGGAAATGATAGAATGTTCTCGCTGGTTCTCAGCCTCGGGAGTTACCTGGGTGAAATTTGAAATCAGGCCCGTATGCAGAGGACAAGGGGGGACCGCAGGCAGGCCTCTCCAGATGGGGAGGTGGCAGCTTTGACAGGCATGAGAACTTACGTACAAGGTGTGTCTTAGGCGCCCCAAGGCCAGCAGATCGCTGCGCTGCCTCTTAGAAGCGTAGAAGTTTACACACAGGCCTCACCTGGGTTCTGTCACCACGTGTAGTCTTCAGCTGTTCTCACTGACACCTTCCCTTCTCAAGGCCACATCCAGGAAATGAGTGCTCTCGGAATGTACGCCCCAAAGACAGGGCGGAGGGAGGGCGAGGTGCCTCCCATTGCCCGGGGCCAGCTGGAGGGTTAACCGGAGGTTATGTCCTCTCCATGACTTTCTCCAACAGTTTCACTTAAGGAGGCTCAGTGATCACGCTATTGTTCTTCCAAAGCCTACAAGAAGAGTAAAACTTCTATTGAGACGGTCTTCCTTTCCCTCAAAATGCCGGGTCCATCTAGAATGATTATGATATAGTAGAAAGCCTCGCGGAGTTTTAAAGATTACTATTTGTATTATTAAAGGGATAACGATTGTTATTCAATTTAGGAGCAATTACCACTGCCCATACATCGGTCAAACGATTCAACTTAAATGAGGTATTAGTAGTGGCTTGAGTGTGTGATCACTTGGAAGTTCCTTCCAACATAGTTTGGGGGTAAAAATGAAAGTTATGTCAAGAGTCGTGAGATAATTAATTCTCCAGATGCAAGTACCAGGACGCGGATCCTCACGTGTCAGAAGACGAGAAAGGAGAGTTAGTAAAAAGTGGTAGCTAGCCCTCATTAACCAAGCTGCGTGGATTTGAACCGGCGTCTGCCAGTTGCTCATTTTACAATCAAGTAACTTTGTGCACCTTCGTTTTCTCATCTGTAATCACTCCCTTCCTCGTAGTGTCCCTGCGAGGGTTAACCGAGTATGTTTTTGCAGAGCACTTCAGAGGGGTACGTTCTAAGGGCTGGGCAAGGCTATGTATGTATGCGCCAAATACAAACACCTGTGATGCAGTCTGCTTGTTATTTACTGGGAAAATATTCTGAGATAAACACCGTTTACATCAGCCATTCAATCTTCACATTTTGTCGCACTACAAACCCTTCAAGAGTCTGACGGAAGCACGCTCATGATGCGTTGTAAGCTTTGGCTCACAATTTCAGCACGTTTCTGGACCCAAAGGAGTCCACACGCTCTAGAGAAGAAGGCTTGCGGTAAACTGGAAATCAGGTTTACAGTGAAAACACGGAGGCACAACAAGCATTAATATAAATTCCAACAAACGTCAACATCTAAGACGCGGTGTCAAGTGTTTAGGGTGTTAAAAATCAGACTGTGTCCCCACCCCCAAATTCCTATGATGTGTCCTAACCTCCAGTACCACAGAACGAGACTTATTTAAAGATAGGGTTTTTTATGGGTGGCTCCGTTGGCTGAGCGTCCACCTCTTGATTTTGGCTCATGGGTTCATGAGATCGAGCCCCATGTCGGGCCGCATGCTGGCAGTGCAGAGCCTGCTTGGGATTCTCTCTCTTCTCTCTGACCTTCTGCCCCCTCCCAAATTAATAATTAATTAATAATTATTAATAATTAATTAATTAATAAAGATAGGGTTTTTAAAGAGGTAATTAAAGTGAGGTCATTGGGGTAAACCCTAGCGGAGTCTGACTGGTGTCATTTTAAGAAGATATTTAGACTTAGACATGTAGAGAGGGAAGATGAGCCTCTACGGTCAAGGAGAGAGGCCTGGGGAGGAATCAGACCAGGCCAACCGCTTGATCTTGGACTTCCAGCCTCCACAACTGTGGGAAAGTAAGCTGTTGCCTAAGCCCCCCAGTCCGCGGCCCTTGGCTCTGGCAGCCCTGGCAAACCAACACACAGGGTAATAGAAACCGTGAGAACAATGGACCCGGCTCCCCCAGAGCTGAAAGGGTTGCAAAATAAAATAGATAGATAAATACAATTTAAAAAAAGAGGAAGGGCGCTGATTTCCTTACACTTTGTGGTGTGGATATTGAAAAGAAGTGAAGAAACACAGTCACGATTATGAATTCTACTAAGACCTTATTTCAAAGTACAATCTCTTTTGAAATCCTTCAGCTGTCGCAACGTGAGACCCTATGAGAGTGTCCAAATGAGGCGGCAATAAATACAAAGCTTTCAGATCCAGATGAATTGAATTAGGAGGGAGCGAGAAAGACTTCAGAGGCGAGGGCTTACAAGCGGCACGGCACAGGGGTAGGTGTTGGGGTGGCGCAGTGGCAGGGGGGTGGAGGGCTGTGGCTGTCCCGTGTCAGAAACACCAGGCGGCTTTGGCCAGAGAGCAGAGACTGGGTCTCCCTGGACGTATTTACGCCGGCGCCGTTCACAACCGAGGGTAATGGCAGGGGCCGCTTCTGCAGGTGGCCGGGACATGAATGTTAACACCAGTGTCGGTTCTGGGAAAATAATAGCCCCATTCTGTGAGCCAACCCTGCTTGTGTTTCTCTCTCTTTAGAACAGGTCCTGCAATGCAACTGTGCACGCCGCGGTAATGACTGATGAGAAGGAAGAGGAGACAGAAGAGGGGACAAGGCGGAGGAAGGGCAGCCTCGTCGTGCCAACAGGTTCCCTCGCTCTGATCTCGGCGACAAGTACATCCCGGCTCTGGGAAAGAACGAGGACGAAATCCTGAGCGGATGGGAAGCAGCACCTCCGAAGGCTTCTTTCAGACACTCCGCGCTGACTTTCAACACCCGCTTCGTGGAGCACATTTCATTTTAAGTGTTTCGTGGACATTGATGAACGAGCTGGGAAGGCTCGTCTTCAATGTTCGCGAATAAAAACAATTTGGACAGCTTGCATGCATTTTTTATGCTATTTTTAGGAAGAATGTAGCATTCAGGAAATATATTAAATTGATGACTTATTCCCAAGTGTACAGAAAGTTTCCCATTTCCCCTGGGTCATTACCTCGGCCTGGCCCATCCGAACCGGAGCTGTCTTGAAGGTAACAAAGTTGCCTCTCCATCCAAAGGCTAGGAAAAGTGAAGCATTAAAGAAATAAAGCATGCCATTTAAGCGAAGATGTGACATGCTGAAGAAGCAGTATTTTCTAAAATATCTAAATGTGGTTTCTTTCAACATGGGACTAGTGCCCCTATTTCCCTTTAGACTTGGACATAAGCTCTTTCTTCAACATTTTTCTTTATCGTTCCATGTTTCAAAATACATGTATTTCTATTAAAAGATGTATTTTCTTTCCTTTCTCGTTCTGGTCTCATTCCCCGTTCCTCTGCTCCCCTCGGACTCCCCACGTTCCACTTATTAGAGGCCATGGGACTTCTCTCCGTTCTGGGGTTTCCACGAGAATGTTGTCGGAAAGGTTGCTCTCTCATGTTCTAGAATTGTGGTGGTCCTTCAGGCTGTTCTTTGTCTGAATGTTGTTTTTGAACACATGACCAGGATGGTGACGGTGAAGATGGCGTCCTGCACGCACTTCGGAGCCTGGGTTCTGTCCTGGCTCTCATGTCACCTGTGGAGTGGTCTTGCTGAAGGTGCTCTATGACTCAGTTTTCTCATCTGCAAAATGGAGATAGCAGTATCTCTCTTGCGGGGGTATTGTGAGTCTAGAACGTAATGAGGTATATGTCTGGTATCATTGTTTATTAAAGAAACATTTTTTTAAATTTTTTAAAATGTTTTTTAATTTTTTTATGTTTATTTTTGAGAGAGAGAGACAGAGACAGAGAGAGACAGACAGACAGAGCACCAGTGGGGGAGGGGCAGAGAGAGAGGGAGACAGAGAATCCAAAGCAGGCTCCAGGCTCTGAGCTGTCAGCACAGAGCTTGACATGGGGCTCGAATTCACGAACTGTGAGATCATGAGGTGAAGTTGGAGGCTTAAATGACTGAGCCACCCAGGAGCCCCCGGCATTACTGTTTATAGTGAGCTGTCCTTGGGAGGTTCTCCAACTCAGTAAGAACTGCTATGCTTTTCCCATGGAAATTAAAATGGATTGTAGTCGGAAAGAAAGGACTAGCCATCCTGGAAGTGTTTGATCTGTGTCCCTTCTCTCTGCACTAGCAGGAAGTTAAGGCAGAGAAGCCCAGTCATTGCAGAGATCAAATCCCTTTTCTCATGTGGCACTTTAATGAAGTGACCCCAAGAGTGACCCTGGGTGTATGGCTCACAGATCTTTCCTCTTGTCATCTGTATGTTTACACACAGATCTGACAGCAGTTGGCTCATTTGAAAGCACATCAGTGGGGCGAACGGTTCGCTATTTACCACTAAGTTTTCTAGTCCACCCTGCTGATTTTCTTTTCTTTTTTTTTAAGTTTATTTATTTGAGAGAGAGAGAGAGAGAACAGGGGAGGGGCAGAGAGAGGGACAGACAGGATCCCAAGCAGGCTCCACACTGTCAGCACAGAGCCTCCCGTGGGGCTCGAACTCACTGCACTGATCTGAGCCAAAACCAACAGTCAGACGCTTGACTGACCGAGCCACCCGGGCTCCCCAGCCTGCTAACTTTCTATTTTTTCACACCACCAGAGAAGATGAAGTCAGGAGTCAGCACTTTTTTTCTTCAGGAATTAACCAAAATCTGTCAGCAATACCATCCAACAAGACAAAGAAATTAGCCACCAAGGGAGGAAAGAAATCGAAAACTGAAATGTACAAGAAGGAAGAGGCTACGATAACCTAAGTTCCACATTTAAGCAACACTGACCGAGATCTACCTGGAAAGTCTGCCTCTTCACAAAGCTGCAGAAGGCTCACGCACTGATAAATGAGAAAGGCCAAAAAAAAAAAAAAGAAAAGAAAAGAAAAAAGAAAGGCAGCACCCCCTTTTCCAGACAGACCAGCTGGCTCTATTCTGTGCATCAGCAGTGACGGCCGATGTTACAGCCAGAGAGCCCTCCTATCCATATGTATTTAATGCTAGGATAGCCAAGAAATTCTGATCACTAAGGATGAACTAGCTTAGTGTCTTCTTGAAAGACAAGAAAAAGATCATTAAAAGGCTTGACAAAGGGATATTGGAGCACCTGGGTGGCTCAGGCAGTTAAGCCTTCAACTCTTGATTTCGGCTCAGGTCAGGATCTCATGGTTCATGAGTTGGGCCCCGTGTTGGGCTCTGTACTGAGAGCAGGGAGCCTGCTTGGGACCCTGTCTCTCTCTATCTCTCTCTCTGCCCTGCTCTATTCACATGCATAGTCTCTTTCTGAAAATAAATAAATAAACTTAAAAAAAAAGAGAGATGTTAAAAATGAATACCAGGATTAAATTAGGAATCCGTCAAGAACAACAGTAAGATTGGGGCGCCTGGGTGGCTCAGTCAGTGTCCAACTTTGGCTCAGGTCATGATCTCCCAGTTTGTGAGTTCAAGCCCTGTGTGGGGCTCTGTGCTGACAGCTCAGAGCCTGGAGGCCTGTTTCAAATTCTGTGTCTCCCTCTCTCTCTGCCCCTCCCCCACTTCTGCATGCACGCACTCTCTCTCTCTCCCTCTCCCTCTCTCTCTCCCTCTCAAAATAAACATTAAAAAAATTTTTTTGAAGATCATTAAGATTACATGACAGCATTTTCTTCTTCCACAAAGACTGTGAGTACCATGCAAACAGCCTTTCCACATCACATTGGCTTAGGCCAGAGGACAAAGATGACATCTAACTCCTGTGTTGCATTTGGAGAGTAGCTGGTATTTTCATGATCATATCCAGCACAAACCTAAGCATATATTAAGGGGAATGAATGCAACTCTCTGAAGCAAAATGCAGAAAGATTAAAAACAGAGCCATTGCCTCATCTGTGTATCTGACTTACCTTGAATTTTGAACTTCGCTACGCACAGAATGTGAGGCTACCCTTTTGTTTGATCCTCTCAATGATAAATAAATCCTTTAAGATGTGTTAAGACTATCAAGTTTTGATATTGAAAAAGAGGAGTAATACCCTTCGACAGATGAATGGGTAACATCCATAGCAATAACCGAATGACCCTCTGATACATGACTTATCCTCAAATGCATTATGCTAAGTGAAGGAAGCCAATTCCACAAAGCTATATACTATAGGATTCCATTTGTACAACATTCTGGAAAGACAAAGACTATGGAGAATGGAAAACAGATCAGTGGCTGACAAGGGTTTATGGTAGAGAAGGGGGGTGACAACCAAGGGGGTAGCATAGGGGAATTAGGGATGGTGGTGGTGATAGAACTTTCCTCAGTTGGTTATGGTGGTGGACACAGAGCTATTTATCTGTCAATACCCATAGGCCTATACTTCAAAATGACTCAATTTTAGTGCATATGATTTTAAAAATAAATACTTAAAAAAAATCCAGAATGGTATGGGATCCTTCAGGCATGAAGGAGCACTTTAAAATTCTCTACCTGCCCAACCCCCATTCGCCTTGGTGAGCGACACTTACCTGAAGGGGAAAAAAAATATTCAGTTATCTCCATAAAGCCTTTTTTAAAAAGTCTCTCTCTTCACACCAAGGTTTTGGCGCCATGGACATGGGGGTGCTGTTCCAAGCATTGTGGGATTTGAAGAAGCATCCCTGTCCTCTATTCACTTGATGTCAATGGTAAGGGCACCCTCTCCCTTCTTTGTGAGAACCAAACATAGCTCTACACTGCCACATGTCCCGGGAGAGGGAGCGGGGGAGGTCAGTAAAATCACCCCAGACTGAGAACCACCGATTTAGACTAATGTTTAGAATTGCTTTCTAGAATAGTACACGCCAAACTATGTATGGTATACTTGATAGGAGATTTAGAGTTTTCGAGGGTAATTTTGACTATACATGTTTTCACCTTCTCTGATGACTTTGGAACCTCAGGAACCCCCAGATATGATAACTCGATTGTATAAATAATACTTGTCAAGACTTCTGTTCTCCTGTCCTAGAGACGCACAGAGCTTGCTTATCCCTTTTACGAGAGTCATAAGCTTAAAACCAAAAAAGTTCTAATACGATATTGATACAAGGATGGATTTTTTTTTTAAGGTCTAAAAGGTATTAAATCGAAGGTAGGAACGACCTATGACTTTGTAATTGCTACAATAATTATTCTTGCTAAAGTTTAATGGAGACGATTGCTTTTCCTTTCCAGGAGGTAAAATGTTTGCCAAGATTACTCAGTCTGTGGCCTTGTTGTTTATTCTTATACCATTTTTTGGCTCCGGATTGAGAAAAAAGAAAGCAATTACGTCTTAATTATCTTATATAATTTGTGCAGAAAGAGCAGCAGAGAGATTCTCTTGCTATTTTATGGGGTGAATGCGAGGGAACATTCCCGTGTAGGAAGAGGAGAGTTGAAAAATAAGGCTGGGGGCACCTGAGGGGCTCAGTCGGCTTAGCATCTGTCTCTTGATTTCAGCTCGGGTCATGATCTCAGTTTCATGGGTTCAAACCCCATGTCACGGGCTCTACACTGGCAGTGCAGAGGCTGCTTGGGATTCTCTCTCTCTCTCTCTCTCTCTCTGCCCTACCCAACTCACCCGGTCTCTGTCTCTCTCAAACAAATAAACTTTAAAAAAAGGAAAAAGGCGGCTTTAGTGGAATGGCATTATATGCTAATTGCCCTTTAAGTATGATCATTCTAGACTGCCCAAATATTCAGTTGATTATCAACCAAACTTTGATGAAGTTCCTGGTAATAACTAAGTTAGAATCTGGTACCAAAATACTTACCATAAAGTGTATGGTAGAATTTGGCCTTGACCATAAAAGACTAACCATGGCCTTCAGCTTGTAGGAGTTAACACTGTATGCCATATTTGATAGGAGTTTGTCTATCTTAACTAAGGGTTTTAGCCTGGAGTGTCCACAGCCGAGTAGACCAAGGACAAGACAGTCATCTGAGGAATTCAGACCTGGTCCAAACGAATAGAAACCCACTATAAATATGACTCAGAACACAGGATAATCGAAGAGGCATTTGAGAAAGATCTGGCAGCACTACTTAAAACGGCATGGGGCTGGAGAAGCTGGTGGCAGGGAGAGCAGATGGAAGTCACTACAGTCACCCAGACGGGGTTCACAAAAGCCTGCACATGAGTAGCGTAAGAAAAATGATGATGATAAAGAAAACTTGACAAATCTCCTGGAGACAGTACTCAAAGTGAAGTCTAAATTGGGGCACATACCAGTTGACAATAGCTCAGAAGAGAGAGAGAGAGAGATATTCATTGAATGTTGGTATCATTGATTTAACAAACAGCCCGGGGGAGGTATTACCAGAGCTGGTCCAAGAATATAACATTGACCTTGGGAATCTGGACTCTAACTGATTTCCCAATCCACCCCCCTTGAAGTGTTGCTTTTTCATCTTCATATTTGTGTCTTCGAGGTCACAGGATGGCTACTGGAGATCTAAGCATCCGATCTTCATTAGGAGCCTGAGGGTGGCATCACTACAGCTGCAAATGGCCATCAGGCTGGCCAGCCTTCTGTACCTGACACACACGGTTAAATAAGGAATCGGAAAAGAGAAGAGGTTCCCTTTTCTATTCGAGGATATGATGTAAGTTTAGGAGTGGACATCTGAATTAACAAGAGAGCTCTAAGGAGACATGTTTGTGAGAGTATAAATTTCTTGTCACATTTATCTCTTCCCCAAATTCCTCTGTATTCAGGTAGGAATCTCCTTGAGTGGTTTGAATTATCTCCATTCTTTAGCACTCTCTATCCCCTTTTGCCTCTCTACTGGTCTTTAAGGATATAGCAGTGGAGGCTACGGGATTGCATTAAAAAAAAAAAAAAATTAGAACAAAGATTGCAACTATTCCCTGAATGAATTTAAAGTTCCAGGAAAGCTGAATGTGTTTTGACTCACTGAGTCACTGCGTTTCCCCAGTGCTAAGTGTTTTCCGTGTTAGGTGACTAATCCCTCCCTTCTCACGGTAGCGTGGGGAACGCTAAAATCTGGTTTGCTCCAAGCTGGCACCACAGTTTTTAAAAATAACTGTTACCGCGATACGGTTGTGGTTTTCTCATTTATAACATTGTACTGAGTGACTCTATGTTTTGGGGAACGCAGGGGAGGGAAAGAGAGAGGTTTTCAAAGAAGGCATTCATTCCCACCATAAACACCATTCTCCACCATGTTGCTGCCTGTATCTTTCTCGTTAAGTTTCCATTTTCACACAACTAGCTATTGTTGGGCCCTTCGGTAAGTCATGCTGTGATTAACAAGGCGTTCTGACCGCTCGCCATCGACCCCTCCCACCCTCACACACAAAACTTCCCGCTTTGCTTCTCTCTTGGTCCCAGGAATATCTGTCCAGTCAACAAAATTCAGGCTAACTCCTCAAAAGCAGGTTCTAATCCCTAAGAGAGTCTCTAGGTGTTTTGTGGGTTGTTTTTTTTTTTTTTGAGAGAAGGGGCTGCTACCATTTGTGAAACATATACCATATACCAGGCACTGTGATATATATTCTTTATTGAGAGTTTTCTGGAAGCTATAGATACCCCGGAGAAGGGCATATGATCACAAACTTTTGCATCCAATGGCAAGAGGAGATTCCTTGACTCCCGGGGTCCGTGAACCCCAGATAAGGAGTCTCGCACTGGGGTAGTGGTCTCAAAACACTTTTAATTCAGAAACCCTCTCAAAAACAAAAGCATATATATATATCCCAATTATTCATGGAATTTACCTAAAAATTACATACACGTACTGCTCTAATAAAACACTCAAAAATTTAAATCTCGAAAGGATGGGATGTGAGCACTTATCGAAAGGTCAGAGTTTTCCCCATGGCTGGTGAGTGCTTTCATGCATGCCCTAGATGCACGTGTAGACACACCCCACTTCAACCCCCTGTCCCCAGGGCCTACGTCCAGGTGCATCTTGCTGCTGGAGGTCTCACAGCTTCAAGCTCATGAAGCAAAAAGCTGATAGTACGGCAGGAAGAAAACTGCCAACAGCCCCCCGCCGATGAAATTAACTCCCAACCTTCTGTGACTCGGAAGCCGCACCTTTTCCCACCTCTTGTAAAAGAGAAGCGATCTTAGTAAAGGCTGCTCAGCAGATGAGATCACTGGAAAAGCTTGGACTACTCCCACATAAAAGAAGCAGGTTTCCTATTAAAAAAAAAATCGCTCTGCCCTATAGAAGCTTTCAGGCCACAGTCACCCTGTACTTCGTAGACCATAGTGTGTTGTTCTCTGTCACAGAAAGAAATGCAGTTTGAAACCTAAGTGGGGAAAAGCACTGGAAGGTTGCACAGCATTCTAGAAACAGAACACCTCTGTAGGAAACCTGCTTCTGTGTTCGAATTCCCTCCTCTGCACCATTCTGGCTCGAGTCATTTAACCTGCCTCTTAGGCTCCTCAGCCTTAAATGGGGAGGACATGTGCGTATCGTCACGTGGCTTAAATGGAAGTTAAAATTCAAACATATTAACGGGGGCTGGAAGTGTTCTCTAAACAATGACATGCCGTAGAAGCAAAATAAAAACTTTTGTCCTCCCGCTATCAAAACAAAAGCTGAGTAATTGACAGAGTAACTAACAGATGCCCTTCTAGAGAAATCAGTGTGTAAGTTAAATCTTCAAAGTCCACCGGAGACCCTTTGAGACATGCAGATTGGTAGCTCCCTGCCCCAATTCCCAACCCCCCAGCTGCTCCTAGGTAATCCTCTGTACCTGCCTGATGGAACTGCCATCACGGAACTAGAATTTCAGTAGAGGCCATTCACTGGAGTAGATTTTGTAGAGAGGTTACATCTGCATCCCAGGAGTGAAGGCAGAAAGCGGGACAGAGCGATGCCGGCTCTGGCAGAGGCTTGGAGGCTATGGCCTCACAAGGTCTAGTGTGGCCTCCCTCTGATTCTGTGGAGAAGCTTTCAGCCCCTTCTGCTCAGTAGACATACCTGCACACGACTGAGCAACTGTCTTTGCAAGTGAGAGTAGTGTCGCCGAATAAGCTCTGCACGCTTTGGGGCCCTAAGCCCCAATCTCCAGCCCCTTGCACCCAGGAAACACAGGCCAGAGAGGTCTTTCGTGGATTAAGTCATTGAAGATGACTTACACAAACATTTTTAAAGCTTCAAAATTTATTGCTGTACACTTCCGCATAGCATGGACTATGGAAATGCTAATAGTGCAAATATTTATTTGGGACTTGGTAGCATTTGAGGTCACAAAGCGTTTTGATATCTTTTGCAGTCATTTACGAAGATCTATGTTATTCGACTTATCTTTAAAACTGAAACAAGTACTTTTATATTCAGCGAGATTACAGAATGCTTTCTAGATCTCTCTTCTAGAACAAAGAAATACACTGGAAGCCGCCAGGGGCATTCCTTTCCTTGATGATACATACATCTCACAACACGTTTCCAACTGCGAGGCTCTTTGTTCAGTGACAGAACATTCCAATAAATATTTATTGACAAAACTGCTATGTGCTGGGCACTGTGCTAGGCTCTGGGGACATCAAGATGAAAAGATGCAATCTCTGCTTTCACGGTGCTTACAGTCTAACAGTAGAAACAGACATGCAAACAAATTTACAATAAAGTGCTTCCACGGAGGTATTTATAAAGTGCAGTGGGAACCTGGAAGAGGGAAGAACCTCTGGTTGGAGAAATCAGGGACAGCTTCACAGAGGAGGTAGTCACTGACCAGCTGGGACTTGACCAGTAACCAGGGATTTGCCATGTAGACAGGCAGGCAAAGGAAGTGACAGGTGCAAAGATGCAGAGGCCCAAGAGACGCTCTGAAGGACCAAGTAATGTGGCTTTTCTTGAGCTGATGGGGCCACAGGGGGAGGGGCAGGATGACCTAGACGAACAGTCAGGGGTCAGATCATGAAGAGCCTTTTGATCATTCATCCATTTATTCGACAAACATTTATTAAGTGCTTACTATGTACCAGGCACTGGGCTAAATGCTGGGGTTGTACCAGGGAACCAGACAGACACATCCTCGCTCTCGTGGAGCTTACATTCTAGTAGAGAGAGAGACAAAAAGTCAACAAATAAATACAGATCGAGAAGATCTCTACAAGGGAAATAAACAGCGTGCTGAGGCAAGAAAACGAGACTATGGGGACGGAGAGTAGTTACAGTTATTAGAAAATGCCTCTTGGAAGTGACATAAAACTGACACCTGCAGGGGTTATAACGAAGGCACGCTCCGATGGGAGCGCTCACTATGCACCAGGCACTGTGCTAACCGCTTTATAAACAGTAGCTCATTTAGTCCTCACGACGACTCTATGAGGTAGTATTATTCCTATTTCATGGAGGAGGAACGGGCTCAAGGAGATTAAGTAACCTGACAAGTCACACAAATGGCAACAATCAAGGTTCAGACACAGGTTCTCTTCATTTCAAAGTGCTCACTCTAAAAAATTCTTAATTCTGAAAAATTACACAGAGAAGTGAGGAATTTCGAGTAGGGAAATGATACAGTCACGTTTGAGGACCATTCTGATGACTATATGGAGGAGGAGGAGGGATGGAGAGAGAAGGAAATGGGAGGGAAGGTAGGAAGGGAAGGAGGCGGGGAGGAAAGAAGCCACTCAAAGTCCAGGGGAGAGGGAAGGAGCTGCAGGAAGGCAGTGGTTGCGGGAATGGAGAAGAGGTACGGGTGTGGGAAGGGCCTCTGAGGGTTCTAACAGGACTGACAGGACATTGGAAGCAAGGGAACTGGGACCACTCATGGGCGCCTGCCTTGAGCAACTGAATGGGATGATTTACTTCTACGCTCATGAAGGGGTGCAGGACGGTGGTAGATTCGGGGAATAAGATAATGAATGTAATTCTGGACAGGTCATCCTGTGGGTATCTTGGGAAGACCTGGACTTATGGGATGGTCGCCAGTTGGACATTATATAATGGCTTTCATACCTTGTTCTCTACCTGAGCAAAGTCTATTAAGAACAAAAAATCAAAGTTTTATGTGTGTGTCCACTGCGTTTTTGCTTTTACCAAAGCTGTTGACAAAAGCATGTATATCTTGGCTGGATTGCTTTGTTAAAAGAACATATGACCACCAAGGTGAAGTTACCCCAAGCTTGATTACAGGAGAGAAATCATGGGCTTGGGGAGGAATCTAAGAAAAGCCTTTGGACATCCATTCTAAGTAGCCACACAGTTCTTAAAAAGAAATCAATATTGACTTCCCACAGCAGTCTGGGGCAGTCTGATGGGCCCAGAGCAGGCATCCTCGGCCAGAGGTCTGCCCAGAGTCTGCAAGTATCCCGGCTCATCTGCCAGTAAGTCTGCTCTGAGGAAACCAGCGGCGTAAGGCCCAGAGATCAAAGCTGACTATAGATTTCAAGAAGGTGTTATTTATGGAGTTTGGCATAAGGTCCAGAGAGACAGCAGCCCAAACCTAGCCAGTTGTATTGCTTTGACTATCATTCCTCCCTTCCTCAGGAACTGGAAGGGTGCCGGAGGTAGTGGTACTAAAAGGTACAGGTGACACTTATATGGAACTGGTCACACCATGGATCACATCATTTCTCGGTCTAATTTTAAAAGAACTCAGAATGAAGAAGTACATAAACCCTTCTTGTACAAAGCTATTATTTCCCAAAATGTGTTCAAATTTGCTTATAACCACTCCCTCCTTATCCTTAGCATCAGATTAATTTGAGTATGTTTTTGCTTTTAAAACTCATTTAACAATGCTGTGCCAGTTGTAGTAAATAGCTATCAAGGAATTTAAGCGGTAATGAAGTTACACTTGAGAGTTTCAACAACAACAACAACAACAACAAAATAATACTGTGGAGGCCGGGGACTGATGAGTAAAGTATTACAATCTGGCTCATTGCGCAACTCTGCATGGAAAGTTGCCTCTGTCTGGAGCAAAGGGTCTAACCTGCACTTGTTAATTTACTCAGCCGGCGGCCATGAAGAAACGCTAAGTGTTCTAGAAAAAACAGCAGACTTGAACTTCCAGTACCATCCAAAGGGTACCTGTGTACCTAACTCATGCCCAAGGGAAGGAAATGCTTTATTTTTATAGAACTAACAAAAGTACTAGTCACAGGCAAGAAAAAACAACAACAAAAAAAAAACAAACCCTAACACATGCTAGATGGCAACTTAGAATTCAGGGCAAGGGGCATAGTTTTCACGCTATCCGGAGGTGTATTGCAAATGTGCGAACTATTCTCCACCACCTCCGTTTGAAACCTAAAGCCCAGGGATCACAGCTGACGGTAAATCAGGAATCCCAAGGGGGCAGGGGGAGGCTGCTTACTACGTGTGCTCTTTAACACAAAGAATTCCAATCCGTCTGTGAATATAATCATTTATTTGTCTTTACAGTGATGATGGAAGAATGTACAGGTGTCCTCTTTCAATAAAGTATAAAAATCTGTTTATATACAGTGAAGTCACAATAATCTTTAATTGGGAGATTTATTTGGTACTACTGATCGGTTTGTATTAAAACTGGGGGGAAAACAAATATTTCACGTAAGTGCTACATTTCCAGTAGATTGCACCTGGCATCGAAAGCTCAGCTTCAACTTAAGCGTCCTCCTTGATATTACAAAAGTCTAATTTTAAGTCCTAGGACTCAAAATAAACATCATTTTTTGAATAATAGATATATACATCAAAAATACATCTAAAAAGGCATTGGTTAGTGCTATTAAAAAGCTGTATGTGCTCGGGTACGGTTTTTTCTTACAGGCGAAACCCAGTGGAAACGCTTTTGTTCAATTCTAGAAATTTGCTCTTGGGGAAACTTGGTCGAAAGTTACCTGTAAGGAAAAACAAGCAAATTTAAGTAATGCCATGATTTCTCCGGGGAGGTCAGCAGAACTTGAAAAAGTAGTTAGAGGCTAAACTTCACTGAGAACCACATTTTAAAGTCTTGACTAACATTTCGTCACAGCCCTTTGTACATAAAAAATGTTAACATACCCTCTCATTATTTCAAGTGCTTTAATAATAACTTCATACTCCTTTCATTTTCAAAAGAGTCATATGTACAACTTTGTATACTAACACAAATACTACCTATAACTAATCGAATCTGTATAAAAGGAAAAATCATAAGGCATACAAATGAAAAAAAGAATGTAACAGATATAACCAAATCCAAACATTTTTGAGAAAATTTAGAAAAATTTCTACTAACTGATTTACTTCAGAGCATTTACAGATGACAGACATGCACTGAAGTTTATTATTATTTCACCTGGGTCAAACAGAACTGTGCAATGGCAGAGAGAACTAGATGTGATCCTGTATCTCAGTTGTAGCTACATATTTTAAAACTTTTGTTTTTATAGTTTTCTTCTTCTTGCGTTCACTCCTCAAGTTTTGATAATCCAAGTACTCCTCTATGATTGGAAAATCTTAACACAGTCTCAACCTGTTATGTATATATATATATATATATATATATATATATATACACGTATATATCAAATAGGGGCTCCTGGGTGGCTCGGTCAGTTAAGCATCCGACTTCGGCTCAGGGCATGATCTCATGGGTTTGAGCCCTGCATCCAGCTATGTGCTGACAGCTCAGAGCCTGGAACCTGCTTCGGATTCTGTCTCTCCCTCTGTCTCTTTCCTCTTCCCCTCCCCTGCTCACACTCTATCTCTCCTGTCTCTCAAAAATGAATAAATGTTAAAAAAAATTTGTAATAAAAATAAAAAAATAAAAATAAAACAAATAAATAAAGGTCCACCCTGCTAATAAGGAACATCAGAAAGAGCCGTGGCATGATAGGGTAACAGACCTAAACACAAACTACGTGTTACAGGCTCCATCTCTTACCAGCCATGTGAAGTCGGCCATGACCTACCCCTCTGATCAAGCTAAGCCCTACCTATTCTATAGGGTATTATGAACACCTGATTACGTCGTGCGGCAGTGCTCTGGTTTATGAAAAGCTTCAGGTGCAGAGCGGGCTAAATGAGTGACTTAGGTATATTTAATTCTGATAACTAAGAAGTCCTTCTAATTCTTCCACAACCTTCAAGTCTAGTGGCTGGTTTAATGACACCATTCCCCACTACAGGATGTGATATCCATACTCTGAATCTCTCTCTACCCAACATGCCAAAATAATGGCTACTTTTTAAGTATATATTAAAACTCTAATCACTCAATATTAATTAGTTTGTTCCCAGCATTAACCACATTTGTACCAGACAATGGGCAATGGCTTTTATTTGTTTGGTTATAACGTTTACTCATTTTTTTGACAGAGAGAGTGCAAGCAAGCAAGGGAGGGGCAGAGAGAGAGAGGGAGACACAAAATCTGAAGCAGGCTCCAGGTCTGAGCTGTCAGCACAGAACCTGACACAGGGCTCAAACCCATGAACTGCAAGATCATGACCTGAGCGGAAGTCCGACACTTTGCTGGCTTTTATATGAGCCAAGTGCCTAGTCCCTGAACACCCATGCTTGCTGACATAAATCAGGGCAGTGCCTGGATCTCCGCCTGCAAAGTAATCTGTGAGGTGAGCAGGGTCTAGTGAACCCTCAGTCAGTAGGGATCTGAGTAAAACTTCAAGGGTCTTCAGGAGGAAAGTCCGGAAAACAACAAATGCTAAAAGCCTCTGAAGAGGAGGGCTCTCCTAGAGTCTGTCCTGATGCGGCCCAGGCACCACCGTCCCCACGTGCACACTGCGCTCCAGAGACAGTGTGGCTGCAGCCTTCAGACAGAAGAACCATGCTTCAGACTTTCCTCTGGAGGACTTGCCCAGACGGAGCACACGCATTGAACCGTAAAACACATCCTGGCCAGAGTGGAAAACGAGATTCAATACCAACATGTTGTCTTCCTGTCCTCAGTGAGAGAGGAAAAAAAAGACTTAAAATAGCACCGAACTGGATTCCACTGGTTCTGTGTGTTCAGGAAACTGTCACCAAACGGTGATGCTATCACTGAATACATGATGTGAGGCACTATACTTATTCCCTGATTTCTGTATCACTGTGGCCTGAGCCACTCCCTGGGTTGCGACAAAGGCACTGATGGGAAGGGGAGGTTGTGTGAACCATTCACTCGGCATCCCTGCACACAATACCCTGTCTGTGCCTGTACCAAACAGGCCCCTGGCCACCCCCCAGCAGCTCAAGCGAAAAACCCGGAGTCACCCCACCACTTCCAGTCAGTCACCTGGTCAGGCTGATTCTATCTCCAAATACACCTCAAACTGACCTCTGCTTTTCACTTTTCCCCTGTGCCCACTGCCAACACTCCTGCGAAGCTCTCTCGCCACCAAGGCTACAACAGCCTCCTCACTGGACACCCGCTTCCGGGCTTTCCTGCTCTAATCTTCTTTTTTCACACAACAGCCAAAGGATCTTCGAAACAAGCACATCTGACCACGTTCCTCGCCTCAGTGGATCCCCACCAGCTTTAAAGTTAAAGCTGGACACCCTGAACCACAACCCATCGGCACGATCAGACCCCCCTCCACGCGCTCTCCCAGGGCGCCCCAGCCCTACCGCACTCCCCCGTGGAGGTCTCTCCTTCGTTCCCTAAGGCCCCGGCTTCTTGTCGTTTCTTCTGATGGGAACACTTCAAACCTGAACTCTGGCCTACTGCTGCTTGCCCTTGAGGCTCAACGCAAATGTCACCTCCTCACAGAGGCTCTGTGGACCCTTCACACCACAGCGGCTCCCCTGCCATCCCCTCCCCCAGCACTTTTGCTTTTCCTCTATAGCCCTTATCGCAGTTGGTGATTAAGGAACGCGGGGAGCATCTGGTTAATACAACTGTAGGGTAAGTTCCAGGGGCAGAGGGGCTGTGTGATTGTGGCCACCCCTGTGTCTCCCGGACTAGCACCAAAAGCACGAATAACTAAGCGGGGCCAGGCGCGGGTCCCCAGACTGAGAGGGACGGAGCGGACACGTTCAGAAACAACTAGGAGTTAGAATTCCAACTCACTCTGTTTGTTCTGTCTCTCTCTCTTTCTCTCTCCCCCCAATGCCTCAGTTTTGGCTTCAAAGGACACAAATGAGTAACTGGCTTATGGGAGACAGAAAGTAAGACAAGGCCTGCCAAAGCCAAGCAGGATGGCAGCTGGGAAGCAAGATGCCACATTGACCCCTGGAGCCTGAACCACAGCCACTCAAGGAGAATATATACCCACGAGGACAGAGTCGCAACACTCATGTGCGCTCACGACAGGGTCAAAGTCTGCATGTTGTAAGGTAAATTATTTATTATCCTTCAAAATGCCCTTCTCATTCTCTCTGCATCAGGCCTGTGCTAGAGAAAACCGACGTTACGGCCATCATTTTCAAGAGGGGACAAGAGAGCCCGGGAAGGAAGTGTGGCGGGGATGACCACCACCTTCGCCACCTGCGACCGCTTTCCTCTACTAGGCAGGCCCTGCTTTCTCTCCCCCGGTTTCCTCTATGGACACCGTGTAGGCATTCCACCCGGCACTGCAGAACGGAGCTGGACTCCTTGCAGGCGGCTTCAGGGCTGTGAAAGTCTTTACGTCATGAGGACCACAGGGGGATTCTTACATCAGAAGAGGCCGAACAGGCCTGCTCACCTCTGCAGGGGGGAAGCTTCTTTCTCTACTCTGCTGAGGCAGGCCACAAAGGGCAAGAGCAAGAAAACCAACCACCTTCGGGTACAAGTCTCTCCCTCGCGGCTCCCGGTTTACCTGATCATATTGTTAGGCTTCTTCTCCACTGTCCATTTCAATATCCATTTCTTCCGTATCAGCAGCTCGTGACAAGATATCTGCCATCAGGGCTTCTTCCAATTTTTTGCGTACTTGTTGTACTCGCTCTTCCTGTTTCCTTTTAAAAAAAACAGAGTAAAAATGCGCGGATGATCTGGAAAGTGCTGGAAACATGCAGCGGCTACTACAGTTTATCTTTAGTTCAAAATCACGAAAAGTCGGGACAGGACATCTCCTTCTCCTGAACCTTGCGACACTCTCTCCTACACCCACAGAACCAAACTGCACAGGAGGCGAGCCTTGCCCCAAAGAGGACTCACACAGGCAGGTGTCCCACAGCTCACAGAGGATTCTGGCAGGGGTAGGGTTACCGCAGTGACCTTTCCCTCAACTGCAAAAGTTTCAAGCATGTGAAGATTTAGGGCTGTTGCTCTAAGGGAGATTAGAAATAACTTGAAAGCAGAGATAAAAAAAAGTTACATGAAGAATAAAGAAGGGGAAGAGATTTGTTCAACACAGCACAGAGAGAGGTGGAGGAAATGGGGGCACCACGGAGTGTGGCATTCTAGGTCTCTGTTAGGGCAAAGCCGGCAGGAGCTCTCTCCCGGGTTCCCAGTCCTGCCGGCAGCAGGCTGTCACGAAGAAGCCGAGACCACATGATCCTGCGTACCGAGGAAAGAAACCGAACGGCATCTCAACTGAGATAAGCCGAGTAGTTAAGAACATGCCACAAGTTTCTCTGCGTCTCGGGGATGGCAGTGGGACCTCGAAAGTGAAAGTTAATAACGCCAAGTCATAAAAAGAGGTTCTGAACCATTTGGTGGGAAACAAAGCACAGGAAGAAAGTCTACTGGTATGTACTTTATGTCTAAAAATCGGACTAAATCTCAGAGTAGTTCCCTGACAGTGCAAGAGAGGGATTCCTAAAACAGTTCTAATGAGCAAAGCCGATGAAGAGAAACTCACACCCAGAACCAGGCGGAGAGGCCAGGCTGAAGGGGGAGCCCTGGGAAGGAAGCGGTTCAGGAAAACCAAGACAGGGAGAGAAGAAAAGCCACAGGGGAGCATTAGCCTTGACTCGAGAGCAGGACGAATCGCGTCTTGAGGCCACAGGAAAGGTGGTCAGGACGGATGTAGACGGGGACACGGAACAGCCCAGTGACAAATAAAAGACACAACAAGCAATACTGAGGGCTCTAGAGGAAAAAAAAACGTTTTTTTTCTCCATGGATATTGAGGAAAATGAAGTGCAGCACTGCCTCGAACCTGGGAAAGTGGTGGGGGGAGGGCCATGTCCCGGAAGGCCGCGTGAAGATACACCGAGGACGCACTCCCTGCGACCGCGGCCGATTGTAAAGTGACAGGCGCTGTGCCATATTCCAGCCTGCGTGTCTCCTTATCTCATGAGACTAGCTCCAGAGTGAGCAGCTAACATAACAACCATACAGCCACAAAAACCTTAGATGTCCTCCTTCCTAAAGTCCAACAACAGCACAAAGAGTTAAAAGGTTCAGGCTTCCACTTTATACATGAATTTTCACAAAGAGGGAGGCTGTCACCGGCTTAGTCCGAGCTCCACAGCCTCTGTCATGTTAAAGAGACTGGAGTTGAACAGATTTTCATGTAGCTGGAGCAGGGTCAAGAAGAACACATTGTTTATTTCTTACGGAGTCAGTCTCGCCTCGGGCTCCGTGACGCAAGGTTGGTGACAAATGTCCTATCGGTCTCATTGGCAGTCTCTCACTCCTTAGCACCAGAGTATGAGAATCTGCACAAGTGCCCTAGAATAATCCCACTGGGAAGAAAATAGAGCAAATCTAACGTTTGCATTCGATCCTCTTTTGTCTTGAGCACTCCTTCCCGTACTTACGCAAGCTGAAATAAAGCATCTGCCCACAGTGGGAGGCAGAATCCCAACACAGTCCTGCCCCTGAAGAGACTTCTCGCGCAATTCCCTCCCCTTCGAAGCTGGCAGAACTTGTGAATGGGCTGGGATGTCCCTCCGTGATTAGGCTACTAATCAATGGGACCTTGAGTTAATGAAAAGAGGTTCTTCCCAAGGGCCTGACCTCAAAACAACTCTTACAAGAGGTTATGCCCTTCCTGAAAGAAAACGTGGAGGGAACCTCAGGAACTCAGCCTCTAATGGTGGGGAAGAGCCCCAGCCCACATCCAACAAGACATCAGGGGCCTCAGTCCTACAACTACAAGGAAATGGATTCTGCGATAATCATAGGAGCTTGAAAGAGCATCTCAGAAGGGAACGCAGTCCAACCGACACTTTGGTTTCAGCCTGGAGAGACCCTGGACAGAGAATCCAGTTGTGCCAGGCCCAGGCCTGGCCTGGCCTACAGAACTGTGAGCTATACGGGTGGTGTTTCAGGCTAAGTTTGTGAGGACTTGTTACTTGTATTAAAAAAACATCCAAGGGTTAAAATGTTATTGAATATACTGAAAAAATATATACTTAATGTTTAGATCTTTAATTGAAGTTTAATATAAACTTATTGGCAGGGAGCCTGGGTGGCTGAATCAGTTGAGTGTCCGACACTGGCTCAGGTTATGATCTCATGGTTTGTGAGTTTGAGCCCTGCATTGGGGTCACTTCTGTCAGTGTGGAGCCTGCTTCAGATCCTCTGCCCCCTTCTGTCTCTGTCCCTCCCACCGCCCCTCTCTCTCTCTCAAAAAAAAAAAAAACAAAACAAAACAAAAACACTTAAAAACAATTAAATAGCATATTGGCGGCACAATTAGAGAAAGGATAACAATTCCATTTGCAGTAATTTATTTTCAATCTGTACTAATTCAATGATAAATGAATTTCTGTTATGACAATTAAATCGAATGGATAATTTATTCAACAAGTTTACCCTAAAAGGAAATCATGGAGATTTGGCTTAGAGACAGTCTCCTCTACAATCAAAAGATCTGCGGCTAAAGCCCCCCCGACATCACCCAGAGGCCTTCGGTCGACGCCCACAAGGCCCTGGCAGAATCCCTGCTCATCGACCAGGGATTCACTGCAAGACAGGTAAGAACTTGTCTCCACAGTAATTTCCTTCCTCATGGGAAGAATAATCCAAAGGGCAAGTGATTCCTCCTCTTGATTTTACATTTTGTTTTTCTTAGAAAATAATGCTGATCAATTAAATTCATGCAATCGATGCACGGGAATGCAATGTTGAGTCACTTTACATCTTTGCAAAAGGAACTACTTTAAAACCTAGCATGGGCTTTCCAGTTACAAACCTAGGTAGACTGGTGCATTTAAAAACATTTTCATCCCAACTTGTCA
Source organism: Paguma larvata (assembly GCA_030068075.1). Classification (NCBI taxonomy): domain Eukaryota; kingdom Metazoa; phylum Chordata; class Mammalia; order Carnivora; family Viverridae; genus Paguma; species Paguma larvata. The sequence goes on along the minus strand of CM057835.1, from coordinate 20,285,913 downwards.
TGGATTTAGAAAAAAAAATACAAACATAAAACATATTTTAAAATTTTATGATTCAAAACTGCCACCTGCTGGTTTTGTCTAGGAATAATACTCCAATAAAACTTTCTGAGTTGCATTCGGAGGATAGAAATAGTGAAGGACACACACTGCCCTATTTTTAAGGAAAAGACAATACACTACAATCTCATTATAACGCAGTGATACTCCAGTTCATAGATCCCATATAAGATTTTCTTTCTGGTTGAATATCTGAAATAGTTTGCTTTTTACTTTCTGGGTATTATCAATCTGAACTGCACATTTTCTTTTCACTATCTGCTGCTAAAAACCTAATTTGTGGTGCAGTCTTAGAGTAAAAGATGTTAAGAAATGCAGCTTGGGGCGCCTGGGTGGCTCAGTCGATTGGGAGTCTGACTTCGGCTCAGGTCATGATCTCGCGATCGCAGTCTGTGGGTTCGGGCCCCACATTGGGCTCTGTGCTGACAGCTCGGAGCCTGGGACCTGCTTCAGATTCCGTGTCTCTCTCTCTTCTCTGTTCCTCCTCTGCTCACACTATCTCTCTCTCAAAAAATAAAGATTAAAACAATTTTTTTAAGAAATGCAGCTTGTGTTCTCTCCTTATTCCTGGCTGTTTTACCGCTTTATGCTTTACTCTTTGCTCGATCTTTGCCATTTGCTTCTCATCTAGCTTTACTGTGTGTCTGTGTGTGTGTGTGTGTGTGTGTGTGTGTGTGTGTGTGGCCACCTTAAATCTTTAACTTAAAACCAGATGAAGTAGAAATAAATAAATCTCTAAACTGAGCTCAAGAGAGTAAACATAATCAAGATAAGCAAACTGACCTTTGAAAGCTTAAAGCAGCATGGTTACAATCTGCTTTAAAGAAGAGACTGGTTTCCAGGCAAACCAATACAGAAAGCAATCGCAAAAGGCATCACTGAATGAAGGGGTTCTTTAGAGCAGAAAGACGGAATCCCAAAGTGCAAAAGACACTGCAGTAACAATGCGTAGAGAGTACAAGTGATGTGTCCTTCGGACATGACCGTGATGATACTTCCACCTCCTTTCAAGCATGTATTTGTTTTAAATGTCCTATATCACGTTCCATTAATTTTGCAAAAGCGCTATTAAAAAAAAAAGTGTAACATTCTGATTGATTCGTCACTTACCAGATGTGCCACAGAAACCAAGAGGCAGTATAAAGTTTATCAAATACAAAAAAAGAAGTTTTAGAAGTTATATTAAACTGCCTTACCTAATGTCTTCATCTGTGACAATGAAAGCCTTGCAGAGGGGTTGAGATGTGTTCAGCCAAACAGCGGGGTTCTTTTCTACAGCAGGGGAGACCTGCCCTGTGATTGGTGCAGAGCTTGTGTGCAAAGCACTGGCAACAGCAGATAAGAGGGTCTCGTCATTACTACCTGGACCAACTCCTGCGATTAGAAATACATACTAGTTAAAGGAAATTTCTAGATGTGCTAAAGCAAATCTTCTGTAACCTAAAACAACTGATATTTTAATGTTTGTTTGGGACCATATATTTAAAAGGATAATATCGTATTACCGAACAGTTATCATGTTCCAAAGAATTAACATTTAAAAAAATAGTTAACGGGGTGAGGGGGATGCCTGGGTGGCTCAGTTGGTTAAGCCTCCCAACTTCGGCTCAGGTCATGATCTTGCAGTCCATGAGTTCGAGCCCCATGTAGGGCTCTGTGCTGACAGATCAGAGCCTGGAGCCTGCTTCGGATTCTGTGTCTCCGTCTCTCTCTGCACCAACCCCCCACCCCCCATCGCACTCTGTCTCTCTCTGTCTCTCAAAAATAAACATTAAAAAAATAAATAGGAACAAAATGGCTGACGATTTTAATAAAACTTTAACACAATTTCAAAATGCATTTTCCAAGGTATTAAACTGTTTAAAGCCGGCTACCTTTCCTGGAGCAGGGTCAGTTATTTAAATAATCTAAATCTCTTCTAAAATCACATCATATTCGAGCTTCCCTATTAACGCATCCCTCGAGTTCTAGAATAGTTTCTCCTGGGGCTTCAACGTTAATTTCTAGCAACATCTCAATGCTTTTCTTTTGTTTGGGGCTGCGAAGGAAAAGCCAATGCCAGCATGCTGTACCTGCAGCTTTTTTTCAAGTACCTAACACAGTATCCAAGTTAATAAATTAATAATCGCACACCTTGACTACCTGGAGGAGACTGGCACCAGGACCACATTAAAATGCACTGCTTAAAGTCCTCAACCTATTAACCCGGTGAAAGCAACAATTTCCAAGAAAACAGAGGAATGCGATACTGTTCTAACCATGAATTATGAGAATTTTTGAGCGACCCGGGCTATACCAACATTTAGAAGCAGCTGAAGTTCCAAAAAAAGAAGTTAAAGTTCTAATACTTGAAAAATAATGCTTCTCTAGAATTGGAATTAACACATGATACGAGAGGCACACTGGTTAGCTGATTTCTACGCCCCCAGACCCCACTTGCTGCTGGTACTGGAGCAAAGTGCACCTGCGCCCACTGCCACACGCAGCGGCGGTCTGTGCAGGGAGAGGCACACGAGGTGTCAGCTGTTCCGGGAAGAGGCAGAGTGAGAGAGCACACACTGCAGCCAGACGCTGCTCTGAGCAGGAGGCTTGAGAAATTCTGCCACTTGGCTGCATTTGGTTCTAAAGGCAGCACATGGGTTGACTTATACGATGAACCTAACCTAAAGCCAAAACTTTTACACAGAAAAAAAAGTCTGAAACGTCCCTGCAACACACACGCTCTTAAGTACCTTCTCCCTGGGTTTACAGCGACACGAGAGGGACGTCATCCAGAAAGGCACACGATCCCCCAAAGTAAGGACCCTGTCTCCATCATTTCTGACTCCTACGGCATCTAGCACAGAGCCTGGCGCACAGTAGGTACTGCTCAGCTGAATTTGGATAATACCTTGAAGACCTTTAGGTAGTTCCATGGTTTTTATAATTTGTTCTGTTACATCTGATGCACTAAGTCCTTGTAGCCTCTTCTCCCAGAAAAGCTGTAAGGCAAAACATCACTGTTAATAGACATTCTTGGAACAAGAAAGTAGCGCATCGATGCTGCTGAATGATGAAACTGAAATCATTTCAAGAGTTTCCTAATTTCCCCACTTTCGTCCCTAAATGTACTAAATGACACTCCAAATATGGATTATTTCAACATGTCATAATTCTTTCAAGTGATAGTCATCAAAAAATGTTTTCTTATTTATCCAATCTACTCACTTGTTATAGTACTATAGATTTTTCTATGCTATGTATTATGTATAGTACTTCATTAGGTATCTTCCAAAGAATATAATGAATTATTAAAGATTCATTGGTATGAAAATTTAATGTTATAATTTATCAGGGAGAGAAAACAAATTATAAAGATAAATACCCCTTTATCCAGTATCATTAGGGAAGGAGCTCTTCCACCTGAAGATTAGTATTTACGGGGTCAAGAGCCAGTTTTTATGAAAACTTTTCCAAAATGTTTTGCATACTTCCTTGCTTTTTGAACAGGGTGTCACATTCATGGGTGACTTTCTCCCTGGTGCACAGAGCCCAGATCGCCTTTGTCACTTAGTGGCCCCATGTCATCATTCTGGACATGACTCAGCCAGCACACTGCAGGTTCCGCATACTCCATGGGGCCACTGAGGTATGCAATTGCTTATTCAAACACTAAATGGTCCCACACAGTTCTGCTGTTTGATGTTTATACCCTTTCTATACTTTATTCTCCCTCCTCGTTAGCTATTACTTCTCAGTAATGTCATTCATTTGTTCAAATGTATTTCCTGAGCTCCAACTATGTGCTGCCCCCGTGGATGGGTCAGTAGACGAGATACACTGTGTCTCTGTCATCGTGACTTCTCTCTTTTCTAGTCTGTTTCTTATTCATGGAAGCCAAAAAAAAAAAAACACCCAAAAATGAAACAAAATGAAACAAAACAAAAAAACAGATAAAGGAATTCCTTAGGACCCTATATATTTGTCTTTAATCCCAGACACCTGGGGCTTGTCAAAAGTACTAAAAAAAGACTGCTACTGAAGAAATAAATTGAATGCCTGAATATGGGGATAAAGGACTCAGAATAAGGATCCTGAGGGGCACACAAACCCAAGCCGAAACCCCAGTTCTAGGTGTCTCAACCTTCAATCGCCTCTCCTGTAAAATGTGACAGTAAGGAGTACCACACAGGATTAGTGTGTGGATTAAATAAGGCAGTGTATGTAAAGTCCCTGTCATGGGAGCAGGCACGCGGTTTCTCGTATTTACTTTTAGCAAACTTTGACCACTCTGAGGGCTTGTAGTCTGACTTCTAACTATATGAGAAGTATCAAGTAACTGCCCTCCTGACAAATGCAAGATACAATAAAATCTCTTTATGGTAGAAGTTATATGCTGGATCTCTAATAATCTCACTGCCAGCCCCAAGAGTAGCCTGCAACAGAATGCTTCACTCTCCTCTGAAGACCTCAGGTATATGGTAACGACTCCTTACATCTCCCTATAAATTATGTCATTAGCAGATATGTGGTCAACGTGTATGAGGCATGAATGCATTAATTACCACGGGTGAAAGATAGTTAGGTGAAGGTCATAATCGATAAATGTGATAAATGTCCCAAGAAACCCCACCTGCTATTTTCTTTTTCGGGAAATAATATCATCTATGCATTGATTAACATAACTATGGAAAAAACAACAACAAGGAAAACAAAAGCCAGTTAATTCCTAATGAAAAAGGAAAAGTATTCAGAGGAATCAGTGAGGATGAGATTAGTAAGCGCCTTTAAAATAAAATTATAACTTAATTTGCAAAATAAATCAACACTACCAAAAAAACAAAGTACAGAGACTATGGACAGATATGATTACTGATATTTTATATACTAATATTTTACATAAAATTCCAAGCCTAGATATCAAAAGTTCAATTTTTTACATTCTTTAATTTTTAATTCTGAAATTCCTATTAACTGAAAGGAAAACGATACAAAATTTAGAAAGAGAAATTCTGCAAAATAAACCTCGGACTGAGAAACGAGTGAGTGTGTGGCTCTAGATGGCAAGCCCTGGCATTGCCACGTCCGTCTGACAGCCCTCCACGGAGTCTGAAGTTGAATACGATGTGCACCGATGACCTCTGTCTAGACGAAATGCTTACGCCATGAAAACAGAGACACATGGACTTACGGAGGTGGATGTGTGCAGGTGAGGGTGTATTTCTGCCCCCACGCATGCGCCCCAGAGGAGGTGGGGGACGTGGGAGAAGGAAGAAAGGCTGGTTCGATCAAAGAAAACATACAGTGGGTGCAGGTCACCACTGCTCGGCTCTCCATGCTTTCCGCCACTCACTCAACACTATCGGCTCACCCGATTTTTGTGAGAACTGGGAGTCTGCATGAGACGAGTGTCTGTTTACAAACCCGTATGTTCCTAACTCACGCTCCCTACGCTGATCTTCTCAGGCTCCCACCTGTTTTTTTTGTTTGTTTGTTTGTTTGGGGGCTGGGAGCTTCTTTACATTTTAAAATATTTTTTAAATTGACATAGGTGTTATGCTAAGTGAAAGAAGCTAGTTATTTACATGCTGTATGGTTCAATTTATAGGACATTCTGAGGAAAAAAAACCTCTAGGGATGGTTGCCAGGGATTAGGGGTGGAGGGAGGGTCTGACTACCAAGGGTCAGCCCAAGGGAATTCTTTGGGTGCTGGAATTGTACTCTCTGTTTTTATCCAGCAGCTAGAATTACCATTTTCTTAACTTTCCAAGTCAGTTCCCTGAGGAATGACTGGTAAGCACTAACTCCATCCCCCATTTCAATTTGATTACCCCACCCCATTTCCTATTAATTTCCACCAAATTTACTCGCGGAGGCGGTCGGCTCCTGTCACCAAATTCAATGACCTTTTCTCTTTCTCTCTGGTCATTTTATAGCTCTGCATGCAGTGGAGAGGTGCAGCGAAGGCAGAAGTCTTCCTCTGCCTAACTTAAAAATTTTCTGATCTGCTCATTTATGAATTCCATGTTTTCATCACATGACAAATCGTGGCCTCCTGGAGATCTTATTACGTTAAATGTGTAAGGAGTCTCCCTCTGTGACAGCTATCCTGTCTCTTCGACCGCACCTGCATAAGCACTATTGCTTTCATAAATCCTAACCTACTCACTGAAAATCTGATTTCATCTGCCAAATCCAGTGATATTCTCAGTGTAACCTTGTTGCCTGGTGTGAGGCCAAATAATCAATGTAATACTTTTAAGGAGCAGTGATTTAATATTTGGAGAAACTCCCAAAATGTGCTATCACCCTCAGTTATTACATCCTTTTCTAACTCCCCACTAATTAGACCCTCCAGGTGCCTCTAATACCTTGTTTTCTTTATCACCCTCCAGTATATAAGAAAACTGGAAAGACCCCGTGTGTGTATGACATAATACTGCCAACTGTCTGGGCAATGCCCAATCCAGTAGACTAGCTGATGAAGAAGCAGATGCTGGGGATTAAAAGTCATCTAAAACCACGAAAGTGTCTCAAATATCAGTAACGGGGGCAGTACGGCTTTGGAGGAACAACCTCCCTGGAAAACAGGAGTTCATGTCCATGAAGATGCAAGTACTTCTATCTTAAGTCCCAGGAGATACACAGGATAGTGTTACGAAAGCTGTTTCTTTAGTGAGATGATCAAATCTGTTTTCCGAAAGTAAACCAACCCAGAATACAACCATAGCATTTTCTTAACTGCATGGATTTAACTGAGATTTTGGGAGATTTGTTCAATTGCCTGACAGAGGATAGCCAAAAAAGAGAATGAGGAAGAAACAGGGATCGCAAAGCAACGCCTCACAGCCATCTGCAAATGCACCATCCCTATTCCGATGCATTAGGAACTAGGGCTAGTCATGTTTATTAGTACTGTCCTTTGTCACCCTGAGCTTAATCATGTATACCATGAAGAAATCTGTGCTCTTCTGGGGAAGTCAGAACAAGATGGTTCTGGAAAAAAGTAATTAGAGGATCACTCCAGATTCAACAACTCTTCTTTTGATGTCCATTACACAAAAGTATTTTACCAGGCACAGAGGACGGTTATCAAGGAAACTGGTAATCACTGTCCTCCAGGAGCTTACTGCTTGTTGGGAAACTAGCAAAACTCTACAAGATAGACTGTGATACCTGCAACAAAGAAGATACGAAATGACCTTCAATTTGGGAGACTCTGGGAAGGCTTTTAGGAAGAGGTAGCTCTTGACAAAAATAAAATGTGTAAGAATTCTACCGAGGAGGAGAGACTATGACAAGCCAAGGAAATCACTTAAGCAAAGGCAAGGAGGTGAGACAGAGCGTATAGGTCACTATTTCTAAGTGTTCTTATACAGACGAATAACCAGAGTGGCTTATTTTAAATGTACATTCCAAGTCTCAGCCCCAGAGATTCTGTTTGGTAGGTCTAGGTTATGGGGCTAGATTTATTTATTCATTTTACAAGTGTCTTAGGTGATTCTGATGCAGGCCCAGGGATCTGAGTTTGAGAAAGACTGGTTTGGTTTGTGTTGAAAGAATGGTGGTGCACACATAGGGCTGGTGTATACTGATCCCCCAGATCTCTGAGTTTGATTCCTGATCACATCGGAAAGTAAAAAAATACATTATTTTATTCTATTCTTGCAGAGGACTGGAGGAAGATACTTGCCTTTCTCTTTTTCATTGTAGGAAGACACATGTCAAAGTATAGTTAAGACTACATCAGATTGTTTAGGTGTACACAGAGAAAGGGCTGGCCTAAAGTTCTTTTAGCGCCCAGTCATATTCTCTTGGTGGAATAAGAGAAGGAGGAAGAGGACAACTACCACCTATCCACCAAGCCCTTCCACAGGCCTGGCACTGCGCTCAGTGCATTATGTACAGAAATCCTATTCATCTTTCCTACAGCATTTTGAAGAAGACATTATTAGTCCCATGTATAGTCACTTACCAAAGGCTATGTAACTAGTCAGTGGTTCAGCGGGAATGGACACTCAGGTCAGTGTGACTAAACAGCCCTGATCTTGACAATAAAAGCTCTAGAAGAGCATTTTCATATTTGACTCTGTATCAGATCATAAGGTAACAGGCCTCAGACCCTTCCATTCATGAAATCAAAGGCTGACAAAAGTTCAATAAATATGAAGAGAAGTATCAAGTTACTCTTAGTTCATCTGCCTGTTAGGTAAAACTGTGTTAAGTACTAAATTGCAGGCAGTCTGTGCTGATGCCTACCCCCTCCTCCTGCAGAATTAAAAGGCCCAGGCTTGTACTATATTTAGAGTAAAGCCAGCTAGAGTTTTAAGAAGATATCAAATCATAATTTGGGGTAGCTTACATGATAAAAACCAAAGAACTGATGTAATATATATTCTCTGCAAATGAACTTTCTTAGAATTTACTGCAACTATCAACTGCATTGAATATCAAATTTTTATTTGGTAGATGGAAATTAAAGTCTGAGAACCCTTACTCCAAGAAAACATTTTCAGATAAATCCCACTAATAGTAGAGTGGTAATAGGTATTTCATAAAACAGGAGAGAGGCTGTGATTTACTAAGCATGCATAACTAAGGGCTTTTGAAGTTTTTCTATAAGAACCCTGTTTTAGGTTAATTATATTAATATCTATTTCTCATGAAGTACTGAAAAGCATGGAGGTCAAATACAGCAGTATTATTTTCACCCGCCATTATATTTAGTTTGAAAAGCACTGATGTGTCTATGCCGTGTTTATAAAAATTCACTGATGAAAAGAAATTGACCTTCTACTTATAACATCAACTTGACAATTTGACAGTCAACTCAGAGGGCAGAAGATTTAACTTCTGAGCAGCAGAGTGAACCTCAGTGAGCTTGTGTTCAAACCCTTGCTTAGTTACTTACTAGCTTTACAAAGTTAAACAACTCAACCTGTCTCAATATCAGTTTCCAACTCTACGGAAAAGGACGATAAAAACAATCTCAAAGGTTATGGAAACTAAGTGAGTAGGTTTTACAAACACTTGAACTTGCCTAGTACAGAGCAAGTATCATGTTCCCACATTTTTCCCATAAGGCTTTTAGCACACCGATCAGACAGACAATAGCATTCAATAAGCAGTTGGTCATCTTACTACAATAAACAAATATAAACAAACCAGAAGTTAATCAACTCTGAAAGATGAGTATTCATACAGGAAGACTGAGCACATGCATACAAATCTGTCCTTCCCTCCCAGATTTTCAGCTGGGGGTTTTCTGGCTATAAGAATCTTAAAACTCCTCCTTTTCCTCTTCTCATCCAAGCCTGACTGCCTCTCACCTAGACCAAAGCTGGTTTGGAGAACTCTGGTGAACAGGAACAGCCACATTACTTGCAGGACCCAGTCAGTATAAAATGAAAATGTGAGGTCCCTTGTTCAAAAAGTATTAAGGATTTCACGACAGTAACAGTTAGCATTCAACCAGGCTGAACCCATGCAATACAAAAGAGCCTTCTCTTAACCCCTGGTTAAAATAACCCAAGGATCGTTCGTCCCTCCTGCCACTCCTCATTTAGAGGACCATGGAAGGATCACTGCCAAGACTCTTCCCAGTCCAACAGAGTGAGGAAGGAGGGAAGCCCAGGCAGTGAAGAAACCACATCGGGGAAGAACGGACAGAGCCTCGAGAAGGATCGGAATTTTGTTCTATTTAAAGTCCAGCAAATAACATGGGTAGCTTTTAATTAAGATTTCCTGAAACTGTAATTTTCTTGTTATTTTTACTCCGACTGTTTCCAAGTTGTGATGATAGTAAAGCCCTTAGAAAAACCTCAAGAGGTCTCTGAGCTGATTTCAAGAATAGACAGTAGGAGAGAGTCAGGGAACACAGACTGTATTTCTGTCCTGCCCTGAAGCAAGAAGGGGGGCGGGGGGAGGTAACCTGAACCAGGAACAATGGCTTAAAGTAGTTTCTCAACCGTGGCCTTACTAACGTTTTGGGTTGGATAATTCTTTGTTGTGGCTGTTCAGCAGCATCCCCGGCCCATGCCCGCTATACGCCAGCAGTACCGTCCCCGCTGTGACAACCAAAGGTGTCTCTGGACATTGCCAAATTTCCCTGAGTGTGGGGAGAGGGGGAGGCGGTACAAAATCGGGTCCAGTTGAGAACCGCTGGTCCAGAGAAGACGAGAGCGGGGGAGGTTTACAACGCGAGGGGCCCAAACCTCATAGCCGAACAGAAAGAAGAGTACCCCACTGGCACACGCCAGGACTGCAGCCAGTTCCTTTCTCAACTTTCAAGAGTCCCAGCTTCTCACTCCTGGACCTCGTAAGAACCACCCTAAGTGGCCTGCGGCCTGATGCCTCTTTTGTCACTGCCAGACGAGGGTGTGAGTAAGATAAAGCAGAAGTGGGAGAAATGTTTCTTACGAGTTGAAATTTAAGGCACTTCAAGATAGAAACATGGTTATAAACAGTAATTGTTTTTAAGAATTCAGACACACCTAAGATGAAATGGTCTTTACAGGCTGGTCTGGGATGTCAGAACCATCTGGAATATATGAGTTCTGCTGGAAGATGTAGAGCTCCAAACATCCGACACATGACACTCCACATCCCAAAACGTAAGTCAGGAAGATGCTGTGCGTGCGGATTTTAGAAGGAGTTCTCTGTTATCCCCAAAGGTCCGGAGACCACATGCACGCGCAAATCTGCCACTGACTACAGAGAGAGGCACATCTCCGTTCGGAATGATTTTAGGCATTCAAGTACAGGTAGAGCAACAAAACCGAACGGATGGTTGATCTTGACCATGTTAATTTTCATAAGATCTTTATGTGTAGCTATAGGTTGGGCCTGGGCAATTCTAAACTAAAAGTATCTCACCACACTGAGCCACACGAAAACTTAAACAGACTCTGCCACCAGAAAAGCCAGAAGTCGAGCCTAAGGGCCCTTCTACAGTACCCTGTCCACCCCTCCGTGACTCATCTCCTGTCTCAGAGGAGTAAGCACCCACTGCCTTCTAAGATCACCTCTACCCAGGGCTCTTGGGCATACCTTCTGCCTCCTCCTCATCGTGCCCCACCAACTTGCCCAACTTCTCCTCCCACGTTTCCCATTTTCCCTCTTCCTCTCCTTAGGCTTCTTCCCCTGAAGAGACAGATATGCTCCAACAGTGACAACCCAAAAAATGTCCTTGACCCACTTCTTCTCCCTCAAACCAGCTCTATCTTCCTCTTTCTAGGAGGAGAGAAACTTTCCCTCTTATTTCTCCACCTTCCCAGCATTCTCTTCCTTCTAGATTCTACTCCTATTATTACGTTAACGCTGACCTGCCCAAGGTCACAGTAACCTTGTAATTACCAAACACAATTCCTAATTTGAGACTTTTTTGCCCTGCTTTGCTGTTGAAATTACTTGCTGCAGAACACTTATGAAAGTCTCCCTTTTATGATGGTTCTCTTTACATTTCTGTATTTTCTATTACTACTAAGCAACAAATTAACATTTCTAATGGTAATAGTCAAAGAAATAAGACTATGAGCATTTTTTTTCTAACAAAAACAAATCTTTAAAATATATAACTGTGATACACCTTTTAAAGCGTCTGAGGACAAGTGGTACCTGTGTGGCTCAGTCCTTTAAGTGTCAACTTTGGCTCAGGGCATAATCTCACGGTCTGTGAGTTTGAGCCCCACTTTGGCTCTGTGCTGACAGCTCAGAGCCTGAAGACTTCTTCAGATTCTGTGTCTCCCTCTCTGCCTCTCCCCCATTCACATTCTGTCTCTCTCCCTCAAAAATAAACAAACATTAAAAATAAATAAATAAGTAAAGTGTCCAGGGACCAAAGTGCTAATACTTTGTAAAATAGAAGAACCAAAAGTTAATTTCAACATCTCCCCATTTTAAGAGTGTTAATCTGCACAATCGTTCTATCGAGAGCATGATGTTAGACACAGAGTGGGCACTCATATGTTTTAGGGATGAATTTGTGGCTACGCAGGACACACAGTAACAGAAAGACACTGGTTTGGAAGTTGAATGCTTTAGACCTGACTCAACAATTAAATAGATGTGCTGTCTTAGGCAGTCACTTAACCTCTTTGGATGTGTTTTACCTAGTAAAATAGAAATACTATTAACAGTCTTAACCATCTCAGAAGGTCAGCAAAACACTGATAATAAATGAGAAAATTCTTTGAAAATATACAATTTTTATTGAGTTTCTCATTCTCTAATGTCAGGATTTCATAAACTCAATGAATATCTGATTCACTTTTCTAAGGCTTTTGCTCAATCTAGTCGAAGAACAAAGGGCCTTGTCATCTATTTGTAGACTAAAGCAAAACCCAGAAAATGTGCACTTTATACTCACTGACTCATGAAAAGCTAAATACGCAAGACACTGGCTTAGGGCTCTACAGAGGAATGATGTTTCCTGCCCAGAAGGAATTCACTGGCCAGTTTATAAAGTGCTCTATTTCAAATCAACCCCATACGATATCTGAGTTGGCTAGTTCTGGTCAGCAAGAACAATTTAACTTAAATACCATGGCCTGCAAACATCAAAAAGTTAAATCCAAGCGACCTCCTTATTTGGTGAGAGTGGCCCAGGAAGAAAGACTAAGACCCTGACAAGAAAATTACTATGTAAATCAAGGAGAAGCTCGATTCATGCGGCTGTGTGAGCTACAGTGAGATCTCGTAAGGCAAAAAAAAAAACAATTTGGGCTCAAGAGGCTGGAAGAACGAAGCAAACAGCAAAACTCAGAGCTGAGGGGGATGGAGATGCAGAACCACCTGCGGTAGCCGCTTGTCTGAATGTTGTCAGCAGCGCTATCTAACTTACACGGGGTGGACATGTAATGCTTGTCGAAATTTTATGAACAGCCTTAGACTACTAAATATGAAAATCATGAAATGCACAAATTCCTAGAAAAAACATATTCTAAAAACTGATACAAGAAGAAACAGAAAATGTGACTATTCATCCGTGTACCTATCAAATAAATTGAATCTGTAATTTCAAGCTTTCCCATTTAAAAAAATAAAGGCTGAGGTGCCTCACAATTAATTCTTCCAAACATATAAAGAAAAGTACCAATTTTACACAAACTCTTCCAAGGAACATTAAAAGAAGGATCACCTCCCAGCTTATTTTATAAAGCCAGCAAAATCTTGATACTAAAGATGGAACAAGAAAAGCACAAGCCAATCTCTCTGGTGAATGTAAATGCAAAAAATTCTAAACCACATAAGAGCAAGACTAAACAGCTAGTAACAATGACAGTACATCATGACCACATTTGGCTTAATCCAGGAATTCAAAGTTTGCGTAACATTCAGAAACATCAACAATGCAATCCACCACATAAACTTATTACTTTAATTCACGGTATTAACAGAAAAGAATAAAAACCGTTTGGCACTTATCTAGGTAGAGAAAAAGAATTTGACAAAATTCAATACCCATTCATGAAAAATAGCCTCAGTAAACTAGGAACAGAAGAGAATTTCCTTAATCTGACAAAAGGTATTTACCAAAAAAACCCTATAGTAAGTATATTTAATGGAGAAACACTAAAAACATTCCCTGGTAACACAATGAGACAGGGATATGTGTTATCACTCCTATTCAAGATTGTATCAGAAGTCCTAGCCAGTGAAATAAGACAAAAAAAAAAAAAAAAAAATCAAAGGTTAAAGGGTCAGCAGGGAATAAATAAAACTCTCATTTGCAGATGACACGTTTATTTGTTCATGTATAAAGTTGAAGAGACTCGCTGATTACTTAATAAGTGAATTTAGAAAGATGAATCAGTACAATTTACAAAATCAACTCATTTCTACATATGAGCAACAGACAACTAGAAAATTAAAGAAATGAATGTAATCACTTATAGTAATATCAAAATATACCAAATATCTGTCATTTAAAGATATAGAAGACCTGTAGACTAAAAATGGTAATTTTAATACAGTTTTATATTTTAATAGAGGGATATATAAGATTTGTTAATTCTAAGACTTAATACTATAAAAATGATTAATTCTCCCCCAAACAGACCAACAGGTTTCAGTTAGCAGTTTTTGGAAAAGACTGGACAAGGTGAGTCTAAAATGTATGTAGAAATGCAGCGAGCCAAAACTAATCACAATAATCTTGAACCAAGGCTAATAAAGCTGGAAACGTATATGACCAGGTATCAAGAATTCTTATGAAACTACAGTAATGACGACAGGGAGGTACTGGAAAAGACAAACAGACAATGAAAAAGAACTGAGTGTAGAAATTGATTCACATGTATACAGACCAAAAACAGAACGGGGAGTCCAAAAACTTCCATAAACTTCCACACTTTTGCATTTCACTTATGACAGAGGTGACAATGCAGAGCAATGAAAAATAATGGTCTTTTCCGTCAATGATGTTGGCTCAAGCCAGATTGTGTCCAGGCGAATAAAGTTATTTCTAATATGTACATTCTCAAAAACTTTACCTCCCACTGTAGTTTATGAGAAAGGTACTGGAGGATTAGTTACCACGGAGGGTGTATATTAAGACAGAGGAAGACAGAAATCCAGAAAATTCCAATGCAGAAGTGCAGAAAGGAAATCCCTGGAGCTGAAGCTACTACAGCAGGACCAGAGCATGAATTCGGCCTAACTGGGGTAGAGGGGACTCCAGGAAAAACACAAGGAGGAATGCCATGGATTTCAGCATAAGAAAAATCCGATTGATGGGCATGTGTCAGAAATAGTAAAGCATTTCCTAATGCTTTAGGAAAGATTAACTATAATTATAAAAGAAACCTAGCATACAATTCTTAAGATTAACAACAACAAATTACAAAAGCCATTCCGATGATGACTGGGTCATTATTTGCCCTACCCATGAATATTTTCAGTCATACTAAGGTAAACCCCGACTATTTAACTAAAAACATGATACGACTATGTTGGGAACATGAGAGCGGAGAGAGAGAACTAGGTACTCATCTGCCACTGTGAGCTATCCCTCAATTATTTCCATATTCCTGTCAATGACCTCATCCTCCCAGATTACCGAAATTCTGAGACTCTTCTCATAAGCACGGCTAATCAGTCAACAAATTTCATCAGTTACTTTATGACCAGCATGAAGTAAATCCTATCACTTGTGCCCTAATTTCCTATAGTTTCTTTGGTGTTTTCCCGGCCTTAAGTTATTCTTTACATTACATACAATAACCAGATGAAGACCTCTATCTAGAATGCTCTCCCCCATACTTTTCTGCTTTTGAAGACCACATAATCTGTGCCCTTTTTTCACTGCACTTATCATACCACGATACATTATGTATGTGTTTGCCTGTCTCTCTTCCTATCGCAGTAGAAGGTAAGACCCATGAGACCAGGAGCTGTTATTTTGGTCCCTGCAGTATCCCCACTAGTTAGGTAAGGGCTGGCCGAGGTCGAAGGCTCAATTAAAGATTTTTTTAAATTAAAAATTAATTAATTAATTCATTCATTCAACAAATGCATATTACACACTGACGTCACGGAGATATTGTGGATAAAGTGAGGAGTAACTCTAATACGGTTAGATCAGAAAAGGAGAAGGAGGAGATGCTAAGGAGGGTCTCTAAACCCACACTTGACCAGTCAGAGGTTTGCTGAACAGGTAAAGTGATATCTAAGTTCAGACCTGAGGGAGGAGTAGAATATAGGTAATTAAGTGTAGGAAAGAAAACAGGATGCAATATGACCAGGGGACACAAGGGCGGGAAGCGGGCATGGAGTGGAGTGAATGAGTAGCACGTTCAAAAATCTGTAGAAAGTTTCATGTGATTCGCATGCAGAACAAGAAAAGAAAGTGAAGCCAAAAAGATAAGCAAAAGCCAAATGATGAAGTCAAGTTAGGTGTTTTGACTGTACATCGTGTTTAGGGGCTTTTTCCCTAAAAATTTACAAGAATCACTGAAAGGTTTTCAGAAGAATGACACTATCATATCTTCGTGTCAGGTGGAGTTTCTAGATGCAATATGAAGAATAAATTGAAGAGAATAAGATGAGAAGCAAGGAGATGAGATGAAATGACATTTACCTGGTACAGGGATGGAGCAAGTGAATATTCAGGAGACAGAGTCACTGGGACTTGCCGGCTAATTAGAGGTTCAGGGTAAATGATGGCAAGGGTCTAGCATGATGCTCAGCGTTCGGGCTTAGGCAGCTCGGTGGACAGTGGTACTTTCACTAAGATAAACAAAGCACATGGAAGAAAGGGCCGATTGAACAGGAGGATGAAGGGGACTGTAAGATGAATTACAAGTGCTGGTAAGACTTGCAAACAAATAATGTTCGTAGACGGACAGACACAAAGAACTGAAGCTCAGGATGAAGAGGTGGATTTGGAAGTCATTAACATATAGATGACGATGGAAGCCATAAGAATGATGAAATCATCTGCACAGGCTTTACCTACAGAGAAGAATGCACCGTAGTCCCCAGAAGCCCCGCAATTTTTAAAGATGGGAAGAGAGAAAGGGACCTAAGAAGGGGAATGAGAAAAAAACAAAGAGGGAGGAAAACCAAGAGAGTACAGCATTACAGAATAAAAGAGTACTTCAGAAGGCACGGTAGTCACAGTGCCTAAGGCTGAAGCAGGTTAAGTACTGCAACTTAAGGGTGGAAAGTTGTCCATCCAATTTAATAGCGATCATCAGCAGTCTCGATGAGACATCCCCATGGCAGCAGGAACAAAAGGGGGTGTTTCAGAGAGATCAAAACTGAGAGGTAAGGTAGATATTCCATACGCACAATTCCAAAAAGTTGTACTGTAAAAGGAAAGGAGAGAAAACAAATCCCCAGAGGGACAGAGTAAAATGAATACCTTTTTAAAATGGGGAGATCTGTGTGTATTTAAAAGCTTTTGGGAAGAAGCCAGTTTAGCAAGAGAAGATGACAGGGAAACGTACGTAGGTGACATAATCCACTGAGTGAGATGTCCGAGCCGGAGGGGGGATGCACGTAGGCAGCACAGACACTGGCGTTAGCTTTAGGCCACGAGGAGATATGCTCACATTCGGTTCAGAGAGGTAATAAAAAAGCTACTCCCTTGTTCAAAATCCTCTCAACATTTCTCATTTGCAAAGTTAAACACAAATGCTTTAGTTTGTTCGACTTCACAAGTATTCAAGTAAATGCAAATTTAAAATGAAATACCATTTTTATATACTGAACTACCAACAAGAAAAAGCATTGATAATACGCGGTGACAATGAAGAAAAGCTAAAACTGGAATGCACTTAACTGGTCCACAGACTTTTAAATTGGTGCAACCTTTTGACAATCAACTTGCCAGTATGTGTCAAAAATCATAAACATTCAGACTAATTATATTTCTGGGAATCTAGTCTTATGAAACAATGTAAGATACAGGAAGGATTTTGTCTATATAAAAATACTCACTGGAGTACTTCCTATAATAGTGAAAAATAGAAAAAACAATATGGAAATGATTAAGTAAATCATATGCTAGCATAATACACAGTTGTTGGAATAATATAAATTAATTATAAAATTACAGAACATAAACTATACAAAACATGGCTAAAAAGTATATAATATAATGGGGTGTATACATATTATATATCTTATGATCATTATGCCATCAAAAGACACATTAAAAGATTATAAAAAGGTATAAAAAATGCTAAAATATTGTAATTGAATTATAAAAAAGGAATGATGAACTTTTTTAAATTTTATTTGTCTATCCTCTCTTATAAATATAGCAAATGATAACATTTTTAAAATTTGTAAAGATTGACACTTACGGAAAGCCTTTACAACATTCTCAGCTCCCACTACTCCCCATGAAAACCCTGATCTCCAAACAACTCGTCTTTTCAATCCCTGCCCATTCCCACTACGACACCTTTGCTAACACTCCTCTCCCTAATTGGAATGTCCTCGCCCTCCCATCTGATTTCCAAGTCCCACTCAATCTGCAACGTCCAGCATATTTCCTGTATCTCTTCTCAAGATTTCCCCAACCACCCTTGCCACAGTAAAATCACCCTTCTGGAACACCTACAGCACGTGTCTATACTATTTATTTGACTCTTTGTACACAGCATCTCCCCTACATCACCCAGAATAATGCTTTTAAGTATTTCAGGACAACACGTCATGCATTTCCCCTGCCCGGGAAGCTAATTTTTCTGTCTAGAGAAAAGGAATATAATATCCTCCGTGGAACTCAGGGCTTTAGCTTCTTTATTTCTCAATCATAAAAACACTAGAACAAGACTATATTAGAAATAACCTTCCAAGGTTAGGAAAAAGTAAATGCTCTTAGGACGTCTAGAAGGAAGAGTAATTTCCTGGGTTATAAAAACTGAATACTGAAATATTTACAAACTTTTCATACACAATGTCTTTAAAGTGTATATGTTTTCAAAATTTAACTTGATCTTGAAATTTTCTTCTAACATATTTTAAAATATTCATTCTTAGTTACTATCAAAAAGAGATATTAAACACCAGCAAAGATGTGGAGGAAAGGGAATGCCTGTACACTACTGGGAATGTAAACTGATGCAGCTACTATGGAAAACAGTATGGAGGAGTCTCAAAAAATTAAAAATACAACTCTCATTTGATCCAGCAACCCCACTTCTTAGTATATATCCAAAGGAAATGAAATTACTATCTTGAAGAGTTATCTGCACCCCCATGTTCACTGCAATATTATTCACAACAGCCAAGACATGGAAACAATCTAAGTGTCCATCAATGGATGAATGGATAAAGAAATATTATCAGCCATAAAAAAGAAGGAAATCCTGCCCTTTCTGACAACATGGATGAATCTCAAGGGCATTATGCTAAGTGAAATAAGTCAGGCAGAGAAAGACATATATGATCTTACTTACATGTGGCATCTAAAAAAGCTGAACTCAGAAACAAAAGAGTAGACTGGTGGTGGCCAGGGGTGGGGGGGGGATAGGGCAGTGTTGGTCAGAGGGTATGAACTTCCAGTTATAAGATGATTAAGTTCTGGGGACCTAATATACCGCATGGTGATTATAGTTAACAATACCATATTGTATTCTTGAAAGTTGCTAAGAGAGCTCTTAAATGCTCTCATCACCCCCACCACGACAAAAAAATTGACAATTGTGTGAAGTGACAGATGTTTTAACTAACCTTACTGTGGTTATCATTTTGCAATGCATATGTGTATCAATCATCACGTTTAGACCTTAAGCTCAGACAATGTTGTGTGTCAATTATATCTCAATAAAGCTGGGGAAAAGAAATCATTCTAAAAAAAAAAAAGGCTGATTTCTAGAAGGAAGTAAAAGAAAATTTCATATCTTTTGAAAGAAGAATTAACAAACAAAAGGAAAAAATCTAGGATCAAATAGAATATTTAAATCCACTTCTTCGCTAATTCTTAAATATTTATTTTTTGGTAAAAAAAAAGTGAATACGCTATAGGAAATGTAATTAATATTCAAAGACTATCAAAAACACCTCCGGCCTATGAGCACCCTAAAATATAATAATTAATTAAATAAGAAATAATGGCTCAAAAATGAAGTTTCTTTGAGTTGAGGATAAAAGAAAAAGCGAGAGACCAGAAAATATCAAAGATGACAACACCAAAGAAATGACAAAGAAACAGAAATGTGAGTTCTTCATATACTGTGGGGAGAGAACTAAGAAAGACAGCCTTAACAGCAAAATCATAATTATATCAGATTAAAAAGATTTTTGAACGTGTTTTATATATCTGACCAAATAAGAACATTTCAATGATTTTACTATTTGCGATAATAGTAATTTCTGTTTAATCTAAGGAAAAGATAAGCATTTATTAAATATGCTGATATATATATATATATAAATGTCTATTTACCCTATCATAATTAGTTTTAATTATAGGCAGATATCACTGCTGAATTCCATTTAATGCACTTTTGCTTATATACCCTAATTTGCAATTTTAAAGCTAAGGCATGTTCAAGGAATCAACACATTAGAAATTTATAATTCATATATTTTACAGAAATCAAATCATACAGCCACACAAAGATGCAGGCACACAAAGATGTTTGTTATGTAAGACAGAATTATTCATTTCTATGATTGCGTCACATCTAAACTAATCACTTCAAACTATTCGAGGCAGAACCTAGTTAAGATCCAAAAATCCAATCCCAGTCCTAGGACTCTAGTACCACTAGCTTGAATATTTTATTAAAAGACTGTGGCATGGTTAAGGAATAAAAACATTTATATCTACCTCAAAAATAGAAACCACTCTGTCTAGTTTATTTACTGGATGATCAAAATAAGTTCTCCAAATGAGAGTGTCTGGCAATTCAACTGCCGATCTAGTTCAATGAGGCTGTGTGAAAGCACAGTAGAAGCATTATTTTTGCCTACATGTTTAATTTTTGTCAACTACCTCCTCAATAATAGTTGATTAGCACATATCGGACATATGTACATCAAAATATAATTTAAATCAACATCTTTCCTTTACTAAAAAGCCTGAATCTAAACTGAAATAGTGAGAGTGACAGATTATGATTTCTCAATCATTAATATAAAAGTTGTCTCCATTTTCCTATTGTTGCCCAATGCCCCGCCCTTTATTTTGAAATCCTATTAGTGAGACAGGAGTCAAATACTCCCTCAGTTCTTATGTTGAAGATAAAGCTGGGGGAAAGACAACTAATGTCTTGGTATAATCAAAAACACCCAGCAAAAACCATCAGGTGACATGAAGATAAAGTGAAAAATGGTTCAAACTCTTGAGTAAGTAACCTCCTAAATAATTTTAACACTTCCCGTCTATGCAAACTAAATGGAAGATAAAATCCTCAAAAGATCTGGGTTTAAAACGATATAAGGTTTGGGGAGTGGGGAGCAAAGGGGTGGGATTTAGCTTTTTTGATATATTCTTTTCATTTGAGAACAATCTCATAAACTTCAATGAAAGAAGGAAAATGTAAAACTACCCAACGTATCAGTGAATAAGGAGCAACTACTCTGATTATTTCAGCTTTAAAAATCTCCATCACCAGTGTCCCTACAGCCAGGTAAACACCCAGTAAATACGATTACTAGAGTTGTTAAAATCTGTGACTGAACTTAGGTACAGAAAACAATGACTGTTTAAATCATCATAATTTGCTACCAAATGGTCTTTAAAATATTTGGGTTTAGAGACTATATTGAGAATGACTTGGCAAAGAAAAGATGAGGATAAAATCCATCTACTACCTATTCTCAATAAGGCAACTCAAATTTCCAATATGAAACTATATTATTATTGGTTATTCCACTGTCTTTATCTTTCAGGTTTTTTGAAGCAAATGTCTTACCCAATTATATACTTTGAAAAATTTCAATTGATAAAAATCTTCACAAGGAAATGATTTAAAAATCACCAAAAAGCCAAAGGACAAGATGTTCAAGACTTTAGACAGTATCTAAGAAAGAATATAATTGGGGAATGGCTTTATCAAGGTGGGCAAAGTTCAGAATGGCAGAATCCCTTCCCTGTTGTAATGAATACACTAACACCACTGGCGGTTCGGGGACTACCACCGGGTGTAGTAGTAAAACAGAAGGGGAAAGCCTGGCACAGAAAGTTGAATGGCCCAAAGAAAACCTAAGTGGTGACAAGAGCCTAAAGGCACATGCAGGTACGCATCTTTTATATTGGATGTGATACACTTACATGGCCCCTGTTGAATCTCTTGGGGACCAACAGTAAAGCAAGTTTAGAACTTCAAATCTTGAGACATCTATAGCAAGATGCTGATCCAATGTGGCTCCAAATATCTTCTGTTTTCCTGGCTCACCTGAAGAGGAAAAAACACTACAGAGGATGTGGGAACTGAATTTCTTTATGTAGTTTCTTCTAGAGCAACTGTCTGAAAGTTTTGGCCCAATCCTTTATGAAGTCTGGAGATGAGACACTTGAGGGACTAGTGAAAAACAAAATTCAAATGAAAAGGTGGAGTGAGGCATCTAAACGGGGAATATGAGAGCAAAAGATAATTGTCGTAGGTAAACCAGCATTTCTAATCTGTAAGTGGGAGGAGGCAGAGAAAGGAGAGAAAAAATATGCACAGATGTTTCTCCCTCCACTCCCTCACCCCAATTGCTACTAAAAATTCTCGAAGTACCTAAACTTTTGACCACAATTAGGGAATGAATAAGCAAGGTTACTTGGATAGGTAAGCGTTTTGTCAAGTCTCCCTCCCCTGGTTATATGGCATTATTAGGCAGCAGGGAGGCCTTTCAGATAATACTTTTTTTCCTAAGAACAGATTCTGGTGCAATAGTTTGAAGCAATAAAGAAAGAGAAATATAAACTGAATTTCTGCAAAAATGGAAGTCACAGGACAATATACCATATTGAAAAGTTTATTTAATTGTTTTTCAAAAGGGGGGGGATGGCTGTCATATAATAAGAAATCAGAACAAAAAGTAGCTTCTACAAAATCGAAAATATTTCTAAACTAAGCAACACAAACTGCATGCTTCAGCCTCCTAGGAAATATTATCCCTGGAAAGATAATCTCTCAAAAAACTAAGATTAGCAAAAGCAAATCTGATGTACATTACCACACAAAAGCACAAAAATGTAGTCCATATTAATTTAGATTCACTTTTAATTAACTTTTTTCTTAAAATATTTTACCTAAATATTATTAGAGTTATCCTGTAGCATTCATATAATAGCCTAGGAACATAAAACATTTTTCTTTCTGAATATTTTCCATTTTAACCGGTTTACTTGAACTATGTCTGGTAAAAATACCAGAATTGTCTGACAAAGAAGATTGGAGAACCAAGTAGATCCTTACCTGACGTGGCTGCTCATTCATTCGTTGTGGGTCTGATTTCACTTTATTACTAGGATGGTTTGTGACTTTGGTTACTGGTTGTTTGAAAATTGATGCAGTTTGTCTAATTGGCAATGTTGTATTCAAGTCTGGTTTGCCCTGTGGATATAAGCATGTTTTCGTTAATAAATATTACATAAAAATATAATTTGATGAATTCTTTTTTATTAATTCGTTATCCATTTTTTAAGGTTTTTATTTAAATTCCAGTTAGTTAACATACAGTGTAATATTAGTTTCAGATGTAAAATTAGCAATTTGACACTTCCATACAACACCTGGTACTCAGTCATAAGTGCAATCCTAAATCCACCTATTTAACCCATTCCCTTACTTTCAATCAGTCAGTAAGTAAAATCTAAGATGTGTTCTAGTGAAGTCAAAATGTGGCACAGAGTTCCTTTTAAGTTCATTTGCAAGGCACTAACCATGGGGGAAGCAGGGGTAAGAAAGGAGGTGGGAAAAAAAAAAAAAGAAAAAGAAAGAAATGTGATTTAATCATTGTATGTTCTGATTCTGGCAAGAAAATACATATTTATAAAAGGTCATCTGTACCTGAAAACAACACGCCCGGGATTTTTGATACAGAAATGTGCTTGATAAGTCTACAGGATATTCAATGAACTTCTGTCTTTACAACTTTCCCCTGATACAAATTATCAACTTCCAGACTCCAAAACCTGGTTCTTAAATTTCACCACCCAGAGAGTTTATTAAAACACAGACTCCTGGGGGCCTCACTCCTGGAGAGTCTGACTCAGTGGAGATCTGAAGTGGGCCCTGGGAATCTGCATTTCTATTAAGGTCTCAAGTGACGCTGATGCTACTACTCTAAAAGATTGCAAATTGGTTGCAAGAGGATGAAGTTTAACCCATAAATGTATTTCGTTCAGTTTTTAGTGTCCAATAAATGAGCCAACATCTACAAATTTGGAGAGATCACATAAAATCCAGACTCTACTTCTCTTTAAAACTCAAAGATCTAGAAATACCAGACTTGATTTGGCCACAAGAGGCCATAATTAATTAGTAATGGCTGCTCACAAGAGGTGTCAAGGTTCTCCTTTAGCAAAATTCCTCAACAACTCATATTTGCATTACCTTTCTGAGCCCTGTAAGGGTTGAATTGATGACATCTGCTTAAGGAATGTTATCAATACCTAGAAAGGTAAGCATCAAAATAAACTGACAATTACAGTATTATTTGGACCCACCACTAAATACGTCTCCATCACGGCCCTCTCCAACCACCTTCCCTCCACCCCTTCTGCTCTGTATGTACTACGCATGCTTGTCATTCCTTTCTCTCATTCACTTTTGTCCCAAGGTATGTGCTTACCTTTAGAAGATAGTCTCTTTTTTATTTATTTACTTCTTTAGCAATCTCTACACCCAACATGGGGCTCTAACCTACAACCCTAAGATGAAGAGTCATCTCTTCTGCTCTTCCAACTGAGCCAGTCACGTGCCCTGAGACATACTCATCTTAAATAAGACTGTTTCTTAGGTATTTAGCTTTCGTATTTTTATAGATATGTTTTCAAAAACTTTAATTTACAAGTGAGCAAATCTGACTGATAGGCTACAAAATTACCACTTAGGATGCCATCTTTAAAAGTGTGAAGCTTAGGAATGTACATTTTTAAAAGCTCTCCTGGTAATTCTGTAATGCACAGAAGGTTTGGACGCCTCTGACTTATGACATCTAGAGTATTCTGAGGCCCTAGGTGAAGCCACCCGAACTATAAAACAGTCAACACTTTATCGTAAAGAAGCTTACAGAGAACTTTTCCTATCACTAGTTATAATTAGTATAGATCGCTAAACAATACCTTATTTGGTTTTTAATGTTTTTGTTCCTTAATAAAGAACGATCTACTCGGCTGGAATTTAGAACAAGACGGCATCAATGGACACAACAGTACGTTGCAACTGTTTGTATGGACAAACAGTGGAGCCTCGTAAGATTTCCACTGTTATGAAGGATGACTGGAGACAGCAGGGACTATTTCTAAATGAATTCTGAATCCACAAAGACTGGAAGGAAGCATGAAGCATATAAAAACATTGGTTCTATGATGGTAGGTTGTTATTTTTTTCATTAACTTAGGGTTTTGGTATAAGTAAAAACTACAAGAAAAAGTTGACTAAAAATATTCAAAATACACAATTCCCATGGACTGACAAGACAGTGCATTCCTCAGTGGGAGTAAGAGATTATTCAAGAGTGTGCTGTGTTACTTTTCTCTTGATCTTATTTTGGTTTTTAGTATGTTTTCTCCTTTTACCTGGCTTGAAAGCTCAGAAGACAGAATTTTTCGCGAATGAATTTTGTATTCCAAAACAGTAGCATGTAATCTGAAAAACTGGACTAACTGGTTTTCCCAGAAACTGTCACAAAAACAGTAAATTTTATTACCACTCTCACCTAAAGAGTGCCAAAGAGTCACTATTTGTGCCCAGTTGTGTGTCTGAATCCTTCTACATAACTACCTATCTGCCATAAATTTAAGAATTATAAAGCAAATACTGTTGGGTTTTTTTTTGAGACAGAGAGAACACAAGCTGGGGATAGGGGAAGAGGGGGAGGAGAGAGGGAGAGAGGGAGAGATGGAGAAGGGGGAGAGAGAGAGAGAGAGAGAGAGAGAGAGAGAGAGAATCCTAAGCAGGGTCCATGCTCAACGCAGAGCACGCAGCTCAATCGCACGACCCTGGGATCAAGACATGAGCCAAAATCAGAGTCAGACACTTAAAAGACTGGGTCACCAGGTACCCCAAGCAAACACTTCTTTAATGGGACAATATTAAGGCTATTCTTATAGTTGTAATCTTCCCTTTCAGCACAAGGAAAAGTAAAGCAGAAGTTTCTTAGATGATAAAATTAAACTTGCAAACACACACTCTAATATTAGAAAAGTTCCCAACCTTGATTAGTCTTCTCAGTATATAGGCTAGCCCTCAAATCAAAATTTAATGTATTTTATAATAATGTGTACATTAGGCTGGAAGTACTCAAATAATTTTTGAGACTATTCTTTCCTCTTAGGTGCTGGGAGGAATACAAAAACAAATCTTTTTAAAATTAAAAAATTTTTTTACTTCATCCCTTTCCAATAAATATCTCTGAAAAGGATCTTGGCACATTCAGAAAGAACAAACACGCAATAAAAATTAATTTTTAAAAACAGAAAATCAGCGACAGGTAGAAAACAAAGTTCCTTTTGAAAAGACTAGTAGTGAACAATACTAAGGCTGAGCACCAAAAGTGGAACTGAAATTTTTAGGATCCTGGGTGAAAAGAGAAACATTAAATTATATAGATATCAGCTCAGAGAGAAGTATACCAATTAATAAGGGAAACAAAGCTGTCCTAGTATTAAATCTAGAAAAAAATGAGAGACACTAACATCACAACAAAACTAAGCAAATTTCAAACGCTTTTTCTTTCTCAGTGGCTTTGTATAAAAGCCAAGAATACAAAATTTAAAGGAACCTTGGTGAAGGTAATTCTTAAAGGGACTAAACACCCATGTGGTCTAATGATCATGTAGCCTTTCGGCTGATCTAACTTGACTGGGCCAGAAAAGAGGATATTTAAAGAAGTGGGGGAGAGTAGGTGTCATAAGCCAGTGATTCTCAAATGGTTTGCATTCCTACCTGTTAAAACATTTTTGAAAATATATATCTCACCTATTTTTCAAAGCTGACATCAAGACAATTTCAAACTGTAATGTAAATAATTGCAAAAAATGTACTGACTACACATTTTAAGTACTGACACTTTGCTAATAAACCTATCATTTTAAAATGTATCTAACATCTAAATATACCCACCATCAATCACTTAACATGAACACATTTTTCAGTAATTACTTATTTTATTTCACTCCTTTTTCTCTTTGAACTAATAATTCCATTCCCAAAGTTATTTCCTCTTTTAAGCTTGAAAACCTTTAGCTGATCACATATGTCAGGAGATTATTTTTTTAAACTTTTTGTGACCACAGTGATTAAAAAGTCTTTTGCTTAACTACATCACTAATATATAACTGCCCCTAAATAGTAAATTAGATGTTAATGAGTGATATAAAAATTAGGTGTATTAAAGAAGAGAATTTTTTTATTTAAAAATAACCTCAGGGAGCTTGGGTGTCTCAGTCAGTGAGTGGCCGACTTCTGTTCAGGTCATGATCTCGTGGTTGGTGGGTTCAAGCCCTGCGTCGGGCTCTGTGCTGACAGCTCGGAGCCTGGAGCCTTTTTCGGATTCTATGTCTCCCTCTCTCTGCCCCTCCCCAGTTCATGCTCTGTGTCTCCGTCTCTCAAAGATAAATGTTAAAAAAAATTTTTTTTAATAACTTCATGGTCTGAGGTGAATGCTAGAATAGGCCTAAGATTTAGCACCAATTCCATTCCTATCCTTCATTTTTTGTAGCTGTAACAGCAAGAAACCCTATTTGCATAAATGAGTAAACAGAATGAGTTTTGTCAGTAAATTCTTTGAACTTCCTTTGAGTTACATGTCAAAATATCACAGTGAACCATCAAAAATTTTTAATAATCGAAGTCTACATAAAGTGCTCTGTAAATTTTAGACAAACAACTGTACTGGCAGAAAGTCTTGACTGTTACCAAGTAACTGATTTTCTCGGCATCAACACCAGTATTTCAAATTATTCCTTTAATGGAGACCAAACATTTTGCATCACGGTAATATGGTGGGCTAGTAAAAAGTATGCTCTTCTGTACAACGGGAGACGGTGGACTACAAAAGGGCAACTGGGGGGGGGGGGGGAAAGAGTCTGTACCTCCATCTCAGGGCATGCTCAGATCCATCTCAGGGCATGCTCAGATCAACTGCAGGCAAGAGTATACTTCTAGAAGTTAGGGATACAGAAACACTCCTTTAAAACCATGCATGCTGTGTAGACTATGGAAGCCTTCACATGAGCATAGTTTGAACAGCAGGAACTTAAATTATATATTCTAAATACCACTTTTCCCAGCTTAGCTTTGAAATAAAACTGAATGACAGTTCAGAATTGTACATATTCTGTGACAAGAACCAAAAGGACTCATTTCATCTTTAAAATTCTTGCAAATTTTGCACTTTTAAAAATCAGCCATGCTTGTTTTAATGTAAAAAATGTTGCTTTACCTACCCAAAATGCTCAAACAAAACTGATACTTCCAAGAATCATTCAAGTATCATTTTAATTCTATTACTTTCCGTATAGTACATACCCCCAAGAGATATTCACGCCCCAATTTGAGAAGCAAAGACTTTGTTTTTCTGGGATCACTCTCCTCGTCTGTAAATGAGGATGATAACAATGACTATTCATAAGATTCTTACAAAGATCACACAAGATAATGCAAGCATAACACTGCTGCCTAACGCAGCTTTCATTCAGTCATAGAACAAATACTGAGTGCCTACTATGTGCCGGGCACTGATTGTATGTTGGGTATACAGTTGTTGAGTATACATACAGTCGTCATCAAAACACAAAAATCTCTGTCTCAGAGCTTACATTCTGAGAAGACGACAAAATAAGTATATATTTTATAGTCCTGTTGGCATGCCAATTCTGAGTAAATAGCGGCTCTAACATCAGCATTAATGTGTTTCTGAGCATGCTACTAAACTCTAGGAACTTAAACCCATTAGCTTTTTCAGGAGAAAAGCCATCCCCTGGTTCACAAAGAGGGGAGCCTGAGTGGTACATTTAGATCAAACCAAGATTATCATCAAGCAAATAATTTCAGATTTGTTTCAGAATATGTACAGTAGCCTATAGTTAATGCCTTTCCACAAAATCAAAGCTTATAATGCAAAGTGGTTTACAATCTTTGATTTTGTTTAACTGGGATATAATTCACACACCATAGAATTCACCATTTTTAAGTGTACGATTCAGTGTTCAATATATTCATTCACAAGGTTCTGCAAACTTCCTAGGTCTTTGCAAAAAATAAAAAATTATCTGGGATCTAGGATTTTGTACTGAAAATCCACTTAGTATAATATGCTAAGAGCAAGATTTTTGTTTTTTAGATCAATGCAATATTTAAAAAAGTAGATGGACTACATTTTGAGCTCATTAAAAAGGACTTGTAGTTAATTGAAGAGGTGGAGGACTGAAATTCATCACTGAAAACAAAACAAGTTATGAAGAATTCTACTTGAAAAATAACTTCCTGCAGTTTAGTTAATATGAGGTTATTAAAGGACTCCCAGCAAAAGATGAAAAGATGGAAATGAGTTTCAATCAAATATTGAACAGCAGCTCTACTCGAACTAGGGCATCTACTGTGTGGAATTCATTATCTCCTTTACATCTGGGTTGGCACTAGCTGTGTACACATCCTTGGGAGAACTGTGGAAACAGTCACACAAATCATTTTCTGTAGGGCTTAATTCTCTTGCTGACTTACAGTCTACAATGTCAGGGAACCCTTTAGGACCTATAAAACTCAGTGAAATAGACCTCAATTGCCAGCATAAAAACCTAGGCATCCAAAATAAATCCTTGCCAATGCTGTAGCATGGACTACTATGACTCCAAATCTACCTTCATTATTAGCATGAAAGCCAAGCCCAGCTGTCTCCAAAGGTTCTATCATAGTTGGATAGATTTGAAGCACTAACTTACAATATAAACCTAGTATCATAGTGAGGAGATTATTCTCATCAGCAAGCCTATTTGCTGACATATAAAGTTCTTCTGTTCACTTTTTGCTCCCTAGCAACCTTTATCCAATCAATATCTAAATACAGACGACCCTTGAACAACGTGGTGGTTAGGGGCACCTAACTGCAATAACAGTCAAATATCCACATATAATCTTGACTCCCTATAAACTTTACTATTTATTGCCTACTGTGACCAGAAGCCTTATGGATAACATAAACAGTTGATTAATACATAATTTTTATGTTGTATTATACACTGTATTCTTACACCAAAGCTAGAGAAAAGAAAATACATGTACAGTATTGCACTGCATTTATCAAAGAAAAGTCTGCATCGAAGTGGACCTGTACAGCTCAACCTGTGTTCAAGGATCAATTGTATCTGCTCAAATTAGCCAAAAGAATGGAACACTGCTGTCAGCTGATAACTTATCTCCATTTATTAGCTAAAGATTATTTATTAGCAAAAGGTAATTAGGTATCTTTTATTAAGGAAGCTCCTGCAAAGAGAAAATGAGAAGTGCTTTGGACAATACTAAACAGTTCTAGGACTAAAGAGGCCTTTGCTCTGATTCTTTCCTTCTTTATTCACTCATTGAGCAAGCATTGTCCACGTCACCATCCTTCCTGCCCATAAGAGCACTGGCCCCCGACTTCACTTCCGTACCTCTACACTTTCCACGCAGCAGCCACAGCAGTCCTATTGCTCCCTACCCGGAGTCTGAAAACAGCATTCCATACCATTCCTTATGCCAGCTTGACAAGCTGTGACCAGGTTGTCTACTGCCTTGACCTCACCTGAGACACCTCAGAAATTTCCTTTATCATATTTTCAGAGTCTGCAATAATGCCTAAGCATATCGCGTGCTGGAAGTTTTCCGTGGAATAAATGGATGCATAAAATGTCTATTACATGTAAAATCTTATGCAGACCTCACCCTTCAATAGTATCATTTTCTGCTTTAAATTTACAGGTGCTAAACAGGTGGAAAATACTATAATTCATTGCTGTCTACAATGTCCATCTCGAAATTATTATGCAAAGAATAAAGTCACCTGGGGCACTTGGGTGGCTCAGTCAATTAAGCTTCTGACTTCAGCTCAGGATATGATCTTGCAGTCTGCGAGTTCAGGTCCCGCACTGCGTTCCCTGCTGTCAGCATGGAGGATCTGTGCTGTGGATCCTCTGTCCCACTTTCTTTCTGCCCCTCCCCCACTTGTTCTCTCTCCCTCTCTCAAAAATAAAACATTAAAAAAAAAAAACTTTTTAAAGACTATGTTATTTATATTATCTGCCTTGACATTACCAATGTAAGAGAAACAGCCCCTAGACTTACTCCATCTATTACTATTTAAGTTATGCTTATATGTGGGATGTGGTCAGTGTCTTCCTCTGAGTCACAAAGTCAGCCCGTAGTCTGGACCATAATATTTCAACTGTGTACTCTGCTCTAACAATTACCCAAATTAATACCACCACATATCACATTTCTCAGTAGTAACCCAAGAGTCAAGTCTCTCAAATCATACATTATCACCCACCACTCATCCCCATAATATTCTGTACGTCCACTCATCTACAGCACTGTTCAGTGGCTTTCAAACTTTTTTGACCCATCCCACGCCCAATCCTCATACAATACACCCTTGAATGTGGACTAGGCTTCCCTATATCCTTGATATTTTCTCTAAAGGTTCTCTCCAGTTCCTGCACTCACTGACTGGGCCATCCTTTGATGGCCAAGTCCTCTCAAATGAAGCTTTTCTCTTTCCCGCTCCTTCCTCCCACTCTTCCTCTCTCCCTCTCTCCTACATACCCAAGGGCCCTCCCATTTTTCTCAAATCATTTCTCCATTTTTTATCCTTCGAAAACACCAGTTCCATTGAAGTTCCTGTATCTGGCTACTACTCTCCCCCATTCACTAGACTTTAGTTTCCATTTTAGTCTTCTCCATCCCAACTCTTGTCCTCATTCTGGACAGAATGGGATCAACAGCCATGTGGATAACTCCCCAACATCCGGAGTCCTTTGACCTATTCCTCTGCCCAACCTCACTCACCTAACGCTATAACCACAGGCTTGTCAACACTAGTAACTACACCATCTCCAGTATCTCAGTCAAGCATCCGAGTCTCTCAATTCTTACTTTCTATCCTTACAGCTCACTACCTTCTGCTTTCTTTTACCCCATCAATATCTCCTATCCATTGACTGTCTTGTTTTCTCACTGTTCCTTAACCCCTTTCACACTCCTCCCAACCCAGTACAGGTTTCATGGTCCATCATCATCACTGCAAATGTGCTTAACTTGCTTGACCTCTATGGTTTTTCCACTCGTGCTACAGACCCTATTCTTCTTAAACTTTTCAAAGTCTTTAAGTTGGGAGTTTAACCAAATCAGCATCTCTTTCATCTACTATCTAGTGATTCTCTTCTCTATCCAAAAAAAATTTACTGAAAGATTTGTCCATCTTAATTTTATCTCTCACTCACTTTTAACTCTGTCCAATCTGGCTTCAGTTGCCACTGAAAATCAAGGCTATTAATTTACTTTCATGTTGCCAAATTCAATGGAAATTTCTCAGTTTCCCTCCACTCAACCCTTCAGCGGCATCAATACAACTGAACACTCACTCTTCTTTTTGAAACATCCTCCTCTCCTATGTCTCTCCTACCTTACTAGCCATTCTTTCGCAATCCACTTTGCTGATTCTTTCTGCTCTAACCAAGGTCTAGTTATTGGATTTGCTCAGAGCTTGGTTCAGGATCTTTGTGTCTGGGTAGTCTTTTTTAGTCCCATTACTTGGAATACTGCCTAAGTGCTGAGACCTTACGATTTGGCGTACCAACTGCATATGCAACATCTCCACTTGGATGTTTAGTAAGCACCTCAAACTCCACATTCAACATTTATTTTACTGACCCATATAAATTCTTTCCTAAGTTGATCTCAGTGAATTGTAACCCAATCCACCTACTCATCTAAAAACTAAGGTCTCACACTTGAGTCTTCTCTGTCATTTTCCCACAGACAGGATTAGCAAATCCTGTAAATTCTACATTCAAAGCAGATCTAGAAACTGTCCACTTCTCTCCACTACCACATGTCTAGGCCATCATCACTTACTCTCCACTTCCACTTTTGTCCATTTCAATTCCAATTAACGGAAACTGAGCTCAACAGTGGCCCACACTTAAAGGAGATGCCAGTAATCCCTTATAAGGACTTCAAGGTCTAGAAATGCTAATTTATCACCTGTGATCTCTCACTTCCCCTCTTCACTCCCAACTATATGCACTAGAGAGATACCAGAAGACGCTCCATTCAACAAGTGCTTAGCATCTTTGGAAAAGATTTTAGTTACTTTTTCTGTAAGGCCAGGAATGTTGGTGGAAAGAATGAAGTCTCTGTTTTCAAGTGCGGATGGAAAGATTCTAGAAAGAATCCAAGGGGCAGTTCTTACCACATAGTCTGCTCTATCAGGAGCTGGTAATCAGAATGATCCTACCAAGGGGGGTCCTGAGGACATAAATAAGTCAGCCCACCAAAGTACTACTTTCAATAACTGAAAAATCCCCAATCTGTTCAACAAAGGCCTAACTTGAAATACAGCAAGTGAGTTGGTCCCTCATATCTTTTACCAAGGCCGCTTCCTCTCCTGCTTCTAAAACAGTGGTTCTTAGCTTTATCAGCTACATTTTCCTTTAGAATTTGATAGACTCTCTCCTCGCAAAAATGCATTAACAGAAAATACTGCACTTAGTTCAAAGGTTCCTGGAGGGCCTCCTGAAGCATGGACTCTCAGATTGGACACCTGCCTCTCTGTTGGTTCTCTCTTAGCCTCTTTTATCCATTAAAGGAAAAAAACAATAATGATAATGTTCCTTGGTCATGCATTCTCTTCTATTTCCCTCTCTCCTCTACCTCTCATTCAATCTCCATAAAAGTTCTAATTATTTGTATGGGGAGAGGGGTAAAAAGGCACATACACTGTACACACATATTTGTAAATTCACAGAAGCTCTGGAAGGACACACGAAAAACACTGATTAACAGTAGTTTCCTCTTAAGAAGAGGACTCTGCACATGAGAGGCTGGAGAGGGAGGGAGGCTTTTTTATTGACTATCCTTTTATCCTGTGTACAAATTACCCATCAAATTTTAAAACTTTTAAAACAGCAGGATACATTTTGCTTCTAATTTCTCATTTCCTGGAAACTTTCTGGCATTCTAACAAACACTTCTGGTTTCTCATAAGTGGTCACCAGATGTCTTCTAAACTGGAAATCCAATGAATACTACAAAGTAAAATTCCTTTCCTAGGCTTTTGTAACACCACCGTTTCTGAATTCTCCTACTACCTTTCTCGAAGTTCCTTCTTACTCTGCACGAGACTAATTTATGCATTTATTCACTACCAATGGGGTGGCAAGATGATTTTCTTCTATTTGCCCCTCTGTTAGGCGATCCTAGTAAGTTATGACAAACCACAATGACAGGAGTTCTCAAAGCATGACCTGGGAGTTCCTGGGGACACACTGGATCCTTTCAGAAGTCCAAATAACAAAATTATTGTAACTCAGTCTTCCTCACCCCATCCCAAACTTGCTCTTCTTCCCCTATTCTTTATCGACCTCTTTGAAGCACCCCAGCGACTCAAGCCAGAAATGCAGCATGCACCAACAGTTCTGTCTCGCTACCATCGTCAGTACTTACATGTACTAATTTCTCTTGATTGACTCTAACACCTTTCCATACCTCCTGCTACAGCATTAGTTCAAACCATCATTACTTTTCTAGACTACAACAGCCCAAACCACTACCCCTACTTTGTTCCATCTTTTCCCAAATCCATTCTCTCACTGTACCCATTCTATCCAGTATCCAGTGATTGCCGCCATCACCACCTGTTCATTTGTGTTTCTCAAACTGCAGATACTGCCCCCAAGATTATTATTTTGTTGAGGATAACTAAAACAAGCACATTCTAGATCATTTGGTTCCATACCTAGGACATAACCATACAGATTCCAGGCTGTGTTGATAAAATTACAATAGCAGACATACAATTGATTCCACTCAAGACAAGATAATGTTGTTTATTCCCAAATTACCAAATTTGTGTGACTGGAGACATGTGATGAAAGAACAGAGTCTTTCCAAGGTATTAGTAGCACTGGCCGGCCAACCTAAAAGTAACTTGTTCCATACCATATTCACACTGTGCGACATTTTATAAAATATATCGCTATGCCACAGTAATGTTAGGGAACTCGGATTTTATTAGTTTTGTCGCTTTAATGTATACACATTTTAGTGTTAAGAGCTAGAAACACAAGGGATTCAGTTTAATGTTTACGCATCTGAAACACTGAAATAAAAGGAATTTCTAGCAACAAAACCAAACTACTGGAGTTCCCAAAACATATTTTACACCCACAATCACTCTTTTTTATCCAATCCTAGTTTTTCCAATTACTTTTTTTAAAGAAACTTACCTTTTCAAGAAACTAGCTTCCTTTTTAAAATGCTGAGGGTCATATATTTGAAACTTTAAAACATCTCCCCTCTTTAAAAGATCAAAGCCTGCCTAAATGCCTAAATATTTAGCTTTCAAAGCAAAAGTTTTGTTTTCTTATTTACATATTACACATGTTGTGCCGTCCAATATGGTAGCCACTAGAAATATGTGGCTATTTAAACTTAAATTAAACAAATCTAAATATCAGTTACTCAGTCTCGCTAGCCATATTCCAACTACTCGCTAGCCAGCCACATGTGGCTGGTGGCTACAACACTTCCATCATGACCTAACTATAACTTCTCCCTGTGAGTAAGTGTTGAGAAAGCTGCTCATCACTTCAAACTCTATGTTGATGACTTCCAAATCTTCGTCTAGTCTTTTTCTATTAATTTAATGGAATATCTTCAGTAACCTATTTGATAGCTCTACTTTATCAGCTGGAATAATAGAGCTGGTAACTGGAAAAAATTATAGGAGTAGTAAATCAGTAAGGTACAGGACACCTAGGTGGCTCAGTCGGTTAAGTATCCGACTTTGGCTCAGGTCACAATCTCACGGTTTACAAGTTCAAGTCCCATGTTGGGCTCTGTGCTGACAGCTCGGAGCCTGAAGCCTGCCTCTGATTCTGTGTCTCCCCCTCTCTGTCCCTCCCCCCCTCACACTCTGCCTCTCTCTCTCAAAAATAAACATTAAAAAATTTTTAAAAAATCAGTAAGGTACAATGTAATCAAAAATGG
Source organism: Paguma larvata (assembly GCA_030068075.1). Taxonomy (NCBI): domain Eukaryota; kingdom Metazoa; phylum Chordata; class Mammalia; order Carnivora; family Viverridae; genus Paguma; species Paguma larvata. Next base: position 20,250,013 of record CM057835.1, on the reverse strand, counting down.
AAAAGATTTTCAGGGTAAGGTTAGGATTGTGACAGAGATAAGCAAGAGGAGGTACTGGAAAAACAGCAATAAATACGAATCAAAAGACAACGCCCACTCCACTGTACCCACTCATCCTAAAATGATTACCACTTTGAAAAGATCTTCAAAAGGTATCTTCCCAACCATACCTGAAGTATTATGCACCCAGTAAACACACTTTTGATACGGAAAATATACTAAGATCTCGGTACATAATCGGTCATTATGAACTACAATTTAGCCTGTTTCAAAGTTTATTTTGTTAATAATATTTCAAATTCTTTCAAGGGTTTTGAAAACCTCAAAACAACACAATTAATAATGCACTTCAGCCAAGTTTACAACTATCTGGCAAAACTAGCTAACATTCCTGTTGACTAATTTAAATCTCCCAGCATTCTCTACACTGTACTATTTTTTAAAAAGACATAATACATAATTAGCCATAAATACGTTTTCTGCTTTATAGAGATATTCAGTGTTGGCATTACTCCAAAAGAAAGCTTATTTTTAAAAGTGCAAAAGTCCTGTTTTCTGACTGTTTAATTAAAAGAAAATCAGGTGCAAAAATAAGACTATGCCCCCCAAAATTCCAATAGAAACTTCAGAAAACAATGACAATGAAAGGCACTTCCGAAATCATGTATGGCATATTAATTTATTCAGTATTTATGACCACTATAAACTTCTGGAATGAGGTGGATATTAAATCAAATAAACATGAAGCAAACATTTATTAAGTACCTACCGTGTGCTAGGTTTTGCACTACCTATACAAACAAACAAACAAACAAACAAAGTAAAAGAAAAAGACAGTTCCTGCCCTCATGGAGCTCACAGTCTAGTTGAAGCAGACAATCAGAAATACACTGGCAAAGCACCGGGGAGGCATTAGGGAAGAAGGGCCTGGTCCTGCCTGATGAATGCAGGAGCGGGCTTCACAGAGGCGGAGACAATGGAGCTGGGCCGCAGGTGAGCAGGAGCTCCCGGATGGAAGGGAAGGGGGGAAGCGCATTCCAAGCAGAGGAGACAGCACATGCGCGAGCAGAGTCTCGGAAGCACGTGCCGCGGTGCAGGCGGATGGGCAGTCCAGCGCAGCTAGAGCATAAAGGTGCACACAAACTAAAGAGACGAATTAGTTTTTGGTTTTTAGTGAGTCATAACGATCAGGAATAAATCTTCATATCATACTTAGTGTAGCTTAACTGTGATTCTGACAATAGGGCAGTCTGAAAACATTCCATTCATTTCATAAATATGTGAGCCCTTCTGACAGGTACCCAGCAATGTAGTTACAGTTTGTTTTTTGGGTTTTTTTAAGCAGTTTCAGAAAAATAAATCTTAATATTCCTCTGTGTGTTAAAGAACCAAAATAAACACAGAATAAAGGTTTTCTTGAGTTGAATCACAGAGCTTCTCCTCTACACATTACAGGTCCTCATTTCGGTAATTCGAGCTCCCTGTACTACCACTATCTTTTTTACCCTTAACGCTTTCATAACTATTGACCCAGAACAACTCCGCAATTAAGCAATAGAGAAAGCAATTTCAGCTTTCCCTTCCCATTCCGCCCATTTAAACAAGGTATCTGACAATGCCCCTCTGGAAATCGATGCGTGGTGACCAATGCAATAGATGAGGAAACGGTGCCCTCTGACCCCCATACCAATTTTTGGAAATTAAACTATTGTATACAAACTACTAGGCTGAATTCTGAATAAAGAGAGCTATGAAGCAGAGACCCCATAGCCTTTAGGGAAAAGTAAAAAGATATAGAGGAAGAGATCAAAAAGTTTCCCACATTCGCCAACCAAGCAACGCTGTTTGCCAAGGAAGCTTGGAGCTTAGGAAGGTGCAATGGGGAAAAGAAAGGAACTCACAAGGGTCAAACACTTTCCTTAGATGTTTTCATATTAATTCCTATTTACTCCTCGCAGTAATGCTAAGGGAAAGAGTACATTACCTTAGTTTTACAAATGAGAAATCTGAGGCCATGCTAGGTGAAAAGAGTTATCCATGACTGCCTGAACTAGCAAGTGGCAGAGCCTGCCTCGTTCCAAAGCCCAACTCGTTCTACACACGGCCTCAGGGTTCCTACAGTGAATGCTGGCCTCCCGAGCAGCATATGAGGTTATATCAAGGTTATATATACCCTGGAAGAAAAGCCCTTACTTTTCCCTCCACTATTGTCACTCAGTCAGTGTGAGATGATAGTGGTTGCAAGACACATATATCTCTGAAATTTAAAGGAAGAAAAATTGAGACAAAATAGTTTTGTAAGCTTAGTTGCCTTTGGGGTGGGGGCAGGGAGGGAAGATTTCTTAGCAAAGATATTGGGTGCTCTAATGCTATTAAAGTAGCATAATAATTCGAATGCTACTTGTTTAAATTCCTATACAATAAACCATCGAATGCTATTTGTTTAAATTCCTATACAATAAACCATCAACTAAGCAGCTCAAAATAAAAAAAATGAGCTAACGGAAAACCCCCCACAGTATCGGGATGAGAATACTATTGCTGAAAGTCATTATCCTCAACATCATCAAAAGTCAAAATAAAAACTGCCCTTTCTCAAATCCTAATCCTGAAAATTGATAGGTAAGCATAAACTATGTGGTAAGGATACTTACCACATTAAAATTTTGCCTCTTTTTGGGCAACAAGAACTACTTTAAGAAAAAAAATGAGACAACTAACATCAACACAGAAACCTTTTGTAAAAAGTCCCAATGGGCCAAAAATGTCATGTTTGAGAGATACTGTAATATTGTTTTCAACTGTGCACAATTTACTTACGCAAAGTACTGCCAATTACCATAAATTAATCAGATTTATAAGTCAAAATGCTTTGCCGGGGCGGGATAGGCTAGGACATTCAGACACAGCCAAAATCCCAGTGACATGATTACAATGTAAGATACTTCGTAGAGAGCTTTTGAAACAGTATACATATGCTCTCAGTAAATCAACCAACCTTATTTTGATTGAGAGGATCATTCCGCAGTCTCTGTTTGTTCTTCTGTAATTTACTAGGCATCATCTTTCCAGTTCTGAAGTCAAAACTGCTGAGGTCAACAGTATTTCCCAGGTACCTTGCCAACTGAGGTTTGCTTCTGAACTTCTTACCACTTGGACTAGAAGAAAGATAACATCAATTGTACAAAAGATAACAATATTTAGATCTCTATACATCTTCTTTTCTCTTCCAATTGTTACTGCATAACAACTTTATATATGTTTCTTTTTTTTTTTTTCAAAGATATGGTAAAGTTTTAAAGGAACTTCACAACTTCCCTCTAACACACACTCAGTTAGGTACACCACTGGAGTACGTAACAGATGTTACTACAGACTATCCCACTGGTCACTCACTCAGCAGCCACTGACAGAATCCCGGTACAAACTGCACACACAGCACAATACACATGCTGCAAATGTCTTCAACATTACAAACTTACTTCCAAACTGACTTTTGAAATGTTTTTTCTTATAAGTATTACATATACATAATGTCAGCAGTAATCAGAACATCAGAACACATTCTTCTGAAGTCAACAATCCTTGTTAAAAACACGCATACAAAAAACAAAACGAAACGAAACTTGGAATCCACACTCTTTGGGCTACCAATCTGAACTCACAACATTACAATAGAAAAAAACAATTATTGAATTCTGACAGCATTTAAATACCCCCTAAAAGGAGGAAACTGAGGCAAACATTTCGGAATGTGTCTGAACATTGCTGACATGAGTTTTTTCAGCCAAATTCCTACCTTGGAGAAGCTTATCCAGAATAACTTCTCAGGTTACCCTGGGGGCTCAGTAGGTTCAGCATCTAACTCTGGATTTTGGCTCAGGTCATCATCTCACAGTTCATAAGTTCAAGCTCCACATGGAGCTCCACACTGTCGGTGCAGAGCCGGGTTGGGATTCTCTCTCCTCCTCTCCCTCTACCCCGCCCTCCCTCCCTCTCTTTCAAAATAAATAAATAAACTTAAAAAAAAAAGAATAACTTCTCATAAGAAATATTGTCAAAGCTGGAAAATTATGAAAGTGCTAGAATTATATAGAAAGCTAAACTAAACTACTCTTTCCTAAAAAAGTTTTTTGCTGTGTGAGGCATTGATCTGTAAGAAAACTTTTAAAGGAAGAATGCCCCAGTCTTGCCTAATAAATTTCCTGAGCCAAATGTGCTAAAATCAACTATTAAAATCAATATAGATAGGTTACCAGAAGAGAATTGTAAGAATTCTAAAATATTTCTCAAAAAAAGTCAACATGTCCTATTTATAACCTAACCTTGCACCAACTGACCACAATAAAAGAAAAATAATTGAACAGGAAAACAAAAGAGAATTTTGCATGGGAAACGAAGAAATAAAATACCACGCTGGAAGAGCAAAACTTCTCTCTGGGTCAAATCCAAACCAACACACCACACTGTCACAGACTCTGTGGTATTCGGCCACCACTGACTTCAAGACAAATGAAGATCATGTCAGCATTTCTTTTCACAATCACAGAATATAAGTATTCTTGAAACATAATTCAAGTTATAAAATTCAGTCTACAGACAGAAGTAGCAACCAGTAACAGCCAGGACATAACGGAATAGAATGAAGCAGACAACGTGAACACATGAGAGGAAAGAATACAGGATTAGGGGGAAGCAACCCTCAACTCCCATTCTAACCAAACCAGATTTCCAAATATACTCAGTATCACAAAATAAAATCGCACATAACCCTCAATATGGTTCAAAACTTGAACCATCTCTGTGCACCACAATTTCCACCCCCAAACCCGATCTCATATTGCCCTCTGTTGTGGCACCACTGCTGTCCACCTAGCACCTAATCCACCAAACTAGAAAGCCACTTCACAATGCTTCAGTGCCCCACCCCTCAGCCACATATCCGACACCAAGTGCTAAATGTTGAGACTCCTCAATGGTGACAAAGCTAGCTTCACCTCCTCAGTAACACATCAAAAACCTTTAGTTTGTTTATAATTTTTTTTCAAACCTCCGTTTCTCCACCAGTCTTGGTACCCCATGTTCCAAACTCAATGTCACCAAAACTATGCCATGTACCTTTGACTTTTAGCCGTTGTCTTTCCTAATGGAAGGATGAACATACGCAACATCCTGCCTGTCATGGGATTATTAAAGCCTCCAAGTCCAAGTAAATTGTCACCTCTTCAGTGAAGCTCTGAATCTCCAAATCCGGTTAGAAATAAATCTACTATCTCTGCAATTCTACTTCATTACAAAAATTTCTATATATTTCTTGATGATTCAAACGATCAGAAATTACAATGTCACTTTTTCAAACCCTCAAACATGATTTAACATATACGAATACTGAACAAAGTAACTTTCTCAGAACAAAATACTTTATTAGTTGAATAGTAAAGAATATAAGTTTCACTTGCAGACACAATAAAATGGTAAGTTCTATGCTTATTTAAGTTATATTGCATGGACTTTTAAAATTGAACCAGAAAATATTTTCATGATTAATCTATTACACTACATAAGAAATAATTAAAGACCCAAATTAATTTGAAAAATTGGTAAATTATAAATTATATAAATTGTAATTTATATAATTACAATGTATTTAATTAAGCTAGAATAGCCATATAGTCCTTATAATCAGATATTCCACTTACTGGTCAACAAGATTCTCATAACCTATTTGATACACCTCAAATAAGAATAAAAACCTCTCTCCAAAACAAAATGACAATTCTCAATCAGCTATCCCTCTAATAAGACATCTCATTAGTGCAATGAAAGCTGAGCTTAAGAGTGGACTTAGTTTCAACAGACTAATGTTCCAGAAGATGAAAATACTAAGGAAGCAACTTCTACCAAAAAGATAAGCACTATTATTTTTAAGGATACAACTTACAGACAATTAGAAAGTCATTTTTTAAGAAATCAACTGACTCAGTTCACAAATTAGGCCCGCAATGAGTAGTTTTGGAACGGTTGAAATGCCAGCTATCTACTGCAGCTGAATGCACACAAGAGCCTCACTAACGCAGTACTCTGGAGAACAAAACACATTAGAGATCGGTTTTAGATACTCCTCCCCAAAGTAAAGAAATCTAACTACTTAAGAACTCAATTACCGTGACTGCATAGTTTATAATCTAGATTAGCAATTTAATATGGTTTAATAGTTCCTCTATTGATTTTAAAAATCAAATGGAAACTGTTAGAAAGGCCTAACATATTCTACTGATAAACTAAATTAGCAACAAAGAAAGGAAATCAAGTTTTAACTATTAACATATCCCAAAAAAGGTGGACTATCAACTGGTACCCAGCCAGTTATTCATACAAATCACTGTCCCCGGTCATGACAATGGAATTCTATGCAGCATTGACACGGGGGAGCCGCAGGTACCAGTCCTACACACGGCTGCCTTCAGAACAGTGGTACAAGCCATTCTCTTCTTTGTAACTACTATAGTTTGTGCTTGGTGCTTTAAGGAAGTCAACCTGACTTTCCCAGGAGATTTTAAACCAGGGACCTTCCTCTGCACAAGATGAAGGCAAGCGTATAGAAAGGCAAAGCCCAAGGGAATGGTTAAGTAAGAATTCTGCCCATCAGGTACAGAATATGTGGATAGCATCGACATGACTGAAAGTGGGGGAGGAAATAATGCTAGATGAACAAAAAGACTACCCAGAATGACTAAGTCGTCATCGGCCTGCCCTCTAAGATGGCTGCAGGAGGTCACAATCTCACACACACCAGGGATTAGCATGACTAAGCTTTTATTCTAAAAGCAGCAAACTATAACCTAGGAAAATTCTAGTAGACTAAGCGAAGGATATTAGTCATTTTCAGCTTTCTCTAACCAAAGTGATTACTTCTAATCCCAGTAATGAAATACTAATATTTCACTTTCGACCACACAAAAAAATTCCCTACCAACTGCCCCCTAGATATGCCAGCACGGAACCAACTTGTGGTCTCACCTCTAACTTTTTCTACCCTCCAAATACCCTAAAGTAATGATTAAATGAAAATCAAAGATATGTTTTAATTTCATATGAGAACATTTCATCTATATCTTTGCTAGCTTTCATTTTAATTAAACTGTTAAAGCACTTCTTTAGCGTTAACTCTTAGAAGTTTCTAACTACAGATTATCAAAAAGAAAGAAATTTTATTTGGCATCTGACTTTCCACTCTAAAAACTTTTCATTGAGATGCCAGAAACTACTTAAATTCTGGTCACCTCAGTATAGTGGCACTCACATCTTATCACTCTATACACTCCCCGAGCTACACGACCGCAGCACGCCCCGACAGTCTCCGTATGAAAATTAACTCTTCTGATGACCTGCTGTTTGCCTGTGCAACTGCACCCTGAAAACACTCTTCTAATAGAGCAGAATGTACTTTTTCACTCATGTGACTTCGGTAACATGGATAATCGTGATGTTTAGTTGAACAGTATGAGGAGACCAGAGTCTGAGCAAACACCAGTCTACCTTCAAACCAGTTTCTAACAGGATGAACTGTGGAGGCGGCAGTAATCACAGCGCAGTCTGGCGAGCCGGCCTACGAGTGACAAGGAGCACTGTGGACAGCAGATGGTCAGCTACACAGCTGAACAGCATGTTCAGGGGGGCATCACTCTCCAATAGTACTTTGCGAGGCACAATAAAAACCTCCACACTAAACATTCTCTAAGCTACAGCCCTGGAAAAGCTTGAGATCAAAGAAACATCAACTTTCTGTAGTTTTATACCTCTTTAAATGTTAAAGCTTATTTGTTAGTTACAGGGTAACTACTGAAAGAAAAAGACTTCTCTAACTTTAACAATTGTCTCCACAAGTCAAATTTTGGCTGGGACTAAGATCTGAAATTAAAATTATCTTGTACTTCGGCACAAAAGATACAATCAGAAAACTGACAAATCAATTAATTCAAATAACACATACTTTTGCTTCAAAGCTATACGACACACACACAATCTACCTACAAGTCAGCTCCCAATCCCCCCACCGTTACATGTGGGCCTTTCCTAAAGTGAACATCTTCAGCCGTTGTCCGCAGTTTACCCCCAGTAGATTTTATCTACTCTGGTCTTACTTATATCTCCCAGCAGGTACTACTAAATCCAGTCCCTTCCTTTGAATCTATCCTTACTTTCATTGCCATTGCCCAAAAGTCAGATGCTTAACCAACTGAGCCACTCAGGGGCCCAAATCAAGTCTTTATTACCTCGGGTCTAAATCACCAGGGCAGACTGACTGACTTTCTACTTGCTGGTCTCTGCAGTTTAAACTGTCCAAGTTACTTACTCTTCCTGAACACCACTCCGACCATAGTTTCAGGCAAAAAGCCTTCAATGACTTTAACCCATTAGCAGAAGAGAGCCAAATATCTTAGCTCTGCATTTAAGATTCTTTTTCATCTAACCTCCTCTTTCAATCCTACTTTCCACTCATCTTACTCAATGACCTCTGCTCCAACCATATTAGTTTATTCACTATTCTGAACAGGCCGAATGGTTTCCCTCTTAGGCCTTTAGCAAATTATACCTGTTACTCAATCCATAATGCTGGGCTCCAACCCCGATCCCCAGAAATACCAATCCACATTACACCTCTTCCGTAAAAAGCCTTCCCAGAACGAAGCAGTGGAAGGCTTCCTTCCTCTGAACCATATAGCAAGTACTGCCAGTATCAGGTAAATAATCATGACCTGCCTATGGGCATCTCTTGTATTCTAGCTTTGAAATATTGAGTTCTACATGGTTATAAAACTTCTACAAGTTTAAATCTTATCTTCGCAAGCAGCATACTCAAGTAGTTATTCATGAATGAAATGATATGATGTCAGATTTGCTTCCAAATGGTGAAGGTTGAGTCAAGAGTAGTGGGTTGGAGCATGGAAGAAACAAGATTACAATTGTTGAATTGGGTACTTGGTAATTTTTTATGATTCTCTCTACTTTTAAATATATGTTTGAAAACTTCTATAATAAAACGTTTAAAACAAACATTAAAGTATACAAGCTGAATACACCCCCTGAAAATTACGAAGTAATATTTTAAAAATCTGAAGATTGGGCAAGTAAATGTGAACACTAAAGAACTTCCTTAGCCGTTGAGGGAGACGGAGAGAATTATTTTTAGAGTTATCGTTAAGAAAAAAAAATTTTTTTTTACAGTTTGGCTGCTGGCAAAATGTGACAACATTGCACCTTTTCCCTTGGCATAATGTTTAAGGAATCACGAATGCAATTTTAAACGGTATAAAAGACCTTAAGTATAATTCAAATTCTGTATCAACCATTCTCATTCCATACACTAGCATTTATGTAACAAACAACATACAAACAGTATATTAATGATAGCAAATTCTATCATCTCTGTATCAAAGTTAAGAAAAAATAAAAGCCAGGGTGATCCACTAAAAAATAAAAAATGAATGAATGTAGAATTCTACCTAATCTCATCCCACTGCTTAAAGGCACTCATTTTTTGAGAAAGAAAAAAGGAAAATATTGGTTATTTTGGTTGAATGGGGACTGGATGCTGTTACAGAAATGTCAGAAATTAAATACATCTGGAAATTATTTCAAAATATAATGGGAAAAAGGAGCTCAATATAGATAAAACAAGATTGGCCAGGAGTTGATAATTATTAAAACTGGTTGAAGAGCACATAGGAAATTCATTACACTTTCCTAACGATTTTTGTTCTTGCACATTTGTATTTTTCCATAATAAAAAAATTAGATAAGTATACTAAAAAACCAGACTATATTTTGAAGAAAGAGATAAGGGTCTCTGGAATAGGCCTTTTTAAAGAGATGCATCATCACTGCATTCACGTTAAAAGTAATTTTAAGATATTCACCCTTGCTTTAACCTATGGGTTCTTCCACTATAAAAAGAACAATAAAGAACATACACACAGGGGCGCCTGGGTGACTCAGTCGGTTGAGCATCCGACCTCAGCTCCGGTCACGATCTCGTGGTTCATGGGTTCAAGCCCTAAGGCGGGCTCTGTGCTGACAGCTCAGCACCTAGAGCCTGCTTTGGATCCTGTGTCTCCCTCTCTCTCTGCCCCTTCCTTGCTCGTGCTCGGTCTCTCTCTCAAAAATAAGTAAACATTAAAAAATTTAAAAAAAAAGAACATATACACATATATACACAGAGAATGGAAGGCAATATGTAAAAATATTGACACTGATTCTCTTTAGGACTATAATGATGATCGTCACTGCTCTCTCTACACTCTTCTAGATTTTCTCATTTTCCACACTGAGCATGGGTTACTTTTCTAATCGGGGGAAAAAATAAAATATTTCTAAAAACCCTGATGAACATGTACACCTAAGATCTGCCCTAATCACATTTCATAATTAAAATTCTGTGACTCTCCACATAATTAGCAATAACTGCTTATGTTGGTTAATTACGTGAAAGGAAAGAAAGTACCATTTTACTGATCTGCTGACCATCTACTACATGCCAAATGCCCTACGTGTACTTTCATTTAACCTCAAAAAATTCCATGAGGTAAACTTCTTACCTCTGATTTACAGCTGAGGAATCGGAGGCTTTTATTATGGAAGCTTATAAATCTGTCCAAGTTAAAACAGTAAAGCAAGATTCAAGACTCAAGTCCCAATTTTCTGACTCAAAAGTCTCCATTTTTATTCTAAACCAGTGTAACACAAGTGTGGTCTACCGACAGACTTCCTGGTTTTTAAGTAAGTACAGAAGGGGAGAGAAAGCATTTAGGAACTGCTACAGTAATCCAACAAGTAAGTTTACAACTGTAGGATCTAAGAGTAAAAAGTTGCAACATGTATTTTGTATATCCACTTTGACATTATATTTATTTTTTATCATAAACTACCTACCAGATGCTATAACAAACAAGTTTATAGTTATGACACAAAGAAATAATATATTAGTTAAAAGTAGGTAGAAATATATTATCCTCCTAGGATGATACAAAAGCAGTTTTTGATGGTAGATATTTAAAGCAGAGGATAAAAGAATTTTTTAATAAGAAAGGGAAATTAAAAGTCCTACTCCAGATTTCTTCAGGCCTAAACATCTACATACAATACATACACAACCCTAAACACACACAAGCCTAAAGAAAAATAAGAACATTTACTTCCATTTGATATTTGTATAGCTGGTTTCGTACAACACAGGATGCTGAGACACAAGACCGCCTCTTAGTGCAGGCCTGTTTACAGTCAGCGTTTACCAGTATTTTGGATTATTTAATAGAAATGTATTAACTATTTGCTTCATTCAACAAGCAATTCTTAAGAGCTTTCCGTATAGCCAGGGACTGTGGTGGATACTGGAGATTCAAAAATGAATCAGCCTCAGCCACTCACCTTGAGTGAGGTTCAGAAACTGGTGTTCATTGAGACTGCCAACTACGACAGCAGATGTGGTAAAGGTTAACAGAATTATGCTCAAAATGCCATAGGACCTGCCCGTTTCTGCTAGAGGCCTCCAGGAAAGGCTTTTTTAAAGAGATGCATACATCACTGCATACATGTTAAAAATGATTTTATAACATTCATACTTATTTTAATCCATGAGTTCTTCCCGTATAAAAAGAACACCAAGATAGATTTCAAAAATCTTCAGAAGAGGATAATATTCTTCTTCCACATATTTGTAAATAGCTCATAATCGTTCCTGACAAATACAAAGTGTTCAATTTCAAAATTTTAATTTTAATTTTAAGATATATTAACCATTATTTATAGTCACATACAACTTATATAATCAAGTTCCCAAACAAATGAGTTTGAATTTATAAGACAAGGCAAAATCATAAGATGCACGGTTATTACTCAATTTCATTCTATTCCATACTTTTATTCTTCCTTGCGAAGTTTTAGTTTTTAGAAGCTGATAATGTTAGGCAGAACTGTATCTTACAATCTGCCTAGTCATTTTTTAGTGAAAATGGCAAATAACTGTAAAAGACCACTAAACTGCAAAGGGTCTTAATTAACACTCCAAGCCAAAAAGTGAATCCATGAAATAAGAGCTGGTGATTTATTTCTAACTCATCATGCAGGTCTGAAAAGACCTCAAACATAGGCTAAAAAGTTATGAATTTCTATTAGTCCCACTATGAAATCTAACAAAACACACATACACACACGCACACATGCACGCACACACATACACACACACCAAGTATCACTTCCTTTGCAAATCACCAGCTTCTGCTTGATTAATTAAAACTGCACTATGAAAACTAAATTAGGACTCTATACCTCACAAATGAAATTCTAAAAGCAATTTGAAAAAACTTATCAATTTCTGCTGGAGATTATTTTTAGAATGTATATGTATCGGTTCCTTTTGAGCTATGTGTTTCCTCTACTACAGGTATTGTGGGGTGCTCTGGCAGGTGAGACTTTGCATGTCAGACTTAAAACATCAGATGTAGGATAGATGGCAATGTTGTACCCTAACAAAAAGTCCCCTAGCACAAAGCAGAAAGCTGAGATGATACAACTAAGAGAGAATTATCGGAGCACAATTTCCGCCACAGCTATGTGTCTTTTATACCCAGATCCAGGCTGTAATCAGGCTATTTCAAGAGAAAGGACTAAAAGCAAGTCAAACTTGCAATTATGCAATAAGCACTTAGTAATAAACCTTGCATTTCATTCTTTTCTCCAACTAAAGAGATTTTTTTTTTAATTGGTCTTAGGGCACATTTCAATTGTACCTCAACTCAAAGAAGCACATGAGCTTTTTGCAGGAAACACAAAAAACTATCTCAGAAGCTACATTTAGAACACAAGTTACAAATTGATTTCTTCTACTTTTTTTCAATGTTTATTTATTTATTTTGAGAGAGAGACAGAGAATACCAGGAAGGCTCTGCGCTCTCAGCACTGAGCCCTGACGTGAGACCGATCCCACAAACCATGAGATCATGAACTGAGCCAAAATCAGAAGTGGGATGCTTAACTGAGCCACCCAGGCACCCCTGATTTCTTCTAAATTTAAGTGAAAGCTCTTAAAATGAAGATGACCTATAGATTGCTCCATAGGGAACATGCTGCCTATCTGAATATCTGCAAAACAAAAGGGCCGATACTAAATTAAACATATAGCAAGAGAACGAGCAAGAAAGAAGGGGGAAACATTTCTGAACAAAATGATCACTTCTATTACCCAGAATAAAACTGCTTTAATTATGTTAATTTACCACATTTTTTCAATTTTTTCCTCTCCAATATTACATAGAGCTGGAAGATCATCTTTTGATACAATGGCTTCACTATCAAATAGGATTTAAAATTTACCCTTTGTCAAAAAAAAATAAAATTTGCCCTTTGTGCCCAGCACAGCAGGTGGTTAAAAGTTCTGGGGTTAAATCTCCTGCCATCAGGATTCTAACTCTGCCCTTACCAGCAGTACAACCTTGAGCATATTACTTAACTTCCCTGTCCCAAGTCACCATCTGTAAAATGCAGATAATTGTACCTATAGCGAACAGGGTTATAAGGACCCAATAAGATAATATATGTAATGCATTTAGCAAAATAATACTAATAGCGGCCAAAACTATGAGAGCTGTGACACAGAACACACATATTAACAATTAAGACACACATGACCCTATGCTAAAAACAAAAAACGAAAAAACTCTATAAACTCGATGAAATTCAAATGTTGATTTCTCACTTGTATGTCTGCACTGAGCATTTTAACCATTTTCACTATATCTCTAAAATACTTTCTATCTTTCTATAATATCTTCAACATTAATGATGAAAATAAGAAACTGAAAAATGTTTGGACTTAATAAAATATCCCAATCAATTTCATCCCAGCACACCACTAGGTAATAAAAGCAATGGCTAAGAATGTCATTTAAGGCTTGTTTCACAAAATTTTAAGTGTCAATTTATCAATTGATAAACACCTATTTAGCATCTAGGTGTACCTAGGGGGAAAGAAGTCAGTTATGTGAGAAAACCACAGGTTCTATGGAAATGAACATGAGCATGATACAGAGGACAGCAGGTTTAACTACATGGGGAGGGCCAGAAAGAAGATATTAGGGGGAAAAGACAATTTACTGAAAGCCAAAGAGACTTAAATATTTAACTATAACAATGGATCTCTCCCCTGGTCCATTCAGCAAGTTTTTTCCAACAAACTACATAGCAGAGTTGTTTTTTGTTTGTTTGTTGTTGTTGTTTTTTAAGACAAACAGGGAGAAGGAGAGACAGTGAGAGAAGGAAAGACCTGATTGAACTCTGACATGCTCAATGATTCTGAATTCATGCCCTCAAAGCATCATACCAGCCTTTGGTAACAAGTCAACGTACCTATTTTTTAAACCTATTTGTATCTTCAGTCCATACAACTGGAGTTATTTAATGAACTATTTTCCTTAATTACTCCTTAAACATATCTATGTATTTATTTTAGTGTACTGAAATTGAATCCTTGTATCACTATGAGTACAGGTAAACTCATATATGCACTTTACAAACAGACAAACCACAGGACCAGGAAGTGTAAGTGACAGGCTCAAGGTTGCACCAAATGGTTAAGTGCAGTTAGAATACCAACTCTAGTCCTCTTTACCCCTGTGCTCTGCTGCCTTCCCTAGAGACTTCTACTTTTATCATATCACTCATGATTTTATAGACCTCAATTATATTGCCTCTGAGTCCTCTTCTTTCCCGATCAAAGTGAAATAAATTCAGTCTCTCTTCATGCACCTGCTCCCTATTATTATTTCTTTTTTTTTTTTTTTAACATTTATTTATTTTTGAGAGACAGAGACAGAGTATGAGCAGGGAAAGGGCAGAGAGAGAGGGAGACACAGAATCTGAAGCAGGCTCCAGGCTCTGAGCTGTCAGCACAGAGCCGGATGTGGGGCTCGAACTCACAGACTGTGAGATCATGACCTGAGCCGAAGTCGGCCGCCCAACCAACTGAGCCACCCAGGCGTCCCCCTATTATTTCAATTGTTCTCTGGTTTCACTGTATCCTTTTTTCAGAGAAGGGATCAAGTACAAATGAAACATAATTTTGATACAAGAATCAAAAATATTTACTATTTTGTTTCCGATACCCAACCACACGACATCTTATGGCAGCAGCTGTAACAGTTTACCTAGACTCCCAAGTCTTTAACCCTAATTATAACCAAAAATCTAGAAACCAATAAGTTTAGACTAGATAAAAATGGCACAAGTTGGCCACTAAAGGGTCCTATGCAGAGGAAAATAATATTTCAAAAATCAGTCAGCAAGTGCAGGGAGCCAAAAACTAGAAATGACAGGAGCCAAACAGACCAGTGAGAAAATTATTGTTCATATAATGAGTTCATACGATGGCAACAAACTTTTCAGAAACTATTACCAATAGATCTAGCTCTTTATCTAACCACACCTTTTTTAAAAACACACTTTGTAAGATAATATATGAACTGCCACACACTATCGGTAATCCTGACAGAAGGCATAATTATATTGCTTAACTGGCAACTCAAGGCACGCCTTCCTATTAGAACTTGGCAGTCTCAGGAAACAGCCAAAACACCATTCTACCAAAATTTGAGGCTTTTTCGATGAGCTTAATTTCAGCCCAATTAATAAGTGTAAGCCACACCCTACGCTAACAGGCACAGATTTGTTTAAATTAATCTCCCCAGAGGCAGGCTAATTTGGGAGTTAGCATTATTAGAATCTATGTGAACAAATGGGTGCAGGTGTTCACATTACCAATGGGAGCGTTAACTCTTAACCCACCTATTAACACAGATGGCTGGTGTTTTGTGAGCTACTGGTTTTTAACAGGTGGGGTATATATGGGGATGCTAATATGCAAAGCTGTGACACTTTGATTGAAAAAGAACGTGTACACCTTCACTAAGAGCAGGTGCCCTCCATCATTCATCAATGAAAGCGGAAGTCACAGAATAACTGCTCTATTACAAAAACCACATCATGCTACCTGTTTCCTACTGCCTCAGAATGTAACCTCTCAGCAGGGAATCAAGACTGTTACAATCCTGCATAATAACTAACATTTTGTAGGTAGTCAATAAACAATTAGACAACATTCCTTTCAACCTTGAACTAAACTCATGGGGCACAAGTCTGTTCAATGTGTCTTTTCATTTTGTATAAACAAGT
The DNA here is from genome assembly GCA_030068075.1 of Paguma larvata. Classification (NCBI taxonomy): domain Eukaryota; kingdom Metazoa; phylum Chordata; class Mammalia; order Carnivora; family Viverridae; genus Paguma; species Paguma larvata. The sequence goes on along the minus strand of CM057835.1, from coordinate 20,233,789 downwards.
AAGGAGCAAATCACGCTGCACTAATAAAAAGACTTCAATTTTAGAAAGTAATTATCACTGTGCTGGTTTTATGATTTGTTTTAAGAAAAATTTGTTTGGAGGGGAACCTGGGTGGGTCAGCTGGTTGAGCGTCAGACTTCGGCTCAGGTCATGATCTCACGGTTTGTGAGTTCAAGCACCGTATCAGGTTCTGTGGCAACAGCTCAGAGCCTGCTTCGGGTCCTCTGTCTCCCTCTCTCTCTCTGCCCCTCCCCCACTGGCTCACTCCCTCGAGCTCTCTTGCTCTCTCACAGAATAAACTTAAAAATAAATAAATAAAAGATGAATTTGTTTGGAAAATTCATATTAAACAGATAATATCAGCTTTTCTACCATGAAATATTTGAGTTTGTATAAAAAGTTAACATTGAGGGGCGCCTGGGTGGCTCAGTCAGTTAAGTGGCGACTTCAGCTCAGGTCATGATCTCGAAGTTGATGAGTTTGAGTACATGTCCGGCTCTGTGCTGACCGCGTAGAGCCCGGGGCCTGCTTCGAATTCTGTGTCTCCCTCTCTCTCTCTCTCTGCCCCTTTCATGCTCATGCTCTCTCTTTCTCTCTCAAAAATAAACATTAAAAAAAATAAAATACTACATGACCACAAATCATAATGAGCACTACAGCAATCCGCCTTTTTGAAATAACTTTTCCAGCTACTGCAAGGAAAACAACAAAAAAAAAAAAAACCTCCTTGCAATAACCCAAAGTTAGTTTGAACAAATACGTCATCCCAAAAACAAACAAACCATATCCCGGGAGAAAAGCCATAGAGAGTGAAATTCAAAGTTTAAGATGCTCTACTGAGAATAGACTAGTCACCTATCCCTCAAGGAGCTCAATCCCAGACACAGAATATTCTTGTAAAACATAACTGGCTACAAGACATCAATACATAGTTCACCTAAAGAAGGTAGCATACTACCTGCTGCGGAAGGAAATAGAAGTCGTTAATGAAAGAATATGCAAGAGTGAACAACTGTGAATAGCACTAAATGAAACAAGTGAACCTGAGAGTTGTTGTTCCAAACTAACTTTTTGGATATTACTGAAGTGAATTTAATATTTAACGATGGGGAAATAGAAGATTATCACCTTTGAATGTTTAAAAAAAAGCTTGCCATTTTATCATTTAAGATTTCAAAACGAGTGGTCTCAGATCAACTGACAAAGTAAATTCTAATGCAACACCACTTCATTTTTTTTTACTCGAACAGGTGAAATAAGTTGAAACTATTGTTCCATATATATGAGCAGCCATCAGGAATAAGTTCATATTTACATGTTATACCGTTGGTGATCACATTCTTGTGTGTATATACACACACACGCACATATGTTTGTATATTTTTTAACCTTTCAAGTCTATTTAAAAGTACTCTCAGGGCGCTTGGGTGGCTCAGTCGGTTGAGCATCCGACTTCGGCTCAGGTCATATTCTCGCAGTTCGTGAGTTCGAGCCCCGTGTCAGGCTCTGTGCTGACAGCTCAGAGCCTGGAGCCTGCTACAGATTCTGTATCTCCCTCTCTCTCTCCTCCCCTGCTTGTGCTCTGTCTCTCTCTCTCAAAAATAAATAAAGATTAAAAAATTTTTTTAAATAAAAAATATAAAAAAGAGAACTCTCAATTAATAAACATCTGAGAGAGAGAGAGAGAGACAGACAGACAGACTGCGCACGCGGGTGTATATTCCTCCCTCCCCAACCAGGGGAAACGTATTAACCTACTTGATGATGAAAGTAAATCCTTCATAACATTTCCAGTGGCTACATGACTGACAACAACGGGCTCCAACACCCAAATATATTCCCTGAAAAATGAGCCCACAAAAATGGCCCTCCACACCAATGAATATAACGTTTATGTTCTCTTCTATAAATGGGATGGTTTATTTTTTAAAGTAAATTTGTTGATAAGAAAATTCCACTGACATCAATAGCCAGAGGCACTTTCCTGAGCTAACTGGATCATGCAAAGAAATGACATGGACAGCAGGACCACAGAATTGCAAGATCGCATTAGGGTGAAAACCTGAATCATTTAGACCAAGATTTCTCAACCTGATTTCTCAAACTGGTGACATTTGGGGTCAGATAATTCTTTGTTGCGGGGACCACTCTGTGTATTACAGAATATGTTGCAGCATCCCTGGTCTCTACCCACTACATGCCCGTAGCACACCCTTCCAAGGTACAGACGACCAAAAATGTCCCCAGACATTGCCAAACATCCCCTGGGGGACAAATTTTGGTCTAGGAGTCTAACAACATACTACGGTGTTTCAGTTTTCAAAAGCGAGGAAGTTCTGTACCACCATGAGAGTTCCAAGAAACTTCAGGCATTCCAAGTGGCTACTTTATACCAAACTTTCCTGGATCTCACAAAGTAACTGAAGCCTTAGTACTGTAGATAGCTAATTCTTCCACATGTGCATGATTAAACACTCTTGTGATGATGAATCTGGGAAAGGCTGGGACAGGAGCCAACGGTGACTGGGTTTTATAGTTTCGATGAATTACACCTTCTTTTAACCCTTCTATGGACTAACCATCCTTTCCAGAGTACCTTTTTTTTAATCCCCACAAACCATTTTCCCCAACACTGTCAACCTAAGACGCCCTCCTCTGGGCTCTCACCATTCTGACACTTTCCTGACCTGTCACTGTACTGAGGTCAGCTCTCACCCAAGAGCTCAGGGACCTTCCACTACCAGGTCAGCCTGTCTCTGCCATTTCCCTCGGGCCCTGCTCTCCTCTTGACATCCCCTACCCAGGTCAGCTGTTGACCCTTGACCCCGGCCTGACCCCGCTGCCCCCTCCCCGCCCCCAGGGCGGTACCTGAAGTAGTAGACATCGCTCTTGCCGGCACTGAGCCCAGATTTTCGGATCACTTCCTCCTTCTTCCATCCGGGGGGGAGGGCCGGGCAGTCCATCCTCTTCCCGCTCTCCGTGGCCCGGGGTCCCCTGGGCCCCGGCCCCGCGCTCCCCGACGGGAAAGGGACCGGCTCCCGCCGGGGGGCGCCGCCGCCACCGCTGCCGACGCCGCAGCCGCCGCCGTCGCCGCCAAGGCCGCCGCCGCCGCCACTCGGGGGACGGCCGCGGCCCCGGCCCCGGCCCCGGCCCCGTCCCCGGCCACGGCCCCGGCCCCGGCCACGGCCACAGACGCCGCCGCCCCGGCCCGCCTGCTTCCACCGCCCCCGGCCACGGCCGCCGCCCCGAGCGCCTTCCCTGCGCACGCCGCTCACCGGGGACGGGGCGAGCGCGCTGCCCTGGCCCCCCTGCTCTATGGCGGAGTCGCCGCCAGCGCCGCTGCCGCCCGCCGCGCTCTCCCCCTCCTCCTGCTCCGGGCAGCAGCGGCCTCCCCCCGGGTGCGCGCGCATCCAGCCCCCTCCCCAGCCGGCGCTGCGCTTCTTCCGTAACCGAGCCCTTGGAATCCCGGAGACCCGCCCCGCCCGCAGCGCGGCGCGCGGGGGACGCGCGCAAGCATCATAGAGCGGACGCGCACAGAGCGGCCCTCCCGCTCGGGGCGTGGCCCCTGCCGCCGCCTCTTAGGTCCTCCAAGCGCTCTGGGCGGCCATATTGTCTCCGCCTTCTCGAGGACACGCCTCTGGCCCCACCCGCTCCGCCCCCAGCCGCGCCCTTCCGGCCCCCGCCCGCCCTGGGTGCGCAGAGCCCGGAAGGCGGGTAGGGCCCGGAGTCATTTGGGGAGGACTGTCAGGAGGACTGCGGTTACTTTATTTCCTGTAGGGTTAACCTCCTTCTCTGTATGATTTTACGTTTGCTCCCCAATTAATGAATCAGAAAATAGCTCGTTTTATATTCACTAACTTGACAATTCATTTAAGGAGGTAATAGATACCGGATACCCCCTTTCCCTCCTCTCTACTAAAACTTGCCAGGAAGCTCAGATTGAAGAAGTGAGTCAAAAATGTCCCATTAGATGGATATTACTATCCTCCAGAGGCTGGCTTCTGGGTTTAGGTCCCTGGACTGATTATTCTCCTGGAACTTTATAAAGCTATAGGAAGAAAAATGACAACTTGGAACATAATCCCTCTACTTCTACGAGATTTACTTTTAAATTCTCCTTAAAATGACCGGAATCCCTGAACCCACCTAGAATTTACTGTATTTCTGAGGATTTTTTCATAATTTAAACTTCCTTGTGTAATGGCCTTTGACAAATATCAGTGGCCTTTGGCTTGGTAAATACTCCCTTATGTTGAAAGACTAACCCACTGTGACAACCCTTTAGGAATCTGTGTGGAATTCTTTTGGATCTGCTAATGCATCATTCAGGATTGGGTTTAAAAAATAGTGCTAAATTGATTAAGAAAACTGATTTAAATTCTAAAGAAGCACATTTGCTATGTGTTGCTTAATATTTATTGAAATGTACTATCAAAATTCAAGATGATATGTGACGAAGTGTTTGGAAGACTGAAACATGTAATGCACATTTTATCAGATTGATGATAAAGTTCAGTTTTTGTACACAGAGGTTGAAGTTGAAGGCCAAGTTTATAGAAAAAAATGGTTAATGTAAAATAATAGTAAATCAAAATGTATTTGACTTACCTTGCAATATATGCAAATAAGCACTAACTCATACACACCAACTTGTCTGTCTCTGAGCTTAACTTTAGATCTCTTTTGATATGTTCTATTTGAGATACACTAAGTTCCCACTTCCTCTAGGAAAACGTTCTAGAAATGTGTCCAGCCAAGAGTTGGAAATTGAAGTCGAATTCTCAGGAGAGTGGTCAGTTCTAGGGGTTGTGGTTTTAGAAGTCATCTTGTGAACGAGATCATTGAAAGAAACTCTGCAAGCAAGATCTCCAAGGAAGAACATACATGGTAAATAATAATAATAATAATAATAAATAAAAAGTGGACCAAGAATTAAATCTTAAGGAACACCTACATTTAAGCTCAGGTAAAGAAGTTAAAATCAGAGAAAAAATGCAATCAAAGTTTGGATGACACTCTGTAGAGAAACGGCTTTGATTTTCCTTTAATTAATACTAATCCTTTAATTAAAACTAAAGGATAAACATGAGAAAATCTCAGTAAAAATGGTGGTTAAGACAAGAAACGGGAAAATGTATACTTTTGGAAGTTTTTATTTTTCTATGCTGTGTCAACCAAGATCAAATAATATAATGGATATAAAAGCATGTTTGTTTTAAATGTTTATTTTTGAGAGAGCGAGAGAGAGAGATAAGGTGGAGGGACAAGGAGAGAGAGGGAGACAGAGGATCTGAAGTGGGCTTCAAGCTGATAGCAGCAACCCTAATGAGGGTCAAACTGACCCGATCATGGACCGAGCCGAAGTCAGCCGCTCAACCGACTGACCCACCGAAGCATCCCAAAAAAGTTTAAAGGAATAAATCACTATCAATTCAAGGTTATTGCTTCGACTTCTACTACCAGATGACATTTAATAAATTATAGTTTAATGTTTCCCCTGTTAAGAAAAATCTCATTTAGGTGTTTCAAAAGCTATTTTTGATCACACTGGAATTTTTCTGCAAAGTATAACTTTTTTTATTCCTCCAATAAAAGAAGAAAGAAATCTAATTAAGGAAACAATAAATTCTTCCAAGGTCTGGGTTGAGACCTTAAAAGGATTGAGATTAGATTCTAAATACCTAAGAGATAAATCATATTATTTCCCTTAAGAATTGGGCAAATAACACACCACTTATAATTACTGGGAAAATGCATTTTATATCACTCCTTGGCCAACAGCAGCACTGTTTTTCTCAAACAGTAGAGTTGTGACCAGATTTTCAGTTTTATCTCTCTTATAGTGGAAAAGGTCTTTCTAGCTTCACTTTCTGGCAAAAGTGAAAAAAAAAAACAAGGGAGAATTATGTGTGAAATTCGGTTCATTAAGCAAACAATAGAGATTTAACCACCTCTGATCTCTGCTTCCCAGGTGTGAAAGCAGGTGCTGAAACACCAACTGTCGCCTCTGGAAATCTATCCATATTTTAAGGTGTTTTCTCCTTTATTGTTTACCTGGAAAAACTGAGGTTAAGCCTTTAAAGAAAAAGTAGTTCCCAATAAAAATCACCCTAGGTATTACTTTGCATTTCTATTAAGAAAAATAGACCTGTTTTAAGGTCTGTATATTTCATTGACATATATATAACCTACATCTGAATTCATGAGTGTAATAATATACTCAGTAAAAAAAAAAGGATTTAAACCTTGAAAAACCTTACTTTTCCAGTAAGTGTATTTGGATCAACGGATGACTGGGGCATCACTTTCCTCTTTTACAGAGTCTAAGAGGCATGGTCAGAATTTATCAAGACATTAACAGGGGTGAGGGCATAGCCAGAAAACATTTTCCAGCACCAATTAGCAGGTTTTATGATTCACTGAGTTGGCCCAACTACTGTTCACCTAATTCCCAGCTAAAACGAAAACACTGCTGGCATGGCATGTCAGGAGGCCGATTGACACTTTCAAGTACATGCAGTATAAATAAAGATTTTTTTAATTGCTTTCCACTTGGAATGACTACAGAGGACTCTTACACTGCATAGTTCAAACTAAAAAGAGAAGAGTTAATTACTTGAAAGGCAAGAGAAAACAAGGAGAGGTAAATTTTGAACCCAAAGAAATTTATATCAGACGGTGCCTGGTGCTTTAAAATTTTTCTGCTTGTTGCTACATTAGCCAGAGGTAAGTGGCTAGCGTTAAGTGTTCAGGATTAAGGGATGGAGAGATGCTTATTTGATTTAACTTCCTAAAAATAGAAAACCTTGCACTACCAGGAGAAAGAAAATGATCCTTAGGTTTCAGAGCCCCGAGGTACCTCTTAACATGCTAAACGGTGGTTTTTTAGCCTTAATTCTGGCTGCAGAACACATAATCCATGAGAAATAAGGGCTGAATATGTCTGGTATTCATGAGAGGAGGAGCAGCAGCAACCAAGTAAATGGAAAAATGCATCTTGCCCGGGATTTCATGCTCTCAGTGGCTTCACGTACATCTCTAGAAGTACCAGAGCTAGCGCTAGAGCCCAAGCCTCCTGACTCCGAGTTCAGAGTTCTGTCTGCTTAGCTGCTTTCGAACTGCTCTATCGTATCTGGCTTCTTCAGCCTTGAATTTGCTCCTTTGTTTCCACCCCCACCCCCATATCAGTGCCTTTTTTTGACTGACTCCTACTTATCTCTGAGGTCTTACCCTAGACATCACTTCCTCCAAAGAGCCTTTCCTGACCTCCCCCAGCACGTCCATTCATGCATCCCCTGGATTGTATGCTGTAGGCCACACTACCGTTAGGTGTGTTTCACCCGTCCGTTCATTGTAATTAGTTGTTGAATTGTTTGTCTCCTATCAGCCTAGAAAGCTGATCTTCGTGTTCACTATGGAATTCCCAGTACAGAGTATTAACAGCTGTTCTAGTCAGAAAATATGATTAGGTTTCCATGTCCCAAGAGACCCTTAACAATGAATTTGACTCCATTACAAGTGAGGCTTAAATTCACTTTACAAATATGCTTGATTATGAGTTACAACGTTTTCTTCAGAGCAGTTGCTTCTTCATGAATTGAAAGTAACTTTATTCCTCGGTTCCTCAAAAATCTTGTGGAATATGTACCATAAAAGACCTAATCACAAAATGAGTCTTGACTTCTAAACAACCATTCCCTGAATTTGTATATTTACCGGCATTTATTTCTGCTCTTTGACTTTAAATAAGTCGATTCCTAATATTCTCTGAAATTATGTACACACACATGTATTTCAATGTCACTTGTTTATTGTGGAATCCTTTACAAAGTTTTTCTGAGTATTTTCTTTTTGGCTTTGCTAATTTCTAATTTACGATCTAGTCTTGGTAATTTTTAGCATAGCTTTAAAGAAAACAAAAACAAAAGCTAGTAAGCAATGAATCACTAGAACCTATCGCCAAAACCAAGAGTACACTGTACACAGTGTATACACTGTATGTTAGCCAACTTGACAATAAATTATATTAAATAAATAAATAAAATAAAAATAAACATAAATAAGACTAATAGAGAGTCCATGATCTTGCCTAATGATCCCCTTCTGAAATACTTTCAGACTTTATATCCCAACCCTTCATCTACCTCAAGACTCCCCAACAACTTCATCACAATTGTACACTAATCTTGAGTCCTCATATTGCTTATTTCCGGGCATCTGTTATTAATGTCACATATTCTTCTGCATAGCTTAGAAGTCTGTCCTCTGAGGTACAAGAAGGGAACAGCAGTGACCCAGCAACTTTTCTCTGTCACCATCTATGAGAGACATGTTGGTTGATCCAACCCGATATCCTTTACCAACCTGATTTTCCAGCGTCCACTTTGGCTACAGACACTGGGAAATCCAAATACTCACTCTTCCGGTCTAGTTTAGGTAAGAACAAGGGAGAGCGGGAGGGGCTCTGAAAAAAAAGAGGTTTTACTTCTCTATTAAAACAGAGGAAAACGAAACCATGGTTGGCCCTATCCTCTTCCGTTCATTCCTGCCTTAAACATGGACATGATTCCCAGAGCCGTGGCAGCCATTCGACAACGTTGAAGCAAAAAACACGAAGATCAAGGGCAAGCACCATAAGAGCAGAGCCAGGGGATGGAGAACTTGAATGAACTTCCTGAGCAGCTGAACCAAGTCATGCAACTATTTATCTCCAGGCTGCTCGTGTTATATGGGCAACTAGACCTTTTTTGGATTAACCCCCTATTGGGTTCTTAGACTACGACCACAGAAAGCATTCTTTACTGAGATACAATTCCCCCCCTCAATGAATTGTGTATATCTTACTAAAAACAAGGCAGCTCCCAACCTTAAAACCCCTGGGCAAGAGGTGGCAGTTTGCAAAAGAGTGAAGGAGAAGAGAGCGAGCAAAAGAGCAAAGCAGAAGAGGTGGTGGGCTGTGCCCCTAGCTGTGGCAGATCAGGAACAATCTCCCTTTTGTACTCTGATGGAAGGAAATGCTCTCTAAGGGATCACTCCTAACTCAGCTTTAATTTGTCTTTTCATTCAACATGCTCTCCCTTGGCAATGTCCCCCACTTGCCAGATTGAGCCACAGGAATTGCCCCCATCCTGTGAGGCTAGCATGACTTAGGCGGCAATTGGCAAGATCATCGTACTATAAATACCTTATAGCAGTTCTCCAGATGAAAAAGAGAATCACACTTGTTGGCTACTTTTGAGGTGTTGAGGGGCCCAGAGCTTGGCACCCCATCTATCATTCCTGAGTAGAAAATCCAATCAATGAATAAGAAAAGGAATAAGAAAGGTGATATCCAAAATAACTCCTTTCTGAGACGGTCTAGGCCAGAGGACATATCATAGTGGGAGACCTGAATGGGCTTGTTTAATTTAATTTAATAGACCAACTTGCCGGCTTAGGACCAGACCATAGAATGTGTCTGCCTCCACTCTCCAGGGGGCCGATCTTTCTCTTCCTCTTTATAACACGGCCAAGAATAATCAAGAAAAAACGGGCTGGGCAGGCAGCAAAATGCCAAGAGGAAAACAGAGGAGAAGGGACTGAGCTGCAAAGATCCTGTTCTTTCCCAAATTCCCCCTTCATCCTATCTCTGCAGGGAATTGAAGCAAGAGACTCGAAGTGTCTAGGAAAAACAAAACAACACAAAAACATCTATCTGTTTAAAAACAAGAGTAGAAGAGACATTTCCTTCTAACAGTATCATTTGTCGGTACTGAAAATTGTCCCTTTAAATGTTATGTTTCGAAATCATATGTGTTTTTTTTTCCCCTGAGCAGTTTGGAAAATATTCAAATGAGTTAACCCTAAATTTAAGAATCATAACTAGATGACGGAATCTGAATGGTCTAATAAGACAGAGGACAAAATACTGCTATAATATTTCTGTTGGGAAGGGAAGCAAGTTTTGAGACTTCCCTGGGTGTATATTGTGGGGTAGCGGGGGAGTTGGGGTGGGGGTAGAGAATGCAAGGAAAGAAATGTCATTTTAGTCAGGTCTAGTTTTTGCCTAATCTTGCTTTATCATGGAACAGATGAGATAAGGGAATAATCTCTGAACATACTTTGAAATGTAACCTGTTTGTGACCAGCTGGAGAATGTGCTTTGTCTTTGTCAGAGAAATATCACTTTAGAATAGATGCTATTTCATCATTCAAGATGCACATGAATGGGGGTGGGGTGGGGAATAGGGGGCTGTTGCAGATAGAACTTTCTGCACATCCCTTGCTGAGATAATTGGATTATATAGAATATAGAGAGATAATTAAATTTTTTAATGTTTATTTTTTAGAGAGAGAGAGAGAGCAGGGGAGGAGCTGACAGAGAGGGAGGCACAGAATCTGAAGCAGGCTCCAGGCTCCGAGCTGTCAGCACAGAACCCAACGTGGGGGTCAAACTCACAAGCCCTGAGATCATGATCTGAGCCAAAGTCAGGTGCTTAACTGACTGAGCCACCCAGGCACCCCGAGACATAATTAGAATACCAAATGTTCTTACTTTGGTGTTAGTCTTGCCTGCATAGCCAGAGGCAGACCATGCCATATGTCATTTCCGCCCCCTAGAAGCCACATGGTGCCCAGACCGCTGACTTTTCTTTCTTGCACTAACATTAGACTATTATCACCGGATTCCTCAGCACAGCAGCCTGTCCTTAAGTCATTTCCAAATGTTTTCTCTCACTATCATTTCACCCAGACCCTCGCCCCACCCCATGCTTAAGTTCCTATGGGCCCTTCTCACTACATCTTCATCAGATAAGATTCTTCAGCTGATTATATTTCAAATGTTTCACCAGGTTGATACTACCCAATTTCTTCTTAATAGAAAGATATTAAACTCTTCAGCTCTTACCCCCAAGTCTTCTTCTAGGCACCTAAACACCCTGCGTTCTGTGCATTATACTATTTATTTATTCTTTCAAGTCAGACGTAAAATCTTTCTTGTCCATAAGCACGGAGCTTCCATAGAGCTTTCTCGTGTTTTACTCTTTCAGGTGGGCAACCTAGAATCTCTACACACTTGTAGAAAGCCCTTAACATAGAAAAACAGGGCGAGAGGGGAGTAGGGGTGGTTCAGTCGGTTTGGCATCTGACTTCGGCTCAGGTCATGATCTCAGGGCTTGTGAGTTTGAGCCCCGAGTAGGGCTCTATGCTGACAGCTGAGCCTAGAGCCTGCTTCGGATTCTGTGTGTGTCTCTCTCTACCCCTCCCCCACTCATGCTCTGTCTCTCTTTCTCAAAAATAAACACTAAAGAAAAAAAAAAGAAAAGAAAAATGGGGGAAAGTGTAAAAAGTAACTTTAGAAGAAACAGACCAATGAATGAATGAATAAACATTGTTTTAAGTCTATTTATTTATTTTGAGAGAGAGAGAGAGGGCACGTATGCAAGCAAATGGGAAGGGGCAGAGAGTGGGAGAGAGAGAATCCCAAGCAGGCTCCCTGCTGTCAGCCGAGAATGTGGCATGGGGCTTCATCTTGAACCATAAGATCATAACCTGACCTGAAATCAAGAGTCTGTCGCTTAACCGACTGAGTGACCCAGGTGCCCCTTGAATAAACTTTTTAAAAATCTAATTAATATACTTAGAGATCAACATACTCAGATATTTCAGGATGAACAAGATGATGTTAAAAAGAAACAAAGACAAAGAATAAGTTCTTAGAAACATAACGATGATTGCAAAATGTTTTTTTCCTTTTTAATGTTTACTTATTTTTGAGAGAGAGAGACAGAGCATAAGCGGAGGAGGGGCAGAGAGACAGAATCCAAAGCAGGGTTTTGCCTTTGAGCTGTCAGCACAAAGCCTGATGTGGGACTCGAACCCACAAACTGCGAGATCAAGACCTGAGCTGAAGTCGATGCTTAACCGACTTAGCCACCCAGGAGCCCTGTAAAATGTTTTTAAAAAGCAATACAAAATTAAAAAAATCTTCCAGAAAAAAACTGAAAAAAAGCAAACTAGGAGGTCCAACATCTGACCAATAAGAGTTTCATAAATATAGAAATAGGGGTGCCTGGGTGGCTCAGTCGGTTAAGCACCGACATTAGCTCAGGTCATGATCTCATGGTTTGTGAGTTCGAGCCCTGCGTAGGGCTCTGTGCTGACAGCTCAGGGCCTGGAGCCTGCTTCAGATTCTGTGTCTCCCTCTTTCTCTTCCCTCCCCTGCTCACACTCTGTCTCTCTGTCAAAAGTAAATAAACATTTAAAAAAAGATAGAAATATCAAAGAGGAGGAAACAATCAAGAAATATGTGTTTAAGAAGCTTTCTAGGGCATGAATCTCCTTACTGATAGGCCCAGCACGATGGAGAAAAACACAAACTCACCTCTACTTAGAACATTATGAGATTAAAGAAAAATCATAGATAAAAGAGAGGTCCTAAAAGCCCCCAGAGAGAAGAAAATCTACATACAAAGCATTGGCCATAAGAATAGCACTAAACTTCTCTGGGGCACCTGAGTGGCTCAGTCAGTCAGGCATCCGACTTTGACTCAGGTCGTGATCTCATAGTTCGTGGGTTCGAGTCCTGTGTTGGGCTCTGTGCTGACAGCTCAGAGCTTGGAGCCTGCTTTGGATTCTATGTCTCTCTCTGCCCCTCCCCCGCTCAGGATCTGTCTCAAAAATAAACGTTGAAAAGACAAAAAGAATACCACTGAACTTCTCAACGACACTGAAAGCTACAAGGGAGGGAAAAAATGCCTTTAAATCTTTTAAAACACATTTTTAAACTTCAATAGTCAAAAACTATTTTTCAGAACTGCAAGATAGTTCTCAAAGCATCAATTTCCCAAGGTGTCTTTCCCAGGAAAGCCACTGAAGAATGTGATCTACCGAAACAAGGGAGAAAAGCAAGACTGAGAAAAATGGAGGATCCGGGAAAGAATTTCCGTAACCCAGGAGAGAGGCCAAAGGGGCGCCTGGGGGGCTTAGTCCGTTAAATGTCCAACTTCGGGTCAGGTCATGATCTCACGGTTCGTGAGTTTGAGCCCCACATTGGGCTCTGTGCTGACAGCTCAGAGCCTGGAGCTGGCCTCAGAGTCTGTGTGTCCCTTTCTTTCTGCTCTTCCCCTGCTAGCACTCTGTGTCTCTCTCGCTCACTCTCAAAAATAAAAATAAACATTAAAAAAAAAAAAAAAAGAATGCCCAGGACGATGGGGAAAGGAACTCCTAAGAACCATGCAGCACCCAGAGAACATTCCAGGTCGGAGGGAGGGAACAGAGGTTACAGGAGGCACGTCTCTAGGGGGAACAAAAAAGAGGATCGGTTACTATGCTTTGCCTCTGCAGAAAATTATATTAAAAAACCCGTTGGAGACAGCGAGGGGGGACAAACAGTGACAATTGCAGAGGACACTGAGAGAATTTTGAAAGAGATAATCATTAACTTCAGGAAAAAAAAGGAAATAGAATCATGGTCATAATATTGTGATATTATGTAATACATAGTGACTTTTTTTGTTGATTTAACCAGAATCGGGGAGGTCACCCTACACCAGAGGAAGGAGCTAAGAAAGCAGAGAATTGTTGCCTCTGAGGAACGGGACTGAGGAATAAAGACAGGGGTGGAATGCATATTTTCTTTTTATACTTCCTAGTGTTTAATTGTTTGAACCATGTGCATGCATGATTTTGGTAAGAACATAGCCATTTTTTTTTTTAAGAATATAACCATTTAAAGCATTATGACATGGCTTCCTTTCGGTACTTCACTCACAACTCCATTGATATTAAGGATAATTACTACTTTTTTCCTGGACAATTGACCATCTTCCCCTTCAGTTTATAAATGAGGAAACTAAGGCAGGAAAAGGATAAATTATGCACCAAAGTTTACCTAACTGGTAAATAATAAATTAGTACCTAGGCTCTTTCAGTTGCACATTGTGGTAAACTACAGCTTTACCTCTGTTAACATGTAATTTTAAGTTTTGCACATGGTGATTAATGATTGCCGGTAAGGGCTTTATGTATGTGTCGGGCAGTGTTATCCATTATACTGTCACTCCTTAAGTCGACATGTTCAGCGTGTAGTTTCCTTATCTTCCTTGGGTTCCTAGTGTATAATTTTGAATAACTCTTCATCTTGTTTCTTTGTTAGCTGATCGGAGTTTCGGGGATGATTCTCAGCTCTAACTCTGAGATTAAAGAATTTTTTAGCCCAGAATATTAGTCCTGAACTGTTTACAGTATTGGTTCGCAAGTCTGATTGCTTGGTGTAGGGGAAATAAAAGTACTAGTTGAAGAACATACGGTGTGTCTAGAAAATCAGAGTTCCCGGGGCGCCAGGGTGACTAAGTCAGTTAAGCAACCGTTGACCGGCTCTATTTCAGCTCAGGTCATGATCTCACGGTCTGAGATTGAGCCACACATGGGGCTCCGCGCCAACAGTGCAGACAGAGACAGCTTGGGATTTTCTCTCTCCCTCGCTCTCTGACCCTCCCCCACTTGAGCAAGCTCCCCCTCTCTCTCTCAAAATAAATAAATAAACATTAAAAAAAAAAATCAGAGTTCCTGTAGGTTCCCTGTCTAAAGGATCAAATATTACGGTGGCAGCTTCAGGAGAAAGAAAGCATGAAGCTTGCTCTTTTTTTTTTGTTTTAAATGTTTATTTATTTTTGAGAGACATAGAGACAGAGAGTGAGCAGGGGAAGGGCAGAGAGAGAGGGAGATACAGAATCTGAAGCAGGCTCCAGGCTCTGAGCTGTCAGCACAGAGCCTGATGCGGGGCTCGAACTCACAGACCGTGAGATCATGACCTGGGCTGAAGTCGGCCGCTTAACCAACTGAGCCACCCAGGCGCCCCGAAGTTTGCTCTTTTGATGGGAAGTATGCCCCTCTCGTTCCTGTCCCTTACTCATCTCCATCTGTAATCAGGGAGTAACTATTCCAGTGTAGGCGTATCATGACAGTAAAAATGTATGAAAACATTAAATGTTTACTCTCGCTACCCCTTGCCCACTCGTTCTGTCTCTCTCTTTCTCAAAATAAATAAATAGACATTTAAAAAGTTTTTTAAAAAATAAAAGCAGGGGGCTCCTGGGTGGCTCAGTCTTTTAGGTGTCTGACTCTTGATCTCGACTCAGGTCTTGATCTCACGGTTTCGTGAGTTCAAGCCCTGCATCAGGCTCTGTGCTGATGGCGCGGAGCCTGCTTGGGATTCTCTCTCCTCTCTCTCTGCCCCTCCCTCACTCATGTTGCGTCTCTCTCTTTCTCAAAATAAATAAACATTAAAAAATGTTAAAAAAAAAAAGGAAATATTAAAGAAATGTTTTAAAAATTTGTTGGGAAATATTTTCTTTAAAAGACATATAACACAGAAATGTTTACAAACTTTTCTAAACCTGTAACTTGTCTATGGTAATTATATATGAAGAAGATACTGCTTAGAATCTAGTTAACAATAAAAAAGATGGGGGACACCTGGGTGCCTCAGTTGGTTAAGCATCCGACTCTTGATTTCAGCTCAGGTCATGATCTTGAGGTTCCTGAGATTGAGCCCCAAGTCGGGCTCTGCTCTGACAGTGAGGAGCCTGCTTGGGATTCTGTCTCTCTCTCTTTCTCTCTCTCTCTCTCTCCTCCCCCTCCCCTGTTCACTCTGTCTCTGTCTCTCTCAAAAATAAACTTTAAAATAATGATAATTAAAACAAGATAGAATTATACATTGATTTTTTTTTTGAGCATCTAAACTTAGGTCAGAAAGAAGTTATTTTCCAGCTGTATATTTTTTGTGGTTTATGCTAAGATAATTCTTGAGTATCTGTAGTGGATTTGCTATAAGTCACTACGACTTGTAGAATACTGCAAATAGCTGAGTGACTGGTCCTGAATAATAAATAGCAGTGGAGGATGCATGAGGAAGACATCCCAAACTAAACTACATTTTAGAGAGAAGTGAAGAATGAACAGATGCCTGAAAATATGATAAGAGAAATTTGTTCTTATTTTAGCAAATATCTCCTGCAAAATTTTCAAAGTCTATTATTATGCAAATCATGATCTATTAAAAAGGAAAAAATATTAGCAATTAGTGAAACTACAGAAAGGGAAAGCGATAAACTTTATGGTTTTTTTTAAAAGTTTATTTTATTTTATTTTTTTTTGAGAGAGAGAGAGAGGATGAACAGGGAAGGGAGAGAAAGAATTCCAAGCAGGCTCCATCCCATCCTCGCAGAGCCCAATTTGGGGCTCGAACCCATGAACCGTGAGATCATGTCCTGAGCCAAGATCAAGAGTCAGACGCTTAACCGACTGAGCCACCTAATCTTCAGGCACCCTAATCTTTACAGTTTTTAAAATACATAGATAAATGATATGGTTGACATACCGATTAGAGCTAGTTTTATTTCATATTGCATCGATTTTGGAGAAAAAGCAAAATAGATTAAAAACAATTTTTAATGTCTAGTTATTTTTGAGAGAGTAAGAGAGAGAGAGAGAGAGACAAAGGGTGAGTGAGGGAGAGGCAGAGAGAGAGGGAGACACAGAATCTGAAGCAGGCTCCAGGCTCTGAGCTGTCAGCACAGAGCCCAACATGGGGCTCGAACCCATGAACTGCGAGATCATGACCTAAGCCAAAGTTGGACGCTAACCGACTGGGCCACCCAGGGGCCCCAAAAATAGATATTTAAAGTCAGAACTCCATGAGAAGCACGTTAGGGATTCCTCAGATGCAAAATTTCTTAAAAGTCCACGTATATAGTTTCCTGGCTACCTTTTACCATAAAACAATCTCGAACTTCCAGAAAATTTTAAAAACACTTTTTTCTCACTATTTGAAAGTAAATTGCTAATCTAATGTTCTATAACCCCAAATACTTTAACATGTAGTTCTTAGAAACGAGAATTTTCTCCTTTATAATAGCCACAATGAGACCATCAAATTGAGAAATTACTATTTATATACAACCATGATCCTCAGACCTCGTTCGGGTTCTGCCAGTTGTTCAACAATGTTTTCTATGGCAGAAGGATCTAGTCCAGAATCATGAAACCCATTTGGTTGTCATGTCTTTTTAGCTTCCTTCAATTGTGTAGCAATTTCCCAGTCTTTCATTGACTTTCGTGACCTTGAAGCTTTAGAAGATTCCAGGTTGGTTATTTTATAGCATGTCCTTCACTTTGGGCTTGTGTACTGTGTCTTCATGATTAAATTTAGGTGCATCTTTGGCAGGACCATCACAGAAGTTACACTGTGTTCTCAGTACATCCTATCGGCTGACCCGGGATTTCTTTTTGTCCCATTACTGGTCATGTAACGTTGACCACTTGCCTACGGTGGCATCTGGAAATCTCCTTCCCTGTAAAGTTACATTTTTTAACCTTAGTAATTTATACATATTTCAGTATATAAACTAAAAACCACATTTGACTAGGTTACAAATCAACTTTTAATTCATTGGAGGCCATTTCAAATTGGTGGCTTAACTCATTTTTGCATAGAGCTCAGTTGCTTACTATCTCCCTCAGGTTCTTACTATATAATCTTGAATGACTCTTCATGCTGTTTTTTTCTTTAGCTGCTCTGAGTTTTCTGAGCTGACCTGAGATTACCCTCAGCTACACCTCTGAGCTTTAAGAATTTTTAACACTGAATGATAGCCCTGAATGTTCACAGGATTTATCTGCTTGGGAATAAAGCATCTGCATGTGTTATCTATTATGGGATACTAACTACCCCACAACTAATTACCACAAATTTAGCATCTGAAAACAACACACTGTTTGTTATCACACGGTTCCCATGGATCAGGGGTCTCAGTACAATTTAGCTGGGTCCCCAGCTCTTGGGAGGATTCGAGGTGTTGACTGGGACCAGGGTCTCAACTTGACGTTTCGGTTTTCGTCCAAACTCACATGGTTGTCAGCAGTATTCATTCTTGTAGCTATAGACCTCGTACTGGCCTATTTTCTTCAAGACTAACGGAAGAGTCTCTGGCTTCTGCTTCTGATCTCTACACCCTCTTTTAAAGGGTTCACTTGGTTAAGTCGGGCCTACCAATTACAACCTCCCTCTCGAAGAGCTCAAAGGAAACTAATTGCGACTTTCATTACATACACAAAATCCCTTCACCTTCGCCATCCGGATTAGATACTTCAACTTCTCGTATTGTTTCACCGGCCATTCAGTTTGTCACTCAGGTCTGACTCAGCCTTTTCTTTTTTTCAGTTTTAATTTAGAGTTTCACATGTCTGAACACGTAAAACTGTGCAAGTAAAAGCACTGTTACAACATGCGTGCACCATTGTGAAATATCAGATGAGGCATGGACACGTCTGCTTTGTGTGTGCTTACCACAGAAAAGAAGTTGTACAATAACAAGTAAGTGCATAGCACGTTGAGTCGTGATACTTTCATATTAAACAATGTTAACACTTATTGTAAATTGTGGGTGCTTCTTGCCTGCTTTTTTGCATAAGAGATGAAATCAGTCTTTAGATATTGTTAGTAATTCCAGTTTGAGGCAGACTTTTATTAACATCCTTTCCAGCTTCTGAATCAGTTTTTTTTATTTTAATTTTTTTTTTTTAACGTTTATTTACTTTTGAGAGACATAGAGACAGAATGTGAGCAGGGGAAGGGCAGAGAGAAGGGGAGACACAGAATCTGAAGCAGACTCCAGGCTCTGAGCGGTCAGCACAGAGCCCAATGCGGGGCTCAAACTCACAGACCATGAGAACATGACCTGAGCCGAAGTCGGCAGCTTAATCGACTGAGCTGCCCAGGCGCCCTGAATCAGTTTAACTGAAGAGTATACTCAGTTTCCAATGGGCCCTGATTAAAAAAGAATGTGCCATTTCAAATTGCTTATCTGTATGATTCTGGAATTTCTGAAAACTCTGTAATCCAAACAAGATAAAGAAATAGATGCTGAGGTTCATACATGACCAACGACCATCCACGAACTTACGTGGCAAATCCAGTTTTTATTCTCTAGTTATATTGCACTTATTGATAAGAATTGAAAATGCAACCTTATAAAATAAACAGGGGGTCATAAGTTTCTACTTTTATCTATGGCAGGAGCGATGATTGAGGTGGGGATTTAGCGTGAGATTTTACTTGATTAAAGAGTCTATTGCTTTAAGAGAAAGTTTGAAAGCCACAAAAGAGTTTGAACAAAATGGTAATGGGAAAGCTGAATCTACAGGTAGTTAATGAATCTAGGAAATTCAGAGCTTGATCAAGTAATCATTTAATTCAATTATTCCTTTAATAGGACTTATGGAGCTCCTATATAATTTGACCATTTGTTCATCCACCCAGGATAACATAACTACTGACATCACCTCCTCCAACAAAGGGCTTATACCTGAGTAAGACCCCATTTACACTCTCCTACGGAGATGTACAATAGCTCAACTTGTGCCCCGGAGTAAGTCATATCTGAATGAATAAGTAAGTCTCCTACCACCAATATCTGACTATAGATACATTTTATCACACGAGGCCAGTTCTTTCAACTGTCCTTTATAGTTTTAGTTAATGGTAGGCTGTGTAAAGTCCACGATACAATTCTCAAACAGAGTTTATTCCTTGGTATATGCCTCCTAAGTGACTAAGATATCCTCTCCTGGAATAGGGCCAGGGAATGACCTAAATCTAAGTTTCCTAAAGTGTTAGGTTTCTCAAGGTGTTTTTCCCCCCTAATCTTATTGAAGTGTACCAAACCACACACATTCAGAGAGTACGATTTGATCCATCTTAACGTAAGCACCTACCACAATCAAGATAATGAACATTTCCATTGGTCTGAAAGATTTCCTTTGCACCTTAGGAATCCCTCCCTGCCTTTACACGCTTCTACAGAGAACCACTGATCTGCTTTCTGTCAATACAGATTAACATTTTCTGGAATTTTATTTATGTGTTATCATTGAATCGCTCTTTTTCTGCCTGGCTTCCTTTACTCGACTATTCATTTTCGGATTCATCCATGTTGTGCTGAACATCAATCATCCATTCCTTTTTACTAATGAATAGTTTTCCACTGTGTGGATGTATCGCATTTTGTTTATCTATTTATTACAGATGAACATTTGGGTTGTTTCCAATTTTCAACTATTTCAAATGAACCTGGTAAAAACTTTCACGTACAAGTCTTTATGTGGGCATATGTTTTCATTTCTCTAAGACAAATAGCTAGCAATGGAATGACATATGGCAGCATTATGTTTAACTCTTTAAGAAACTACCACATGCTTTCCAAAGCCATGGCATCATTTTACATTCCTGTGAACAATATCTGAGAGTTTCAGTTGCTCTACACCGTCATCTACAATTGGCATAGTCAGTTTTTAGAACATGAGTTTTTCCAATGGGTGCGTAGTGGTTTTAAGTTACATTTCCCCAATGACTAACAAGGTTAAGCATCTTCTTTGCGAAGTGTTTGTTCAAATCTTTTGCCCATTTTCTTGCTAGGTTGTCCTATGTATTTTTATGTTGTTTTTAAGTTTAATTATTTTTGAGAGAGAGACAGAGAGAGTAAGCAGGGGAGGAGCAGAGAGAGAGAGCAAGAGAGAGAATCTCAAGTGGGTTCCACACCATCAGCATGGAGTCTGATGTGGGGCTGGAACTCACAAACCGTGAGATCATGACCTGAGCTGATTGAAACCAAGAGTTGGACGCTTAACCGACTGAGCCATCCAGGTGCCCCTGTATTCTTAATGCACATGTCTGGAAAAGACTTCACCTTCAAATAATCCATTTCCATTTGTTGAACATTTTAGCTCCGGAAATGATAGGTCAACCATTTTGATATCCATCAACTTCAAGGCAACTGCTACTTTTCTTTCTTCATAATAAGAATCTGTTCTGTGCTGCTTGATCTGACAACCTAGTACATTAGATATCCTCTACCTCTATATTTGCATCTTTCATGCTATATGGTTGAGATTATTATTGGAGACATGAGCACTAGAATTGGTACAGAAGCTATTGAAAGTCTTATAATCAAGGAGAGAAGAGTTTTTCTATCTTGTTTTATGATTATCCTTCCAGGGAGAGCATGTCTACCTAAGTTGAAAACTTTTCTCTTACTGTATCAATAAATAAATAAATGAGCTATTGCCAATAGAAATCTAAGGGCAGCCTTGTATTTACCCTTAGACTTAGGATTATCTGTTAAAAACAAGAGAGGTTGATTAAAAAACAATTAAGCTCTCTTTGCTCACTACTATCCTCAGGGTAGCTATTTTGGACTCTATAGATAGTGACTAATACCACTTTCCTCTAAATCTTGAATAGTTCTTTCTAAATCTAGAATAGCTCTCTCCAAGCTAAGTTGTGTACATAATTGGACTTTGAAATCAATATTGCCTGATGAAACAAAATACAGATAAAAGAATGGAGTCACACCCAAAATAATAGTAGTTATCTATCTTTCCTACTATTGTAGATTTGGTGGGGGGGAAGGTGGTGTTAAACATTTGCTCTTAATATTTTAGGAATGAAAAGGACCTCTGCTCTACCCCCCCAGAGGCAATGTATTTACTTTCTTTCTATCTTTTTCTTTATTCATCCTCTCCTTGCTCTTCCCCAAGGCCAGAGCAGGTATTTATTTCATTAGTGAGGAGGAGTGTCTAATGGGGTAAGGCCAGGTGGGGGTAACGTGCTATGGCTTAGCCTTTAGAATCCCTACTGGATCACCTCCCCTGAGGCATTGCTGGCTCACTGCGCATCCAGGTTCTAATCAGTCAACCGGCAGGTTAGTTGGGCCTCCTGCGTGTCCCAACAGGCCTCTTACGTCTCAAACTACCTTCTTACCCTGCTACTGGGTGGAGAAGTCAGTCTGGCCGACATGGGGCTATTTATCTTCAATTCACTGTGGGTACGCTTATAGCGATTCAAGAGGTAGAGGGGAGACTTTAGGAGAAAGCTTATTCCTTCAAGCCTAGTTTCACCACTAAGAAAGTCGAGAATGAAAACATCTTCTACCGCCTTGGTTCTATTTCTGAGTTAGTAGATTTGGAGGGGATTTGAGCTGTGAGCTATGGGTTTCAAAGAAAAAAAAAAAAAAAAGCTTGAATTGACTTATGTAAATATGTGGCTTTATTCTGTTCCCTTCAGGGAAGCATTGCCCAATTCAGAGGACACACATATAATGTGGTTCACGGTGAGCTCTATTTTTTGC
Source organism: Paguma larvata (assembly GCA_030068075.1). Lineage (NCBI taxonomy): Eukaryota > Metazoa > Chordata > Mammalia > Carnivora > Viverridae > Paguma > Paguma larvata. Next base: position 20,211,620 of record CM057835.1, on the reverse strand, counting down.
CCCACCCTATCTGGATATACATACCTGCAAGACTGGGCTCTCTTCTCCCCGCTAATAGGAAAGTATTGAGATACTTTGTAAAAAGCCTGGGTGTTACACAAGCATTTGCTAAGACTTGCAAAAAAAAAAAAAAAAAAAAAAAGGAAACACACACACACAGGAAAGCATAAGTAAAAGAAACAAAAGCATAAGAAAAAGCAACAGTAAATTTCAAGGTAGAAAGAAAGGACTGATTTGAAAGCATTGACTAGAGTTACAGTTACATCTGATAACCCAATGTTAACGTGAGAACGTACGTCAGCAATTTTTCCCAAACAGTGGATAAACGTGAGCAGGGCAAGGTGACCTACCGGAGTAGGTATTTCATGCCAGCAAATCTGGTTTGTTGCTAAAGCAGATGCATTCTATTTTATTGAGTTAGGCACATAGGTAATATTTTTTATGGCGTGCATTCTCTCCTCACACTGTATATTCTTTGCAATGAGGACTGTAGCAATACTTTGCCCTGGTAGAAAATCATGGGCTTTCAAACTCTCTCATTTCCTGAAATTTGCGTCGGTTATAGAAAAACAGATCAGTAGCAACCCAAAACTGACTTTATCCTTCTCAGTTTAAACTAGTGAGCCGACTAGAGGCACAAACTTGGATGAGGCCATTTGAGAACTCAATAATTTTCATTTTTATTATGAATTTCTTACCTATAAAAAATACATATAAAATCCTGGATCTGGCCATTAAAATTTCAGTGAGGACAATGGAATAACTCTGGCGCGTGAGATGACAGAAGCCCATGTCTGACAAAAGTTTTGGAGGCCTTCTCCGCTCTAATATCCCAGGACAATTGTCTTTTCTCTGATTTGACACCGAGTAATACTTGCTTATTCACTTGAATAAAAAGTTTGAATTAATGGGGTACAGAGTGAAGACTTGCGATCGGAACGGTTCAAAGATCTTAAATATACGAACTTTGAGCCTTGCCACTTTTATCTTTCTTAAATTCTACCAGTGAGATTCTGTTCGAATGGGCAAAGAATAGATTCAATTCGATGTTCAAGAAGGTGTTCTTGGGGCGCCTGGGTGGCTCAGTCGGTTAAGCGGCCGACTTCAGCTCAGGTCATGATCTCACGGTCTGTGAGTTCGAGCCCCGCGTCGGGCTCTGTGCTGGCAGCTCGGAGCCTGGAGCCTGCTTCAGATTCTGTGTCTCCCTCTTTCTCTGCCCTTCCCCTGCTCACACTCTGTCTCTTTGTCTCTCAAAAATAAATAAATGTTAAAAAAAATTAAAGAAGGTGTTCTTCCACAATTCAATACTGTAAACAAATTAATGTGTTGCCTATTTCATCTAAAAATTATGTCAGTATCCTCTTCAATAATTCCAAGCCTAATTTTTTAGACCAATTTGAATTAAACTTCAGGCAGGACCGTTCCACTGTTAACTTGTCATTCTATGTTAGCGTTTTTGTAATGCAATCATTTGAACATGAGCATCGACAGCTTATGTTGTCCATTTATTGACCCTGAAGCCAGGCTAATCTGTTTAAGCTTCACATAGATCCTAGTTGTTGGTGCTTTTACAAAACCTGCACCTCAGTGGGCAAGGATCATTTCCAGACAGATATTTCGAATAACATCAAACACAATTCTAAGTCATCTATAATCCTTGCGCATTTATTTTTGAGTGATCTTGCTCTTTGTAAGCTTGTATATTTCCATGTTCTCTGCGTATTGCTGCTTTAGAAGTATTTGCGTCTTGGGATTGTGCTTTTCACAAGGTCAAAGCATACACTTGAGCAACCTGAGAAGTACACTCTGTCTAGGAAGAGTTTTCTGAGATTAAAAAAGCAGTGGTTCAGGAACCAGGAAACCTAGCCCCGTTAAACGGCTCAGTGCCTGGGAACAAGTCTTTTTACCTTTCTGGTTTTTAGTTTCCTTACCTGTAAAATGACCCAGTTGAATTGGACAATGTCTATGATCTCTCCCAACTCTGAATGGTTGAACTATAGACTTTTAAAATATTTGGGCATTTCTCATAGAACCCTTTTACGTACACTTTATCATTTTATCCTCGAAAGAATTCCTAAAGTAGACAAGGCGCAGGTCTTTAGAGGATAGATAGAGAAGTGGGTGTGATTTTGGATGTGGTAACCAAGGTTGTGGGAAGTTTGGTGATTGGCAGAGATTACCTATATGATAAATAGCAGGACTGGAATACAAACTCAGGTCTTCTGATCCCCTCAAATTTCTGTGTAGCCCAGAAAAAAGACATAAGAGTGAGCATAACTGTTTGGAATCACTAATTATATGCCTGAATTACTTCTACTACTGATAACCGCCTTTAGTTACTAAAACCATGCTGAACTCGGAGTACAAGTAAATAACAGAAATAAAACTAATAAAATCACTACTGCCCTCCTGTGATATGAATATGGGGATAATTACAAGAGATTGAGAAATTACAGGTGTGCTCCGGGTGGGTAAGTTTGAGGCGGCAGTGTGGAGCAAAGTTATGATTCAGTGATGGCCGCTCCTTACCAGAAATATAGAGATAAGGTATGGGGGGCAATGGGGGAACAAAGTCATGAGCAAGGACAAGGAATTGGGAAACCCTCACTGGTCAGCTAAGTAAAATGGGAAAAGTCATAGACGAAGTATTTGAAAAGGAAAAGCATAAAATAAAAACATAAAATGTGTACCATGTTGGGAAGAATTAAAATTTGGAAAGAACACAAACTCAATGGTTAGATTGCAATAAAAAAAGATTTATGAATACAAAATTATATGCCAAAATGAGTGATAGGATTTAGGGGATACACACTGCAATATTAAGGGGTAAAGGGTATGACGTATGGTTCCCCCTCTTCTTCAATACAAAATTTTGTCTCCCAAAGCTACCAAACTAGCTGATCTTTAGAAATGACTTCTATTCTTGGGGTGCCTGGGTGCTCAGTCCGTTCAGTGTCTGACTCTTGATTTCAGCTCATGGTCATGTAATCCCTGTGTCGACTCTAAGCTGAGCATGGAACCTGCTTAAGATTCTCCCTCCCTCCCTAGCTTGTGCTCGCGTGCATGCTCTGTCTCTCTCTATTTAAAAAAAAAGAAAGAAAGGAAAGTAAGAAAGAAAGAAAGAAAGAGAAAGAAAGAAAGAAAGAAAGAAGGAAAGAAAGAAAGAAAGAAAGAAAGAGAAAGGAAGGAAGGAAGGAAGGAAGGAGGGAAGGAAGGAAGGAAGGAAGGAAGGAAGGAAGGAAGGAAGGAAGGAAGGAAGGAAAGAAGGAAGAAATGATTTCGGATTAATGGACTTCGATTATTTGGGGGAAGCCGTATTATATCAGAGGTTCACAAACCAGGACCCATGGGCCAAAGTCAGCCTACAGATGGTTTTTGTAGGACCCAGAACTAAGAATGGTTTTTACATTTTAAAATGGTTGAGGAGAAAAAAACAATATGACTCACAAAAATATTATGAAATTCAAATTTCGGCGTCCATAGATAAAGTCTGGAATACAGCCCCGCCCATTTATTTATATGCTGTCTGTGGCTGCTTTCACTTACACAGGCAGAGCTGAATGGTTGTGATAGACACGAGACCTTATGCCTAAAAAGCTTAGATATCTGCTATCTGTCCCTTACAGGAAAAGTTTGCCAACTCCTGTGTTATATAAAAAACTGGTGTAGGTTGTATATTTCAGGAAATCCAGTGACTTCTGTGCAGATATTCATTTGAAAAGGAAAGCGGCCTTTTAGGACAACTCCATTAATTGGGGCAAGGCCTTTAATTCAATCAAGGGGTGACAATAAGCCGCGTGGACTCATTCCTGCATTATAGGTGTAATTTTTGAAGTTGGTTGTGATTGGAGAGTTAATTTTTGTCCCTTCCCACAAATCTTTGCCTTTTTCCCTACATGCACCCAAAAGCACTTCTGCTGTCAACTCTATAAGTCCCCCCAAGTATATTCGCGCTGTACAAAGGGCTCTACTGGAACCCTTTTCCAGGGTGAGAATTTCAGGTACTTCTGTAGTACTGTGGAGACTTGAAATAGTGTCCTATCCTTTTTTTTTTTTTTTTTAATTTTTTAACTTTATCTTTGAGAGATAGAGACAGAGCATAAGCAGGGGAGGGGCAAGGAGAGAGAGAGAGACACAGAATCTGAGGTAGGCTCTAGGCTCTGAGCCATCAGCACAGAGCCCGACGGGGGGCTCGAACTCACGAACTGTGAGATCATGACCTGCACTGAAGTTGGAGGCTCAACCGACGGAGCCACCCAGGCGCCCCAAAGGGTGTCCTATCTTTAGGTAGTGCTCCTCAGATCTCACCCTTTCCGTATAAAGTCGGCCTTAGCTCCACCTCTCCCTTGATTCTCCAGACAGCCAATTTCTGCACAAAGCAGAATAGACACCTTTTGCTTTCTATTGCTCTCTCACACAATTATTCCTGACTGGGGGAAAACTCCCACCCAGTTTCACAAGGATACAGCAGATTGGCAGAGCTTACAGACTGAGAGTATTAGCCATGTTCTTGGTACTTGGCCCCATTCTTGAAGGAGATGTGCTAAGCTCCTGAGTGTCTCAAGGTTTCTGTGAAGATCAAAGAATGAATAAATAAGAAAGTACTTTGTACTGATAATGAAATAATACAAGTGAGAGCATTCCTGAGCTGTGGCAGGCAATATGACTCTAATAGTTACTACAATTATACTAGAAATAATTATTATTCAGCTAAAAGCAAGCCAAGGTTTGGTCGGAAAAAAATCATCAAACTGATAGTTTTTTATTTTTATTTTTTTACGCTATAAGCACATTCTAGACAACTTAGCCGCCTTAATCATGATAGATACAACATCCCTTGCAGTTTTCTCTTCCTAGCCACTCATGAAATTTATTCATTTGCTAGGGCTGTCGCGACAAAGTATCACCAACCGGATGGCTTAAACAACAGAAGTTTATTGTCTCAAAGTTCTTGAGGCTAGAAGCCCCAAATCAAAGTGTTAGCAGGGTTAGTTTTTTTCTGTGAGGGAAGAGTGTGTTAAGGCCTCTCTTGGCTTGACAGATGGCCATCCCCCCCCACCATGTCTCTTCATAGTCTTCCCTCCGTGAATGTCTGTGTCTAAATTCCCTCTTCTTTTTTTAAAAAAAATTTTTTTTAATGTCTATTTATTTTTGAGAGAAAGAGACCGAGTGTGAGCGGGGGAGGGGCAGAGAGAGGGAGACACAGAATCTGAAGCAGGCTCCAGGCTCTGAGCTGTCAGAGCTGTGGGCTCGAACCCACAGACCGTGAGATCATGACCTGAGCTGAAGTCGGACACTCAACCGACAGAGCCACCCAGGCGCCCCTAAATTCCCTCTTCTTATAAGGACATCAGTCATACTGGATTAGGATTCACCCTAGCAACCTCATTTTCACTTGATTGTCTCTGTAAGAACCCCATCTCCAAGCAAGGTCACATTCTGAGGTACTGAAGGTTAGCACTGGGGGACACGATTCAACCCATAACATGAAGGAGGGTTTATTTTGTGAATTAAGGTACAGAATCCTTTTCTTGAAGACTTAACTTCTTTGATGACCCATTGATTTTAATGAAAGATGTTCTCGCTTACTTTCTCAATTTCAAGGCATGTCTCACTTTTACTGCCGAATCTATCTAACCGAAATGGCAAAGAGTAGTTAAGCTTGCCCTCCACAACATTTGCAAAGGGTGGTAGTGAATTCAAGACCTCCGTGTGGAATTCAGGCATACCCAACTCGGTGTTCAGTCTTTCAATATACAAATCTTTTCCCAATAACTTAGGAACAGTAGTTGGGAATGAAATCTACCCCATTCTGCAGAGCGTGGAAAAACCGAAAGCTGTGGTCGTGGTTGGAGTCAGTCTGCTGGCTTACATAGAGTGTAGTGTAAGCAGAAGACTGGTGGATGGGTGCCCACCGTGTCAAAGAGAAAATCAAGAAGACTATTTTTATAAGAAACATATATGTGATAGGACACTACAGAAGGCATTAAAGAAGGCCTTTTTTTTTTTCTTTAAAATTTTTTAAATTTATTTTTGAAGGAGAGAGAAACAAAGCATGAATGGGGTAGAGGCAGAGAGAGAGGGAGACAGAGAATCCAAAGCAGGCTCTAGGCTCCGAGCTGTCAGCACAGAGATCGTCGCGGGGCTTGAACCCAAGAACCATGAGATCATGACCTGAGCTGAAGGAGGAAGCTTAACCAACGGAGCCACCCAGGAGCCCCAAGAAGACTCTTTTTGTGGCTAGAATATCTATAAATGTGAATATTAGCCTATTCATTTTTAAACATTAAACTAACTTTATTCGCAGTTTTAATAAAAGCATTCCAGCTAAAATGTTAACTGTAGCAGCTGGCCTTTTCCATTGTTCCCTGAATGCACCCCCAATGTTTAAAATACAGTCTTCATTTACATTTGTCGTGTGCTGGCATGCGCTGCCGCTGCCGCACGTCGTAATGCAGGCGATTACTGAAAATGTCCTCGATGCAGTAAGACAGGTTCTGCCTTATTCTCCTCTTCTGACTCTGCAGGGTTCAATGAAAATCCGGAAGTCAAAAAAAAAGAAGCAGCAGCAGCCCTAAAACCTTTTCATGAAACCTTCCCCAAATTTGTATTCAAGCGGTGACCAATTTAATCATTAGCTATAGGCCTCCCCTGCTACCAACAATTGCTAAATGGTAGCAAAAGCTGTGCAGGAAAGTATCAGTGAGGCACATACAAGGAACTCTGAAACAATCCTTAGAAAAGGCTGTCAAATGACTGTTGTCAGCTTCATGGGGGGGAGGGGGCAGTGTGAGGGAGCAAAGGCCGAAACCCTCCCAGTAGCCTTTTGCGGTGGCCTGCCGTCCAACCCATGCCTTTGTTTGTTTATGGATGCCTTTCCACTGTGCAAGAGATGGAAGAGTACCTGCTGGGCTGAAACCAGCCATAAGAAATGGTGACCCTCACTGAGCTCCGGCTGAACTGATTTCTTGGTACAAGGACTGGAAGGAGAGGGAGGGAATCCAGCATGTCCTGAACACTCACTGGGTGACCAGGTCAGTGCCTCACCGGCCTAAACGTGCGCGTGAATTCTCCAAGACACCCTCTTAACAAGCAGATTCGGATTCAGTAGGTCTTGGGGCAGGGCCTGGCATTCTGCATTTTTAACAAGTTCTTAGTGACTGCTAGCTGCTAATCCTTAACCAAAGAACCTGGAGCCTGAGTGAGAGCCTGGATCCTTCACATTTAATACTTTTAATAAATATAAGAGATAGATATTATTATTACCCTTTAAAACAGACATCGAAGGAGGGGTTAAAAAATTCATAAATGAGGAAAACTGAAATTTGACTAACGGCACGGTTCTACCGTTTCCAGCACTCCGATAACACCGCACAGGCGGACCTGCTGTTTTATGTGGTTTTAAAATTTGTGTTTCACATATGTCTCGTCGTCTGTGACATTTGTCAAAAATTCAGATCCTCAGGCCCCACTACAATCTATTGAATTAGAAGTTCTAGAAGACATGCCTACGAAAAGGTATTTTAAGTTGGCATCTGGATTATTCTTGTGATCAAGAAAGTTTAGGAAACAATGGTCATACAGGTCACACTGTAGTTTTGAAAACTCAGAGCAGGAGCACTGGTATTTTTTGTTTATTATATCCCCGGGAGAGAACATAGTCCTATCAGGCAAAGAGGGACCTGGAACCCCTGCACTGCATTTTGGTTTCATGGGTGCACAGGGAATGAAACTCATTGGGTTTTGTGATGTAAGGGATAGGTTTAAACCTGTCTCTTATAACAGGGTACTAAAGCGTAGTATCTAATTATGTCTGTTTAATTGTAAGGTGAACGAAGCAACAGGCACAAAGTTTTTCTTTCCTCTTTATCAAGTAAATGATCTTTGTCTACCAATCCAATTATAGGGCATCTGTATTCTAGAATAAAAGCCCAACCAAATAAGATTTCCCATATCCAAAGTCCACAATTAAGTGTTTTAGTGGGAACTCTCAATGAGATCAGAGTAAGCTAGGTTATTTATCTTCCCTTTGAAAGGGTAACTTTGTGCTGAGGAGATTACCCATAAATTTTCCACTCTAGTTCTGAATGGTAACTAAAGGGCCAAAGAAGTAGACTTTATACTTTTTTTAAATATTTTATTTATTTTTGAGAGAGGGAGAGACAGAGCATGAGCCGGGGAGAGGCAGAGAGAGAGGGAGACACAGAATCCAAAGCAGGCTCCAGGCTCCGAGCTGTCAGCACAGAGCCTAACGTGGGGCCCGAACCCATAAACCGTGATATCAAGACCTGAGCCGAAGTTGGACATTCAACTGACTGAGCCACCCGGGTGCTCCAGGAAGTAGCCTTTTGAAAGTAAACACTGAGTTACTTCTTTTAGATCACCGACCTCTTTTCTGGCTCTTAAAGAACACACGATACTGCAAAGCTCTACTTTATTAAAAGGCACTCTAGCATCCTGATATAGTTAAGTTAATGTACTTACGAAATAAATACCTTGTTAGCTTTATACACTCTCTCCCTAACAGAATCTAATAACTTAATAACTAGAAGACCTTGGATTTTCTCATATATTTCTACATATTGAAGAAGATGTAAGGCCATTTTCAAATGTCAAAAAATTTTCTCTTAAAATTAACAGAATCTTTCAAATATGTCAAACGACTTGTATTACTGAAGTCTCACTATGACACTACTTCACTAAGGGTAGAATTTCTTTCAGGCTAGGTCAACTCATGTAAATAGTTAGACATTTAGAGATAGCCCAATCTGAGTTCAAAGCCTAGAGTGGGCCAGTTACTTAACTTTTCCCCTCATCCATAAAATAGAGACATTCCCTTTCCTGAGTTGTATATTAGACTAGAGAGAGACAAATGGCCAAGCACGTGCTAGGTAAACACTGAAAAGTGATTATAAAACGGTGTTATTGCTGAACTGCCGAAAGGACTTCCTTTTAATGATTGTCACTTACAAAATGATCTCCAAGAGCAAACTCCCACCCCCCCCCCCACGTGATTAGCAAAATTCCTAGAGATTTACTTCCTCCACTGGGTCATAATGAAGTCAAATGGTATCTACATTTTACTTTTTCAAATTCAGCCACATGCACTTGACAAGAAAGAAAAGAAATGGAAAGAGGGAAAAAATTTCCCCAGTTTTAAATTATCTAGGTGATTTAGTCCAATAGCCCATTCAGTGAGCCAACCCTCTGGCATAAATACAAGATAAGAAATGTAGATCTTCCTCTCAGTTGGTCTTGCTTCCAAATGGGTCTCTCAAAGGATGGAGATTTTGTGGTGCAAAGTATAATTCTAGTATCTTGAGATGTATATTTCTGTACGAAATACTCCTAAAGCACAGGCCAGCAACTCTACTTTACCTGCTGCTCAACTAAAAGAACGATATTCTGTTTCAAAGCTGGAGGGAAAACCAGCTCTATCAGAGCTATTGAGAAAGAGTAGGTCTCTGAGGTAACAACTTCCTGAGGAATTTTCCCATGCAATTAAAAAAAATCTTATTTTGAAATCATTTTAGACTTACAGAAGTTGCAAAATGTTACAAAATTAATTCAGAAAGTTGTCTCCCCTTAGTTTCTCTAATGTTTATTTTTTTAAATGTTTACTTATTTTTGAGAGAGAGACAGAGAGAGGGAGGGAGGGGCAGAAAGAGAGGGAGACACAGAATCTGAGGCAGGCTCTAGGCTCTGAGCCGTCAGTACACAGCCTGATGCAGGGCTCGAACTCACAAACTGTGGGACCATGACCTGAGCTGAAGTCGGATGCTTAACGAACTGAGTCACCCAGGCGCCCAGTTTCTTGATTGTGAAGAATGTACAGAATCAGAATAAAATGATCAAAAGCAGGAGACAGACATTGGTACAAAACTGGTAACTACATAGCTTATTCAAATTTTGCCTGTTTGTCCCCCCACTGTCCTTTTTCTGTCCCAGGAAATGATCCAGAGTCCTAACTTTCATTTATTTGTTACATTTTCATAATCTCCTCTAATCTGTGATATTTCTTCATCTTTCTTAATCTTTCATTTTGATCTGTCCCTCCATGAAGGTAAAGAAAAGCGAAGTGAAGTCAATATTTTATAAATGTCTTAGGTAGGAACTGATTTCTTAGGTAATGATTTGTAATCCAAAACCAGGGTATTTTCTACAGTGGATTATTTATTAGTCATTACACAAGTGAATGCAGCAGATGCCATTAAAGGAAAAAGTGCGTTTGCTCTTGGGTAGTTACTACCGTCTAGCAGGAGCCGTTTGGGACACTGGCGGAAGAACCCGTCGGTAGCACACCACTTTTGTCACTTCAGACGAATTGCAAATTCAGCAATTCTGACTTCAGCTTCTCCGTACCACTGATTTCTTAATAATCTTTCTGGCTTTTATTCAAAGAGAAATAAGCTAAGACTTATAGCCAAGGAATAATCATCTCACGTTGGAAACTCTTTTTATGAAGTGATGATTTTAACAGCAGTAATTATCTGTGGGGTGCCAGTATGTTCAAAAATATCCTTCAATTATAAAAATTAAATAGGCATTAACGGCATAGATAGCATCTTTTAAGGAATTTTAAAGTATGGTAATAGAAATGGAACAGTTGAGACCTAGGAGGTTTAAATTTCTGTAAACATTATTCATAAGACAGTAGTTATCAATTTATACACCTCAATTAATAAAAAGGCAAAATGTTCATTGCTCTTTTGAATATCAGCAGCAACATATAAGGTTTTCCCCCCAACTTTACTGAGGCATGACTGTAAATAAAAATTATATATATTTAGGGTATGAAACATGATGATTTAATAGAAGCACATATTGTGACATGGTTACCACTATCAAGTTAATTAACACAGCCAATGCCTCACAGAGTCACGTGTGTGTGTGTGTGTGTGTGTGTGTGTTGGGTCCAGAAGACTATCTTTTTCATTATTGTGTTCTTTCATTGGTAAAGATTTGAAAAAAATATTAAGGTTTATTTAGATTCTGACTCGTGATTCTCTGTTTTTTAAAATAACCTTTTTATTTTGGTATAAATGTCTGTTTACTGAAAAGTTGCAAAAATTATAAAGAGAGCTCTCCCTCCTCCTCAGTTTCCCCAGGTGTTCACGTCTTACCTTACCGTGGTACTTTGGTCAACACTAAGAAAACAACCTTGATGTCTTTACGCGAACTTCAGATTTTATTTGGATTTCACCAGTTTTCCCACAAATGTCCTCTTTCTGTTCTGGAATCCAGTCCAGGGTGCCACACTGCATTTAGTCGTCCGGTCTCCTTAGTCTCTTTTAACCGGTGACAGTTCCCTTTACCTTGTCGTTCTTGACCTTGATACCTTTGATGAATACTAATCAACTGTTTCGGAAAGCTCCTCCATTTGAGCTTGTCTGGGGTTTTCTTATGATTACTTTGAGGTTCTGCGTTTCCGGCAAGAATTCCACAGAAGTGACGCTGTGTGTCCTATCCGGGGTATATGGTGTGTACATGATCGTTTGGGTGAGGCAGTGACTACCAGGCTTCTCCACTGTAACTTTACTATTCCTCCCTTTCCATCTTCTGTCCTTTGGAAGGAAGTCACCGTCTAGTCCACCGCAAGAGGAAGAAATTAAGCTCCACCTCCTGGAGGGGACTTATCTGCATATATTACTTGGAATCTTCTATAAGGAAGATTTGTCTATATGAGACTTTTAAAACTCTGACATTATTGTTAGCCAATTGATATCAAAATAATGCCATTTATTTACTGCACGTATATTTTTGGTAGGTACCAATAAAGCACAAGGCATACTAGGTCCCTGCCCTAATACGATTTACATTCTAGTAGGAGACAGATTAAAAACAAGTAAACGGGGGGGGGCGCCTGGGTGGCTCAGTCGGTTGAGCGTCCGACTTCGGCTCAGGTCATGATCTCGCGGTCTGTGAGTTCGAGCCCCGCATCGGGTTCTGTGCTGATGGCTCAGAGCCTAGAGCCTGCTTCACATTCTGTGTCTCCCTCTCTCTCTGCCCCTCCCCCACTCATGCTTTGTCTCTCTCTGTCTCAAAAATAGATAAACATTAAAAAAAATTTAAAAACAAGTAAAGGGCAAATAAACAGTTACATATTTAGGTGTTATAAATGATACTCAGCACGGTGTGAGTACATGAGAGAACATGATTCTGGGGGAGGCCATCTGAGAGAGTGTGGTTTGGAAAAGTCAGTTAGAGGTGTCGACATTTGAATTGAGAACTGGAAAAAGAGAACAAACCAGTTATGCGAAAAAACTTTTTAAATGATAGGGTGATCTGGAGGCTAGAAGTTGTCCTGTGGTTAATTTCATATGCCACTCTGAATGGGCCACAGGGTGCCCATGTATTTGGTTAAACTTTATTCTGGGTGTGTCTATGAGAATGTTTCTGGAGGAGATGAACATTCAGACTGATAGAATGAGGGAAGTACATTGCCTTCCCCAATGTGGATAGCCTCATCCCATCTGTTGAAGGCCTGAATAGTGCCAAAAGGCTAACTAAGGAAGAATTTGCTTTCTCTGCCTATGATAGAGCTGAGACATCGGTCTGCTGCCCTCAGAGTTGGACTCAAACTGGAATTTACACCATTGGCTTTCCTGGTTCTCGGGCCTTTGGGCTCAGACTAGAACAGTATCAGCAGCTCTCCTGGACCTCCAGCTTGCGGACTGCAGACTAACATATATCCCCAGAATAGGAAAGGGTTTCGTGTGGCCCAAGTGCAAGGAAGAATGATAAGCTACTCTGAGAAGAAGTAGGGAAGGGAAGGTCAAGTGTGCCCCAGTGGAGCCTTGAGGATCGTGGCAAGAAAGGGGTTTGAATTTTACTCTAAAGCTTGTGCGAAGCCTTTGAAAGGTTCTTAGCAGAAAAATGAAATTATAAATTAAAAGATCATTGTAGGGCCCACGGATAGTGAAAGGCAGATGTGAGGAGCTCACTGCTGTAGGCTAGCTAAGCCAGGGATGACCGAACTTGGCCTGGACGCAGAGCGCGTCGAGGTGAACGCAGAGGAGTGGAGGGATTGGAGAGCATCTCTGGAAGTAGAACTGACAGGCCTCATGTATCGTGAGGTGCTTTCACATGCTGTTTCATTAATTTAACAAGATAAAGATAACATTCTTACCAGACTTTTGGGTTAGATTTGTCCTAGGGAAGGGTGGGATCAAACTCCTGACGAAGGGCACGAAGATGTTTACTGCTGCAAAAAATCGGAAATAAGTGTCCATCAATATGGAATTGTAAAACAATGCAGCCAACTCAAAGAAAACAGTATATTTTTGTGCATGGAAAATAAATGCTGTTCAAGAGATACTAATTGAGAAAACACGGTGCAGAAAGTCTGTACGATATGAGCCCACTCATATAAATTAGGAATGATTATCACTATGTCCACCCTATACGAAGCATTATAAGAAAAGATCTGATCCGGCATATGTATATATTATTAATAGTGGTTAATTCTGTTAACAATGGTTATATCAAAGTGCAGTGGGGATTATGGAGGATTCTCACTTTATACCTTATAATTTTTGTTCTACTAGAATATTTTAAACAATGGATGAGAAGAAAAATACATTTTAAAGAAAAATCAGGGGCACAAGCTGTACCTTTAGGATTAATAGGTACTTGAATGAAGCCTTCGAATCAACTTAAAAAAGTAAGTTCTATACCTATCAATGTTATTTTCCTTTTTGGGTTTAAACTCAAACCAAAAACATGGAGATTGTTGATTAAACTAAAATTATTAACATTTCCAAGATGATGCTGAGACCATATTTATTCATTTCCTTCAAATTAACATCAAACGGAAGTAAATGTATCAACGTTTCTCTAGGTCATTTATTCCGGCAATGCATCTCACAACGGTTTTTGTGGTTTGGTAAAGAAATAGATGCAGACATATATTTGTGAAATAAAAAAAAAACATTTTTAACAACTTGCGCTTTATGAAAAGACTATTAAAGCATGGTTATCTCTGAGCACCCAAATTATGGATTATTATGGGTTATTTCCATTTTCTTTTTATCTCCTTTCTATATTTTCCAAATTCTCCATAATAATTGTGAACTACTTTTGCAATCAGAAAAAGAGTTTCTTTTTTCAAAAAAATGATTACATTAATGCTTGTGTCATCAATTTAATAAAGTAAACCTGATCTATTTCAATCTGCTTGCATTTTCTATGTGACATCCAGTAATTCTCTTTCCCTTAGAGGCTGAAGTTTGCGGACTTTATTTATAAACAGGGACCAAATGACTTGTATTGCGATCATATTGGTCCCCATCTCTCTCCAGAATGACAAAGCAAGGTCCATTAAGCACAACCTGACAAGCAATGTTTTAAATGTCATTACTAAAACAACTACGCAGGCTTTTCATCAGACTTCTACAGAACCACAAAGAAAGGTCAAAGCAAAGAGAAGCTGTTAGAAAAACGCCAGCCCCTTATACCTTCTCATAGCCACAGTCACATGGTATGAGGCAAATATTTTTAGGTTACTCAGAGAAAAATTGAAACTGCAGCTTTGGTGTGCAATGGGATGGGGAGGGGGAGAGAGATTGACAGAGAGAGAGAGAGAGGAGGGTTTCTTCATGACAATTAAAGTTTTCGTGCAAAGGGTTTGAGATCCTTAGATGAAAGTTAAGTAAATACTGCATGACATGCACATTGTACAACAGCGTGTCATAATTATAGTTTGCTTTCAACCATCCGAAGCCTTTATGTGTTTTCTGGTTTTAGCTTCTAAGCCTTATAAATTATTTCTGACTCATCAGCCTTTCACCCTAGGGGCAACTCACAAGCTCCATAAAAATGGAGATATTTTTCTTAAATCTCTTTTCTAGCAAATGCATTTGTTTTCAGCCTCGGAACGTAAATTCCCACCATGAAAGCAACTAAATAATACTTGTCTCACATCCCCCTTTCTCTAAAAACGTCCATTTATAATTAAAAGCACATATCCGAAGATAAATTCTTCATTACAACTGGGGTCCTGAAGCTGAGGAGAGAGTTGCGAACAGGATAGTATAAACGCTACTAGTGGGCCAGGGTGCCCAACCCCGGCACAACTGACACTTCGGGCTGGATAGTTCTCTATTGTGAAGGGCCATCCTGGACATCGTAGGATGTTTAACAATATCCTTGGCCTCTACACGCTAGATGTCAGTAGTGCCGAGCCCCGACTGCCCAGACATGACCACCAAAATATCTCCAAGTTATCGCCAAATATCTCCTACCAGACAAAATCAATCCCAACTGAGAAACACTACACTAGGCTAAAAACCTTACAAAAGCAAATTCTTCATGCCTTTGCCAATTCAAATTGTTCTTTTGACCTACAGTCAACTTCTACGTACCTAGCTTCCTACCAACATAAAATACAGATACTCACAAACACCTCACACTCTTCATGTCAAAGCCCTTGGGCATTGTCTAGACTTTTTTACTTGAGCTGTATGTGGCCAACTTGGCTCGGAGAGAAACGGGCACTGGTGACTTTTCCACCCATCACTGACATGGGTGTTGATGCTTGTCACTTTTAATGTACATAAGTTCATGGTGTCTTGACTTCTGAAGCTTACAAATGTACCAGTTTTTTTTTTTTTAATTTTCTAGTCACACTCTGCAACCCTATGCTCCCCCAAGAATATTATTTCAACCATTATTTTATTTAATTAAATATGTTTATTCTGCCTTGTAGTTCTCTCATTTTGCACTTAAATATGCAATTGTGATCTAGGCTCAATAGGTTTCCTACCTGAAATCTCCTCGATTAGAACCAGCTAATTAAAATAGAGGAAGGAATTTATAGAATAAAAGAAGCACTTTCTAATTCATTCCTCAACAAACAACATATATTAGCTCATATAAATTGTATTTTTATGCCTCTTAATACATTTGAGGGATGTTTATTCTCCCTACTTCAAGTTATCTGATGTTTGAAGCGCCAAGGAAGATGGAGGGACTGACTTTCTATGGGAGAGACATCATTAACAAATCCTTCTCTATGGAAAACTCTGACAAATGGATTTACCATTACTAGAGTCATGATCTTGAGTAAGCACCTTAGTCTTTGCTGGCCTGTTTCATTTTTGGTAAAATGAGAATGATGATACCTACCCTCTAGGGATGTTGAATGAGATCATTCGTTTTAAGCTCTTATTTCTATGCCTGACATAGATGTTTTATTAATGTCATTTCCATGCCACTTTCTTTCTTTGCTCCTAGCACCAGCTAAATAATTTGTGAGGTCCAATGCACAATAAAAATGAGTGCTCCCTTGCTCAAATATTATTAAGAATTCCAAGATGACAACAGCAAAACACCAAACCAAGTGAAGAGCCCTTCTAAGCATGGTGCTCTCTCTGTTTTACTGTATAAGCCTTGCACTCAAAAAGTCAGCCCTGGGGTGCCTCGGTGGCTCAGTTGGTTAAACCTCTGACTTCGACTCAGGTCTCGATCTTACGGTCTGTGAGTTCGAGCCCTACATCGGGCTCTGTGCTTACAGTTCAGAGCCTAGAGCTTGCTTTGGATTCTGTGTCTCCGTCTCTCTGTCCCTCTCCCACTAATGCTCTGTCTCTGTCTCTCCGATATGAATAAACATTAAAAAAAATTAAAAATAAATAAACTTTAAAAAGTTAAAAAAAAATCGCCAGCCCTGCTTGCTCCCTGAGGGTTTTTGAGGTTCCATTTATTTATTCTTCTAAATTAAAAGCCCCTCTTCAGTTTGACAATTGACAGGGTAACTAACCAGACAGGGCTTGGTCGTGTGTGCTGTTTTTCAACGCTGGCTCACTTTTACTCAAGCTGTTGAGTGTTAGTGAGCCTAGAGCTGTTACAAAGGAGGTATTTTTTATCTGCCGTGGCATTTCAGGGATTTGTATCATTTTCAACGTGTGGGAATTAAAAAAAAATACTTTCGTTGTCTCTAAGTAATTGGACCCTTGATGATAGCCCAAGAGCCATTTAAAGGCTGAAGAGGCACTTATTTGAAAAGCTCCTTATCCATAGTTATAAAATGGTATTCACAAAGAAAGCAGCCTAGCTCTAAGTATTTTAGATTCTACACTGGAGAGTTTTAGAGATATCTAAGAGTAAAATATCCAAGGAGGAAGACTTGGTCTCCAAATCACTGAACCCCAGTTCTGCCTGTTATTCTTTCTTTAAGGATACATCAGCATGTCCTTTTAAAGGTTTGTCAAGTTTCTCACATCCTATTTGTAAAAGCAAAATCCTGTAAAAAAAAAAAAAAAAGGAAAACATATGTGTAAATATATGTATAAAATATGTACATATACACCCAGAGAAATGCCCAAATTTCCTCTTTTCTAAAACACACACACACAAACACACAGAGGCACCTAAGCATCTTAACAGATGGCAAAAAGAATTAACATTTATTGAACTCCTTCTGTTTGTTAGGTGTTTTACATACACTGGAATACTAAACTATATTTTAGTTTTCATTCACTTGTTTAATTTCTAGACACTCAAGACAACTTTCGTTTTGGTTTGGTTTAATTTTTTGTTTTGTTTTGTTTAGTTTTTTTTTTTTTTTTTTTTTTTTTTGCACAGTGGAGAAACTGAACTCAGAGCAGTTATGCAACCTGCCCAAAGTCACAAAGTTAGCAAGTTCAGACTCTCTGGTTTGGAAATTTTATCTGATTGCAAAACTCATGTATCGCGATCCTATTCACTTTAGATGATTAAGAAATCAGGGATCCAATTTTGTGTCTTTGAATCAACGAACAAAATGCAACAATATTCAACATACTTGCTAATCATGTTAGTTCACACAGCCGCCTGGCTCTTACCATAATTCCCACCCTTTCTCCTACCCTCCATCACCACAAATCGTTTAGTGTCTAAGTGTTACCAATTTTGCTAACAGTTATCGGGAGAACAGGCTGGCCTCTGTGTTAAGATAAAAAGTTAAAATTTGTGGTATGGGACTAACTCCGAAGACCTCAAGAAAAAAAAAAGGGAGCTGTTTGTGACGGTAATCCCTCACTTCCGGCCTCAACCGGGTGAGAAGTAACTTCAGCACGTGGGACCAAACGATTCCCAGCGCGCGCGTCACTCCGGGCAACTGGCTAGTCGGCCGGGCTGCGCAGGCGCGAAGGCCAGAGCGACTGGGGGCGGTCGGCCCCTGGTTTCCTTGGAGACGGAACGGAAGCGGCCGGAAACTGCGCTGCCGTTGGCCCCGGCGGAATGGAGAAGCTGGGGGCGGAGCCCGAGGAGGAAGCCGGCTGCGACGAGGAAGAGGACGCGGCTTAGGCCATGGAGCGGGCGGAGGCGGGGGAGGCAGGCTGCTCGCCCAGCGCTCCGGTGCCTGAGGAGCTCGGCGGCCTCTCTTGGTGTAAATGAGATGGGCGGGGCGGGCGGAGGCCAGGGGAGGCGGCGGCGGTCGTTGGGGCGCGACCGTCCCTACCTCGCTCTGTTCCTTTCTTTTTTCCGGCTTGGTAGAGAGAGCTGCCCTTCGCTACCTGCTGTTTTACAGCTAAGGATCTGAAAGGGATGGTTTCGCTTAGTAGGATAGGGTGGGCATGTCAGTTATTCCAGGGTGCATTTGTGATCCCGCAAATAGCCAGTGATTGCCGAAGAGGCGCCCGGGCTGAGTAAGGTTGCAAGAGTAGAGAACCTTGCCCACTTGGCAGAGGATGGGGCCGAAGATTGGCTCGGAACCGAAGACGACGCACATTTGCAGTGGCCGTCCCTCACATGACCCACTTCCAGCCCCTGGAAATACAAGGGCTCTCCCTTATACGGCCCAAACCCAGGGCCTGGGACCAAGGCTCTTCCTTGCCTCCCACCCCCTTTTAATTTGTAATTTTGGTAATAATTTTAGACTTAACCGAAGTTGCAGAAGCGGCTTTCTTAATGTTAATGTCTTATATCACTCTTCGTACATATGTCAAAACTGAGAAGTGAGCACTGGGATAATACTGTTAACTAAAGTACAAACGCTATACAGATGTTGACAGTTTTTTCCACTAAATTTTCTGTTCTAATATCCAGACCAGAATACCGCATTGCACTTAGCTTGCCTTGTTTTTAACTGGTTAAGAGCTGTAATCTCCTCTCTATTCCTCTACCTTCCCCACCGCATGACATGAGCTACTTCTTAAAATTCAAGAAATATTTAGTCATTCTTTTAATTTAGCAAGTATTTATTAGTAATCTGGCCCTGTCTGGTCCTGTCCTAGATACTGGAGATTCAGCATGGAACTAGATAATCCTGCTCTCATATGGGTGCTAGATAAAGTCCCCTGGAACCCATAGGTCTGGCTTCTGCCTTTTTGTATTTAACGGTTAATTTTATTTTTTTATTTAAGAACATGCCACTTAGGATAATTTTTATTGGTTGAAATCGGCGTTTAAACTTAGGTATTTTATTATAAACTTACAGGTGATAGAATTACCTCTTTCATCTTCCATTATCGATTTTTATTTCACCTCAGAGGTTATTTCTAGCCTGAGAAAAATACAGTACCCAAAGAAATACTAAGTAAACAGGACTGAAAAGCCTCCTATCAATGGAGTTTCTCTCATGTCCATAATTTTTAGAAGCTTTGACAAGTTTCCTAGGAGAAAACTTGAAATTATCCTGCCTTCTTTCTTCTCAGTTACCATGTTTTAAGGAATTGGCGGTTGCTCAGAGATGATAAACAGCCTGAATGTATTTTTCTATTTCTTTGCATATCGTGTGTTGGTTCGCGGTCAAGTGATGCCAGAAGGAGGTTCTTCATCCAGAGTCATAGTACATGTGGATCTGGATTGCTTTTATGCGCAAGTAGAAATGATATCAAATCCGGAACTGAAGGGCAAACCTTTAGGTAATTCTGGACGTTGATAATATTTTCGTTTTGTATAAGAGTATTGACTACCCATTTATGTTAATTATATTCTGATCCTTAACCATATTAAAGATCATGGAAGCAGTTCTTAAGTTACTTTATAGACAGTAAACTTTGCGTCAGTAGTAGGCGTAAAATTTGTGTCTCAATTAATAAATGATGAAAATGATGAATTTGACACAAGTAGTATATATAGCTGACGGAACACATAAACAGACCATAACAAGCTACTAGTCTTCTTCTCAATGGTTGAAATTCAAAAATGTCTTGTTACATTCTAGTGGACATTTTCATCTATCCAACCCCCCTTTTTTTTTTTTAATTTTTTTTTAACGTTTATTTATTCTTGAGAGACATAGAGACAGAGCGTGAGCAGGGGAAGGGCAGAGAGAGAGGGAGATACAGAATCTGAAGCAGGCTTCAGGCTCTGAGCTGTCAGCACAGAGCCCCACACGGGGCTTGAACTCAGAGACCACGAGATCATGACCTGAGCTGAAGTCGGCCGCTTAACCAACTGAGCCACCCAGGCGCCCCTATCCAACCCCCTTTTGATTTTGACTCCCGAATTGTGTAACATGACAAAATTCATGGACAGAACCCTAAATACTTGAGGCATATAGAATATAAGTTTGCCATAAAAACACAGGTATCTTTTTAAGTAAAAGGTAAAGAGGAATTTTACGTTAAGGATTTACTTGTATATGTTGGCTCGTTTTAACATTTCTATTACATGTATGTCTTAAACTGGAAAGGTCATTTAAATTTCCAAAAATTTCTTTTACGCGTGTAGTAAGAATTTATCTTTTAGGATATGTGTAAAGAGCAATTCTGGTTCACCTGCTGCTAACCTCTTGTGCCTAGTTTGTTTTGATAAATCTCAGTTCAACCCAGCCTAGTTGATTTGCTAAAGAAGAACAAAGGGATGACTAGTTTTTGGTATGCCAGTCTCAGTCTAGGATTTTTAATCCTGAGGGATTAATCATTCATGCTTAGGGCGTCACGGAGTTAGATTAGGGGATATGAATTTTCTCCTAAAGACATTTGTGATTAGTAGCTGCGTAACGTAAGGTGCTGTGTAGGTAAGGCTTAATAAAAGGTATTGTGTAATTAAGACACGGGGATGAATGATTATCTGGAAGTGAGAAATGTGACGTTGCAAGTTTCTGGGAGAAAGCAAAAGTAGTCTTTGAGTTATACTCAGCAAGTATGTGACTATTTAGCCGGGCTGGTGACAGATAGTGGGGAGTCCATGTGATTTAATTCTGTATTAGGAGACTACTTTTTTAGTTAAGGAACTTACCAATCTGATTTTACTTTTTTTTTTTTTTTAACATTTATTTATTTTTGAGAGACACAGAGGAACAGAGCAGTGAGCAGGAGAGGGGCGGAGAGAGAGGGAGACACAGAATCCAAAGCAGGCTCCAGGCTCTGAGCTGTCAGCACAGAGCCCGACGCGGGGCTCGAACTCACAGACCGTGAGACCATGACCTGAGCCGAAGTCGGATGCTTAACCAACTGAGCCACACAGGCACCCCCAATCTGATTTTTCTGTAGTTCACTGGTGACTCTTAAAATACTGCTTTTGACCCAGAGATTCTATTTGGGAGTATATAATCTGATATGTCAAAAATCATTATGTTGCTCAGAGATGATAAACAGCCTGAATGTATTTTTCTATTTCTTTGCATATCGTGCATTGGTTCGCGGTTAAGTGATGCCAGAAGGAGGTTCTTCATCCAGAGTCATTATATTTTTGACATATCAGATTATATATAATGTTTCTTTGCCTTGTTTATACTATCAAAGTTTTAGAAACAAAATGTCTCACGTTGGGGGAGTGAGCATAACCTTTTTCTCTTCTACATGTTTCTGTTTTACATATGTTAGATGAACATGACTTTTACAGTGGGAAAAAAATGGCCAACTTGTGTAAAGAGGAAAGTAATTTCAGCAATCTTAAGCCTCCACTAATAAACGAGAATTTCTATAGTCTGTACATGATCATAATTTAATCATTTTTGATAAGGAGGGGAGCCATTAATGATGCCTCACTGTCTGGTCTTTTCTGCAGATTACTCTGGAGAACAGTCCAATAATCACAACATTTATTGGGAGGAGATCCTTCATGCTTGTTGTAGGTTGGCACTTTATAACAGAACATTGCTTTATAGTCACTGGAAAGTTTTTCTAGCAGAAACCAGTAATTCATTGTGCCCAGTTATTTTCATCTGCTTTATTTTTTGGTGAAACATAGCCTAGACTTATATAAAGAGTTAATTCAGTATAAATTAATCTGGTTTCATATTGTCTAAAAAAAAATTCTGGAAGGATTTTGTTTTTATCTTTTTGCTGAAGACTCCAGAGAATATAATGATTTATTTCTATTTTTTGAATGTTTGTTTATTTTGAGAGAGTGAGGGAGAGAGAGAGCAGGGTGGGTGCAGAGAGAGAGAGGGAGAGAGAGAATCCCAAGCAGGTTCCTGCTGTCAGCGCAGAGCCCAGTGAAGGACTTGATCTCATAATCCACGAGATTATAACCTGAGCTGAAATCAAGAGTCAGATGCTTAACTGATTGAGCCACCCAGGGGCCCTGAGAATATAGTGATTTATGATAATTTTTTAAATTTTACTTCCTAGAACCTTGATGAATGGAGGCTATCTTTTTAACTTAATAGCACTTTTTAGTTTTAATCAGAATAGATTACATTACAATTTAAAATTGTGGAATTAGTAAATTATATTTTAAGGTTTTTTTTAAAAATCTTACTCAGTTTTCTCCTTTTTCTAGGGGTTCAGCAAAAATATTTGGTGGTTACCTGCAACTATGAAGCTAGGAAACTTGGAGTTAAGAAACTTATGAATGTCAGAGATGCAAAAGAAAAATGTCCACAGCTGGTATTAGTTAATGGAGAAGACTTGACACGTTACAGAGAGATGTCATATAAGGTCACAGGTACAGATTATGGGCAATATACTTTCAGCATTAATTTGTGTATAGGACGCCCATTTACTATGCGAACCTTATAATGAATAAAATGCCATAAATAACTTTCTTTTTTGCTAATAACTTTTATTTTGGGTGTTGCCTGTTTTAAAAAATATTTTATATAAGAGGATGACTTTTTATGTTATGAGTAATCTTGACAGAAAATGTGTAGCTGTAAGAAATTTGGAGTCTGTCATGATTGGTGTTTATAAAAATGTAAGAAAAATGTAAAGCAAAATTTGGAAATGAGAAAATGGAAAGATATACCAAAGAAAGTCAAAAAGTTTTTTTAATTTTCATTTAGTTGTATTTATTTATTTAGAGAGAGAGAGAGCAAGTGAGTGCACAAGTTGGGGAGGGGTAGAGAGTAGGAGAGACAGAATCCCAAGCAGGCTCTCCACCATTAGCGCAGACCCTGATGCCAGGCTCGAACCCATGAAAGGTGAGATCATGACCTGAGCCAAAATCAAGAGTCAGATGCTTAATTGACTGAGTCACCCAGCTGCTCCTCAAATATGTTTCATTTTAAATTTAAAACCAAGTTTAAATTAATTATGACTGTACTGTACTCTAATGTGCTAATAGTTGAGAGAGACTTCCGTAACATTCAATTAACATAATTAAAAACTGATTTGTTAAGAACTATTAGCAAAAATTATGAGTATCTTACCTTTTTCTTGGATTTTATATATATATATACTAAATATGACAACATAGGCAGACTCCTCCATACTAAGGTTTGGGTTTGAATCTTAGAGTTTTAGTAAATTATAGGAAATATGAAATATATTTGTACTGGCATATTGCAAATATATATAATTTAAAAACGTATAAGAACCAACTATTTATCTTTTCTGTTTCTGCTTGTTCTTTTATTAGTTGTAGCAGTTTTCAGATGAAAGTGTTAAGTATAATATCCAAAAGCCCTTACAAATTTACAAGAAAAAGATATTTCAGAAAAATGGACAAAAGATATGAATAGGCAATTGACAAAAAGAACAAACCCAATGTCCACAATTAGTGGAAAAAGAATATTCAAATTCATTAGTGGCTTAGGAAATTTAAAATAGTAAGATTATTTTATGTCCATTATACTTGCAAAAAATAAAGAATGTGAGAAAAAGTAGAAACATAAATTATTACAGCTTTTAAAAAAGAAATATAGAAATTTTTTTTAATTAAAGATACATTTTTTAACCCTGTGATATTACTGCTGGGATTTATCCAATAGAAGTAAAAGCATGAGAACATATGTATAAAAATTTTGTAGCATGGTTTGTAACTGGTAAAAATATGAAACAAAAACAAATGCTCATCAGGATGAGAATGGCTAAAGAAACTAAGACTTCTCTGTGATGGAATATTATATACTCATTAAAAAGAATGCATTGGTGGTTTACTGTTTGATTCTGAGAGAGATTCCTTGTTGAGTAAAAGGTATGTATGTCTATATATAAACAGGAAGGGAAATGAGAGTTTATATTATACTAGGTTTTTAACATAGTTAGCCTCTGGAGAGGAAGCAGCTGTGGTGAAATGGGAGAAAGGGGGAAGAAGGGATAGCCAAGCAGAAAAGATAAGACTATACTCCTAAAATATCACTTGTACATCTATGCAAAATTGTGCGCATAAGAATATTAAGATAATCTTCCGTGTACACAGAAGAGGTTATGCATATAGTTGTGCCGCTTCATGTAACTCATTCTTTTCAACACCTGCACAGTAAGACATTGTGTTTTGTTCTGTACCTCCTAAACTAGACCTTTAGTGATATGAAGACGGCACATCCCACTTCATTCCTTTCATCCCTACATGATTATTAATAGCACCTCCTTTCATTAAAAAAATGTCTTATTTTGGATGATAAATTACATGGTTTCCTGATAATGATAGATTATTAGGCTGTTACTAATATTTTGCTCTTCGTAATATGTGCTTCAGTAGACATTTTCATATAGAAATTTTGGCATACTCTATGGAGATATCCGTAAGTTACGTTCTTAGAGTTAATTTCTAGATCAAAGATAATATATACTTAAAATTTTGAACACTGCTGAATGTTGCACTTGAGGTTTTCCCAGCACATTGCTAGTTTACATGGGTGTTCCGAATTCCCAAATTGTAAAGATTTTGCCTGATAGGTGGAAAAAAAATAGTAAGTCATTGTTTTGATTTGAATTTCCCTATGAGTACGTTTGAACATCATCTTTTCACATTTTGGTCATTTATATATATTTTTTCTGTGAATAGCCTATAGGGCCTGATTTTCATTTGGATTGCTCATTTTTTTCTAATTGACTTCTATCGTTTTTTGGAAGTTAAGAAAATTAGCTCCTTGATACCTATGTATTATAAATATATTTCTAATTTGTGTTTTATCTCTTTACATTTATTTGTGGTGTCAGACTTATCAGTCTTTCCCTTATGACTTTTATGCCACTGTACCTTTTCATCCTTTTCATAATGAAAAATGTCATCATGGAAAATGTCATAGACTTTTATACTGATTCTTAATTTATCAAGTATCTTGAGAGAATTAAAAATGCACTAATATTGGGGCACCTGGTTTTCTCAGTCTCTGGAGCATGTGACTCTTGATTTCAGATTTGTGAGTTAAGTCCCATGTTGGGTGTAGAGATTACTTAAAAATAAGATCTTTTTAAAAAATGCACTCATATAATAACAAGAAATATTGTGGGGACACCTGTGTGGCTTGGTTGAGCGTCCGACTCGATTTCAGCTCAGGTCAAGATCTCATGATTCATGAGATCCAGCCCTGCCTCTGGCTCTATGTTGACAGCATGGAGCCTAGCTGGGATTCTGTTTCTCCTTCTCTTTGTCCCTCCTTTGTGTGCGCACACTCTCTCTCGAGATAAACTTAAAAAAAAAAAAAAAAAAGAAATATTCTAAGCATGATTTGTGCATTAATAAAAAGTTATTTTGTTAATTTTTCTCATAGTATTTTCTGAGTTGAAGTAGGAATGGAGTCCTATACTGAATTTATATCTGACCTATTTATAATGTATCTTATTGTTTATTTCATACTTTTCTACAATATATGTTTTTGTCTAGTTTTTTTTCTCTATAAACTCCTCTCTTAAGTCTTACATGTTTAATAAATGCATCTTGTTTATGAATTTGACAGCAAAATAATATTAACTTTAGGGATGGGATAAGTGATTTATCCTGTGACCTACTAATAGAACCCATATAATCAATCAATATTTGGTGATTCACCAACTTTGTGCATGATTCTGTGTTTAATTCACTTTTCTGCTTAGTACTTAAAACCTTGTCCTCCATTTTTCTTATACAGTGTATTCTTTTGAAAAAATTGCAGAAATTGATGTAGGAAATGCAAAAGAATCCTTTTATGTGATCAAAAACCTTGTCAGTCTCAGATAATTTGCTGTAGGTAGAGTGGAAGTGATTTTTGGTGGTCACCGGGTCACGTTGTTATCTTTATTAATTGTTTTCTTGTGATATTATCAAGTTGGCATCAACGAAATAGAGGTATTTTTAGCATTTGTGTAAGAAAGTGATCTGTCTGGAATGACATAGTACTTTCATTTCTGAGCTTTCATATTATAGGACTTTGAGAACCGATGCAATTTTTATTTTTTTTTATGTTTATTTTTGAAAGAGAGAGAGACAGAGCATGAGCAGGGGAGGGGCAGAGGGGAAGGGAGTCACAGAATCTGAAGCAGGCTCCAGGCTCTGAGCTGTCAGCCCAGAGCCGGATGTGGGACTCGAACCCACAAACTGTGAGATCATGACCTCAACTGAATTCGGATGCTTAACTGACTGAGCCACCCAGGCGCCCCACCTACGCATTTTTAAATAAGAAGAGGCTAGTAATTTGTATTCTGCCATCCTGGTATCAGTAGATGATTCAGAGAGAAGTGAAAATTCTCAGTGATTTCAGAGTTGTTAATTTTAATCCTAAAAAGAATTAATTGTCCTTTTGAATTTATTTCAAGTCTTGGTTCACTCCAGTTTAGCAAGCATTTGGCTGAAGTACAGGGTGTTGTGCCAGGTGGTGGCCATTCCGGTATGTGTAAGTCATGGTCCACATCTGCCCTCGAGGAGTGAGCTGGGGGATGCCTGATCAGGATCTCGCATGGTAGTAAACTATGTGACTTTTCGTTTTGATTCGATAATAACTAGAAGTTTTAAATTTTGTTTTGTCTTTTTAAAATTCTTGTGGAAAATATAGTAGAATATGTTATTACTTGTTTCTGCTTTTCTAGGCTGATTGTAATTTATTCTTTTGACCCACTGTTTGGAAATCATAATGAACCATAAGCATTAATATTTAATGTACTACAGGTGTAGAAATTTTAGGTATGGGAGATTGAGCTAAATCCATTGCTATGAGCTTCTGCCCAGGGAATGTCATTTTGGACTTTTTTGTTGGAAAATATTGCCTTCACTCAAAATCTGGTACAGAAAAAAATCCCCGTTAACTGAGGACTTTTTAAGAGATATTGTGGAAGGGTGAATATTTGTAAAACCTTTAACATACCTGATGTAATTTTAAGCATGAAATAGTTACATCTGTTCTAGTTATGGCTTCAGGTAACATCTGTGCACCACTATTACTCCAATTTAGAGTTGTTGGAAGAATTCAGTCCAGTTGTTGAGAGACTCGGATTTGATGAAAACTTTGTGGATCTAACAGAAATGGTGGAGAAGAGACTGCAGCAGCTTCAGAGTGATGAACTTTCAGCACTGACTGTGTCGGGTCACGTATATAATGATCAGTGTAAGTGAATTCTTGGTCCGTTTAGTAGCTAAAAGTACCTACATTTCTTAATGTTCACTGAATTCAGTGAGTTTAATGAATTAACTTTATCTTTCTTAAAATCGTGTGGCTTTTTTGGAGGTATAGCCATATTTCAGTGGTCTGTCTACAAAGATTGAAGTTAGGTATTCTGTATTAAGTAGGTAGAAAATGAGATTCTGATGATCTGTAGCTCAGTGCTCCATGCACTCTTCGTTTCTCTGACACAGTTTGTGTGTAGTTTTTAAGAGTGATACCCCTTAAGGTTCTAAGAGTTGCCTTGACAATATACTTTTTAGAATAATTTTTATTCTCCTAAAACTGTCTTTAGGCAAATTTTGAGGTAAACTAAATTTGTCTTTTGTTGCCTCTTTTGCTTGTTCCTTCTATTCCCGCAGGCATCAAGACACTCATGTTGCTTTTTGACTTCCTGAATTACCCCCGTGGAAGCTTGTCCAGGCCTACTGCCGTCTTGCAAGCTCCTACCCAGTCAGTTCAGTAATCTTTGCCGACTATTAGAAGAAAGCAGAATGGTCCATCTCCTTCACGTATTAAAGTGTGAAGGACTGATGGTATTTCCAGAGATATTTACATTTGAAAATAAGCTTCAGTAGGCCCCAGTGACTATTGTAACTCTGCTCGTGACTTCTGTATCCTGCCACATGGAAGACACACTAGTCTGCTTTCGTAGAAGGCTTGCCCTGACCTTCTTGCTCCTGTGTCTCTGGATGTGTGTCCTCTTACCTGTTTTGAGAGCTGCTGATCAAACTCCAGTCTAGTTCTCAGCCTCCTGATACTAAAGAAAGAAAGGGGGGAGAGCTACAGTTCTCTTCTAGAAAAGGACATGAAGCTTTTCATGTATCTTTTGTACCCATGCTCTGTTGTCACTTGTAAGGACTGAATACAATAATTTTTAAAGCAAATTCAGTACGTTTTAAGCTATCCTAAAAAGAAAATGTCATTCTTCATGAATCCTTTCAAGATTTTGTTAAAAAAGTTCTTCAAACCTACAGAAAAGTTGACAGAATAGTACTGTGAGAATACTTATTACGCCCTTCCTTGTAGACACACTCATTGCTCTTTTGCTGCCTTTGCTTGCTCCCTTTATTGATTGATGGTTGACCGATGAGCCATTTAAAAGTAAATTGCAGATGTCCTGACACTTCATCTGTATACTCCTGAGAATAAAGATTTTCTCATGTAATTCTAATACCGTTTTCACCCCCAAGAAAATTTGTTTCTGTATAATTTCTCTATTCTTTTCATAAAAAAATCTCTCGAACGATGTACAGGTTCAGAATTGTTTCCAGTAGTGCATCTAGTCAGTGCATAGAAAGTTTTGTTTCAGGTCTTTAAAGCTGTAATGTTAGCTCTCATTAATGTAATACTTTTATGCTTGCTTAGAGTTAAAAATGAGTAAAGTTTTACTAGTATCAGTAGGAATTTGTTTTTAATGTTTATTTTTGAGAGAGAAAGAGAGAGACAGAGTGCAAGCAGGGGAGGGGCAGAGAGAGAGGGAGACAGCAGGTTCCAGGCTTCAAGGTCAGCACAGAGCCCGATGTAGGGCTTGAACTCATAAACTGTGAGATCATGACCTGAGCCGAAGTCGAACGCTTAACTGACTAAGCCACCCAGGCACCCCCTCAGTAGGAATTTTTTATGAGAGATCGGATTTCTTAACCTGTTAATCGTTAAGGGGCTTAAGGGGCGCCTGGGTGGCTCAGTCAGTTAAGCGTCTGACATCAGCTCAAGTCATGAGCTCACGGTTCATGAGTTCAAGCCCTGCTCATTTCCTTTGTCTTCCTCTCTCTCTGCCGCTTCTGCGCTTTCTCCCTCTCTCTCTCTCTCTCTCTCTCTCTCTCTCTCTCAAAAATAAACAATTAAAAAAATATCTGTTAATCATTAAGCACTTCCAGGATGCATTCACTATTGCACGCACTTGGAATCCACTTCTGGTAGTTATTTACTTCACAGAATTCCTACGAAGAACAAGAGATGAGTTAAACGGGTGGCAGGAAGGTGGTGTTGTGGGGGAGGAGATTGGGTATCGGTTAAGCCCTGTGCCCTTTTTAAAGTCCTTTCTAAAAAGGAAAATTAAAATTTTTTGTAGTGACTTTTCCTGACATTGGCCTGTGTTTATAGATGTCAACCTGCGTGACATCACGCACATCAGACTCCTTGTGGGATCTCGGATTGCAGCAGAGATGCGGGAAGCCATGTGGAGTCAGCTGGGCCTCACTGGCTGTGCCGGAGTGGCGTCTAATAAGTTGTTGGCAAAATTAGTTTCTGGTGTTTTTAAACCAAATCAACAAACGGTATTGCTGCCTGAAAGTTCTCAAGTTCTCATTCAGAGCTTGAACCATGTAAAGGAAATGCCTGGTAAGACATATATATTTGAAAATTGTACAGTAGTTTTATTGCATTTCTTTAATTTTAAAAATTATAGATACATGTAATTAATTCCTAGAGCCTGTGTATACGTGGCTCTTGGGGGAAACCTAAAACCCTAATGTTCTCTGGAGGGAATCTGGATTAGGCAATCTATGAAAGTACTTTACTGGTTTCACCGACTTTTATTTTAGTGTAGTTTGAATATGATCATGAAAGTTATAACCTGGAAACACGGTCCTTTATTTCCAGTCCCTGCTTCATGCTCTTACACTGCACACTGCACCTGTAGAGGGCCATTGGTCTTTTACGAACTCTGCTTTGGGATTAGATAGAAAGTATTAGGGCTACAGGGGACCTTCCAAAGCATTTAGGCCAAGTTCTTATTTTAAAGATGAAGAAACTAATTTTCTTGAGGGGGTTAGTGATCTACTCAGGTCATGGCGCAAATTTCTGTCTTTGAAGATCAATACTTATGTTTCTATAGACCATCAGTAAGGGATACATTAAACTTCGTTTCCATGGCATTGCTGGGGAGTAAGATGTTATAATAGGATTCTGTGGAAATGAATTTCTGAGACAGTTGAACCTTTAGATGTCAGCTTCATATTTTTAACCCATGTTTGTGTGATTACAAAATTTTTTGTACTCTGCCTCACCTTCGTTAATATAGTGTAAGTGGAACATGCAGTTTTCTGGATGACTCTGGGTTTGCGTTCTGAAAAACAGTTACTGTGTCAGGTTGTAGTAAATCGAGGATTGTATGCTGATACAGTCATAATAACATTATTACTTGGCTTTACTCTTTGAGTTCTGGATTTATTTGTTTCTTTTTTTACAGGCTTTCTCTCCCTTATGGCCAAATTGGCAGCCCACTTTTATTTCAGCTCTGAACATATCTGTCACTCCACCTTAATCATTTCCCCTGCACACCGATAGCCTTCGATTTACTTCTTTTACTGTGCAGAGAAGCCAGAATATTGTAGAATTCATTTTTTTGTTTTGTTTTTTAGTTGAGAGAGGGGTACTTGGATGGCTCAGTCGTTTAAACATCTGACTCTTGATTTCAGCTCAGGTCATGATCTCATGGTTTGTGGAATAGGCCCTACTTTGGACTTGCAGCTGACAGCTCTCTCCATCTCTCCTTCTCTCTCTGCCTCTCCCCCACTTCCACTCTCTCTCACACACTGTCTCTTCTCCCCAAAATAAATAAATAAATATTTTAAAAAAGAGAAATAAAGGGACACTAAATTATCTGAGCATCTCAGGAAATGTGATAAACTATGATCGAGTGTCAGTGCAACAACTTTTGCTAGGAGTTTTGTCAATGAGTAGATTGTTTTATTTGCTTGCTTTCCGGCTCTCGTATTTGGGAAGGTAAATATCAGCAGATATGACTTGTGGACAAACGTGTCCACTCCATATTATATGCAGGAGTCAGATTAACTAGTGAGCACATGCCAATTAATTTTATTTAGTGACAGTCTTTCTTTGCATGAATAATAACCATGACTCTCAAATACTTCCAAAGTGTTATATAGCAGGTAGTAAACACTTCCTTTTATCAAGACAGTATTTATTGGTTATCTCCATATTCATTATGTTGCACTAGGGTTGTTAGGTTTTTGAAGTGGTTCATTTAAGAGGCCCTGAATAGAAGAATGACGGCCTAATTTTCAACAAAATTTAATCCTAGCACAATATCCATTATGGTATTTAAAGGTGTGTTTCATGTATAATACTTGAGTTCGCTTTATTTGAAGGAGAAAAGGCACTATAACCGTGTGCATGTCTTTTTGTCTAGGTATTGGCTATAAAACTAGCAAACGCCTTGAAGCGCTAGGCGTCAGAAGTGTGCAGGATCTGCAGGCCTTTTCACCCGAAATACTAGAAAAGGAGTTAGGAACTTCCGTTGCTCAGCGTATCCAGAAGCTCAGTTTTGGAGAGGATAACTCTCCTGTGACACCCTCGGGACCACCTCAGGTACGTGGTGTTGATGTTTACTGTACTGGTTGTCGCGTTATTTGAGATAAAGATTTCTGGTTTTAGTATGTTCTTACTGTTGTAATTTGCTTATTAGGTTTATAATACCTTTCTCTTTCCTATGGGAAGGCTAATTTATTAGATTAGTAAATAATTTTAAAATGAATCTAAGAATTAGTATTTCAGTCTTGTTAGCCACCTTGATTAAATACCACTTAATTTTTAGCAGACATTATTGCATACATTGGGTAAAATATTTCAATTTTTACGAAATCTTACTTTCTGAGTAGTCTCATGATCTAGGAAACAGAGACAGGTAGAATCACCCAGTTAACATTAACGGATTTTTTTCCCTATGTGACAGGCACTTCACTAAGTGCTTTACGTACCTTAGCCCATATAATCTTCACAACAAAGCTTTGAGGTAGGTAGTACTATTATCCATTCATATCTTTTCCCCTCTCTTGTGTTCTTCTTTTAAGATGAGGATAGTGGGGCCACCCGAGTGGCTCAGTCAGTTAGGCATTTGACTTCCGCCCAGGTCATAATATCACAGTGAGTGAGTTCCAGCCCCGTGTTGGGCTCTGTGCTGACAGCTCAGAGCCTGGAGCCCGCTTCTGATTCTGTGTCTCCCTTTCTCTCTGCCCTTCCCCCACTTGCGCTCTGTCTGTCTCTCTCTCTCTCAAAAATAAACATTATAAAAAAAAAATGCTGAGGATAATGTACTTTAGAAAGTTTAAATATGTCCAAGGTTAAACTCAAATCAAGTGCTAGGAGATTAAGAGGCTTACTGTAATCATAGAATAAATTGTTGGAGTTGATACTAGAGCTTTTTGTTGTTATTTATTATGAGAGAGAGAGCAGGTGCACACACACACATATACACGTGAGCAGGGGAGGGGAGAGAGAGAGGGAGAGAGAAAATCCTAAGCAGGCTCTGCGCCGTCAGTGCAGAGCCCGATGTGATTCAAACTCATGAACCATGAGATCGTGACGAGTTGAAATCAAGAGCTGGGATGCTTAACCAAGTGAGGCGCCCAGGTGACCCAGGAAGTAGGGCTTTATAACTTTCTTGACTTGCAGTGTGCTTTCTAGAGTACAGTAACTTGCAGATAAAAAGAGCTCATACAAAAGTGAACTAAATGGCTCAAACTAAACACTAGAAGGAAGTTAGTAAAGAATATATTGAATATTTGACGTCCACACTCGGAGCTGGACATGCTGATTTGGGTTACAATAATCCCTATTTGTGCTTCTTTGGTAGTCCTTCAGTGAGGAGGATTCATTTAAAAAATGTTCATCAGAAGTGGAAGCTAAAAACAAGATTGAAGAACTACTTGCCAGCCTTTTGAAC
This sequence comes from Paguma larvata, assembly GCA_030068075.1. Lineage (NCBI taxonomy): Eukaryota > Metazoa > Chordata > Mammalia > Carnivora > Viverridae > Paguma > Paguma larvata. Next base: position 20,178,264 of record CM057835.1, on the reverse strand, counting down.
AGGTGATTCTCCATTCTGCCATATCATCCTGTGTATTCTGTGTAAAGAGTGTGGGAAATGTACTTGATGTTCTTAGAATTTATAGAACAGCTAGAGACCAAGCAGTGTAAGGAGAGATCATTTATCATTGAATTTCTCTACATTATAAACTGTTGCAAGTATAGGAACCTCGAATCCTTCTGTTTCCATTAGTTTTAACTTTAGTAATGTTGTGGTGATACCGTGGATCTTAAGCTGCTCACAGTTATCTAAGAGGGTTTTATGGATGTCTAGAACCTCTCCACCTACAAACTTGTGACGATTGAGGATAAGAAATCGTTCAGAGGAACAGTGATGGAGAGAGTAGAAGAACCGTTAAATCTCCTTCGCCTCAGACTGTGTGAAAGAAAATGGAGTCAGACAAAGGAGTAGCTAAGTGGGGCTGTGCGGAGCAGTGAGAACGAGGGCGGTGTGTGCGGGGCACTGGTCCGGAAGGACATGCAAGTGTCAGCGGGGTTAGGAGTGTACGAACAACATGGCATAAACGGAACAAGATGTTCAGTTTTCTGAGGCTCCTTTACTATCATATATCTGTTTCTCAGTATTCCATACAAGAGTATCATCTCTTTTCCTCCCATTTCTTTGATTTCTCAGAGTAAGGTGTCAGGGGTCTAACAGTTTTGGGTAGCTATGCTTCTGTAATGACTGTAACTATGACTAGAGAGAAAGGTTTTTAGATGACTGTAAATGTCAGTAAACTGATGAGGTAAAGTTTCCTACAGCTTTGCTGTCACCTGCTGTGTGGTTCTCACGTTTTGAGCAGAGCCAGGCAGCTCATGGTTTGCCGCCTGCGGCCGTGGCTGCCTGGATGACCCAGCTCCGGTGGCACAGCCCGGGCCGGGCCTGCGAGTGTGCTGCTGAGATGGGATCATCTGCTCTGCTCCCGCTAAAGGGAAGACTGCTGTGAAATGCCAGGCCGTTGGCAAGAGTTCTGCAAGTGGAGAAGCCCCAGGGCTCTTGTACTTGAAGAATCGGCCCAGAAATGAGACTAGATGCTTTAAACCTGTAAATTACCAACCCTGGGTGGCTCAGCTGATTAAGTGTCGGACTTTTGGTTTCGATTCAGGTTATGATCTTACTGTTGTGAGACGGAGCATCGGGCTTGGCGTGGAGCGCAGAGCCTGCTTGCGATTCCCTCTCTCTCTCTCTCTCTCTCTCTTCTTTCTCTCTGTCACCCCCACTTGTTTTCTCTCTCTCTGTCTTTCAAAATAAAATAAACTTAAAAAAAATTGCCAACTGTGAACCGTTTCTTTTCTCTGCTTGCCACTCCCTCTACACCATGGCCCCTTATCTCAGAGACTGAGATAGAATACCATCTATGTGACTGGCAAAAAATAATTGTGTTTGTGTGAATGTGTTTTCCTTCTAGAGTATGTGATGACTAATAGTATAGCTGTGTAAGAGGTATAAAATCATATAATTTTTTTATAACTTTTTAAAATGTTTATTTATTTTTGAGAGAGAAAGAGAGAGCGTGTGTGTGAGCACACTCAAGCGGGGTAGGGGCAGAGAGCAAGGGAGACACAGAATCCGAAGCAGGCTCCAGGCTCCGAGCTATCAGCACAGAGCCCGACTTGGGGCTTGAACTCACTAACCGTGAGATCATGACCTGAGCCAAAGTTGGATGCTCAACCGACTGAGTCACCCAGATGCCCCTAAAATTACATAATTTTTAACCCATCCTCTGGGCACTAGTTTAAGCTTGCTTAGAATATGACCTTTTCTTAAGAAACCACGTCAGACTCTTTAAATTTTATAATGTCTTAGTAGAAAACATTTAACTGTAAGGTATTTAAACTAGTAACATGTTTACAGGAACCATTTAAGATATCTTATTATTTTAGTCAGGCACCAATCAAGTCTTGTGAAAAAGCAATAAAAGAAAAAAATATTTTTTACAGAAATCCAGATTTTCCAGTACAGAATTCAATTTGAGTGTGTGTAACAATCTACAATGTTTGTATTTTATATGTTTGTGATTTTTTAATACATTGCCATACATATGAAAAAGAAAATATTATTTTTAATGACATTTATTCTAGTAATTAGATTTTTAAGTGAATTTTGTATCTCATTAAAACTTTTATTTTCAATACTAAAACCAAGACCTTTTGAATGAAACGCTTTTTAAGATGTATGTACATGTACTTATTTTCTTAAATGTGGTATATAATTGATCTTTCAAGTCATTACTCTAATTTGCCATATAATGGTGGTATTACTGTCTCCTTGGATCTTTTCAGAGAGTGCTTTCTGACAAAATTATCATATTAAAATTTTTTTTTCTTTTTGTAATCTTTCTTCCAGTGTAAAAAATCTGTCGTTTTTCATGTATTTGCCTTTATCAGTGAATGATTGTCTTAGTTTCCTAAATTTCCTGCTGATTTTAATATGTTGCTTATTTTTTGAAAAAATTTTTTAATGTTTATTTATTTTTGAGAGAGAGAGAAAGAGAGACAGAGCATAAGTAGAGGAGGGGCAGAGAGAGAGGGAGACACAGAATCTGAAGCAGGCTCCAGGCTCTGAGCTGTCAGCACAGAGCCTGACACAGGACTCGAATTCACAGACTGCCAGATCATGACCTGAGCCGAAGTCGGACACTTAACCGACTGAGCCACCCAGGTGCCCCAATATGTTGCTTTTAGTTATGTTTGGATTTGAATTATAAAAATGGCTTGTTATAATGGTGTAGTTATATCTTATTTCTGTTCTTTTCTGATTGCACTCAATTCTGAGTGAGGCCTGAGAGCCTTCCATTTAAGATTTCAGATTTTGGTACATAGACTTGGTGACTATTCATTAGTTATCAACCATATTTATAATTGTTATGGTGATACCCTGAGGTGAAAAAAAAACAAACTTTAATACTTTTCTAATTCTTTGTTTCCACTTTCTCTTTACTTTTAGAGTATGTCAAGATGGAAGGAAACCACATACAATAAGATTAATAATCCGTCGGTATTCATCTGAGAATCACTGGGGCCGTGAGAGTCGTCAGTGCCCTATTCCATCGCATGTAATTCAGAAGATAGGGACAGGTTTGGGCTAATTTTCTAATAATTTAATTGGCAGGTTGAACTCTTCAAAAAAAAAAAAAAACCTTTAAATTAGAAATATGATCCGAAGATGGAGGGTCTTCACAGGGAGTTAGTGAGCTATCAAATACCTTCCATCAGGAATTTTCACAGGAAGACTTTGTCGTTTTTTAATAGATAATAAAAATAAAGATGCAGTTAATAGTGTTCCCCAAGTTCAGAGAAAACAAAACTATGATAATGTGTTACATGACACAAGGTAACGTCTTTATGGCCATTTAGATTGCTTCCATTTTTTGGCTATCGTGAAAAATGGTGTTATGAACCTTTACACGCAAGTCATTAGGCAGATGTATGGTTTTGTTTACCTCGGGTAGACTACAGAGTGTGGAACAGCTGGGTCGTATGGTAAGTTGAACTTTTAAGAAACTGCCAAACTAGAATAGTTATCTAGAATTTATAATTTTCATACAGATATGGTATATGGGATAGTGTCCTAGTTTTAACATTAAAAAATCTTTTAAATTATAGTAAATTATGAAAGTGTTCACATGCATAATCATTATAAGAATTCAGAGTTTTACAAACCAAAATAAGAGGAAAAAAGTAATTTCTTCAATTTAAATCAAAAGTCTAATTTTTTTGGTAGCTTACTCCACCACTCATTTGTTTACACTAGTCGCTTTGGTGTACCTTTGGGTTGGATAAGGAGGTATATCCTCTCTTTGTTAGAGGGTATCTATTCCATTATTTTAGGTACCCTTTCCTTAGCACATTGTATGTGTAATGGTATAAATTACAGCTTTGTGCATGTTAGTATAAGTCGGTTTATTTTATTATAGTCATTCTTGTGGCCTTGTAGTAGTATTTTATTGTGTTTTGAGTTGTTTTTTTTTTTTCTTTTAGGGATAATGCTTTTGGTGGCCTATCAAAAAATTCTTTGCCTAACCCAGAAATCACGGATATATCCTCCTGTGTTTTCTTTTAGAAATTTATAGTTTTAGGAGCGCCTCTGTGGCTCAGTCCATTAAGCATCTGGCTCTTGATTTCGGCTCAGGTCATGAACTCTCGGTTTGTGAAATCAAGCCTCACATTGGGCTCTGTGCTGACAGTGCAGAACCTGTTTGGGATTTTCTCTCTTCCTCTCTCTCTGCCCTTTTCCTGCTCATTTATACTCACTCTCTCTCAAAATAAGTAAATGTTTAAAAATATATTTATAAAAAAAAAAAGAAATGTATAGTTTTAGGGGTATGTGGGTGGCTCAGTCATTTGAGCATCCAACTATTGATTTTGACTCAGGTCATGCTCTCACGGTTCATGAATCTGAGCTCCACGTCAGGCTCTGCGCTGACAGCCAGAGCCTGCTTGGGATTCTCTCTGCCTCTCCCCTCCCCCAAATATATAAATACACATTTTAAAAAATTAAAAAAAAAACAATTTATAGTTTTAAGGTTTACACTTAGATCCACTTTGAGTAAATATGTATGGTGTAAGCATCTTAGTTCATTCTTTCATATGTGGATATCCAATTGTACCAACAGAATTTGTTAAATAGACTACTCTTTCTCTCTTGAATTGTCAGGGCACCTTTGTTAAAAACAAATTGACTATCGACGCATTTATTTTTTAATACGCTTATTCCATTGATTTTTATGGTTATCCTTCTACCGGTTCTACCGTAACTGATACTTTGTTGTAAGTTTTGAAATTAAGTAGTGTAAGTTCTCCAGCTTTGTTCTATTTTGAAATTCTTTTGTCTATTCGTGATCCTGGGCTTTTGTTGTGGGAAGATTTTAAAACAAATTGAATTTCTTTATTTGTTGTAAGTTTATTCAGATTTTCTATTTATTTTGAGTCAGTTTTGGTAATTTTTATCTTATAGGAATGTATCCATTTCATCCAAGTTGTCTATTCAGATTTTCTATTTATTTTGAGTCAGTTTTGGTAATTTTTATCTTATAGTAATGTATCCATTTTATCCAAGTTGTCTAATTTGTTGGCACGAAGTTGTCAATATTCTCTTATTATCCTTCTAGTTTTTGTAGACTCTATAGTGATGTCTCTTCTTTCATTCCTGATTTTGGTAATTCATGATTCTCTTTTTTTCTTTATCATTCTAGCAAAGGTTTATCTGAGTGAGGCCTCCCTCAGGTTTTATTGATCTTAGAAAAGATCCAGCTTTTGGTATCATTGATTTCTGTGTTGTGTTTCTACTTTCTATTTCATGTATTTTTTGCTCTTTGTTACTGCCTTCTTTTTGTTTGCTTTAAGTTTAATTTGCCTTTTTTCCCTTGGTTTCTTAAGATGGAAGCTTACATTATTTATTTTATATAGCTTTATTTTCTAGTAATTCAAGTTTAAAATTATTCATTTCCTTTTAGTAGCGCTTTAGCTTCATTCCATAACTTTTGTTGTATTTCCTTTTCATTAAGGTCAAAATTGTTTCTAATATCCCTTGTGATTTCTTCTTTGACTCCTAAGCTAGTTTAGAAATTTGTTTAATTTCCAAATATTTGATGGTTTCCCAAATTTCATTCTCTTGTTGATTTCTATTTTAATTTCATATTGATCAGAAACACATTTTGAGTAATTTCAGTCTGTTTAGATTTATTGAGTGTAATTTTATTGCTTAGCGTATGATCTGTTCCAAAACTGTACCATTTGTGTTTGAAGTGAAGAGTTGAGCAACACTGTCAAACCATTCTACCTAACTAAAATTTATGGAAAACTCTACCAACGTAGTATTTTTGAATGACAATTTGTCTGGGTGTATAATTCTTGACAGTTTTTCCTTCCTTACTCTGAATGTACCATTCTCTTGTCCTCTGGTTTCCATGATCTGTGATGAGGAAGGAGTCCACGGAGTCCGCCATAACAGCTTTGTCAGTTTTCTTCCAATCAAGAGAGAGTGCCCACACAGACATCTGAATAGAGACAGTTTCACAGAATTATTAAATTCTGTGATTTATTAAATTCTGTGTGAATTTTGATAGGGGAGCGACTCTAAAGGTATAAAGAGAACTTTTTTGTTTGTTTTTTAGTGTTTGTTTATTTTAAGAGAGGGAGAGAGAGTGTGTGCACATGGAAGAGGGGCAGAGAGAGAAAGAGGGAGAGAGAGAATCCCAAGCAGGCTCTGCATTTTCACTTAAGAGGTACTGAAGGACTGAGGAAAAGTACCCAGGGAAGGACAAACTTGGAAAGGAGAGTCCCCCTACCCCTCAAATAGAAGGTGTGGTTGCAGAACATTTGATGGTAGAGAAATCCTTTGAATTACCTGGCCCAGAGCTGGTCCATAGTTACTGGGCAAAGAGAAAACCATCCTCTTATCTATGGATGAGCTGAGGCTGGTTGATGGGGACACAGAAGGAGCTGGGATGTTGGGAGCTTGTTCACTGGTGTGGCAGTGCATGGAGTATATGCAGTGTTCACATTGGGAGGGCTTCTGTTAACAACCTTTCAGGATGCAGGCCAGCTGAGGCTGGTGGCTGCTTGTGTTGAGGAAATCTGTGTTCTGCTAGTGCAAAGGTGGAAGGGATGGTGCCTGCCTAGAAAGAGCTGGAGGAAGCAACCACCTAAGTTAAGGCAGTTAGGTGTGTGTACAGAATGAGTTGGGGCACTTCTTGGTACATATGGTGTTTGAGTTGGTAGTGCCATGGTACATAGTCACTAAACTCAGGCTGGGGCTGGAGGTTGCTGAGGGACTGGGCTTTCCACGTGTGTGTGGTATGGCAAGCACTATTAGAGGTGCCCGCATGTACTACGAACAAACCATGTAATGAATGGAAGCAAGAAAAATGAAATGGCAGTACATCCAGGAAGAGAAGTCACCTTTCTCCTTTAGTGGTCTTCCAGTGTTCTCTAATGACAAAACTTAATATCATATTCAATGTGAAAAATTTTAAGGAGCCCAAAAATTATCAGAGCAGGTACTGAAGGGTGAATCTGGAGCTGAGTTGTACAGAACTATAACAGCAGTTGTGTTGTTGAGCCATTTGTCTCTGTCGTTGTCTTTCAGCAGTTTGACCATGATGTGGATAAGTGTGGAATCTTTGTGTTTATCTTACGTGGGATTTATTGAGCTTCTTGATTCTGTAGATTAATTTAATGAAATTTGGGGAATTTTAGGCTCTTATTTCTTCAAAAAATCTTTCTTGCCCACTTTTTCTTCTCATCTCCTCTGGGACTCTCATTGTGTGTATGTGTGTATGTGCTCGATAATGTCCTACTGGTAAGTGCAATTCTGTTCATTTTTTCTTCAGTCTTTTTTCTCTCCTATTTTAGATTGGATAATTTCTTTTTTTTTAAGATTTTATTTTTTGAAGTAATTTCTATACTCTACATGGGGCTCAAACTTACAACCCTGAAGTCAAGAATCCCATGCTCTGCGACTGAGGCCGCCAGGCACCCCAAGGTTGGATAACTTCTGCTGAGCTGTCTTCAGGTTCTCTGGATTCAGCTCTCATATCAGAACTGCTGTTGCCAATCTAGTGATTTTATTTGTTTATTTTGATTACTGTAATTTTAACTCTAGACTTGCTGTTTGCTTTGTTTATCTGTGTGTTTGATTCTGTTTCCTTATGAGACTCCCTTTTTTGGTAGTCTTTACCATATTTTACTTAAATTCCTTAAAATCGTTTTTGTTAATTCTTTGAACAGGTCTATAGTAGCAAGTTTGAAGTCTGCTGAATCCAATTCGGAGTCAATTTCTACTAACCGCTTTTTCTTCGTGACTAGATCACACTCCTATTTCTTCATATGTTGTAATATCTTGTTGAAAAGTGGACATTTTAGATACTGGATTTTAGCAACTCTAGACTTTGATTTTTTTCCCATGGGCTTTTATTTTCCCCCCTTTTCCTTTTCAACTTGTCTGAACTTAAGTCACAGAATCTATCTCCCCTGTGATTTGTAGCCTCTTATTTCTCTGCTTAGCTTTCTTTTTCTTTTTTAATTTAAATTTAAAATTTTTATTTTGGCTTCTAGGTTACCCCATATCTACATAGTTTAGTGGTTAGCCAATGACTGGGCAAAGCTTTTGCCCAAATTTTAGAGCCTGAAGGCTTCTACTTCTGGCAGTAGATAAGTGCATGGGTTGGAGAGCACCTTAAGAGATTAGGCCATTTTCGGGATACGTGGGTGGCTCAGTTGAACATCTGACTCGCTTTCGGCTCAGTTTGTGATCCCAGGTCATGGGATGAAGCACTGCACTGGGCATGGAACCTACTTGGGATTCTCTCTCTCTCCCTCTGCCCCTCTCCCCAGCTTATGCCCTCTCTCTTTCTGCCTTGGCTTTTATTTTCTGTAGCCGACTTGCATCTTCCATGTATGTTGGTTGCCATTCCGCATAGCCATGTGTGGAGAGCTTTGGCCGTCGCTGGCCTCCCGTTCACGTGCGTGCAGTCTCCCAGTCGGCTGGGGTTGGGAGGAAAGCTTATCCAGTCCCCCTGTGGTTCTCTCATTTCCAGATCTCCTGGTTAAATTCATGGCTGGTGCACTGATTTTTTGCTCACTCCAGTCACAGCTACAACCTCAGGCTAGAGTGCTGCGCAATTTCCCAATTTGTTTCCTACCAAGTTTATTCACTTCACTGGGCTTTTGACCTCTGCCTCACATCAAGTCTGTCCTTTCTGGCAGCAGGGCTACTGGCTTTCATAGCCAGCCTCACCTGACAGAACTTCTTTGTAAAGATACGAACATACCCCCAGCCAGTAAGGCTGCTGTCTCCTGCTTTCTTATCTAAGTTCTCAGTTCATTTGTCTTTTCATTTATTTCCAGATCCTCAAAATGGCTATTTTGGACAGGTTTCTTCAGGTTTTTGTTTTTGTTTTTGTTTTTGTTTTTTTTGAGAAAGAAAAAGCGTGAGAGGGAGAGGAGCAGAGAGAGGGAAAGAGAGACAGAGAGAGAGAGAAAGAGAGAATCCAAAGCAGTCTCTGCATTGTCAACTCAGAGCCCATTTCTGGGCTATAATACATGAACCTTGAGATCACAACCAGATCCAAAGTCAGACGCTTAACGACTGAGCCACCCAGCCACCCAGTTTTGTTTAGTTTTATGGGGAGATTTTCTGACCTCATCACACTTCCGTAACTAGAAGTTTTATATTTCAAATCTTTTGAAAACTTTAACTCATTTGGCATTTTATATTAGTGTTGAGACTGGCTCAGTTTAGTGTATAATGTCAAGATGTTTCAATGATGGGCATCTGGGTGGCTCAGTCATTTGAACGTCGACTTAGGCTCAGGTCATGATCTCACAGTTTGTGAGTTCGAGTCCCACATCAGACTCTTTGCTGACGGCTCAGAGCCTGGAGCCTGCTTTGGGTTCTGTGTCTCCCTCTCTCCACCCCCCTCCCCCCAACTCATTCTCTGTCTCTCCTTCAAAAATAAATTAACATTAAAAAAATGTTAAAAAAAAGATGTTTCAATGATATCTGCTTAAGATTTTAACTTCTTAATCTGAGCAGTATACATTAGATTAAGCTTTTAATATTGATTATGATACAATGTGCTTAGATATTGTCTTGTCAAACATTTTATTTAGGAAATTATGATGTGATGACTCCAATGGTTGATATACTTATGAAACTTTTTCGAAATATGGTGAATGTGAAGATGCCATTTCATCTTACCCTTTTAAGTGTGTGCCTCTGCAACCTTAAAGCATTAAATATTGCTAAGAAGGGGACTATTGATTATTATTTAACACCATCATCATCGACAACTTCACACTCTGGCAAGCGCAGTTTTGTAAGTACACTGTTGGTTGATTTGTATGGTTAACTTACAAGTCTAAGTTTGTGTTCTATTGATACAATTTAGAGATTCTTTCAGATGATATTGTTTGAATGACTTACTTGTATATCGTACCCATTACATAAGCATCACTGGATAAAAGAGAAAACCACTATGAAGTTTCCTTGTTTTGGAAGTGTTAACTTCCAAAAGTTTGGAGCAACTTTTCTCTATAAACTGCACTACGGATAGCCATAAGGAACTAATAGCAACCGTTTCTCATCATGAAGGACTTACGGAAAATTGCAAGATTCTACTGATGAGAAAATTACCTGACATTGATTTTGAAATTTTCTATGAACTACAGAAGAGGTACAAAAAGAGGAATATGATGATTAGCTAATAAATATGAAAATATTTCCAGATACTGGCAATAAAGAAAATTATACATAAGCTACCAGTATCCCCCCCAGTGTTTTTGTTAAAGTATTTTCATTTTCTTAGTTTTAAAATTATATTGAATTTTGATAGCAAGATTGATACAATATGACTACTCATTCTACAGTTGTAGAAATTAAGAGTGTGGAAAATATGAGGCCACTCATATTTTCAGGTGACTAAAAACAAAACCTTATATGTATGACCACCTAGCACACTTCTACTAACTAAATGTGGGATGCTTTACAAAACAATATTTCACTAAATTTTTCTTGCCTATAGTTAACTGTTAACTTAGAAGGTTTTTATTATTTTCTTTGTTTTAATGTTTAATCAGTATAATTTCAGTAATATTTTTCATTTACATTTAAGTTTAAAATGAGAACAGAATACTGTTACAGAAATAATGAACTAATGTCCTCTTCAAATTACTTTTTTCCTGTGGCCCTTTTATTTCCTTTATTAACTGAAATTTAAAGAGGTGTTTACTTTTTACTTCTGAATCTGTAGAATCAGAATTATAAGACTGTAATCTGTAGTGGTAAACATAGGTGGAAGCACCTTGTACACGTCTGGCATACAGTAATTACAGTGTGCCACATCTTGTCTCCTTCTACTTTCTTGAAATTTCTGTTGTATTGATATTTCTTGAGTTATCTTTGACTGTGAATACATTTTCATGGTGCTCAAAACTAGAGGGAAAATTTAAGTGAAAAACTTTACATAGAAAAATAATGCAAATTAGGGAGCGCCTAATTGGTTAAACGTCCAGTTTTGGCTCAGGTCATGATCTCCTAGTTCGTGGGGTTGAGCCCCGAGTTGGGCTCTGTGCTGACAGCTCAGAGCCTGGTGCCTGCTTTGGATTCTGTGTCTTCTTCTGTCTGCCTCTCCCCTGCTTGCACTCTGTCTCTTTCTTTCTCTGAAAAGTAAGTAAACATTAAAAAAAATTTTTAAGAAAAATTATGCAAATTAGAACTGAAGATGTTTTTAAATTTTTATTTTTTATAATTGTAAACTGTTATATTTTAATACTGACATTGGATTTTTATCATAGAATTTTTTTTATTTCTACTAAACGTTACACTTCAGAATAGGGATTATGAGAAAACCAGCCCTTGATGCTCTATGCATATATATATAGTTTTAGGTACCCTTAGTTCATTTACTTTTCTCGGCCACTATCCATTTATTCACAGAATCGAAAATTTGAAAACACCAGTTTTAAGATCCTTTCCAAGTTTCCAAACACATTCCTATCTTCTGGCTCAATGCTATCTGGGAAGGAAACCTCTCCCTAGAATAGTGAATAAAGATGCACACAATAGTGTGACTAAATGTGGTGAATTTATCAACTCTAGTTGTTCGGAACTGGCCAGAAGAATTGAAATTACTGAGTAGGATAGAAACATGTTGGTCAGATAATGGCTACACTCATGCTTTGGCAGTATGAATATTTAAAAGATATCAGATAAATTACTGTGTTATCCTTGTGTTCTAGAAAATGAAAGACACTCATATGGAAGATTTTTCCAAAGACAAAGAAACAAATTCGGATTTTCTACCATCTGGAAGAATTGAAAGTATAAGAACTGGGGAAGCTCCAGTAGATACTACAAATTTTTCTAAAGAAAAAGACCCTGATGAATTCCCACTCTGGTCACTTCCTGAAGGTATCGACCAAGAAGTCTTTAAGCAGCTTCCGGTAGATATTCAAGAAGAAATCCTTTCTGGAAAATCTGGTGAAGAAGTTCAAGGCAAAGGAAGTTTGAGTTGTCAGTTACATGCCTCTAGAGGAGTATTATCTTTCTTTTCTACAAAGCAAATGAAAGATAAGCCCTTAAATCCTAAAGATCATTTATCCAGTGGCAAACAGTTATCTTCTTCCTGTGAACCAGGAACATCAGGTTTAAATAGCAGTAGTTCCTCTTCTCCGGCTAGCCAAAAGGATTATTCACATTATTTAGACAGTAGATTAAAAGATGAACCAATGAGTCAAGGACCTAAAGAACCTCAAGGATTTCACTTTTCAAACACAAACCCCGCTGTATCTGTCTTCCATTCATTTCCAAATTTGCAGAGTGAGCAACTTTTCTCCACAAACTGCACCACAGATAGCTGTAAGGAAGCAGTCGCAACGGTGTCTCATCATGAAAGACTTACAGAGAATAGACAGCAAGATTCTACTGATGAGAAAATTACCTTTCCTTCTGACGTGGATCCTAAAGTTTTCTATGAGCTACCGGAAGAGGTACAAAAAGAGCTGTTGACACACTGGAAGAGAGCAGGATCAGATTTCCACGTTGTACATAAATAAGCATGTTCAGAAAAAAGGTCTAGAAATCAAAGGAAAGCCATTGTTCTCAGATTTTGAGTGTATTAAGCTCCTCTAAATTAAACACTAATAGATACTCAATAATGTAGAAATCTAATAGAAGATGTTCCACATAAAGGCAAGTGTAGTAATGGGAAGTAAATTCTGGCACAAGACATAAAAATGTTTATAACAGAAGAAATAATGTAAAATTACCTTCTCATTTCTAAAGCTATTTTATATTGCTTTTCCATAAAAAGAATATCATGGTTAGTACATTTCCCATAAATTGGGGGGTGGGAGATACATATGCCTATATATAAAAAATAGGCTAGCCAAATCATTGCTATGATATAGCAAAGAACGTTTTTTTTTTCTGTGAAATAATGGAATGATTCAAGAAATTTAGCCCATTAGAAAACTTCCAAATAAGAAATTCTGCTGTCGTCTATTAAAAATATAGTTATCTTTGGCTGAAGTACTATGTACTGTTTAATAAGTTGATTTTTTAAAAAAATACCAAAGCAATGTATGTTCATTTAATACTTCCGAGTGTGCTAGAACCTACTACAATGCCTAGCACATAGAAGGCACTCAAGAAATATTGAATGAATGGTTTGGCAGGGGCCAGGTAGGAAGTTGAAGAGGGGAGTGTACATGTTGCAGGGAACTAGAAGGAACTCTCCAACCAGGTAGATTAAGGGGAGGATGAACCCCAAAAAGGCCATGTGATAAGTTTTTAGAATGCTAGATAAAGGAGGAAGTCCATTTCCTTCTGGCTAGTCTGTAGAGCTATAAGGTAATGATTAGATGTTTTTGCATCTTATTTTTGGAGATAAGACTATGGATGTCATAACTACAGCAGATACATGTAATCACTGAATTGATAGGTGTCCTCATTTTTTCCCATTGTTCATTGCTTTCTCCTTTTGTCTGCAAGATTAAAAATTTAGTATAAGATTGTGGACATCTTGTAATTTGTGAGACATAAGGAAGTTTCTAGAACACACCAAAGTATACCTCAGCACTGATTTAGAAGAGGCCTGTTCTCAAGTTTATAACTTTTGCAGATACAATCTAAAGGTAATAAAAATAAAGTACACAAATGTGAATAAAGAGTAGTGTAAAGATACTTTCTTTTAGTTAAGACGTTTTAAGTTTGTTTTAGATTTCTTGAAATTTGAAAATTCCCTTACCAAGGGTTTTTAACAGGGAGTTGAGGGTTATCAAAAACAACTTGGAGCAAAAACATCAAAAGGTACTCAGAAGCAAATACTTAGTACTCTGCATCAAGGATTCTGGAATTTTCTATATGTAGTATACTGGTAAGGTTGTTAAATTGATAAAAAGAATATATTGTTTTTTATATAATACATTTTTTAAAGGTTCTAATAATCCTTGTATTCTTTCAGCCAGAAATTATTAGACAGCTAGAAAGGTGTAAAAGAAAAAAAGGCTAAGAAGAGTAAAACAGTTTTGGCTAGTTTAAAAAAAAATGTAAAGTAAAAGTTAAAAGGACACCTTCCGAAGAGAGAATGCAGGGGGCGTATCAGCGTTGCTATGTATCCTGTGGCCTTTAGTTAGTCTTTCAGCATCTTTGTGCCACCACATTCTGACTTTTTAGGTTCTCTTCTATTTCCATCTCCTTTTAATCTTTTAACTATTTTCCATTCTTTTTTTAAACTGGCCAAAACTGTTCCACGCCCCTTTGGTGTTCTACAGATTTACTGTAATGTTTGGAGATGTGAATTTCCTTTATTAATCTCAGTATATGCTGGATTCCTGTGTCTTTCACATTAGGTCTATAAACTTTTTGGCCACTAGTTCTCCACATAGGACTTTTCTGTTCTTCTAGGACTCTGCACAAATGATGGCCTCTCTTAGTCCACCCTTCATGTTCGTTAATATCATGGTTTTCATCTTGTTTATCTGTGCTGCGTTTTGGTTAATTTCCCCAACTCTGTCTCTTGTTCATTAATTTGTTTTTCAACATTGTCTGATCTACTATTTAAAACACTAATGATGGGGGTGCCTGGGTGGCTCAACTGGTTAGGTGTCTGATTCTTGATTTCAGCTCAGGTCATGATCTCACAGTTGGCTCTGCCCAGGCAGTGGGGAGTTGGCTTGGGATTCTCTGTCCCTCTCCCTCTGCCCCTGCCCCACTTGCTCTCCGTTCTTCTCTAAAATAAATAAATAAACTTACGAAAATAATAAAACACTGATGATGGTTTTAATTTTAGTAATTATATTTTTCATTTGATTCTTTTTCTAATCTTCCTATTTATTCATTATAGTCTCTTATCAGTCCATTTCTAATTTTTAAAACCTCATAAATATTTTCTATTTTTAATCAGTATTTTAAGTCTTTTTAAGTCTAGTGTTTGGATACTGTCCTGTACCAGTTTGGCCTGTTTCCTTGAGTGTGTGGCTGAGCTTAGTCTGCGGAAGACAAAGGACCCAAGTTGTGCATGCTTCCCTTCAGATACCATTTGCATTTGCTTCCAGGGAGTCAGTGCCAACCCATTTGGCACCGCAGTAGCCCCTTCAAGGATCTTTCCTGAATGTGGCTGTCATAGTTTGTCTTATTTTCAGCCCCCTGGCCTTGCTACTGTCCCAAGGTTTTGTCTTCAGAGGTGTATGGCAGGCTGCTCTCAGCATTTGCTTTCAGGGTGAGCCCCACCTTTCAAGTTTGCTTTTTGCCTCATGCTTCCTGATCCTTTCCTGCTTTTGTTTCAGCTCATTGTTTTCCTCCCTGTGATTGTAGGGGATTGAGGCCTGGAGATTCTCCTTATATAGTTCTGCCAACAATGAATTAAAAAGTGTGTTTTCTCCAGAATCTAGCATTTTGTATTGGGAGAACTGAAAGTATCTGTCCCACCATAGTGCCAAAGTGCAAATCCTTTTGGATTTATTCTTTCCATATTGTTTCGTGCTTTCTGTTTTTCTCTTTGCTATGCTATGCTTTTTTACCATTCTTTCTTTCATCTTCTTTTTGGATTGCTTGAGTTTTTTATTATGTATTTTCCCTTGACCGATTTGAAATGTAAACATTGTAAGTACTCTTGATTACTCTTAAAAATTTAACATGTAACATCCCCAAATGGTAAATACATGTACCTTCTTTCCAAAAATCACAAAGTTGTTAAAATATATTAATTCTGATCAGATTCCTTTAGTTCTTTATTCACCTCCAAATAGCTTGTTAGTATTTTATAGAGTTAATGTTTAGGTTTGCACACATGATTATCTTTGTCCCCCCACCCCCACCTTTTTTCTTGCACATCAGAAATTCATTCCTGGGGCGCCTGGGTGGCTCAGTCGGTTGGGCATCCAACTTTGGCTTGAGTCATGATCTCGTGGTTCATGAGTTCGAACCCCACTAGGTGCCTGCTTCGGATTCTGTGTCTATCTCTCTGCCCCTCCCCAACTTGCACTCTGTCTCTGTCTCTCAAGAATAAAAATGTTTAAAAAAAATTTCTCTAAGTAGAATTCACTTTCTAAAATTATGTCTTTAGAACTGTGGATTTCAAGTTGACTTCTTTGGGCTGTTTTAAGATGTTCACTTTTATCTTTGGAAGTGTAGTTTTTGTTATATGTCCAGCTACATATTTCTTTTTATGTTTGGGATTTAGGTGCTTTCCGAATCTGCCAATTTACATCTTCATCAAATCTAGATTAGTTTCAATATTTAAAAGTGCTTTCTTGTGAAATCTACATACAGAAAATTACAGAAGTAAGTGGGTAATTAAATTTTTTTTAATGTTTGTTTATTTTTGAGAAAGAGACAGAGACAGAGTGCCAGTGAGGGAGGGGCAGAGAGAGAGAGAGTCACAGAACCCAAAGCAGGCTCCAGGCACTGAGCTGTCAGCACAGAGCCCCATGTGGGGTTCGAACTCATGAACCATGAGATCATGACCTGAGCTGAAGTTGGACACCCAACTGACTGAGCCACCCAGGTGTCCCCGTTAGGGGGTAATTATAGGCAACAACTATGTAACCAGGTCAAGAAATAAAACATATCAAGTGATCAGGAAGTCCAGAGATTTTTTTGTTTGTTTTTGGTTGTGTAACTGAACTTGAAGCGGTTTGCGGTTGGGGGTGCATCAAATTGAACACAACCCAAGGTAATGTTGAAAGCAAAGAACTTATTATTACTTATTATAAGTGAGAAGATGGAGATGGCTCACAAAGAACTATCTCACCATGCTGTTAGTTCAGGAAGCTTTTATTCAGTGTAAGGAGTGGGAGCGAGGGAGCGTGCACAGCCACTGTTGGTTCAGTTGTGGATGTGTATCGTGTCGGGGGGCTAGTGCGTACATCCTGTGTTCAAAAAATGGCAGAAAACTCCACCTATAGAAGGAGATCTTAGAATTATAATGAACTAAATGTAATTTCGGGACAACTCGGGGGGCTTTTGTGATGGTCCTCCGCTCCAGTCCAGCTCAAACTAGCTCAGATGAGGGGCTATCAGGTAAAACACCTAGTCAAGCTTCTCCTTGGCCAGAATCTTCGGTTCTGCAAAACAAAACCCAGTAGTCTCCGGCTTTTGTCCTTCCCCCCTGCCTGTCTTCTGCTGACAGCTTTCAGCTGTCTTCTTTGAGTAACTTTCAGTTGCATCCTAGCCGACAGTTGTTTTCTTTTTAAATTTAGATATAACTGACATATTCCAGATGTACAATATAATCTTTTGATACTCACATTGCAAAATGATCACCACCATAAGTCTAGCATCTGTCACCTAATCATAGTTACAAAAGTTTTTTGCCTCGTAATGAGAACTTTTAAGATCTAAGGAAATCCAGAGTTTTTCTTGGGGTTTCATCATGTAGGGAGGGTTTAGTAAATCATTGACTCTGTGGTTAAACTCCATCTCCAGTTCCCCAGGGCTTCTACCCTCCCTGGATGTCAGGATGGCGCAAAGTCTCAACAGTGCAATCATGTGGTTCGTATTTCTGTTAGCTGCTGCCATCCTAAGTCTTCCTGTTGGCATAAGCTCTCTAGGGCCCCCTGTGAGTCACCTCATTAGCATACACCATCATGAATAAGAAAACACATTGTTCGGGATAGTCTACGGGGTTTAGGAGCCCCATGCTGGGAACCCTGGACAAGGACTGGATAAATTCGAGACGTTTTATGGCCCCAAATGTGCCGTCTTAGTAAATGTTCTGTGTGCACTTGAGTGTGTATTTTGCTGCTGGATGGAATGTTGTATAAACGTCAGTTAGTTTATTTAGTTAGTGTTCAAGTCTTCTGTATCCTTATTGATTTTTTTGCATATTATTGAGAGAAGAGTATTCAAATCTCCAACTCTAGTTATAAATGTATCCTTTTCCTCCTTGCTGTTGTGTATCAATTTTTGCATCATGTTACTTGAAGACATATTCAGGGATATTATGTTCTGATGAATTGGTCTCTTTATTCTAAAATGACCTTCTTTATCTCTGATAAACTCTTCGCTCTGAAAACCAGTTTCCTGATAAGAGCCACTAAAGTTTTTTTTAAAAAAATTAATGTTAGACTAGTGTCTTTTCCCATCCTTTTAACCGATTTGTATGTTTATGTTAAAAATGAGGTTTTGGGGGGTTACACAACAGATAGTTGGATCTTTTTCATTCAGTCTGATATCTTTGCCTTTTAATTGAAGCTTTTTACCATTTACATTAACATGATGACTGATGCAGTTTTGTTTAAATCTACCAATGTGCTATTTGTTTTCTATTTTCCCCTATGTGTTCTTTGTTCCCTTCTCTTTCTCTTCAGGTGTTTACTGGGATTGAGTATTTTTTTTTTTATCATTCTGTCTTTTATCTTCTTTTTTGGCTTATTAACTATATAACTCTTTGCTCTCTTAGTGGTTGCTTTAGGGTTGCTACTATATATCTCTAACTACTACTACTTTATGTTTAGGGGCCTTACATCAATATACCTGCATTTCTCCCCAACTGGCCCTTGTGCTATTGTTACTCTATGTTTTATTCCTCCATACCTTCTAACTCCATAATATATTTTTATTATTTTTATTTTTGCTTTATACAGTCAAGGGGAAAAAAGTTATTAAATATACCCACATTTCTGGTACTCCTGCTTTATTTATGTAGATCCATATTTCCATCTGGCATCTTTTTTTTTCTGCCTGGTAGACTTTAACATATTTTTGTAGTACAAGTCTGCTGGGCATGAATTCTTTCAGCACTCTTATGGCTTATGTCTTTATGTTTTTATTTTACCTTTATATTTTTGAAGATAGTTTTGCTGAGTATAAAATTCTAATTTAACAGGCTTTTTTCTCCTTTTCTTTAAAGATGTTTGTTCATGTCTTTTGATTTGGCGTTGTTCTCAAAATGAAGTCTACTGCTATTTCCATTGGTTCCTCTCTAAATATGTGTGGGATTTTTTTTGGGGGGGGAGGAATAGGGGTCTCATTCCCTTTAAGGTTTTCTCTTTATTATTGATTTTAAGAAATTTTGTTATGATTTTGTTTAGTATAGTTTTATTCATATTTGTTATGTTTGGTATTTGTCAAGCTTCTGGAATCTGTTAATTTATAGTGTTCATCGATTTTGGAAAAATTTCAGCCATTGTTTCTTCAAATATTTTTATGTCCCTCACTTTCTTCTTTGGGGACTTGAATAAGACATTTCTAGGGTGCTTCAAGTTGTCCCATAACTCACTGATACACAGTTCTTTTTTTTTTTTTCCAGTTTTTTTTTTTCTGTCTCTCTGTTAACACTTGAATAATTTTCATTGCTCTGTCTTCAAGTTCATGAATTATTTCTTCCATAATAACGCATCTGCTGTTATTTCTATTCAATCCAGTTTTCACGTCAGACATTTTATTTCTTTGGATATCTGGTTTGGGTTGTTTTTATATCTTCCATGTCTCTATTTAATGTACTCAATTTCTGGAACTTCTGTAGATATTTAGGCAACAAGGTTTAATATAGAAAATTAGATGCTTACAGAACCATTGCATTGCTGAAGTAGTGGGTTCTGGGCTTGGTCTCCAGAAGCACGTCTGAGAACTAGACAGAGCCAGTCTGCCAGGTGAGCTGTCGTTTGAAGCCATTGATGAAACTATGAATTCAAGGAGCTGGAATTAATGTGCTGTCACTACTGCAAGGGCTTGACATCTAGAAGGCTGGAGAATAGTTACCTGCAAGTGTGTTCCAGTAACCAGAGACAGAAAATCAGGAAGATACTACTGCCTCTGTCACTGATGCACTCACCTCTAGGCACAGAAGATCTGGCAGGTGGGTCCTTGCTGGCCAGAAGAAACGACGATTAAAAAAACAGGAAAAATGGCCCCTTTCTCTCTCAACTCCCAGAAGACTTCGTCCAGTGGGTGTAACCTAACTGCATCCAGAAGACTAGTTGCAGTCAACCTCGGAGATGCATGATTTTTTTTTTTCATTTTATTTTTTAGCTTTGCATCCTCTTTAGTTAGAAGCAAGGTAGAATAGAGGCGAACAAGCCAATACACAGAATCCGTCAATTATGTGTGTGTGTGTTTGTGTGTTCGTCTGTATGTGTGTATCATTGAATTTTTAAAGTAGTTGTGACAGTATGTTTCATAGTGGCAATTTTTTATATCGCATTACAGACTTGTACTGTGATAAAATTCAGCCTGCGGTTGTTTTATCTAAATTTATGTGGATGCAGATCTATTGAGGTAGAAAAACTTGAGAAGTTGATAGAATACTTAATCTTCAGAATTAGCCAGATTATAGCATTCTAGTTCAGTGTCATCAACTTTTTTGATGTATCACCCTAGCAGTGAAAAGAATGGGGAGTCATACACTCCTAGTATCTATATATTTAACTAGGGATACACCAAAGTTTAGCTTTAGCCTTACTATTCAGCCAAATTCAGTTATTTGGTTTGGGGGCAGTTAAATAATCAACTACTTTAGCATCCTTTGTGGCTTTAGTGAAATTGTGCATAAAACCACCACATGATTATATAGGTTGCCATCATATCTAGTCATTGTTAATGATTCTAGTCATAAAAATAAACCATCAGATTTATTATTAGCATCTGAGTATTCAATTTCAAATATAAGTAAGCTTTCCAGATGTAACCAAATAAAATCTCATGAGCTTCCTCCTATAATTCCATCAAAGTATAAATTTGTAATTGTTATTGCAAAATAAATTGTTGCAGTAATTGGTGAATATGACAACTATTAATTTTATGTAGAAAACAGTTACTAATTTTCAAGTTATTGAATAGGGAAAGAGATTGATAGAAGATGTGGGGGGTGTGTGTATATATGTGTGTACCATATTTATTACCCATAAAACATGAAATCCTGCCATGGACAGACCTAGAGAGTATTCTGCTAAGTGAAATAAGTCAGGCAAAGAAAGACTAATACCATATGATTTCATTTATATGTGGAATCTAAGAAACACAATGAACAAATAAACAGACTCATAGACAACAGAGAACGAACTAGTGGTTGCCAGAGGGGAGGAAGTTGAGGAGTGAGTGAAACAAGTGAAGAGGAACAGTCTTCCAGTTATAAAGTCACAGAGAGGAAAAGTACAGCATAGGGAATATAGTCAATATTATGTTTGGTGACAGATGGTGACTGCTCTATTGTGAGCTCTGAGTAATATGTAGAATAATTGAATCATTCTTTGTACACCAGAAATTAATGTATGTCAACTGTACTTCAATAATAAATATTTTAAAAGATTGAATTAATATGGATATTGAGAGAGTGCAATTACTAACTTTATGATGAACATATATTCTTTTTGAGTCAACAAAAAATATGTGGTGGTTTTGTGGCATTATTTTGGCAATAACTGCCACCCAGCTTGGTACTGAGGTGGGGAGCTGTACAACAAAATCCTAAATTGTATGCTATTGGCTTTGGGACAGTAGCAGTTTGAGCAAACTATTAGCTGAGGCTCGAATAATGGTGAGGAAGCTACGTTATTGAGAAGCTGTTATGAAACATTTAATAAAACGGCTGTTTGTACTGTCTTAGAAAACAGAAAATAGGGGCGTCTGGGTGGCTCAGTCAGTTAAGCGTCTGACTCTTGGTTTGGGCTCAGGTCATGATCTCTGAATTCCATGAGTTCGAGCCCCATGCGGGGCTCTGCGCTGGCAGCAAGGAGCCTGCTTGGGATTCTCACTCTTTTCCTCTCTCTCTGCCCCTACCCTGATTGCACTGTCTCTGTCTCCCTCAAAATAAATAAACTTAAAAAAGGAAAAAAAGAAATGAAAACAGGAAAGAAACCTGATGAACTTTGGCTTTGGGCAGGGAAGTCTCCAGGCAAAATGTAGAAAGTGCCACCTGGCGGTTTTTAGCGGCATAGACTAAAGTACTACTACAAGAAGGAGCTGAACTTTAAAAAGAAAGAAGGAAGGGAGGAAGAAAAAGAAAAAGGGGGAGAGAAAGAAAAGAAAGAAAAAGGAAGAAAGGAAGAGAAAGAGAAGGCAAAAAAATACAAAAGGAAAAGGAGCTGGTTAGATCACAAGCAGAATTATATAATACAGAAAGCCAGAGTTACTAAATTGGGAAATAAAACTGTTGTCTTCTGTTTGATCAGCTTAGCTAGCAAAGTCTTAAAGTAAGACATGGGCACACATCAAATGTAAAATCAAGACTGTGACTATCAGATGTGTTTTTTTATTCATAATTTTTTATATTGTTTATTTTTAATAATTTATTGTCAAATTGGCTAACACAAGGTGTATACAGTGTAAGCTTGGCTTTGGGAATAGATTCTGTGTTTCATCACAACACTCAGTGCTCATTCCAACAAGTGCCCTCCCCAATGCTTATCTCCATTCAGATATTTGATAAAACAGTTCTGAGTTGAGTTTAAGGTGGTGCTATTGTCTCAAGTGGACAGTAGCTTAAGGGTGTGGTCCCACAGAAGCCTGATCCAAAGAGTAGCAATGAGAAAATCTAAAACTTATATTGATACCAATTATATATGTGGCTTTTGGGTGTGTAAGGGACCCTAATCAGACAAAAAAACTCAAAAGTTTTAAAGTGTTACTAGCAAAAACAACTGCTTGGGCTAAACGATGATCGCGCTATAAAAATCTCTTGGTCCCTGACTTTGTGGCATGAAGCAGCTTGAGGAAATTACTCAACAACTAACAAGGATCATGTCTTCAGAAAGAATAAAGTAGAGTGATGGGAAAAGAAGGACATCTCAGAGAAACCGAAGTCTGTGGAGAACAGTGAGCCAGGGAGCAACTCCCAGAGAGCAGTTAGAGATTGGGCTCCAGTCAGGAAACGTTTCCCCGTTACCAGGACAGTAGGCCCAGTAGGGTATCGAGATGGTTGGAAACCAGAGACTTTATGCTTCCCTTTCTTCCCCCTTTCCAATGGAACTATTTATTGTGGTTATTCTGTTCCTTTTAAATTATTAAATATATATTATATGTATAATTATTAAATACCTATATTTAATATAAATACTAAGTATACATATACATATACACACAGGATGTGTGTGTGTGTGTGTGTGTGTGTGTGTGTGTGTGTGTGTGTGTAGGCAGGGGGCAGCTTACTTGTCGTTTTATTTCCAGAGGATCCAGAGGAGCTGCATCCGGACCTGACATATATCAGGGAATCCTAGACTTGAGGGTTGATGCTGTGATTTATGAGACCTGTGGGGTCCTGGAACGAGTGAATGTATTTTGCGTGTGGAAGGAATGTGCTTATCACCACAGTGTGTACTGTCACAGGTCAGTTGCATTAATGGTCTCACATCTCCACCTGTTGTATTTATGCTTCTTTACCACATGGCTCCACAGTTTCAACAAAAGGCAGGTTCTAGGGGCATCTGGGTGGCTCAGTTGGTTAAGCATCCGACTTCAGCTCTCAATCTCATGGTTAGTGTGTTCAAGTCCCACATTGGACTTTGCGCTGACAGTGCAGAGCCTGCTTCAGATTTTCTGTCTCCCTCTCTCTCTCTGCCCGTTCCTGCCAAAATAAATAAACATTTTAAAAAGGCGGCTTCTATCTCTTTGCTTATTGATTACAAGTTTGGCCATGTGACTTACTTTGCCAATGGGATGTTAGACTTGAACAAACACAATGTTTTCACTTCCTCCGTTTGCCTTCATCATGAGGACATACCTGGTCTAGGCTGCTGGAGGATGGGACAAAACACAGCTCAGGGTCTCCAATTGTCCATCCTTTCTCAGATGACCCACAGCCAATTGCTGGGCACGTGAGGGAGCCCAGCGGATCCCAGCCTAAAGTGCCCAGAGTTAGCAGATAAAGTCAATTGTTACATGCCCCTGAGGCTTTTTGATTATCTATTATACATTCTTATTGTGGCAATTGGTAGTCCTACAATAATTTATTATAATATGCTGGACGGGTCCTCTTCATCACAAAGTATATGAAGAAAGTATTAGTGAAAAAAAGTGGTAGTGAAAACATTTTATTCTGACTCATTAAATCCTCAACAACCTTTAATTGGACAATAAAACTTAAAACAATTTATTAAAATGATTATTGTAGACTGCCACTCAAACCTGTGTGTTTTATGGTATCGAATATGTATAGTGTCTGCAGGGAGTCTAGTAACTGACAATATTGAGAAATTATTTTTCACTGCATTCCATCAAATTTTAAAGTGTTGACTTCTAAATTCTTTTAGCAAAATTGTAATATTTTTGGATAAACTGAAGATTTATCCTTATCATTATTTTATGATGGTGATAATAGGAACTGGCTTTGATTTGGCCAAAAACGTATTATTATGGAATAATTGGCATATAATATTGTTAGTTTCAGATGTAGAACAGTTATTTGATATTTATATACATTATGAAATAGTCACCACAATAAATCTAGTTACCATCTGTCACCATACAGCTTTTTTACAATATTATTGTCTGCATTCCTTATGCTGCACATTACATCTCCTTGTCTTATTTATTTTATAATTGGGAGATTATGAAGATACCAACTAATCCCCTTCACTTATTCTGTCCACTCCCTCTGCTCTGGCAACCATCAATTTGTTCTCTGTATCTGTGTGTCTGTTTCTGTGTTGTTTGTTAATTCATTAGTTTTGTTTTTTAGATTCCACGCATAGGTGAAATCACGTGGCATTTGTCTTTCTCCGTCTGACTTCTTTCACTTAGCCTCTAGGTCCATCCATGTTGCTACAAAAGGCAGGATTTCATGTTTTAATTTGTTTTTTTCTTTTTTTGGTTGAGTAGTATTCCACTGAGTAATGCTCCATTGTGTGTGTGTACATATGCCACATCTTTATCCATTTGTCTATTGATGGACATCTAGGTTGCTTCCATATCTTGGCTATTGTAAAAAATGCTACAATTGAACATAGAGCTGCATATGTCTTTTCAAATTAGTGTTTTCATTTTCTTTGGAAAAATATTTGGAAGTGGAATTGCTGGATTGTATGATAGTTTTAATTTTTTGAGGAAGATCCGTACTATTTCCCACAGTGGCTGTGCCAATGGGCATTCCCACCAACAGCGTGCGAGGGTTCCCTTTTCTTTGCATCCTCACCAACACTTGTTAGTGCCGAATTGTTAAGCTGCTTTTATTTTTCGTATTATTTGGAAGATGATGTTACCTTCAAACTTTTATATGGAATTTTTGTTATTATAGATCATTCCTTCCACAATTCCTAGCTACTTAGAGGTAACTGAGATGGTAAAACACCGTAATATACAGGGATAAAGACAGGACAAGGAGAAGGAATCAGAGATATAGTACTTATTTCTTTGGTATTATTTATATTTTACCTTAAAGAGGATATAAGTTCATTAAATATATGATTTTCCTGTTTGTAAAATGGAGAAAATAGTAAATTTTTGGCTTCCTGGTTTCAAAATCATTTGTCTTTCTTGGAATATACGTACTGTATTAAAATGCGTGATTTTGAAATTTGTGTGTTTATGGTGTTGGTGTATGGCTAAGAGGCTTATAGTCTTCCGAAAGCACAACCTAAATTGGAAAACAGTGAAAGTGGCATTAGGTATTCACAAAATAAGGCACAGTCTGAACCATAGTATACTTGCATCTTTATTTATGTGCTTGAAAATTTTATTAGAGAAGGAAAAATACTCAGAATCCAGTTTTAGGGAGACCAACCTTCAAGGAGTTGGGGACAGAGGTCAGAGACCCCCTTTAGTTAAGCTGCTTTTTAAAGTCACAGTGGTTTTCTACATACATCTAGCATCTTTCCCACTATGCCCCCCACCCCCCACCCCACCAGGTTTCTGTGCATCCTCTCTCCCAACCAAGGAAGCTAGAAGGTGATTATTAGAGGAGTTAGTGACTTCGCGATGAAAAATCTAATCATTCTTCATGAGAATGGTACTTCTGCGTCTTCTTACACTTGAATTTTCACAATATTTTCTGTGAAACATTAGAAGCTATTCAAGCCACAACTCCAAGAAGGTGTGTACCTCTTTATAGGTTTGAGATCTGGTATATAATATGTGTAAACAAAAGCAGACTTTTTCGTGGGGCTAAATATCTCCTTAACAACTTCCATGCAACCAGATTAGAAAATCCTGACCAGAGGAATTGCTTGTAAAGAGTATTAAATAAGCATTTATAATGTAAATGCCTCAACTATATATTGTAAATAATGAGATCTGTAATAGGTTATTAAAAATCATATTTTTTAAAACAAATGCTATTGACTATTAGATAGCTTTATAGTTTATGGGGTCCCTGGGTGACTCAGTCCGTCGAGTGTCTGACTCTTGATTTTGGCTCAGGTCATGATCTCAGGGTGTTGGGATCGAGCTCTGCGTTGGCCTCTGTGTTTTCACTGCCTCTCTCTCTCTTTCTCTCCCTCTGCCCCTCTCCCTTGTTTGTCCTCTCTATTTTATATATGTATATGCACACACACACATATACATATATAATTTTATGATTCATTCAATTTTGGGGACTTGGATAGGTTTTTAATTTTTTTCTTTTATTTTGAGTTTTGAGATAATTGTGCATTTGGATGTAGTTAATAAAAAGTAATGCAGAGAGATGCCGTATTCCCTTCACCCAGTTTCCCTCAATGGTAATATCTTGCATAACTATAGCATAATATCACAACCAGGAAATCTACATTGTTACAACCCTCTGATTTTATTCAAATACCACCAGTTTTACATGCACTCATTTATGTGTGTGTGTGTGTAATTCTGTGCAATTTTGTCATATGTAGATAGATTCATATGCCCACCATCACGTCAACACACAGAACAGGTTTATCACAAGGATTCCTCCTACTACCCTTTCAAAGTTACAGCCGCCTCCCCGCTAGCCCCCACCTCCTTGATTCCAGAAACTCTAGTTCTGTTTTCCATATCCATCATTTTGTCGTTTCGAGAATGTTATATAAATGGAATGATATACTATTTAACCTTTTGAGATTGGCTTTTTTTCACTTAGCACTATTCCCTTGAGACCATTTAAGTTGTATCAATAGATTGTTCCTTTGTAGGGTTTAGGAGTATTCCGGAATGGATTGCTACAATTTTTTCACCCATGAAAGGATATGTGAGTTGTTGCCTGTTTTTGTTTTTTATAACAAAACTGGTGTGCATATTTGTGTGCAGGTTTTTTAGTGAACATTTGTATTTCTCTGGGATAAAGAGTATGTTTCCTGGGTTGCATAGTAAGCGCGTTCCATTTTATAAGACAGTGCAGTACTCTTTTCCAGAGGGGCTGTACCATTTTATGTTTCCACCTACAGTGGACCAGTGGTCCAGTTTCTCCACATCCTCACTAACACTTGATGCGATCACTAATTTTTTTTTTTAATTTTGTCCATTCTGACAAGCGTGTGTTGATAACTCAGTGTGGTTATTATTTACATTTACCTAGTGGCCAGGGATGTTGAATATCTTTTTGTGAACTTATTTGCCATCTATACATACTTTTTACTGAAATGTCTTTCGTCCATTTTGTAATTGGATTTTTTAATACTGTTGAGTACAGAAAGCTCTTTACACATTCTAGATACAAGTCCTTGACAGAAATGTGTCGCAAGGCTGTCGCTCGACTTTTCATGTTCTTCACAGGGTCCTTCCCAGAGCGCACGTTGTTAATTTGGATTGAAGTCATTGGCTACTGTAACAAATTACCACAAATGTGGTGGCTTAAAAAATTTTTTTTTATTCTTTTATAGTCCAGAGACCAGAAGCCCAAAATCAAAGTGGCGGCAGGGCCACACTCCCTCTGAAGGCTCCGGGGAAGAATTATCCTCGCCTCCTCCAGCTTCTGGTGGCTCTAGGTGTTCATTAGTTGTGACTGAAAAACTCTCTGTGTGTCTCTTGTAAGGACACTTAGGATTAGATTTAGGGCCCACCCGAGTAATCCAGAATGATCTCATTTTGAGGTCTTTAATTACATCTGCAAAGATCCTTTTTCCAAATAAGGTCACATTCAAGGTTCCAGGGATTTGACAAGAATACATCTTTTGGAGGCCACACTACTAAGGGGAAACCGTTGAAATACATTGGGTGTGCATAGAGGTGCAACATCCTGCTGGGCCTTGGCGACACTGGGGATCAGAGAAGGGCAGTGGAGTGAATAGAGTGACCCATTCCTCTTTGCACGAGCTGGCTAAGTCTTGTTGCTGCCAACTGAAGTTGGGAGGAATGCTCACTTGGCTACAGGACCCCACTGACATTACCTCAAGAGGGGTATCAAAGGACCACTACCTGCTTTTGCTGGGTGGAAGATGGAAAAATCAGTTTCCTGCTTGGTCAACCTATACCACCTAGAAGGGTAGTTTCAGTGCTACCTGCTCAACTTTGCTGACATCATAGGGTGGGGGTGGTTAGAGCCCCACCGCCTGCATCTGTGGGATGGAAACAAGGTAGAGTTTAAGTGCATTGTCCCACTGAAGCCAAAGGGTGAGGTGGGTGCAGTTTTTGGGTCGTGTTTGGCTGGTCGAGATTTTGTTCCATTAGGCCACCCCTTTGTTCATAGCTACTCCCATATCGAGGAGGAACAGGCTTTTTCTTGAAGCTTTTTGTTGTTGTTCATGCCTGCTGGTGGTTCCAGGCTGGAGGCTTCTGCAGTGCCCTGTCTGGAATATATGGAAGGCAGTAAGGAGACCCCGACAATGACTGTGTCATCCCTCAAGTCCAAGGTTCCTAGGCAGTTTGCCTTCTTTTCACCTATGCTCGAATCTCCCTATGCTTCTGTGCAGTCTGTTAGTTTTAAGGGGAAGGATTTGGGAGGAATGGATTATTACATCTTGGCCACAACTAGAAATTGATTCATGCATTCATTCAATTTAAAATTTTAGTTATCATTCTTTATCCATTCTATTGGAATTCTTTTCAATTTTTATGTTCATATCTCCTATAATTATCAGTTTAAGCCAGTGAGTGAAGAAAAAAACAATTAGAAAAAAAATTTTAATGTTTATTTATTTTCGAGAAAGATAGAGAGTGCAAGCGGGGGAGGGGCAGAGAGCAAGGGAGACGCAGAACCTGAAACAGGCTCCAGGCTCTGAGCCGTCAGCACAGAACCCGACGTGGGGCTCAAACCCATGGACCGCGAGATCATGACCTGAGCTGAAGTCGGACACTTAACTGACTGAGTTACCCAGGCGCCCCAAGAAAAAACAATTTAAAATATATTTTAATTTTTAATTAATGCTGATCTCTGACTGTGTGTGTTTTCTTACTGATTCTTTTGCCGGGCATTTTCCAGGGGGAACAAACCAAAAGATAAAAGTGCGTTAAAGGACACTTGTTCTTAACATCGTTCTTATATGAGATTAAAAACTCTATCGAATGCTGTCCTCTTGTGCAACTAGGAGTTCTTGTTTTCACAAAGCGCCTTCGGTTATTTGTACAAGGATACTGTCTGGAATAGTTTAACAGTATTTATGCACATTGACTTGCAGGTGAGTGGCAATAATTGCTGCACATGCTTCGCTGTGGCCTCATTTCTTCTTTAGGAACGATGGATGGCCGTTATGATGACATCCATTTCCCGAGGGGATTCTGTGTGCCTTTATCCCGTCTCTTGCGTTGAGGATGAAGCTTACTAAGTTGGAAGGCATGGTTGCTTCAATTACTGACGGGGACAATTTTCCTCTCATTTCTGTCTGGATAAACACCACGAGTTTGGAATGTGCCGGGTTCCTGTAAACAAAGGAAGCATTAAAAATATAAAGATTTTTGGATTTATCTATTGAATTTATAATTTCACAGAAAGCAGGATCCTTCTTTTATTCACCATCGGTTCCCTTCAGAGCGCTTATGCTGGGGCAGACAGTTACTGCAGGGAGGAAGGAAGCAAGGGTAGAAAAAAGGGCAGAGTGATTTGCACTGATAAACATTTTACATAAAAATATTAAGTAGTCAGACTATACCTTGCAGTCTTCAGTCAGCTTTTCCTTTTTGTCATTTCGTTAACTTTTTAAATTACAAAATTAATGTGTGCTTACAAAAATTTAAACAATACAGAATTTTCATAATTATTCTGCTTATTCTGTTTCCCAGAGATAATCACTGTACTTTTTGATTGCATCTTTTCAGACTATTGACTATGTATATATAAAGATAGCATCTATGTATGCGTAAATGTATACGTACCCCACATATACGCATTTTTGTTTTTACAAAAATGAGATGTATTTTTCTGCAACTAGTTTTATTTTCCTCTTAGTAGGATATCACCTACTTCTTTCTGTGTTGAGACATACAGATCGGCTTAGATATTTTTCATGACTGCAGACAGTATTTCATTCTCTATGTAACCAGACCTTTATGGACTATCATTTGGGTTGTTTCTCACTTTTTGCTGCTATGACAAATAAAGCTGCAATAAAATATCTTTGGAATGTATCCATTTGGATTTCTACAAATACATAGAATTTCTAGGTGGAAGGTTTTGTGTTTAACATTTTGAAATATTCTTTCCAAATGACATTAGGAAGACTGTAGTATTTCGTATTCTAACCCAGTGATCTTCAAACTGGAGTGTGTGAAGACTTTCCAAAGGGTATGAGAGGATAGTAACATTTAAGGGAATAAATTTTCAAATCTCTAACTTCCACATGTTCCTTTTCCCTAAGTTCATCTGAGACCATCTTTGATGGAGACGTAGGCTTCTCCTTTCCCACCAGCCTGTTCGTATCATCCTCTGTTGCTTTACAGAACAAAGGTATACCTGTTGTCTTCCCTGAATAGTACTGAGTGATATTACAGTGCTTTACTCTGGCATGTAAAAATTTCTGAGAGGGCGCCTGGGTGGCTCAGTCAGTTAAGTGTCTGACTCAGGTCATGATCTCACAGTTTGTGAGTTCGAGCCCCACGTCGGGCTCTGTGCTGATAGCTCAGATCCTGGAGCCTGCTTCGGATTCTGTGTCTCCTCCTCTCTCTGCCCCTCCCCTGCTGGTGCTCTGTCTCTCAATAATAATTAAAAATGTTAAGGGGCGCCTAGGTGGCTCGGTTGGTTGAGCGTCCGACTTCGGCTCAGGTCATGATCTCTCGGTCTGTGAGTTCGAGCCCCATGTCGGGCTCTGTGCTGACAGCTCAGAGCCTGGAGCCTGCTTCGGATTCTGTGTCTCCCTCTCTCTCCGCCCCTCCTCCACTCATGCTCTGTCTCTCTCTGTCTCAAAAATAAATAAACATTAAAAAATAATTTAAAAAAATGTTAAAAAAAAATCTCTGAGACATCAAAGGGAAAATGTGATCTATTGGAAGTGAGTTGGGTAATCATGTTGTCAATTATTTGCTTTCAATAAGACTTGTGGATCCTAAATTATTTGTCAGCTGATAGGTCATTAAAATAGTTTTTGATGAAAACAAGTTTTTGATTATAGGTCTCTATGTAATTTATGGTACATAACACAAGAGAATTTCAAGGCATTTAACGACAGTCCTAGAATTATTCTCTTTTCATTTTAACCCACTTATTTATGCAAATAGTTTCTCAGAGCTCACATTATTAAAAATGCAAAGTTGGAGTAGATAATAGTAGTGGGATCTCATTTTATTAGTGTCACGGGTACACAGTTAAATGAGTGTAACAGTTAGAAGCATGGCCTCTGGAGCCAGTGTGGATGGGTTTAAAGCTAGCTTTGCTATTACCTGTGTTTAACCTGGAGAAAATGACTTCATCTTTCTGGACTTCCATTTTCTTTTCTGCAAAATGGAGATAGTAATACTACCTACTTCACAGGTTTATTGGGAGGACCAAATGAGTCAATATATGTAGACTGTTTACAGAGTGCCTGACACATAGTAAGTGGTACCTAAGTTTTGCTAATAATTAAAGACGTGTTTTCAGTAACACTTGGCTTTTATATTTAACAGTTACATAACATTTGGTAATATATTTTTATTTTGATCATTTAATAACAATTTAATTTAATACAACATATATTTTGTAACATTCATTTATAGTTTTTTAATGTTAATTTATTTTTGAGGGGGGGGAGGGGCAGAGAGAGACAGAGACACAGAATCCGAAGCAGGCTCCAGGCTCTGAGCTGTCAGCACAGAGTCTGATGTGGGGCTTAAATTTACAAGCAGTGACATCATGACCTGAGCCGAAGTTGGACGCTTAACTGATTGGGCCACTCAGGTGCCCCTATTTTGTAACATTTAGATACTCATTGTCACAAGAAATAAAGTGAATTTTAAAATTAAATACTTATTTTTTCAAAGAAGAATGACAGGGTGATTAATACAAGAATTCAAACCATAAACTATATTTTTTTAGAAAAAAAATTATTTATTTTTGAAAGAGAGAGACAGGATGCAAGCAAGGGAGGGGCAGAGAGAGGAGACAGAATCTGAAGTAGGCTCCAGGCTCTGAGCTGTCAGTACAGAACCCAATGCGGGCTCGAATTCACAAACTGTGAGATCATGACCTGAGCCAAAATTGGATGCTTAACTGACTGAGCCACCCAGGTGCCTCAAAATACATTATATTAGGATCGAATTATGTGAGAGGAAAAGAGTAAGAATGTGGGATCAAGGAGAAAATGAATGATGTAAATTTCTGAGCATTGAAGTTTGCATATAGCTTGAAATTGATAGTTATAGCAAGTTTCAAGTTATTATGGTATTAATATCCAAAAGAGTCTATTGGATATGCTTACAAGAGTGATATAACACTTTTAAAAAGTATCAAGATTTAAAGTGCTGTAAATTGCATCCTCTTAATTTAATCCTATGCAAAATTTTAATATCAACCCACAAATGTGCAAGGTGGAGTACAGTTTTACAAAATTCTTTTGGGGGGTATGAAGACCACTGCTCCCACAAACTGTGTGAGTGTCCATTTTCTCATACTCTTCTCTATGCAGAGTTCAGACATTTTCGCAAAAGTGTCTCTGGTGACTGGATTGAGAATATTCACTAGCCATTGGTAAGGTCTTAAATCTCTATTTGAGTTTCCAGTATTTACTAGAAAAGTGCCTTTATATTACTGATAATAAGCTTTTTTTTTAAAGCTTATTTATTTTGAGGGAGGGAGAGAGAGAGAAAGGGCAAGGGAGGGGGAGAGAGAGAGAGGGAGAGGAAGAATCCCAAGCAGGCTCCACGCTGTCAGCACAGAGCCCAATGTGTGGCCTGATCTCATGTTGGGTGACCTGAGCTGAAATCGAGAGTCGGACGCTTAACGAACTGAGCCACCCAGGCGCCCCCTGACAGTAAGTTTTATAAGTTTACTACATGACTAGTTTACAAATGTTGGTTGTCCAAAATGTTGTGCCGCATGTAAAGAGAAGGTACAAAGGAATCCTTTCCTGTTGGTGCCTTTCTCTGAGGCTACGAATGAGCCTGTATGTTCTCTCTAACAGGATGCTGGGCAGAGCTCTTGCCCGAAATGGGAGATCTAGATCAGCACCGTTTCCCGTGTTTTTGCAGTGGAAAGGGAAAGTTAACAGGATGCAAGACGGGGCCCCAGGCTGCGAAGCACACATCAGAGTGCGTAGCTTCCCGCCTAGAGTGCCCTGCTGGCAGCTGATTTCCCCGCTGATCTGGAGCAATACAACCGCCCTTGTGTTTTCTCTCCTGCTGTGGAGAAGACAGTCTTGGCCACCGATTCAAAAGTGACAGGTGGGTAGAAAGACCATGTGTCACCATCATCGTCATCGACACCAATGATCCCTCCTGTCCACTAATGTACAGAATTGTGTACATTTCTTTCAGTTCTCTAATTCAGAAGAGAACATGTTAAGGAATACAGCCTAAAATGTAATTTTACTTTGATTTTCTCCACATAAGGTTTTTTTTCCCTCCTATAGAGAGCTTTATATCTGGTCAATATAAAATTTTATGAGTTTTTATGTGCCAACGTATTTTACTTATGTAAAATATTTAGCAAAAATGAAAACTTAAGGAATTTGTGAAATGATCTACCTTGTATATACATTTACAAAATATGCGTATTTTACGTTACCACCTATCCCTAGGCTGGTCACCTGTGGGCGGAGACTCAGCTCTGATTTCTCCAGCTCTTTCCAAATTTACCTACTGTACATCTCATTCTGCAGGGATCTGTAAGTGGCCCACTGGAAACAATTTATTGAGGATAAAGCATTCATTGCTGATAACAGTGAGTATAATTCTTGGGAAACTTATTTTTAATTTACAAAAGTTCTGTGATAATTCACAGAAGTGACTCTAATGGAGAAATCTGAAGCATCAGGTTAAAGCTAACTGGGGGTGAAGGGATGAGGGGGATGCATGTGTGTGCGTGACTTGTCCCAGAGACCTCGAATCATACTTTGGAGAGAATTATCTGTTTTCATGATGAAAACACTTATAAAAGTTATTTTTTAAATTGCATTTAGGGGCATTTTTTCCCCCCTAGCAGAATATGCTGGCATATACTTCTACCAATGAGTTAGGAATTCTTTAGTTAAGAAATCACAAGTCAAACTAAAACCCCTGTTAAAGTAAAATAAACAAATGCAAGTAACACTTACTCTTGCAGAGGAGAACATATATAACCACAAGCATGGTTAAAACCACGGATGTAATTTGATGATGGAGGGTATGCTGGAAAATCCACACTGTTAGCTAAGTGATTTAAAAAAAAAAAAGAAAGAAAATGAAACCTATTCCACAAAGATGAAAATTCTATTTGAAGTAGCGTATTTAAAAAAATGGATGATGGATGCTATAGCATTTAATTTAACTTAGTTATTGTCGGCATTGATAACACTCTTCTACATGTGTATGCTGTGTGCACACGTGGAGGTGTGCGCAGGTCAAAACTGAGGAGATGCCTGGGTGAGTGCTGCTGCCTCTCAGGTTATCTCTTTCCAGTATCTCTAAAGATGCTGTTAGCTTTTACACGCAAGAAACTGTGTTAAAAGTATCACTTAATTACCTTCCGCGATTTGAAGCAAAAGAAGAAATCACAAAGGAAAAAAAAGACTATTCTATCAAGATACCGGGTTTATAAATTTTGCTAACCATTTTTTATTATTTTTTATAATTTTTTTAGGGTTAGATCCTTTTTATTGATTTCTTTTCATATTTGAATTCCAGTTAGATAGCATACAGTGGAATATTAGTTTCAGGTGTACAATAGAGTGATTCGATGCTTACATATAAATTGTTAATCATTTAAAATTTTTATTTATTAAAAAGTTTTTTTAACGTTTATTCATTTTTAAGAGACAGAGACAGAGACGGAACACAAGCAGGGAGGGCAAGAGAGAGGGAGACACAGAATCTGAAGCAGGCTCCAGGCCCTGAGCTGTCAGCACAGAGCCCGACGTAGGGCTCAAACCCACGAACCGTGAGATCATGACCTGAGTCGAAGTCAGACACGTAACCGACTGAGCCACTCAGGCGCCCCATTAATCATTTTTTAAATAAAATATTTGATGTAGTTAATTGGACTGTCACTAAAGATGGTTTAAATGCTCTTTCCTGCCAGTTCCCTGTAGAATGTAAAAATCAGTAGAGTTTGTTTTAACAACTATGCAGCATAACTGTATTATATGTGAATGTAGAAGGGAGGTGATTTGATTCTAACTTTATGATAATTATATATACCCTTTCTAAAAATATTTTTACATTTTATTTATTATTTATTTATTTGCATGTGTGTGCGTGTGTGTGTGTGTGTGTGTGTGTGAGAGAGAGAGAGAGAGAGAGAGAGGGAGGGAGGGAGAGAGAGAGAGAGGATGAGAGCGCGCTCACATGCCCATGCCCGTGGCGGAGGGGCAGAGGGAGAGAATCCCAAGCGGGCTCCCGTGCTGACAGCGCAGGGCTTAATCTCACAACCATGAGACCCTTTGTAGGAGGCTGAAATCAAGAGTCGGAGGCTTAACCAACTGAGCCACCGGGTGCCCCTAAAAGTGTTTTTAAAAATGTATTTGTTTTTTTCTTGCAACTGAATCCTGCTCCTGTCTGAGAAGATGACTTTTCTTTTATGATTTTAACATGGGCAATCAATTCTGTGGGAAATGCAATGTTAAACACTAGCCTAGGAAAGCTTAAAAGACAACGTGGCTGAATGCATTGTCCGTGTTCCCAGCGTGCTCATCATCTTAACGGAGCCTATTGTGCTGGGGTAACGGAACTGCCCGAAGTGATATTAACACAGTGTTTCTCTGTTTGTTTGTCTTTCTTTAACACGTTTTTAATTCTATTTCACAAACAAGTGTGGATCTTTTATGAGGCATATAGTTAGCCCAGATTTGGGAAAGTCAGAAGACTGGAGTTCTGGTTCAACTGCTTCTTAGCTATGTAACTGAATTTCTGTGAGCTTTAGCTTCCTCATTGGTAAAATAATGCACACAAAATATTTAGCTCAAAGGAAGCTGCATAAGTTAAACAACCACCAAAGGAATGTTAAGAAGAAAACTCAGTATTCATAAAATATTCATTTAAAGAAAATTAGTTAAAGCGAATCTAGTATTGATCACTGAATGACTGATTACTACGACTATTTGTTGATGTTAACTTCTTCCATACTTTTTTTTTTACCTTCCCTCTGACCACTAAAAATGAGACTCAAATGGTCTCCTTCAAATACAGAAAATAACAACTATATAATTCAGACATATAGTATTTTGTGCAGTGATGCTGAGTAAACTTTTATGCACTCTCATTTTAAAAGGAGACAACTCAATGACAACTCTATGAAACTACAAGGGACAGCCACATATAAGTGATGAATGTCAACCTTAATGGTATGCCACAACACAACTGTGTTTGAGTGGGCAGAACTATGTAGTAGTCTAGTATCTGAAATTTAGAGTATTATGGACATAGAGTAACTGAAGCTTTGTTGGAATATAATAATTAACAATACTTAATCGTTCCCTACCCCCATGTAGTTTACAATACAGAAGGCTATTCAGATAGTAATGGGGAGATTAACCTGAATTCTGGAGAAATCAAGGCTTTAGGCTACTGACCTACCGAAGTCCCTTCACCAGGAGTTACTGTATTTATCTGAGTCCAAAGATCTTTATGGTATGAACTGGTACGTTTTAAGTGAATAAAGCAAGTTAGGAAAAGACTACCCATCGGCATTTTATAGAGTGACACATATTTTGGGAAGGCTAAGGATATATCACAAACCTCCAATTTCTAAAAGAAATAAGAGCACATTTATGTAAAGACTCATCTAATGAAAATTTCTTCAGGAATTTACTGGATATGTTACTGATGTTACTGGATATGTCCAATCCACATAACTCGAATAAAACATAGAATATCCAAAGATTAAATTTGTGTCTTAGTATGTATGCTGTGAAGTTTCAGCCTATAAATTATCTGCCTATACTCAGTGCTGCATGGTATAAATTGCAAAAGGGCCAAGAGATGCCATAATTATTGACTGATGTAAATGGCACTTCCAGAGTTGGGTAAAACTCAGGGTTGTCTATATTATACGTACATTTATTGGTCTCACCAAATAAAAAAAAAATAACAAATTGATTGAAAACAGTTTCTTCCAAACTGTGAGTTAAAGGAAAACAAAATTTGTTAATGATTCACAGTAATTGCAAAATGTGGGCAAAATGATTTAACTTACAACTGATAATATCCATATTCCCTTCGTAGTGCTTGAAGTATACTAAGTCGATAAAGTCTCGGGGGGAAATTGAGCCCATGGCAAAGCTTTGTGTAACGGTGTGACATATGAATGTATCCTGGAACAAATCAAACCATAGAGATTGCAACAGTTATTTCATGTCTATTCTTTGTATCTCTCCCCAAAGAATTTCACTGCATAAGGTGAGCTACTATTTGGAAAAAGAAAGGCTTTGAAGTTATAAGAACATCATCAAATTAGCTCCCATTTTCAGTGTTAGAGAAACATTAGATCTATAATCGTAAGTACAAGAGCAACAAAAGCAAAAATAAACAAGTGGGACAACAGCAAACAAAAAAGCTCTGCACAGCAATGGAAACCATAAATAAAATGAAAAGGCAACGAACGCACAGAAATGGGAGAAAGTAATCTGCAAATCATATATCTGGTAAGGAATTAATGTAAGTGCAGAAAATTCAGAAAGGAATTCTGTTATTATCTACTCTTTAAATTTTTAGATGAAGAAATTGAAGTCTAACGGGTTAAATCACATGCAAAACTAGAGAGAAGTACGGAACTAGAATTCAAGTTCCTGATTCCCAGTATATTTCTACCAGTCCACGCTGATTAGGTAATATATTCTGAAAATTATATTGGTTTAGCACCCTGTGGTGTAAGGCTTTAAAATGAAAGACCAGTATTATTGTGCTGCCTTGACATCGGCTGAAATTGGGAGTCTTAAATGGCCTGACTGCAGGGCATTCTCCCCATCCTGTTCCCACAGGTAAGGCCCCTTGGCCAGGCAGTGCCCCTTATCGGCAGGGTTGGGCACAGTTCCTACTTGTCCCTGAGTAGTGGGTTGCAGTTCTCTGCTGGACGGCAGAACTAATCCAACCAATCACAGCCTCCTGTAGGGGTCAGGGGTTACCTAAACCTCTTGATACTACAACGCTTGTCTTGCACAACCCCTGGCTATTTACTCTGCTCCTGGGTGCAATGCCCATGTCACACTGCATGGCACGGTGTGTCCTTGAGAGCTTAGTTAAGCTACTCCAAAGTATTGCATCCTTTTTGTTTGGCCACTGAACCTGCGGGGGCCTTAAAACTGACACTAGGCTCCCATGCAGGCACATGCCTTGGTCACCATAGTCACAAGGAAATGTCAGTTCCTGATATAACCTCCCTAACACACTTCCGATCAGTGGTCTCCCCTGCCTCCCACAACCTTCCCCTTGTGAGCTCCTTAGACCCCTCTGGGACTTGTGTTTCACAGAGTAACCTGCTTTTTTTTTGTTTGAATTGGCCAGGAATCCCAAAGAGCTCCACTCACAGATGCTCAGGTGCCTGAGGCCCTGCCTTCCTCTGCCTGCAGCGTGCCTTGACCTCCCCCCATGGCTCCTGGAGGTGTGCCATGTACTTTTTCCAGGACTTGTGAGTAAGAAACTTCTTTATTTCAGTTTTTCTTGTGGTCTTTTGTTGAACTGTGGCTCACCATCTGGCACCCTGTGTCCCACTTAACAAATGCCAATTTAACAGTTGTAACAGTCTTCCTCTGCTAGGCTGTGACTGATGATTCATAAACTGCTGTTGATCTCATTTGTCTGGTGTCACATGTCATGTGTTTGACCCCCCTCATAATCCTAGAGTAGGAATCCCTCTCTCACCAATGCAGGTGAATGAGTCAATTAAAACACATCCCTGGAAATACATGCTATAAGCATTCCTAGGAAGGAAAAGAACTCTTGTTACAGTGTAATGCCACTCAGAGATACTGTAACATATTGGAAAGGACATAGAATTTGTAATCAGGAGATCAAGTGTTAAGTCACTGTTCTACCTGGTGTGCTGACCTTAGGCAAGTTACATAATTTCTCTGAATCTGTTAAGTTTTTTTGATGCCTAATCTAGTATTCTTTCCATTATTACAGCCGACTTCCAGCAACAGCAGGAACATATGAAGTATGAAAGGAACTGTGTAATTAGTATCACGTAGTCGTGAAAGAAACAGTCCGAATGTGTGAATTTTCATTTGTGATGGACTATGTTTCTCAAACGGAATGTTTAAATCCAAGAGAGTAGTGGATAGGTGTTTTCTGTGGATAGGACCTCTCTACAAAATGGAACATTTACTTTCCTGGGCTTTTCTACAACCTCCCCTGACCCCCTCGCTTTAAAATCAATTTAATAAAAGGAGGTAAAGTTAACCCACAGAGTTCTAAGTAAATGATAAAGTGGTGGCAGATAAGCAGGATATTTGTTTTGACGTGTGGAATATGGCTTGGAGACTCAAAGAACCAAAGACCTAGTGATCTGAAGTTTTACACATGTAATTGTTTATGAAAATCATAAAAGTTCACTTTATGACTCAATTTTTAAAAATAGCTTATTGCGGCATAATGTGCATACCACAAAGTATAGCAGTCTTAATAAATAAGAGGTGTATAGGGTTCTGCCTTACTTGTCTCTTACATTCAGTCTTTTCTCCCGCCTCTAGGACTTAAACTTTCTACTCTAATTACCTGTATTTTTTTCCTCTTTGTTTTTATTCTCCCTGTTCATCCACAACTATCTATACAGTTGTTATTCATCCACAATTATCTATATATTATTCCGTACTATATCCTTACTCTTAAAATAAAGTTACAGTATGTGTCTGCATTGTTCCTGTTATCTAATGCATTATGATTAAGCTAAATCTATTAACTTCCCATCAACAAGGCATGTGTCATCTTTTTTTCCACCTAATGGAGGAAAAAAAGTTCAATCCCCTCAAGACCAAAGGCACACATCTGCAAGAAAGTTAGATAGATTCAGAAGGTGCTAAGTCTTTACAATAGAATAAAGCTAACTGGAATTAAACTTTTGACCAATAAAAGGGAATTTTTAAGGCTTTTATGAAGATTTCAATTCAATTTGAGTCTATAAAATATAAAGTATCTATAATCATACAGGTTTAATATATTCAAATCACTAATAAAACTAATAAAACATATTGATATAGTAAAAGTCCAATATCAAGCGACAAATTACCGAATCAATCTTGTGTACCATATTGTACACTTTCAATGACTTATCCCATGTAACTCTGTTTTCAGGTTTGTAGAGGAACTCAGATAGTTTATTTGTTGATTCTGGAATTATTCCTTCAACACGGTATCTATAGTTAACAAAATAGAGAACATTCAAAATTTTACAAGCTTAGGCGTAGCTCTAAATATAATGCATCATAGCAGGCTAATTTAGCAAATAGCAGTCAAGAACACTTGTAGGTAATATCAGCAATTCAAAACACTAATATTCAATTGGAAGCATCCAGGTTTATTTAGATAAGCATTGCAGTAATTAATATAAATTATTTCAAGATGCATTTTTCTACAAATCTTATTTACAATGTTTTATAGTTGTCTTATTACGGGGGCTACTTTCTTTTAGGACTTTTCTAAAATCTGTCTCACAAATATTTACTTGCTGTATTTATCATAAGCCGAATGTAATTGATGAGAAGTTTGTGTGTTTATACATACAGTGTCTTATAGCTGCAATTCTTAATTTAAGGGTGTAGTGTAGTCTAAAGCAGTGGTCAGCAAATTCTTCAGGAGAGGGCCAGACGGTAAATAATTCAGGCTTTGCAGGCCACGTGATCTGTGTTGCAACTATGTTGCCCCTTAGCTAGGGCAGCAGTAAGGCAGCCAGGGACAGTATGTAATGAATAGGCATGTCTGTGTTACAACAGAACTTTATTTACAGACACTGACTTTTGAATTTCATTTATTTTTCACACGTCCGAGTTTGGGCAATTTGTTTATTTTCCAGTTTATCCATCAGTGAAATTAGATTTGGTTATCCATCAGTGAAATTAAGACAATGTGAGAAAACTGGATTAAAACTCACTATTTAGGAGAAGGTTGTTGAATAAAAATGAAGTCTGAATAATATTGGTTCTCCTCTTCTCCCAGTTAATCATTCTTTCCAACCTGAGGGGATAGGTTTAAGTAAAATCAAAATTTTAAACCTCTGAAAAGTTATAATTCCTGGGGGGAGTGAGACAAAAACCAAACACTTATTATACTAAACAGTCATATTTATGAATAGTTCTTCCTCTGAAACTTTGTTTTGATGATTTGGTGAACAAATAAGGAACTCATTAGACTATTTCTTTGTATGTTAATTTCTCTTTAAAAGCTCAGTTAGTCCTAAATTTTCTCTATGAGATATCCTTAAATTTCCTTACTGTGTAACGTTTCCTTCCTTCAGATCTACAAAGTTGAGAGCCTATTATGAAGCTGTATATAAGACAGTAAGAAAACAACCTGAATAATTATCAGATCCTGTGAAAAAGAAGTCAGATATAATACAATTAAAATTTAAGTACAAAACTATTAAGGGATATGTATATACTACCATGAATTGTTTTTTATTAATCAGTTCTCTCTCTCGTTACATTGTCAACTAGGAGTATGAAGAGTTTCTAACCTTTTGGTATTTCTAACTAACATATACAGATCTTCCTTGACTTTTGATGGGGTTACACTAAGATAAATAAGATCTGATGGGGTTACAATAAGCTCTCTCCATCGTAAGTCGAGAATATCTTGCATCGAAAATGCACTTAATACACCTAATCTACATTATAGCTTAGCCTCGCTGATGTAATTATGTTCAGAACACTTACTTTAGCCTACAGTTGGGCAAGATCATCTAACACAAAGCCTATTTTATAAGAAAGTATTGACTATCTCATGTAATTTAGGGAAGGATGTCTAATATACCTATAAGTTTATCAACATTTAAGGATTTGTGACTTTTCATATCTACCGTTTATAATAGGGGTTGGCAAGCTATGGCCTATAGGTCAGGTCTAGTGTACTTCCTGTTTTTGTAATTAGTTTTATTGAAACACAGCCATACTTACTCATCATGTGTTGTATATGTCTACTTATGTATAGGGCTTTCGTGCTATAAATGGCATAAAAATGTATTGTCTATGTATGTGTTGTGCTTCTATGCTATAATGGCAGAGCTAAGTAGGTGCAACAGAGACCATAGTTGCTGCAAAGCCTAAATATTTACTTATTCTCTGCACTTTCACTGAAAAAGTACACCGACCCCTGGTTTAGACTATCTACTCAAGGGCTAATTTGTTTATTTTCCAGTCATAAAGATGAGAAAAGTATAAGCTACAGGTATTACATGACTACAAGGCAGAAATTATTTATTTTGTTTTTTTGGAAGATTATAAAACACAGTTAAAGCTGTGTCTTGGGCAGAGGGTAGGCTACTAGTTAAAAATGACCTCATCTTAATTCACTAATTAGAGTTAGTGGTTTTTAAAAAAATATGTAAATATCAGGCCTCTTTGAAAACAAAACATTAATGTATCTTGGGTATTAATGTCTACTGTATTCATGGCTCTTTCAGAGATAATAATTTTGTCATATTTGGATCTAAGCTATATTTTTATATCTATTGGTCATTAAGATGAACAGTTCATTAGATGTTTTACTATGATCTACAATAAAGCTTTGTGCTCATTATTCATGAAGTGACCTCAGGTCAAGTTAAAAATATTTTAACCATGGTGCCTATGGTTCACTTGGTCGACTCTTGATTTCAGCTTGGGTCATGATCCCAGGGTTTTGGGATCTAGTCCCTCCCACACCCAGCTCCACATTGAGCATGGAGCCTGCCTGGGGTTCTCTCTCTCTCCTGCCCCTCCCCCTTGCTCAGGCTCTCTCTCTAAAAATTTAAGAAATATATATTTTAACTATTTTCTCTTGTCTTTTACAGTTTCTGACCAGCTTTAGCTGATATATGGAATAACTGATACTTCAGAATATATGAAGTTACACTTTATCTATAGACCATGTATTTCATGAAGTTTTCATGTGGATTTATATCAACATACTAATTTTAATGTCTCTAAATACTTCATAGCCTTTTATGATTTTTGTGAATGAGCACTGCCAGAAGAGTAGCTAGGAGGCTGAGGAGGAGAAAAATAATATGAAGTGTCAATTTCAGACACGAGAATGTGTAAATTCGGGAAGCATCTGTGAGATGATAAGACACTCACAGGCTTTTAGTGATCATATTTTTCACATATCCTATGTGATATTAGAGTTGGGTGTGGGACCTCCAGAGTA
Source organism: Paguma larvata (assembly GCA_030068075.1). Lineage (NCBI taxonomy): Eukaryota > Metazoa > Chordata > Mammalia > Carnivora > Viverridae > Paguma > Paguma larvata. The sequence continues at coordinate 20,134,563 of CM057835.1, read as the reverse complement.
GCTGTGTGAGGATCTTAGTAAATCCTCCTCCACAGTGAAGACAACTGTTCACAACAACAGACTGGTGAAAATGACCTCAAGAAACCGGTACTGAAATTCTCTAGGAAATGACCTAAGGGCATTGAAGAAATGGAAACATTTATTCAAGAATAACTACTAAATCTAGAAGGAAAAGTAAGAGTCTGTAGCATCTGAGCCACGACCTGCTTCTAGCCGACCCCTCCTCACCCCTGGAAGACTAGGAGGGGCTCCCTCTCCCCAACTAGCTCCAATCTAGGGCTATGGTTTCATCCCAGAATGGTGGGTCACTGACACTGCTCAGCTCATGCTGTTAAACTCTATTCCCAGCAGGCACTGCTGAGAAGACCAAGGCTTCCTTACCTGACCCAGAGTTTACTGATAGGATGAGGGCTCTGTCCAAGGCACAACAGGCCGTAAATACTGAGACCTGTTTCCCCTTCCTGCTACATTGAGAGGGCAAACTGAAGTCATAGTAGAATCTCTCCCCAATGTCACCCTCAAGTCCCCCTTCTGCTCATGGATGGAGGTGTCACTCAGCTCCAGTAGTAGTGTGTCGCCTCTGCTCAGGGGCAAAAGCAGGACACAATGAGCTGGCAGCATCTCAGCTGAGCTGGCAGCATGTCAGTTATGCCTGAGAAGACGGATTTCATTTGGAACAAAATGTGGAGAAAATTTTAAAAAAGAATACAGATTTTTGTCAGTGAACAGTTAGAGGAGTTACACAGAACTAATACAAAAGAACAAGATCAGCCAGAAGTAGGGAGAGATACAGCTAGATGAACCCTGGGAGGCGGGCTGCGGCATGGAAGGCTGTGTGTGTGCAGTAGACTGCCCCTACTCAGAGCAAGTGGACTGGATGTATGCTGTTGCCCCCACTCAAGACAGAAGAATGGATGTGCGAGGATACCCTTACTCAGAGCAATCAGAGTGGATCTATAGGCTGCCCCTATTCAGAGCAATCGGAGTGTGTGTACTAGGCAGCTCCTACCTAGAAAAGAGGGGAGGTACTAGGCTGCCCCTACTCAGAGAAATCAGAAGGCATGTACTAGGCTGCTCCCATCAGAACTAATCAGATTGGATGTCCTGGGCTGCCCAGACTCAGAACAATCAGAGTTTATGAACGGGGCTGCCCCCTCTCTGGAGCAGTAAGAAAAGACTACAAGACTGCCGCTATTCGGGGCACTCAGGAGGATGTGCTGGGGTGCTCCTCCTAGGAGCTATCAGATTGCATGTCCTCGGCTGCCCCCATACAGAGCAATCAGGAGGATGTACTGGGCTGCCTCGAGTCAAAGCAATCAGTCAACGAAGTCAAAGCCTCTAACCAAAGCGAAGGGTGTGGTTCTAGGTTGCTCCAACTCTGAGCAATCAGATTAGAGGTTCCAGGCTGCCCCTCTGCAGGACAATCAGAGTGTATGTATGAGGATGGTCCTACTCAGGCATTTTGGATGTACCAGGCTGCCACTACTATGGGGTAATCAGAGTGGATGTAAAGGACTGCCCGCTTGGAATAATTATACTGGGTGTCCCAGGCTGCTCCTATTCAGGAATAATCATACTAGATGTACTAGGCTGCCCCTACTCGGGAACAATCAGAATGGATGTACCAGGCTGCCCCTCACAGGAACATTCAATGCAAGATATGGGTTGGTGATTTATAAGCATTTTCCAAGCTGCATACAGATTAATCAACAAAGAATTGAAGCCCTACTGCCTTAAGGGATTTAAATATAACCTCTGACACATAATGTATTCTGACCACTTTAAAATAAAATCATACTCTTTGCTACTGTTCTGGAAGAATGTCTGTATGCCCACGAGTGCTCCCTCTGAGGAGTGACCTGTTACAGAACTTCCAAGTTACTTGTCCCTGGCTAAGTGCGGGACAAAATCATGAAACTGTTGAATTGTGAAAACAGTCTTTAAGCCACACACAGATCCAACTGTAAATGGTAAAAATCTTACTCGTTTGGCAGTCTTAAGCATAACTTGTGATCAATAAATGGCTTATGTTAATCCTTCCTATGGGCTATAAGATAAAAATAAGGAAAAATCAGAGCAGGGTTTATCAGAGGCTGCAGACTAGACTTCCAGTCTAGTCTCAACTCTCAACTAATAAACAAATATAACAACAAGCCCTGGGTGGGTAGGTGGAATCTGTATCCAGAGTTGTCACATTATTTAAATATTCAGTTTTCAATAAAAAAACTATGAGGCATTCATGCAAAGAAATAGAAGTGTGATATATGCAAGGAAAAAGAGTAGGCTAGAAAATACTTGTAGGATGTAGGAGTAAATTAAACATTGAAGAAAATTATTACCCTACTGCCTGACATATAGTAAAAGATTAATAAATGTTAGTAACTGCTAACATTTTGGGGAATTTGTAGGGTTGAACTGTGTGCTGGTAATCTGTATTTCATCCTTTGAGGGCAGAAAGAAAGAAATTCCGACCAAAGAACTGGCACTCTTCTCTTGCATATACCCAAGTGCTCCAAGCTAACCACAAAAGGAATTTTTGGGGTACTAAATTATGAAATCAAGCTGTAAGTGCTAAGAAGCTATCTTTGGTTTACATTTTTGTACTGCAGTTACAAGGGAAATTTAAATACTTTCTATTTGGCAACCAATATAATAGAACTAAAGTCCATAAATTCATTCAAGACACATTTGCTGAGTGTCTGAGTGATAGCACTCCTCTGGTGTTAGGGATACTGTGATGAACAAAAGCGATTTCTTTATAATCTCGTTCCTATTCCATCAAGTTTATGGTCTTTTTTAAAATGTTTATTTATTTTGAGAGAGAGAGAGAGAGAGAGAGAGAGAGAGAGCATGAGAGAGCACGCAAACAGGGGAGGGGCAGAGAGAGAATCCCAAGCAGGCTCCGTGCTGACAGTGCACAGCCCCGCATGGGGCTCGATCCCACGAATTGGGAGATCATGACCTGAGCCAACTCCAAGAGTCGGACACTTAACCGACCGAGCCACCCAGGTGCCCCAAGTTTATATTCTAATAAAACATATAATAAATAAGAAAACAAAGGAAGAAGATAAATTTCATATGGTGATAGATTCAAACGAAGAATGCAGCAGAGGAGTAATGTAGCCAGCGGCAGCTGGGTGTGGCCAGGAAGGTCACTCTAGCGAGCAAGGAGGCTGAGCTCTTGGGGACAAAAATGACATTAGCCTCAGAAATACTTGGGGGAAGAGCACACCAGGCAAGAGAAGAGCCTGGCTCTGAGGTGGGTTTAGGTTCACTGCATTCACGCAACAGTAGTAGGAGGGTGAGGGTGAAGTGGTAGGAGAGGCGGCTAGGGTTAGATAGTGCCACGTGGAGCTTGATAAAGGGTTTGGATTTTATTTTAGATGCAATGAGAAGCCCTTAGAAGATTTTAGGTAGGGGGGTGACATAATCTGAATTATTTCAAGAATCTACTTTGGCCATTGTGTGAAGAATGGGATAGAGTTGAGTAAGAATAGATCCACGGAGTCCATTAGGAGTTACTGAGCTCATCCAGATTAGAGATGGTAGTGGCCTACACTAGGATGGTAGCAGGAAAATAATGAAAAATAAATCACTTCTCTGTACATATCTAGTCGATTAGAGCTTCTCTTAGGGTCCAAATCTGAGATGAGTGATCCGTTATCCAGGCCAATGTTTTACAAGCATGTCCTTGGTCAAAAACATTTGGAAAAGTTTAATTTGAGATTAAATAGGTTTCTTTACTCTAGGATTTCTCTAACCTCAGAGTGTATCTCCAAGAAGAGAATAATAGTCTGGAGTGTTTTGAAAAACTTATTTGTCAATACAACCCTTTCCCCCCACAGGGGATTTTGAGGGATTACATTTCTCCTAGATACTGGTTTGGCAAATAGCATTAGACCATCCTGTCTCCCTGAAAGTGTGCAATGTTCACACTCTGTTGCCCACTCTAAATCCATACGCATGTTTCTCACTTTGGTTATTTCCAATTCTTTAAGTAAAATGTGGAGCTCTCTTTGATGTACTGGGAAAGTTTTAAGCTTCCCTAGATTTCCCCCTTGATTTGGCTGCAATTCTCACTTTCTTCTCAATCTAGACCAGGGGAGGTCTACTCTTGACTGAGCCAGACAACCTGACCAACATATTCGGACAAGTTTCCTTTGTAGTAACCCAAATATCTGCCACAGCTGACACAGAATAATGGAGGTATTTTGAAAAAATTATAAACTGCTCCAGCCATATTCTCCTTCTGCACATAAACATGGCAAATTTAGAAGAATCTGTGGGTTGGGCTTGAGAAAACAAGCATGCAAAACTGAGTTTCATTACCTTTTATCAAACTTAATTTTATTTATTTATTTTAAGTTATTTTATTTTATTTTTATTTGTTTTTTTTTTTTTTAATGTTTATATATTTTTGAGACAGGAAGAGACAGAGCATGAGCGGGGGAGGGGCAGAGAGCGAGGGAGACACAGAATGTGGAGCAGGCTCCAGGCTCAGAGCTGTCAGAACAGAGCCCGACGCGGGGCTCGAACTCACAGACCGCGAGATCATGACCTGAGCCGAAGTCGGCCGCTTAACCAACTGAGCCACCCGGGCGCCCCTATTTTAAGTTATTTTAATTTTGAGTGAGAGAGAGACTGAGTGGGAGGAGAGGCAGAGAGAAAGGGGGAGAGAGAATCCAGAGCAGGCTCCGTGCCATCAGCACAGAGCCTGATGGGGGCTTGAACTCATGAACCATGAGATGATGACTTGAGCTGAAATCAAGAGTCGGATGCTTAACTGACTGAGCTACCCAGGTGCCCCGTAACCCTAATTTTAAAGCTGTGTCTGACATTTACTGGACTATAGCACAACTATAAAAAAGAATTAAAAGACGGTTTTCCAAAACCAGTGTGTGATAGGTAGTCTCTAACATGGCCCCCGCCATCTCCACTTCCTGGTACTCACACATTCCCCTTCCCCTGAGTCGGGGCTGGATCTAGTGATTCACTTCTAATAAACTGAATATTCCAGAAGTGATGAGAGGTCACTTCCAAGATTAGGCAGCAGAAAAAGGCTTTGGCTTCTGACTTGTTTGCTCCTTCTCTTGTTCTCTCCTAGACCCCTCACTGTGAGGGAAGCAAACACCATGTTGTGAATAGCTCTGTGGAGCAGTCCGTATCAAGGAACTGAGGAAGGCTTCCGGCCTGAAGCCAGAAAGGAGCTGAGGCCCTCCGTCCAACAAGCCCAGGAGGAACAGAATTCTGCCAACAACCATGGAGGTGAGCTTGGAAGCAGAGCTGCCTCCAGATGAGACCAAAGCCCCAGGTGACAGCTTAATTGCAGCTTTGTAGGAATCCTTGAGGCAGAGGCACAAATACCCATAGGATAATAAACGTTACGTCACTAAGACATGGGGCAAGATATTTTTGTGCATCAATAACTAGTACGCAGTACGTATAAATTTCACTTAAAATGCGAATGAAAAAGTTTCAATTTTTATTTGTTTAGCTTTGCATGCCTCAAAAATCTCCATAAAGCTTTAGAACAGCCCATTTTGAGCTATTCCTTGAATGGCTCTAGGCATGGTATAACACTTTGCACACAAATATCCAAGAAGTATTGTTGAATGAATAAATAACTTCCAAGGGTTCTTTGATGCATAGGTGGCTGTCTATACTTGTCCGGTGTGTAAGGTGCCAACAAGCTGTAATATTTTTCTAAGAGTTCATTCCTTTAGTGTCACTGGGATTGACCTCACCTACTTCCCTCCTCGGTCTGTTTTTGAAAGCGCCTCTATTAGAATCATTACTTATTTAGACAACGAAGGCAGGGATTATCTTCCTGATAATTATTAAAATGAGTAGGACAAAGCATACCAGTTTTGTCCTATAGTAAAAAAGATTGGATTGAGACAAAAGGTAAGTAAATTTTAGTCAGATAAAAAAAGGGCAAGAAATATAAAATGAAGTAGATCAGAAAAAAAAGAAATGGAATAAGAATTGATTTCAACAATTTATTACTGAGAGACAGAGGCAGAGCATGAGCAGGGGAGGGGCAGAGAGACAGGGAGACACAGAATCTGAAAGCCGTCAGCACAGAGCCTGATGTAGGGCTTGAACTCACAAATTGTGAGATCATGACCTGAGCCGAAGTCAGATGCCTAACCGACTGAGCCACCCAGGCGCCCCTAAGAATTGATTTCAATAACGTATGATGTATTTGCTTTAATGTGATATCATGAGCAATCAATGAACAACTCTTAAGAATAAAGTTAAAATGTCAGCACAATTACCCTCAGTGTAGTTATATTTGAAATAACAGGATCCTCAAAAATATCCTTAAAAGCAGCTTTCAGAAAACATTATATATGTCAACAAGAGAAATGACTTGGGGAAATAAACTTTACTTTATAGGGGCTCATTTAATGGAAAGGTGAAATGTTTGAAAGGCTGCAAAAACACTACTGTTATCAAGAAAACACCAATCTGTTTTTATAGTAATTATTTCTTGAAGTATAAATTTCCTGTCTTAGTGAATTGTTCACTTGGAAGTAATTTTTTTTCCGATTGTCTTCAAGTTTGAAAATGATTACACGGTACCTAATTGCTCTAATTTATTAATATCACATTCGAAACTAGGGACTTAATAATTCATTTCTATTTCCTGATCACTATCAAGCAATGTTATAGCCAATGAAGCAGCACTGAATTCTAGATATATCAATGTCATTGAATTCAAAATGTCTATAAATAGGAAACTGTACTCACAGATTTCCATGGAATTTTTTAGAAGCCTTGCTGGAAACAGTGATCTTTTTCTCAAAGGGGAATAAAAATCCAGAAATAAATTAGCTGTCAGATACAGAAAAAAAAAAAGAAAAACCAACAAACAAAAAATAAAAATATATATTTTCTGGTTTGTAAAAGAAAATATTTTAAAAAGTCTTTATAATGAATCGCTTCCCATTAAAAAATAAACTCTCGAACCATATTTAACTTGTTTCCTTACTGAAGTCTTAACCACTTTCCAGCCTGATGTATCTTGATTGTATCCTAAAACTTCTTGAGCAGTTTCTTGGGCAAGTGCCTTATAGTCCATCTACCTGCAAAGCTGTAAAAACAGATGGCTGGTAAGAATATAATCATACAAAGCCATTTTAAAATGCCATATTACATTTTAATACTATTTCTACAGTGCCTATCACATGGTAATGAATCATCACTACTTGTTTTTTAATTAAGTTTTTATTTAATAATTGCTAAATGCATGCACATATGAATTCCTTCTTCCTTATTCGTAGTCTTTCAAATGAGAAAGTGTGGTGTACTTTGAAGAGCAGACTTTGGACTGAAAGAGACCTTGGTCAAATCCTGCCTCTGCCGCTAATTGTGAACCACATTATTTACTATTTCTGTTTTCCCATTTTCTGGGATAATAACTAAATGTAGAATTAATGTGAGGATTAAATGCGATAATGCACCAAACTGTCCTACTCCATGCCTGGCACATAATAATCAGTCAATAAATCATTAACATTTCCAACAGCTTAATCATGCCTCCTTTCTCCTGTAAAGCTTCATCATCTGATGATCATGTGCTCTTGGGAATGTCTTTTTATTATTTATTTAAGTACTTATTAAAAAATTTTTTTTAATGTCTATTTATTTTTGAAAGAGAGAGACAGAGCACAAGCAGGGGAGGGGCAGAGAGACAGGGAGACACATTATCTGAAGCAGGCTCTGGGCTCTGAGTTGTCAGCACAGAGCCTGACGGAGGGCTCAAATCCATGAACAGTGAGATCATGACCTGAGCCGAAGTCAGAGGCTCAACAGACTGAGCCACCCAGGCGTCCTGAGAATTAGTGTTTTTAAAGTGAGGGCAGTGGCACTAAATGATCTGACCCTTGGCTTCCTTTCCAAAAGCAACTCCCACCTGTCTTCACTCCCACTCAGCTTCCGTCATATTGACTTGGCTGTTCCTCAAATACAACCAAGCATCTTCCTACCTCAGGGTCTTTGTACTTACTGTTCCCCTCTGCTTGTAACATTCTTCCCAAACATGAATGACAGACTCCTCTTCGTTGGTGTCTTGTTTAAATTTCACCTCTTCAGACAGAATCAAGTTCAAACCAATTCAATAGAAACATTTACTAAATCCTTTACTAGGGATTGGGTACTGTGGTAGGTGTGGCAAAAACAGGTAAGGCACTGTTTCTGTTCTGAATGCATTCAGGAAACTGGAGTCTCATTGGTCCTTTGGCCCACCATCTAGTTTTCAGGTAGGGGAAGCTGGTTGGTATGGTGGAAACAAACACGCAGCTGGGTTCAAATCCCAACTTCGCCACTCACAACCAACTATGTTTTTTTGAATAAACTGCTTAACTCTTAATCTTCAATTTTTACATCTATCTATAGATCTAATACCTATCTCATGGGATCATTATAAGGGTTAAGTGAGTTAATGTATGCCAAAATGATTGAAACAGTGTGGGGCCTCTTCTTGATGATCAGAAACACTAGTTTCTTTTCTTGAAATGACACATTTCAATCTACCTTTTAAAAAACTCTCCAAAGAGCTGCCTTAATAAACCTTCTTAAAGTTTAATGATCAGAACCATGTCTTAATGAACTCTCACCTAAAGCTCTGGGTTGGATCATAAACCCACCTTCTCTTGTTTTGTTCTCCAGTAAGGCATAACAGCTCGTTGACATTTATATTTGAAAAGCTTTAGTAAACCATCACAACTCCTTTTTCCTAGTAGAATTTCAGTTTCTTTACCTTTCCGAATGGATCTAGTCCAGAATCTTAATAATTAGTGGGACTCTTCTCCAAATTCTTGTGGAGATCTCCATCTCTCTTAACCTGTGAAGGAACAAAGAAGGATTATTTTGATTCATGAATCAGGTCAATATATTTGATCATTTCCTTAATATTTTCTCAGTGTTCTTTATTTTCCCTTTACATCCTCATTAGGAAACACTTGCTATATATGCCCATGATGAAAAAAAAAGGTAGCAAGAGAAATGTTAATACTGTTTATGTAAAGGACCTTTAGGAAATTATTTTAATTTTTTTTTAATGTTTATTTATTTTTGAGAGAAAGAGACAGGGTGTGAGCAGGGAAGGGGCAGAGAGAGGGAGACATAGAATCTGAAGCAGGCTCCAGGCTCTGAGCTGTCAGCACAGAGCCCAACGTCGGGCTCAAACTCACAGACGGTGAGATCATGACCTGAGCTGAAGTTGGAGGCTCAACCGACTGAGCCACCCAGGCGCCCCAGGAAATTATTTTAAAGAAGGACTGGTTTAAAAGACATTCTGGTGGGGGTGCTTGGGTGGCTCAGCCGGTTAAGCATCGGACTTGGGCTCAGGTCATGATCTCGCAGTTTGTGAGTTCAAGCCCCACATCCGACTCTGTGTTGACAGCTCAGAGCCTGGAGCCTGCTTCAGATTCTGTCTCTTTGTCTCTCTGTTCCTCCCCTGCCTGTGGTCTGTCTCTCTCTCAAAAATAAATAAAAGATTAAAAAAAAATTAAAAAAGAAAAAGACATTCTGGTGGAATGATGCCTAACTTTTTAAGCTCATGCATTAACAGTCCTTGGGGCCCCTCATCTATGCTCGCCCCAGCATATATAACACCGGTCTTTATTTTCTACCAGCAACATACTTGATATTGACTGATTTTAAAAAGCACAGATTATTGGACTTTTGGATTTTTGGACTATTATTGGATTCTAGTTTGCACTGGAGTGTAAACTCCTGCAGTGACATTTTCAAATCACTAGCACTTACTGCCACAATAAACGTGTTTAATTGAGCCATTCAACTGAATTTTATAGCTCGTGGACTTTTTCATTTGCCAAGAAAAAAGGACAGGTTAAGTTTAGTGGGCTAGAGAGGGTGAAAAGAAGGAAAGAAACAGGGAGACTACAGTCCCATTACCTTGTGATGTAACATCGGATGAACTGGAACATATTCCGGTGGAGTAATGGTCAGGGATTTCTTCACCCGTAGGGTCCGTGGAAAATAAACATAAACCGATATTGAGAGGACATCTGTTTTTTGATACACGAGTTGGTTGAAACTGGATTCTTCGCACCTCATATCCTGTCCCACCCTCGTAGACAGATTCACACATGTTGTTAGTGAGTCTTTACATCTGTCTATACATAATCTCCCTTTTTCTGGACTGCCCGACTGGGTCCCCAATCCGTGCCATTCTTCCCTGAGAATCAAGGTCCCCTAGGAATTTGTTAAATCCCATCCCTGGTCAAACTCCGCCCTCCGATGCCGGATGGGGCCAGCTGCAAGCCCAGGAGGACCGGGCTCGGGGATGGGATGCGGAAGGCCCTGAGGAGGGAGGGAAGGGAGTGGTCCGGGGAGCTGCCCCTACAACCACCGGCGGAGATGGTGTCTTATTCTGGGAGGGGGGGGCGTGCCCCAAACGGCAGCCGCCGGCGCCCCCTTGTCTCTTTCCCCCGCTCGTCCCCCGGGGAACCAGCCGAGGAAAGCTCAGCCTATTATCCGCGCTGAGCGGCCCCGAAGGGCGGTGACCACGGAGGGGAGGGCGTACGGGGCAGCCATGGGGAAGCAGTCTGGAGTCAACCCCCCACCCCAGAAAGATGAAGAGGGAGAAACTACACTTCCCGGCGGGGAGTGCGACCTAAAGCCCCGCCGCCCCCCTTTTCCCCTGCGGCCTCCGCCCCTCACCCAGCTGCCCCAGGCACCGAGCGCCACGCATGCGCACCGCAAGCCAGCGCCATGTTGGATCAGTTTGAAAGCGAGCGCGGGCGTCGCGCTCAGCTGTGACGGCGGAGCTGGCTTCCAGCAAGCGGAGCCTGAGGCGGGGCGGTGTCCCGGTCGGGGATGCTTTGTCGCGTCTCCCGTCCGGTAACAGGCGCAGGCTTTCAGTGGAGACTTGTGGAAGTGTGCGTTTTTATCTCTTTTGGAGACTTCGGCGGTGAGTTCGGCCCGAAAAGGGGCTGTATTTTCGAGGGGCGCCCCATCCTTTGACAGCCCGTGGGAAAAGCTAGAGAAAGAGTGGCGTGGAGGGAAGAGGAAGACGTCTGCTGAGGGAGGCCGCGAGTGGACGTTTCCCGTGGGAAGAGGGCATCTTTAGCGGGAGGCGCCCGAGCGGGGGGAGAGTCGCGGAACGGGACGGAGGGAATCCGACGTGGGCCTTCGGAGACTCGAGGCGTCTATTAAAGGGGGGCGGGACGGAAGGGGGAGTGGATTTGGCCGTAGGGGCTGTCACCTCGGAAAAACTCCGCCCGCCCCCGGTGGGGCTCACGCTTGCTGCCTAATAAATGACTTCTGGGTGGAAGTAGCTCACTGAAGCGGCGGTATTTGTGACCGCCGGGGGTGCTGGAATCCCGCGGGGTGGGCGGGAGGCTTGAACCCAGCGCGTCCCGAGGGGAAAAGATGCTCCCCCGCAGGGTTGCCGGCGATCTTCGCTTTCCGGGCCCATTAATTCCTGTCTTTTCGCTGTAGAAATAAACAAAATTCGGTGTCAAAACCTAAATCACAGAACTGTTGTTTCTAGGCGTTTTTCACTTCCTGCGAGCTATTCCCCTTGGTTGTTTAACACTGAACATTGTTTTTGAATCAAAGGTAGTTGAAGTTTCTTGCCAGCCTTGTACCATTTCATTCTTCAGAATGATGGATTTCCTTTTGGAGATAGGAACGGAAGTGTTTACCGAAGAAACGGTAAGATACGCGGGATTTGCTTCCAAAAAATCCTGTGGTGGAGGTGGGGAGAAGTGGGTGGATAAGAAGTTGGGTGTGTTGATGGTTATTTGAAGCAGGGTGATGGGTGCACAGGGGTTTATTAAGAAATTAATTCTACTTTCGTGTACTTTTGGGAGCTCTTCGCAATAAAAATTCAGTTGTGGCTTTTCTTCCTGCCTTCCTGTGAATTAAAATAAACGTTACTACCCACTTACTGAGAACTGTAATCCAACAGCTTTGCCTTTTAGGGGTTCGTTTTTGTTTCTGTTTTTTATTTTTATATTTCAAGTTTTTATTTAAATTCTAATTATTTAACATATGACAAATTGGTTTCAGGTGTCGAATTTAGTATTTCATCACTAACATATAACACCCAGTGCTCATCACAGCAAGTACTTTCCTTAAAAAATTTTTTTTTAATGTTTATTTTTGAGAGAGAGAGAGAGAAAGAAAGAGAGACAGATATGAGTAGGGGAGGGGCAGAGAGAGGCAGAAACAGAATCCCAAGCAGGCTCCAGGCTTTGAGCTGTCAGCACAGAGCCAGACTTGGGGCCTGAACTCACTAGATGTGAGATCATACCTTAGTGGAAGTCAGCCGCCTAACCCGCTGGGCCACCCAGGTGCCCGCCAGTACCCTCCCTAACGCGTATCACCCATTCAGCCCATTCCCTGCCCACCTTCCTCCATCAAACTAGTTTGTTCTCTATACTTGAGTCTCTTATTGTTGGTTTCCTTTCTCTTTTTTTTTGGTCCCTTCTCCTGTGTTAGAATGTTTTGTTTCTTTAATTTCGTATATGAGTAAAATTGTACGGGATTTGTCTTCCTCTGACTTATGTCGTTGGAATAAGGGAGAAAATGTTTGGTCAAGCAATATTTACTGCTTCATTAGTGAAAGGGATAAAGAAAGAGCAAAGCTGACTTAGCCGTTCTTTAGGGGTATACCAGCATCAGCATTCAGGGACATCAAAGAGGCTCACTAACCGTTATCTTCTGTTCTGTGGCTGCTTCCACGTACTACTGTCAGCTCTCTTGCAAAGGCACGTACATGCTCTAAAGCTGAGGCAGGATGATGTTTTACTCTTCTTTAAATGGAAAACTTTCAATATTTTAAAGTCAAATTTGATAGTTATTAAGATTACATTAAAAGTTGTTATAACTTAAACATTTCCGAAATTATAGCCCAAAGCTAAACGTGTTAACTTTATAACTTTGTAGCATGTATTAAGTCCTGGACATTAATCTTTCCTTTTTAGTACAGAAAAAATCCATTTCCACTGATTAAATTTTTAAAAGAATGTCCTATCATGTATTGAAGTGTAACGCCTATTAGTTTTTAGTTTTTCAAATGCAGATCCTATTACTGTATTAAGATGAATACGTTGTCAATTTCCAAATTGTCTAGTCTCTTTTAAAAGAGATGTAAGTTGAATCTGTTTAACACAAGAAGTGAAAATGGTAAGTGTATTGCCAGAGATGAAGGTAAGAAAATGATTATCAATAGCAATGTTATTTTAGGAAAAGAACATGTTCTAGCTCAATAAACTTGGTTTATTTCTTTATAATACTGTTCATTACTTTGTTCTCATGTTTTTCTGGAGGAAAGGGTTGGCTAAAGTTACATATTGGCACTTACAACATTAAAAGTGGATATTCTTGTTTCTAATACCTCATCTGATGCCTTTAAAAATTTATTGAGCACCTACTATCTCTACTGTTTGAGCACCTCCTACCTGTACTGTATAACAGTAGGCTTATGAATTGAAAAATATTCTGTATAGGGGAGTGTTGGGTATTGTGATGTCATAGAATCTATCCCCATAGGAAAAGACTGCACATCAGTAATTTTTAGACTTTGAAATAGTGAGTACTCTTTCCTTGGTACTATTCTCCGATAATTATGTATACACAATTCCAGGCACATAGTAGGTACTCAATAAATGTTTTCTTAATGATGAAGGAATTCACAATAATTATAATAATAGAAAATCAATAATGTGCATTGCCTAAAAAATTATAGAAATGGATTTTATTCTTTAAAGAAGATTATAAAAAGTTTACATATTTAGTAATTTCTCTCTATATGGCTATTACTCCTTTTAATGGAAACTTAACCTATTGTTTTTGTATTACAGTTTTTAAGAGAAATGAATAGAAATAACCCATTTTGAGGAAGCCATGGCAAAATCAATTACAAAACACAGAGTTTGTTCTCGGGAATCTTCAGTGTCTTCTCTGTTAGCAAGCTGCAGCCTGAGTGGTAGTAATTCCTCTAACTCTGATGGCTCTTTTCAATATAAGGATAAGCTGTATAGTTCTGCCTCTCAGGCTCTACAAGCCTATATTGATGATTTTGATTTAAGCCAGATGTATCTTCGTGCAAGCACTGGAAAGATTAATAGATGTTCTGCTAATATGCCAGAATTCTCCAACTATATTTATAAACCAAACAATGGTATGCTTTTATTTTTTTGTGTGGTTTTTTCCCCCCTCTGATTTAAAGCATTTAAGAGATGTGTTGTAACTTTGAAAAACTAGATACTTTTTTGTTGTTGTTCCTTTGGGGTAAAAACGACTTATGTAATATTGAGGTCTGGATATTTTTCTTAAATGATTCTGTAATTCTCTGGTTCTCAAGAATTTTCAACTAAGATCTTCTTGTGACCTTGGAGGGGAAGCTGATGAATGTAACTAATAATAGCAGGCGGTTTATTCAAAACCCTTAAGGCATTTTATTTTAGCATATAATGGAAAGAGCATTAACTTAGTGGTTCTAAGTTTCATTAACTAGCTTGATGACTTCAGATAAACCTCACTCTTTCTGAATTTGTACTTGATCCATCCTATTTGACGTGCTAAGACTCTGTCTTCTGGATCTGTATTCTATGGGACAATGCTAGAAGGTGTTAAGAGTTTTTCCTTGATGCAGCTCCCATGAAGACAAGTTTGGAAAATGCATCTATTGATAACCCAGTTAACACTTTACTGAGGACTTATGGAATGGCCCTAGTATGGAAAAAATTTTCATTCAACTCTTAGAAGTACGTAGGCAATACATATTCCAGAAGAGTATTAGGACAGCTATTCTCTTTGTGTTAACGCTGTTGCAGGTTTAATAGGCAGAAACAAATTATTTTTCCACCTAGTTTAATAGCATATTTTTCTTCTATGTTGCAGCCAGTGTTGAGTGACCAATAATAATGTGAGTGTATTAGTGCATTGGACATGTCTAGATAAAAAAAAGTTAAAGAAACAGTAAATTAAGGAATAAGGGACAATTTAGAGGTTGGAGAAAAAAGTGTAGAACTTAGTTACAATAAATTGAAGAGATGTGAAAAAAACACATTGTATTTCATCAACCTATACTTTTATACTTTTAATCAAACTTTAGTGAAGATAAAGGGAAGAAGCAAAAATGATTCTTAAATTCTTAATTCTCATTTACTGTTAAATATTATGAAGTATTGGTATATGTGATATAGGAAAATAAATAGAACTATGCTTTGTTTTTCAGCTTTTGAAAATGTCGCTCACAAAAAAAGCTTGTCCTTATCCTGTAGAAGAAAGACTATTAATGACATAGACTCCATTAGCCTAACAACTGATGATCTATTAAAACTTCCAGCAGATGGATCATTTTCTTTTGCTTATGTTGGATCAAATCATCGGACCAACAAGAAAAAGAAGAAATGCATTGGAAGATTGAGTTCAGTGAATACTGAAAAGAATCAAAAGTTTCAGGAACCATCCATTCCCACGTGCAAGGATAACTTAGTTACTCCTGTTGTATACACAAATATAAATGGAAAGCAATGTGGTAGGCTAAAAAACCCAAAACTTGTGAATAAGGCTAATAAATGCGCTTCTGAACCACCTTTACCTTTTTCCAAGAAATTGTCTTTCGAGGACAGTTCAGAACACAATCTTGAAAAGAATTACCCAAGATGGCTCACGAGCCAGAAATCTGACCTTAATGTTTCAGGGATAACTAGTATACCTGATTTCACCTACCCAGGGTGGCTCCACCATCAAGACTTGCTACCTGATACAAACAGTCAAAGGAGATATAAAATGTTTAAAGAAGATCAGTGTTGTTCCCCTAGACATAGTTACCAGGCACAGAGAACTTCTCGACTTATGAATAAATTAGATTGTTTTGAATATTCTTTTGAACCCTCAAACATTTCAGGTTCCTTGAGTGATGACAAAAGATTAATTAATGAATGTAAATGTGATTCTCAACGTAGCCAGTGTCAATGTGAGAATCCAGTTCTCCCAGGACAAACCAAAAAGCCGTTCAGTGGTAATTGTTTTGTTTTGTTTTTAAGAACCAGAGACAGTGCTGTAAATTTGACATAATGTCTAGGAGCTTTTATGTTATTTTTTTGGTGTAATGATCAGATGATAAATCTTTTGAGCACCAAATGGTCTTCATATATGTAGCATTTTGTGCCTAGAAAATGTCTTTTCTCCCCTTCTTTTCTTTGAAATGTGATTAAAAAAATTTATTGTTACAGATGTGTGTATATTCTAAATTATCTGAATTCTTATTTGTTGCCTATGAGATTTTGCTGTGCTGTGCATTTATTTTTTTTCTTGAATTAATTTAATCTTTTAAATTAGGTGACAAAATTCAATTGCTTATCCTGAAGGCCAAGAGAAATCTAGAGCATTGTGCTGGAGAGTTACCGAAGTCTATGAAAAAAGATGATAGTCCTTGTTCATTAGATAAACTTGAAGCTGAAAGATCATGGGAAAATATCCCTGTTACTTTGTACGTAAGTTACAATGGAAAAACTTTTTAGTTCTCCAAATTAAAAATGTCATGTGAACAGTTAGTTTATTTTTTAAATAACTCTGTGATAATTAACAGTTGTAATGACGTGTTAATTCTATGGAGCATTGCCTTTTTGTTTCTTCGAATTGCATTTTTTAGTTGTTACCACAAGATGGCGTAATGTTGTATGACCTTAGGCACATCATACAACCTTTGCCTTTACGTGTTCATGTTTAATATGAAAAATCACAACGATAAGCAACTATTTTGCAGATGGAGGAGTGCTATGAAATTCTTGTTGTTTTCTTTTTACTTTTAAGTTTTTTCTCCCTCTATATTCTTTCCATAGATGGAGTTACACAGTTATCCATTTTTTTTCATTTACATTTTATTTTCTCTTAGTCATTATTTTCCTTAAACAGTGGTGAATGTTTTGGTATGGTCTATTGTAATGCATTTTTGTAGTTTTTAATATTGTTTTTATTTGTATGCTTAACCTTGCTATGACATAGTTTCTCAGAATAATTTAAACTGTTTACTTGGATATCTATGAGTGTGAATGTGGAGTAAGAATTGAGCTTAGGTAGGAAGGCTTTTTTCCTTAGTGATATTATTACATCTGAACTCATAAGAAATTCATTCTTGGTAACCCTATATCCTGCCTTAGGCCCTGATAATTTATTATCTTCTGTTGTCTAAACTTTCATTCTGATAAATTCTGTTATAGACAGAGTCTGTTAATTCCTGGATCCATTTTTTAATCACTTCTTAGTTGAACATCTTATTTTTTTTTTAATATGGACACTTACTATAATTCTGGTTTGGAATCCTAGCTCTGTTTCTTTTTCTGTCTTTACTGACACCTTGTACAAGTTATTTATTTTTTTTAACATTTATTCAGTTTTTGAGAGACAGAGAGAGAGAGCACGAGCAGGGGAGGGGCAGAGAGAGAGGGAGACACAGAATCCAAAGCAGGCTCCAGGCTCTGAGCTGTCAGCACAGAGTCCGATGCGGGGCTCAAACCCACGAACCACGAGATCATGACCTGAGCCGAAGCCGGACGCTCAACCGACTGAGCTGTCCAGGCGCCCCTGACACTGTGTACAAGTTAAACTGCTTTGTACTCAGGACAATTTCTGACTTATGACGAGCTGTCTTGTAAATTGTTAATAATGATGATAATTATCCAGAATATTTTTTTTTCTTCATTTAGCTTCATTTCTCAATTGTTGTTTCAATAATATCTTTATTTTTTAAAATTTGGGTTAATAATTAGCTCACTTAATTCTTAAACTTATTTTCTAATTTCTTATTTTCTTGTCAGCTGGTCTTGGTATTTGTAAAGTACCATAGCTATAATCCTTTGCTTTCAATTGCAACCAGCCAGAATGGGTGAAGCAAATAGTATTAGAGGTGTTTAAGAGTAAAAGTTTTGAATGCTTTTAGTGTATTATGTAATTAGATAATATAATTTATGCTTATATAATTATTATGATCGTTGGTTTGGGCCAGTTGACTTCCAGAAGATTGAATTCATGTTGTGATGGGTATGTTTTTACATAAAATGAATGATGGATTGTCAGGAGGAATAGACCTGACCTTAGTGTGATGTTGACATTATTGTCAATCTACCATCTAAACAAAAATTGACTAGGAAGTAGTCAAGGTAGCATACTAAAAGGTGGAACACAACCACAATCAGATAATTGCTTTTTTGTTTAACATTTTTACAATGGAAAATTTCAAAGAAATACAGAAGTAGAAGAATAATATAATGAATCCCTGTGTACCTCACACCCATCTTCAGTAATCTTGTAAATGCTTTTTGATGGTAGTGGATGGATGTGCAAACTCTTTTGGGAAAGAATGCGAGAAAAGACTACTTGTGGGTAAAAAAAAAAAAAAAAAAAGCTCATAGTAAATTCCAAATCAAATGAGTCAATAATGAAGTACTGCTAATTATTAAGAAAAAATTGGAATTGTGACATTTTTATTTTATGGAAAGATTCTTAGGTATCTGAGTACTTGAGTTAGAAACACATTTTATATTGATATATAAATAAGAAAGAGAATGGCTTTGTGTATTCTCTGTGACTAATAGAATTTGTCTGGGAAAATTCTGACTTTTGGTGGGGTTACTCTACTATCCCTTGAAACATCAGGAAAGAAATGAATTATTTATTGTGCCAAGTACATAGAGTTCATTTATGCAATAGTCCTGTAAGATAAATGGAACTACAAATGTAAACCTGAAATTTAGATAAATTAATTACATAAGTCATATAGTGAGTGGGATTGGGGTTTGAACTCAGGAGTTTTAATTTCACAATTGATCTTTTTCCTGCTGTAATCTGTCCTCTGTGTTAATGCCAATCCTGGAGAGCAGGTCCTATTGCTTTGGCACAGAAGAGCGTGTAACTACCATCCCCGTAGAAACTCAAATATTTGTGGGGGTTTTTATTACCATTGGGTTAACTAACTGTTTGCAAACATGTACTACTTATTTCAAACAAATATGCTTTTGGAGTGTAGCCTATAGTTGAAGGCTTATTTGTTTGAGTACTAATGTTTTTACTTCATAGTTTTTTCTTAAAGCTTTAAAGGAGAGGGGCACCTGGTTGGCTCAGTCGGTTAAGCCTCCGACTTTGGCTCAGGTCATGATCTCATGGTTCGTAAGTTTGAGCCCCACATCGGGCTCTATGCTGACAGCTCAGAGCCTGGAGCCTGCTTCGGATTCTGTGTCTCTGTCTCTCTCGCTGCCCTTCCCCTGCTTACGTGCACACCCACGTGCTCTCTCTCTCAAAAATAAATAAGCTTAAAAAAAGATATATATTTAAAAAAACTTTAAAAAGGAGAAACAAGGAGATAGGGAGGGTGAGATTCTAGTATCAGTTTAAGGAGATAGGGAATTACTAAGCAAAATCAATATAAATTGTATTTGCAGTGGTTGTTTCTTTGTGGTTATTTGTATTTAAATGATAACCATTCAATTATAGACTAATTTATATAAGTTGGGAACTTAATAACTATCTTGTATCCTTAAATCCTATTTAGCAAATCACCTGTTCCTGTTAACTCTGATGATAGTCCTCAACACTCTTCAAGGGCAAAGTGTACTAAAGTGTTCCTCGAAGATTTTTTAAATAATGATAATCAGGTGGGTGAAATTAAATCTTTTTACCTTATTAAAGGAGGATTTTTTTAACTTATTAAAAGGATTTATGACTAATATACAGATTTTAATTTCTCAGTTGTTAAAAAACAAAAAATGATTCAAATCCCCTCTTCCTCAACACAAAACCATCACTCCTAGAATTATTGATAATTTTATTTTAGTATCTTAAAGTAGAGGGACCTGGGATTGAACTCTACAGAGAGCCTAAATTATGGTTTTATTTTTTATTTATTCATTTATTTTTTGGACAATGTATAAAGCATACCATTATAAAGTAAGCTATATTTTCCCATAAGATGGTTGATTATTGAGAGTTGTGTTTCTAACTAAGAGAAAATTGTAAATCTCTATAATTAAAAAAAATTTTTTTTAATGTTTATTTTTGAGAGAGAGAGAGGGAGGGAGGCAAAGAGGAAGGGGCAGAGAGGGAGGGAGACACAGAATCTGAAGCAGGTTCCAGGCTCTGAGCTGTCAGCACAGAGCCTGACGCAGGGCTCGAACCCACAAACTGAAATCGTGACCTGAGCTAAAGTCAGACGCTTAACTGACTGAGCCACCCAGGTGTCCTATAAATCTTTATAGTTTAAAATGGGAAAATTATTATCCAATTTTGCAAATCAGCACATGTGCATCTTGCAAGTAACACCCAAATAATAATGTGTGTGTATACACATGAGAAGTTATATATAATTTGACATCTAACTATAGCCGTGGGTGTTAAGTATTGAACTCACACTTGTGGAATCTTAAAATCTGGAAGATTTGGGAAGTTGAACACTCAAAAATTAACTGAAAAATTTAATAAAATGAATTCTTTCAATGAAATTTACTAGAGAAAGTAGAGACTTTCAGAATACGTTCGATCTTAGAACTTTGTGTAAGATACTGTAGCAGATGTTGGGCAATTTGACAAATATTTGAGTACCAAGGAATTCTTTGTGAACTGTATCTCCAGTAGTGAATAAGAGGGAGGAAATCCTTGTGTCTTGGATTTTTTTATTCCACTTGGAGAGACAAACAAAACAAATATATAGTATGTGATAGATAGGGGAGTACTCTAAGTGTTATGAAGAAACATTAGTTGGGATAGGACAATACAGGAACAATTTTAGATAGGGTGATCAGGAATGACCTATCTGTTGAGGTAACACTTGAGCAAAAATCTAAAATGAATGAATAAGCCGTGTATTCATGAGGAAATAACTGTACATTTAAGAGTAATAGTAAGTGCAGAAACCCCAAGGTAGGATCGTATTTGGCATGTTTTAGAAGTGTCAGAGTCCAGTGGTGTAGCTCAGTCAGAATGAACAAGGGAAAGGATGGTAAGGTGGAGGGATAACCAGGAACCAGATCATGTAGCATCTTGTAAGTAATGGAATGAAGATTTTTATGTTTTATTTAGGCAAAATGAGAAGTCACTGGAGGGTTTTGAGTGGAGGAATGAAATGATGAGATTTACATTTTAAAATGTAAAATGGCAGCTGTATGGAGCGTAGACTTAAAAGGAGCTGGTGAAGGAGCAGGAAACCCAGTTAGGAGACTTTTGCAGTCTTTCTGGATAGGATTGGCTTAGGGTGGGTACATTGGATGTAGTCACAAATGGGTAGACTTGGCATATATTTTGAAGGAAGACCTAGTAGGATGGAGATAGAATTCAAAGAATGAATCCAAGATGTTTGAGCCAGGCAGCTAAAAGATTGGGTGGTGCCATTCACTTAGGTAAAGAGCACTGTAGAGGAACAGATGTGTAGAGGTTATTTTAAGTTTGAGATGAATGAGTGTTAAATACGAACCAGTGGTCCCTTTTCCCCTGTCAGTACACACACAATCACTACCAGGGTGCTTTTGTTTTGTTTTTAATAATTTTAGATGCACATAAAATTCCCGTCACCATTCTTTCAGCTTCCCTAATGCTGTCATTTCACATACCACAGTATAATGACCATGGACAGGGAATTAATTTAGGTACAATTCTGTTATCTAAACTATAGACCTTACTCTAAATTCACTAGTTTCTCTACCAATGTCCTGTTCCAGGATCCAACATTGCATTTAATTGTTATGTTTCCTTTTAAAATATTCTTTAAAAAATTGTTTTAAAGTTTATTTATTTAAAAACAATTTTTTTTAAATGTTTGTTTATTTTTGAGAGAAAGAAAGAGAGTGTGAGTAGGGGAGGGGCAGAGAGAGGGAGACACAATCCGAAGCAGGCTCCAGGCTCCGAGCTGTCAGCACAGAGCCCAATGGGGGGCTCGAACCCACAGACTGTGAGATCATGACCTGAGCCGAAGTCGGACGCTTAACCGACTGAGCCACCCCGACGCCCCTATTTTTCTTTGTTTTTTAAATTTTGGCGAAATATGTGTAACATAATATTTACTATTGTAACCATTTTTAAGTGTACGGTTCTATGCAGGAAGTACCTTCACATTGTTGTGCAGCCATCACCATTGTCCATGTTCAGAACTTCTTCATCTTCCCCAACTGAAACTGTACTCATTAAATACTAACTCCCCATTCCCCTTTTGCTCCGCCTCTGTTTCTACTTTCTGTTTCTATGAATTTGACGACTCTGGGAACCTTATGTGTTTTATTAGTCGGCTGTGATAACAAAATACTGTAGGCTGGGTGGCTTAAACAGTAGAAATTTATTCCTCGCAGTTCTGGAGTTTGGGAAATCTAAGATCAAGGTGCCAGCTGATTCTGTTCCTGATGAAGGCTCCCGTACTTGCAGGCAGCTGCTTTCTCGCCATCCTTTCATGGCCTTTCCTCGAGCTCGCAGGTGTCTCTTATTAGAAGGACACTAATCCTTTGGTATCTGGGCCCTATCCATATGACTTCATTTCACCTTAATTACTTCCTTATGGCCCTGTCTCCAAATACAGCTGCGTTTGAGGTTAGGGCTTCAGCATGAATTTTTGTTGGGAGGGGCACAATTCTGTCCATAACATCATATAAGAAGAACCATACAATATCTGTCCTTTTGTGACTGGCTTATTTCACTTAACCTAAGGCCTCAAGGTTCATCCATGTTGTATCATATGTCAAAATTTCCTTCCTTTCTTAGACTGAATAATACTTCATTGTATGTACCATGTTTTGTTTACCCATTCATCTGTCATGGATACTTGAATTGTTTCCACCTTTTGGGTATTGTGAATAATGCTGCTATAAAAATAGGTGTATAAATAATCTGTTTTGAGTCTGTACTTTTATCTTTTCTTGGTATATAACCAGAAGGGGATCATAGGGTAATTCCGTGTTTAATTTTTTGGAGAATTGCCATACCGTTTTCCACAGCAGCTGTACCATTTTACATTTCTTTATCCCATTTCTTATACTCTGTTCATGTAACTATGGAGAGTGTGCTTAACTTTGAACCTCTTCACTAATGAGAGCCTATTTCTAATATTCTTGTGCTTGTCAACGACTTCCTCTAGAAGTTTAAATAGTATGTAATATCGTCTATGCTGAAATACATTATGTGGTAGTTACCAGGACACAGCAACTCATTTGAAAGTTATAAAAATAATACATTGATAAGAAGACTTTAAAAACATTTTTAAAAATATCCCTTATAGATTCTCTTAAAAGAATCCTGATCATGTTACATAGTACCCTTGCCTTCTTTGGGTGCAGTTAAGATCAGTTGATAATTGGGGTTTGAGGGCTTTTTTCGTAGCAGGGAGTGTGTGATCAATGCGTAGGTGAGAAACTAGCATTCTCTGTGTGGAAACATTCAACAGTGTTTGCAGAATGCTGTATTTGAAATTCTAGTTCTTGTTTAGCTAATAACCAGCCTTATTTACATACCTGAAAAAGAGCATGTTGGGCTACTTGAGCTCCGAGGACCTTTAATTTCTAAAAATCTGTGATTTTAAATGTGTATATGAAAGCATCGCAAATGTGAACGTGTCCTGTTCATTTGAAAAGAGCAGGGACTAGAAAGGATGTGCCAAACTTTGTGCTTGTCTCTAGATAACCTATCTGGCAACTGGGTAAGGGGAGGGGTTGAGTTACAGTTTTGATTTTTCAAAACACATTATTCACTTGTATTGTTTGAATTTTTGCATTTTATACTGGGGGAAAATAGAAAATAAAACTTTTTTCTCCCAGAATTTGCTTGGTTAATCATTCATCTGTTTTAATGTCAGAGCTGTACCCTTTCCGGAGGGAAACATCATGGTCCTGTTGAAGCCCTGAAACAGATGTTATTTAATCTTCAAGCAGTACAAGAAAGTTTTAATCAGAATAAAACAGCAGAGCTGAAAGGAGGAATTAAGCATGTAAGCACAAACTTGAGTTTTTTAGTTAAGATCTGTGAATGTGAATTAAGATCTATGGAGAGAGAGATCCCTTCCCACATCTTCTTCAGTCTGACCTCTAGTTTTATGTTAATAAGCCTGCCACATAACACATGTTCTAGAGTTGTACTATTGTTATTATTTTTTTTTTTTTCAGAAAGTAACTTACTCAAATTTAATGCTAGTCCATTTCTGTAGCTGTGTACCCTGAATGTGTTATTCTCTTTAGTTTATAGTTATAAATACAGCATCTTATTTAGATATAACAGTGTTACAACCATATTTATGAAAGGATTGTACTTGTTTTTTAATGTCCTGCAAAATTATCTGTATAACCCAACTTTTATTTATATGTGGGGAGGCCTGGAAATCCTTTTCAACCTTAGACTTCTTTACATTACCTTGGCTTTCTGAAATTTTATTTTGTTACCATGTGTTTGACTTTTCTTACAGTTAAGGGAAGTTTTTATTTAAAAACCATTGTATTTTTACATATTTCCTAGGAATTTCGAAATCTCTTTGTGTTTTGGGCTGCTATTCTGTAGGGGTTGAATTTTCTTCACAGTGTACATACAGCGTTTACATAGAGTTTATATTCTCGCAAGTCTGATTGTGAATTCTAATTCTGCCACTTAACTGGCAAGTGCAATATTTGTACAAATCTCTTAACCTCTTTAGTTTCAGTTTTGTCTCCTGTAAAATGCAGTTGTTGAAAAGATAAATTGAGACAAACTGTGTGAGGTACTTATGGTGCTCGGCACCTGATAAAAAGTTAATAGCTGGTAAATAATAACTATTTTTATTATCATTGCTTTGTTATTCAGTTATTTATGAAATTCAGTTTAAATTACAAATGAATAGATCAGCTCTTGGAAACTGTCAAGCCTGAATTGTATTTCTCAATTTTTTTCTATACATTTTAATGATTATTACATTAACATATAGCGTGTAATCTATCCTTTTCTTCCTCTCCTGTTTTAGACGTCATTGAGACATAACCTTGTTCATTTCAGTCGTAATTTCAAGCCAAGGGCTTTTTTATTGGACATACATTTATAAGCATACTTGAAAGATGAATAAGTAGTAGTTTTATTTTTAGAATAAAGAAAATGTTTAATGCTTTACTGAAAATTATTTGCTAGAATTATGTCCTTGGAAATGCAGTGTTTTTAATGTTCTTTTTTTCCACATACTAAGTAGCACTTAAGTTTATAGTTATATAATATTTTCAATATTTTGTTATATTTGGTGTTTTTAATAATAGGTTTCAGAAGACAGTTTTTCTCAGTTACAATTGAAGGAAAGTATGGTTCCTATTACTAGGTCACTTCAAAAGTAAGTATTCTCTACTAATTTCTGAAGATGTTAGGGATACAAATCGATTTTAGCCATCTCTTTGAAATAAGATTACAGGAGAAATTAAGTAGTTCTAAGAGTAGATAGACTTGATATTTTTAAAAATCTTTATTTTTGATATACATCCAAGTTAGCATATATTGCAGTGATGATTTCAAGAGTAGAATCCAGTGATTCATCCCCTACATATAACACCCACCCAGCACTCATCCCAACAAGTGTCTTCCCTAATGTCCATCACCCATTTAGCCCATCCCCCCTCCCACAACCCCTCCAGCAGCTCTTAGTTCTCTATATTTAAGAGTCTCTTATGTTTTATCCCCCTCCTTGTTTTTATATTATTTTTGCTTCCCTTCCCTTATGTTCATCTGTTTTGTATCTTAAATTCCACATATGAGTGAAGTCATATGATATTTATCTTTCTCTGACTAATTTTGCTTAGCATAATATATTCTGGTTCCATCTATGTTGTTGTAGATGGCAAGATTTCATTCTTTTTGATTGCTGAGTAATACTCCAATGTATATATATACCACATCTTCTTTATCCATTCATCTGTGGGCATTTGGGCTCTTTCCATACTTTGGCTATTGTTGATAGTACTGCTATAAACATTGGGGTGCATGTGCCCCTTCGAAACAGCACACCTGTATCCTTTGGATAAATACCTACCAGTGCAATTGCTGGGTCATAGGGTAGTTCTATTTTTAATTTTTTGAGGAAACTTCATACTGTTTTTCCAGAGTGGCTGCATTTCCCTGTCCAGTTTTCCCAACACCATTTGCTGAAGAGACTGTCTTTATCCCATTGGATATTCTTTCCTGCTTTGTCCAAGATTAGTTGGCCATATGTTTGAGGGTTCATTTCTGGGTTCTCTATTCTGTTTCACTGATCAAAGTGTCTGTTTTTGGCCAGTACCATACTGTCTTGATGATTACAGCTTTGTAGTACGTCTTGAAGTCCAGAATTGTGATGCCTCCAGCTTTGGTTTTCTTTTTCAGGATTGCTTTGGCTATTTGGGGAACCAGAAAAACTGGTTCTATACAAATTTTAGGATTGTTCTAGCTCTGTGAAGAATGCTGGTGTTATTTTGATAGGGATTGCATTGAATATGTGGATTGCTTTGGGTAGTATTGGCATTTTATTTCATTTTATTTTATTTATTTTTTTAACGTTTATTTACTTTCTGAGAGACATAGAGACAGAGTGTGAGCAGGGGAAGGGCAGAGAGAGAGGGAGACACAGAATCTGAAGAGGACTCCAGGCTCTGAGCCGTCAGCACAGAGCCCAATGCGGGGCTTGAACTCACAGACCGTGAGATCACGACCTAAGCTGAAGTTGGCCTCCCAACTGACTGAGCTACCCAGGCGCCCCAGTATCGGCATTTTAACAATATTTGTTCTTCTAATCCATGAGCATGGAATATTTTTCCTTCTGTGTGTGTGTCTTATTCAGTTTCTTTCACAAGCTTTCTATAGTTTTCAGTGTATGGATTTTTCATCTCTTTGGTTAGGTTTATTCCTAGGTATTTTATGGTTTTTGGTGCAATTACAAATGGGATCGGTTCCTTGATTTCTCTTTCTGCTGCTTCATTATTTGTATATAGAAATGCAACCAACTTCTGTGCATTGATTTTATATACTGTGATTTTGCTGAGTTCATGGATCAGTTCTAGCAGTGCTTTGATGGAATTTTTTAGATTTTCCATATAGAGTATTATGTTGTCTGCAAAGAGTGAAAATTTGACTTCCTTCTTGCCAATTTGGGTGCTTTTTATTTCTTTGTGTTGTCTGATTGCTAATGCTAGCATTTCCAATACTATGTTGAATAACAGTGGTGAGAGTGGACTTCCCTGTCTTGTTCCTGACCTTAGGGGGAAAGCTCTCAGTTTTACCCCATTGAGGATGATATTAGCAGTGGGTGTTTCATATATGGCTTTTATGATCTTGAGGAATGATCTTTCTTTCCCTACTTTCTTGAGGGTTTTTACCAAGAAAGGATTCTGTATTTTGTCAAATGCTTTCCCTGCATCTGTTGAGAGGATCATGTGGTTCTTGTCCTTTCTTTTATTGATGTGACGAATCACACGGATTGTTTGGCAGATATTGAACCAGCCCTGCATCCCAGGTATAAACCCACTTGGTCGTGGTGAATAATTCTTTTAATGTATTGTTAGATCTAGTTGGCTCATATCTTGTTGAGAATTTTTACATCCTATACTTGTTATTTTTAAGCTTTGTGGAACTTATTGTTTAATCCTGAACATTTCTCTTAAACTTGTGCTATTTCCTATTAATATGTTCTTAAGACCTGATAAGATAACCTTGGACACTTAAATATAATGGCTATGAGTGGCTTAGAGTGATTCTCTTTTCATTTGAGTGGTAGCAACAATTTGACATAGTATTGGTGTGGATATCATGGAAGAACAACTTGTTTATGAAATCTGTTTTTATGTATTCCCTCTAGAATAAATATAATAATGATAAATGTGTCATTATTTGACATCTCTCTATAGAAACCTAAAGTGAGCATATTGTCCTGGATATAAAGATAGGTCTAAATGCCCTAAGTGTGTTAATCCATCTGTTTTCTTAGTTACATTATCTTAAGCAAAAATGTGGAGACAGATACAAATCTTTCCTATGGTCTTATATTGGCAGAGGGGATGGTATTTATGGGTTTGGTTGTGTGAATATGAAGTGCCTTCAGAAGGTGAAATACCAAACTTTAGAAAATGCTTAGGTTGAAATTTTTACTTTAGTAACTCCATTTCACTTGGTTAGAAGAGGGGCTATACGAATCTTGTCTACCTTTTGTTCTTTCAAAATGTGCTTAGAATTCGGTTATCTAAGGAAGTGGTGGAAAAGTGAAACACTAGACACGTAAACTTATGACTCTAATTGCCGTGATATTTATGTGTATGTATGTGTATACACACTTTTTTAATTTCCATAGTTTAAAAATGTATGTATGTATGGTTTTTTTCCTCTTGACTTTATAATTTATAGTTTTCTGGGTAGAAATAATGCTTTACTTTATAGCTTGCAATAGTATTTGGGTATAGCGTTCCTATCTAGTAGGAGTCAGTGAATGATGATAATAACTAACATTTATTGAACACTTACCAAGTGCCAGTGTTCTTAGTGCTTTTGAGTAATCCATGTGATCTTTACAACCCTATGAGGTTAAATACTCTTATTATTTTCATAATTCAGATCAGGTAATAAAGATCAAGTAATTAACTCGCCCAAGATTACATAGCTAGTAAGAAGTAGCACTGGGATTCAAATCAGATGGTCTGATTCTATGGCCTATGTTCTTAACACTCATCTTATTAATGATAGTGGTGCACTATCCATTTAGACTGGTGCAGGGCCTCAATCGATTATGTAGGATAAAGACCTCATTCTGCTTTAAAATTTAAAATAAGATGACCTTAAGCTTTCCATGTTTCTTAAAAGTATTTTTATTGAACTTGTGTCATAGATTTAAATGTGTTTCCAAAGTACATAGCCTGGAAGGTGTTTTTCTTGGTGAAAATGAGTACTTGACCATAAGTAATTAAATGACCACAAAAAATTGATACTGATTGTAGGCACTTTTACCATTAGGCAAAAAAATTAAAAAAAAATTTTTTTTAACGTTTATTTATTTTTGAGACATAGAGTGAGCAGGAGAAGGGCAGAGAGAGAGGGAGACACAGAATCCGAAGCAGGCTCCAGGCTCTGAGCTGTCAGCACAGAGCCCAACGCGGGGCTCGAACTCACAGACGCGAGATCATGACCTGAGTCGAAGTCGGCCGCTCAACCGACTGAGCCACCCAGGTGCCCCCCAAAAAATTTTTTTGATAGTAGCAACTTTTTTCCTGGCTCAGACAATCAGTAACCTTGCCTATATATAAAACACCATTTTCAAAGAGTAAGATTCATGTTTGTTAGATGGCTTTTAGCTGTTGATTGTGTTGGATTAGCTGGGGCAATCTCGATTTGGCTTTTACTTTACATTTATTATCAGAAAGATACTTATACTGATAAGAAGTAAGTTTAAACTTTTAAAAGTATGTTAGTACATGTTTTCTTTATTTTTAGTCTGTAGATTATTTGAAGGAAAGTTTGAAATTCAGATTGTTCTGGTTAGGTTTATGGCCATCTTTTCATATTTTAAAATATGAAAAGACTCAGCTTTTTCAGAAGTTGCAGATTGTGCCTTGGATGCTTTAATGACCTTTCCTAGGATGAAAGTCTTACTATGTCTCTCCGTATCCCTCAAATAACAGTTCTGTTTTTAACAGTTTGATTGCTAACCAGTTTTAAAATGTCTTTCATTAGCAGTACTAATAGGAAACCAGAGGCAAGGTATCAGTGAGTAAATTAAAATACAGTTTAATTACTTTAATATAATCACTCTGTTACTGAGTTTCTGTGGGCTCATTGATAGAAACATTCTCATAATAAGACATGAGTTTTTTAAATTTCAGTTTTTAAGGTGAATGACTGTTCAGTGTTGTAACATACTCTTAAATTCATATTTTTCCCATTAGCTTGCTGTTTTCACTTTCTTAGAGAAGAAACTCAAGAATAATTTCTTTCTATAATTTTACCCGTGCTTTTGCCTACACATACCTTTGAAATAGCAAATCACTTTTGGTGGCCTCTTCTCTAAATAGATTGTCTTGTTCTTAGCAGGGCAGATAGAGGTTAAATGAAAGGAAACGAAAGCTGTCGTGTGGCTGAGGTAGGGGCAGTGAAGAGTTCACATTACTGCTTAGCTTTTTCATTCATTCCCATCATACCAGACCCGTCCCTTCCCTTCCCATCCTTCTTTCTCCCTAGTTTTTTAAAGACATAAAGTAGGACTAGAAAGGAAACCAGTTATTTTGAGTTATAGTTATGAAAATATTAGAATAAGTTTCTAATTGGCAACATGTGCTTTTTTGTTAATGTATTTACATAAGAGTTGAAAATACAGGTAAGTTAAAATTCATTTTGTAAAATGACCTTTCGCTTAACTTGAATAAAAGCATTAAACCACAATGTGGTCTTTTGCTTAACTTTCACATGTTGATCAGCAAACAGAGAAAAGGGAATATATCAGTGGGTCACCAGTGAGGCTTCACTGTTAGGTGGATGAACAAGGCTCAAAGTTGTCTAAGAGTTGGCCAGTTATGTCATACGAACTTTTGGATTATAGACAGAAGGACTTAGATTACATCGGTTCTAGCAGTGGGTTTACTAACTAATTTTGTAACTATTATATAACTATTGTAATTTTGAAGTAGTGGTGAATATAGAAGAAATTTTGAGATACCTGCAATGACTATAATATGATAGAAAAGACCTCCGATTTCTATAGTGTATGAGGTCACAGATTTGGGTCTGTTGCTTGCATTCATAATAGAAGGAAATGCTAATTTACAGATATCAGTGAAAATAAAGATGAGAATATTTTTCCCCATTCAATTTTGTAGATCCTGTAAATGCAAGGGATCTATGGCCCTCAGAGTTGTAGACAGATAAGATTCTAGCCGCTTGCCCCTCCCTTCTGTCCTTTCTTCTCTTTCTGTCCCCCTTCCCTTCCTTCCTCCCTCCCTTCTTTCCTTCCTATTTTACTTTTAAGCAATCTCTGCACCCAGTGTGGGACTTGAACTCACAATCCCGAGATCAAGAGTCACAGGCTCTACCGACTGAGCCAGCCAGGTGCCCCTCTTTCTTTCATAGGTTGTTAAATAATAAGCCTGACATGAAGAAGGTAGATCTAAGTCTGAATTATATCCACAGGTTATCTTCTTTCTCATAAACGTGTGTCTCTAGGAAGAAAATAATTTTTTAGGTAAAGAGATTTACTGTAGAATGTAGACATGAGAGAGTCTGGTTAATTTAACCTCTGATTGCATAGTAACTTTGTGTTATTGTCATTTAGTTGATGAAGACAAGAATCTCAAAAATTAACTAAAGTTGCCAAAAGGTGGCAAAGTCCAGATTCTTACTACATTTGAGTAAGTGTCCAAGAAGTAGAGTACAGGGGAAATAGGTGTAATGTAGTAATCACAGTACTAGTTTCTTCCATCCCCTCATCCTGGGCAAGGTGGAAGATGTATTTTATGTAATACACAGTTACTGAACCTGTATTAGAGACTGTAGAACAGAATATTGTAGTCCCCACCTTTTGGCTCACCTTAGAAATAGTAATTTCTGTTAGTAAACAGATTAGTGCACATCGTAATTGTTACGTTTTTGTCGGTCCTTTATTAATAAGAGATCTGAAATATGGTTCATTAACTGACACTTTCCGAGTGGTCCTTAAGGTTCTGAATGAATAATAGGAAAAACTGGAAGAATATTTTTAGAGGAAGACTGGAAAGTTAAGGGCTTCTCTTGTCTTGGTTTGTGTGAGGGGTGATTAAATTTTCTCCACTGAGACCTGACCTTTAATTTTAGCTTTGTTTTAGAGAAAACAAACGAAAAAACAGGTTGTTGATGTAATACCACGTACTTGTCATTTGTTTCCCCCCATGCTCAATAAAAAAGAGGTTTCCTCAACCGTGACTGATCTTTCAGTGCTATTTTTAAAATTTTAGCTATCTTAAGTGTACATCTTAATGAATATACTTTCTTTCTTAAATAATATACACCGTATTCCAAACAAAAAGGTGTAGTTTCACAGTTACTGTGAAAATTACATGAAAAACGTGTCTTGTTAAGTGTGATACAAATAAACCTATTAAACTTCTTGGCACACTTTCAAAAAAAATACCTTGACTGTCAAATATTTTTAAAGTAAATGTTTACAGAATTTAAATGAATTATTTTAGCCCTCAGTTACTCCGATCTCAAGGTTTTATAAAGAAAAATTCCAAATGTTTGATACTTATTCTATAAATTCATTTCTCATACTAATTGTGAAGTTAATAAACAATGTAATCACCATTTGTTGCTGTCTGCATTGTCTGCTCGGTCTTTAATATTGGTTTATAATGTGTTTTATACTTTTTAATGAAGGGCTTTGCACCATTTATCTCGTCTGAGAGACCTGGTTGATGATACCAGTGGGAAACAGTCACCGAAAATGTGAAGAGGAAAATAAAACATTCCAACCAATAAATAGTCACCACAGAACAAAAATGTATTTTTTTCCTATTGCTTAAACTGACAAAGAAATTATAAGTCATACGTTGTTATGTGATTGGTTCAAGTATTATATGGTTTTTTTTTTTTAAACAAACTTGAAAACATGCATAGATCTTGTGACCTATCCTCATTTTATGCCAAAAATGCCAGAATGTGAACTTGAAGAACCCACACTGTCCTACAGTCTGATTTGGTTTTCAGGCCAGCAAATGTCCTATATTCAAAGATGGATGATTTCCATTCTTGAAACTTACATGTACTTAATCTTCTTGAGCATCCTCATCATTTTATCATCTGTTTCTGGATTATTAAGAAATTCTTCTTGGTTTCTATCCAAAATCTCTTAAGTAGACTTTTCGATACAATTAGCTAACATCTACTTTTAAGTAGCTTAAAGGAGTTAACAACTTAAATCAAAGTTGTTATGGTATATTTTATCCATATAGAGGTATGTTAATTTTAATTTTCATAAGTATTTAAGATATGTGTATTTGCAAATAACATTAATTTAATAATGGGGTGATGCATTGCTAAAAGGAGTGTTGTTTTATGTTGTGAAATCCAAGAGAAAAACCTCATTTAATTAATGTTTTGATTTTGATTCTGTATAAGATGATCTTGACAGTTTCCAAAGCATTTTGGGGGATATATATTTGAGAATTTAGTATTTTGATACTAGGTTATTTCTCAGACTTTAGTTTTGGGGTTAGCTCAAACTAATAAAAGCTATGAGATCAGTAACCAATTACTTTATGCAATTTGATAAGTAAACTTAAAATGAATATGGAAAATCCAAAAGCAACTCTGTATTACAAAGCTATTTTGTAAGAACTGAACTTTCTTTAAAGCAATCTATAGTTTAACGTCTGTCTCTAGCTGGAACTGAACTGAGGTCTGTAATTTTGCATTTTCTACTAAGTAAAATTCTAATAAACAAGCATCTTTACCAACAACACTAGGAATTAATTCATAAAGCCTATTTTAAAAGCCTGATGAAATGAAAGGATATCTGTGTATTTATACAAATAGTATAAATTAACATGCCCAAATTGTATCATCTTTGTTAGGTAGCTTTACTATCAAATGGGGAATTTCTAAGTACATTCTGTTGAAGAGTTGTTTCCCCCAAATTTAAATATAGACCTTTGCTATAGAACTTAAATGTCAAAGAGTATAGAGTGAACACTGTTTTTCAGCGTCATGTTTTTCTCGACCAGGAAGTCACCACC
Source organism: Paguma larvata (assembly GCA_030068075.1). Taxonomy (NCBI): domain Eukaryota; kingdom Metazoa; phylum Chordata; class Mammalia; order Carnivora; family Viverridae; genus Paguma; species Paguma larvata. Next base: position 20,100,886 of record CM057835.1, on the reverse strand, counting down.
GTGCAGTTGTTATTGCCCATTTTGAGAGTTACTTGCCACTAAGTTTGCTTAGTCTGTGGAGGTGATTCTGTCACCAACATTCTATTTTCTGATTATGATCTTCTGCTTCAGAACAAATAGTTTGCATACAATCAAACAATGCATTACTTTGATGACGAATGTACGACTGGATGTTAAAAATGCAGATTTTAAGTGGGTGGACAGGAAGTGGATCTGGGCTGATCATGTTCCAGGCTTAGCCACATCTTCTGTTAGGCAAATTCTAATGAAGGCAGAGGAGGTGAATATATCATCAGATAACAAACTTCTAATCGCATATATGTTGATCAGAACTAGTATTTAGTATTTGTCTATAAAGCATTTCCAAAGACATTTTGCCGTAATGACTGAATAGCACTGATTTGATTAGTGCTGCCATTTGCAAGAAAATAGCTTCGATGCTAAATAAGATAAGCCTTCTAAATTTTTGTAGCTAATATTTTAAGAAACTTGATTATACTTACTAAAGGAGTATTTTTCCTTTGTGTTAAATATGGAAGCTTAGTCATTTGAACCTAAAAAATAAATTAACTTTATTAAAGTGGTTAATTCCAACTTTTTTTTTTTTTAAAAGTAATGTATAGGAGAGTCAACTAAGAAAAATCTAAATGACAAATGTTCATGAAATTCGCTAAAGAATTGATTCAATTACATGTTAAAATTTTCAGTATTTTTTATTTTGAGTTTTCCAGAGGTGAAAGGAAGGCAACACTATTGAGACTGCTGATTTGGAAATTTGAAGAAGATAATGAGAACAATTATAGGTTTTAAAAGTTGCAGCATGAATATAAATTTTTATCAACACCTTTCTTTTAGGTATATTGAAAATTGTTAGGTAGAAAAAGAATTTTTAATAAGACATTTCAGATTTTTAATTGAGTATGAAAAAAGATTTAACCTAATTACAAAATTATTTTGAGATCAAGGGATAAAGGTGCAATGAGTATATGAAGATGCAAAACTCAACTGTATTTTCTTTCATATCAGTAGGAACTTTACTTTCACTGTTCTCTGTGTTAGTACATTTCTGCGTCATAGAGATTTCTGACCGAATTGAGGAATGCTGTCTTGGGTTTGTTTGGATTGTATGTCTCTCTATGTTATTTCTTGTTGAAATTTATAAATGTGGATTTTTCTTTTTTTGGTATTTAAGGTTTAAGATAACATCTTGTTAACTTATATACAGTTATACCAAAATGTTTTTTGAAGATAAATCATGACAAGATACTCCTTTACCCCATGATTTGAATACATGAAATCGCTCATAGATTTGAATTTTTGTTCTATCTTTCCTTTTCCAACTTGTACTGTGTCTCAAAACCGATTTGGTGGAAGTGTTATCAAGAAGTGAACTTGTCAAAATGCAAGTACTGTGAAAAGAGACAAAAGAAGCAAAAGGCCAATAAAACTGATGATTTCTGAACACTTGAAGTTTCTTGAAATGTGAAAGACTGTGGATCATTCTGTTCCATGTACCGATCAGATGTTTTCTGCATGGTTATATGTTGTGTTACTTTGTAGTGCCTATCACATAACGGTGGGTGCAAACTTAGGCCTGAATATGTGAACGAACACATATTCGGGTTATATTGTTAGATTTTTTTCCCTGACATTTAAAATTATTCCTTTTCTATTTCCCTATTTTCTTCTTTATATTCACCTGTGGCTAAGATCACTTTCCTCTTTTGAACAAAAATATCTTAGCTTTTTAACCTCCCAGTTTGTTCTGCAGTTTGTTCTAGACTAGACTTCTAGAACAGCTTTTCTCACACTGTAGCAACTTTTCTAACAATATAACAGGTATCTGTCCATTCTTCATCATCTTAACCAAGAAGAGTCCATTTGCTTAATACTATTCATTTTTATTAATTTTTTAAATGTTTATTCATTTTTCAAGACAAAGAGAACGAGTGGGGGAGGGACAGAAGGAGAGAGACAGAATATGAAGCAAGCTCCAGGCTCTGAACTGTCAGCTCACAGCCTGATGCAGGGCTCTGAACCCCTGAACCGGGAGTTCATGACCTGAGCCAAAGTTGGATGCTTAACCAATTGAGCCAACCATGCATCCCTCCCTAATACCTATTTCAACCTTTAACATTCCTTCCCTCACTTTCAGCCCTGTCATTGAAGAGTGACTGGTCTGCAAGACACTGTAACACCACCACCATAACTTTACTAATCTACTTCAGAAATTTGCTGTAAATGGGTTTACTCATTATCCCAAATTTCTACACATATTCTCACCTTTGGGCATGTTATTTCCCATACTTGAAACAGTTTTCTTTCATTCTGGTTATATAAAGCTTACTCTACCATTTCTTTAAAGCTCTGACTGAATGTTGTATTTTCTTTTCCAAATATTCCTTCTTCCAGACTGGGTAGGTTGGCTTTCCTTTTTCCTCCCCCTTCATTCATTTAGCTATTACATTTCTTGTTTTTGTTTTGAATGGTGTCTCTTTACCACGTTGTATCCCTAGGGGAGAAAATGTCTCAAACATTAGAGGATTAATTTTTATCTCCTTGATAGTACATCTTACATTACATTGTATAACTAGGAACGTGTAAACTTAAAGTCATGATTGATCATTTTAAGCATAGTTCTCCCTATAAGATTGTAGGCTCAAGAAAGGACAGATCATATTTTTTATTTATGTGGTGTTCTGCAAATCCTTCAAATGAAGTAAATTAAACCTATTTTTTGATGTTGCTGATGCTGTTTATCAAATAGGGTCAACATTTGTGTACTTTGGATAACGTCTATAAGCCACCTAACCTCTCGAGCTCTCAAAGCTAAGATTTTTTAGTTGTTATATATTTTGCATTTCATCAGATATACAAATTACAGATTTAGGACTATAGGAAAACTTTCAGTGGCTGGTTTTCATTGTGTTGCTTTGAGCTTGGCTTGATGGGAAAACGATCATTCTGGGTCCAATCTAGAAACAGAAACCACATAGCGATTATAACAAGGAAAGTTTAATATGAAAAAGTTTTAAACTGACAAAAGAAGTAAGATATGAGAATTCAGTATGGTATCCCAGAGCTCAGGGAGAGTACCCAAGGAAAAGGCACTTGGGTACCATCCCTTGGGGACCTATTGGAAGTAAGGGGCTTAAGATTTGGGTTCAGGTCTCACTGAAGAAGGGGTAGCTGGAGCCCACTGGATGGCAGGGAGGTTTACTGGTTTGGCCAGAGCAGAGTTGGTCTTCAGTCACTAGGAAAATAGGAAGTCACCCTCCAAGGTTCAGGAAGGCTGTAGCTAGTGGGTCTGTGGGCACACAGAGACAAGAAGGGGTCTCAGTGTTGGCAGGACACCTGGAACATGAGGTGTTTGTGTTGGAAGGGTTGAAGGAAGGTGATTACCAGCCTGCCTCAGGTCTGTGAGTGCCAGGAAGAACCATACATTCCGGGATTGTGACTGGGGGAAGAGCGTCGCCAGATGTCTTCATGCCCACCTGGTTTGCTGATCGTGCAGCTGCCAGAAAGCGGTGGGAGAGCCCCTTCAGGGTGAATTTGGGACTGAGAGACTGTAAATTGATTAGAAAGTTTTGGTGGGAGAGAACACATATGGAAAATACAAAATGCCTCACCTGTCTACCTCTGCCCTCTGTTTTGCAACGTCAAACCAAGAACTGGGCATAAAGGCAGGGTAGCAAAAATGTCATTTAGAAACAAGTAAAATGAGAAAAAAGTTGGGCCAATGTTTTAAAAATCTAATGAGGGGCACCTGGGTGGCTCGGTTGGTAAAATGTCCGACTTTGGCTCAGGACATGATGTCACAGTTTGTGAGTTCAAGCCCCCTGTGGGGCTCTGCAGCTGACAAGCTCAGAGCCTGGAACCTGTTTTGGATTCTGTGTCTCCCTCTTTCTCTGCTCTTCCCCTGCTCATGCTCTGTTTCTGTCTCTAAAAATGAATAAAATGTAAAATACATAAATATCTAATGACTTTGGTAACCTTATAAAATAGTTCTGGACTGGAAATCTGGGACTATGTAAGTATTCTGGAATTACATGAATTATATACTCTTGATCAGAATATCAGAGAGAGGAATACAGTATATTCCTTTCATTATTTTTTGTCACGGTAGCCTCGTAGCTTTAAATGAATGTTTTTGGAAATGGAGAGATTCCCGCAATTGGAATGCTTTGTTTTATAGTATATTTTTTGCTTCAATTAAACAACTTTTTGCTTTTCCGTGTCTTCCCCACATTGCTCTGAAGTTTGCCTCTCGCGATCCTCTCTCATGCATATTTCAGTATTCCAAGTATTGAAATCAAGACAAATGCAGGCTAAGTGTGTCTATTTTCTAGAGTATTTCTTTGGACAAAGTTATATGTTCATTATTGTCTCACATTTTAAATGTTCCCTAGCTTTCAATATTTTGTTAAAAAGCCTATCTTTATTTTACAAATGATCGAGAGCCCTACTTAATAGCAAAGCTAGAGTATATGCTTTATTTTTTAAATTGAGTTGTAACTGACAGTTTGATGTGTACAGCACGATGAGTCGATATTTGTGTATGTTGTGAAATGTTCACAGTAAGTCTTGTTAACATCGTTCCACTGAAAAATTCTAGTATAGTTAATACACAGTGTTACATTAGTTTCAGGTATTCAGTATCGTAATTCAACAATTCCATCACCTGGTGCTCATCCTAAGTGCACTCCTTAATCCCCATCACCTATTGATTTCATCCATCCCCCACCTCTGGTAACCTCTGGTAACCTCTGGTAACAAGTTTGTTCTCTATAGTCAAGAGTCTGTTTTTCAGTTTGTCTCTTTTTTTTCACTTTATTTTTCTTATTGCCACCTGTCACTAGTTTTTCCTCTCTCTTTGTTTAGGTATATAACTGACAAATAAAATTGTAAGATACTTAAAGTGTACATTATGATGATTCGATATACATACACATTGTGAAGAGTTCCCCATCTAGTTACTACATCCACTGTCTCATATTTATCTTTTTTTTTTCTCTTTTTGGTGAATTATTTTTTTCCAACGTGGCACCAATATGCAAGATGCAGAGAGTAGAATGGGACATACATTTGATTCTGTAATAATTTATTAGTCCTTCCAGCTAGCATTTATTTGGCTCCCAGCTCTGTGCTACATGTGTATGGAGGTGGATGGAGGAGGGGGACAGTGCAGGGGTGGGAGGAGCGATGAAGAAGAAGCCATGACTGTCGTGAGGAACTCATGATGGAAAGATATGAACGGACACAGTTGCACTACAACCAGTAAGTGTCATTTCAGGGAAATGAAGGTGGAACAGAACAGCCAAGTGGTCTGGGGAAGATCCGGAGTTCTTTCACTCAGGAGGGATAGTGGAGTTGATCTCAAAAAGAACACATTTGCCATCAAAGGAATTGGGTGGAAGGCCTTCCAGACTTGCGTAATAATGTGCAAAGACTTGAGCAGTAACATGGTCTGATACGGGATTCATGGACTCAGAAGGGCATGTCGTATGTTGTAGTGGAAAGAAGCTTGTGCTTTAGTCTCAGGCTTATGATTCTGTCATTTATTAGCTCTTTATTGGGAGCAAGGTACTTGAAATTGCCTGAGTCTTTTGTTTTCCTTCCCTTTTGTAACAGCTCCTTTATAGCTTTGAGGATTAAATGGTGTAAGTTGCGCCTGGCACATATGATACGGTGAATACTAGCTGCTCACGTGGTAATACATCTGGTCGAGGGACGACTAGATAAGACGCAAGGCTGCTTCTACCCTCGTGCCTCCCATTCTAGTCTCCATGCGATTACAAGACTTACCCTTTAGAAACATGTTTGAAATGTACCTCTTCTCCAAATTCCCAGTGGCTTCCCATCTCAAAAGTAAATGTGAAGCTTCGACTATAGCCCACGAAGTCCTACGTGGTGTGCCAACATCTCTTCCCTCAGTCTCCCAAACCAGAACGTTTCCTACCACTGGATTTGCTCTCTGATTCAGTCGCACCGGTCTTGTTCTCAAATAACTACAAATACACTCCTGTCTCCGGGCTGTTGCACAGTATCCTCCTTCTGCACAGTCTTTCCCCAAATACCCCCTGATTCTTTCCCTCAGGTGTCTGCTGAAATATTTTATCAGAGAGTCCTACCCTAACCCCCACCACTCCCTATGCCATTATTTTTTTGGCCCTTTACTCCTTTTTAAAGTTGAGGGCAGAGCCTTTGTTTTGTTCACTGTTTTCTTCCCAACAATCAGAATTGTGCCTAGCATTAAAGTGATACATAGATATTTGTTCTCTGAATGAATGAGGCTGAGGAAGTGGCCTGGGGGGCGGGGAGGGGGGCATCTGAGACCCTTGGAATATTCAGCTAAGACTTTTAGATTTTACCCTGCAGGCAAAAGGAAGGGAACCAATGGTTTTTGATGCAGCGTAAAGTGAATGTTAATCTTTTGCGTTAGTCCCTACCTTGATTTGTGGTTTTGCAGTCAAATTGAACTTTTTTCCAGATACTAAAACCAAATATTTTCCTTCTTTCCAGTAGTTAGTCCTTATGGCCTAATACTGTGGCATAAATGCAGTATGTTAGTGATTTTTTTAGGTAGTAAAATTAGAATGCAGGTTTTATTTATTTATTTTTTAATTTTTTAAAGCTTATTTATCTTAGAGCAAGCAAGGGAGGGGCAGAGAGAGGGTGAGAGAAAGAGGGCTCGAACTTACGAACCATGAAATCATGACCTAAGGCGAAACCAGGAGTTGGATGCTTAACCGACTGAGCCTCCCAGGAGCCCCTAATTTTTGTTCAGCTACTTTTACTGAGGTGCTTATATTTTAGTGTAAAATAAGTTCTCAGAATATAGGTTTTCTTTTTTTTTATAGCAGCGTTTAGAGGGCTATTGGTTTGTATTAGTTTGCAGCGGCAGATGCAGTTTGATTTCCTGAATAACTGGGTTTTCGGGTGAGTGTAAGACAACAGAAGTGAGCACCCAGAAGCTCTGATGGCCATGATGGCGCCTAAGTTGGCTCATCCAGGGCTGGAAGCAACACACATGATCATGCCCCCGACACACTAATAATTCAGCACCCCTTCAAACAATCTAAACCTTCAAAATTTGGGGAGAGACTTAGGGGAAATTTGAACAGTTTTACTCATAAACAGATTTACTTCTTCCATCGATGGAAATCAAAGCATAATCAATACGCTATTAAAAATGAACAAAGAATAGAAAATGCTTGCCAGATTTCTGCTGTAGTTTTTGGTTTTGTGTGTGTGAGCATGTAGTTGTGAGTCAGATTTCTTAGGACAGTTTAAAATTGAAAGGTCATATAACCCTCCCTCCTCTACTTTCTAACCTGGGGTGACTTGGGCAAGTGGCAGCTTTAAATGAAGTAATACTTGTAAAATGCTTATTAGCACAGTGCCTCACACAGAGTAAGTGCCCAGTGTTAGATACTGTTGGTAAATACAATTATTTCAGAATTTTAGCTGATCACCACTGTTCCCATGTAGCTGCCTAGGAGCTGCCTGTGTGTGGATATTTTGTAGAAATAAATATGGGTCAGTGTTAGTAAGGACTGCTTAAAAATTTTCCCACTAGAGGGCACTGTCTTCTTTGGCGGTTACAAGATTAAGAAATTGGCCTACTGCCCCTAATCTGGCTTTGAGCTCCAACCCCTGGCATTCATTTTCCAGTTAGAACTCAAAGATTGTGCTGGAATATGTTAAATGATATTTATTGTCTTTCCTTCTCACTTCAAAGTGCGTGTGTATCTATTATCATAATTTTTTTTTTTTTTGAGGTGGGAGAAACATCTTTCTCCATTCTATAAACTGGATATATTCTTTAGATTTAAGACATTGTGATTCAGGGGCACCTGGGTGGTTCAGTCGGTTGAGTCTCTGACCTTGATTTCAGCTCAGGTCATGATCTCACAGTTTGTGAGTTTGAGACCCATGTCAGCATGAAACTTGCTTGGAATTCATTCTCTCTCTCTCTCTTCCTCTCATGTGTACATGTATGCTCTCTCTCAAAATAAATAAACTTAAAAAAAGACATTATGATTCAGACCCTGACTCTTTTCTCCAGCCTACTTCGGCCCCAGGATTCCTGTTAGACCACTAATAGACTTGCATTGTACCAAGTCTCTCCCTTGTCGCCCTCCTCAAAATTGTATAATAGAGGAATATTTGGCACATGCTTATGGCATTGTACAGGGGCGGCTCTTTAAAGAAAAAAATGACTTGGGGTCTTCAGCAAGGCATATAGGCTTGACATCATGAACTGGGAGTAGAGATTCAAGGGAAGTACCCTTTTACCTGTTATCGTTGAAACTTATACCTATGGCTAAAGCAAGCTTAGCTCGTGGACTAAACCAGTGACCATAGTTTTCCCAAACATCTCTTCATTTCAAGTCAGGGAGAGAAGAGAAGCGGTGAGATGGTGAAGGAGAAAAAAGGTGGAAAAGGGGCAACAGAAGGTGAACTACAAAGTTTGATAACCTCGCTATTTTGAACTAACATCCTGCGTAGGTTAATCTTTCCACAGATTAGAAGTTTCTGATTCCTACCTCGTGACTCTGCCTGCAGAGTAACTTTGCAGAGGATGGTATACACCCATATCCTGGTCTGTAGGTGACCTAGCATTTTCTCCCTTGTTTCAATCTGTCAGTGCAAGAGGCCCAGGTACTACGTCAGTCTTCCGCTTAGTGATGGCCACAAAAGGGAGCCCCCAAACATGAAATGGTGAGCAAGGTATAGAGATAAGGGACTAGGAAGAGAGCGGACAATCTCCAGGGATGAATGAGATGCTAAGAATTCTCTAATGCCCAGTGGGAATAGTGGGGGTGGGGGCTCCCCTCTGAGTCATCTTTGTATGGTCCTGGATTGTACAATCCTGTGAGGAGCTGGCGTCCCCGTAGCTCAGTTTTAGGTTCTAGAACTGTCTAGATCTCATAGCATGTATTCTTCATAGCATTCTCTCTGACCCATAGTCTTAGATTCAAATGAAAAAGGCCAAATTTAGCATTAACTGCCGGGCAGGGGCTTCTCCGGCCTCACTTCTCCAGAATGCCCCACACCAGGGCCCTGGTTCAATAATCTGAACAGTATCTCATCCAAGGACCACACATTCTGACCTCAAATGAAAAGGGCAAAGCAGGAATACTTTTAACATTGACCGAGTTGAAATAAGGGCTAATATCAGAGACAACTAAGGGGTTTCCTGAAAGCTGGCCAACTGCTCAACACTGGTTCTGTGGAAACTAGCTTATCTATCTAGTGGAAATAACCTTCCTTGTAATGGAGCAGGACCTACCCTTCCCGGAGGAGAAACCAATAAATGGTGATTAACTGATTCTTAACACATACCTTTCTAATGATGGGGAGAATTTATATCTGTGTTCTAGACTATGACTCACAGGTCAAATACAGCCTGCTGCTGGCTTTTGCACAGTCCACAGCTAAGAATGTTTGTTTTTTGTTTGTTTGTTTGTTTTTTACATTTTTAAATGATTGAATAAAATTTAAAAGATGAATATTTTATGACACATAGAAATAAAAGAATATAATATACATCAAAATTGCTGGACTAGGTACTCATCACACTATTTCCAATTCATAGAAAAGCAACAAATTAGAAAAAAAGTTGTAATAACCACAACAGAATTTCTTCACAAAAATGAAAAATGAAAATGAGGCTGATGCCACGGTGTTTTGAGTGGCTTGTTTGTTAGTCAAGTAAGGCAAATTGTTTATTGATAGTAGGTTAGTTAAACTGTCATTGATGACAGCAACTGAAGGAATGCGTTCGTAGAAAACAAACTTGTTTAAGACTTCAGCTTTTTGGGAAGAATAGCTGATCAAAGTGTTGATGACATTGGGAGTGATATCAATAGTCAATGAAAAATCAGGGCAAATGATTTCAATGGTTTTTCTTGGTTCTTGATGAGTCCAAAAGATGTTACTGATACTAAGTTGCTTTTTATTCCAGAAGTCAACACTGAGTTTGAAGTGACAAAAGAATTAGCCTCTATGAATAGTCTGTTTTTAATTTTCTTTAATGTTTTATTATTTATTTTTGAGAGAGAGAGAGAAACAGAACAAGAGTCGGGGAGGAGCAGAAAGAGGGAGACACAGAATCCGAAGCAGCTCTAGGCTCTGAGCTGTCAGCACAGAGCCCAACGAGGGGCTCAAATCCACGAACCATGAGATCATGACCTGAGCTGAAGTCGGACACTTAACTGACTGAGCCACCCGGGCGCCCCATAGCCTCTGTGAATAGTCTGCTTGTGTTACAACTAAAGGAATATTTCAAAGAAACAGAAAAATTGATCATGAAAATTAAAATTAAACATGAAGTCGATTCTGCTACGATGTATTACAACTTAGAGTAATTAAAATGATGTGTGAAGCAGAAAAAATAAAAGCTTAATATATAAATCTACAAGTCTTGTGAAAATGTAAGGTGTCTAAAAGCTTGTTTTTGGTTACTGTTCATTAGCAGGTGCTTTGCAGAAAGTATCTGAATCTACCCTGTGTTACCGAACCAGCAACGTCAATGATGCACTTCCTTTGCTCTTGTGGACTTAGCCCTCATCGGTTCTGTGCATTTTCGTCAGAAATTATAGCTGAGTCTTCTCTCTTGCTCCACCACACATCAGTGTGATGGCTTAGCAATAAAGTTTTCCTGTGATTAAGAGCCAAAACTGAAACTTAAAAAAAATATATTTTTGAGAGAGAGTCAATGGGGGAGAGGCAGAGAGAGGGAGGGAGATAGAGAATCCCAAGCAGGTTCCTGCCAGCCCAGAGCCAGATGTGTGGCTCCAACTCACAAACTGTGAGTTCATGACCTAAGATGAAATCAAGAATCACATGCTTAACCAACTGAGCCACCCAGGCGCCTCTGAAATTTTTTTTTCTTTTTTAGTGTTTATTTTTGAGAGAGAGAGCAAGTGAGAGAAAGAGACAGAGCATGAGTAGGGGAGGGGCAGAGAGAGAGGGAGATAGAAGATCCAAAGCAGGCTCCAGGCTTTGAACTGTCAGCATAGACCCCATGTGGGGCTTGAACTCAGAAACCGTGAGATCATGATCTGAGCTGAAGTTGGACACCTAACCTACTGGGCCACCCAGGCTCCCCTGAAATTTTTCTTTTCTTTTTTTTTTTCGATAATGTTTATTTATTTTAGAGAGAGAGAGATAGAGAGACAGACCGTGAGCTGGAGAGGGGCAGAAAGGGAGGAAGACACAGAATCCAAAGCAGGCTCCAGGCTCTGAGCTGTTAGCACATAGCTTGACGCAGGGCTTGAATTCATGAACCATGAGATCACGACCTGGGCCGAAGTCAGATGCTTAACTGACAGAGCCACTCAGAGAGGCCCCTGAAATTTTTCTTAATAAGAACCAGCCTCAAACATAATGGAACACTGAGTGGCTTTGGAAGTTAGGTTTTAAGGCAGACCTCATAATGTTTCTCAATGAATTCAGCCTGAAATTGCAAGGTGAAACATCGGTTATATGCCAATCTTACACCTTGGTAAAGTTGTCTCGGTGACAACTAATGTTTGAATCTTATGTCAAACACTTCCCAAAACACTTCCCGTGCTTTCAAATGTTACAACAGGAAGCAAGATCTCCACTCCTACACACATTTGCAGGGGATGTATTTTTGAAGCTCAACCTAGTTTCAACATTTTTTTGGACGCTCCCCTCCCCAGACTACAAAGGGGATTTCCATATTTTAAGAAATCCATTCAGTTGAACAATTAAAGAGTTTTCACCTTACTTTCAGTTGGAAGTGATTAATGTAATGACAGCTAAAAAGGCAAATACCAAGTGCAGAAACTAATAAATTCTGTTAATGCTTCCCAAATGACAAATATGCTCGACTAAAATAATTTGCTTCTAGGTCGGTGTCGGTGTTTGTCAGTAACCATCTGTGTGGAAAGACGTTTTCAAAAATGGAATGTGTGAAATCTCATATGGGTCAGCATTAAGAGATGAACATTTGTGATTGGTTTGATGATAAGGAGCATTAACTTTGAATCCCAATTAAACAAAATATTATCTCCCTCCGAAGAATTCAATTTTATTCCTGAATAGACTTGATTATAAAAAATTGTATACATTACTATATTTAATTTTATCAAAACATTGTTTGAAATTTATTTTCTTTCTCGGTGTATAAGTACTTGTGTAATATCTTTGATTTTATTTCTGCTTCTTGGACCATGAAGAATAAAATATTTACTATCTGGTCCATTACAGGAGCATGTTGTTGACCCCTGCTCTAGAGGAATGTTTCTGGAATATTGGATTGAGGAGTAACTCTCTAAGTACATGTCGAATCCCTGTAGCCCTGTGGGGACTCAGTTGTAGCCTATGGTCACAGTGCCTGAGCCACTGTCCTGTTACTATATTTTGCTGCCATGGTGTATTGGCATTTTAAAAAATGAATGTATTCCTTCAAGAATTTTGTTATAGTTGGTAGGACCATCTATGTGTTTTTTTTCTCCTGGGAGATGAAGATTGGCTCATAATTATACCTTCTCTTTAGAAATTTATCTAACATATCCTTTTGGAATGCACAGGCGGACCCTTCTTTTACTTGGTAATTGTGTGTAAGCACATGTACTGATTATCTGTTGAACCCCTCTTTCTTCTAGTTTTATATGTGACCATTGATGCTCTCAGTCCTCTTTGTTTGGGTATAGTATCTGCTTTCTCTAGGATTACTCAGTTCACTCACTGTATTCTTCCCCGTGTTTACTGTGGTGTCTACAGAGAAGTAAGTATATATCTATAATTAATTAATTAATTAAAAAGTTTATTTTGAGAGAGAGGGGCAGAGAGAGAGGGAAAGAGAGAACCTCAAGCAGTCTGCACTGACAGCGTGGATCCTGATACGGAGCTTGATTTCACGAACTGGTGAGATCATGACCTGAACCTAAATCAAGCATTGGACACTTAACCCACTGAGCCACCCAGGCACCCCAGTATATATGTACAATTTATAAATATATTATTAGTGGAAGAAACAAGTCCCTATGTATTAATACTCTTATACTTATTAAAATATAGAATATATTCTGTTTATCCTTTTATGTTACTTTTTATCCTTTGAGTATCCGTATAGAGTATCATTGAACTTTTCACAGGTTGCATATATTTCGATTAACCACAATAGAACTTACTTGAAGCTGAAATTATCACAGTCTGGCTTGTGAAGGCCCTTGAAATCCACCTTTGTGTGACATTCTTGAAAACATGATTGCTTTCTGGAAACAAAGGGACGTTCCAGACCCTTCCTATTTTTTCCTGCCATAAGATATAGTCATAACCTCTTTTCAAGGAATCAGGAGTTCTTGTTTGTCAGGTAGATAAGTGTATTTGAGACCAAAATCTGGACCCTAGGGAAGAACATGAGAGTGGATATAGGGCAAAAGTACAGATACTACAGATGTGGTTGGACTGTTTTTAGTAGCGACAGATTGGAAATGTATACCTGAGTTCACACTCATATTTCTTATTTAGCTCATCATATTGTTGTATCATACCTGTTTTGTTATGTTTTGTTTTTTAAATACTGTTTTGTATATGATTTCATTGACCACTTAGATTTCCCCATATTTAACATTCTGGATGGGTAAGATAGGGGGAGACTGATGAAGGCCGGGTGCATTGGTCACTAGTAGGTAATGGTTTTGAGGAAGAGACATAATTATATGGAATGGAAAGATCATGTAAGAATTAATCATTTATTTATTTAAGCATATTAAATGCCCCAAGTATTATGCTAAGCTTTGATGATAGCATCTCTGCTCTATGTAGTTTATAATCTGGCAGTGGAGGCATTCAGGTAACAAATAATTTTACAATGAACTGAAATGAGAGCTTCATATGAAGCATAGAGAGTGTTCTGAGAATATATCGTAGGAGCACTTTACCTAGTTCTGGGGGTGTTAGATTAGATAGAAGGGAGAAGGAAACGGCACTTGGCAGGTGAATGGTGAAGAATAGTGAACCATGTTCAGAAGGAGCTTGCTGTTCAGAGACAGCTCACACAGGAGATGAAATTGTAGCTATTGAAGGCTTGTTGTTTTTTTTTAAGAAATAATTTAAACTTTTTTTTTTCCTTTGTGAATTAAAAGAAAAAAAAAGGGAGGGCATAGGATCAAAGTCTATGGACTGTTAAAAAGATAACCACAGGCCCAAAATGGTGTCCCTTAGGTTAAGGCCCCAAGTCAGTAAACCAAAGTTTAATATCTAACCTGACTGTAGTTTCAACATCTCCAGAATATGACCTTTAAGCAATCAAAATGGAATTTCCTGGCCAATACTAAAAAATTTACTAATAGACCCCTTTCCCGTTAGAAGGGCAACTTTGCCTAAAGGATAGAGTCCTTGCGAATAAATTACATCTTTTTAAAAAAATTTCTTTTAATATTTATTTATTTTTGAAAAAGAGAGAGTGTGAGCAGGGGAGGGGCAGAGAGACGGAGGCACAGAATCCAAAGCAGGCTCTGGGCTCTGAGCCGTCAGCACAGAGCCCAGCGTGGGGCTCAAACTCATGGGCCACATGATCATGACCCAAGCTGAAGTCGGATGCTTAACCAACTGAGTCACCCAGGCACCCTAATTCCTTCTTTTTTTTAATGCCCTCTTTCTGCCTTTAAAAACTTTTGTTTATCTCTGTGGAGCTCCCCTCTATTTGCCAGATGGGATGCTGCCCATTCATGAATCATTTAATAAGTCTTTATTAAAGATTTAATAAATCTTCAAATTTACACTGTTGAATATATATACATATATTTGAATATATATGTATATATATATTTTTTTTTTTTTAACCAACACCACTTACCCTAAGAGTAAGAAGGACACAATTTGTATTCCTTTCCTATAGGCACATAGCTTGGTACCGATAAATCTGAGTCTCCCTTTTCTAGGAAATTTCCATCACCTTCTCAAAATTGCTCCCTCCCAAACCACACACTTCTGCTTTTTCCTGCTTATTTCTTCTCCATAACACTTACCATTCTCTAATGTAGAATGTGAATTATCACTTCTTATTTATCTATTTGTTTGTTCTGATTCTTCTTCTAGAATGTAACCCACACATGGGCCAGGCGTTTTGTCATTTCCATTTACTGATACATCCCAAACAACTAGAATGGCAACTGGTACATATGGGACATTCAGTTAATATTTGTTAATTGAATGGATTTGAGCTGTGTTGGGGAGGAAGACTTTTCCTCTGCCCTTCAAGATTATTCTGGCTTGTCTAAGAATTAGATTAACAAGAGAACATCAAGCACAAGTTTATAATAACACGTATACCTCCTGCATATATGGGAGAGACTCAGGAAGAGTGAGTAACTCCCATCATGGCCAAAACCATCATCTTAAATACCATTGTCAGCTAAAGATAAAGGAAGGTGCTGGAGATAGGGAGTCAGTTATGGGAGGTTACCAGGACAAACATAGTAACTAAGAGTAAGATTGTCATGCAGATATAAGTCTATGCCTTTTCCTTGGTAAGAGTTTCTTGAGATTGAATCATCTCCCCTCTTTCTGACATAAGGTGGGGGAAACACCCTTACTAATGATATTTCCCTTAGGGGAGCTTCTACTTTGTTTTCAGAGTTTCTTTCATTTCTGCTGTTTCTTAAAAATAACCAGCTTAAAATAATAAGCCAAAGAGGGGTATCTTAGGTTGGCAAAATTTGCTCTCCTTCAGCGATAACATTTTCCGGAGTTGGACTCAGCTAGTGTTTTTGTTCATTTAATCACTCATCGGCCTTCCTGAAGTTATCTTTCTCTGTTAATATGCTTTTAGATTGGCTCTATAAATTACATACGAAGCAACTTAGTTTGGGGGAAAATAACTGCAATGTTGAATATCCAGAGTCATTATGTCAATGAAATCTTGAAGAAATGGGAGGGTCGGGAAGCCAGCAGTTTAATGCTTTTTCTCAAAATAATTATATCCTCAATTCAGGTGGGTAGAGCTAGACCCTCTTAAGTCCATTTAGTCTAGCCTTAATTTTATACACAAGAGGAAACGGACTTAGGTTAAGGAAATAGCCCAAGATCAGATTGTCATGTATAGAATATCTTCATTTTCATTCCCTTCCTTCCCTCCCTCCCTCCCTCCCTCCCTCCCTCCCTCCTTCCTTCCTTCCTTCCTTCCTTCCTTCCTTCCTTCCTTCCTTCCTTCCTTTCTTTTTAGAGAGAGTGAGTGAAAGTTGTAGCTAGGGAGATAGGAGAGAGAATCTTAAGCCAGCTCCAGGCCCAGCACAGAGCCTGATGCGGGGCTCAATGCCACAATCCTGAGATCATGACCTGAGCCCAAATCAAGAGTCAGACTGGCTTAACTGACTGAGCCACCCAGGGGCCCCGAAAATTTTCATTTTCTTAATTTCACAAGTTCAGAGCTCATTCCCGGTGGTTTCTGGCACTTATTTTAGAAGCCCATACCCACATGACTCTTGTAATATTAGAGTTCTTCCTGAGAACATGCTGGAATAGATAATGGTGGAGTGTGGGAGCAGGGGGAGTATGTATTAAGCCTTTTTCCATTAAGATTTATTTGGAATTTAAATGTATGGCATTGATTTTGAGGATATAAAATATTTAAAATAATTGTTTAAGTTTTCTCTGTGGGGCCAGTAAGGTGATTTCCTCGTCTTGTTAACAGGGTACCATAAAACATGTTTTTCCTGTTCGATTTTCCTTATGGATTTGTTAGCTGGAATGAATCATTACATTGTAGAGTCTTGGAGGCAAGGGCCTATGTCATCTATGACTTTGGTGATCTCTGCGGTGTCTGGTTTATAGTACATCCTCTTATATCTGTGGTATCCAGTGGTCGTCTGAAAGTTGACTAACAGATAAGAAACATTTGCATAATGAAAGCATTGATCAGTCTTGTTACTGGTAGAGATTTCGAAGGAAGTCATCAGAAAGAATTGCCCAACATTGTCTTATCAGCCTATGCCACACGAATGATTATAAAAGGCAGATAACCTGGAGAGGGGGGAAGTTGGGGAAATGTTCTTATTGGAACATAGAAGTACTGCCTTTTCTTCCCTACTAGACATGTAAGCTCTAGTTGGCCCAGTTTATCTAAGTAAAACAGTATCTTTTATGATTGGATGTGTTCCCGGGAAATAAATTCAAGCCATTTAATGAAGAGTTATATCTTAATATATATTCAGTGTATCTTTTTCATTGATATTGCAATTAGCAGCTCTTAGCACTTGCCAAACTTATTATTCGTATGCTCATAGCCCTTGGGATGGAGATAAACATTTAAAAAATAAACCTGGCAGCAAGCTTGAGTGAAAATAATGGCTGGAGATAGTATAAATATGTTCGTTTTAGTTTGTGGTAGAAAGTAGACTACCCAGATGTATACTGGTGAAACATAACAGAGCTTTATTATTTGTTTATGCAGGAATTTGAAATGAGGGTTCTTGGTTGGTAAGTGAGTTTTGTCTACACAGTGAACTGCGGACTTAGCTTCCTTCCCTCTAGTGGCTTTGTCGTCCCCGGGCCATCTCTGCATCCAGCTGGTGAAAGGCAGGGGGTCATGGTGGGGGCTTACCCTCTCTCTTTTTTTTTTTTTTGTCTTAGCTTGGAATGGTATTTGTGCTCATATGTCGTTGACTAAAACTCAGTTACATGGCCACATCCAACTGTTAAGGATGTTGGGAAATATAAACTAGTCTGGGCCCAAGAAAAGAGGTAATGGTTATTTTTCAGGATTTTCTTTCTCTCCCTCTCCCTTCCTGCCTTGCCTCCCTCCTCCTCCTTTCTTCTCATCTACCTGCTCCCCTTATCTCCTTCCTTCCTTCTTTTTCTCTCTCTCTCTTTTTTTTTTTTACTTTTATTTTAAGATAATCATACACTTCACACCTTGGAGTTGCAGATTTTCGCTGAATGGTTAGCATCCACACAACCATAGAACAGCTTTCAAAATCTGGCACAATACTAGCAGCTGAACTCTAGGCCTTATTCACATTTCACTAGTTCCCCCCATCATGTCATTGTTTTGTTCCAGGATCCAATCCTGTTTAGTTGTCGTATTTCCTTAGTCTCTTGCCTTTTATGACCTCGCCACTTTTGGAGAGTCAGTAATTACTGTCAGTAATTATGTATAATGTCACTCTGGGTTTGTTTTATGTTTTCTCGTAATTAGACTGAGGGTAGTGCATTACTGGGAGGGCTACCGTAAACCAGAGGTAATCTGTCCTTCTGAGTGCATCGTATCAGAGGACGTATGATGTCAGCGTGTGTCACTGATGATGCTAACCTTATTCACCCGGATGGTGTGCCCCAGGATTCTCCACTCTGAACTCATGATCTGCCCTTTTGTGTACTTATCAAGTATTTGGGAGAGATACTTTAAAAATATACAAATATTCTGTTTTCAGCTTAACCTTTTAACCAGTGATTTTAGCACCTATTAACGGATCTTGCCTGCAGCAATTATAACTTTGATATGTCAGTGGTGATTTTCTATTTCCTACATTAAAAATGGATTTTTGTTAGATATCCGATGGCTACTGATAGATATTAAAGATTCCTGACTTCTTCCCAGCACTGCCCAGTTTGGAAATTAAAGTGGTCCTGGTTTAAATAATAAATGCGAGAAGGTAGGTTAGAAGAAGATGAAGGGGTTAAAAGAGAATATAAATATAAAAGAGAATATAAAAGATTATATTGCTTCTGCTTCTTAGTACTTAGATGTGGTCCAGATAGGAAGCTCCTTGCAATGGTAGTCAGAAAACCTGGGTTTTAGTTAAAATTCTATTAGGTCTTTTTACTCTCATTTTCTAATTGTAAAAATAAGGACCACTTATAAATTGTTCTGAGTAACAGGTGAGAATGTAGTACTTTGAATTATTATAAGGAGTCATAGATGGTTTATGAACTCAAGTGTCTTTATTCTATGTTAAAGTGTGGGTATTACAGCCAGTCTACTTGTGCTTATTAGAAGGGAACCAGATGAACATTAATTGGGTACGTACTGGATGCAGGCACTGTGCTAAGAGCTTTATGTATACTAACTAGCTTAATCCTCCCGCACTTTTATGAGGGCAATATGTATAATGGAATTATACTTTGGAATTAGCCCCAATGTATAATGGAAGAACTTGAGGTACAGCAAGGTTCAATAGCTCGCCCCAGGTCACACAGCTAATAAGTGCAGAGTTAGGATCCAAACCTTGGTGATCTGGCCCCAGAATTTGCACTCTTCACCATGCCACTGTAAACTTGTGCCCTGGCTGTAGCTATGGGCAGGGCTGTTGTTCATCTAGCATCATCCATCTAGTGGCCATACCAACTAACTACTCCTGTTCTGACCGCTCGGTGCCTGTGCCCTCTGATGGTTAAATATTTTGGGTATAAATCTGGTCACTGATGAATAAAAATATTTCCATTTCCTGATTATGTTTGGATTGGGCAAGCATTCTATTTGACAGCATAAGTGAACCTTAGGAGATATTTGCAGGTATTTGTGTTTGGAGGCATAATAGCTTAATCATTTTGAAGTCAAAACAAAAGTATGGAGAATGTATTTGTTAATTGTTCTTCGCAATTTTGAGATATTAACCCATGTTTGTCTTTGGCCACGCCATATAAGTAGTATGGCATTTGTTTAAAAGTGATTAGTACCTGTGTGATTAGGTGTATGACAAAAAATGGGCTGTTGGAAAAATGGGGTCACAAATGGTCTACTCTTTATGCATGTCTAGCACTTGCTTGGTGATTTAGCTGCTATTTGTAGACTCTGGTTCAGTTTACAGTTCTGCCTGTTTTCGTTCTAGGCTGCCAAGCATTTCTGGTCTGGCAGAAACGACTCCACTTCTGTGGGTGGTGTGAATGGCTAGCACACCCACTACTGAGGAGTCTGTGGGCTGCACCACCCAGTTACATTCACGTGTCTTAACATGATTTTGATAATAATCCTGCTTCCCACGGTTTTGCTTCAGTTCACCTTGAACTATGTATACATATATCAAAGGCATGAGGTTTCCTTGCAGCAAATAGAAATAGGAAAATCTCGGGCTGAAAGTGGGAGAGCTGGGCATTTGTTTTGTCTCTGCCAGTGACTTACTGTGTTACTTTGGGAAAAATCCTTAGTCTCTCTGGCCCCGTGTTTTCTTATCTGCAAAGATCAAAAGGACCTCATCTGGCTGCAACATTTTTGGTTTAGTGCTAAAGTGAGTTTTCATATAGCTTGGTTGACGATTTGCTTGTCTTGCCATTTAAATAATGCTAAATGTAGCTCCCAGAGGTGACAGAGGACTGCGTTTTCATACTTCTGAGAAAGAAAAACAGAAAAGTACAAAATCGCATAAAACTTGCTTTGAAGATTCATACAGTACCATTTGCCGATAAGACCAAGGAAAAGTGGCATACTTTCACTGAGTCTTAGCGACCACTCATTGTAAGACACAACCTGTTTTCAGAGGTGTTAAGGTGTGGCATGGATTCTAGCTAACAAACACACGGGGAAAGTCCAACAGGAAAAACATTGTGTTTTATGGTACCCTAATAACAAGATGACAGCCCCTTACTGACCCCACAGTTACACAATTGTTTTAAATAATTTCTGATTTCAAAATCAGTGCCCGACATTTAAATTCCACATGTTGCTGGAAAAGGCTGCATTAGTATGATGCACGGCTGCCTCTTACGTTTGACAAGCTATGATAGGAAGGCCACAGTGCCAACTCTCCATCACTTGAGCACCGTGATAGCCTGCATCCTTGTTGGATCCTGAGCTGCCTAACCCAGATCGGATTTACGTTTTTACCATATGGAGTGTTTCAGAGCTGCTTATAGACAAGCTGGAAATATGGAATAGAATGTAATTAACTGTGCCTACCTAGTGTTGAAACCGTGTCAGGGCTCCAAAGCTCAGCTCAGAATTATGACTTCAGAGAAGTCCCACCTCAGACACAACCACTGTCTTCTCTATCCTTGCAGGGTCTTGTCCATACTTCTAACACAGCATGGTCTTTGGTAATGGTTTGCTTTCCATTGCTAGCTTATGAGCTATTCAAAGTCCTCATGCCGTTGTACAGAAGTGGCAGACAGTCTGGAGTATAATAGGCATTCAATCATGTTTATTGCTGGGCTGTTGGAAAAATGGGTCACTAATGGTCTACTCTTTATGTATGTCTAGCACCTGCTTGGTGATAGACAGGAAAGATAGGAAGATAGGAAAAGAAGGATGAATGACTTTGTGGATTATAGGAGTGTTTTTTGTTTTGTTTTTTTTTTACATAATTCAGGCTACCACTCATCATCAGGAAATGTGAGGCAAATCAATTGTAAATGAAGATTTAACTTTCAGGTAACAAAATTCTTCAATAAACCACATGGAAAAATCAGTCCCATCGTTGAGAGGCAGGACCGATTTGGGTGAAATAGATTGTACTAGACTAAGCACCCACCATGAAACAGCAAAACACCAGTGTCATGCAAAATCTTCTGATCGAGGGTGCTTTGCTCCGACACTAAAATTAGCTGTGTCAGTTGGGCAGTTACTGCCCCTCTCCATGCCTCAGTTTCCTCATCCACAAAATGGGAAGACTCCTGGTACCTGATAGAATTGCCGTAAGAATTAATTCACAGAATGGATGTACAGAGCGCTTAGGAGAGTGCCTGGCGCATGGTGAGAGAAGGAAATAAATGTCAGTTATTATTATCTGTGTATGTGTCATCAGTGGCTAAGAGTTGAGGACCAATGGAAGGGTTTTATTGGTCTCTAATTTGGCAATTCTCTCTAGGGGTTTTTTTAAACCAAGGTTGCAGAGACAGCTTCCTTATTTCGTTTCCTTAACTTTCAGCCCTATATAAGTTCTCCCTTACTTAAGAGTTGCCATTCTTTACCTCTCAGGGATCTCCCCACCTCTCAGGGCTGTATTTCCCTCCTTTTTCTTTTTCAGTGAAGTGGTTACTTCTTTTCGTGAATGGACAACTCAGCATTTGAAATGCATGAAGATGCAGTGCAGAGTACTTCGCCTGCGGGGAAGATGAACACCGTCTTCAGAATGGTAAGGTGGAGATTTATATCCTGAGATTAGCTCCCCACAAACCTTTATGCAGAGCTCAGGAAGAAAATCCCTCTTCAGACTGGCTTCCTCAAATAACCCTCTTTGGAAAGGTTGCATCTCCTGCTCTGAGCATTTCTTGATTTGCTTTCTCTCTCGTGAACTCTTAGCTCACCTCTGCATTAGCTGTGTAATGGTCCAGCTCTCCATGAATTGTTGCTCAAGGTATTAAAGAGTTGTTTATGGCTCAGGTCATACTGAGGTGTCATAACCCTGATACGGTGTTAAACTGGATATGTCGATACGTGATGATGCTGTGAAAATGTATCGTTTAAGAATGTTGACGTACTAACATCTATGTTAGAGGAGCTACTAATCAGAGATATGCCTGCTCAGAAAGGAAGGAATTCAGAAAACAGTGGACGGAAGACCATGACGTCACTTTACGAATGTCATTGTAGTGGTCAGAGGAGGGAGGGCAAATTGGTCCAAAGGTTAGGGTGTGTGTTCTTTTCCCAGCTTTCAGTAATGTGGACTGTAACTCACAGAAATGATACTGTTGTCTTTAGCATATATTTGCAATGTGAAACCAGGAAATAGTAACATGGAAATGCATGGAAATATTGTGCTCAGACTGGGTAGAAGGGTTAGTAACTCATACTGGTAATACGTGGAAGGAGGAGGTTTAACGAAGCTATTTAAATGAAGGAGGGAGGGGCAGAGAGGCTGAGTCCTGTCAGGCCAGTTGTTTACTGGTATGTTACTTTCCTCATGCTTATTACCTGTACCTGTAAATGCATATGTACATTCTGGAACTAAAAAGTTCTTAGAAAATAGTCTTTATAACCTCTTAAATTTTCAGGTGAAGAAACTGGTAAATAGGGGCTAATTGGCTGTGTTAGAATACATTTAAAAAATTTTTTTAATGTTTATTTTTGACAGAGAGAGCATGAGCAGGGCAGGAGCAGAGAGAGGGACACAGAATCTAACGCAGCCTCCAGGCTCCAGCTGTCAGCACAGAGCCCGACGCAGGGCTCAAACTCATGAACCATGAGATCATGACCTGAGCCAAAGTCAGATGCTTAACTGACTGAGCCACCCAGGCGCTCCTGGAATACATTTGATATACCAACTTAACTGGCTATTTAATTTTCTAGGAATTTATTCTGTGCCTCAGCTCTTCATATGTTTAGTTTTTCCCTTGTTTATTTGTTTATGTGGGTGTCAGCAAGGTGTATGGGATATGTGTGTGTGTGTGTGTGTGTGTTTATTTATTTATAACATGTATTATTTTACTGAGTATATTTATCCCACATGTGCATTTTTTTAGGTAAAAGAAAAAATAAACCAAATTGAGAAAGGAGGCAATATTTTTAATGCATCAAGAGTAGAGAATAATGGCTTCCTAATTTCTCTTAGGAAAAGAAGAGGCAGTGGTCATTGATGAGCGTTTTCCTGGTGTGTCTCTTGGCCTGTACCATCACCACGGCAGTGGGAGTACTGATACTTTCCTTGGTTTATATTCAGAACTCTCAGCCACATTCAGAAGTTCATTTAGGACTCGAAGCCTGGCCTCTGCAGACAACGGCTCCTGTTGTGCAAAAGGCTGTGGATCCCAAATTCCAGTTTCTTAACCATTTACCTAAATCCAAGGTATGAAGCACACATTTAGGAAAAGAATCATCTATTCTAAGGGTGATCTCAAAACAAAGTTTCCATTGCCTGTTTGCTAAGTTTTGTGCCCTCCTCATTGGAAAGAGCCAACCGTGAGCCATCTAGATGCAGGGAGGTGAGCCTCAAGAAGAGGAAGAGTTGGGCTGCTTGGCTCCAGACAGAGATTTTCTGTGGAAGATAGGTCTGTGTCAGGCCGGAGGAGAGAGCTGCAGATAGACGCATGCAAAGCTCTCTATTCTCTTGTCAAGATAGGTGTTCTTTTCATGCCTCACGGGGACTAGACTGACAGCTCTGTAAGTCTACTGTCATTCCCTGAGTCTTGCAGACCTATTCTTCTCTTCCCTTCTGGGGGGCCCAGTGTTCTCCTTACCATGACTGCCTTTTCTGTTTTGCCTCCCCCTCACTCTGTAGACCACAGAGGGCTCGGTTCCTCAGGAGACGGCCTCCATATTGATGGTCGCTTGCTTATGACTTTTCAGGTGTTTGAATTCCCCGGTGGTGCAATCCAGTGGGCCCGGTATAGGAACGACGTCAGAGACTACCTCAGCATGGAAGAAGAGGCTTTCGGCAGCAGCTTGAACAGCCAGAGATCACAGATGACTCTGGGCACCCTGAGAATAAAAAGCAATGGCCTGCGGGCCCCTCACTGGCACTTCAATGCTAACGAACATGGCTATCTTGCACAGGTATAACCAGTTCGCCCACGTGCCGCACCGACATGTTCAAGCCATGTGTCCTCAAGCTGTTATTTTAGTTGTTGCAGAACCTTCTTAGCGCAGTGACAGACAGCATCCAGGCTTTGGCCGTGCGTTCAGTTAGATTAGTTAGCAGCGCCTCGAAGCATTAACCTGTTTGCTGTAATTATTCTTGGCATCACTTTGAACTTCTTTCTTCAGTATCAAATCATTTTTCATCCGCCGTTGTTAAAATAAGATCACTGTTCCATCCTTTGAGCCAAAGCTAAAACTGGTAGCTCTGATCTAATGATCAAAGAGATGGCTGCTTCCTTCTAAGGAAAAAAGCAGATTGCTGATTTTCAGCCTGAAGTCCCTAAGATCAGGATGTCTTAGGGATGTCCTAATTGGATGTCCTTTGGTGGTTCAGACTTTTTAGAATTGTCTAGAAGTCAAGTGAAATAGCTCTCAAGGTGAGATGTGTGCTCTCACTTGAATTTCAAATAATTCATTAATTCTGAAAAGTATTTATTGTTGCATTCTGTATTCCAAATACTGGTAAGCTCATGGCACTTCAGAGTTTGGTCTTACCCTGGTGACCTTATTAATACATCAGACAGTTTTGTGTGACACATTTCTGCTGTTGTTAATAGAACTCCTGTTTTATACTTGGTAATTCATTCCGTTTTAGAATTTACAACAGGAAGAGAGATTAGAGTTGCATCTGAGACCAAACACTTCTTCAAAAAATTTTTTTTTTCATGTTTATGTATTTTTGGTAAAGAGAGACAGAGTGTGAGTGGCAGAGGGGCAGACAGAGAGGGAGACACAGAATCCGAAGCAGGCTCCAGGCTCTGAGCTCTCAGCACAGAGCCTGACGTGGGGCTCGAACCCACAAACTGTGAGATTATGACCTGAGATAAAGTTGGACACTTAACCAACTGAGCCACCCAGGCACACCTTAGACCAAACGCTTCTTACTTCTTATGGGAGAATAGAGGCTCAAAAAGCTTGAGTTTTCTAAAGATAAACTGTAGTTATTGGCTGGACTTGAGACCATATCCATGTTTTCTGACTCTTTGTCTTTTTTCCACACGTACCAAATATGTAAAGGAGGACAGTTCTCCAAAAGGTTAGTTTCCATGGCTCTGGCTGAGTAGTGGCAGAGTAGTAGGAGGAAGGAGAGGCAGACAAGTGGGAGGGGGCCCCTAAAAACAAACCCCAACCTAGGGAGATTAATGTGGAACATGTTCCAGTGGGTAACACGCGTGGACTCCAGCTCGGTCTGGGGCTGCTGTTCCGGAAGTCCAGAGAAGGTTTTATAATCTGAGCTTTGGTCAAAAGGTACGAACTTCCAGTTATAAAATTAATAAATACAGGGTGTAATATACAGCATGGTGACTGTAGTTAATAACAGCGTATTATAAATTTGGAAGTTGTGAAGAGAGTAGATGTTAAAAGTTCCCATCGTAAGACAAAAGTCTAATGAGGGTGATGGATGTTAAAACTAGCCTGGTGGTGATCGTTTCACAATATATACATGTATCAGATCTTTATGTTGTGTACCTGAAACTAATAAAATGTAAGTCAATTATATATTAATTACAAAAATGTAAAAAGAATTAAACCACATAGGTAATAAGTTCGGGCTAGATATTGTTTAGGTCCCCGGAAATGGTAGGATCAATCACTCTCATGGTAAGGATCCAGTAGGACGGATGGGAAGGAGTCCCTCTACTGTGTAGTCACACATGAAAGTTGCTTTTGTTTCTGAGCGTTTTCACGAAAGCCTTGGAAGGACTGGCTCTGAGAGGAGGCATGCAGCAGGGTGGCCAGTGTGCACGGTCCTGCAGTGTGCGTGCCCATTTGCCACAGTGCTATCTCTGCTCTGCCTCTGGAGTAGTTGGTTCGCTGATATGAATAGATACACCCTTCTGTCATTCTCCACCTGTGGACTTGGAGAGAGCTCTTTAGAGGTTCATCTCTCCCCTGTGTCTTTAATACCCATCCGGAATGTGTTGTACATGTCTGTGTAGACACAATAAGGACTGCTTGTGGAGGCTTCCCTAATGACCATGAGTTTCTGGTAAAACTCTGGCAGAAATAATGTTACCTTCTGTACTTACTTGGCAGCGTGATGCTGGGGAAATGATTAGAGACTGAGAAAAAGGATTTTGTGTAAGTGGACTCAAAGTACAGTGCCGTATGGATTAAGAGTGTAGACTTCTGCCCCTAGCCCCAGCCTCTGGCAACCATCATTCTAGTCTCTTCTTCTAGCTATTTTGGCTAGATAATTAAGTTTTAGGGATCTTCTTTACAACATTGTGCCCATCAGTAACAGTGCTGTACTGAACACTTAAAAACTTAAAAGGGTAGGTCTCCTGTTAAGTGTTCTTACCACAATTTTAAAAAGTGTAGACTTTGGAGCTGTACTGCTTAGGTCCTAATCCCAGCTTTGCCATTGACTAGCTGAGCAATGTTGGGAAGATTGTACTTTCTGTCCAGGTTCAGTTTCTCATCTATAAAATGAGGATAATAATGGTACTTGCTTCATAGGGTTGATACAAGTGATGATTGAATTAAGTCAGTTAAAGTGCTGAGAAGAATATCTGGACACACAGTAAAAGCACTGTGTTATTCCTATTAGTATTATCGTTAAAACTGTATGAAAACTTCTTATCTAGAATATTAATTTGCATCCATATGCATTCATGTCAGTGTGACCACTGGTGAACACACACATGGGCTCGCAAGTCTTTTCAAACTCTGAAGCGTGAACTTATTAGAACTCTGAGTTCTCAATGGGGAGATATTACCCCAAGGGGTAAACACTCATCCTTGGAAGGTAAAAAAATCGTACTCTTTTTATGTATAAAGCGCAGATATGTGTACATAGCAGTATGTATGCACACTTTGCAGATTTACTGCCTCTGTGATGTTAAAATTTCATAGTGTTGTAGGGTGGTAATTGGTTAGTAAAAGAAGACTATAATGGTACCTAATATGAGAGGTAATGAAAAAAGTTTGAGAAACATTCCTCTAAAGTGATGTTGCACGTGTTTTCTGTTTATGTTTCAGGGGACAGCGTGGATTGGGGTGGTCGATGATGGTGGTGTCGTGACCACGTACAATGTTACAGCTGGCCAAGTGATCTTCTTCCCTAAGAATACTCTGCACTGGATAAAGAATGTGGGAAATGAAGACTGCTTTTTCTTGCTCTTCTTTTCCACGCATGATGAACTTCAGACCCTGGATGTTGATGATGTATTTTTTTCTGTGCCTGAGGACATTGCTTCCAGGTCACTTAAGGTCTGTATCACTGCTGAGAACAAATCCCTGCGTGAGGGTATGCCTTACAGCGGCACAAGGAAAGCATGAGTTATTTGTGTTTCTAGGGTAGGGTAGTCAGTAATGTAGGAGTTGGGTAATAGACTCAAGAGCATAACTTGTGTGCCTACTAGAGACATAAAACTTGTTGAAATTGAGTTACATTTTACTTTTTTTATGAAGGACTTCTGTGGAAAACTAAAATTACTATAATTTACAATTCTCAAAAGCCGTAAGTTCCTCCAGGGAAAAGTTGGCTACAGATATAATGATGTAATTGCGTTTCCCTAATCTAATGCAGAGAAGCCTATAGTTTTCCTGAAGGGAAGCTACTTTTGGTCTCTCTAAATAGTTACATTATCATGGAGGGACTGCGCATACTGCTGGGTGTAGAGGGAGAGGGCCAGATGCGGATGCTGACCATACGAACGGGTGATCAGAAGAATTGGTGATGGCCTGTGAGTGGCAGCTGGAAGGGGCTCTGCGGTAAATTTAGAAGTCTGTCTGGTGAGGGTTTGAGATTTATCTCATGGCAGATCCTGATCCGATGTTATAGGGAGAGGTGGAAAAAATGAGTTACTAGGAGAGTCTTGGTAAGTCTGAGCACCAGAATATATTTTTGTAGGAGTTATAATGATTATAAAACACCAACACATTTAGAGCCAAAGTGCCTTGAAAACTCGGAAGATTTTCATAAGTATCACAAGCCTTAGGCTGACTGAGGTCAGCTCTTTGACTGGGCCCCTGAAAACCACTGTGCCGATGCTACCCTATCCCCAGCTATCCACCCATTTATTACTAAAATGTGTAGAATGTTTCACCAATATCTTATATGATTTTTTTTGTGTTTCAGCCTGAAGGTGGAATTAATTTCGTTAGAACATTCCATAAGCAAAAAGAGGATCAGGGGGTGAACCTTCCTCCCAACTTGGCAGAACTGGTTATAAATCCTAGTTATGTACAGTCTCCAGATAGTCTTGTGTGGAGATATTTTTATGACCTCAAAGGTAGAGTATGTTATCTTGTGAAGCCTTTTTAGTTAACTGTTTATATATGTGATTACATAGGTGTATTGGATATAGCATGCTTTTATTTTACAGTGAGTCACAGTCAAGAGGAGTTTGAAAAAATGTATGTCTCTACAAAGTAGGAAATGAGAGAAAATGAATAGAAGCAAAAGAGAATGTCATACAAAAGTTCAAAGTGTGAGGGGTGTATGTTGGGGCTGGAGGTGTTTCAGGAGATGAGGCTGATGAGAGATGAGGGTCTAAGAATGCAGGTTTTAGAAACCATGCTAACGAGTCTATATTTTGGTGGAAAAGAGGAGGAATTAGGGGTTTTAAATAGAGTGACACAATTAGGTTTTGTATTTATTTTTTATTTTTATTTTTTAAAGTTTTATTTGGTTTTGAGAGAGAGAGAGAGAGAGAGAGAGAGAGAGAGGGAATGAACGGGGGGGGGCAGTGAGAGGGGGAGAGAGAATCCAAGCAGGCTCTGCACTGTCAGTGCAGAACTTGATGTGGGGCTCTCTCTCATGAACTGTGAAATCATGACCGGAGCTGAGATCAAGTCTCGGATGCTCAACTGACTGAGCCACCCAGGCACCTCTTTTATTTAGTTTTTAAAATTATTTTGTTTATTTATTTCATCGAAGTTAATTGACATAAGACATTATATTAGTTTCAGGTGTTCAACATAATGATTCGGTATTATTGGGAAATGATCACTACATAAGTCTAGTTAGCATCTGTCACCATGCAGAGTTACAGAATTTTTTTTCTTGTAATGAGAACTTTTAAAAGTCTCTTAGCAGCTTTCAAATATACAACACAGTATTATTAATTATAGTTGCCATAGTGTACATAAAATCCCCGTGACTACTTTATAACTAGAAGTTTGTACCTTTTGACTCATTCCACCCACTTTGCAGTCTCCTTACTTCTTATCTATGACCTTGTTTTTTGTTTTTAGATTCCACATATAAATGAGATCATATGGTATTTGTCTTTCCCTGTCTGACTTATTTCCCTTGACATAATGCCTTCAGGGTTCATCCATGTTGTCCCAAATGGCAAGATCTCATTCTTTTTTTATGGCTAAATAATAGTCCATTGTATATACATACCGCATTTTCTTTTATCCATTCATCCATTGATGGACACTTAGGTTTCCATATCTTGGCTATTGTAAATAATGCTGCGGTGAATATGGCGGTACAGATATCTTTTTGAGTTAGTGTTCGTTTTTTGAGGCGATGGTCCATCTAGCTGAATTGTGAAGAGTGGATTAGAAGGGGCCAGATAAGAGGCAGGGAGATGAGTCAGGGGGCTCCCGATGTCCCTCAAGTGAGGGAAGATGGTGGCCTGCGCTGTGACAGTTTTGAGAGGGAGAGAATTGTTGCGAAGCAGAATTTAAAGACATAGGATTGACGGGACCTAGTGGACTGACTGAGGGTGAGGTAGGAATCGATATGTAGGATGACTGTCGAGTTCTCTAGCAAGGTCCCCCGAGTTGAACAGTCTGCTCAAAATTTCGGGAGAGCTCGGAAGGTAGGATAGTATCTGATGTATTATGTCTTTATGTATCAGATCAGTGTCTTAGGGGCACAGAGGGTCCAGTGGTAGCAGTTCCTACCACAGGTTTCCTGTGACCTCAGACGAGTTATGTACCTTAGTGAGGCTACATTTGGCTCTCCTTTTGTAGTGCCATTTTAAGTATTTTATCTTTTTTTTCAACTTCATCTGACTCAGGTTCAAAAGAATATCGATTTCCAGGAGGAGTAATACAACTGGCACAATACTGGAAAAATGGAAGTCAACTAAGCAGCCATGAACAAATTTTTAGTGAATTCCTCAATCAGGTAACTAAGAAAAAAAATTTTTTTAATGTTTATTTCTTTATTTTTGAGAGAGAAAAAGAGAGAGAGAGAGAGAGAAAGGGAGAATATCAAGCAGGCCCTGTGGTCTCAGTGCAGAACCCAACATGAGGCTCGATCCCATGAACAGTGAGATCATGACCTGAGCCCAAATCAAGAGTCAGACGCTTAACTTCCTGAGCCACCCAGGGGCCCCGAGAAAAAAATTTTTTTGATGATCATTGAAATGGACGAAATATGAGATTGAGATAGGATTCAACCTTCTTTTGGAAAAAAGGAAAAGGAAACATCTAGTCAAACACTGGTTGATTTGATTCATGGAAACGAGGCCTCAGTGTGGATTTGGGAGCTTAACTTCTTGTCATGGATGGTTACATTATTGAAAGGACTGGATGCTTGTGAGATTTCTCTTTATTTGTTTTTAAATGCTCAACTGGCTGCCTTGCATGATGACCAACAAGTTCCCTGATTCTAATCCCAGTCCCACCTCTGCTGACCCTAGGTAAATTACGCAGCTAATCTACATTTCACTTTTGTCACCTGCAAAAAAGGTGGGGAATAATACTGCCAGCCTTCTAAGATTGTTGTAAGGAAGAAGTGACATAATAAATGTAGGGACATAAAAAATTCTATGTTCTTAGTGAAGGCTGCATAGAGATTAGTTATGATTATGTTAATTGGTTAAGTTGTTGAGTAGGATGTTTGCTGAATAACTGGATTTAATTTTTTTTTCTTTTTCAAGCATCAAAATGCCCTCACATTGAGTACACTCAGGATTTATAACAATGGATTACGACAGCCACATTTTCATTTTAATGCCAATGAAATGGGATATGTAATAAGTGGATGTGCAAAGGTAATTTCACTGTGAACCGTTTTTTGAACTTTCCTGTTTAGGTCAGAAAGAAGCAAACACGAGGTTTTTCTTTGTTTTGGTTCAGTCATTGGTAACGTTGAAAGACTTGGTGTTGGGGCACCTGGGTGGCTCAGTGGGTTAAGCGTCCAACTTCGGCTCAGGTTCATGATCTCGCAGTCTGTACGTTCGAGCCCCGTGTCGGGCTCTGTGCTGACGGCTGAGAGCCTGAAGCCTGCTTCCAAATCTGTGTCTCCCTCTGTCTCTGCCCCTCCCCTGCTCACGCTCTGTCTCTATGTCTCTCAAAAATAAATAAATGTAAAAAAAAAAAAGAAAAGAAAGACTTGGTGCTAGCAGCTTTCTGGGCACAGTTTCCACAGAAGATACCACGCAGGCCCTGCTAAGTAGCTTCCAACTTTGATATTGGCGTGAGAAGAGGTCAAGAACATTCAGAAGTGATAAAAAGGTTATTACTTATGGTGAAGGGTCTGGGACATTTTACATTCTCAGAGTTTTGCATTTTTAGATAATGCAGGGTTGAATGTGCTGCCCTTTGGGGAGGGCGAAGTAGCTGTTTGCCTCTCAGTGTAATGTCAGTGGGGACGGCTGGGGAGGTGTGTGTGTGTCAGTAGGGCGACCATGTAACCTTGTTTATGCGAGATCCTTCTGATGTACACTTGTCTTGGTGAAATTGGTGACTCTTCCGAGAGTCTTGGTTTGGATGATCAATTACATGATTACCAGAAGAAAAGCCACACTGAGTAGCATGTTAGGGTAGTGCCTTGACGGCAGTTCCTCTGGGCTTTCACAGAGCTTCTACACTGGCTTACGCGAGCCAGGTAGGCTTCTGGCTTGTGCCTGGCTCAATCCTGACAGAAAAACCAAACCAGACTGAAATGCACTTATTATTTCATCCATAGCAAAGGTTTTGTTTTATGCTTTTAGAGGTGAAGGCTTTAGTAAGCCGGAAATGGGCACTGTAATCTCTCACAAATTATGTTTCAAGGACCAGATTTTATTTTTGGCATGCTTGTACGCTCATGGGAGTGCACTGGTGTGCTCCTTTAGTGTCTAACTCTTTTAAGGAAGACTGTTAGGCTGCTGCTCTCCCAGAAGGCTGAGTTTTCCCAACCAAGTAGAAAAGAGGGCATGGGGTGGGGAGCCGTAGAACCCTGAAATGTAAATCTCCTGCCTAATTAGGGAATGTACCTCATAACCCTTACTTAGAACCTGGTGACCGGTGCTCTCTCTGCACGATGTTCCACAGTGTTGAACTCACTAGTGCAGGGTGAGGAACATTTATGACAACAGAGTATCTTTTGTCTTCTGTGGGACTATGTCTCAGAAACAGAAGATTTTATGTGAGAGATGGCCTCCATTTTCTGCCGTTTGCCCTCACTAAGAAGTGCTTTTATTCATCTGTTCTTCATCATTAATACTTCTCCTTAATGAATATCTGGTTTTATTTGCTTAACTTCAACACCGTTTTTTTCCTTCTCTGTAGGTTGGCATTATTAATACTCAGGGTATCATAGAGTTCAATGTTCACATTGGAGATGTGATATTTTTCCCTGTGGGAACTCAGCATTACATTAAGAGCACGTGTGATGAGGAGTTGCTTCTCATTCTTGCCTTCAGCACTGGAGACCAGGTGAGTAAAAGCCAGTTTAAGAGAGATTGCTGAGTGCCAAAGATGTGCAGAATATCCTGCTTAACAATGTATCTGGGCCACAGGGGACCCTCAGTAAATGTGAGCTGAATGAATGAATGAATGAATGATCTGGCAGAATCTGTGTGTGAAGAGGAGAATCAAATCTCATTTGGTTATAAAGGGATCTAGTATTTCTAGTCATTCTAGGATTCTAGAATTTTCTCCTAATTCCCACAGTCTGAACCAACTTAGAAAAAAACACACATAGATACAGAGAGAGACAGAACTACATAGTGAGACAAATACAGAGGGACAAATCCAGAGAGGCTGACTGAGAAAGAGAGGTTGTGAAAGAGAGGAAAGAGAGTGATAGAAGGAACAAGGAGAGGTCGTCAGACCCAGCTGCCTGGACAGCCAAGCCAGCTAGGCAGAGATTATCAATCCAGTGGAGAGAAGCCTGGGTCTGGCTGTGGAGCATGAGGACTACTCATTAGGCAGCAAGGTTTGCCTCTGTCATGCGCTGCTGGGCATGGAGCTCTGAGAAGCCCTTTTGTTGCTAGTCCTTGCTCACAGGAAGACAAGGCCTTCCCTCATCAAAGGGAAACACCTTTCAGTAGGATAGACATCCCTTCTAAAGGGGATGCCTCAGCACTTCTACCCATCAGTCAGACTTTCCTTATTCTCAGAATTGAAAAGGTGAGCTCCTCCTGCCAAGGGAAGACAGGCGTACAGGTGACCATTCACAGGAATTCCTAGCTGTGGAAAGCCAAGTATCCTGTTGTCTTGTGAAGTGCCTTGATGGCTGTAAGCTGTTTGTAGGAATCTTAGTACTTTGGTGCTGATACATCTTGTTCTGGTTTCCACTGCCAGTTGCAAACCCTTGACATGGACGATTATCTCCAGGCCACAGCAGACCACATCCTGGCCCAACTTTTTTTCAAGAAGCAAAGTGAGTTTAAGAAGATCCCCAAATTCAAGGAGGACCAGGCAATCAACCTGCCTTAAATGTGCTGATGAGTCCATATCTATTCTTCCTTCCTCATTTGTTATTATTATTTTTAAAGGACTGCTTTGCTAGTGAACCTAGGGTTCTATACAGAGTAGAAGTGGGAAAGCAGGTGCAAAACAGCCCTGTGGGCTCATTTAGCTTCGTGATTATAGGCTGGGTATGCTACGGGTGCATTTCAGTATACTCTGTGTGGATTAGCAGATCTATGGAGGAGACCCAATAAGTTTATTTTTGTATGGACTTTCGTATGTGTGTGTATATATTTATTTATTTTCCTTTTGTTACTTAAATTTTATTACTCTAAATGAAAATCCGTTCCTTTTATGCCTATCACTACATCTTACTACGCTGGATGTATTTTTGTCATTCATCCACTGTGAAAGGAAGTCAGCCTATGTATGTGTATATTGAGGTGCCGTAAGCCAGGTACCTCAAACCTTGTCTGGAGAGTTCAGTATAGAACCCTATGCTGGTGATTCCTAACCCTTTTGTTGGTATGAAAATATTTTTTATAATGGCAAAATTTTCATTTGGTTGTATACTTACTGCATATTAGCCAAGAAAATATTCAGTGGTAAAGTAATAACGAGTTCAATACCTTCTTTGAGTGCATTGGGCTTCATTAATCACATCAGCAACTATTTACATCTGAGGAGTAGTCATCTGTATATTCGAGAAGCATGTGGTTTATTAAGTCCATCGGCTATGCTGGCTGTCTGTATGGATTCAAGAACCATTTGTCATCACTTGGAAGCTGGTAGTCTCCAAGTTAGGGGTCATTTCTTAAGTAGAAAAGAGTTTGTTCAGATCTAATCTGTGCTGGTTTTTGCTTATGATTTAACAGGTCTTTGGTACCCCTGCATTGTACTTGGGTACCACCATTAGTTCTGGGCTACCCTATATAAAATTCTCAAGTCAATATAGCTGATTTTTAATGCTTTTGACCACCCCCCCCTTCAAATATTCCCTTGACACCTAACGGGATTTTTTAGACCTTTTAAGATATTTATTTCCAGACTAAAAAGAATCTATATGTTCCTTTCTCTCCCTGTCTCTATTTCTAGTTCTCTATCTTTCTGTCTGTCTGGACCACTAGTTCTATTGACGACAAGTACAGAATTCAGTGAGAATCAGAAATAGCTCACTTTTAGCATGAGGAAGTATCCATCTACGTAATCTACCTAATCAGATAACGGAAGGCCTCTTATCGCTTAGAACTACTGTGTATTACCTTATTGCCCTTTACTGGGAGAGGCAGCCAAGATCAAAGCTTGGTAACAATGGAGGTTTGTGATGGTGCTGTTGTCGTGAAGAGAATTTACAGGGAATGGGTCACCAGCCAGGTGGAGGAACATGGTTGAGAAGGTTCAGGGAACAGCGCTAGGCACTAGGTATATGGGGGAAGGATGTCTAGATAGAGGGGAGATAGTCATGAAAGGTAAACGGCAGTTTTTATCTGCAAATTTTGTTTTACTTTAGGAACTTTTATACATATTATAAACCAGATCATAATCCATTTTCTTATATCAGGAAGTATTGTATTAGTTTGTATTTAATAAAGATTTTATGCATCTTTGTGTATTATTTTGCCATTGTAATTTTGAATGAAATCTGTTCTTACGGTTTTATGTATTCGAAGCATTATTGGATTCCCCGAATGCATCCTTGAATATGACTTAGGAATCAAATCCACAATGAATTTAAAAAAGAAAAATCTTAAAAATAAAAGACAATATAATGAAGAGAATTCAGTTGGAATATTGTTGATATTTTATGGGGGGGGTGTGTTCTTAACTTCTACTTTGTTGCTCTAATTCCAGCACTTCATCCCTCCTTGGGATGCTGATTTCTCATTTTCATACCATTTTATTCTCTAGGGTAACTTAATCCATTTAACACTCAAGTGCTTTTAGGCTTTTCGGTATATCAACTCTATTAATTACCAGATCAGTAGATTAAAGAGCGAATTGCTAGATCAGGCTGATTATTTGGCATCATTCAGGCAAAACCCAGACATTTGAAAACTTCCTTTAAAACTAAACCCACCTTAACCGTTTTATGTATATAGTCTATTATACAGACACAGTGGATTCATTAGAAATGGTATGAATTGTTCTTAGGTGTTTTAGAAAATCTTTTAAAAGAACTTTCTTTTTAACAGCACTTTGAATAACCGAATAGAATGAATTAATTTGAATAGAGGAACCACGTACAAGTTAGGTAAACAACCCCAAATGTTCCTTATTGCTTCTAAATAGTGAAAGATGGTTATAAAAAGTTTCTTTGTTCATACTCTCGCCCCTTTCCTATCTAAAAGCAATCAGGCTGCTTTTTATCACCCAGCTGATTAAGGAAAAGGAAAGTGATTAAATATTACTATACAACTTGGTTCCCAATGACTCTATTTTCTCAACGGTTGAAAATAGTTCAGCAGTATAATATCATTGCTTTAAAAAACTATAAAAGGGGTGCCCTAGTGGCTCAGTTGGTTGAGCATCTGACTCTTGATTTTGGCCCAGACTTGAGCTCACTCCTGGTGGGACTTTTACCAGCTCTGCACTGACAGCACAGCACCTGCTGGGGGCTCCATCACACCTTTCTCTTTACCCCTCCACTGTGCGCATGCGCATACGTGCATTCTCTCAAAACAAATAACTAAACTTAAAGAACAAGTAAAAAACTAAAAAAGATCTTTATGTATTTTGGATACAAACCCTTTATCAAATAGGTCATTTGCAAATATCTTCTCCCATTCAATAGGGTGTCTTTTAGTTCTGTTGATTGTTTCCTTTGCTGTGCAGAAACTTTCTATTTTGATATAGTCCCAATAGTTTGTTTTTGCTTTTATTTCCCTTGCCTCCAGAGGGAAAATGCTGCTATGGCTGATGTCGGAGACATTACTGCCTATGCTCTCTTCTAGGGTTTTTATGGTTTCAGGTCTCATATGTAGGTCTTTAATCTATTTTGAATTTACTTTTGTGTATGACGTAAAAAAGTAAAAAGGTGATGGGGATTAAGGAGGGCACTTGTGATGAGCACTGGGTGATGGAATTGTTGAACCACTGTATTGTACACTCGACATTAATATAACACTGTAGATAACTATACTGGAACTAAAAAACAACAACAACAGGGGGCCTGCGTGGCTCAGTCGTTAAACGTCCGACTTAGGTTCAGGTCATAATCTCACAGTTTGTGAGTTTGAGCCCCACATCGGGTTCTGGGCTGACAACTCAGATCCTGGAGCCTGCTTCAGATTCTGCATCTCCCTCTCTCTCTGTCCCTCCCCCGCTTGCACTCTGTCTCTCTCTCAAAAATAAATAAATATCAAAAAAAAAAAAAACCCTAAGAAAGCAAGCCTCCCAAATAAAAGCCACAGTAATTTTGTGCTGTAATTAGAAGTTACGAGGAGTGTCTTCTCCCTAGTTTGCGCGCATAATAGTTTTATGAAACTGGTATGTTCATTTTGGATCACTGTTCCTTTGAAAAGAAGAGGAAGACACTCGAAAGTTCGGAAAAGAACAATGATGGCTTAGGAGCTGGGTATCTATATTCTTTATTGTATTTATGTTGGAACTGTTTGGGGAAAAGATGAAATCACAGAGCTGGTAGAGGCCATGTGTCATTTGGTCTCATTGCTTTAGTTTGTAGAGTTGGAAAGAGTCCTGAGAAGGGTACTTCTCCTAGATTGCAACGAGGCCCAGAACTTTTGAGCCCCCCATCCTTCATCCTGTGGCATGTTTTTTATTTTTTATTTTTATTTTTTGGTTACTATCCTCGAATATGAAAGATTCCTCCACACGAAGCAGAAGTCTATAGTAGAAAATGCACTGTCTTCAAGTGGGAGAGGCGCCTCTATTATCCACATATAGGCAGCCCCTGATGCCAGAACTTCTCCTGTGTGGGCTTCCCACACGCCAGATGCCCAGCTTCCAGCTACTTCCACCAAGGAGGCGGGCAGAGCCTCCTGAGATCACAGGTCACTATCCTTATCTAGTCAAATGCTCACTGCTTGTGTTTTATTTTAAATTTTTATTAAAAAGTTTTTAAAATTGCGATAGAATGTGCAAAAGGTTTAAAATTTACCATTTAACCATTTTAAAAAATGTTTTATTTTTGAGACAGAGAGAGACAGAGCATAAGTAGGGGGAGGGACAGAGAGAGAGACACACACACAGAATTCGAAGCAGGCTCCGAGCTGTCAGCACAGAGCCTGATGTGGGACTCGAACCCACAAACCGTGAGATCATGACCTGAGCTGAAGTTGGATGCTTAACCAACTCAACCACCCAGGTGCCCCCATTTAACCATTTTTAAGCGTAAAATTCAAAGGCATTAAGTACATTCACATTGTTATGCAGTCATTATTACCATCTCCAGGACTTTGTCATCATCCCAAACAGAAACTGTCCCCATTAAATACTAACTCAGGGTGTCTGGCGGCTCATTCGGTTAAATATCCAATTTCAGCTCAGGTCATGATCTCATGGTTCCTGATTTTGAGCCCGGCGTCGGGCTCTGTGCTGACAGTGTGGAACCTGCTTGAGATTCTCTGTCTCTTCTCTCTCTGCCCCTCCCCTGCTCACATGCTGTCTCTCTCTTTCTCTAAAATATAAAACATTGAAAAAAATTAAAAAAAAAAAAAACAACCTAACTCCACATTCCTCTCTCCCTCCAGCTCTGGTAACCCTTATTATTTGTCTATATGAATTTGTCTGTTCTAGGCACCTCCTATAGGTGGAATAATAACATATTACTGAACGCTCATTTTTATGAGATTCTTGCTTATTTTAAAAACCTGTGCCTTTACTATGTGTTTAGCATTATGGTAAGATATGCAAGATGTGAAAAATCAGTAATTTAAGTGTTTCTTCTTCAGTTCTGTACTTCTTTTCCCTTCCCAACCCTTCCCTGGATGAGGTCAGCCCTTATCATGAGTGTTCAAAGAATGTTTATTCATTCGGATTATGTTTAAAGTCCATCGTTACAGACGTGAACAAAGTTAGAGAGGCGAACCTATCTTATTTCCAGAGAAGGCAACATACAATCCCCTTGGCGATTCCCATTCCAGAGTCTTCACCTTAGTCATTTGTTCTCAGACTTTTTGAGACTCTCATAAAATTTCTTTACTCCGGCTTTTTTGGGGTGTGCGAGGCTTCATTCTAGTCTTTGAAGTTTAAACATCCAGATAAGGCTGTTTGGATCTTTTCACTTTTAAATATTAACAAGAAACCCCAAGTGGCCTCAACAGGTGTCTTTCATATCTCTTGGTTCAGTAATGCCCAACTTCATCCTGCTGGCAATAAATCTATTGTTATGATTTTAGCCTGATGTATTCAGACTTTTCCTTGGTTCAGAGGGCAGAGTAGTTCCAACTGAAAGGGAGCAAGCTGCGGTGTGCAGGCTAAGTGGCGTATTGTACCAGACTGGCAGTAGTGCGGGGGCCCTGGCCTCATACAATGTCAGTGGGGCATTAGCATGCTTCCAAAAGCCCACTTTGGATGTCAGGACAATGACAAGATTTAAAAAATTTATATTATCACCAGAAAAAATTTAGAAAGCAGTTAGTGACCACTGTTACTTTGTTTTGTTTTTGTCCCTCTTTTCCGGAAATCGAGCAGCTAAGAGGCAGTTTAAATTTGTTTCTGTTTTGGTATTAAGGATGCAGTATGCTGTAGGTGTTAGTACCATAAGGAGTAAATTAAATGAAAAATAGAACGATTACTAGTATTACTGAGTATTAGCACTGTTCAGACGATATTATCCTTGGAGACAATTTATCCCTGTGCAAAAGGAGTTATAGCCGGTAAATGCTGAGAAGAAAAACTTCTGTTAGCCAGGATGAGTTGTTCTTCTATCTTATAAAACAAGCAATTGGAGATGGGCTTACAGGTTTATAGTATAGCGCTCCCACCTGGCCTGGGTGAGGGAAAAAATTCTTTACAGACAGCTACAGGACAGGGAGAAGCAGGAACACACAAAATAAAAGGGAAAAGTATGAGTCTAGTGTTTGTTTTAAAATTTCCTGACTTGGGGCGTATGGATGGATCCCTCAGTTAAGCGTCCTGACTTTGGTTCAGGTCATGATCTCATGGTTCCTGAGTTTTAGCCCCATTTCGGGCTCCCAGCTGTCAGTGTGGAGGCCGTTTCAGATCACCTGTCTCCCTTTCCCTGGCCCTCTCCTCCTCTCTCTCTCTCAAAAATAAGTGAACACTTAAAAAAAAATTAAATTTCCTGACTTGATCAAGGGCTGCAGCAGACGGCTTTCTTCCGATGAGATACCTTGAAAGTTCGCCATAAAGTATTTGCTTTTGGATGGGATACTTTTCTAATCAGCCATGGTCTCCTTCAGCCTAAATTTGTTGCTTCTACCCCTTTGGTTTTTAACTTTTAACTTCCTTAAATACAGCATACATGGAGAAAACTGTGCACATCCCAAGTTTACGGTTCTATGGATTTCTGCAAACTGGGCATGCCCATCCAACAGCAGCTCGATCAGGTGCTCCGGTGATGTCGGCTTCAGTCACTGCCCCCGATATGATAAAGTTATTTGTGCCTATTTTTTAACTGTATGTACATGGAATCGTACTATATGTGCTTTTTTGTACCCGACTTCTTTTGCTCAACTTTATATTTGATGAAACTCATTCACGTTGTGGCTCCTTAATTTTTATGCTTCTTAATTTTTTCTTTTGTTTCTCTTCAGATTAACCCTTGGCTTTTATGTGTCACCTCCTTGATTCAGTGTTGACAGCCAGGACATGTACACAGGGTGACTCTCATTGTGGCCTTTGACGGCTGAGGCCGTCCTAGGTTTTTCCGCTCTAGTTATCTGGATGTACCCATGTTCCGAGCAGCCTAAGGGCTGAATATCTCTAACCCATTAACCTTGGCCTGTTAGCTTACAGTTCCGCTACTTGTAGCCTCTTTGAGATGTCAACCGAACGCCGACCCTGGGGAAGCAAGGAACCGGGTGTTCCCGGAAGATCAGACTTGACCACGCTAGAAAACAGCCATCCCTGATCTCCGCAAGCGTGCTTGAGATCACATCGAGAATGCTTGCTCTGCACGTGGATCTTCACCACTTCCCCGCGCCTCCCCGTTAAACAACCTCCTGCTTGGTCTGGACTTCAGAGAGGACTTCAGACATCAGGCTGCCATCTTCCCCGGTGGCCGGTTTCCCGAATAAAGCAACCTTTCCTTTCTAATGAATACTTGTTCCTATTGGCTTTCTAGTGAAGAACAGCCGAACTTGGGTTTCAATAACAAGAAGAATTGACGCTAAGAAGAGAGGAGGTTAGGGTCAGTGCACTCTGCCCCGGGGTATCTTTTCCTTTAACACTCTCCTCCTGTCTCCAAAGCATTCCGGCCCAGTCCCTCAGTTAGCAGGAGAGTGGCAGATGTCCCTTACACCAGCTGGGTTAGATTCCATGGAAATGCTTTTCCAAACAGTACTCACTTCCCTCTCTAATTAAGGAGGGAGCAGTGGAGGGACATGGTATGGGAACAGATTATCAGCTTTGATACAGGGATCGTTTGGTTGGCTGGTAATTTGTTCATGATTTTTTCCCTCTTCTGGTGAGCTTGCCCATGAGAAATGAAATAATCCTTTATAAAATACGTAAATAACTAACACTTTTTTGAGAGAGATTTAAACTGCATAAGCACATAGCTTAGATGAAGCAACACAGAGGTTTTGATCCATTCAAGTTTGGGCAATTGATTTATAAGGAATTTTTCCAGGTCCCTTTGCAGCATAAAATTTATAATATGAGCTCTGTAATTCTGTAGGTCATCTTTTTACTAACTACTAGTCAAATTCATTCATCTTCGTGTGCTATACAGAGATGAAGTCCATCGCTGTCTGATTTTGTCAACTTCAAACGCTAATGCGGTATCAAGAAAATCAATAGGATGTGTCACCAGTCTGGCAACTTATGCTTCTGGCCTCAAAGGCAGGGAATATTCTTTGGAATGAAGTCAACTCTGATTTTGAAGTTCCAGCTCAGGTGGTTATAAAACAAGGTATTAACAAGATAATTTTGCATTTCTTTTCTGATGATACTTCTTTACATATTACAGTCATCATTTGCTGCACTGGGAGAAATTCAGGAGGCAGTGGGAGGAAGAATAATGTTGGCTGTGATTTTTTTTTTAATTTGTTTTTAGCATTTATTTATTTTTATTTTTTTACAATTTTTAAAAAAAATTTATTCTTGAGAGAGAGAGAGAGACAGAGCACGAGTCAGGGAGGGGCAGAGAGAGAAGGAGACACAGAATCAGAAGCAGGTTCCAGGCTCTGAGCTGTCAGCACAGAGCCTGACATGGGGCTCGAACCCATGAACCGTGAGATCAGGACCTGAGCTGAAGTCAGAAGCTTAGCCACTGAGCCACCCAGGTGCCCCTATTTATTTTTAAGAGAGAGAGACACAGAATGTGAGTGGGGGAGGGTCAGAGAGAGAGGGAGACACAGAATCCGAAGCAGGCTCCAGGCTCTGAACTGTCAGCACAGAGCCCGAAGCGGGGCTGGAACTCACGAACAGTGAGATCAGACCTGAGCTGAAGTCAAACGCTTAACTGACTGAGCCACCCAAGTGCCCCTGGCTGTGATTTAAACACTAACCCTGCAGTGACTGCAGGAAGGGGAGGCAGGGTGGTGAAATATGGTGCAGGGAGTGGTGGATCTTTTTGATGAGCCTCTTACATTCAGTGACACTGGTGACGGTTTGGAGAAACCACTCCAGAGGTAACAGCTCATTCAGAGGGGTCCCCTCCATTCTCCTCTTCTTGGGGGCATGAGAACCATTTTGACTTGCAACATGAAATATGGGAAATTCTGTATATGCAGGCACTAAAAGTTCCCCAAACACAACACATAAAGGCCAAATGGATTAGAAGACCCATCTTTTGAAGCCTTAAGAGGTGGAATATTGGTGGGAAATTTTAATTTTTTTAGGGCAGATGCTGGTAAGGGCAGCTCGATCTGAACAATGGCTTACATGCAGGGCTGGGGCTCCAACTATCTGTCATGCATCCACAGTTGGAAATTAATATGAACTTGAATTACTCCTTAAAGCCTTTCTCCAAAGCAATTTTATTTAAAGGAGAGAAAAACCTCATCCATTAAATGTCACAGGCCAGATTACTCTGTCACGTGCTATGGCATTTCCATAACTGTGTGGGATGCCATATGGCTTATTACTGTGTTTTAGAGAATTCCTTCTCGTGGTGACGTCACATCATTCACCAAAGGCCCCTTATGTGCTGCTATACTCATTGCCTTCGAGATCCTCACCATGGCTTGACCTCACCCTGCCCCGGTATTCAGGAAGGCTGAAGAGAGACCCTCAGAGCTGGGAAGGGACCATATAGATCGGCTAGTGCAGGCAGTCCAAGTTGTGCTCCTATAGCATGCTAAGCAGCCTCCGTAAAGTTGGGAGTTGGAAAAGGGCAAGCCAAAATGGGAGTTTGGCTTCATACGAGCCTTCATACTACCCTGCTGTAAATGAAACGGAAAACGGGTTTGAAACCCAAGGCCCTAGTCCAATCCCTTTCCTTTCCAGAGAAGGAAATTGATGGCTGAAGAGCTTTCTAGATCTGAAATGCACGAGAGTGGTGGGGATAAAACTCCTCTAGAAACAGATGATTTCTGGGAAGCAGAAGCCAAGCTCTCTCTTGTGGCGGAGGGCATTACAGGGCAACCTAACTTTGTAAAGCTTTGGTTTCACCGAGTTTTTTTTTAACCTTCCCAAGGATGTGCTGGACACCTTCTTTTGATTCTCTACAGTTTTGGAACTCAGCAGCCTGTTTCAGGAAGAAATTCAGTGGCAACTTTCAGCTATGGCAGTGTGAGGCCAAGCATGGAGGTACTATGGTGAAGACTGTTAGTTGACTTTAGGCTTTAGTCCACAGCTCCCTTACCACCCACAGAGAAGACCACGATGAAACAACAAACCTGCCTAAGCTATGCCAGGTGTTTCCTGGATGATTTGTGATGGT
Organism: Paguma larvata; assembly: GCA_030068075.1. Lineage (NCBI taxonomy): Eukaryota > Metazoa > Chordata > Mammalia > Carnivora > Viverridae > Paguma > Paguma larvata. Next base: position 20,056,778 of record CM057835.1, on the reverse strand, counting down.
GCTGGAGGTCCTCGCTGTCCCTCTTCCACCTGACTGACCTCATCACTCCTTTCGACCCTCCCTCCCCAACTCTAGACCCTAATATGCAACTGTCCACTTGATATTTCCACTTGCTTGTTTAATAAACATCGCAGACTCAACCCGACCAAAAGTGAATTGCTGATGGTCTCTTGTAAAGTGTCTCCACCTGAGCACCTTCATCTTGGTCAATGGCAGCCCTAACCTTCCAATTCCTCAGGCCAAGACCCTCAGGGTCATCCTTGCCTCCTCTCTGTCTCACACCTTCCACCCACTCTGTCAGCAAATCCCGGACCTGACCAGTTCTCACTACCTCCATTGCTACCACCTCGGTCTGAGCCACTATCATTTTTCTCCTGTCTGCATCAGGAGCTTCTTAACTTGGCTTTCTTTGTGTCTTTGCACCCCATTTCAGTCTATTCTCAACAAAGTAGCAGAGTGATCCTTTTATAAGTAAGATCATGTCATTCCACAGACACTCGGGGGGCTCTCCATTTCACTCACAGGGGGAAAGTTCTGCCTCCTCCAGCAGGCCGCTCAAAGTGCCACACCCCGACACACCCTTCCAATCCACACCCTATAAGCCATGCCCCCTTCCCCTCCATGCCCCTCCTCTTCCATGGCCACCCCCCTCCACGGATCGCCCCTCTCACTCCTGGGCACTCCACTGCAGCCACACCAGCCTCTGGGCTGAGCCTCAAATCCCCTTGGCGTTGCTTCTGAATTAGGACATTTGACTAGGGCTTCCCTGGGCATGGATCACTCCGGCCAGATTTCTAACTTCTTCGCACCATGCCCAAATGTCACTTTCTCAATAACCATCCCAGCTAACGTGGGAAAACAATTGCCACCCCACACAGATCTCACCCCACCCAAGTCTATGCACGGGAATATTTCCAGGTGGGAAGAAGCTGGGGGAGCTCTCGGGACTCTCGCGAGATCCTGCTCACACCGTCTGGGCGCCTTTCGCCCGGACGTGTAGGCAGCATGGTGCTTGCAGTTAATGTTCGGATTTGAACGTGCAAGGGGAGTCCTCAGAGCTCCAGGAAGCCGAAAGCCGGTGAACGGGTGGACACCGCCAGGCCAGCCGGGCATAAAGCGGCTCCCCGGCGTGAGAACTGCTTCTGCGCGTGAGCTGCGTGCCCAGCGCTGCACCTGTTTCCTCCGGGGGACGCTGCGGACGGCTCGGTGACCAGGGTCTCTGGGGGACGGCAGCTACATGGCGCCATGGCCAGCCACGGCAGCCCAGGCTTCAAGCCCCGGAGGGGCCGGACGTGATGGAAAAGGAACACACCAAGATGGGGGCCGCAGGTTGACAGCTGAGGGACTGAGAGGGCCGGACGGGATCGCCGGAAAGGTAAGAGCCGCGTTAGAACCAGTGATGCGGGGTCAGTGGACGGCCTCGTGGGGAGGCGGGGCGAGAACAGCTGGGATCCAGGGAGACACACGTAAGTATTTGCCCGCTATCGCCACACCTGCCATCCAGAAGGACTCTGCCAATTCACATTCTCACCACCAGTGTGTTAATTCTTGACTCCAGACCCTCGAAAACACTTGCGTTATCATGATAAAAATTCTCTGCCAGCCCCATGGGCAAAGAAAGGATTATATATTACTGTTTGAGTGTGTATGTCTTTAATTACTATTAACGATGAGTATCTTTTTACGTCTTTATTGATAATTTGTGATTTTTACTTCTACCAATTATCCTTTCCCTTTTTTTTTTTTTTTTGTCAAAGTACAAAAGGTCTTTTTGAAATAACCTCTTAATGCGTCTTAAACATGGCACCCGGGTTACTTTCTGTCTTTTTTTGTGGTGTGTTGCTGGTCATGAAAGTTTTAAGTATTCAGATAGTCCACTATGTTAACCTTTTTTCTTTTATGGGATATCTAGTTCGTTGTCTTGCTCAGAAAAGTGTCTCAGCCCTCCTCATATGAATACTTATCCATATCTTGTAAGTTTTCTGTGATTTTATCATTACAATGAAATGTTTCTGAAATCTGGAGTTTATTCAGGTTTAATATGTGCGGTGGCTTGCGCAATAGGCTACAGCCCTCAGCCCTTCTTAGTACGCACCCCTGTCTGCCAGTGGTGTTGCAGTTCTGTCTGGGAGGAAGTGGAAGCTGTTTCTCCACCTGGTTGGTCTGGGCGGGCCTTGTGACTCGCTTTGACCAACAGAACGGAGTGGAAGTGACTGTGTGCCTGTTCTAAGACTAGACGTCCTAAGAGACCTTCGTGCTTCCACTTGCTCTGTCAGCCACCCTGTGAGTGAGCTTGCTGGGCGAGGAAATGCGTGTGGCCCTTTGCTTCCCATCTCTCAAGCTGACAGCAAGCCGACTCCAGAGATGCGAATGAGGTTATCATAGATCAGCTGGTCCCTAGCTAAGGGATCGGCTGAGCGGTAGCTGACAGCCAGACGCATGAATGAGTCCAGCCAAGGCCAGAAGAGCCTTGCTCCTCTGAGTCACCCATGGAAAAGGGAACTAGGTACATGGTTGTTTTAATGAAAACATTTTTAAATGGTTTTTTTTATTTTTGAGAGAGTGAGACAGAGAGTGAGCGGGGGAGGGGCAGAGAGCGAGGGAGACACAGAATCCGAAGCAGGCTCCAGGTTCTGAGCTGTCAGCACAGAGCCCCGCACGGGGCTCCACCTCTCAAACCACGAGATCATGACCTGGGCTTAACCGACTGAGCTACCCCGGTGCCCCAATACATGGTTGTTTTAAAGCCCCTGAGGTTTGGAACTTTCCTTATTATGGAGCATACAAAACTGATGTATAAAGTAGGGATTCTCATTTTATTTATCCAGGGGTTAGCGTGTGGTCTAATATCATTACTGAATAGTTCATCTTTTCTTCACTGATTTGAAACATCTCCTTTATTCCAAATACATTGTCTTGGTTCTGCCTCTGGGTTCTCCATTATATTCTATTGATTAGACTGTCCTTTGTGTGATAGCCTTGCTCAGTATGTTTCAATATCGCGAAATGTAGGTCTCACTTCATTGCTCTTTTTCGCCTGCAATTCTTAGCTATTTTATTCTTCCAGAAGAACTTGGTGTAATTTTTCCATGTTCCAAAAAACATATGTTGGGCTTGTGATTGGAATGGTATTAAATATATCATTTGAAGAATATTGACATTTAGAAAATATTGAACTGTTTTATCTAGAAACAATATTTTGAATCATTTAAGTCATATTTTATATATTTCAGAAGAATTTGATAGTTTTCCTGTATCTTTCTCACATTTCTTATTAAATGGGTCTTGTATATATTAAAAAAATTTTTTTAATGTTTATGTATTTTTGAGAGAGAGAGAGAGCACGAGTTGGGGAGGAGCAGAGAGAGAGAGGGAGACACAGAATCTGAAGCAGGCTCCAGGCTCTGAGCTGTCAGCACAGAGCCTGACGCAAGGCTTGAACCCACAGACCGTGAGATCATGACCTGAGCCGAAGTCGGATGCTTAACCGACTGAGCCACCCAGATGCCCCATATATTTTTACTTTTATATTAAAAAAGGCTATTTTTTCATATTTTATAGTTGATTATTTTTGATATTTAGGAAAATTTTTGGCCTTGGTGTTCTAGCTTTGTAACTGACTACTTTCCTGAATTCCAATTATATTAAGAAAAATGTTTAAAGTTGCATTTTTTCAGCTATACAAATCATGTTGTAAATAATGATTTTTTTTTTCTCCTTTCCAATATTCTTCCCCTCTGTTTTGTTTTTGAATCTTGTTTGGTTAGCCCTCACAGAATAATGTTAAAGAATAGTGGTGACAAGGTCACCCTTTCCTGAATCTTGCTTGTGTTGTTTTCTTTAAGTAAGACAGTAACACTTTGAGAGCGCAGTCCAGGTTTGGTTTTTTATTCTTTTTCTCTTGATCCTTGGCACAGAGCCTTGCTCATATTTGACAATAAACAGATTTAGTAATGGAACGATCAAACACTGCTGACCTTCCCTGCGTCAGACACTGTACTCGGAATGGGGTGTGTGAAGACTGTGGTTCTGCTGCTTCAGGCCTCCTTTCGTCCGTTTATATTGTATGGGCTTTGGTGTTCCTTAGAACCAGGGCCAAACCCTGGCTTTGTGTCTTATCAGTTGTGGAACTTTGAAAAATGTACTTTATCTTTTTTTGTTTTTAATTTTTTAAAGCTTATTCATTTATTTTGAGAGAGAGAGCAGAGTGTGTGCAAGCTGGGGAGGGGCAGAGAGAGAGGGAGAGAGAGAATCCCAAGCAGGCTCTGCACTGTCAGCGTGGAGCCCAATGAGGGACTCAAACTCACGAACTGTGAGATCATGACCGGAGCCGAGATCAAGAGTTGGACACTTAACCGACTGAGCCACCCAGGCGCCCCATGTCACCTTTCTAAATTTCAGTTTTGTCCTCCTGAAAATCTGGACATTAACCATAATGCTGTCGTGAGTTTGTTGGGAAGGTTGAAATAACATGTGTAGAAAAGCACAGCGAGGGAGTTCTAAGTAAATGAACAGAGACAAGAACTACAGCAAGAGCAGCCGAGGTGGGAGAGGGGGAGGTGTGGGCTCAGATTTGGACATGCTGTCGGAAGTACCTGTACAACTCTAAATGGAGTTATATGTCGGGCTGTTGAACATACAGATCTGGAACTTGGAGAGATTTAAATTTATGAATGTGCCATTTAGGTCCTTAATGTGTCAAAGCCGAGAAAAATCACTCTTGCCATTACACAAAGGGTGGTTTGGGGGGAGGGCGTGTATGGGAGGACATGCATGTGAGGCTAACCTGACTGAAAAGCTGACACCACGGAGGCAGTGAAAGATGCGGGATTATCAGGAGAGCGGTCCTGGGAGCAGTGGATGACAAACGCATGGACAGCATCTTTCGGAAGGTCGCTGGTGCCCTCTCGAGAGCAGCTCTACGGGAGGGGTGGAGGGAAGCCTGATTGCAGAGCAGGTGGGAGGTGAGAGAGGAGAGAAGGAGGTGCAGGGCTGTCCACTGGCTTGGCTGGGTCATACTCCTTGTTGGGGCTCACGTGTGTGTTCTGGAAAAGTCTCTCGTGGGTGGCTACATTGGAAGCCCGTTTCTATCAGGGCTCGAGCGCCCCTTTGGCAGGCAGCTAACAGAGTGTAACTGCCAACGAAACAGTGGATCTCCCCACTTCCTGCTGGACTGCAGCAGCACCGAGGGTTCCAGAGAGTGCCGAGCGTCTCTGGCTTCTCAAGGCCTCCAGAACGGCAAACAGGATAGTACCCTGCAGCAGAATCACTGGCTTCAGGCATAACCGTGCCCAGTGACGGCAGCAGTGGCTAGAAGGCATGACAGGCGTTTTCCAGAAGTGGCAGTTCCCAGTGGGTATGGTGGTGCCGTATGACCCGAGAGGAGACGGTGGCTGAGTCTCCACATGATACCTCATTGGGCTTACCTGTCACTACAAATGAGGCAGTCTTTGGGGATTCTCAGGAAATACATAAGGACGGTTTGAGGGGTTTAGAGTCCTATGTGGCAGGTAAGTGTAGGAGCCTGCAAAATATGGGTAATTGGTCGTCCTCTGTTCCTTTGTGTACCCATGAACTAGAGTGTTCCCAAGGCAGCGCGGGGTGCCAGGTGAAGGAATTCTTCTTAAATAGGCCGTAGGAGCCCTAGCAGAACCAGACAGTTTACTGCTGTCTCTGGTATTGTCTGCGTGTTCCATTTTAGTGACACACACACACACACGCACACATTTTTGGGGTGAACTAATCTGGAAAACAGTGGGTTAAACAGTATTGAACAGGTGTTCTTAATAGATTCTTTCTTTCTGGGTCTCTGGTGTCCTGATCTATTCAAGTCAGGTTCATTGAGCACCTACCAGGCGGAGGAGATACACTGGTGAGTACCACAGACATGGTCCCAGCAGGATAAAAGGGGAGACAATACTAAGTAGATTGTGACTCTCTAGGAGGAAGGGCCTTCAGCAGTCCCCGCATTTACACATGAATCTCTTCTAGAGGAACACTGATTAATAGCTTTTGTGTTCTGTGGAAAGCAGTTTGGGTGCACTGTGCTATATCAAAGGAAGAGTATTGGGGACAAAAGTTGGAAAGGAATGGTATGGCTACCTGGTCTCTAAGTAAAGGACATAAACTAATAAAGGGAAGACAAAGAAAGAAACAATATATACTGTAGAAACTGTTTACAAATGATCAACAGATCTCAAGTTAGGGTGAAGTGACAGGAAGGAGATTCTGAATTGCCCCCATCCTCCAGAGTCCTGAGAAGGACCTCTGTGCACGAGCTTGGCTGTTCCCATTTGGTTAAGACTGAGGTTCCTGTAATGCACAAAAGTCACACAGTGGAGGGTACGCATTCAAGGACTGGAAAATGACAACCAGGACTTGACTTAGGTAACTTTTACTTTGGTTTAATAGCACAGCACTTCTCTCTCGCTTCCTTTTTTTTTTTTTTGCTTGCATTACTTCCAAGTCATTTGGAAACCTTTATCATCCCTGTCACATTTATACTTGATATTTAAAATTTTTTTATCATAAGCTTAGAGTCATAAATGATACAGTTACCAGATTATTGCATATTATATATGTGCTTTAAATATATTTTTGAAACTGCAGATTTTAAGTTAGCTATTCATGAAATATTTTCACCATGTAATTAATTGAAAAAAAAAATCCCCCATTGTCAATTCAAATAGCCAAATCAGACCTTTTTTCTGACAAAGGCTTTCTTTCTTAAATTTTTTCAATTCCATTCAAATGCATTCCTATGACAGCCATCCCACTGCTAAATTCTCATCCTAAAGTAGAGGGAAAAAGAACAAGAGAGAGGGAGAGAGAATATGAAGGCTGGAGACTGCCTTCAGTGTGACACTGGATGGGTAAGTCTTTGCCTCCACTGTTTTCTACCCAATTCGCTTTGCTTTGTCCTCATGGGATTCTGTTTCAGGGGAGACGCTTTCTCAAACCGTCTGTGGTTTCAGTGACCCGGAAGTGTTTCCAGCCTGGAACAATGCTTCAGGGTAGGGCTGGGGAAGGCTGTGTCTTTCCTTTGTGAGGAGGGAAAGGAGGTTGTGGAAGAGGTGGTGACAGGAGGTCCTGTCCACATCAGAAGACTTCTTAGCGTTGTCACTTGTGGGAAAAGACACAGAAATTGGAATCTAGTGTCCGTGCCTTTGTGTCTCCCAAAAGCCTTTCTGCGTCCCAGCTTACTTGTACCAGTTAAAAGAGCACTACTGGGAGCACCTGGGTGGCTCAGTCGGTTAAGTATCCGACTCCTGGTTTTGGCTCCGGTCATGATCTCACGATTTGTGAGTTCGAACCCCGCATTGGGCTCTGCACTGACAATGCGGATTCTTTTCCTCTCCCTTTCTCTGGTCGTCCCCTGCTCATGCTCTCTCTCTCTCTCTCTCTCAAAATAAATAAATAAATAAAACTTAAAAAATTAATAAAAAGGCCACTACGGAACCAGTGGTCCATCATCAGAAAGCAAGGGGAAGAAGGTGCCTCTGATCAAGTTCACAGTCAGCGCCGAGGTTGGGGGCCTCGGTTCCTCCTTAGGGAGGCACTCCTGAATTCAGATCTCCAGTTCACTGTCGGCCAGTGCACTTGGTGGGGAGGATGAATCTGCAGCTGGAGCCCATAGATATTTGAGTCCCTTTCGGCTTGGATTAGGAGGGAGGGCCCCCCATTAGCCCCTGGGGGATTATCCTGTCACAAAAGGGGGACATTTTTATTGTGCCTGAGTTGCATTCTTCTCCTCCCCATTCTTTCTGTGTTATTGGGTCCCTCCTCCTTCCCTGGCTCCCGGGTTTCAGTGTAGCAGGCCCGTCTTTACCTCCGTAGTCCTCCCGTTGCTGAGCCCACCGGTCTCAAGGAGAGGAACGCTCAAGGGAACGGTTGCCACAAGCGATCTAGTGCCCACATTCGTAAAACCTCCGTGATCCTCTCAGCTGTAAGGCAGTGGGCCCCTTTCTAGATATTCTTCTAGCTTCCTGCAATCCCTCTTGTAATATTTGCAGTGTTGACTTTCTCCCCCAAGTTGGCAAGATTTTTTATCTCCACTGCTGGAGTGGAAACTCCTTGGGAGCTGAGTTTTTTTTTTTTTTCCTCTTATTCATTTTTGTTTCCTCTGCAGTACCTAGAATGGGTGTCACACACAGTAGGTGCTCAACAAATACTAGTTGAGGGAATGAAATTGGAGGTGACATAATATAAATATATGAGCTATGCCTCGATAAGACTCAGGCCACAGCCATAAAATAAAATTCGTATAGAGAAAAAATATGGGCATCAAATTTACAACTGAGGCTTTTAACAGTTATAATGGATACTGTTGGCTTATGCGTTATTAACAAGGAAATTCAAAGAATCTGAGCAGGTGGCTCTTTTTTTTTAATTAAGTTTTTGTTTTACCTCCAGTATAGTTTACATACAGTGTTATATTAGTTTCAGGTGTACAGTATAGTGATTCAACAATTTTGATAGCGTTTTGTGGTTAGAATGTCAAGTCTGAAACCAGAGGTCCGATCCTGGAGTCACCCTGACTCTGGACACCAGATGGCGCCCACACACCACCAGAGAAGGTTTTGCGACTGACATTAGTCTGAAGTTTGTGTTTACTGATGGAGATAGCTGACTCTGTGGGAAATTCTGCAACAAATTGATTTCCTGGGGGCTTCTGGGCCATTGCTCTAGTTTCCGAAGAAGGGTTTCATATACATGCATGAAACCCTGATTGGAAAGCACCCAGCTCAGGCTGTATCGAAGGCCAAATCCTATTTCTGTGAATGCAGTGACATTGTCTTTTCCCGTGTGGTCTGCAAAGACACAGCTTCCTTACAGGGAAAGAAAAGACCAAAGGAAACAGCAGAGAAAGCCAGAGAGAGAGGGTATTCTCAGGAATCACTGCTGACCTACAGAGAAACCCACGACAGGAGAACTTTGGCCAAAACACTTGCGCCAAGTGAGCAAGCCTGAGTTTCCCCGTACCGGAATGAGGACACTGCCTCAGTGCTCTCAGATCTCTGGGGAGGCAAGTTTTCACTATGTCTCGTCACCTCTCATCTTACTCTGCAAAACTATTCTGCAGTAATCTCTCTCTCTCAGCTCCTCTATTATTCCAGGGGCATCCGTTATCAGAGTGCAGGGATGAAGTGGTAAAAACAACAACAACAAAAAACAGACTCTGTCACTTACCACCTGAGCTAGTGCCCTCTTGAGCCTCAGTTTACTTATCTGTAAAATGAAGCTAACGACACATACTTGAAAAGGTTGTTTTTGTAAGAATTGAACAAAATAGTAAATATACGGTCAGCTGTGTACTTTCTTATACCTCTGAATAAACAACAAATGTAGACTAACACTAACCAAGCATTTGAGTCTAAAATCTTCACTGGTTCGTTTTCAGACTTATCACTTCTCAGCCATCGTGTGTGTTTCTCTTCAGTTGGGCTGGCTCTTATGATATGGTTGTTTTCCCATCATTCTTTTAAGGGACAAATATTTATTGAGCACCCAGGATGCTCCAAGCACTGTGTCAGTACTGCTGAGACTATGACAACAAGAAGAACAAAACCCCTGGGGCGCCTGGGTGGCTCCGTTCTGTGCACAACTGACTCTTGATTTCGGCTCAGGTCGTGATCTCACAGTTCATGAGTTCAAGTCCCGCATCAGGCCTGTTTGGGATTCTCTTTCTCCCTTTCTCTCTCTCTGTCCTTCCCCTGCTCATGCTCTCTCTCTCTTTCTCTCTCTTAAGATAAATAAGTAAACTTAAAGAAAAAAAGAACAAAGTTCCTGACCTCATGGACTGTATGTTTAGTGGCAGAAAGAAGTAATAAACAAGGAAACACGTGTAATTACAAAATATTTACTATGAAGGAAACAAACAAGTGCCAGTGTGTAAACAAAGTAACAGTGAGTGGGGGGTGTCTTAGGATGGTCAGGGAAGGTGTTTTTGGGGAGGCCAAGTCCAAAGACCAAGGAAATGGAGACAAAGGTGAATACTTCCCATGGAGCAGGCCAGGAAGCAATCCAGGAACACCTCCTGAGAGATTTTTATTATTTATTATTATTTTTTAATATTTATTTATTCTGAGAGAGAGAGAGAGAGAGTATGAGCAGGGGAGGGGCAGAGAGAGAGGGAGAGAGAGAAAGAATCCCAAGCAGGCTTTGTGCTGCCAGTGCAGAGCCCAGTGTAGGGCTTGAACTCATGAACCGTGAGATCATGACCCGAGCCAAAGTCAAGAGTCAGATGCTTAATTTGACTGAGCCACCCAGGAGTCCTGAGATTTTTATTTTTATTATCCTTAAATAATAAATGCAACTGTGCTTATGAAAATGTAATAATACCATCTGTTCTGTAACAAATATTAACATATTTCTCTGGGAGATGGTGTCAGGTGCATCGTTCTACCCTCGTGCTCTCGAGCCAGCCTCCCCCGCTGCAGGTGCCCGCTGAATGCTTGTGGGATGGATGCGTGCTTACGATGCTCCCCCAGTGTGGGCAAGGCAGGTATTATTACTCCACTGCAGGGATGTTAAAGGACTTGGCCCTGGCCTAATGGGTCACAAGGGAGTCACAAGGACTAGGATCCTAATATATATATATATTTTTGACTTTTCCTCCAGTGTTCTTCTCAGTATTTCACTCTTTGGAATTAAAGTTTCATCCATGGGGCGCCTGGGTGGCTCCGTCGGTTGAGCGTCTGACTTTGTCTCAGGTCATGATCTCACAGTTTGTGAGTTTGAGCCCTGTGTCAGGTTCTGCACTGATAGCTCAGAGCCTAAAGCCTGCTTTGGATTCTGTCTCTTTATCTCTGCCCCTCTCTTGCTTGTACTCTGTCTCTCTCAAAATAAATAAACACAATAAAAAATTAAAAAAAAATAAGTTCCATCCTTAAGTTTGTGGAAGTTTTCTCCAATATACAAGAATGCTTAGGTGAGATACAGTTTGTATATTTGGCTAAAACCTGTATAATCTTGTAGGGAATAAGTTGTTTCAAGGTAATACTGGTATTAATCCCGGTGGATTTATCCACAACACCTGCACTCCACCCATAAAATTCTGGACAGGTTTACACCTGCCAATTGCTGATTCTTGGGTGTGTTTCACAAACCAATGATTAACTCCAAAATCTAATGCTTCTGGGAGTTCTTATTAAAGAATGATTCTAAAACTCCAGGAAAGATGAGGTGACACACCGTTGTGTACATTGTAGAAAATCAATCAGTGTTTTAGGAGTGGGAGATGAAGTTTTTCATATTCCCATTTATACTCACCCCTCCTTTGTAGGAGGTAAAATTTGTGTGTATCTTATGTTGGTAGATTAAGCGGGTAGCTGAAGAGGTGCTTGAATAGAGTGATTTGAAGATAAGATCTCTGATCAGAAATCTCTTGAGGATCTGGAGTGTCACACCCATGGCTTTGTTTCTTCGTTTCTGGTAAAATCTTTGCCTTGTAGCCTTTCTTTAAATACAAATATATTAATCCATCATGCTAGGTTAGGTTCTGGGAGAAGTGCAGAGAAGGACACAAGTCATCCCCTCCACCCCCACCCCCGCCAAGAAATTTCTTCATTCACTCATCATTCTACAAGTATTTCCTGAGCACACGTTATATGCATGATGCCGTGTGAGGCTCTAGAGGAATCCAATAGCTAACATATTTCGAATGCTCCCTATAGACAGACACTGGCCATTCAACGTGCTTTTTCTGTGTTAGCTCATAGGCTTATAGTCCCTGTTGACAAACCAGAAAGTGAGGTCCAGAGAGGTTAAGTGAATTACCTGAGATCATGCCACCAAGGAATGGTAGTGACAGGATTCGAACTTGGGCAGTTTGGCTCTAGAACCTGAGCCTTAACAGGGTCCCTGCCCTAGAGGAGCCCACAGCCTGGTTGTGGGGACGGAAATGTAGAGAGACAAACTACAGTCCAACAGGGCTGTGATCGGGGTGTAACCAAGGAGGACTTCTGGAAGTGACCGCCGGAGGAGCTGGGAAGCCATCACTGAGCTAACTTCACTAATGCAATTTTAAATTATTCCTGAAGTAATATGAATGAATACATTACCGACTGAAGCAACGAACAACATTTGGGTTTGTAAGGTATGGCAGGTATGCCGTACATGAAGAATTTCACTGTATGTTCTTGCTTTTCTCTCTCTACTCCTTTTGTTCTCTGGGTTGGGTGTGGGGCCTGAGTCAGAGTGGAGATTTCAAGACACTGATAGCAATTCTGTTTTGCACAAGAGGACAATGTTGACCTCGTTACAACCACTAGAGACGACCTGAAGGGGAAAGTGGATGATAAATTTACCCACACCGTGAGTTTTATCCATGAATCCTCTACTTGCTTACTGTTCCTCAAAATCTGTGTCTTTGTCTCCTTTCCTTGAAGTTCAGCATCATTGCTTTTCCTGACTAAAGAGCACAGCTCACAGTCTGCCTCTTTAAGGAAGCCTTCCCAGGCCCTCACCACTGATTCCCCTCATGCTAGACCCCTATGGTGCTTTGGGTCTATGCCATTTATCCTACTGTTAAACAGGCATGGCTTCGAATAGCTGATATTTTTCTATTATGACTTCGTATTTCATATCTTTTCCTCAAATAGAAGCTTCTCGTTAGCTATGTGTCTAGGGTGGGACTTCCTTTTAAAGCCAAGGAAATCTCGAATGTGCACCTGTTAAGTTTCTCTCCTTTTAAGATCATACGCAAGTCAATTTTCCCAATTCTATTTTGCTTAAAAATTAGTTCATCTTGTGATTGCCTGCTAACACTTTTGTATAAGCTTCATTTACATTGAAGTTACAAAAATTTATAAGTATCATCGTGGTTGTTGCACCTTTTGAGAATATTTGCATCGTTTTGTGTAAACTTCAAAAGTTTTTTTTATCATAAAATACATGTAACATACAATTTATCATCTTAATCATTTGTATATCCTTTTAAAATCTCCAGGCTTTTGAGCTAAATAATCTGAATGCATTTCCTTATTTTTATAAGTCCAACATTCATAAATGTATGGGGCTCCATGTCATTCATTAAATGTATCCCATTGGAGCATTTTTTGCTCAAACAGTAATCAACATTTTTGCTGTTTTACAGTGAAAACACATGATAGGTACATGAGGACTATATTTACACAATACCTTCATTGCACTTTAATTTTTGTAATCCTGATTAACTCTGGATTGTGAAAGACTAAGTTTGCAGTTACGTACAACTGCACCAGACTCATCACATTGTGGTTTTTACCTCCACCCATCCCTAGGTTTTAAGTGCTATTGATATTCAGAGCTAGGAATGAATTGTTTTTGACATTACATTGAACACTGTGATTTAAAAATCTAACTAATACTAATAATATGAATGCAGCTACTGCTAGTAACTCACGTTTGTTTGTTGAGTAAGTACTTAACCATATTACCAGCGGCTATTCTAAGTGATTTCTGTAGACTGACTTGCCATGGGCCAGCCGCAGCACTCTCAGGTGTCCCTAGAGGATGAACGGTGTCGGCCCAATGATGACTTGAGAGAGCAGCGAGGCTTCTGGAACCAGGCAGGTGTCTCTGCTCTGCTGGTCTCAGTGTCTTTATATTTAGGCAGTGAGTGACATTACATCAGTGAGCATTATTTTTTCTTGGAAGATAGTTAAAGAAAGAAGACAGTGTGTATTATGTCAATCCCCCAGACCTTGAAGGAGAGTCTTATCCTAGCTATTTTAAGATTCCATTCCCAAGCTAACGGTTATATGCTGTTTTCGAAGTAGGGCTAGATACATTTATGGCAGGGAGAAAACAGGACATCTAAGAAGAAAGCAGGGTTGTTAGTATAACCTTGAGCAAGCAGGTGGCGTATACATTGTTGCCTTAAGACCTGTGTTAATCGTCTATAGATAGGTTAGGAGTCATTTTTCTCTAGCTCTCTAACCTACAATGGAGGAAGTGTAACTCACTTGGTAAGGACATAATTCTCTAATGCCTGCCTAAGTTCCTTAGCTTATGAGTGAGTGAATTTACATAATTGAGGTCTAAAGTCTACATAAGTTACACTAATTTTTAACCAACTCATAACTACTATTCTGTATGATCAATTTGTGTAACCTATCCCCAAGAAGCAACTTTGAGGTTACTTCTGGCCAGGTTACTCTCGTTTAGATGTTATCCATCAAGGAATCGCACTCCAGGTCCCTTTTTACAAATGCCATAAAACCAAAGGGCATTACATCCCTTAAGGCCAACCGGAGCAGTTCAAGAAATCCAGGCTTGAAATTAGAAGGAGATAGTATTGGGCACCAGTTGGTCAGCAGGAGACCTTGCAACATCTCCCTTTTCCACACAGGGAGACGTCTCAACCTGTGAACCCAAGATGGCTCCCAACACTGACTTATACATACAAAACATTAATTCTAGTCTGTTCCTATGGAGAGTAACCATTAATAACGTCCCATGAGGTTAGACCTGCAGTGGGTGCAGATGTTTCCTGTCCTCTCCTGAGTTTGTTCTTGGGATAATAAGGCACAGATATTAAAGCTCACCTAGGAGCAGGTGAATAGAAAACTACACTAGATTGGAAATCTCTTAAATTATTTATATTTGATGCCCCAAGTGTTACTTAGCACATAAATGTTTGAGAAATAAATTAACGAATATTATTAGATATGAGCCCAACAAAACCTAGCACTATGATGGGCTTTGAAATGGCAGGGAAGACAGCTGTGCAGGGAGCTGAGTTTGCAGCTAGAACTTACCTGCTGTCGGGGAAGGAACTATTCCTGTCAAGGAAAAAATTTAAAGTACATAGCGTTGGCTTCGTTTATGATTGCAAATGTCAAAATTCCATTAATTTGATTTTTAAAGTTTAAGGTATTCTGCCATTTGGTTACTCAGTATATGAATAGAATGACATTTATTCTGCTTGGCTCTCTGTGAGCTACACATGCACATTTGTTTGAAGGGTATCAGTTATTCTTTTAATGAGAGTTTTGGGAGCACATCATGTTGGGCTAAATAGGATATGTGATCTGAAGGAAAAGAACTATAAAGTTTAGACTCTAATGGAAGACAGATCTAATACTCATGAAGGTCTTAAGTTATAATGAAAAACTGGGGGATTAAGTGGCAATGAGTGATACAGACAAGACAACTCATCTTTAGAGTTTGGAGAAGGGAGAGGACGAGCTGCGAAGGTCTTATGAGGATGCTGTTCAGACCTGGACTGCAGAAAGGGGAAGCTGGAGGGTCCTTTAAGAGTGAAGGTATATTGTGACCTGGAGCGGGAATGATTAAGGACAGATTTTTGAGGAAAGATAATGATGTTTTTCCTGACTGGAGTGGGGAGTGTTTTGTTTTTGTTTTTGTTTCTTCATAAGGTTACTTATTGAGCATTTATATGCTAGGCATTGTGCCAAATATTAAGGTACATCGTTAACTTAATGCATAATATTGCCCTATGAAAATAGCTATTATTAACTTCATTTCCAGATGAGGGGAGTCAGGCTAAGGGAGGCCTAGTCCCTTGTCTCCGGTCATATAGCTTGTCAGCAATGGAAGTGACTCTCCCTCACAAACGTTCGTGCACTAACCCGCCTGCTCTCATTCCAGTTTGTCCAAACCTAATAGAATGCATGTGTCAATCTCTTCCTCCGGTTGGGTCTTACCTCCCTTTAGTATATTTAGGGAATGGCGGGGTGATGCCATGTTTCCTCTGAGTTATTTCTCTGCAGCAGAAGTTCTTGTTCATTTCTCTCAGCTTGGCCCTAGGATTCTGCCTATTTCATAGGCAGTCAGTAGCTTGGTCACTACAACTATAGTCCTTGTGATACGATGCTGGCTTCAGCAGAATGGTGATATGGAGAAGGACACAGTGTTTTTTACTGATCTGTTACATAATTTCGTACCATGTCACCAATATAGAAAATTACCAAAGGAATACACTGGAGGTTATCTTAGTTTGGATGTAGGTTTAGTTGTGAAAGCAGAGACCCAGCATTAATGATGGCTTAACTGCGACAGGAGTTTGCTTCTCTGCCATATAAAAGTCTGAGCTGTTACATGGCTCTCCTTTATCACAGGGACATGGGCCCAGACCTCCACCTTGTTGCTCTGCCATTACAAGGCAGCTTCATGTGAGCTCCAAGGTGGCGTACCATCATGTCTATATCCTACTTGAGTGTTTTAAAAGAAGGCCTGGAAGTTGCACACATCACTCTTACAATCATCCCACTGGGCAAAACATAGTCACATGGTCCTAGGTAGCTATAAGGGAGGCTGAGGAATCTTGTCTATGTTTTGGTGACCAAGTAGCCAGCTTAAACTCAAAGGTTCTATTACTATGAAAAGAGAAGAATGAATATTGAGGGATAATTATCAATCTCTGCCTGAGAATTATAAAAAAGGATAAAACTCTAAAACTTGGATGGTAAATATGGCTGTTCCAAGAGTCTATTAGAAAAGACTAAACTGTTGAATCTCTTCGAGAGGGATGCTTTGCCTAATAGACATTGTCTAGTTACAATCTTTGCTTTCCTATTTCAGGTGTGCTTTTTCTTTTCAGAGAGAGTGGGAGAGAGAGGGAGAGAGACATCCTAATGTACCTCTCCATTCTTTTAAAGGAAACTATGAACTACTTTCCAGAGAAGTAGTTCTCCCTCTCAGACCCTCTTCTGGCACTGTTGGTAGACACAATAACCTGTGGCCACACCTTTGCCAAATTCTGAGTTGTTCTGTCTAGAGTTACAAGGGACATGAGCAGAAAACCCCGGCATTGGCTTTTGTTGAGGTGAAGTTATGCCTCTTCCTTCTCCGGCGACTTCTTGGGAACTTCATGCGGTACGCGTGTGTACTCACGCACACAGACATCACCCATATCCCGCTTTCAGGGGCAAAAATTATTCCCAGGTTCGATGCAGTCTACATCTAAATTAACAAAGAGAGGTGCTGTCGATGGGTCCCCGTTTGCACAACCACTGCAGCCCACAGCGTCGAGTGAGCCACACGCTTTGTGCGGAGTAGTGTTTCTCCTCATTCGTGGGAGAATCATTCCTCTTCTCAAACACCGGGGCCATCTGTCCCTAACGACTACTGTTAGGCTATTTTAAGAAGATGTGAAATTACACCTTTTCCCCTTCGGGTCAGATAAAAGTTTTTTTTCAACACGTACTCCTGTCTCTCCAAACTAGTCTAAGGTCATAATAAAACAAAATGTGAAAATATGTTATTTGCTCATTTTCAGAGTAAACCATGGGGTCTGTGCGGGTGTGGTAGTCAGATTTGTATTTCTCATTAGATTTGGTAAAATGTTCTCTTGTAATCTGAGACTTCTCCGAGCTTGCGTATCCCCCGGTGATAGTGGTTTTCTGGCCTGATGTGGTCTTCTGCGAGGAGTCCTTGGATTGCTTCTTTCTGCTTTGCCACCGTTTAGTCCCGGCTCTGCTTTGTTGAGGACAGTTCCATCCTTCCTGCCAGCTGCTAAATAGTTATTACTTTTAATCAAAGCCCTCATTTGCCTTTCTCCAGCAGCTCTGTTCTGCAAAAGTTCCCCTCTAGAATCAAAGCTTGAATATCTAAAACAAATATTATTTAGAAACACAGAACTTCTAAGCAGCGACCTTGCAGGTTAATAGCTCTGTTTGCTCTTCTCTCCTTGCATCTTCTTTTCTAAGCAAAAGAGACATTTAACTACAGTGGAGTTTTCAAACTTGTGGATAATTTGGGTCTACAAGATTATGTTATTAAAATTACAAGTCGAGGGGCGCCTGGGTGGCTCAGTCGGTTAAGCGGCCGACTTCAGCTCAGGTCATGATCTCGTGGTTCATGAGCTTGAGCCCCGCGTTGGGCTCTGTGCTGACAGCTCAGAGCCTGGAGCCTGCTTCAGATTCTGTGTCTCCCTCTCTCTCTGCCCTTCCCCTGCTCGCACTCTGTCTCTATGTCTCTCAAAAATAAATAAACGTTAAAAAAATAAAAAAAATAAAATTACAAGTCGAGCAGACATAATAGAAGAGTGGTACAAATGCAGTCAGAGTGGCTTTTGCTTCATATTGTCGGCGTTTTCCTTCTCGAAAGTAGAAGTGAACATTCGCTCTGAGTGTCCCCTGGCAGCTGGTTCTCAGGCTCTGCACAGCAGTTTTCAGACTCAGCGGTCCAGTAGAGTCCCTGGGGAAAGGTTCAAAATGCCAGTGGCTGAGTCTCGGTCCCAGCGCTTCTCCATCACTTGGCCTTGAACGTGGCCTGGGTCTCAAAGATTGAAGAGGTGATTTTAGAGCACAGCCAGGACTCGGCTCTGCTTCTCAGCCTCTCGAGGTGAAAGTTTGACTGTAAAGATTTGGATTCATTGCGTGCTTTGGAGAAGGGCACAGGAAAGGAGGAATCCCAAGCCCAGGAGTAGAATTAAACTTCCCTTCTCTCAAGGATCCCTTTCAGAGCTGCTTGGATGGCCCTGTGTGCACTGAGGGGCTCAGATAAAGCAGGCTGGACCCACCGTGCCTCTCCCCTATACCTTCTTCTCTCCGAGCTTCCCCGCTGGAAGACCATGGACAGTTCTTCATCGAGCCTACACACATTTAGATTTGCCCCGAACCTTTAAATCTTCCTCAGTCGCTTTTCACAGCTTTGCCCCTTTATTCAGTTAATCTCTGCAATCCAGGAGTTTTAAAGAGAGCTTTAAAAATGAGACACTTAGAAGTGGAGGAAAATGAGAGAAAATTCAGACTTTCACATTTGAGAATTTGGAGACACGGGGCCAGCTGGTGATGCCTTGGTGAACAGTATTAGTATTGCTTCAGTTTACTCCTCAAAGATAATTTTTGCTCTTTGTAGGCATTTATTTGGTGTTTTTCCGCATCTACTTGCTCTTCAGTATTTAGTACGAACTGACATGGGTCCAGATAGAATAGTGTTAAATGATTATGTTTGACTCACGTTACATCTCTGCCTTATAATCGTCTCTTTTAACAGACCATTCATTTTTCATTTAAGTGCAATAAAAACCTTGATTTGGTCTCTCTTCATTTTTTTTTTCTGGCAGCCTTTGGAGGAAATGGTGTGTAAAATTCATACTCGCTTTGGAGCTCTGTAGTTTGAAAAATCACTTAACATATCTGAGCCTCAGTGTCTCTTTTGTAAAATGGAATAATAATCTCTATTTTATAGGGTTGTCTTTTTTATTGCTGTTTTAAAATTCTTAATATTATTTGGTTTTAAGATATTATTTGTTGGACAATTCAGTCAACAAAACAGATAAAGTAATATTGAATTATAATCCAAAGTCCAACACATTTTTCAATCCCAGGTCAAAACAGTGTCTAATGGTAAAATAAAACAAATTAATTTCAGGAAAAAACCCAGTCCATCCTGAAGAATCTGTGACACTTAGTGATAATGAACTAAACATTGGAAAGGTTAGGGGTGTCAGAGGGACATAATTCTTTGAAAAGCTTTTAAAACGATGTTAATAACTTTCTGTCTGTCTTGAAGTTTTTCCACCTTTGTTTTAAATTATTTTATGATTTTATGCTTATAATCCTGTAATACCGTTTTTTTGCTGATTCTTTAGAGTCCTTTTATATTTTTTTTCTCACTTAGAAACATGAGGCTGGCCTAGTTCGTTATATGTTGCTGATGTGTGGGAGAGTAGACTTTGATAATGTCATTCCTTTCTTTCTCTCCATCCTTATCCACCATGCTCCTAAATTTTATTTTATAGGTATTCAAAAACTGTTCTTTTGGCTAAAAGTCAGGTACTTTTGGAAAAGTGAAAAATACATGTTTCTTATTCTCCAAAGCCCGTTTCTATGTCCCTTTTGGTGAGCCCAGCAAAAGAAGGATACATTCGAAGGCGTGAAAGGGATCAGGAGACGATCGGGAAGGAAGGATGCATGAATACGTCAGGGGTTCCTGCTCTCCTTAAGCAAGGCCTCAGCCATCATCACCTCTCTCCTGCTTTCCTCCTGTAAGAGAGAAAGTGTTTCTCTGGCCGCTTTGCACTGTATCCGCAGGGCCTGTTGAAAGTTGATATTGGCATAATACCTCTGAATGTGTGGTTTCTATTGTGCTCACCTTCATACTTTGAGGATCTAGTCTTGTTAAATCTTGTTTTATGTGAAGTTGTTGAGCATCAGCGCCTAACTTATTTCCAAGACCTGGGGGCAAAAGCAGTGTGGCAGGATCAACCAGCTGGCTGTTTTCTTCTGCTATTTCCCCCCCTTCTCTATTTGAGAAGTATCTCCTGGTCTGATTGGGTGTTTTCTTTTGCTCAGAGACTGTTGTGGGATGGAAAGGAGAAGCAGCCCTTCCTCCTTTCCTTCCTTCCCACCCTCCGTCCCTCCCTTGGAAAAGAGATGATGATTTAAGAACTAGTGGAGATGTCCTACCAGGAGAAGGGAAATAGATAAGGCCTTTGAGGTCCTGGAGAAATTAGGGTGGAAGATTCCTCCCAAACTGATGAGAAAGGTTTGAGGTCTCGGGGAAGTAGGAATAAATGCCCTGCTTCAGGCAATGGCACCTAAGAAAAGGGAGGCATTTGGCCTGAGGACTACCAGTGCAGGAAAAGATCCCTAGGGGCCCATTCATGGCAAGGAGACCAGGGCCCCTGCCTCTGCAGGGTGATTCTGGGTTTGGAGAACGAGGACGTTCACCCAAGGCTCTTCCTGCCTTGTCTGCAATTCACGTGACCCCATCGATGCTGGTGTAACCTAGGAATGGAAGGGGTGCTTATATGATGAATGAAAATGCAGGCTTGGTGCCATATTAAGTTGATTAAAAAGCAATAAAACAGCAATATTTCTAGAACACCTGAGCTAGTGGAGTGAGATTCATATTGGCTACACTGGAATTAATTCATGGCTAATTGATTAGAGGGGAAAATATTGATGTTTCACACCAAAGGAAGTTATTGACTTTGCTTCCAGCTGTCCTTTTCCTTCCATACCCAACTCACACACTTTCTCATTTGTGGAAAGAGCTCAGGGCTGGGAATCAGGACTTGGATTCCAAACCTTGGCCTTGAATAAGCCATGTAACTCCTGAGGACATGAACTCATGACATGCCTGAGAGTCCCCCGTTGGTGGGTTGAGGATGGGAGCAGATGGTGGGGAATGTGTCGTGTGAAGAGTGCTGGGCTGGCTCTGAGGACTGGTATCCAAAGTTTGACTTTTCATACTAATTTGTACGACCTTTGGCAAATTATTTAATCTTTCCTTGCCCCAGTTTCCCAAACTGGAAAATGTTGATAATTTTTTAATAAGGACAAAATGCAATGGTATATGTGGGAGCATTTTGTAAACTATAAAGCACTGTACAAATTTAAGGGCTTATCATCAATTAGTCAACAAAGATTTTGAAAATTTGAAGTATGGTGCTTGGTTCCGCCAGAGAAATGGAGAGGAGCCCATCGTGACTTCAGATCTCAGTGACCTTGCAGATGAGTTCCGACGAGAACAAGTGTAATAGACATGAAACAATTAGAGGATGCGTAGTTGATTAAAAAGCAACTTTAAAAAGGGAGCTTTTTAAAAAGATTTATTAGGGCAGGATAAAGAGCTAGGGTCAGATTTTTGTACATTAATAAAACTTATGAAATTAAAGTAAATAAAACAACCATTCACCAAGTCTTTGGATGTCTGCCAAAACAAATCCAGATGTATCTTCCCAGATATATTTTTTTATTTTTGTTTTTTTTTCCCTGGAACTTTATATATCATAGCAGCAGACAATTCCCAATCTAATCAGAGAATTCAGATTCTCTCCCTGGGTGAGAATCTTCATGTTGGTTAAATCCCAGATCACTAAAGATTCTTCTTCTTCTTTTTTTTTTTTTTAATAAAATGGAAGTGGCTTGTCTCCCAGCCATGTGTGTTGTAGGAAGAACAACACACATGCTGGTAAGCCTAGTTAAATGCTGGGCGATCATCATGCTTTACATAAATTAACCTATTTATTCCTCACGATAGTCTTGTGAGTTAGGTGCCATTGTCGTCACCAGCACTGTCACCTGTTTTATGGAGAGGAATCTGAAGTAGAGAGAAATCAAGAACATCTGGGCCTGAACCTAAAGCTGTGTAGCGTGGCCCCAGGGCCCTTGCACTTAACCAGTAATCTGTGTTGCTACTGGGCTTTTAAACCTTTGCCAACAATGACATTTACACCCAGAGTTCTTAGGGACAGTTTTTGGGGAAACATTGTTTTATTTCATTTCAAGCGAGAGTGCCTATGACAGTCTCTTTCCTGCTGGAGCAGTCAGCGAAGACCACATCCCAGGAATACTCATACTTTCCTTCGTGCTAAGGATGCTCTAGCATGATAAAACTGGAGTCTTGAGGCCTAAACGCATATATAAATGACAATTTGAAGTGAAAAAAAAAAAAAGAAAAGAAAGAGGAAAGAAAGAAGGAAACAACAGAATGAAGTCTTGAAAAGACAGACTGGAGAAACAACATATGCCAGGCTTATTTTAACTCATCTCACTGGAATTCAGTGCCGACTGTGAACAGTTTTTTACGGAGGTATTTGAATTTCCAGAGATTTTGTTCTATTAGTACAACCTTTCATTTTTAAAAATTTTATGTCAGGTATTTGCACGACCAGATACTTAACCTTTAGGGCCAAAAATAGCTACTTATGTACTTAAAAATAAATCATTTGTAGAGCAAACATGGTGAATAAAAAATACTAGGTCTTTGGGCAGAGGCTTCCATTCATGATTAATTTGTTTGTTAAACAAACCCGCATGTAACTATATATCATTTTGAAAAAAAAACACAGAGAGCTGTAGTAGAGGTATTACATAAGCAATAATAATAGAATTTTACAGTTGTGATGATTGGGTGTTTTATCTCTCCATTCCACCCTGTACACCTTCAAACATTTTCAAGAATGAGGAAGAAATTATACCTAATGGTAATTATATTAAATTGCTAACACCGATTTGCAATACTGAGAAAAACATTGCCGTATTAGGTGGCAAGTTTAGATGGAGAAACTGGAGCGTGCTTAAGGAGCATTAGACCTTCCGAAAAGTTGAGAAGTCTGGCAGTAAAAATTTCCCGTATGTAATTACTTCCTAAACACACAGGTGAAAAAGCAGTTTTACCGCCTTAACATTCTCCTTCCTCTTTTCCTCTCTTCCCCTCTCCCTCCCTTCCTTCCTTTCTTCCTTCTTCCCTTCACTTTCTCTGTGCTTCTCTTCATTTTCCCCTTTGTTTTTTCCTTTAGCACATATGTATTGTCTACTATAACAGCGAGGTGCTGTTTGTCTCGAACACCTTTCAGCACTTCGGATTCTGTTCTGTCAGCTACACTCAGGGTGTCCATATTTGGACTATTGTTACTTCTACTAAGTTAAGCTGATAACTTTACATGTCTAAAATAGAACTCGTGGTGTCCCCTTTCTAACTTGTGCTTCCCACAATGGTAAAGGTCACTGCCACACCCCCAGTTGCTGAGTCCAGAGACCCTGGAGTCATCTTGACTTCTTTCTTTCTCCACAGCCCCAGGGAGTTCCTAAATAAAGCCTAGAGTTCTAATTTCAAGATGTTTTCCTACTGAGCCCTATTTTCTTACTCTGGTCCAGAGCATCATCTCCTCTGGCCTGGGTTCCCACAAGGGCTCCTACCTTGGTGCCTTGATTCTGCTCTTGCCTCCTGTAGCCTATTCCACGTGGCGTGGCGGTCAGAATGAATCTGATGAAACATTAAATTACATTAAAAACTTGAGTCCCGGGGCTCCTGGGTGGCTCAGTCGGTTAAGCGTCTGACTTCAGCTCGGGTCATGATCTCAGGTCTGTGGGTTCGAGCCCCATGTCAGGCTCTGTGCTGACAGCTCACAGCCTAGAGTCTGCTTCGGATTCTGTGTCTCCCTCTCTCTCTGCATCTCCCCTGCCCATGCTCTGTCTCTATGTCTCTCAAAAATAAATAAAGGTTAAAAAAATTAATAAAAAAACAAAATAAACAAAAAAAAAACTTGAGTCCCCTGCTTCCCTAGTGACTTCTCGTCCCCTTCGAAGCGATGCGAATGCCTCACAGAGGTCCTCCGTGACCTGGCTCCCGGCCATGCCTTTAGTTGTCTACCTCTGTCACCTCTTGCTCATACCTTTCCCGCCACACTCGCCTTCTTACGGTTCTTCTGACTCACTGTGCATGCTGTCTCCTAAGCTTCAGTTCCCTTTGTACAAAGGGAATATTTGTATTGTTGAGAGTTTCTGTCTCATGATGCTTAGAGAGATTACAGTGGATTAGTCTCGTAAGGTGTGAGACACTGTGTTAGCAAATGATACTTTCTCAAGACATTGTTACCACTGTTCCTCTTTCAGTGCTAGCCTCAACTTTCCAGCTCTCCTAGATGTCCCTCTGGCAAATTGAACTCAGTATTCCAACCCCAACTCAAGAGCACTTCCCCACAAAGTGGTTCTTTTTCTTGGCATTCCTATTTAGGCTAAGGCCATCACCATTTTTCTAGATCCCTGTCCTCAAACCTCTGTCGTCACTGACTCCTCCCTCCCCTTGCTCGGTTCCCACCTGTGACCAGTCACCAAAGTCTGTCTCAGAGTTTCCATCCACACCCCTCTTTTCGTTCTCAGTGCTGCAACCATAAACACTCACAGTAACTTCCTAACTGACCATTCTGCCTTTGGTCTCCCCTTTCTACTCTCCTGTTAGTTGTGGAGTTTGTTCTGTCGGTTTTTGGGCTGATTTCTGGGGTATTTAGAATGACTAGTTACCTAGTTGTGTTCGTGGGATGAGGGGAGCCTGGGGTCTTCCTACTTCCCTGGCCCATTCTCTCTGGTCTCTTCTTCCTAACTGATCCTGCACTTCATTCTGACATTCCTGCGGCTTGGCTCAGCCCTGGCCCTGCCATCCCTGGGCTCAGAAATCTCCAGAGTCTTCCTTCACCTACAGAAGAAAGGTTCTGTGATGTGGCCTGTCATTTAAGCCCTCTAGGTTTGTGAGGGTTCTCCAGAGAAACAGAACGAGTAGAGTGTGTGTGTGCGTGTGCGTGTGCGCGTGCGTGCGTGTGTGTGTTCGCCTGTGTAGATATATTACGTGGAACTGTCTCACATCATAATGGAGGCTGCTGAGTCTGAAATCTGAGGCTGCTGAGGCTGCAGCTGTGGTTGGAAGGCTGGCAGGGTGGAGACCCAGGGGAGCCGATGTTCTGGTTTAAGTGCAAAGGCATTCCGCTGGAGAACAAGGAAGAGTCGGTGTGGCAAAGTCTGAAGGCAGCGTACCAGAGAACTCTCTATTGCTCAGGAGAGGCTGTTTTTGTCGTTGTCGTGAGTTCGAGCCCTGCATCAGGCTCTGTGCTGACAGTGTTGAGCCTGCTTGAAGATTCTCTCCCCTGCCTCTCTCTGCCCCTATCCTGCTCATGCTCTCTCTCTCAAAATAAATAAATAAACTTAAAAAAATGTATACGTTAATCTCATTCCAAAACACTCTGACGGAAACACCCACAATAATGTTTGGCCAAATATCCGGGCACTCCATAGTTCAGCCAAGTCGACACATAAAATTAAAAGCCCGCGTCTTAGCAAGCACCCTCTGTACGGGCCGGCACGTGCTCTTTACTTCCGACTCCTATTTAGCTCATTTTGAAGTTTAAGTCAGCAATCCCCTGTTTCTTTTCTTTTTTAAATAATAAAATAGCATTAAAATGATTCATCGCACATCGAGGACTTTAGAACACCTTTGGCCTCCGTCCCTTTCATTTCTCTTCCCATGCAGCAGAAGCTGCTGGGTGTGAACTCTTCCCCGTAGTTACCAGAAAACTCCCTGAAACTCCAAAACCAATAGCAATCCAGCAGATGAAAAAAGTCTATCATTTGTCAGGCTGAACATGAACTACGTACTACAGCAGATAGTCCTGAATGATGGGTTTTATTCTTCCCAGTTTGCAGCTGACAACACCAAGGTGCAGGGAAATCGAGAGGGTTTAACTAATTCTCCTGAAGATACATCATCAAATGGCTAAACGGATTCATCCCGGGAAATTAAACAAAAACACACAAACAAAAAAATGAAAAACAAAAACAAAAACCCAAACTGCTAACACCTAGATCTATCTGATTTAAGATTTCTGATTTAAGAAATAGGGCCTGGGAGTATGCGTTTCTAACGAACTCCCCCAGAGATTCTGATGTGTAGACCATTCTTGCGAAACACCGACCAGTGGGAATGAGCTCATGAAGGTGAAGGAAAGAATGAGCTCGCAGACACAGCTCTGCTGTGGGTCAGTGTTCAGTTCTCTCAACCTGGTCATTTGGGATTTCAGATAAATTGAAAAGAAGACAATAAAATTTAGTCAGTGGGGCTCACAGAAGAGTAGTTAGTGCAACACAAGGAGTACGCTTCTCCAGGGGGGAGATCCGAGACAGCTCACGGTAGGAGGGCTTGAAATAATTCTAAAGAAATGCCCCGGGCCGAAAACCAGTCGAGGAGTGGACTTAATCGGGTGACCTGGACTCCAGCGTCAGCCCATGCCCACCTGGAAGAGATCCGGGAGAAAGTCCTGCCTCTGTTCACAGATGAAAATACAGCACATACAACCAGGCCTCGTTTTCAGTGTACGGAGAGAATAGCTCACCTTGGTCCTGAATAAGTGGTAGGAGGTATCTGAGTGTGATTTCTGGGGGACGTACGATGTCACAAAACTGAATTACAAACAGTGACCCAAAATGGGTTTTGAGGAAATACATAATGAAAAGCTAAGGGTTTTCTGCGTGTCATAACAGGGTCTTAATGTAAGGTCAGGACACCGAAGTGCAGAACTGAGCCACACAGCAAGAAAACATTTACAGAGCCCAGATGAGGAGGAGTCCAGAGGAGTCTAGAATGCCCAGGAGCAAAGGTGTGATCTTGGTTATTTCTCACCAGTAACTAAACACTTTGAATCATATTCATTGTATGTATGTATATAAAACATATATATGTATTATAACTGCATTTTAAGTGTGTATACACACACACACACACACACACACATATATATAAATGTAACATTTTAGGGTAGTATATTTTTCATTTACAGTAAAAACCTTGGTTTGTGGGTATAATTCATTCTGGAAACATGCTTGTAATACAAAGCACTTGTATATCAAGGTGAATTGCCCCATTAAAAAATAATGAAAACTCAAGTGATTCGTTGTACAACCCAAAAATATTCATATGAAAATGATTACAATACAGTAATATAATATAAAGTATAAGGAAGAATAAACTCACCTGCACTCACCTTTGAAAGCCTTCATGGCTAGCGTAAAAGAGACGACGAGAGAGGAGGGTCATTGTGCAGGACGACTTTGACGTGACTGACGCAATCACTGCTACCCATTGGCTCAGTGGAATATTTTTGTGCATGGGGGGGCCATTGAACAGGCTCACTCAGATGTTGACTACAGTGCAGTATTGATAGACTCTTGTCATGGACTGTACGTAATGTAACTGGCAATAAGGCAGCAGAGGAAGGGGTCTACATCTGCAGGCAGCCTCTCCTAGAATGAACCAGAGCATTCCTAAGCTCACTCTTGTAGAGAAAAGCAAAGGACTGTCCGTACATGCTTTGAAGTGACAAAAAATCCACTACTGCCAGTGTCCAACGTTCTGAAAAACCACTGACTTCTGCTAAACATCACGGCCTGAGACCGAGCATCCGAGCGTGGGAGACGATCACCCAAAATCCGCCAGCAAGAGAGAAGAGAACCATGGACTCAGTCGTGATCACGTGATGTTTGGTGTCATGTGCTACTTGTATTGGAAGACATCGCTTGTTTATCAAGTTAGAGTTTATTAGAAATGCTTTACTTGCCTGTGGAACATTCGCAATCCAAGGTTTTACTGTAATTCCGTATAATCCGTTTGTGGTCTCCATAAAACCCTGAGTTTAAGTCACTCCCAAGTGTTATGATTGGGTCCAACGGGTCTACACATTAACAGTGTTACAGGACAAAAAATATAGAAAGTGGAAAGTTGTTAGTAATTCTTTCATTTCATTTAAAACAGTACAAAGAGAAAAAGAATTGTAGCGAATAGGCATTGCTTATCTCCAACAATGTAAACAGAAAACCTGGAAGGGGAATCTAAAACACAAGAGCAAATTTCAGAGTTTACCTACATCAGGGATATAGATTGCATCCTGAATAATCATATTTCCCATTTTAAAAACAGTATCTATTTGCAAGTTCTAAAGTGAATGTTACCTATTCCGAGTTACAAAATGTGTATTCAGCTTATTTGAAACAAAGGCAGGATGACAGATTCTACACATGAGAATTTTTAGCAATACTATAGAATTCTAACACTGCTTTTTGCATATCAGGGAATTTTTTTTTGGCAACAGAGAGCACCATGAAACAGGAGCATATTAAGGAATTCATCTATGAACTGACTGCAGTTTTGCAAATGTCAAATGCTTATGCAAGGTATTTGATATTTCATAGAGCTGTCGAAAGGATTTGCTTTCTTTCTTTCTCTAGTTTCTTTCCTCCTATTCCTGCACTCAGCCAGCTTCTCAGAAGTCAAAACTTTCCAGGCCACATCCTCTTTTATTTGTCTTAATTTTCAGAAATGTCCTCCCTGCACTAACAGTTAATGCTATAAATTATTTTTTAAATAGAAGGAGGATAAAAATATTCATCTGACAAATGAATCAGAACAATTATAAAACTGTAGTCAAAAATATTTTATTCTATGAGCCTATCAAAAGAATCAAAATGATGTTTGTTCTTCAATATATACGTAATATATGTATTCTTCCAAGCCCAGGCCTAGCATAAAGTAGACACTCACTAAATGGTAGTAATTTTTAAAAATCCCTTTTACGATTTATTGACAGAAAAAAATGACTCTTCTAAGAAAACATTCACTTTTATTAAATGAACAATAAGAATTATATACCCTCCCTTGCTTACCTATGTTATAGAACTGATAAGAGATGCGAAACTAAATTTAGTGCTTAACTTCAGCGATTCTCTTATTCTAATACCTAACACATCCATTTCCAGTTATTCAACAATTTGTAAAAAATTAGCTGTCTCCTGTCATTTGAGTTTTAACATTTTGACCAGCTTCAGTTGTTCTTTTGGCAGGGGATGAGAATAACGAAAACAAAACTGTGACAAGCTAGAATACTGCAAGACCTCCAACTATTGAGAATTTTCATAGACATCAGGATACATCTGAACAAAACATACAATATTTATGTCTTAAAAATAAAATCGCCCTAGATGCCAACAGTGTATTTTTTTTATTTTAGTGTTGAATATTTAAAATATTTCTAATATCGCCCTTTCTCTTGACCTCTTTCCCTTAGCGGGGGCGGGGCCGCGGGGAGGTTTGCGCAGGCGGATTGGGCAGCAACAGCCAAGTTCAAGCTCTAGACCTTGGCTCCAAGGAGGAGGAGCTGCTAAAACATCCGCAAAGACCCGAAGGTGGAGCTGTCCCAGCCTTGCGTCGCTGAAGTGACAGGCGGCAGGGCTGCCAGGCTCTGCAGGACTCAAGTTGTTCGCAGACCCACCGCGCGTGTTCTCAGTGTCTTCGACCAGACTCAGAAATAGAACCTCAGGGAATTCCGCAAGGGTTAGAAGGCCGAGCCCCTGGATATGCGGCCCAAGAGGACAGACGGACCCGCGCCCTGCGCCGCCCGCTGCCCAAGCCCCAGGGGAACCTGGAGGCAGGGAAGCAGCCGCGGCCACACCCGCCCCGGGGGTCCACGGTCGAGGCCTGAGCATCGGCATCGATAAAACACAAACAAACCGGAGAGAAAAATACAGTTTTTCAAATATCACAGGAAGAATCGTCTGGATAACGTATTTGTGCCCCACTTACATAAAACAAAACAAAAAAACCCAGTGTTTCACAAAATTAACTTTTTAAAAGAGAGTTTTGAAAGAAGCAAAAAATACTAATATGTGCCATATTTTAACACTTCAAAGTGTCATGCTGTATACATGGATATATATGGATGGAATCTGACACACCTGCTTTCTCCCATCCTGCTGCTGCTGCTGCTTCCTGCTGGGTGACCTTGCCGTTAATCAACCCCTCTGTGCTTCTTTCCTTAAATTAAAACAAAACAAAACAAAACAAGTCCTATCATTCATAGTTGTAAGGATTTACAGTAGTTCAAGCAGCTAGCCTAAGACAAAGCCTGATATACACTGAATATTTCGTAATTGGTGGGTACATGAATAATGAAACCAACAGTAGATATAGCCTTTGTTAGCTTGAGAAGTGTGCAGAACATGAGCCCCCAAAGGACCTCAAATACACTGGACTGAGCAAGCAAATTAATACTGGTGGAAAAGCAAGAGGGGTCTTCTGAGGTGTTTCTGGCTTGACTGGTATTCTCTTTGCTTGAGGAAACTGGGCGTAAAAATGGAGACTTGACTTTATTTTTTACAACAAGTTATTACAGATCAGATATCAAAAGTAAGTTAACACTAAGAAAATAACATTGTGTTATTTACATAACTACACTTTTCTTGGAAGAGAGAAAAATAATTACTTATAATAATCAGGATGGACGTGTTTTTCAGGCTGTCGGGTTGTTCCCTGTAACACTCTAGAATCATTATTTACTTTCATCCAACATCTGTCCTTGGATAATTGCACAAAATTTCTTTTGATTACCTTAGAGGTATGCTAAGATTCCAGAAGGCTGAATTTTGTACCTGTTGGAGAATAGACACTGACTCAGAAGGTGGACTGTAGTATGGCCGTACGTGGAGAGCTGGGTTTTCATCTCTTAAAGTTCTGGTGGCATAATTGTAAGTTTTTGTTTTGTTTTGTTTTGTTTTGTTTTTTGCTTTGGAGAAAGACGATAATATGAATCTCAAAATGTCAAGGCTGTGTATAGATCTACTAAAGTAACAATTTGACTTTGGTCTGCAACAGTTTTGCAACTTCTCTATTGGTAAAAATGAACTAAGCAGAGGACAGGGAGTTGAATGTGTATCAGTTTTGACCTCTTACTTTTGCTTTCTGTAGAAAAATACAAAAACAAACAACTCTACCTATCAGTTGGTCTTTAATTGTGAAGACAAAAATAAAGGAACAAAACCCATCATATGTCCTACATAGATTCATACTACCCAGAAAAGCATGCCTTTTATAACAGCATAGCTATAAAGTTTGGAAACAAATCACATTTAACTCCGTCAGGACATCAGATAATGACTGCACTTGACTTGCTGGGGGAGGGGTGTCCCGGAGAGGTTAAGGGAATGGTGGGGTGCCCGACTGCCTTGGACTCTGTGGCTGTGCGGACTGGGATGCTTGCTTCCCAGATATGAAGGTCATGGTTATTTCTTCCAGTGTAGGCTGAAGGCATAGGTTTATTTAACGAGTACCAAAGCTATAAGCACCTGAGACAATGCACTGCAGATGTGTATGTGTGTATGTATGCAAGGATTGATGGCAACACTAGGCTAATGCACTTCATTCATTACCGTTTTGTACATTGCAGTGAAGTAGGCATTGCTAATGAGGGGAAATTCTTTGAACTTCCATGTATGTCATTGAATACCCCATGTATTTTAATCCACTATCACCAAATCTGTATATTCGCCCATGTTTCCAAAATGTACAGTTACCCTGTAGTTCCCTAACCCCTGAGTAATATTGTGGCTCAGGTGCTCAACCGTCCTCATTTGCCCAGGCCTGAGGAGTTTCTTAGGACTAGAACGTATAGGGTTTTTTTTTTTTAATGTTTATTTTTGAGAGAGAGACAGAGCACAAGGAAGAGAGGGGCAGAGAGAGAAGGAGACACAGGATCTGAAGCAGGCTCTAGGTTCCCAGTTGTCAGCACAGAGCCCGACGGAGGGCTTGAACTCACAAACTGTGAGATCATGACCTGAGCCTAAGTTGGACACTTAACCAACTGAGCCTCCCAGGTGCCCCCATATAGTTTTAAAATTAGGAAAGTTCCTGAAAATGATGTACAGTGGATTACCAAGATGTGAAAACGTTGGTCAATATGTGGCTCCTTTAATACTAGCATAGAAAGTGTGAAATCAACCTAATGTTAATTTCTGACGGTAATTTGCACAACAGAGTGGTAGCCATGTTCTCCGCCTGCAGTATCTCTGGGTGTCAGGAGTATTTTCGTCATTATCTCCTGCATGGTGTGTGTAACATACGGCAGTGGACAATAACTACTGACCCGGAATTCACGGACCAGCTCAGCTACCCACACCAAGTCTCAGCATGGAGCCAGAGAGGTGTGGTGGATGAACAAAATCACAAGTAATCAATTCTGCAAGGATTTGTAAGCCTTTTGCTCGACTTAGAGGGACCTTTGGAGGAAAAATAAACTGGCTGAGTTGGAAGAAAGGGAGGTATAATCACTGCAAAGAATCTTCCCGGTTTTGTGGCTACCTCTTGTCTCTTCTCATGCAGTTGTCTTAATGAGCTCTGGAGAAACATAAGGAATAGAGTGTAGAACTCTGGAGTCAGGCAGGAAAGGAATCCTGCCTCCACGACTTCTGGGCTCTGTAGCCCTGATCAATGTACTTAACCTCCCTGAACTTCTGTGACCTCATCTCTGAAATGAGAGATCCTTAGTCTGGATCAACTTTCTTTGTTCTCTAGTCTCAGAGCATTATATTCCTTTTCACTAGAGCACACAGGTTACTATTGAATATTTTCTAAGTGTCAATCTCCCTGTGAACTCTGTGAGAGGAGGGACCGTCACCCTTTTCACAGTAACCGTATTGTCACAGTGAGCACTCAGATGTAGCGTTGTTATTGTTGTCATTGTTGTTGTTGAATGGAGGAATGACAGTTTTGTGTGTGTGTGTGTGTGTGTGTGTATGGGGATCGCAAGAGATAACTTACATATAAACTTTCTGGAAACTTCTTTTCTTC
Source organism: Paguma larvata (assembly GCA_030068075.1). Taxonomy (NCBI): domain Eukaryota; kingdom Metazoa; phylum Chordata; class Mammalia; order Carnivora; family Viverridae; genus Paguma; species Paguma larvata. Next base: position 20,023,937 of record CM057835.1, on the reverse strand, counting down.
CTACGTCCCCAAACAATCCCACTAACGTTCCAGTCTTGCTTCCGTATCTGCAGAAAAAGTTTCAGTTAATAGATATTTTGTAAATATGTAGTGAAACTGAAAACCCAAAGATCAGATGGCATATCTGCATGTTCATCAGATCTGCATATTTGGGCAAAACGCCAGTTTCCATGCGGTTATTTTGGGTAACACACATGCCCAACTTAGGTTCCGGCCAAGGAATTGTGACACAGAGAACTGGCGGTTTATTTCCCTGGGACTGCTGGTCTCTCTCTGTGATGAGGATGGACCGACTACCAGCGATTTAGCTGAATTGCAGACATTTTCAAATTATTTGTTTGTGCCAATTTCGAGCCCAGTTATTACATCCTAGACAAGAATTGTGTCTGAGCAGGCGGTGAAAAGTGAGGACTGGTGGGAAGTTTATTTCATTTTATCCAATCAACTCAGTATTTCAGCTGGATGTGATTTTCTGTCCAAATGATGTCGTTGATTGCTTCAATTTTTTACTTCCTTCTGCATGTCTAGACACATCATTAGAACTGACAAAGAAGGTAGAGAATTTAAGTGGTGTGCCCATCACCAGAGTGCTGGGCCTTATAAGAAGGATAATCCCACGGACTTATTCCTTTCTAAAACAGTCCATATAAAACAGTCCGTGCAGTTTATTTGTATAAGGAACTGATCAGCTCACCAAAAAGTTAATTTGGGGCAGATATGCCAAATACAGTTATATCCTGTTTCTGTGGGTGGGCTTAAATCCTTATACCTTTTCAAGGAGTCCCTTAATTTTGTGTGGGTTTTTAAATAGTCATCTATAGATAGCAGTTCAACATTTTTAATGGTTTTTCTGTATGGTCCCTAGAAACCCGCGGTGGATGGTGGACCCACCGTATTGTTCACAGGACAGTCTTCTTATTGCCATTGCCATTTTCTTGCCTCTCCATGTACTCTGCTCTTCCTGAATATGTTTACTTAATGTATTTTAATAAATAAATATATTTATTTAAGAAAGCTATGCTTTTTCAGGTTCTCTAGTTGGGACCCCATAAGTCAGACTGGTGAAAGAATGAACAAGAGAGAAACAAATAGATGTCTGTTAAGATGTGTGTCATGCCTGTATCACACAGGGGTACTGGAGAGGAATAACTCAAAGGTTATTGAGGTTTGGTTAGCATTTGAGCAGAGTAACCAATGGGACCCACGGAAAAGGACCTTGGGTCTCCAGGGGCAGCAGATTGAGGAAAGGCCAATATATGGGAGCCAATGGAAGGTGGGGGCTGGTTGGTAACGTTTGTTAGGTAGGTTCCTCTGGTGCCCTCTCATGTCGACAGGGGTCTAAAGTTGTCTCAGGTGATGAACTTTTGTCCTTCTTGGTAGAGAAGGGAGAAGGGGCACCTTCGTCAATTTATGTCCTATTGTAGGCAAATAGGGGGAGAACAGGGAACTTTTCTCCCATCTGCTTTTCATTGCCTTCAGCTCTGAATAATTCTCAGGTCAAAGTGCTACAGTTTGGAATGGTGTATTTTTCTCCTCTATGATGTCACTGACCTATTCTTTTGCAGCTTTTCTGCATGTGTGTTTGTTTTCTTTTTAAACTGTAAGATGAAACTGACAGTTATATGTGATAATAATCTCCACATAGCACTCATTGGCATATTCATGGTTCAAATGAAATATGTTTACTTTGTAGAGAATAATTATATGATATGGTGTGAAAACTAACTTCGAATGATGTTTTAAAATAGAACACCATACCAAGATCACCTCTTTTATTCCCTGTATCAATTCATTCTTATAGTTTAAGACTAAATTTAGAAATAGTTTGACAAATAAAATTTCTAGAATAAGAAGCCTAGGAACATTCAACTCTCCCAAGTCTAACATTTTATAAACTACACGGAAAGACATATTATGGCATATTTGCCCAGTGTTTTCCAAGAGAATTCATTCCTTCATTTGAAAACATTTACTGAGTACCTCCTATTTCTCAGGTACTGGTGCTGAGCTACTAGATTTAGGAACTGAGTAAGACTTAGCCCTGGCCCCAGGGGAGCTTACCATGAGTCACTCTTAGGGAATGTGATGAGGGCTTTGATAAAGACAAGTCCAGCCTTGCCCATTTGTTCCCCTCAGAGGTAGGTCTTTGACAAGGTAATAACTAGTGAGACAAGATAAGCTATAACCTTTGAGGTTAATCATGGCCGTGGGCTAAATGGGGTCATGAAAGTGTGACAGTAAGGATGTAGTCGGGAAGCCACAGCCTTCCTCACCAGAAATCTTCTAAGAAGACACTTTCCCGAGTTCTGGGAGGTACTTAGCGCCATGATGGAGAAGAGTTATCATGATGCGGACTTCCTGAAAAGTCGAAACCGATTTCTGGGTCCCTCGCCGGGTCTTCTGGTGCTTATTGACTGCTCTGTCCACACTTACCCGTGATGTTCTCCGTGTACCAGAATTCACTTGTGTCGTAGCGCTTAGAAGATTTACATGAAAACAAAGTAATGAAAGCTACTTGCATCAGGAGTTGCAACCCCACGTATGCTGTTAAGTGTTCCTGTAGGACGGCTCATCTTCCCTTCGTTCTTTATCAGCATTTTTAAGCAAGTGGATAGTTTAATCACGAGTTTTTGATGAATTCTCAAGTCCTTACAGCCCTGTTGTCAAATATATTGGTTCAAAAAATTTGCGATTGTCAAATTTGGGTCATCTAATGAAATCGGATAATTTTTTCCCTCCTAATCCCCTTATTAATGTTTTGATAATGTCTCCAGATATGTATATTTAAACTAATTATGGAGGGGGAGAGAAAAACATTAGAAAACTAAAATGTCAGTGGAACTGGAAAGGTTGAAATCTAATGAAGAAAATACCTTCCTTCACAAAAAGCTATAGACACTGTTTGAGGAATAATGATTTCTTACTCTCCATGTCCTTCATGAGAAGAAATATATAAATTCCATAGGAGGAGGAATATAGGTAAAAGTTCTTAGAGAATAGCTTCCTCTAGGATGTTTTAAGTCAGAGGCATTGATCAATACAGAAATCTCTGTGATTTCCTTTTTGACTTTTCAAATTAACGTTGATCCTCATCTGACTGGGGTTGTTGTATCTGTTTTTGTCTGAAAGACAGGATGGCTTCTTTTTTTAAAATTTGTTTTTGAAGTTTATTCATTTTTGAGAGAGAGAGAGAGCTGGGGAGGGACAGAGAGAGGAGAAGCACAGAATCCGAAGCAGGCTCCAGGCTCTGAGCTGTCAGCACAGAGCCTGACGTGGGGCTTGAACTCACGAACCGTGAGATCACGACCTGAGCTGAAGTTGGAAGCTTAACTGACTGAGCCGCCCAGGAGCCCCTAGATGGGGTAGCTTCTTAATGGAAATTTATCTCGTGTGTTTTGTGACTTGGAACATGGGTCAGCTCCTCTAAGCTTCTGTTTCTTCTTAAGCAGAATGAAGATAATCATAGCTCCTACCTTACAAGTCATGGTGAGGACTAAACAGGACAATGCTTGTGAGGCTGTAACTTAGCAAATGCTCTGGCAGATGCTAAGCAGTCCACTAATGTGAATTATTATTTTAATTACTACTACTAATAAGGAGACACTCCTTTCATTGTCAGCAGCAGGACATGCATCATCGACACACGACATGCATCTTCAGTTTTTTTCACATCGGCCATGACTTGCATCTGTTGTCCTCCTTTGGAACATTGACAGACATTTATTTGTGTGTCTGCTGATTAGGGTAAATGGGCACGTTCTGGCGAGAGGAGATACCAACAGGACTTCTTAAAGATACATGCAGTTGCCCCAGCAAAACTCAGACAGTAGCATTCTTGTTTGGGGGAGAGGGTACCTTTATGTGGGACCCGTGGAAGGGGCGGCAGGTGCCCCTCTCAACAGAAATGATGTTCATATTTTTATGTTCAGACTTATTTGATATAAGGATGACCATACGAGATGTGTTGTTCTCTTGTTTTCTATTCCTGCCCTCCCAAATGTTAAGGCAATGTTTTATGACGGTTCAAACATTTTTTTCCTTCAAATTCTAAAGTTTGAATGTGTACAGTCTCTTATCCAGAGAAGCCAGGCAAGTCAGGCTGCTACTCCTGGCAGTGTTACGTAGATGGGTGTAGGCTACGGAGCAGGGACTTGGGCAGAATTTTGAATGTTAGTCATCCACAGTAGACAGAGAAGGATGGAGCCAAAAGACAAGGACAAAACCATACCTGAAGAAGTCATCGGGATCAAAACTAATTATGGCAAATCGGTCATCGGTAAGGGGAAGGACGGTGGTGGGGAGTTTCCTAGAATTCCATAGCTACAGGAAAAGTCACAAGACAGAAAGGAGATGAGAGAGGTCAAGACATTGGTGATAAATAGGGACGGGTTGCCTGGAACTTTCTTTCATTAGGTGTTGGTTGCGTGATGTGTTGCATGATGTGTGTGTGTGTCACTTGGGTCGGAGGCAATAGGGTTTAAGGACCTCAACAATAGATTTAAAGCATGTATTCAATTTTATACCCTTTGAGTAATTAAAGTTATTCAACCTAATCTAGAGATGAAGTCACTGCCTTCTCTCTTTCCTGCTTTTGAATATTTGCCAGCCAGGACATGATTTCTTCTTTGGTTTAAAAAGGGAACCCTCTCTTAAATATTCAATTCCATTTATCATACTAGAAGGAACAGACTGGAAATAGGAAAGAGAACAAGAAGAAAAGGAGGCATATAAATTAGTATTATTTTAAGTATGTGCATTATGAAATATATCATAGAAATGTAACCTACGTATTGGAAGAACATCACCCAGATAGCCAAGTCATTAGAGTATCTTACATCTACTTGGGGCTAGCAGGACAAGAATTGTATACCTGCTTCTTTAGACGGGAGAAAGAGCTTGAAAAAATCTAGGACCTTTCAGCGTCTGTAGAATTTTGAAATTTAAAAGTGATAAAGATTCAAAAGAGTTTCTTCCCCACCGAGTTTTAACTTTAGTTCAGTAGTCATGAATGGAACACTTATAGTTTCACATGGCATAGCATCCTGGGCCTTGTCTTCTGCTCTGGTGCAAGAGAACAAAGATGAAGTCATACAAAAATCTTAGGTCTTGCACCATGCAGTCGTACTGTTGCTGAAGAAACTTGTCAACACGAAACATGTCTCTGCTAAGGGTTATTCTTAAGCAGTGTGTTAATAATGCACGTTAATTACTGGGTCAAAGATTATGCACATTTAAAAAAGACTTCCAGAAAATCTGTACCAATTTATATTCACACCAATACCTTCTATGTGTCAGTCTCTACACTCAAGTAAACCCCACTCTGACTCTTTACGCCTGAGGATATAAATCCTTTGTCTACCTTATGCCTTTGGAACTATTTTTCTAGTGTTTTGACGTCTGTTGCTCTCTGATTGGATTGGGTAAATCCTTGCTGTTTACTTAAATTTTATAGTGTGCCTCATGGTTTTAAAAGAGATTAAAATTGTCTTCTCACTTTGATCAAACATAAGTAGGGGACTATGCTATAGTTGGTGCTTACAAATAGTCTACTTAATTTCAGATACTCAAGTTCGATCTGGTTGGTTGGGTGGACATTCATTCATTCATTCATTTCATCAAGCATTTATTGAGTATCCTAGAGGGTTTCTACGTGTTAGATACGTACCCTTAGGTCAAACATGATTCTAACTCAGGAAGCTGATAATCTAGTAGAAAAGATAGACAAATAAATGTATAATTATAGTTTAATACACAGTGTGATAAGAGAAGTGTTATGTTATCAGAATGCACAGAATAGTTTGATAACATAGGGTAATCTCTACTGGGATATGATACTCTCAGGAAAGCACCTGGGCGATTTTGAAAATTTGGTGGATATAGGCATAGAAGGGTATTCTCTGTAGAAGGAACAGTATGAGTGAAGATGCAAAGACATGATACACATTGAAATATTTGGGAAATATGCAGTGTTTGTGTTTGTCTGGATCAAAGTTGGAGAGTGGCGGGAGAGAAGCTACAGATGAAGTTGGGGGCCAGGATAAAAGGGGCCTTTTGTGGACTAAGTTAAGAATGTTGAATTTTACCTGATAAGTTTTGGAGGGAAAGAGGGAGAGGAATAGAATTGCAGAGGGAACTGTGGGGACTTTACTTGCAGTGTTTTTTGTTTAAAGAAATTTTAGATTTACAGTAGAGTTGTAAAAATGAGAGTTCCCACATGCCTGTTAAGTAGCTTTGCTTGTGGTAACACCTAACCTTAGAACATTTCTCTAAACTAAGATATTAACCTCGGTACAATCCTGTTGGTTAAAGAACAGAACTGTGTATGATTTCACCAGTGTTTCTACTAATGTCCCTTGTCTGTTCCAGAATGCAATTTGGGATTCTCCATTGTCTTCAGTTGTCATGTTGCCTTAGTCTGTGATAGTTCCTTCGTCTTTCCTTGTCTCTCATTACCTTGATACTTTGGAGGAACACTGGCCAATTATTTTGTAGAATGTTCCTCAGTTTGAATTTGTCTGTTGTTTTCTCATGATCAGATTGAGTTTTGCCTTATGGGGAGGGTCAACTCGGAAAAGACGTTTTCAGTGTATCATATCTGGTTGTACATGATTTTTTTTTTTTAACTGATATCTGGTGATGTTAACCTTGATCAGCTGGCTAAAGGAGTGCCTGCTAGGATTCTCTACCATAAACTTAATATTTTTGCCTTTGTAATTGCTATGTATTTTGGGAGTGTCAACTAAAAATCTGGAAGAAAATCTTCTTGGAGATGTGGACACATCTCAGAAATGATATTATTATTATTATTATTATTATTATTATTATTATTATTAAAGAGACTATGCTTTCTAAGCTGGTAGTCTCTATCTCATTAAAGCTCTAAGCTTTTTTGACAAACAGACCAGTAGCAATTCAGACATTAGTGCTCACCGAAGACTAACCCAACTTCATCTTGTGACAGATATTGTGACATAGCCCACATGCACTTACTGTACCCGAAGTTGCCTAGATCTTTAACCCTCAGCCCAGTGTCTCCCTCTTTTTTTCTCTCTTTCTCCAATGTCTCCTCCCCTCAGTATATACATTTTCTCAAATCTTTTCCACGTTAAATAGAGTTATAAACAAAAACTGAAAAACCTCCTTTGATTCTCTGTCTTCCTGGCAACCACCCTTTTACACATACTTCCTTCACAGTCAAGCTTCCAAAATCTGTAATATATACTCTATGCCCACTTTCTGTAATTAGCCCAGCCCATGCCTTTCTGGCTTTGTCCACCAAATAATTAACATTACTCTTATTAGAGTCATCACAACCTTTCATTTGACGCTTTTTAGTAATTATCTTTCTTTTACTTCCTGGGACATTTGACATTGTTGACTATTCCTCATACCTGAAATGCTTTCGTCTTTCTTGGCTACATGGACAGTACTCTTCATTGGGTTTTCTTGTGGACATCTGTCTGTGGACAACTGTCTTTGGACAACTACTGTATAGAGTGTAGCTACTATTGCAATTATCCTGGAATTCAGAGTTCTTTGTGAGGGTAATAACATCTTGGTGTTTCATGTTATTTTATTTTGAAGAATTCAAAGATTTTTATGTTTTCACAGATTTCTTTTGATAAAAATACACTAGAATATTCATATTTTTTTGATAATGTACATTAGAATTTCATAAAATTTGCAGTTAAAATTCTTCAAGCTACTTAAGTAATGGTCTTGAAAGGTAAACTTGACTTTGTGTTATTAAGTGAGGTCAGCAGATAGGCTTTTCTACCTTTACTTGAAATTAGTTGAATCAGCCTAGATTTTATGTTAGACCATTTAGGTATGAGAATTACAAGATATTAGCAACAAAAAGATAACAAAAGCATACATATCATTAATAACTAAGAAATTTTTTGAAGTAATTTTTCAGGTACCTTGTTTAACCCATTAGGAAGGTAAATACAGTTGGATGCAAAGAGTTATGGGAGCTTCATATCTCAGAACACTTCTTACATTATTTTACCAAATATTCTAGTTAATTATCTGAGTTTATCTTAGGTGAAGAAAATGCACGTAACTTGAAGTTCATAATGTGAAAGAACCACAGAAAAACATACAGAATGTGAATCATTATTTTCCAAGATTTAAAAATTATTTTAGTGAAATATTAATAAGTGCTCAAGTGAAGAGAAGAAAACACTTCTGTTTTTTGAAGTATCTGAAATTCAGAAGGAATGAAAATTATTTCAGGTTTAATACAGTCAAATCTTGGCACAGATCTTTTCCTGGATAAAATGAAAACTTTTAGCATAGGTAATAGTTAGTATAGTTTAATTAAACATAAAATCAGAGAACAATTATTTCAACCACTCTTGAGTGACCCGTAGTTATATTATTTGATAGGAAACTTTTTGTCTCCTTCTTTTTATCTCTTGTTGAAGGAGTGCCAGAAACCATTCAGGAGTGTTCAGTGAAATAAAATGAAAAAGAAACAAAAAGGGATAAGGAAACAGAGAAGTAAGAAAACATGTCTGCTTTTCAAAGCACAAATCTATTGGGAAAAATAGTATTTTTCCTTTTGCCAAGCATTTGTTGAGGTTCAAATAAGTAGGAGAATAAAAGTCACGTCTTGGGAAGAAGTGGCACTTGCCTTGGGAAAATTAAAAAACGCTGAGGTCCCATTATGCACTTTCACTCAAAGTGCATTTTTTAAATTTAAAAACTTTAAAATTTTACAAAATAAAAATTGTAAAAATATTTTTAAAATTACATACTTAAGTATACAGTGTAGTTTTTTGATATACATATATTGATTACCGTGGTCAAACTAGTTAACATCCATCTCCTCAGCGTAGTCACCGTTTTCTTTTCTGTGTGACGAGAGTGCCTAAGATCCATTCTTCTGACAAGTTTCCGGTGTACAATACATTGTTATTAATTATAGTCACCATGCTGTACATTAGAGCTTTAGAACTTATTCATCCTATGTAATTACAACTTTGTACCCTTTGACAAACATCTCTCCATTTCTCCTATCTCCCTCCTCCTGGTAACCACCATTCTACTCTCTGCCTCGGTGAATTGGACTTTTTTAGTTTCTACATCTAAGTGAGATCATACAGTATTTTTCTTTCTGTGTCTGGCTTATTCACTTAGCATAATATCCTCAAAGTTCATCCATGTTGTCACAAATGTCATGAGTTTCTTTTTGATTACGGTTGAATAGTATTCCATTACATTTTCTATATTCATTCATCATTGATGGACACCTAGGTTGTTTCCATATCTTGGCTGTGTTGAGTTACGCTGCAATGAACAAGAGAGTACAGATAGCTCTTTGAGGTACTGATTTCCTTTCTAGTGTTTACTACAACTGTTAATAAACATTTGTGTGTGTGCGTGTGTGTGTGTGCTTTTTGCTAATCTCTAAGCTCCCTGAGAAAAGAGACCAAATCTCTCTGGTCTTCTACCTAGTGTCTAAGGCTAGCATTGAGGCTGACACCCACTAGAGTACAGCAAATAGTCATTGCATGAGTGAATGAGGCACATACAATGGAAAACGGAACCCACAGGGGAAGTTAGAAGAGGACATTTGATTATTTTATTCATTAAGAAAAGACTAATCAAGGATTTTGTGGAGATAAATGAAAACCACTCCTATGAGGACAACCAGGGGCTCTTCATTCAGAACTCACTATGGGAAGGGTGTCAGCCACCATTACTAGTTGTTTGGCAGAGCCTCGGAGGAGGCAGATCAGTGGGAAAGCTTCACAGTGGAAAAAAGTTTATGCTTTGGAGGCTGTTGTCATGGGCAGCTGGAGACGGGCCAGCAAGAAGCAGGCCCTCTTATGTAGTTGGTTTGGGGAGCATGTTTGGCTTTCAGAACTCATTGATCCTAAGTTGGAAGAGAGGCCAAAAAATTAGGAAAGCTATCAGTCACTGACCTGACACCTGACCAGTCTAGGCCAGTTGTGGTTTGGCTTCCCCGGCTGGTTGCTGCTGGAGTTTGTGGGTCAGGAGTTCTGTTGTCATGTATGGTCTGGTCATGGTCCATTTGCATATTCAGTCTTTCAATTTAGTGTCAAATACATAACAGTTTGAAAGCCTCATTTTATTTTTTCCCTAAATTTTATCTCCAGTACCACATATGTGGTGGGTGCTTTAAATATTTGCAGGCCTGGTGAGGAATAGGAAGAGTAGAGGGCTGAAGTCCTACCTTTCGTCCCCCTAAGACCGCTATTCAGTACAATAGCCACTCGCCACACAGAACTGTTGAGTACCTGAAATGCAGCGAGACTGAACTGGTGGTAAAATATATACCAAATATCCAAGACTTCCTATGAATGAAAGCATATAAACTTCCTCATTAACAATTTAAAAAGTACTTACTAAATGATCAAATGATAATGTTCTAGACACATTACATTAAATTAATTAATTTCACAGTGTCTTTTTACCTTTTTTAAAAAAGTGTGGCTACTAGCAAATCTAAGATTACCGTGGCTTGGGTTACATGTCTGATGGTCACTGCTGACCTAAGGTAACCTTTTTATGTGTAAGTTTCCTCTTCAATAAAATAAGGAAACTAGTTTCTATAGCATGTTCCTTTTCCATCGCCTCAGTATAAAGGTATTTGAAAAGGCTAGAAAAAAATTTCTGTGTTAATTTACTCATTCATCAAAACATGTTGTATTTACTATGTCCCAGACAGCGAGCTAGGGGTTGCTTGATCTTTGATAGTTGATCTTGATCTTTGACAGTTTGGGGAGAGAAGGCTTAAATGGCTATTTGTTTGGTAGGTATATAAAAATTACTTAAACCCAAGAACATTTCATGGGAAAATGCTCTGGTAGCCTAATTCTCACAATTATGTATTGATGATGTTATGAACCATTTCTCTAAAAAAAGTAAAACCAACACAAAAATATCTCAAAGTTCGCCTCAGGAAGATCTTTGTTTACACATTTCCATGGACCAGTTCTCTGTTTGTTTTTTCCCCCCACTTACAAGCTGTATGACCTTGATAAACCCCTGAACCCTGTGGGAATCATAATCTCCTGCCCCATAAATTGGGTTTACTTCATGAGATTGCTCTGAGGCTCAAACTAGATAATATGTGTGAAAAACCAATATAAACATGAAGGCTAATTATGTGTATTATTAGAAACAATTATGGCCATTAGGTTAAAATGAGAGTATTGGGAAAGGAGCAGTTTGGGGACCCATGAAGTAATTTTTAACTTGTATAGATTCCAATACAACTAGAAGAAGCCAAATAAAGAAGAATAAATATGCAAAGCATAGTATATGATATTAACATCTAACCTTTCTCATGCTTCTAAATCATTTTTTAAAAATGCCCTTAGGATTGAAGTATACCAATGGATGATAGACAGCTCTTGGGAGGAAGCTGCATTTTTAATTAAAGGTATGGGCTAAGGTCTTAATCTTTATAGGAGTCGAAATGAAAAAAAAAAAAAAAGAAAATCAATGCTGCTTGTTAATTCTGATGGCGTTTTGATAAATTTTGGTTCTCTCTCTTCACCTAGCCGTAAAAAGATAATAAAATCCTTGGCTATAACACTAGATCATAGAAGGGTAGATGTAAATGACTAGTCTCGAGCTTCATGAAGTGAGTTGCCTCCTTCTAGATCTCTGTGGTCCAATATGGTAGCCCCAGGCCATGTAAGGCTACTGAATACTCGATATGTAGCTTATCTGAACTGTGATGTGTAGTAAGTGTAAAATACCATATTTTGAAGATTTAGTGTGAAAAAGTATAATGCAGAATATTTCATTAGTAACTTTTTTATACTGACTACATGTTGAAATAAATAATATTGTTGGATATGTTGAATTTAATAAAATCTATTAAAATTAATTTTTCTTTTCTTTCCTTTTTTTTTTTTTTTTTTGAATGTGGCTTCTGGAAAATTTAAAGTTAGATACGTGCCTCACATTCGTGGTTCACATTCTATATGTATTGGAGAGTACACCCTAAGTCTCTCCCTAGTGTGATTTAAAAGCTCAAGTCCTTGTCTAGATGGACTTTGGAATCCGTTTCCTCTCTGCACATCCATCCTCTCTGTCCCTTTTTTCCAGAAGGCATTAGCTAAGCTGCCATAGCAGAGATCCAGGTAAATTACCAGGAAAACAAGGCCCCAGACATTCTTTCTTCCTGTTTCTATAGGTTTCCTGACTCTTTTCTTTTTCCTCCCTGGTTGGAGAAGAGATCAACTTTGGTCACAAATGACTTGGATAGAGTTCCTGTAAAAATCCCTTCATTTAAAAAACCGTGGAAAACCATTACATGATTACTCTTTGCCAGTCAATGGCCTTCAGTTTAGCTGAGGTGGTCTATCACCTCATATGTGCAATGCACACAGTATATTAGGGACGAGTTTTCTCTTCCCACCAGACATTCCACTTAAATACCTGTGTGACCACAAATCTACACCAAGAAGGAAGGCGCGTGACATAAATAGATTAAAGGCCTTTTCATTTCCCTGTGTGCTCTCTCCACCCCTTTGCTGGGAAAAAGCGGTAAAAGTCAGAGAAAAGCAGAGATTTAGGAGATCGTGTTCAAAAGTCAATAGAAGGAAGAAAGATATTCGAGATTCTTTAGAATTCCTGAAAGTAAAATTCTCAGTTTACAGGATTCTGTGCATGGAATGTGCCAGGAATCGTGGTCGGTCTGATAACACAGACAAAACTTCTTTTCCTCATTCAACTTATATTCTAATGTGAAGAGATAGGCAGTAAATAAAGTATTAAAGTAGAATTTTCAAGAGGGCCATATATAAAATGGCCATGCATCAGAGATTGTGTTCAATTCCTTAATAAGGGAACAACTAAGATGTTAAAAACAACTTTAAAAATCATTCGACAAGTTAGGTCTTTATAGCCAATGTTAGGACAAGGTTTCTGGGTTAGATACAAACCTGGTTAATGACCAATGGGGACATAAACTATAAACTTTGGTTTTATGTGTTCCACCAGACATCTGCTGGATGGTATTTGTATCTTTACCAGACAAAAAATCTTCAACTTGACCTCTGCTTCTACAAAATTTTGAAATAACCTGTACAGTAGAGAAGTAAATACCAGTGCCACATTGAAAGAACATCCCCAAATCTTTTGGATATTTCCAAGTTTTGGATAATTTTCTGAGACAAGTAGCTAAGTAAAATGTATAGCATTTTGTATGGTGGTCATCACTTCAGGGAAAAATAAAGCAGATCGGGGGTGAGTATACATGTATTTGTGTGTTCCGTTTTAAATCAGGAAGTCAGAGAAGAAAGACCTCTTTGAGAAATTGACCTTTGGATAAAGATCTGAAGGAAGAGAGAAAGTAATAAGTATATGTTCTGGATAAAGATGCCAAGTAGATGGAAGAGTGAAGGCAACATCCCTGAGACGGGAATGTGATTGGCATGATCTCGGAACATCAAGGAGGCCAATGTGGTTGGAGTCGAGTGAGTGTCTGCGAAAGGGAGCAGGAGCTGATATCAGAGAATTTATAGTGGAGGTGGACCAGATCCCACAGAGCCTTCTTAGGCACATTGTTTAAGATTGTTCCCGAGTGGGTGCTGAAGTGCTACCTAGTGTTCTTAACCTCAAGACAGCTGCGATGTGCCTTATAGAGAAAATACGTGTGTTAGATCAGCTTTGTTTAGGCATGAATTATAGTGCCATTGGCAATCAGTTCAATGTTAATAAATCAACAATATATATGACATAAGAGGTTTTTAAACAGAAATACACATAAAATAAGGTTATGTATTGGTCATTTGATGAAAATTTTGTGACTAGAGGCTGATGGAAACCTAATCCTTTATTTCTTTGAGGAGCAATGGTTCAGTGTCTGCTAGTTGAATGTTTGCAGTTACTTTAATTTTTTTTTATGTTTTTAATTTATTTTTGAGAGCAGGAGAGACAAAGCATGAGCGGGGGAGGGGCAGAGAGAGAGAGGGAGAAACAGAATTGAAGCAGGCTCCAGGCTGTGCTGTGCTGACAGCTGTGCTGACAGCTCAGAGCCTGACGCGGGGCTCGAACTCACAGACAGTGAGATCATGACCTGAGCCGAAGTTGGACACTTAACCCACAGAGCCACCCAGGCACCCCTGCAGTTACTTTATAGAACATAACTACTGCAAATAACAATAATTGACTGTGTGCTGTTTTTCTGTCTCCAGGACCTAAAGAATATAAATCTCAGTGTATGTTTATTTAATGGAATAGTCAGTAGCTACTAGAGATTTGCCAAGTTCTAGGGACATGGGAGGAGGGAACAAAAGGGAAGAGTGCTGTTGGGCGACAGCTTGGGGGCCTGTCTGTTGACGAGGGCAGCCACCGCATGTGGGGGAGGCTCAGTAAAACCAGCCAGTTGAGTTCCCCCCAGTGTGACAAAGAGACAACCTTGGACACATCTGTGAACCAGTGGTGGTAAGGCGGAAATGACACTAGCTGGGCTCCGCCATTTTTAAATATGTTACTTAGAGAAAATCATTTTACCTCTTTCTCTCTCAACGGTCTTATATACAGAATGAGGAAACCCGGCTGGGCTACCCTTCAAGGCCCAGTGAACTTGAAATGAGAGGGAGGGAGCTGGCGCTTCCTGGGATGCAACGAACACTGAAACCCCACATCATATTCTTTCCACGGCGCCCAGATGCTGAAGTCCAAGTAACCACAGATGTTTCCGTGTACGAATTCTGCCTTTGACCGAACGCCACCTTGTTCAGACTGTCACCGACAGTCCTGCAGAACGCGTGTTCCGATCGTAGCCTTTGACACAGAAAGGCCTGCTTCTTCAGCCCTCTCAGTGAGATCCGCTCGGTGCGTTCAGTCACACGCAGCTTGAAGTTTGTAGTTTAGGTCAAATGAAATATTTTCAAAGCTCAGTATGTATTCCCCAAACAGCAATAAATCACTCAGAAAGTTATGTGCTCATTTGCACATAGTTTCAAATTACTGATTTAGCCAGCTGAGGGCACGCATTATGGTTTTTCAGCATATGATTTTTTTATTTCTGGTGTTCTGATCATCCAGTAATTAGTGGATACAGATGAAATTACAAGCTGCTGCCACTGCCTCAAATGGTCAGGTTTTCAGGATGCCAACTCCCAGCTCCTCTGGAGTTGACATAAATATTATGGAAGCAAAAAATTATAGTCATTTGCAGGGAAATCATGTGTTTAATTGCCAAGCGAAGCAGAGGAAAAATAGCAGAAGCACGCATCATGTATCAGTTAATGTGAGCGCATTATTGCATGTTGCAAAGGGGTCTAAAAGGGCTTTTCAATAGCAAAATGAAAACAAAACTCTTCTAAAAAATGCCATCTGTGAAGCCTCCAGATATATCTGACTGGCTCATTTCCTTTCAAAAATAGTCCCTGCATTCCAAAAGCTGTTAATAATGAATGGAAATAACCATGGAGTAAAAATGGACCGTGGCTGATGGAGCGGGCCTTAACGTAAGGAGTTGCTATTGAAATAAACACGGAGAGGAATATTCTGCAGACAGGCTTTGTGCAGATATTTCAACGTTTGCTGCAGGTGGCACTTTAACACAGCAGAAGACTCCTCACCTCTTACACACAGGTAGATTATTTTGACAATTAATATCAAACTCGGAATTTATTTTTAAAAATTTACTTCTAAATAAATATTATTTACTAAAACATTTGTTGATTCCCACCTCCCCCGTATTTCCCCCTTTTATATTTGGTAGACTTATCATCATGGGAAAGATAATTGATAACCATGTAAAGTTTTATAGGAGGCCAGAAATTTACTCGGAAATACTGTTATTGTATTTCTGTATTGGATAGACAACCAATGACCACAGAAAACTTAATCTAATGATATGTAATGTGTTTTATTCCTCTCTTTAAAAAATTACTAAATCCAGGGACACCTGGGTGGCTCAGTTGATTAAGCATCCGTCTCAATTATGAGATCGAGCCCTGTGTTAGGCTCTGAGCTAGGCATGGAACCTGCTTAGGATTCTCTCTCTCTCTCTCTCTCTCTCTGTCTGTCTGTCTGTCTCTCTCTCTGCCTCTCTCTCTCTGCCTCTCTCTGTCTGTCTCTCTTTCTCTCCCCCCTCTCTATGACCCTCCCCTGCTTGCTTGTGCACTCTCTCTCTAAAAAAAAATTACTAAATTAAATACTTCATCTATAATTCTAAAAGCAAAGATAAAACTCTTATAGGTTCTGTCTCTGCTAAGTGATCAGCATAGTATAGTGGACAAGGTCATAAACTCTGGAGTCAGATTTTCTAGTTTTGATTTCTGTTCTGCTGCATACACTTGCCCAAGTTCACACGTTGGTAACACTTATATATATATACAGCCTAGTGTCTTCATCTATAAAATAGAGATAACACCAGTACCCACCTTGTAGGTGTTGGGAGTAACATGAGACAGTATGCATGGAGCACTTAGTCTGTTCCCTGGCATATATGAAGCGCTCAAGAAATGTGAGTTTTCACTATGATTTAAATAGCAGCTGCAAGTACTGGCATATAGCCAGAAGCTAAGAGGAGATTATTTTTTTGTTACATAATGATTTTTAGGTAAGGTAATGAAAAGAGCTGCTATATTCTAAGATTCTATTACTGTTCTAAGTCCCCTATTTTATCTTACATAAGTTCCACAATAAATGTAGGATAGCATGTAGGTATTTTCATCCCATTTTGTAGATGAGGAAATTAAAGTTATTAAGGCTATCAATCATGCCTTTTGAAACAAATTAAGAACTAGTGTTTATTGAGTGATTATGGGCCAGGTGCTGCTCAAGCAGTTTAAATTATACTCTTTCTCTCTCGATCCTTACAACAATATAGGAGGTAAGTATCAGTATCTGAATATCAGTATTTGCTCATGAAGGAACATAGGCTCAGGGAGATTAAGGAACTTGTACAAAAATACATAACTAAAAAGTGGCAGAAGTAGGATTTTATCCCATTGGTTCATTCTCAATTAATATGCTGAGAGAAAAAACAAAGGATTCACAGCCATGTAAAAAGAGTTGGTCATAAAAAATAAGATAAATAAATAAATGACAGAAATGTGGGCAAAGTATATAAACCGTTTACACTGGAAGAAATAACAAATGGCCGATATCCGTACGATACCACTATGGCCAGTTTCTCTAAAAAAGACGCACACATTTATTTTTATTTATTTATTTAATTTTATTTTTAAGATGCACACATTTAAATCACAGCGAGATATGTTTTTTCACTGACCAGACTTGCAAAATGTGAAAAGATTGAGATCATTGTCGATAGGTCAGTTTGGTAAAACCTATAAGAAAGGGGACTGCATATACCCTTCGATCTAGCAATTCAGCTTAATAGAAATCTATTTTAAGGAAATGGTCACACAAAAGTATATGGATATTCGTACAAAGATGTTCATTGTATCATTATTAGTCACAATGAAGAATCCAAAACAACCAAAGTACAACAGCGAATGCCTTCATAAATTATAGTTTTTCCATAATGTTGAATATTATGTAGCCACTCAAATACAGGAATGAAATAGACCTAGATGAAATGTTATACCATAAAGAAGTCTGCAACATTCCACGCATAGGAAAAAGCAGCTTGCATTATGTTATATACTTAGTATAATTTAATTAAAATTTTTTTGGGGAAAATTCGATTCATTTATCTTCTATATTTTTATGTTCATACAAAAAAATCCTGGAATAAAACACATAAAATATTAACACAGTTATGTATGAGGAGTATTCATGAAAATTTATAATGAGAGAAAGAGTTTAATTTTACTTAATGCTTTGGTATTATTTAAATACATTATAATGCACATATCCCATTATAATGCAGATAGTGAAGTAAAATTATAATGTAAAAATAAAGTAAAAAATAATAAGGGAAGTGAGAACTATACCAAATGTAGACAGCTTGAAATGGCAGAACTATAATTCAAACCAAGTCCTGCGTGACTCCGAAGTTGGTGTTCTCCACGATGCCATTATTCAGGATAACATGGAGCATAACCTAACCGCTACTGCTTTTCTGTATATTATATGTCATTATACATAACTTGTTTTCCTAGGGACTCATATATTACAGCTTGTCAAGAAGGAGATAAAACTTGGTTTCCCAGCTTATTTTCAATTCTAGATTCATATGAGATTTTGATCATGCCACAGAGTGGGACAGGATAACTCTTTGAAGCGAGGGCTCAAACAATTCTGCTTCTTTCTTATGTACACTGCAGATAATGACAAGTTTATTGATCATTACTCAGTACTTACCTATACTTTGCCTCAATTTACAAATGATAACTGAGGTAATAATTCTCACCAGGACTGCCTCACAAAGATAGAACTAAAAATGGAAGTGTCAGCCAAGACTTAAAGGTGAAGCAAGTTGGAATTTATGGGGTGAATTCTGTCCTCCCTCCATTCGTATGTTGAAGTCAGTACCTCAGAATGGGATCTAATTTGGAAGTAGGGTTGTTGCAGAGGTGATTAGTTAAGATAAAGTCATACTGGTGTAGGATGAGCCTCTCTGATCCATTATGACTGATGTCCTTATGAAAAGGGGGTATTTGCACACAGACACACACACAGAACAGCACATGAGTATGGAAGCAGAGACTGGGTGATGCCAAGCCAGCAAACTACTGGAAGCTAGGAGAGGGGCATGGAACAGATTTTTCGTCACATCACTAAGAAGGAACAAGCCCTGCCAACACCTTGATCTCAAGGAAACTGCTAGTCTCAAGACCTGTAAGGCAATACATTTCTCTTATTTAAGCTACTCAGTTTGTAGTTCTTTGTTGTGGCCGCCCTGCAAACAAATACATAGGATTTCAAAGTAAGTTGTGGGAAGGGAGCCTGGGTGGCTCACTTGGCTGAGCGTCCGACCCTTGATTTCAGCCCCAGTCACGATCCCAGCGTTGTGGATTGAGTCCCATGTCTGACCCCATGCTGAGCATGGAGTCTGCTTAAGATTCTGTCTCTCTCTCTCTCTCTCTCTCTCTGCCCCTCTCCTCTGCTTACATGCTCTCTCTCTCACTCTCTTGCTCTCCCTCTCTGTCTCTCTAAATATTAAAAACAAACAAAAAACAAACTTAAGTTGTGGGAGAAATCAAGCAGAGTGGAGATTCATTTACTGGACCAAGTGTGTGGTAGGTCGAGAGGTCCCAGTGGGCAGTGGAATGTAGGCAGAGCCCACGCTAATTGTCAAAGAGGGAAGGTGTCAGGATCCATTTACACGCCCACCCAAACAGTGTGAAGCCATTCTGTAGCAGTGCCCATCAGGAATTCTTTGCTCCCCTTGCCTTTCCTCCTCACAGAGAGCTGGAGAGCGAGAGAAATAGCTGACGTCATTCTACCTGCACCTGCTGCAGCCCTCTTCCTCAGCCAGAGCTCGGTCAGTCTGGGGGTGAGAAAAGGATTTCCCTTTGCTTCGCATTTAGAGTCTGTATCACAAATATTCTGATTTCCGAATGGCAACAATATTTGGCAAGTTAAGGTAATTCTAGGTCAATTTATTAACTACTGAAAAGTCATTTTAAAAAGTCTTAAGACTGAACTGTCGTGTAGGGGCAGAGAAAGAACTATGTTTCTTCCAAGAAATGTCGAAAGGCAGAGGGAAACAAAATGAGGTTATAATATGATTACATTCCACAAGTTGTGCCTATTCAAATACTAATTATTAGTTATCTCAACATACAGATACTTTGAAATGAATATCCTTTGGTAATTTTAGACATTAGGATGCGTTATTATTAATGTGATTAGAGTTCTAATTCTAGTCTAAAAAATTGTTAATTGCTTACTCTTTGTTCAGCTTCTTTTAGAATTTTTCATCAACAATAAAAATATTTTGGGGGTGGCTTATACGTGGGCATCTATTACGTGTTTAAGGTTTTGAAACTTAAACTTTACCTTCCATGTTTTACTTTGTATACATTTTAAGTAGTGTTTAATCCTGAGACAGGGAGAAAATGACATTTTCAGGGAGACAATATGTTCTTTGGAGGTAGTGGGGAAGGAGGTTGAGTCCCCAAGTAGCATCGAGTCTAAGGAAGTAAAAACCAGCAGATCTGTTTTGTAAGGGTGTATCCAGTGTGTGGGATGCTGTCTGGTCCACTGAGTCTGCTCACTTAATCCATAACTGTTTAGATCCAATTAAATGCAGCTCTCCTCTGCACATACAAACCTATAAATTCCAGTGTAAAATGACCAAGGCTAGAGTTTCTTTCAACGTATTCAGGACCTGAGTGTGGATGAGAAATACAGGGAAAGTTCCAAGGGTATAAAACAACCAAAAGACTGCTGGGAAGTTTTTGAAGAAACATTTAAATCTTCTATGTACATATTATAGTCTGCTATTTTTGTTTTTAATAGTTACATTCTCTTCTCTTGCTGTTTCTGTTTTTCTTTCCACTAAGGCAATAATTCATTACTAGTACAAATGTGGTAGAATAAAATTTATTATACAGGTTTTTTTTTCCCCACAAAAATGGGTAGCAGAGAGAGAGAGTGACAAAAAAACTTTTCAAAGTGGTCATAAATACTAATTGTAGATTGTTTTAATGTTGACATAGCTCACCTAAGGATATAGTACATTAAATCTTTGTTTTTAAATATTTTTTTAAATTTAGTTTTGAGAGACAGAGAGAGAGAGCACGAGCATGGGAGGGGCAGAGAGAGAGGGAGACACAGAATCTGAAGCAGGCTCCAGGCTCTGAGCTGTCAGCACAGAGCCCGACGTGGGGCTCGAACCCACGAACCGTGAGATCATGACCTGAGCCGAAGTCGGATGCTCAACCAACTGAGCCACCAGGCACCCTATTAAATCTTAAAATAATAAAGAGCTTATGGCTGTGTTTTATAAAACACTTTTAGAAATATTTTAAAGATCTTAAGCATTAAATATTAATGGGTGCCATAAAATTATTGATTATCTGATTGAATAAAATTGTGTAGTGTTAACAAGTACAGGGTTTGCAGTCTCACCTCTCTGGTGTGACTCCAGGATTATCACTCTTTCATCATATAGGGAAGTACCTCAAATTTCTGGAAGGAAACCCTAGTTTCCTTATCTGTCACCATTTGGTAATACAACCTCTTCATTGCCTTGTTATGAAAAGCAAATTAAATAATGTACCCAAGATATTTAGTATAGTACAAAGCATGTAATAGGGACTCAATAAGTGATAACGAGATTAGTAATGTGTCCCAGCTAAGCAGAAAAAAATGGAAGTCTCCTCACACTGAGTACTCTAAACAATGTTTTATTTAAACTAAAAAAAAAAAAAAAAAAAAAACTTAAGCCAGTTGTACCTTTCTCATATAAATGCATTCACATGTAAAACCTTTAAAATTCCTGCCTTTTTAAAAATCTCTTCCCCTTGTTAGGTACGTAGACTTACTCTAGAACTTGACGTGTGAGTTAGCCCTTAGCCCTGTGCAGTCATACAGGCACACCTCATCTTAGCTGCGCTCACCTTACACTTTGCAGATCTTTCATTGTTTACAAAGTGAAGATTGGTGGCGACCTTAGGTTAGAGAAGTCTTTTGGCACCATTGTTCCTTCAGCATTTGCTCACTTTATGTCTCTGTGTCACATTTTGGTAATTCTCACAATATTTCAAAACTTTTCATTATTATTTTATTTGTTATGGTGGTCTGTGATCAGTGATCTTTGATATTACTATTATAATTGTTTCGAGGGGCACCTGGATGGGTCACTTGGCTAAGCCTCCAACTATTGATCTTGGCTCAGGTCACGATCTCACAGTTCATGATATCGAGCCTGGCATTGAGCCCTGCATTGCGCTCCACGCTGACAGCATGGAGCCTACTTTGGATTCTCTCCTCTCTTTCTCTTTCTCTCTCTCTCCGTCCCCCCCCATAAATAAGTAAATAACTTAAAAAAATCACTGTGGGGTCCCACAGATTGCACCCATATGACAGGAAGCATAATCTATAAATGCTGTGTGTGTTCTGACTGGTCCATTACAGGACCCTTACCCCATTGCCTCCCTCTCCTCTGGCCTCCCTCTTCCCTGAGACACAACAACACTGAAATTAGGCCAGTGAATAACTCTACATTGGCCTCCAAGTGTTCAAGTGAAAGGAAGAGTCACATAGCCCTCCCTTTATTCAAAAGTTGGAAATGATTCACTTTAGGAGGAAGGCATGTTGAAAGCCAAGACAGGCCAAAAGCTAGGCTTCTTGCACCAAACAGTCAATTCTCAATGCAGAGGAAAAGTTCTTGAAGGAAATTAAAGTGCTACTCCAAAGAACAGATGAATAATAAGAAGGTGAAACAGCCTTAAAGCTGATACAGAGAAAGTTCACGTGGTCTGGATAGAAGATCAAATCAGCCACAACATTCCCTAAGTCAAACCCTAATCCAGAGGAAGGCCCTAACTGCCTTCAATTCTGTGAAGGCAGAGAGAGGTGAGGAAGCTGCAGAAGGAGAGTTGCTATAGAGGTTGGTACATGAGGTTTATGTAGAGAAGCCTCGTCCATAACAGCAAAGTGCAAGATGAAGCAGCGGATGCTGATGTAGAAGCCGTAGCAAGTTACCCAAGGATCTGGCTAAGATCTTTAGTCAAGGTGGCTGCATTAAATAATAATCCTCAAAACAAAGACTGTGATCCGCATTTTACTGATAAAGCCACAACCTAAGATACTCAGAAATTCCTCAGCAAGATGTCACACACTAGGAGTCTGGAGTGCTTTCTTGTCCAGCAAGAGAGCAGACACAGAATTGAATATGAGAGAGACTAATGTCCAGGAGGAGACTAGAGCCCCGAACAGGGGCTTCATCTCTGTATTTATTGAGCTCACAAAATATTACCCACCTGACGAATGTGAGGAAAACAAGATCTTACACACATGAATGTGGAGAAAACAATAAGATGGTAATCATTAACTTGTGTAAGAAGCAAAGAGTCTGGGGGGCAAGTGGGATTTGTGATAAAGGTACATTGGTGCCAGATGGAAAGTAATTTCCTGCAGGTGATATAACAAATTACTCGTGATCCCATCCCAATATCGCACTAGCTAATCTTGGGTGCTTTCGCCCCATGGTGGTGGCTTTCCACCCTAAGCTTTTTTTCTAACCCATTTATGTAAGGAGAACCTATTTCCCTACAGCAAGATAAGGAGAAATCCACACCTACCCACATTATAGTGAAACTACCAAAATTCAAGAGGAAACTAAGAAAGAATCTTAAAAGCAGCCAGAGGAAAAAGATAACAAAATAATGACATTAAAGACAAACTAAAAATGAGAGCATTGGTCACCCATAGACCCTTGTGAAAGCAAATACTAAAAGATTTTCCTTTAGGCATAGGGACTTACGGTGTGTGTCCCTACTTGGGCTGCTAGGATCTGGGTCCCCAGGGTCCCCTGGGTCCCCTGGTGTCCTATGGAGCAGAATGACTGTGGTCTCGTTCTCAGTGTCTTCCAGGCTTCCTGAACACATCAGCCTTCGAAAGCAGATCACAGCCGAAGGCCTGTCCTGGATCTATCATCCAGCAAATTGTTAAAAGAGGTAGTTAAGACAAAACAAGATTTCCCCCATGTAGGGTGCTGGAATGAAAACAGTTTAGGGGACAGGAAGCCAGAGCAGTGAGGCAGACGAAGACAGAGCATGTTCGTAATTCCAGAGCCAAAGGAAGACCAAAAATTCAACTCCAGCTTTTAGGACCTACCTGGCCACTGAGACAAAGCCTGTTCATTCATTTTAAAATCACAGTCTCTCATTAGGTGTGCTGTGTTCAAATATCACCGCGGGCTGGAAATAGCTCTGGGTGATGCGTTTTGTGTAAGTTGCATTTAGAACATGCTGGAAATAAATTACAGTCTATCAGACAACCAAATATGTACTTACTGAGGATGTACTATAGACGGAAGATTTTATGGCTTTAGCACCAATTGTTTTTTTAAGAGTATGAAAGCTTGATAATTTTAAGTTTTGCCTTAAGCACAAAATAAGAAAATAGTCACTAATGAGAGGTTTTTGATATAAGACTTAAGAGAAAATCTGATTCAGAAAATAAGATACTGTTAAAAGTCTGGACAAGTTTCATCTCTTGTCATTTTGATTAAATTTGTTTAGTGAATGGAAATGACTAATAAAGGAGAAATTCTTGCTACAGCTAAATGTTGAACAAAACAGGCTGATATTCATCACTGGAGAGAATCACTGGCAGATTCACAACTGATTTTGATTGCATAGATTTTCCTTAAAAAAAAAATGTTGAACCAGAAAGAGGCTCACAAACTCATGAATTTGAAGAATGAAAATTGTCACAGAATTTTAGGGGTTTGAAATGCAAGATTCTGACATTCACTCATGAATGTGGTGTGAAACAGTTAATATTTAAGTCAGTTATAATTGGGACAAAATCATTTTTCTCAAACCAGTATTTACTTAGGTGAAAAACTGCAAACTGTATACATATGATGCATGAATTTGGTTATTCTTCTCCTAGGGGTGGTTTTAGGTGTAAGCCTTAGTGGAAGAACGTTTGATCGCCCCCCCCCCCCTAACCTTCCGTTCCACCCTCCTATTAAAAAGACGCAATAGTGAGAAATTTCTGTTTCACTTAATTCCAAAGTGCAGATTGAAGACAGGACAGAGGGGCCAGACTTCTGAAACTGAGAAAAGCGTTTCTCAGACCCTGTGATTCTGTGGAACTGGTGGCTTCAGGTCCATGCTTGCTGAAATCTTGACGTGTTCTTACAATTACCATCGTGAATTTGGAGTTGCAGATTTCCACACTAAAAAAAAAAATAATCCTGAATTAAAACACTTTTGCCCCAGGGGCACCTGGGTGGCTCAGTTGGGTAAGGATCCAACTTCGGCTCAGGTCATGATCTCGTGGTTCATGAGTTTGAGCCCAGCTTTGGGTTCCGTGCTGACAGCTCAGAGCCTGGAGCCTGCTTCAGATTCTATGTCTCTCTCTCTGTGTCCCTCTCCCGCTTGCACTCTGTCTCTCTCTCTCTCAAAAATAAATAGTAAAAAAAAAAAAACAAAACAAAAGCAAAAACAAAACATTGTTGTCCTAACACTTCTGGTATTCACAGTCACTAAGATTCTAGCCGTGTATCTAGCTAGATCCAGCAAACTGTTCTAGAGATTTCAGAAAAATAACTCCTCTCTAGAAACAAAGCTTAACTTTGTTAAAAACGTCTGTCTGGCCTTTGTCTCCACGAGAGCCTCCATCTCTTATGCGGTCAAATCAAGAGGAAGTGAAGAGCGACTGGTGAAGGCACTCTCTGATTCAGTTCTCACTCTTGCATGCGCACTGAAATCGCCTGGCGGTGTAAACTACACGGACTCCCTGACCACCACCTCTGGAGACACTCGTGTAACTGGGGTGGGACACAGCCTGCCAGCTGAAGTTTTAAAAGCTCTTCAGGGGCGCCTGGGTGGCTCAGTCGGTTAAGCGGCCGACTTCGGCTCAGGTCACGATCTCACAGTCTGTGAGTTCGAGCCCCACATCGGGCTCTGTGCTGATGGCTCATCAGAGCCTGGAGCCTGCTTCGGATTCTGTGTCTCCCTCTCTCTCTGCCCTTCCCCTGCTCATGCTCTATCTCTATGTCTCTCAAAAATAAATAAACGTTAAAAAAAATTAAAAAAAATAAATAAAATAAAAGCTCTTCAGCTGATGCTAGTATGCAGCCAAGGATGAGCTCCACTGCTGGCTTGCGCCCAGGCAGCAGTGCGTTCTGTAGCATTTCTAAGGTTGTATTCTAAAGCGAAGATATATTATCAGGTTGTATTCTAAAGTCATATAGTACTTCTAAAGTTGACAAGTTGAGTTCCAAAGACACAAAAAACATGGTGCTTAAGTGTCGTTTTGATCTCTTCTTGGGCTCCCGGGTTTTCTAGGACCATTTTAAGACCTCCTTAACCCAAGGGCATTCATCCTTTTGGACTTCTCGCCCCGCCTCATAGCAAGCATATTAAAATGCAGCCATATACCACATCAACTATAATTGATACGTGATCACACGAGTCGTCTTGTGCTAATTGTGAATATATTAATTTTTAAGTTTTGGTTTAAGATGTTGAAGTCATTTAGGGCCTTTGGGACTAGGTCTCAAACATATATTATAGACTCTTGGAGTTCTTGGCCTTGGTGGATAACAGAGTCCACGCCCTCAGCACAGCAGTCTCCAGGACAAGCGGAGAACAAGGAAGTGACTGTTGCTCCCCTGCACCGCCTCGATGCCGCGTGATGAACATGCACCCTGAATCTGAATCATTGAGCATGTTCCTGACTCAGTGTCAGATGTTGTGCACGTTCAGAGCCCCAGCTAGGTAAGCCGTGAGGCTTAGCTGGAAGGAAAGCTGCATGAAGATACGAGCCTTGCCGTTGCCAGCTCACTTGCAGGCCACAGAGTCCTTTGCTGCAAAGCCGGCCTGGCAGCTACTTACAGGACTCTGCGACCTGACTGCCAGCCAGTGATGACGGAAGAGCTTCCAGTGTAGTGGCTATAAGACACCTCTCCCAGCTGCTGGCCCTGGCCCGGTAGGCGGGGCAGAGCACTGGCCAAAAGAGCACCGTCTGAGCATATAGAGATACGGAGGGATTCCTCTGCATGGGTCCTTGCTTGCTTCGACTCCCAGCCTTAGTTTTGTTGGGGCTAAGCAGTAATTCCGGAAGCAGCAGCAGCATTTAAGTAAGGAGCTAGTGGCTTCCAGAGAGCATGTATGAAACCAAAGCCTCGCAAACTAGGATAGATTTCCTAATTCCACTATCAGTGAGGCTGTTGCGAGTGAGATTGTTTTTTTCTCAAGCTGTTATATAGCTCAGTTCCCATGATTTTTTTCCCCTTTTCTTTTTAATGTTCATTTTTTTTTTGAGAAAGACAGAGTATGAGTGGGGGAAGGGCAGAGAGAGAGGGAGACACAGAATCCGAAGCAGGCTCCAGGCTCTGAGTTGTCAGCACAGAGCCCAATGCAGGGCTCGAACCCATGAGCCGTGAGATCATGAGCTGAGCCAAAGTCGGATGCTTAACCTGCTGAGCCACCCAGGCGCCGCAATTTTTTTCCCGTTCAATTCTGTACCCGATCATCACTCTAGCGTGCTGTCAGTCATTACATATGCTGGAGAACAGACGTTTTCCTAAAGAAGAAACCCCCAGTGTTAATAAGTATATAAAGAGATATTTGAGATCATGTCTAATCAGAGAAAAAAAGCAAATTAAAATAATATAAAGAGGTATAACGATATAAAGAGGTATACCAGAGCTTCTCCAGCCCTGGCTTTACATCAGATCACCTGGAAAGATTTTTAAAAACCCAACCCCCAGGCTCTACCCTAAGAGATTCAAATCTAAACTGCGTGGGTGGGACTTGAGCTTTGTTTTTATTTAAAAGTTCCCAAGGTGTTTCTCCAGGTGTTTCTCAGGCAGAAGGAAGGGCCTGGTGCAACGGCAAAAAGTACGAAGCTGGGTGAAGGCTGGCAGGGTGGCAGTGATTCTAGAGAGAATCTGGCACTACTTGGTCAAATTAAGGACATACTCATCTGTGCCTCAGCGATTCTGCTCTTAGGGGTGTGTGTGTGTGTGTGTGTGTGTGTGTGTGTGTGTGTGTGTGTGTTTCTCAAATAAATTTTTCCTTTTATCCATCCAGGGACTCGTACAAGGTGTTGATTGCAACACTATTTGTAGTGACCAGAAGCCAAAGACAACTTGGGTGTCCTCCTCAGAGAGAAGATGGCTCGATGGGGTGTCTGCACCAACAGCAGGTAAATTAACATATGGGGCGTTCTATCACTGGGTCTTAGAAGCATAGCAAAAACAGCAAGAATTTACACAATCATTCTCATTTTGCAAAAGCATTCATAAAAAAAACACACTAAAATCTAGAAGGTAGAGAGAATGGGAGCGAGTTGTGGAGATAAAAGTGAATGAGGGGCACCTGGGTGGCGTCTGACTCTTGATTTCAACTCAGGTCGTGACCTCACACTTTGTGAGTTCAAGCCCCACATTGGGCTCTGTGCTGGCAGCACGGAGCCTGCTTGGGATTCTCTGTCTCTCTCCCTCTCTCTCTGCCCCTCCCCTGCTCACACTGTCTCTCTGAAAATAAATAAATAAACTTGAATTTTTTTTTTTTTTAAAAGTGAATGAAATAAGGGAAGAGCCATGCAGGAACCAATAGCGATACTGGGCTATGAACTGAGGACTAGGAGTCCCCAACCCTCCACACCTGTATTAAAAGGAAAGAAAGAAATAAGTGGGGATGGCAGTGAGCAGTGAGAAGAGCAAAGGGAGTGAGAAGGGAGCAGACGAGGAGACTCGACCTCAGGGTTGAGGCTAAGCTAAGCCTAAGCTGCAGGATGCACGCTTAGAAGGCGACAAGGAGCAGGAGCCAGCAGGTCAAGTCGTTTGTGTGGAACTGAAAACTGACCAGGCTGTAAGGTGGAAGGAGAGTCAAAGCTCAGGGTTTGGGGAAGTCTCCATAGATGGCCCTTACCGGGGGGTCTCTCTTAAATAGACGAGGAAGGATATCCCAGGCACTGCAGAGGAACACCACCAGGGAAGGAACTCAGTTAGGACTGAGAAGAGAGTGGTCTCCACGCACTGAGGAGATGGGCTTGACTTGGCTGAAAGACACATGTTACAGGAGAGAGGGGTCGTGAGAAACACACCTGAGCAGATGAGAAGGATCGCTGGGCTTTGGAAGCCAGACAGGAGGAGGGAGAACCCGGTCCACTGGGAGACAGGACCCTGTTGATGAAGGGCAGATCAAGAAGTCTGAGGAGGAAGCAAAAATTAGCTGAATGGGAGATGGAGCGACTGTCAGCAGGGAGGCTCTCGGGGGCTGCTGCAGGGGACCCAGAGGGAGGGAAATCTTGAGCTAGGGTGCAGGCAGGAGTGGTGGCAGGAAAGGGCCATTTTATAGGATCTGGAGGATTGGCTAGATTTAAAGGATTATTAAAATTGTTGCCAATGTTGGGAAACTATCTCTTAGTATTCTGAGAATTAAATGAGCTAATGTTTATAAAGTGTTTAGAACATTTGCTTGGCACTAAGTAAGTACTATTTAAAAGCGTTTGTTAACTATAAGTAAAAGACCCTTTTCTAGGTTTGGGATACAGAAGTCTTTTCTTCTACTTAACAAATGGTGCTAGAAGGCTTCGATCACGGGAAGATGTTGGTCTCTGAGCATCACGGGTTAGGAGATGGCTTCGTGGTCTCCATTTTGCAGTCCATCGCCTTAACCACTCGGCCGCCTCGTCACCTTGTGGTCTCCATTTTGGATTTAGGGCCAGGAAGCCACTAAGAGACTGTCTTGTTTCTGGGGCCTACAGCCTTAACACCCAAACCTGTGGTAATTCTTGCGTCCTTGATTTCCTTCTCTCCATAGCTCCTCCTTTAATCCCTGGAGCAAACTCTTGTTGTGTGGCTGACCTGGATTTTATGGCAAACACACCTACCTGGAGAAAGTGTGCACCCTTGCCCCTCGAGACACAGACGCTGAGTCATGAGCAGGGACTAGAAGGCTCTAGAGACCCCAGCTTGTGTGGGCTTTAGGTGAGGCAGCACCTTGTGCTCAGGAGAGAAGGGAAGGAATGACCCGAGGTCATTTCATACCATGCCTGGTGAGGAACTTTCAAACTAGACATGTTATTTAAACCTGAATTGTTACTGTCAAAAATGAAAGCGAGGAAAAAGCAAATTCCTCCATTACGTTTCGTGGCCATGTGGGATGTCAGGTGTTTACACTTTCTCCTTATCTTCAGTTTGCTAGTTTTTGTAGCTAAGAGATAAAGGTGGAAAGCGAACTCTCCACTCTTCCTTTCCCAGAGGACCTGAAGTCTTGAAAAGGAAGAGAGATGTGCAAATAATTAATCACGGATACTGATACAAGAGCCACGTAGAGGCAGGACTGAAGGCAACAGAGAAACAGAGGGCAGGGGATGCTCTGCCTGAGGCCCCGTGGAGAGGCTGTGCCTCAGTCAAGCTGGGGCCGGAAAGAAGAGGAGAGGTTTGCTGAGAGGAAACGTGGGGCCCAGGTACGCGCTGGGCGTGTGACCTTGGGCAAGTCACTTACCCTTCAGAAGCTCAGTTTCCTCGTCAGTGACCTGGAGTCGCTGGTGCTGCGCGCTTGAAATGCAGTCGTGAAGATTCAATGCTAAAGCGCTTGTGCAGTGCCCAACGCGGGCCTGGCGCGCAGTAAGCCTGGTGCGCACTGTTGAGTTCATGTGCGCGCGTGAGTGTGTGTAGGTGCGCGGTCGTGAAAGCCGGCAGCACAGGGTGACTGCCTAATTGTTGTCTAGGTGATGGACGCTTACCCGGTACTCTTCTAAAAAATGCAAGTCATGAGGAACCCTCGACATTTTTATCTCTTCCCTTCGAAACCCCTTCACTTAAGAATTAAAGGACCCAGAGATTCTTTCTTGTCCTGCATTTGAATCCCTTTTATCTATGAATAAGCATTGAGATTTTGCCTTGATCGATTCTGGGCTTGCTTGGATGCTCAGTCAGTTCTGGAAGATGTTTGGTATGAGCTGCAGAGCTCCTAGTTGTTTCAAGGAATGAGCTACTATTGAGACAGGAATTACCCGCTGAGAGAGAATAGCTGTCGGTAAAAGTTACCTTCCAGAAGTTCTGCTCGGAAATGGATCACAGCCAACCTAGCCACAGACCAAAACAGGACAGACCTGAGTCTCAAGATCAGATATTTGATGTTTAAATTCCAAATCTGCAGCTTAGTTGCTGTGGCCTTGGGCAAATTTTTGAACCCCTCTGAACTTCATTTATTTTTTTCTTCCCTGTAAAACATGTTGCAGGCATGTGGGATTCTCTGTGTTTATTCTATAAATACTCATTGAAGGTCCATGATGTGCAAAACACTGGCCAGGTGCTAGGGATGCAGGAATGATAAAAGTTGCACAGTCCCCATCCTTGCAGAAATTTGAGTCCAAAAAGGATGATAGATATTAAAAAAATAATCACGAAAATGAATAATTACCAACTTTAGTAAGTACTAAGGAAGAACACAGTGCTGGGAAGATTACAAAAGTAGAAGAACTCATATAAATTGGGGAGTGAAATCTAAGCCCAAACCCCCAAACTGGATATTAGTTTTTTAAGGCTGCCGTAAGAAATATAAAAAATTTGGTAGCTTAAAACAATATAAATTTGTTATCTTATAGTTCTAAACCTCAGAGTCCAACATAGGTCTCTCTGAGATAAAATCGGTGTATTGACAGAGCTATATATCTTCTGGGAGCTTGAAGGGAGAACCTGTTTTCTCGATTTATCCAGATTCTAGAGTTTTCCCATATTCCTTGGCTTGTGAACCCCTTTCTCTTTATTCAAAACCGGCAAAAATGCATCTCTCTGAACATTCTTTCCATAGTCACGTCTCTTTCCCTGACTTACTTCTGTCTCCCTCTTCTGCTTGTAAAGACCCGGTGACTACATTAGGTCCACTTGGGTGATGTAGGGTAATCTTATTTTAAGGTCAGGTGATTAGCCATCTCAGTTCCATCTATGACCTTAATTCCCCTCTGTCCTGTAATCTAACATACTCATGGGTATTGGGATGTGGACATCTCTGGTGGGCCAACATTTTGCTTGCCACAGATGGGTGGTAGAAAGAAGCATGGGGTGTAGAGTGAAGGGTGGGGCATGACCGTCCAAGAAGATCACAGGTGGACAAAGATGGTGTGACAGCTTCCATCCAGTTCATGAAAAAAGAGAATGTGTTTGATGGGCGGTGAATAAGGGGAGTAGTGGTACTAGCTAGGATTTTAGAGGTAGATGGGGCTAGATTTTGCAGGACTTTTTTTTTTGCCTCTCTTAAAGATTTACAATTTTTTTCTAAATTGCATTGGGAGTCCTTTAGAGTACTGAGGGAGTGTGGCATCATATGCTCGGCATTTAAGGATCATTCATCTCTATCTGAGTTGCCCTCCTGCAGCTTTCTCTTGATGTGAAGGAAACAAATAACTCCTGAATTTCTTTAAATTGTTTTCTGCTGGGAGGGGCAGGAGAGGTCGCTTCCTGAACAAATATGCAGATAGATTTTAGTTTGTTCTTTTTCCCACTTGGATAATTTTTTTTCAGTCTTAGCGTCAGTTTAATTTGACTTGACACTTAAAACCTTCTTTTATAATTTCTATGCATTTTGAATAATTACCAAGTTTAAATTAATAGGAAATGCAAATCTAAATACTGTGCCTAATGAAGTCTTTTAAATATGGTGTCTGTTTGGTTATCATTTTGATCACTCAGCACATGATGAACTGTAATCATGACCTGGCCTAAAAAAAATGGTTAAGAGGGGAGGGCTGGAGCCGTCATACTGGTTGTCATCACACTGAAAAACCAAAGCAGAAAAACAAAAGTATTTTGATGAGTATCAAATTGCAGTGACATTTCAGTCATGGAAGCGTTCAAAGAGGGTAACTTGATCAATACATTAATTTTGTTGGAAGCTTTGACTCTAGTGTGCTTCATTTTATAACAGGTGATGTATTGACAGGCTCAGCATTCTTTCGGCTAAAACAATTTACCAGTTGTTATAGGACTGTCGAGCACTCTCAATTAATGTAGACCGACTTCTAAATTCTTGTGGCTTAAAATTCTGCAGATATCAAAGAGCTTTCGTAGGAGAGGCTCAGCATACCAGCGAGAGTCACCTGTATTTCTTTGCACATTGCAATCACCCAGGTGCACTCTGCTCGAGCGCGGGTCTACCATGTGATAAAAGGATAAAATGTGTTCTTTGGAAACAGAGAAAGTTTGAATTTTATACTGAAAATCTGTACTTGATAAACTTGTTATTCGTTTTTACTTTGGCTCTTGCAACTGTCAATTAATGATAGTGAAGATAGAACCTTGATACTGTTTTGTCAGTGACTTCTTGATATGCAGTGTGGAATTTTATCTACTTAGTGCTTATAGAACTCCACTGCACAGTCTAAATATGGGTGTCTTAGTGCCACAATGCCACACTAGCTTAAAAAGTTTCTTTTCAATGTTTGTTTATTTTTGAAAGAGAGAGAGAGAGACAGAACACAAATGGGGAAGGGACAGAGAGAGAGGAAGACACAGAATCTGAAGCAGGCTCCAGGCTCTGAGCTGTCAGCCCAGAGCCCAAAACGGGTTTGAACCCACGAATTGTGAGATCATGACCTGAGCCGAAGTTGGACGCTTAACCCACTGTACCACCCAAGCGTCCCAGCCACACTAGCTTTCTTAAAAACTCAAGTAAAATTTGTGTTTCATTCAACTGAAATATGTGTTCACTAGAGATATTAAATTGATTTTTAAATTCATTGGCTTATCAAGTGGTCATGTTTAATACTAATGAATCTTCTAATTCACATGGATTCCTTACAGGTAAGTGACCACATGTCCTAGTTTGCTTGGAATAGTGCTGTCTCTGTTAAATTATTGATATTGCTTCCTTTTCCTCTCAAAAGTATTTTGGTTTGCAGTGTTAAATTAAATTAAATGATCATGTATACGCTGTACCCTACGTGTACAGTCGCAGAAGCCACTGTTTCATTGGCGTGGTTTCAACATGGAGGTGTAAAAGCACTGTCTCCTACTCCTTCTTAGAACAAAACCTTCCCCTAGATTTTTCGCACCTTTTATGTTCCACAGACCCCCAGGGCTATTTTACTTTGCTTCTGTGGATTCCATGGAAACTTTTGACTAAAGGACGCGTTTATAACAGACCTTTAGAAATTATCAAAGAAGGGCTTTAATACATAATATATGTTTTACTATACTCCACCATTGAACACTCAGCACATGACACAATGCTTGGGACTCACTAGTGCTTGTGGAATGAATAAGCAATTGAAAAACTCACCCCTTTTTTAATCTAAGAAAACTGAGGTTTCTTCACACACACACACTTTTCCTCCTAAAGATATGAAGATACCCCATGATCACCCTTGGAATCGTCGTTTAGTAAAATATTTCTCAAACATTGTTTGATAAGGATTACTTGACATTCGGCCAAAAAGTCAGACTCCCAGATCCTGTCCCCGAAAGTCTTATTTAGTCAGTCTTAGATGGTTCTGGGTATAGAACAGGCAGCCCATCTAATATCCTTTCCAACTCCAGGTGTTTGAAATGTTTGTTTTACCTGTTTTCAAAAAGACATTTTCTTGACTTCCTATGAGGCTGTCCATCTTTCTACAAAGTTACTGTTAATAAGCTAGTTATGGAGAGGGTATCAGACTGAAAGGAAACCAGGTTGCACCACACAACTGGTTGCATCATTTTCCCTCTCTGGACACAAATCTCCCCACCTTTAAAATGACATGACTGGGGCTACTTGGGTGGCTCAGTTGGATGAGCGTCTGACTCTTGATCTCGGCTCTCGATCTCACAGTTTGTGGGTTTGAACCCCACATTGGGCTCCGTGCTATCAGCCCAATGGGATTCTCTCTCTCCCTCTTTCTCTGCCCTTCCCCATTCTCTTTCTCTCCCTCAAAATAAATAAGTAAATTTTTAAAAGTATTTTTAAAAATGATAAGGCTGAACTTACAAGATCTCTCAGACCTCTTGATGTTCTATTATCGAGTAATTCTTTTCTTTAAACCTGACATATAGTCTGGTCAGATAAAAAGTGCTGCATGAGACATTTCAACAACAACAAAATAAGTACTTGATTTCTTCATTTATAAGAAATTATCTATAGATTAATTACTACTGAAGAGATATTTTTAGATTTTTAGGCTATTTAAGCACTACTCTTCACAAACAACTTTCTGTACCAATTTTATTTTACCCTGGATACATGTGTTGGGAGCCAACTGATAACTTTTCATTTGAGGTTAAAAATTACTTATCTCCTGCCAGTTGTGTTTTAGATCTTGCCATAGATACTTCTACAATAAGAAAACAAATCCTTTACATCTGAGTATAATTTGTAAAAGTTAGAAGAGCCTGTTACTAAATTGCAAGCAGAATCAGAAATACTCTTCTAGGTAAACTATGCTAAATAGTTCCCACAGAAGGGAAGAGAAGGGACCCCATTGAAAACATTTATAGAGATTCGTTCATCAGATTAACTATCTATATTCAGTTAGGGCTAAAGGAAGGTTAAGCCAAGTTACATTGATTTTTTTTCCAGAAGCAGAGAGAGAGAATAGATGGGAAAAATTAAGAGCTGGGGAGGGACCTGGGAAGGTCAAGACTTGAAGAGCAGTTAAGTCCTGAGTGCCTAAAAGTTGCTGCCAGTAAGAGGAGAAAGATGTTCACTTCTTGTTAGTGAAGAAACAATCACAACATTCACTTATTTCACAGTTCTGTCTGGAGAAGTTGGTGGAGTCAGAAGGAAGAGTTCTGTGAAAGGTACGATAGGAGAGAGAAGGAAGAATTGTTTGGTTGCAGGTTCTACTAGGTGGGCTGCCTGGGGGAAGTAGTACTGAGAGTGTAATTATAGAGGTGGATTTTCTTGCATTCTTAGGTAATTGCTTAACACCCCACTTCTTCCTTTAAGGTGGATCCCATATAAAGAATAATGATTTGTTATTTAGTCTAATCCATACTGGCACTGATGTCTCATAGTGGATTTAATGTTAGTCAACTTAATTATTTCTCAAGGTTGCAGGTATAAAGGGCAGTGAACAGGCCGAAAAATGTTTCTGGTAGCCTGATACTGGCAGTTCAAGAATGGACAGAAAACATGGGAAATACGTCGTGAATACTGAACGCTCTGAAAACCAGCTGGTGAGTATTGTGGCATCATTGTGGTATGTTCTGAGGGCCCAGCGTCTTGTTTTGAATATGTATACATCTCTAATGTTTCTTTATTACAGCATCGTTCTTCCCAAAATGGAATTCTTAAAAGTTTTACATGGAAGCCAATTTTTAACCATATCGTTACTGCTTAGAAAACAAGAAAAAAGTTCTGCATATCAATACATACATAATTGAGAAATTTATTTTAATATTCATTAATCTAGGATATTGGCAATTTTGGGGTAACAATTTAATATCCTGTTTATGTAATCTCTGCAGTTATCATAATTCAAGCATAAGCCAACAAATCTGCATTTGATTGCATGAACAAGTTATATTTGTTAAATGTGGTATATAGATTTTTGTGTTAACTGCCCGAAGTTTTCGTGTAATGTATAGGTTTTGCCATAGCTCAACAATTTCTACTTGTGTTTAAATGTCAGAAGGTAATCTATGAGTGAAGGCTAGGCCTGGGCAGCAAATTATTTAGTAAATCTTTCAGATTAGCCTCTTCAGTTACTTATGAATTTCCTTTTTTGGTGAAGAACTGTATTTAGATGAAATATTTAGAATTCAGTTATATACAATATTATTTGATCCTTGTTTATGTTTTTAGAAGAAATGGCTCCATACTGTGTGTTTTATGATTGCCTTCTATGTGACTGTGCATGTCTGATTAGAGACTTTGATAACGAGAACAAACGTGCTGAGCGAGATCAGTACAAGTTTGAATGGACAGTTACATGTTGTGAGGAAAAATATTTTTGTCCCCATGTCCTAACAAGGAAACTACGAGGTAGAGAAATTGTTCTCTTGATTCTAGATCAGCACTTCCTTCCCCTGAGGCTGTTCTCCATGATCCTTCCAGCCTTGCAACTCCCTCACTCACTATGTCTTCACAGTGTCAAGAGTCTCAGATAAAAAGGTCCTTGGGGTGCCTGGGTGGCTTAGTCGGTTAAGCCACCTTAACTTGATTTCAACTTAAGCACGATCTCATGGTCTGTGGGATCAAGCCCCACGTCAGGCCCTGTGGAGGTACAGTGGAGCTGGCTTGGGATCCCCTCTGTGTCCCTTCACCCGCTCTCGCGCGCTTGCGCACACACACTCTCTCTCAAAATAAGTAAATAAACTGAAAAAAGAAAAAAGGTCCAATGTTTTTATCTGGAAGCTTGATTGTTTCACTTGCACGTTTAGGTTTATGATCCACTTGAAATTCATTTTTATATACGGCAGGAAGTAGAATTAAATGTTTTTTTCGATATGGAGATTTTTTTTCTGTATAGTTCATTATAAATGTCGTCCTGTCTCTACTGAATTGATGCTTTGTTTGTAAATCAAGTGATTTATATTTGTGGGTCTGTTTTAGGACTCTAGTCTGTTCCATTGTTGTATTTGTTCTTCTACTACTACACTGTCTTTTTTTTTATGTTTATTTTTCAGAGAGAGAGAGAGAGAGAGAGATGGAGCACGAGTCGGGGAGGGGCAGAGAGAGAGAGGAGACACAGAATCTGAAGGAGGCTCCAGGCTCTGAGCTGTCAGCGCAGAGCCCGACATGGGACTTGAATCCACAAGCAGTGAAATCATGATCTGAGCTGAAGTCGGACACTTAAACTGACTGAGCCACCCAGGCGCCCCTACACTGTCTAGCTTTATAGTAAACCTTGAAATCTTGCATTGCATAAACATTGCTCTTTTTGAGTATTTAGGGTCCTTTGCATTTCTATACAAGTTTTTAGAATCAGCTTATTGATTTCAATTAAAATACTTTTTGCTGTTTTGACTGGAAGATTATTGAATCTGCATTTTAATTTGCGAGAATTTATATCTTAATACCTAACTTCTTTGAATCCATGAATGTGGCTTATTTTATCTTTTATATTGGTGTTCTTTAACTTTTGTTGGCAATGATTTGAGATTTTAATGTAGAGATTAAGTATTTTTCTTTTTAGGTGTATTTCTGGATGTTTTTGTGTTGTTTTAAGTGGTACATTAAATTCCATTTCAAATGTTTTCTTGGTATTTGATAGAAATCCAATTGATTTTTGTATTCTTACCATGTATCCAGTGACCTCAGTAATTCATTTATTCATTATAATATTTTCTTTATGGATTCTTTTGGATTTTCTATAAATACAGTCATGTCGTTATTTTTTTCTTAAATTTTAAGACATTTTGTTTTCATAACTAAATGCACTGGCTAAGACCTCCAATGTAATACTGAATGGAAGTGGTAAAAGTGAACCTCTTGCATTTTTTCCAAAATTTATGGGGGAAAGTGTGAAATATCTCACCGTTAATTATGACACTAACTGTAGGTTTCAGGGAGCTACTCTTTATCAGGTTACGGAAAGTCCCTTCTATTACTAGTTTGCCCAGAAATTTCATCATAAATGGTTGTTAAATTTTTGGAATTTTATACAGTTTTGGATTTTATTTACTACTGTTTTATTTAATGAATATTTGTGCCTATGTTTTTGAGAGACTGATCTTCAGAGGATTCAAGGTCAAGTCTTTAGCATCCTAGTCTCAGAAGCCTCAAAATCTGACAAATGTCCTAAGGGGGGAAACCAGTCCTGTGTTTGTGGTTAAGTCTCTTTTTTCTACAATGATTTTATCTTCTAGTCACTATGATACTGCTGTAGACTTGACTCTGCCTTTTTGTCCCAGGTCCCTAGCCTCTGGAGCTACCTGGAACATTAAAAATTCTTTACATTGAGGCTCCTTTATTTTCAAATAAGTCATGTCAGCCTCACATGAATACCAAAAGTTTTGCTGACTTCTTTTGGTGGTCAGAACCACAGGCGCATACTCAGAATCCACAAACGTCCCCAGCAAAGATGGCCTATGATGTTAGATCCAACTTTGGAAAAGCTTCTTCTTTTAAGTTGTAAATAATCTAATTTCTATTTTTTCAAAGCTCTTCATTTGTTTGTTTGTTCATTGCAGTGGGAGAGGTGGCTTTTTGCAACTTGCTAAATCCAGAACCTCACTTAACTTCTTTAGATCTTGG
This sequence comes from Paguma larvata, assembly GCA_030068075.1. Lineage (NCBI taxonomy): Eukaryota > Metazoa > Chordata > Mammalia > Carnivora > Viverridae > Paguma > Paguma larvata. The sequence goes on along the minus strand of CM057835.1, from coordinate 19,985,205 downwards.
TTTTCTCAGTTTGAATATAACCCAAAAGATGTGTTCTTGATAAGTCTTAAGGACTCTAGAATTTTCATGGTGGGACTTTTTAAAAAATATGATCTCCCTACACCAGCTTGCAATGTAACGACATTTAACAAAGGTATTAAATGTGAAGAGGATGAAAGATAATGCCTATTCCTGGATTTTAACATCAATAATTATATAACATAAGTACATTTAGCTTAGGATGACATAACTAGATTTCCATGTTTTGAGAATAAATACGATGAATGTATTCTTTTATTCCTTTAATCAGGGTTCAAATGATCTTACTTGAACAAATACAATATTTAACAGTCTGATTTATATTTGTTAGAATATATTACTTTAGCCATCAAATACAATAGCTTCTTTTTTTTCCCCATTCTTTTCTATGCACAGTCATTCCCGAACCCAAGAAACGATGAAACTCACAGATCAGCCTGTCAGTTTCCAACATCAACGGATGTTACTGGTGATGTAACTGTTCCTGGTACGGATTTAACTGGCATCTGCACTGACACAGGGACCCTTGGACTCTCAGCATTTCCAAACAGAGAATTCCAACATTGTCAGGTAATGTTTGGGGCAACACTGTTTCTCTGGGTTATGGTGTAACCCCTATGATATTGATCTAATAGTTTGAAGGAAAAACATCCAACCAATTAACATTACTATTATTCTTTTGAAAATGCACAGCATCCTTTGAACATGTCAAGTCACTGAGAGAGAATGTGAAAGAGGTAGATGTATGGGGGTCTTCGTTTAAGGAGGCAATGATCTTGATGGAACAAGAGGAAAAAATATACAAGGTCAAAGGAAACAAAGCAAATTTTTGGGCTCCTTTGTCTGGAGGGCTGAGTAGATGGTGACAGCAACTGCATAGGCAGTGAATTACATTGTAACCCTTGCTCAATGGAAGATGAAGTCATGTGCTAAGGCCCTGGGACCTAGTCTGCGGGTCTCACTCTCCTTCTCTTCCTTCCTCTCAGCCTGACTGTGGGGCTTCTGTTAGCCTCCTGGTTTTGACCTCATGTATTTTCAGCCTTGGCTCAGAAACCATTTAGCACCGCCGTGGTTTGGTGTCCAGAAGCAGATTTCCTATATTCCTGTTTCTCGGTATTCCCTTTTCTTCACCTTAAGGTCTGGTCTTTCCCAGCAAGGGAAGAACTTGATTTTGCTGATGATGCTTGGCTGTTTGGTTCAATGCTTCTAGCTCTGGACTACACCCTTCCTCTGATTAATCCTGCTGTGGAAATAATTTGAAGAGGCTGTGACAAATTAAGAGAAGAAAAACTTTATGTGAAGAGACATTGTGGAAGGATACTTTTGATAGATAGGAATTACTTAGGGAACATGTCTCTGATGATTCAGAGAGCTGAAAGTTACTTTTGTTGCCTTTACTTAGCCACACATGGGAAACAATGTGGAAGTTTAGAATGTTTTTGTAAGAATTCACATAGCCAGTTAGTGGCAATAATGGAGCACAGGTCTGAAGTCTGGTTTAGATGAGTTTCCACTAATCTTTTTCCTTTTTTTGAAGATTCAAACAGCAAATTATGGTAATTGCCTTTTTTATCTAAGAAATGAGATAGGAAGCCCTTCACCTCCGACCTCCTTTCTGAGGCCTGGATGACGTGGGGCAGGAGGTACCATTTATCTTTGGGCTCTGTTATTTGGTGCCCTGAATTCCCTTAGCCTTGGTACCTGGTGCCTTGGCACTGCTCCTGATCGCCTAGTAAGCACCACTCACAACACCCAAACTGACAGTTATCGTCTGAAACAGTGTCCTATATTTTGGAACATTTAAGAGCTGTTCAGCCTGCTCCAGAGAGGTCTACTCTGTTTGCTTCCTTTAGTGATCTATTTTCAGTCATAAGAAAAGGGATAATAAGGAGCTAATTGGTGACACCAAATGTTTCTTTGAGTATTTAGTAAGTGCTAGGAAAATGTTATGCCTACAGTTTTATTACTTACCATTTACATCAACCCTGTGAAGTAGGTGATGTTAGCCGTGTGAGGGCTTTGAGGCTTTGCATGATACTACAAATTTCCAAATATCTCCATCCATTCAGTGAAAGGTGGAGTTAAAATTTAAACCTGAATTTCTTAGAGTCCAATGCCTATGCTTTTAATTACTGCAGTGAACTGCCTTCTGCAAAAATCTAATTACGGAGGATATTTCTTCTACTTTTGTTTTTCTTTTTTAAAATTTTTATTTAATTTTTTTAAAGTTTATTTGTTTTGAGAGAGACAGAGACAGTATGAGTAGGGAAGGGGGAGAGAGAGACAGAGAGAGAGAGAGAGAATCCCAAGCAGGCTCTATGCTGCCAACACAGAGCCTGATGTGGGGCTCAAACTCATGAAACCATGAGATCATGACCTGAGCTGAAACCAAGAGTCAGATGCTTAACTGACTGAGCCACCCAGGCGCCCCTCTTGTTCTCATTTTCTTAACAACACATTGAGGTAGATATTATTATCCCCAATTTCAGTATAAATCATAATATAAATCATAATCTAAATCATATAATAATTAGACAAATTAAGAAACTTGCTCAGAATATTAAAAGTATGGGATTTAAATTCAAGACTCTCTGATCTCAAGACTTACATGTTTTGCACTGCGCAGTGTTTCTTCTACAATAACAAATGATGTATGCAGGGTACTTTAGAATTTACAAAGTAAATTTCCTGATGTTAATCCTTATTCTAATTTTATTCTATAAATTTTTATAGATGAAAGAATAGAATCACGGAAACATCTTACCACATGAAAATAGCTGGTGGTAGCAGAAAGTGGATTTCACAAATGTTTTCAGACTCTGAATTTCAGACTCTGAATGCTGCCAAACACTAACCTGTATGAAAAGCTCACCAGAAAATTTGAGAAGCATTCATGAATGCCGTTAAAGTAGAAGGCTCCAAAGCAGACAAATTTATGAAATGCCCAAAGGGGAAGAAAACTTAATCAGATCTTTGGGGTCCCTCAAGTCACAGTATACGGAAGCCACTGACCTGTATAGATACTTCTTTTGCCAGTGGACTGAAAAAGGACTTTCCAAGAAGACATTTATGGTTTTCCTTAGTTTGAAATGCAGATATATGAAAAGAAAGCATGAAAGTCAGTGGAAGTTTCTTTGCTCCTGTGTTAAATACAGTATAAGGACAAACCCTTTCCTAAATAAAAACTTAAAATTAAGTCAATCTATATCACTGACACCATTAAGATAGTCTTATGTTTATATATCCTTTCAATGAAGTAATCTGTATATAAAAAGGATTACTAAAGGCATTAGTTTTTCTTGAAACATCTGGTTTCATCTGCAGTAATTTATTTAAATCCTTTCCAGGTGACAAGAAATTTCTTCTGTGACTGGTCTCTTTGGAAAATCTTCCTGGCTTGTCTCTTAGCCTGTACTATAACAACAACAATTGGAGTACTTATAGAGTGCCTGGTGTATTATGGGAAAAATAATAATGTCTCCATTGTTATTCAGCTTCCTCAAAACAATAGGACAACCTCACCTACTAGTTCTGAAACTATAGTTCCTACTACTGTAACAGATTCTACCACCACATCCGATTCAACTATCATCACTATGACCACTGCTAGCACTTCAACAGAACCAACTAGTACAAAAACCAGTTCTTCTACTGGCCTAACAGCAGCAGCTACCACTACAACTTCTACCACTTCTACTGAACATAAAACAACAGGAGGAACTAATAATTCGACTAAACCAAATACCACAATAACTGCCAGCAATACTTCTGAGGGGAAAGCAACAATGGCTACTACTACTGCTTCTACTGAACCTACAACCACATCAACAGTCAGCAGTTCACTTGGACTCACTACCACAAAGATCGCCAGCACAACCACTGAGGCTACAACTGCCACAGCCACCACTACTGCCTCTACAGGACCTACAGTCACCACAGTCACCAATACTCTCTCTGTCAAACCCGCAACCACCACAGCATCCAGTACATCATCTGACCTGACTACTACAAAAACTTCCAGCCCTAAAACTGAGGTTAGTACCACCGCAGCTGCCGCTGTAACGTCTGCTGAATCTATAACCCCCATGGCCACTGCCATAACTTCTACTAAACCTACCACCTCCAAGGCTACCTCTACGACTTCTACTGAAACTACAATCACCATGGCCACCACAACTTCTAACAAACCCGCCACATCTCCTGTTATGTCCTAAAGAACCTACAACCACTACAGCAGTTACCACATCATCAGTACTAACTACCACAATTGCCAGCAGTACCATTGAAGCTATGACTACCACAGCCACCATTTTAACTTCTATTGAACCTAAAATCACCATGGTCACCACTACAACTTCTATGGAACCTACAACCACAATGGCCACCATTACAACCTCTTCTGAACCTACAGTCACCACAGCCACCACTATTGTCTCTACTGAACCTATAACCACCACAACAGCCACCACAGCATCTGAACCCACTACCGCAACTGCCAGCACTACCACTAAGGCTACAAGCACCACAGACACAGAAACCACTGTTGCTCTTACTGAATCTGCAACCACCACAGCAGTCACCATTCATCTTATCCCACCAGCACCACGGCAAGCACCTTTTATTCATCTGAACCCACCACCGTAATTCCAAACATTATCTTTCAACTGAATTCATTACCACAACTGCTGTTATCATTTCTGTTGTGCCCACAGCCATTTCTACCAAGATTATATTAACCGAATCTATGACTGTTATGACTTTTACTGAATATTCTCTTATCAGATTACAGTACCAGTTCAGCTCTTTCCGATCCATACTGGCAATCCCTCCCACCACCACTGAAGGTACCGCTCCATAAATCATCCAACAAGTTTCAGTCAGATCTGAATCATTCCTATTTCAAGTGAACCTATAATTACCATCAGTTTAACAGGATTTATAGACACTGCTCCTTGTTCCTCAACTGAATTTAACATCATTTGCCATAGCTACTTCCATTTCAGTGGCTGAATCTAGTCTGTTTTCTGAGTCCACTAAAGCCTCATCTTCAACCTCCCCTGCCATCACCCCAATTATAAATCAAATAAAGACACATGCCACTGACTCAACTAACTTTCCAATCACAACACCATAGTGACTTTAGCTGAATGTATAATCTATAACCAACATTACCTGCTAATGGAAAGTACAACCACAAATTTTAAATAATCTACCATCACAATATAGTTAGCCATTGCCCCATCCCTTCAAATAAGTCCTTAGCCACAATAACAGCATTGCATTAATAAAACATGCTAGTGCCATAACTTCTACTGAAATTTCATGATAGAGAGCACTGCGTCAGTCAATCTTACAATCATACTATCATTTCTACACAAAGCATTTCTACAATTCCATTTATACTCTATAGACTAATACAGCAGACAAAACGTCACCAAACCCTTCAGTACCCTATTGCCTGAATCTATAAGCATTATAATATCTATAGACATGTTACTCAAACCATCCATTACTTATTCATCTGAACCAATTCTGCCTGTATTTCTAGTAAAATCCAGTAAATCACAGCATCACTCAGAAATGGAAAGTTCATAGTGACCTCTTCCACGGCAGCTGTAGTTAGCAAAATTGTAGTTGCCTGAAAATTAAATCCTAACATCTACTCTCATCACCCCCACTTCAGAATCTGTACTTTTATTAGCATCACAGGTGGTTTCATGGCCAATAACTGCCAACTATATCAGTTACTAAGATAACTACTTCTAGCACAAGATTTACTTAATGACCAGTTCCACTGTCATCATAATGATAATGAATTATGCTCCCAAAACAACATTTATATTTAATATTATCACTTATTAGACCTGACCATTTAATGTGTAGAGTCTCTGTTTTTTTGAATTTTTAGTGCAATTTTCACGCAAAGTAAATCCAATGTATTTATTTATGTTGGAAACCTATTATGATTAAATAAAAAGTTACTGTGAGTACAGTCTTTTATTATTCCAAAGTTTTAGTCTTTAGTACACAAATTCCATATGTAATAGAGAAAGGACATTCTATATGGTAAGGATATATTAAATACATTTGTGTATTATATTTTATTTATTTTTAAAATGTTTGTTTTGTGAGTGAGAGCACACATGTGTATGCATAAGAGCGGGGAGGGACAGAGAGAGGAAGAGAGAGAATCCCAAGCAGGCTCCCTGCTGTCACATAGAGCCTGTTGCGGGGCTCGATCCTATGAACCACGAGATCCATGACCTGAGCCGAAATCAAGAGTTGGACGCTTAACCAACTGATCTACCTAAGTGCTACTACATTTTTCTTTTTAGATTGTGTAAAATTATTTTCATTTCATTTTCTCTTTATTTTTAAAATTTATTTTAGAGAGAGAGCACAAGCAGGAGAGGGGCAGAGAGAAAGAGAGAGAGAGAGACAGAGAGACAGAGAGAGAGAGAGAGAGAGAGAGAGAGAGAGAATCTTAAGCACTCTCCACGCTTAGTGTGGAGACTCATGTAGGACTTAATCTCATGAACCACGAGATCGTGACCTGGGCTGAAATCAAGAGTCTGACCCTTATTAACCCATTAAGCCACCCAGGTGCCTCTCATTTTCCCTTAAATCATTTTTGTATTTAAGTAATACTTACAGATGTGTTATCACTGATTTTAATTAAACATTTGTTTTCTATTCTTTTTTTACAGTAATATTATAAAGATACCCAATTAAATACTTTGAGTAAACATTTACTTACTGCTATCTGCTGAAATACTGGAGAAAATTCATAAAACGAAAAGAGCAATGCGGATAGTAACAGACTTACAAATTTGGATTCTGTTATTTAGAATTTTTGGTAATCGACAGGCTTAAGTCAATGCTGACAGTATTACAGAGAGGAGAATTGCTATAACTTAGCATAACCCTGAGACCTTAAGTTCAGCCCCTGCTTATCCCTCAAACATCGTTGTGCGCTCACTTATATAACACTTGCTATGCCCTAGCCATGCTGTTTTCTTTAAACTAGGAAGTATTTCAAATACGCAAAGAAACATAAAGAATTTTACATTGAACATTTGCATGCCCGTTTAACATTCTAAGAGACAAATCACTACATATGGCCTATTGACTCCAGATCGCTGATGCAGGTGTCAAGACCCATTTAGGAGGTTGCAGTGACCTGTCACAACAACAGATGGTGCTATAGTGCTTTCTAAATTTTTATTTATTTATTTATTTTTAATTTTTTTTTTAACGTTTATTCATTTTGAGACAGAGAGAGACAGAGCATGAGCGGGTGAGGGGAAGAGAGAGAGGGAGACACAGAATCCGAAGCAGGCTCCAGGCTCTGAGCTGTCAGCACAGAGCCCTATGTGGGGCTTGAACTCGCAAACCACGAGACCATGACCTGAGCCAAAGTCTTACGCTCAACCGACTGAGCCACCCAGGTGCCCCTATAGTGCTTTTTTAAAACCTCTTGCACATTTAAAAAGAATAATCAGATTGCTCACTTTTACCTTTTAAGAAGTAGGTTTTTGAAAAACCACACACACATGAATGACGAGGGACATGATGAAGTGCCAAAATAGTTAAGTCTTATTTGGGAGAAGAATGTGATGTATTTCATTTCTGTCCTTAGAGAGAAGAACCAGGGTGAACAGGTTGAGGTTATTGAGAGGAAGACTTTGACTCAACATAGAGAAGGATGAGGTAGGAGGAGTCAACCCAGAAAGGAACGTTGAAACTTAGAAAACGGCTGGACTTCCAATCACTGCAAGTGGCACACAGAGGGCGGAGTGAGAGTTCACTTTCATTCATTGGAGTTTGACCCAGATGTCTGGGGTCCTTTTAACTCAAACATAATTGTATGCATTTATAAAGGCAGAGTGTTATTCATAATAAAACACAACCATTATTTAAACAAACTTAGAAATTTGTAATCAAGAGTCAAATGTTACTTATAGTACAAGCTGTAATAAGACTAGAATGTGAACTCTAATAGGACAAGTGCTCGTCTGTTTTATTTACTGCCGTGTAAATCCCCAGTGCCCAAAAGAGTGTCTGGTAGTAGTACATTCTCAATAAACATTTATTGAATAACTCCCGCCCCCCCAATATTCTACCAATAAAAACACATTTGATGTTTTTGGGTAGACTTAGAATGGAATCTAGGGTAATGTAGATAAGAAAAAAAATCACCAGTATGGGTCAGACAGTTGCTTGTTTCTATTTTGAGTAGTACTGATAATATTGTTGGTCCAAGATATTACTTAACTAAGTCTTCATTAATTCTCATTTGTTGAGACATCTGCTATAGATATTGGGAATTAAATTGAGTAAAAAGGAGCTACCCTTACCTTTTATTATAATCACATAAGAGAATACATAATATTGTTCTTTTTTAAACGTCTGTATTTTCTTTAACGTAGGCTCCATACCCAGCATGGAGCCCAACGTGGGGCTTGAACGCATGACCCTGAGATCAAGACCTTCACTGAGATCAAGATTAGGATGCTTAACCAAATGAACCCCCTAGGCATCCCTAAGTTCTGCATTTAATGATTTTATGCAAAGCACTAATAGACTAAATACTAATTATGAATGCATTCTTGAAAATGTCTTTGTACCTTGGTATATTTTTGTAATGATTTTTTCATACATTTAAATTAGTTGAAAAGTATGATTCAACTAACTACATTATATTTTTAAACCTCTTGTCTGGTTTGTTAGTTATTATGTCTGTCAAATAATAAATATGAACTAAAATAATCCTTTTACCTAAAAATTGCCAAAAATAAGGGAATGGACCGGATTCAGCTAATTATGCTGAATTGAGGTTTTAATTGACCTCAGACCATAGTGAAATTTAAGTTGAGTTTTTATTGTGCATGAAAATAAAGCTATCTGACATAGTATTAATGAAGAATTTGAAAGAAACCACCAAGTTCTTTTGTCTAAAGGATGGCCAAATACAAAGCGGTTTCATTACTTGATTAACTTAGAAAGGTTTCTGAATTCTTGTGGCTGAAAATCCACCAGCGGTTGAAGAGTCTTCATAGGGAGTATCCTTTGCTATGAAATATACCCAGGTATAGAAAATAGGACTATGAAGATAATTTGAAACATAATTGCAAGAGCCACCATTTTCACAAGCTAAGATGTAAAAACACCCCGGATATTGGGCAAAGTGGCAATCCTGGATTTACCCAGAGGCTCTCTGCAGTTTGTATTAAACCAGGGGCGTTCGACTTTTTGAGTAAGGTAGCAATACCTGCGTAAGGAGGGTTCCTTGAGAAGACAGAGATCATAAGAATTTCACAGTACCGTATCTTTTAACTATTTTGAAATTAATTAGTTTAATTAATTAGGCATTTTGAAACTGGAACATTCCAGTTACACACAAGTTATACAAGTATCCAGTTACACAAGTACCAGAACTTACTCCTCTGTAGGCTATCAAAATACGTTACAGATGCACAGTTTTGTCTACTCTGTGGTTATGGTGCTCCAGGGCAGATTGAGATAGTGTCTCCGTACCATCGTAAGACGGGCATTGCAAAGGATAAAATCCAGCGGTTATAGAAGATCTCTATATTTATATATGTTATATAGCTCTCAATTATTAAGGAGTTAGGGGTCCGAGGATTGTTTCAGCTGGCTGCTCTGCTGGTCATAGAATGTTGCTCTAATCTCTGTGTTAATGGACAGCCGGCTCACTCACCGATCTGCATTCACACAAAAGGGAAAGGAAAGGGGAAAAGAAGGGCATACCCCTGCTCTTAAGGACACAACCCGGAAGTTGTATACCTATCTTCTGCTTTCGTGCCCTGGGCCAGAATTTAGTCATAAGGTCACCTTGTTACACAGATAGTTGGGTGGTGTAACCTTTGCTGTCGGCAGGCATGTGCCCAGCTAAAAACTTTGGGGTTTGCTTACTAGGGAAAGTGAAAGAGAGAACGGTAATTAGGGATAACTAGTAGTGTATCAAACATGTATGCACCTGGAAACAAAGCCTAATTTGTGGTCATTTCAAGTGCAGTATCATTTGTTTGCTGATATTACTATCAATGTTCACTATGATTGAAATGTTTCATTCACATGGATTTTTATAGTCTACAGGCCCTAGAGTCATTTTTTGGCAGACATCACGTTACACTGCTTTTGGGACAAATCTCTCCCCGTTTCTCCCCTCTTCCATAATGTTTTCATCGCCAGTATATTTTAGAAGGAATGACACTGTGTTAGTTGATTCAAATTAGAACTCTTAAGCTAAAAATAATGAATACATTTATGAGAAGGCTTTGAAAGGGTTATACCACACACATACACGTGCACACACATGCACACACATGCACGCATGTGCACACACATGTACGTACCCCATGCATGTGCACACATGCATGCATGCTCATGCACAGACATGCATACACACACATGTGCACAGACACACACACGCAGACACCCCTCTCTGGTACTGCTTCAAGAGGGCTGAGCCGTTGTTTGTTCACTCGGCATCTAGCACAATGCCTGGCATATGTTGAATGAATAAATAAACATTAGCCACATAATTTGAAAATTCAGGGTTATTTTTCACATAGACAAAATACTTCTTCCTAACTGTTTCACAGAATTCTCTTTGAAACATTTCCTAAACTAGAGGTTCTCAGACTTTGGTATATATGAGTCGTCCAAGAAGCATACAGCACCCCTTCAGATTTCTTTAGTCTGGTTGTGAGGGCCAGGGATGAGCATTCCAAAAATATCTTTCTATCCCTTTCCAACTCTGGGCTTTGATTCACTTGCTTCTCTTTGTTTTCAAAAGGAGATCGAATGGACCCTTTAATGGACTGTCTTCTCCACCCTGAGCTGGGACAAAGAGGTGGCTAATGACCTGAAAGACAACAGGGAGCTTCTGACCATGATTATTATACAGGCTGTGTCCATTCTCTTGGAGCCTAGATGTTCTCAGTTGTGAATGTCAGGGTTAGAATAGATGGTCTCCTACATGTCTGAGCTCTGTCACTGGAAGATAGAGCTGTACTAAATTAGACATAGCTCTAGCTCCTCGATTAGTGCTAACGATACATCTATCATAAAAGAAAATTATTTTTGAATCACTTTTTGATTAGTCACTAAGAGTCATTTTTAAAAACTTATGTTATTCATGTACCATTTATTTTTCATTAGTGCACTGTTAATCCCCTTCACCTACTGCACCCATCCCCCCTTCAGAGATTGTTCTTCACCAAGAACTTTCTGTGCCACTTTTGTGAGATCTCCCTGGGTACTTGTGTTGGATGCTGACTGGTAGCTTTTATTTTTTATTTTTTTTAATGTTTATTTATTTTTGAGAGACATAGAGACAGAGCATGAGCAGGGGAGGGACAGAGAGAGAGGGAGACACAGAATCTGAAGCAGGCTCCAGGCTCTGAGACATCAGCACAGAGCCTGACGCGGGGCTCGAACTCACAGACCGCGAGATCATGACCTGAGCTGAAGTCGGACGCTTAACCGACTGAGCCACCCAGGCATCCCATGACTGGTAGCTTTCAAACTGACAGTTATTTCTAAACTCCAGCCTCTTGCCACTTAGGTTTTGCTGAGTAACAAGGACACCCGTACTTATGTAAAGCAGAGACTGCCTCAGCAATTAAGTATGAAGATGTTGGAAGACCCTCGCTTAATCAAGTTCCCTTTCACTTAATTTCTTAGTGCCCTTCTGAAAGATGGAAGACCTTGGTGAGTATATTAACAGTTATTTGTATATCAGACTCACCTGCTCTCAGAGTTGGGGCCCTGAGGAAGTGAACTTGGGGTAGTTCCACATTTTTCTGGAAGCTGAGGGAGCAGAAAAGTCTTTCCTGCTCTGGAAACCTTTCCTTTTTGCAAAGATTTAGAGCAAGGGAGGAACGCCTGAAAATGTAAAAGCCCAGTGAACGGAGAACTATGGACCCCTAGAGAAGAGGCCAAAAATGGGAGGGAAGATGGCCCTACTTTGTTGGAAAGAAAGCAGTGGCAAATACTACCTGCTCCAGACTTTTTCATGGAGATGTCTCCAAAGTCAGAAGGAAGGGTAAATGAGGAATGTTGCCAAAAGGTGGAAGAATGTAATATGACCTATAATTTGAGAATTTCCCTGTCTGGAGGCTCGGGTGGAAAGTTACAATAACTCCAGAGGAAAAACTGGTTTTCTTGTTTTTTGTATTAATTACTACCTTACTTTTTCCTCTTAGGTGGATCCCATACTGGGGAATGATGGCTTCTTACTTAATTTAGTTCATCTTAGTTGCATCATAGTTGATGACATAGTAATATCAATCAACTCAATTATTTCTTAGCATTTCAAGTATAAAGGGCAATGACTGGATTGAAAATTGTTCCTGGAATTAAGCATGTGGTAGTCAATGTTGAAGAATGGAGAAAGGACATGGAAAATATACAGTGAATATTGAATCCTCTTGGAAAACAGCCAGTGAGTATTTTTTTCCACTTTGATAGCTTGTTTATGTGAGTCTTATATTCAGTCTTCATAGGAAATTCTATTAACTTTTTTAACTTCAAAAGACGAATAGGGGCGCCTGGTGGCTCAGTCGGTTAAGCGTCCGACTCTTGATTTCAGCTCAGGTCATGATCCCAGGGTCGTGGGACTGAGCCCTGTGTTGGGCTCCCTGCTGAGCATTGAGCCTGCTTAAGATTCTACCTCTCTCTCACTCTCTCTCTTCTTCTCCCTCCTGCCCCTCTCCTCTGCTCGTGCATGTGCTCTCCTTCTCCAAAAACAAAACAAAACACAAAGAAAGGAAGGAATACCTCTAGTTATTAAGGGAAACTCATCAACTCCTCATTGTAAATCACAAATCTTTTATTTCTATTCATACAGTATGTCCCTACATGCTATAGTGTATAGTTTTTAGTAGTTTAAAAACTGTTTCAAATATTTATTAATTAACAACAGATGCGAGAGAAAATTGGATGGCCAGTACTTTTTACACTGTGTTATTAAGGGCAGCGGGGCGCCTGAGTGGCTCAGTCAGTTGAGTGGCCGACTTTGGCCCAGGTCATGATCTCACAGCTCGTGAGTTTGAGCCCCACAATGGGCTCTGTGCTGATAGCTCAGAGCCTGTAGCCTACTGTGACTCCATCTCTCTCTTCTCCTACCCCTCTTGTGCTCTGTCTCTCTCTCTCAAAATAAATAAACATTAAAGAAAAAAAGGGAAAGTCTCTGCAGCACTTTTAGTCTCAGTATTGTTATTTCTAAACTAACTGGTTTAGAGATTGCTTTAGGTAAGTTTTAGCTCTGATAATCTATAAACATTTATTTCTGTACCTCATAGAAGCTCTGTGGTAGGGTATCTTTATAGGATACACCTATATATGCCTGAAACATGGAGATATTTAATAAAGAAATGTCGTATTATAAGCATTTGATGATGTGTAATCTTGACCCCAAAATATTAATAAAGTATTTAAAATAAGATAATGACCTGACCAGATTTAATTATTTTGAAATGAAGTATTATTTGAAAAACTTATTTATTCATAAAATAAAATATGGCATTGACTGATTCCGTAAAGAAGTCTTGTTTTAAATACCAATCTTCTACTAATAATCTCATGACATGTCACAAGCTTGTTTGGAATTTTCAGAATAATTTCACTTCAGAATTCATCCCGGTGGCTTCTTTTTCTTTGTTTGTCTCATTGTTTTGTTCCTGTAACTATCTCCAGAGTCCAAATGACCATGAAGCTCACAGTTCAGCATGTCAGTTTCCACCGTCAAGAGAGGTCACCAGTGAGGTTTGTACCAATGTCGCTGCTTCTTGCACCAACCCAGAAACCTTTGAATACTCAAAACTCCCCAAGAGGCAGTTCCAACAAAGACAGGTAATGTTTATGACAACACTGCTTGCTTCCCCAGTGCCCACGGCAGTGGTCTTGGTTTAGTACATGTATACTGTATATGTGTATACACACAGACACATACAATGGTGGTTCAGTATATGTATACTGTATGTGTATACACACGGACACATATAATGGTGGTTCAGTATATGTATATTACGTATGCAAAATCCCATGGACATATACAATGGTGGTTCAGTATATGTATGCTATGTATGTGTATACACACGGATGTATACCATGGTATAAAAACATAATGATGTTTATGTGGAATAGATATATAGAGCGCGGGCCAGTGGATGTGCATATTCAGCGTCCAGGACTCAGGGCTCTGCTCTGTGGTGACCTGCCCAGGTTCGGACCCCAATCCAGCCTCTAAGTCTGTCCGGACACCTTTCCTTTAGGACTCTGGACTCTGACTTCCTTTTTAAAAAATAGCTCAAGATTGGATCTAAATAAAATCTAAATATTGCTTGGATTGTTATGTATCTATATCTCTTTTAGCCTAGAATGTTTTTCCCCTTCTTTCTTTCTCTCTCTCTTTTTTAGATATCATTAATTTGTTGAAGAATCTAGGTCATTTGCTGTGTAGAATATCCCACATTCAGGATTGAATTGGTTGCTCCTTCATGATATCTTTTGATTTGTTTCTTTATACTCTGTTTCCTGCAAACCAGAGTCAAGAACAATGTATGTGGCACTGTGTTCATTTTACTGCATAAAATCATGTGTCACATATTAAGTCTGGTTTTCATACTTTCTGTGATGCTAGGTTTATTTATAGATTCAGATGGTATTGAGCTGATACCTCTATTCAAATTTTTCCTCAGCTGTTTCACTTAGTGTTATTAATATCTATTGATAATTATTTGCCTAGATCACTTTTTTTCATTAGAGATTGGAAAATGGTAATTTTCTAATTAAATATTTTCATCTACATCATAGCTGAGTTCTTTGGCAGAGATAACCAATTATTTCACTACCCTGGAATATAATTCTCAGAGAAAAGATAACACAAATATTTTATATTTATTTTATTTATTAATTTTCATAGAAATGAGCTGGTTGTGCATTCTCCAGTTGTGATCGATAGATACTTTTTCAGAATCTATTTCAGTCATTAGTTTTTTGTTGTTTGAGTTTTCCTTTTAGGCCAGTTGGGAGCCCTTTCAATTTGGCTCTTGTGTCTTGACAAAGCCTGATTAGTATTTGGCAGACCTGCTTTCTGGCATAATAAGATGTCCTAGGACTATCATTTTGTACTTTCCTTGACCCAAACTTAAAATTACTTATTTCTCCAAGGATCCCTGGTTTCTTTCAGTTAAGAATGAGACCACAGTCTGTCTGTAGCTCTCTGGGTTCTGATTTTAGTTTTTTTAACCTTCGTTTAGAAACCTCACTTGGTTTCCCAGTGTGCTTTCCCTCTTGATTTGTTGCCAAGGCTCAGTTCTCCCCTATTTCTGAGGTCTCGTCATGGTACTGTGTTTACTTCCCCTCATAGCGTGGGCCTTAAGCCCTCAACCTTGGCGTAAAATTGACATTCCTCAATGGGTGGCATGAGTGGTAGTTGGACTGGGTTATCCTGACTCTGAATCCGACTCCATTCTGTCTTTTCCTACTGCCGAGCATCTTCTGGTGGATCTGAGCTCCAGCTCTTGAAACAAAGTAATAAATTGTCAATTCTGGTGGAGCTGAGGCAATGTGGAAGGAGGAAGATCTTTGAAGAGGAGAGGTAAGAGGATGCTTCGTTTTGTTTGCAAAGGTGAAATAAAGTATTTCAGTTTTTGAGGTGAGAGTGACTTCGGATACCATTTAATGTTTATTTATTTTTGAGAGACAGGGAGAGACAGAGCAAGAGCCAGGCAGGGTCAGACAGAGAAGGAGACAGAATCCGAAGCAGGTT
Organism: Paguma larvata; assembly: GCA_030068075.1. Lineage (NCBI taxonomy): Eukaryota > Metazoa > Chordata > Mammalia > Carnivora > Viverridae > Paguma > Paguma larvata. The sequence continues at coordinate 19,969,385 of CM057835.1, read as the reverse complement.
CCAGGCTCTGAACTGTCATCACAGAGCCCAAGGCGGGGCTCGAACTCATGAACCGTGAGATCATGACCTGAGCTGAAGTCGGACACTTAACTGACTGAGCCACCCAGGCACCCCAATTTTGGATACCATTCAATCCAATCTCTTTATTTATTGCCTCAAAAAAGAATTCAGGAGAGCTGACACTCCTGCTAGAATTTCTATACCTAGTTATTAGCTGAGATAGGACGAGAACAGGTAAGTTAAGAAACTTCCACTAGATCTCGTAGTTTTGAGACTTAAACCTAGGAATGCTCAATACAAAAACCTGTGGTTTTCCCGCTGTCCAGTACGTAGTCACAAAAAAGATTTTTTGCAGGATAATGATCATCATCATTGACAACATAATCACAGGCACATTAGAGCATTCGCTACGTGCCAGGAAGTGATACAAGCATTTTACCCATACTGTCTTCCTTTAAGCTTCACGAAAACCTCATCAGACAGGTTCTATAAATTATCCTTATTTTACAGATGAAGACCGTGAACAGAACTGAATGACTTACCTAAGGCTACACGTGAGTGGCAGAGCCCAATCGACACCCAGGTTGGTTTAGCTCAGACTCTATGCCTTCCAACCACCATGCGTTCAGCCTCTCCCTTGCACAGCACTGTATAGTTTACAAAGCAGTCCCACCTCCGTTTATCTTTAGGCTAGAACTATAAGTCACTTGTTCCTGCTACTGGCATTTTACAGACGAGGACATGAGATCAGAAAGGATAGCCATATTCCAAGCGACAATAGCTGGTAGCTTGCAGAACCTGGTCCATCTGAAACATCTCATGCTTATAGACCCTAATCTGAGTTGGAGATTAGCCAAAGTATGTGTTTGGTTTAATAATAAAATGTATGTCACCGGAAGGGTTCTAGGACGTCTGATTATTAGGAGAATTTTGGGTATTGACAACCTTAGATAGGAGGGTATGTTAACCAGGAGAATTTGAGGGATCCATTTTTTATAATATGCAACCATTAATCTTTCTGTTTTTAGAGATATGAGATAGCTGTTAATAGTTTTTAGCTATTTTTTAGCCTTTAAAAGATTCAGACGTAAGAATTTTAAAAAGTAATAGCTGTGTACATTTCTTTACTCCAGTGATATGTAAATTACAAGACCAATCCTTTTCCTGGGGTGAAAATGTAGATATTTAGTATTTATTATGAAAATATGAAAAATAATAATGACATTCATACTTTGATGAAGCAAATTATAAATAAGTGATAAATTACAAATTACAAGTACAAATTAAAATGACAATAACCATTATCTTTCTTGAAATATTTGGTTTCATTCTTACTATTGTTTTATTTAAATCCTTTTTAGGTAGCACAGAATCTATTCAGTGATTGGTCTTTGCAGAAAACCTTCCTTATCAGTCTCTTAGCCTGTGTTGTAATAACAACAGCAGTCAGTACTCATAGTTTGTCTGGTCACTATAGTGAGAAATAATTCTGCCCCCATTATTATCCATATATCCTCAGATGATAAGGAACCTATAATAATCATTCCTGAAACAACCTCATTGCCTACTTCTCAACCTACAGAGGCCAGTACACCAGAAGTAACTACTATGAACACAGCAAAGTCACCTACAACCACCCCAGCAGACAACTCCACTTCAACTGAACCTACTATCATAATGCCCACTACCACCGTGTCACCTGAATATACAACCAACACAATTTCAACTGAACCTACAAATATAACTACCATAGCCCCTACTTCAATCGAAGTTACTACCACAATGGCAATGACTACCAGAATTACAACTGATCCTGTTCCTACAGCGTATACTATGAACACCCAGACTGAATCTACTGTTTCAGTTCAGCATAATACCAGCACAATGATTATAGTCACATCAACAGAAATTATAAGTAGCATTACTCTAACAGACTTTGCAATAATAATAACTTCAGTAGAACATAAAACTCCTGAACCTCCAACCTTCCTAACTTCTTCTGAGCTTACCTCAATAGCCATCCTTTCTTCAAGTGACCCTATAAATATCACCTCTTCTATTAGTCTTTTGACCCATTTGATTGCAGGTGCTTCAACTGAACTAATGACCACAAGAGAAATGACCACTTCCACTGAATGAGGAAACACTACAATTTCTGCTGAACCTACTGCTATTGTAAAACAACAGCCTTTTCAGTTGAAATTATAATACTTGCACCCCCTGAACCAAAAAGCACTACAATTTCTACTGATCCTGCTATACCTAGAAATAGAACAACCACTTCAGCTGAAGCTACAAACATTATAAGCCAGACTTCCATTTCTACTAAACTCTTAACCACAGGACCAACTATCCTTGAAGTGAACCTAAACCTTCCACCAACTCCACTGAGATTACAACCAAAAAAGTCATTCCTACTTAAACTGAACCTAGAGATACCACTAAATGTGTAGATCCAAATACAAGGACTAGAATTTAATTACACTTATAACCATTCACACTTTTGTCGGGAGCTACTATTAAAATAAACATGAACACTTCAACAGAATTTATAACACTTAAAATGAAACTATAACCCTCCACGAGTATAATCACTTCAATTGAAGCTATATCCACAATGAGAACTAATACTTCAGCTGAATTTACAGTCACTACCATGACAGCCAACACCACCCCCACTTCTCAATTCTCTATAGCCAGTACTTGAGGTAAACTATAATTTTCACACTTTGAATTTACAACCATACTAGACATTGCTGATTGCTTTCTCTTCAAGTCATTTCAATTAAACATACACACACACACTTACTTTTAGAAATGAACCTTGAGACATAGTAGGTGCTCAATAATATCTGTTCCATGTTGTTCACCTACCTAACTACCTACATAACTATATAAATAGGTAAATGTTAATTGATTTGTGTATTGGTTTCCTATTGCTACCCTAACAAATTACCAAAAATGTAGTGGCTTAAAACAACACAATTTTACTATCTTAAAATAAAATATAGCTAATAAAAATGATTATCTCTGAAGGAAAGTTTATTTTCTTGTCTTCCCTGACTTCTAGAGGCTTCCTGAATTCCATGGCTCATGGCCCCTTCTTTGAATCACTTCCATCTTTTGAGATAACATCTCCTTTTCTTATTCTGACCCTCCTGTCTTTCTTTTATGAGTCCTCTTATGGTTACGTTTGTTTTATCTTATAAATCTAGGTTAACCCCCCATCTTAAGATCCTTAACTCAATTGCATCTGCAAAATCTCTTCTTTTGCCATGTAAGGTAACATGGGGCTTAAGATATGTAAATTTGTGGGACATTGTTCAGACTAACATTGTCCATCTGCTGATTCCAAATATTCATATACATTCCACATCTGAAATACACTCATTCCATCCTAAGCCCCCTCCCCAAGTCTCAACCCATTACAGCATCAACTCAAAATATCATTAAACTTCATGAACTATGAAAAATAAAACATATATTTTATGATAATCATCTATAGTAACATAACATAAAATATGATATATATGATTTTAAGCAGTTATATTTTATACAGCACAGTAATTGCACTGATAATTATTCCAATACCATTCATGAAAGTTTCTTTTGTATCTCCCATGAATTTCTCACAATGATATTCTTATATATTAGAACTATTTAAATGGTATAGCAACTATAGTATAGTAAGCTTTATAGAAATCTGATATCTGGCTAGTTAATTGTATCAACTACATAAGAAAATATAATAAAAACAATAATCCCTTTGCTCAACTGGTTGCCAAAGATCAAAGAGCTTGACCTCTTAGATTTATGAGAGCTCGATACTGGTTCTCAGCATAGCAGTAGAGAAAAGGAGGGACATACAGATGTTTTAATTATCAGCATGATGCTCATGGTCAAATTTCACCCACAAAGGCATATTATATGGATAAAATGGTTTTTTAAAAAGTCAGTGATAACCCAGCGTTTAAGACAATATTGATATGCACTCTATTAATAGATGAACTCTAAAATAGCCACTGCTAACAAACTTGGCTAATAAAACTTAAATATTGAAGTTCTCAATTGGCCAAAATACTCACTCAAGTTAAGCTTTCAGGGGCACCTGGGTGGCTCAGTCAGTTAAATGTCTGACTTCGGCTCAGGTCATGATCTCATGGTTTGTGAGTTTGAGCCCCGTGTCGGGCTCTGTACTGACAGCTCAGAACCTGAAGCCTGCTTCGGATTCTGTGTGTGTGTGTGTGTATGTGTTCTCTCTAAAAAAAAACAAAACAAAACAAACCTTCATAAGAGAGTGTGAGAAATAGTGATATATATCCAAATACTTTTTGCACATATTCTAATCTAATTGCTTTGATCTATGGAATAAAAAATATGTAAGAAATGTAGATTTAAAAACTCTGTCCCTCATAATTCATGATTGTACACAATAACATGACTTTTAAATGTTCAGTTTTATATCTTTTTGGTGATTTGTAATTGTCATTTAGGACTTTGAGAATGAGCATTAAAAGTTTCTGGACGAGTGATAGAATGATGGGTATACCAATATCCAGATAACATCGAGGTACGATCAGATGTGTGTGGAACCCCATTTGCTCTGCAGTTATGGTGCCTCAGTGCTAAATTAAAATGTGCATCTCAGTATTGTAGTCAGGCAGTGTCGCAGGCTGCTCCTGAGGTTTGGTACACAGACTTGGTCTAGGATCCTTCTCACCTTGTCTCTTGTTGTTCCACTGTCGTCATGGTGTTGGCCTTAAATGTACAGTCTGAGATTGGACATGGCGTCATCTGCATTCTACCTATTAGGAAGTGAAAAAGAAGGTAAACCCCTTTCTTTTGAATGACTCACTTGGACTTGACGATGTAACTTAGGCTAATAACCCATTAGACAGGATTTAATCTTACGGTGGCACCTAGCATCAAAGGGGACTGCCAAATGAGGTCTTCATTCTGTCCATGTGCCTAGTTAACAATATGGAGGTTCTCTTACTATGAGAATGAAGGGAAGGATAGTTACTTAGGATAACTTGTGTTTTTAAAATATGTAGTCAGATTTTTTTTAAAAGAAAAGCCAGTTTAATTTCTGTTCTATTTAAGGTTCGTGAATTTTTTTGGATAATAGTAACATACTGATTTCCAACTGAGTTAGTTAAATTTGGTGTTCGTGTTCGTTATCGTTGAAACTCTCACGTGATGTGAGCCCCTCATGACCCCCTTATAATCCCACAGTAGTTTAATTGGCTTAATTTTATTGCTGAGCAGGCATCATGTTTTCATTGCCCCTTGGAAGAATTTTTTTTCTTACCTTCCCCTTTCCACAGAGTTTTCATGTTCTAGAACAGTTTCTAAACCTTGGCGTGTTTTGGATTAAACAGTTCTTTGTTATTAGGGGATGATTTAGCAGCATTCCTGTCCTTTACCCACCAGATACCAGTACAGCCCCTCCCAACAGCTGTGACAATAAAAAATGTCTCCCAGCATTGCCAAATGGCCCTTGGGGGGAAACTTCCCTCCTTTTGAGAACCATTTACATTACGCTATGTTATTTTGCGTCCATTTGTTCTAGTAGAATTCTATAAGCTAAAGGCGATTTATGAGACTATTTTTGCAAAGATCATATAATTTTGTTTTAAAATCATAATTTATATCTATAAAATTATGTTCCAGCAGGCATGAACATTGTCTGTTTACCCCTGAACACTTAACAATTAGTATAAAGCATAGACTCTAAATAATTTTTTAATGAATCATTTATTTTTAAGATACCTCATCTCAAATTCACTTTCAGCTCTGTTCATGGTTATTTTTACTTCTTTTCCATTTTATTGAAGGATTGCATTCATAAAGCGTATTGATCTCAAATGTACAGCTAGAATATTTTTATGTTTTTACATGCATGTGTAACCACCACACCTATCAAGATACAGAAAGTTTCCAGTACCTCGAAATATTCCTTCATGCCTCTTTCCTGTCAACTCCTCCACCCCACTCTGGAATAAACAATAGTTCTGACCTCTATCATCATCTGATTACTTTTGTTCATTCCTGAACTTCATGTAATAGAATCATACACATGTCTGATTTCCCTCACTAGATGGAGTAAGTGAACATATAATATGTTGTATCTCATAATAGCTGATTTAAAAAATATATATGTGTCTATGTATGAGTTTGATATAACGTATAGAATTCCATTGTGAGTATACCACAATTTATTTATTGTGAGCATTTGGATCATTTCCAGCTTATGGCTATTATAAATAAGTGTATATGAATATTCTTCTATATGCCTTTTTTGGCCATATGCTCTCAGTCTCTTGGGAATCTATCTAGGAGTAGAGCTGCTAGTTCATAGGATGGACATACATATCGCTTTAGCAGAAACGGCAGCTTTCCAAAATGGTGGTCTCATTTTCCACGCCTAAGTAATGCGTGAGAGTCCAGTTGATCCCCATCTCACCAACACTCGGTAATGTCATTTTTAATGTCTTGGTAATGTCTTTTCAGTTTAGCCTGTCAGCGGGTGGTTTCGATCTAACAAATTTGATGGATGTTTAGACAATGAGGGTTAATGAAACAGGCATTTTTTTTCAAAAGAACAAAATTATTTTGCCCCGATCGCTTTGTTTACAAGGCGTTATTTATGATTACCCTAGTCCTTCAGATAAATTTATTTGAAAACTTTAAAATAATCTAGTACAATTCTCACCAAATTTTTTTTCGCACTAGTTTAAAGTGACGTCACTTTGGACATATGTTTGATTTCTGTTGGGTAGCTTTTCAGTTTAGTAGCTAACTTATTTCTTAACTCCTAAAAATATCTTGATAATAAAGACATTTCTACAAAGAAGAAAAGGGAAGGTACCCTTTGCGGTAAAATGGAAGAACTGGAATGGGATGCTTACTGTTATACTCCTTAACTATAATTGATAAGGTGCCAAAAGTGTGCCAGAAGCCTGAACAATCAGGTGTATATAGTACTCTGCAAGAAGAAAAGAAACTTGGCAGATGTATTAGTGGTTCCTGATTTATTCGATCGTGTTGTTCTCCTTTTAGGAAATATAGAGTCGGAACCTAAGCCAGCGTGACCAGAATTTCATTCTGTCAAATGCTGGGAGCACGAGCACGGTCCAGTTCATAGCAGTGGGGTTAGCTGGAGAAGGTCAAGGCCAGGTGATCAGGAGGCACGAATGCCTTAAAGGTGGTACCAACATAGGGAGAAAGGATGGTCATTCCACGTTTGAATGGAAGCAGCTGTTAACTTCATTTACTTCAGAATTCTATCATATATTGGCCTTGAACTCTGGAGGAAAGCTGAGGTATGCTGACGAATGGGGAGAGAAGGAAATATTATGTAAGATTACCATAGTTTGCTTCTGCTAGGTGGGCTGCAGAGAGAAAAGCAACAATACCTCTCAGAGGCGGCATTGGTGTTTTGTTTCTCATCCTTAATTAATATTTCACTTTAAAGGACTCTAAGGTGAGTCCTCTGTTAGGAATGATATTTAATATGTATTTTATCAACACCTTCACAGGTGCGTCACAGGCTGCCCTCTGTCAACTACAATATTACACAAGGTTGCAGCTGTAAATGTCAGGGGTCAAAAGGAAAAATAGTCCTGAGTTTAAACTAGCAGCTCGAGACTGGAGAAGAAATGCGGAAAATTTACATAGTAAACGTGGAATCCTCTAGAAACCAGCCTGTGAGTATTTGTTGTCATGTCATTTGATATCTTGTCTGTATGAATTTTACTTCTAGTCCGAATAGAAAACCCTAATGCTTTTCACATAATATCACAGAAGCAATGCTTATGTATTCTTTACAAAAAAAAACCCACAAACAATTATAATTGGTAAGGAAAGGGCAATTTATTAGCTTTTCAACCAATACCTATAAATCAGAAATCTTGTATTTTTTGTGCTACATGTAAACATAGCTTAAAATTTTATTTTATGTGTTATTAACCTAAAATATTAGTATTTTCCTGGGACTACAATTGAAATAATAATATGCTGTTATAACCATGCACAGAGTGGGTGCAGCATTTATAAAGGTATTTTTTTAAGTTTGATATCTAGATTTCGGCATATAGTTCATATATTTTTGAGGCTAATTCTAAAAATTTATGACTCAAATAATTCTAACACTTGGAAAATCAAGAAATTAATCTTAAATGTGCTCTAAAAGTTCAGTAAAACAATCAAGAAACCCTGGCTCATATAGACATCATTTTGGCAGTTATGTTTCTCATACCCAAGAGTTAGCCCATTGTTTAGTCTTTATATTTGCATTGGTAATAGAAACAAATGTGGAAATGTAGTTAGAAATAGACAGTTTAAAGAATGATTTATAAGTGTGAATGTTTTTTTCCACCCATGAGATGGACAAAGAAATCATGTTGTTCAGTAAATATCTTTTGAATTAGAAAACATCAAGGAAGATACTCCTGTCTCGAAAGCAAGAGATTTTTAAATAATCGATTGATTCTAGTTCATGTGACCCCCCACACACACTCCCCCAAAAAAGGTCTTAAGTGTATCTGAATCCTCTGAACTGGATGTTCATTATGTTGAACTACTCAGATTAAAACAAAAAGTAGTTGCCTTTAGTGAGGTATTAGTTCATCATTTTGATGGCTTTTCTAATACCAAAGTTCAGATAATAACACAGTTAGAAATATTTCAGGGGCGCCTGGGTGGCTCAGTCGGTTAAGTGGCCGACTTCGGCTCAGGTCATGATCTTACGGTATGCGAGTTTGAGCCCCGCATTGGGCTCCGTGCTGATGGCTCAGAGCCTGGAGCCTGCTTCGGATTCTGTGTCTCCCTCTCTCTCTGCCCTTCTCCTGCTCACGCTCTGTCTCTATGTCTTGAAAATAAATAAATGTTAAAAAAATATTTCAAGCCCTATAAAAACAAGGTGTAGGATATATACATATTGCCCTCTGACTAGGATGTTACTTTCATGTGGATACTTTGTTACAGTGGTAGAAAAACCTTGTCCATCTGAGGACAATTTCAGCCGATGCAATAAAACACCACTTGAGTTACATTTTATAAAGCAATCTAGGTGTTTTTTTTTTTTCTCTTGGCAAAATATTATACCTTAAATTTTAACACCATAACTTCTCAGTAAACATACCAAGTGCATTTCAGTTGTAGTAAATAACATTAATGACTAATTCTGATCAGAGTCAGACCAGAGCCAGAACAGAACAATGATAGAAGTTATAATTAGGATTCAGTAGTTGTGACAAAATCCAAACTTCTCCCTTGGTGTGGCGGAGTGAAGTGGCCCTAGCATCATTGGTTTCTCACTCCTGAGAAGATACTACCTGTGGGTCTTCCTGTTTAGAAGGAGTTGGGTTTCTAACAGGAGAATGAGATTCAGGAAACTGACCTGATGAGTTAGATTTAGTAGATTTGATTACAGAGTGTGTTAAATGTTTAAGCTCATCAGCCTCAGGCAAATTGAGTAATGACTGAAGACTAAAGCATGATATCAACACATTTAAAAAAAGCACAGCTATTTATAGAGCTGAATTCAGATTTCCTCAGTGCTCCTGAGTGATGAGCGGAATGTTGCTCAAATTTACTTATTCTACTGCAGTTGTTAACTTTGAAGGTGCATCTCCAATATCTTACTGGCAATGTATGCTTGTCCAGATTTAATCACAATCATAGTTTTATTTTAGTGGTTGAGTTACAGTGGACTACTGTCCTACTCACACAAATAATTTACCCAATTAACATTATTGGTCAGCAAATTTAATAACCATATAGGAATTACAAGATTTAGAGAGAGAGTGTGCAAATAGCATATTTTCTATACTGTTGTGAAGAAAGCCCTAGATTATTCTATGATGTTTCCAGAGGTCACAAAACGTTCCCCTAGATTCTGATACCAATAAGTCTACTTCTCTTTAAAATTAATATATTAGATTTTCCCTTTCTTCTAAGCTGCTTCAGGAAACACGTTTCTTCCAAAAAGTTTTCTAATGTTTTTCTTTTACAAATCAAGTAAAAAATATTTCAGATATTCAAAAGATTTAAAGAGGAATGCAACACCCTGTATCCACTACTCAGCTGAAGAAATGAAACATAACACAGTTCTTTAAAAATCAATCAAGATTGGGGTATGCCTGATGGGTGTCTTGAGCCAGACTTCTTAGGAGGGGCTCTCAGGCACCCAGGAGTTTCCCCACGTCCCTTGAGAGCAGGCTTCTTCTGGGAAGAGTGGGCAGGGCTGCAGCACCAAGGGCCTGATTTGTGTTCCTCTGAGCCTCCCTGGTACTTAGCGCTTCCCAATCCTTCTTCACGCTTCTCCTCCATCAGGAGCGGCACACATATTCGCACACAGCTCGAAGCATGTGGGGCACCTGGCAGGCCTTCCCTACACACTCTGTTTGCCTTCCTGGGAAGTTTACTGTCCACTCACTCAGACCACTCACTCAGGTTGCTCAAGAAGGCCTGTGGGCTATCCCCCTATGATATTCAGAAGTGAACATTTTCTGATGGATGGGTTTCTGATGGATGGTGAATGGGCCAGAAACAACAACAACAACAACAACAACAACAACAGACAAAAAAGCAAGGGGCGGCAGGGGGGGGTCATGAAGGAGTGGGGGACGGAAGGAGGGTGCCTGGGTGGCTCAGTCGGTTAAGCCTCAGACTCTTGATTTCTGCTCAAGTCATCATCTCATGGTTCATGAGTTTGAGCCCTGCATTGGACTCTGCACTAACAGTGCTTGGGCTTCTCTCTCTTCCTCTCTCTCTGCCCCTCCCCTGCTCATGCTCTCTCTCTCTGTTTCTCAGAATATATAAATAAGTGAAAACTTAAAAAAAAACCAAAAAAACAAACAAACAAACAAAAACAAGTGGGGACAGTGGCCTGACAGATTCTGAAGATGAATGGGACTTGTTTTCTCATGAGCTGGAAGATTGTTATGACGTGGATGTATAGCAACTTTGTGTGGTGTGTGACGTGGTCTTCTGGGCCTGAGATAGCAGATGCCCCTTCTTCACTGCATACTGTGTAGTTCAGGTCTCTCAGCTGCATTTGCTGTTATGAATTTGGTTGATACCAAACCTTTTCTAGTTCTTAATTGCCCCTTGCTGTTATGTATTTTAGTACTGTTGTGTTTTTATATATAATATGTATTTCCGACTGTATTTCATTATGTTTTGAAAGAAAAGACTCACTGACTTTTGTTCTTACAGAAGTATTTCAGTAATGATCTTCTAGTCTCTCATACTGAAGAGTGGAAGATACTGAAGTAGGAAAACTTTTTTTTCCATCAATAGCTATTTGGATCAATGGAATAAAATATAACTTACATGAAAATATAGATTTTATTAGGATAGTTTTACTTAGAAATTGCAACTCAATGGATTTCCTGTTTTCCAGATATTTAGTCCCGGTAGCCATTCTCAAGTCCAAGTGACCAGAAACTAACAGTTTAATACGTCAGTTTCCATCGTCAGTTGATGTCACCGATGATGCGGACACAGGTGTCCCCACTACCTATGTCAACCTGGGGACTCCTGGATGCTCACAATATCCAAAGAGAGACTTCCATCACGGACAGATAATGTTTGGGTTACACACGGCCAACATTTCTGTGCAAAAAAGTTAAAAAATTGATGCATTATTAGTACAATGCATGGAAATAGAAAACAAGGGAAGGAGATTTGTGAGGGCTTGCCTTCCAGGAGCCAATGTTCTTTGGGGAAAAAAAATGTACACAAATAGAGAGTAATATAATGATCAAAGATGATACAACAAATTTTGAGGCCCTAGTGTTATGTGGGTTAAGTAGATGTGAAGAGAGTCAATATCTTGGCAGTGAAAGGCCTGTTTTGCAAAAGAGGCCTCTCCTGTCTCTAGTCCCCCATCCCTGGTTTGTCCCCTCTGCTTGGTGACTTGATTCATATCTGTGTTCTTGACTGCATATTCACTTGGCCTGTGGTCGTAGCTCTGTGTCTTACCTCCAGGGAGAAATATGGTCTTGACTGATCTTGACTCTTGCTGTGCTTAGAGGCTCATTAAAGAGGGCCTGAGCTTAACTATTGTTTCTTTTTAAATATTTATTTTTGAGAGAGAGAGAGAGAGACAGAATATGAGTGGGTAGGGGTAGAAAGAGAGACACAGAATCCAAAGGAAGCTCCAGGCTCTGAGCTGTCAGCACAGAGCCTGATGTGGGGCTTAAATCCATGAACTGCGAGATCATGACCTGAGCTGAAGTTGGATGCTTAACTGATTGAGCCACCCAGGCGCCCCTTAACTATTTTTTTAAATTAATTAATTAATTTTTAAAATGTTAAATCCAGTATAGTTAACATACAGTGTTATATTAGTTTCAAGTGTATAATGTAGTGATTCAGCAGTTCTATATATCACCCAGTGCTCACTATGACAAGGGCATTCCTTAATCCCCATCACCTATTTCACCCGTCTCCCCCCATCTCCGCTCTAGTAACCATCAGTTTGTTCTCTATAGTTAAGAGTCTGTTTCTTAGTTTGTCTCTCCTTCAGCTTAACTCTTGACACAAAATAAGAGACTCTTACCTTCTAGGTCTGAGAGCAAAGTGAAGAATGAACGACCTTGATCTGGGGGAGTTACTTAAAGTGACTTTTCTTGCTTGCCAATTTATCTATCTTTGAAGAGAAGGAGATTTAGTTACCATCTGGTCTTACATTATTTAACAGATGGGGAAAATATTGTTCTGGAAGGGCCACATTTTTGCAAGAGTTCAAGGGTTGAGTTAGTGGTGGGCTAGCCTGAATGCTCAGTTGTACTGCAGGGTTCCAATTTCCCTGCCCGTCATCCTGCCCGTGGTTTGATTCAGCACAAGTAGTGCCTATTCTGAGTTCTGAGGTTAGTCATGTATTTTCTCCTTTTTCAAACTTCCTTTAACATGGACCCCATGATGCAAGGTGACATTTGGTGACTGTTGGTGCCCTTATTCCCTGACCTTGGTGCTTAGTGTCTGGTTCCTCTTGGTTGCCTCCCTGACATCCAAACTAGGGCTTCCTTCCTAAAACCGAAGCCCGCATTTTCTAGCAGTGAGACAAACTCCATTCTCTTCAAAGATGTGGATTGTGTGTTCCTCTCTCCTACTGCCTTTAGCTCGGTTACGGAAGTGATGACAGTGAGCTAATCACATAATTTAAAATGGAGCAAGTGTCAGGAATTGCACCAAGTGTATTATACGCATTATTATCTTCCTTAATCCTTACAATTATCCTTGGATATAGGAATACCTTTTCTTGTGAAGTAATAGAGGCTTAGGACATTAAGGAAATAGCCAGGTATTAGCCTACTTACAAGAGTCACAAATAAAAGTCAACCATGAATCTTTACAATCCAGAGCTCTTAATCACTGCTACATTGCTTCTGATAAAAATAAAATAATTAAAAAAACAGAATTGAAATCTCTTTTTAATTCTTTCCGTGAAGACTACTATGGTGAATATTATTCACCACATTAGAGAGAAACAAACAAACAAGCAAACGAACAAAAAACAAAACAAGAAAACCTCAAGACTCAGAGAAGTTATGAAACTTGCTTTCCATCTCAGGGCTTTGGGATTTAAACTCAAATTTGACTGCAGAGCTTGCATTCTCATTGTTGTTATGCTGCTTATCCAGCAATATTTGCTGCTGTTTCATCATTATCATCATCTCACGAGCCTTACAGAGTGTTTACTACATGACAAGCTGTGTTCTTACAACTTGGCACATATCATCTTCTCTGGGCCCCATAAAAGCCCTGCGAGACAGCTCTGTGAACATTCTGGGTATACAGTCGAGGACGCACAGGGTCGCGGTTTGAATCAAGTGGCCAAGCTCACTCGGGAGTCTGGCCCAAGCCCAGCGTCCACTGCCTGCTTTGCATGGTGCTTCGTAAGTTATAGTGCTCTTTGATTTGCACTAAGCTTTATGTGAGTCCTGTGAATCAATTGTCTTTATTACCAGCATCCTATAGGTAAGAATATAGATACCTAGAAATTCTCGAAATGAAAATAGCCAACAGGAGCTGGGCTCCAACAAGGACAGCCCTGGCCCAAATTTCATGCCGCCAAATAGTAACCTGAATTGAAATGTTTTAATTTTTTTTAATGTTCTCTTATTTTTGAGAGAAAGAGAGAGAGAGAAACAGAGTGTGGGTGGGGAAGGGACAGAGAGAGAGACACACACACACACACAGAATCTAAAGGAGGCTCCAGGATCTGAGCTGTCAGCACAGAGCCCAAAGTGGGGCTCGGACCTATGAACGGTGAGATCATGACCTGAGCCGAAGTAGGACGCTTAACCCACTGAGGCACTCAGGCGCCCCTACCCTGAAGTAAAATGTTATCCAGAGAATGCGTCAGAATCAATACTGAAACTACAGCTACCAGAGGAACCACTACTTTCACTTGAAGCAACAATACTACAGGCACAACAGGCATCACCACAAATGTGCTCCCATTATGGCCGCCACTGCTGTATCCAGTGAAAAACATACTGTCCCAGCCACTACTACCAGGTTAAATGAACCTGAAACTAGCATAGCCTTGTCTGAAATTCAACTACCACAATTTCTACTGGACTGATAACTAGAACATCTGCTAAAATTTCAGTGGAACCTGTAAACATCCATTTGTACTGAACCGAGAGCCATAACATTCCTGACTACTCTTTCAGCTGAACCTATGACCACAGCATCCAATATGGCTTCAACTGGACTAAAAATCACCATAATATCTGCTGAACATATGACCACAATATCAAAAACAACAACAAGCACCACCCGTTAAAGCCTATGACCATAATACCTGCCACCACTTCAACTGAATTACTGTTACAATAGCTGGCATTTCCACTTGGTCAAAACCAATGCCCTGTTACCATAGTTTCTGTAAAAACCTATTACCACAACAGCTACCACCACTTCAATTAACTTTACAGCCATAACAGGAAACACCACTTCCTACAGCCACATTAGTAAATACCACTTCAGCTAAATACACAATCACTTTAATGTCTACTGGTCCTACTACTCCACAATTACCATTATCACCACCATTTCAATTCACCCTACTAATAGTACCTTAAGTGAAAATAGTACCTGCCCTACTTCTGCTAAAATGCAGCTATCACAATGTCTACTGAATCCACCACTATAATCATGTCAAATTAAGCTAAATCTACTACTACTTCACCTGAGCCTACAATTTCCACAGCCTCCATTTCAACTGAACATACAACCCACAACAGGTACCAGCGCAACCACTATTTTTAATTCTAGTGAACCTTCTACTGTAAATGCTAATACCACACCTCTTAGAGCAACTACACTACAGTGACCTTCTCCACAGCAACCAATTCTTTAAAGACTGCCTTGAGGTTGTTTCATCTAACCATCCCAGCAGTTGCTCCTACTCTAAATTTAATCTGCAAATACTATCACAAGTGATTGTTTGGCTAACAGAAATATTTCACTGCAGACTGTAGCAATAACACCTAAACTACTCCAACAATAACAGTGTAGCCCATTACCCGTGCACAACACCAGACCTGCCTCATTTGCTTCTCATCTGATTTCTATGCCTATCAGATCTCCATTTTATTAGGAATGATACTTTTTTTTAGTAAGAGTTTGACAATTTTTTTAAAATTATAAATCATGGGTTTTTT
Source organism: Paguma larvata (assembly GCA_030068075.1). Lineage (NCBI taxonomy): Eukaryota > Metazoa > Chordata > Mammalia > Carnivora > Viverridae > Paguma > Paguma larvata. The sequence continues at coordinate 19,953,699 of CM057835.1, read as the reverse complement.
TTTTCCCTAGAAAAATGATTAAGCTCTAGGGCCACTCTTGAGGCAATCTGATGAGTCCTCACGGGGAAATCCATATTAACACTTGCTGGTATTCCCTACCGACATTATTTTTGTTTAAATGGTTCATTAGAGGGAATATAGTCTTCTACTGTTCAGACATTTTGTTCTTTTAGTTCTTTATTTTTTTTTTATGTTTATTTATTTTTGAGAGAGACAGAGCATGAACAGAAGAAAGGCAGAGAGAAAGGGAGACACAGAATCTGAAGCAGACTTCAGGCTCTAAGCTGTCAGCACAGAGCCCGACACAGGGCTTGAACTCACGAACTGTGAGATCATGACCTGAGCTGCAGTTGCACACTTAACCAACTGAGCCACCCAGGCCCCCGGACATTTTGTCCTTTAGTACATGAATTTTCTATATATTGAATCAATATATATTAAATAAATTTACATGGAATAATTTTTAAGTACTTCATTTTGTTTTCTTCTTGTGTAAAACTGTTTTACTTTTATAATTTTTCTTCAGATTGCTTTGTCAAGCAGCATAATTGCTAGAATTATTTGCTATTCTTTCATTTACCAAGTGCCTATCTCCCAAAATATTAAAGAAGAAACAGAAGAAACAACAATGCTGGCATAATTATTAAAATAATTTGAACACTCTGTTCAAATTCTACTTTTTGTTAGAATTCCTAGATATTAAGATTTAAATTGACTTTGATTTGCTTGGGCTCCACCTCAAAATACCACACCAACAGGAGTGGACCAGGATTGTATATTTATAAACACTTTTATAGTTGAGTTTTTTTAGGTTTATTTATTTTGAGAGAGAGAGAGAGAAAGAGAGAGAGAGAGAGAGAGAGAGAGAGTGCATGCACATGAGCTGGGGAGGGGCAGAGAGAGAGAGGGACAGAGAGAATCCTAAGAGGCTCTTTCTGACAGCACAGAGCCCAACATGGGGCTCGATCCCATGAACTGTGGGATCATGACCCGAGCTGAAATCAAGAGTTGGACTGAGCCACCCAGGTGCCCCCCACACACTCTAATCTTAACTTGGGTTTATAAAAGGTCACGTAAAGCATATGTGTCTTATCACAAAAGTGAGAATAATAATACTTAATTCTTGTAGGTGTTCTCAGGATTTGCTATGAGCAGTGTGGTATACCCACTGGACTAGGCATAAATATCCCTGTAATGTTAATAATATTATGGTAATCAAATCTTACATCAGAGGCTGTCCAACGGTGCCATTGTTAGCTGTAATCCAGCAATAGTTAAAACTTTTTATTCTTCTCATCTACATTTTTTATTTTTTAAAAAAATTTTTAATGTTTTTATTTATTTTTGAGAGACATAGAGACAGTGTGAGCAGGGGAAGGGCAGAGAGAGAGGGAGACACAGAATCTGAAGCAGGCTTCAGGCTCTGAGCCATCAGCACAGAGCCCAACGCAGGGCTCGAACTCACAGACCGTGAGATCATGACCTGAGCTGAAGTCGGCCACTTAACCAACTGAGCCACCCAGGCGCCCCTCATCTACATTTTTTTAAATGGCAGTTACGAGTCAGTTTATCAGCTGAAGACTTTATAAACTAATATTTCAGAGCAAGAAGAATAAGGAAGGATATATTATCTTTAAAAATTGTAAAATTCCTACAAACCATGTAAATAGGCCCTTATATGAAGTGCTTGAGTGAGATGGTTTATAATTCAGATTTTTAAAAATTTATAAAGGCAATATGATACATTACACAACACCCCTATTGGGACTGTGGTAGTAAACCTGCAATAGACATCAATATTTTTGTAATTAAACGTATGAATAATCATGCTAAACTTATTAAAGGCTAAAAATAGCCTCTTTAACTTTGACTGACTTTTGCTGCCAACTAAATTTGTGCCAAGTAGGCAAAATTATTTGTTTCCAAAGCCTTTTGGATTTTGGAATTGTGTATGAAAAATCAAAGACCTATATTCTGAAGAAAAAATGGTTTAATTTTGGGTGTCCCCAGATATAGCAGGACCAACATTTAAGTCAGTTGAAGGAACAGGAATATTTTTGGCTTGGTAAAAAAGAGAACTTCTGAATCATGAAGGTCACTGTAAAACGGAATATAAGACCCTACAAAAAAACATGGATTCCCAATCCCTGTGGTCAAACAGAGATGAACTATGCCATTGCTGTTTATTCTGTAGAAGCTGACATAGTGACCATCATGGAACCGATTTCCCAATGTACAAAAGACATGTACTTTTAACTAAATAAAAAAAAACATTCTCTATGTTTAAACAAAAATATTACAATTAAAAAAATTTGAAAGTAAAATCAAAAGCCAAACATTCAATAAACAAAGCATAGGGGGTAAATAAGGGTTTTGTCTGTCTGAATCAATGCTGTCTGGATATCCAGGGTTGAAACACGCCTGAGGTGTGCAAGGTACTCGGTAAACAGTTGGGGATAAGTTAATGAAGAACCATGTTCTGTCAGTATAAACATATTTAAAATTTGTAAGTACACTTCAGATGTGTAATTAAGAAATTCAGTGCCATGCATCAAAACATGTTTTTTTCCTGAAAATTCTATTTTAAGTAGGGCTAATTATTCTAGTTCCATTGTATTACCGAAATACTTTTTAATTACTTTTGATTCAGTGAAGGAACACCTGCTATAGAGATGGAGTCAGCTTTGAAAATACAATAAAACACCCCGATAGTGTTATGATTACCATTTGCTGAAACTTTCAGGTTTCATTTTAACTTTTACTTGTAATGATTGCTTCTAATTGCTTTGATAATAAATTTGTTAGGGTACTTTGTAGATTTGTTTTTGTTCCTTTTTTTCCACAACGATATTTCATACTTTTGAACTAATTGGGTTGCATATCAGTATTTTACTTAGGCTTTGAAATTCTGTGCTTGATTGCTTGGTTGTAATGCCAATGACGGAATGAAAAACTGTAATAATCCCTTTCTTTGAAATGTCTAAGATCAGAGGGCTGTAGGTGTCATATGGGCTCTCATATTATTAACTGACTAAAGAAGTCATAATCAAAGCATAGCGAAATTTCAGGCAAGAAAGATTTGTTTGAGTAACATGAGTAGAAAAAAATAGTTTTGACCTAGACTTCCAGATAACAATGCAATTCACTTCTCTGTTAGATGAATGAAAAATAGAACTTTCCCCCTGAAGATTGACCAGCTATCAAATAGTTCTCTGAACTGCTGTCAACCAACAAGACTTTCAGGTTTCATTTTGGCTGAAGATCCTGTGAACAAAGACTTTTTATAGGAGATTTTGACAGAACAATGAGAGAGATACTCTTGCTCTCTGTTCTTTATAAAAACCCAGGTGTGTTCTGTTTTTTTATGTCGACCTTTCATTGTTACTAATACATGCTGAAAAATTGTTCTTTGCAAAATAAAGAAAATTCTAATTTTTACATGGGAAATTTAGCCATGGAGAAATGCATTGGTTAATTTTGTTGCTATTTTTAGTAAGTTTAATATTTTCTATGTTTTTCTTCCGAACTTTGGGACTGAGTCACAACTGCTAGGTCAGTTAGAGATTGTGAACATGAGATCAAGTGACAGAGAAAACTTTCACTCTGTATGTCATTGCTGTAATGTTATGGATGCTGTCAAAAATGATGGTATTTTACCTACACCATGGCTATGTTGCTCTAGTCCCAAATTAAAGTAAATGCCTCAGAAAAATATAAGCGTAGTGATATTTTAAAAGCAAATATATTTAAATACAGTCTTGTTTGGTAATTTTATCATTCACTTGTTTGAATTTTATCATTCTGATTTTCAAATAAATCAGTTTATTAGAAGGTCATGTTTAATGTTATTAACACTTTTAATCCCTTTGTAGTCATGGCCATACCATGGCACCATTGGTTTTGTTTCAACGGGAGTAAGAGTAGTAATTTTATGTTTTTACTCCTCTTTAGAACAAATCCCTTCCCAGTTTTTCAGTTTTTTTTTTTTGAAAAAAAAAATTCAGAATCTCAAAGTGTCGAGATACAAAGAACATGGTGTTATGGTCTGTTTTGTTTGCTACTAAACTTTTTGTACCAGGCAAAGTACCTGGCACACTTTAGAAACTCAGTATTCTTACCTGTTCAGTGAATAAGTCAATAAAAGTTCATCCTTTTTCAATTTGGGACAAACTAGATTTCTTGACAAAACAACAACAAAACTCCTCCTCCAGATTTTCAATATTCCATCACTCCTTTGGCATTATTGCCTAGGAAATTGATTCTAATAATTTTAAATGATTAGCGACCAAAAAGATGAAGGCATCCTAAGGCCATGGGTGACTAAGTGATGGCAAGAAGGCATTCATGCTTGGGTAGAGAGAAAGCAAGAGCAAACTTCTAACTCACAATTTTTTCTTGGGTTGGTCCTAAAATAGAAGACAGGTGTCTGAAAGATAGGACCAAAGGGAAGAAAAAAAATAATTATGTAAGATTTTTCAGAGTTTCTGTCAGAAGGGTTATTGAGGGAGTAATCACAGGAGCACTCAGATGCTGTATTGATTTTCTGTGATTAACACCTCATTTCCTTCTCTAAGGTGGATTCCATTTTAGTGAATAACTAATCCTCACCATCACTGATGCATCAGAGTTGATTTTCCACTAGTCATTTAAATTGTTTCTCAGAGTTGCAGGTATAAAGGGCCACACAAGAATTGAAAAATATCCTTGAAGGTAAGCCTATGGTATTAAAAGCTCAAGAATGGACCGAAAGCGTGGAAAATATGTAGTGAATATTGCACACTCCGAAAACCAGCTTGTGAGTATTGTTACTCTATTTTAATAATTTGCCTATATTGCTATCTCATTTTCAGCTTTTAAAATCAATTGAATTTCCTTACTATTATGTGGTCAATGTCATAATTTTGCATTATTCTCAAAAAGGAAGCCATGTATTAAATTTTTATGGTTCAGCTTTTCATGTTATATTCTTCTGTATTATACTTACAGTATATTATTTTATATATTTGCTAATTTAAAGGATTAGCAGTTTCTTTCTACCACATGATATACAAATAAATCCATTTAACTTTCTATATTCACCATCATGTAAACATAACTCCAATGATATCTTTGGTTTGGTCTTTAAGTAATATTTTTATAATCTGATTCTTTGATTTTATATACTAAACCTGTCAGAACTTAGATTTCTAAATATGCTGGAAATCCAGAAATTAGTCTTGGATATTGTCTTTAGCCTAAGAAAGAAATCCTTTAAAAATTTCTACTTTGTATAAGAAATATGGTTATTTTATCTGTTTAAAAATTTTTTAATGTTTATTTATTTTGAGAGAGAAAGAGAGAGAAAAATAGAGCATGAGCAGGGGAGTGGCAGAGAGAGAGGGAGACACAGAATTTGAAGGTAAGCTCTAGGCTCTGAGCTGTCAGCACAGAGCCCAATGCGGGGCTCAAACCCAAAAGCATGAAATCATGACCTGAGCCGGAGTCAGATAATTAACTGACCAAGCCACCCAGGTGCCCCTATTTTATCTATTTTTAAATGTTTTACACCAAGAATCAAGCTTTTACTGTATAGTTCTGTTTTTTGTTTTTGTTTTTGTTTTTGTTTTAGTATCTGAACAAATAATCAGACAAAAGATGGAAGGGGTGCTTGGGTGGCTCAGTTGGTTGAGTGTCCGACTCTTGATTTTGGCTCAGGTCATGATCTTGTGGTTTGTGAGATCGAGCACAGAGCTGGTTTGGGAATCTCTCTCTCTCCCTCTCTTTCTGCCCTTCCCTGGCTCTCTCACTCTCTCTCAAAATAAATAAATAAACTTTAAAATAAATGAATAAGAACAAATGAGATGATTTCCTTTAAAAAAGAACAAAGGATGGAAATGCGCTAAAAATTAAAAGAGTAAGTTAAAATTCTCTGCCTTAAGAATAAATGAAATATTTTTAGCTTTGAATTTTGGAGCTACGGCAATTAGCCCATATTCATTGCCTACAGAGAAGCCAAACACGAAAGTCTTTGCTTGGTAAGTGTTGGTCAAATAAAAAATCTCAAGGAGAATTCTTGGTTTACTAAAAGAAAAGGAGTTTGTCCTTTTAAGTCCTACAAAGGACTCTCATGAAGCTGTTCTCCTGTCACCTCAGAGTTCGACACTCAGGATGCCTGAATCTCAAATGGAAAAGATTCCCTGTAGCCACATATTCATCATCTTCCTACTTTTTCTAGATAACAACAAACTTGAAGAAGTTTACAAGTATTTTTTGAGTTGTTTTTGCAGTGCATATCTGGAGAGGTGGCTAAATATTTCACTTTATTATGGATATTTAAAGCATAGTTATAAAAATATTTTTCTCCTCAGACCAAATCGAAGAGTGAGGCTTAAGAATTATTTGGAGATTATAAACAGAAACAAAACAAATGTTGGTGTTTTGTTTTTCTGTTGGGATGTGTGAGATCTCAAGTTAACCCTTATAAAATCAAGGGGAAAACCCATAGAACTTTTTTGGTAACTATAGCTAATTCACTTCAGTTGCCTATGGCCATTATTAGCTAAGGCTGATTATCTGATTAGACATTTGGAGCTCTTTAACTGTTCCAGTTCTGTGTAGAGACTCCACCTATACTAAGAGCCAGAGCAACATAACATAGTAAAAATTATTACTTGAGCTGCAGTATTACTCCAAAGCTGAACCTAGATCATAGGTTCTCAATGCTAAGTGTAGACACTACCCATCATCTTTCTTCTTTGAAAGGGCTAGGATTCCATCAGGGCCAGAAAATTTGGAATACTGACCTGGGGACTGAATTTTATTTTGTTTACAAAGTGCATTAAAATATTTTAGTTCATCAGCCACAGGCAAACTGGATAATTAACTACAGCATCATCAGCACTTAGCAGAATAAGCAAGGTTGTTATTAAAGGTAAGTCCTACATTGCTGAAATCGATCTAGTGAGTAATATGGAGTTCGTTTAGTTTTTTCAATAAAACAGAGCCGTTTTATTTATTTCTTTGGTATAACAGAAAAATCTATCTCAGCAAACTCTTTACTGCCAAGAGGATTCCTCCTTATCTATATTTAATAACAATCATGTTTATTTTTTGTGTTGTTCATGATGGTTCTCAATGACCACATACATTTCTAGTCTGACAATTTTATGGAACTCATGCATTGATGCACCAACAATTTTTATAGTTCTTTAATAATGGGTTATCACATCAGTGTGACCCAAGACAACTACTGGTAGTAACAGTAGGAATAAAAACACTGTTGTAGCTCCTGCCGCCACCACCACCACCACCACCACTACTACTACTACTACCGCTACTACTACTGACAGCCAACAGTTACTGAGTGCATACAGACATTGTTCTAACCCTTTTCCAGGTATTTACTCATTAATCCTCACAGCACATCTACAGTGGGTAGTTTTAGTTTTTGCCTTTGGAAGATGAGCAGGGAGTGGCAGAGATGCCCTTGATTCGCAACGGGAGAGAAACCTCATCGTGCTATGAGATGAAGATGCCCAGGCAATCCTACATTGTTTTTGAGATGTAACAAAACTCTTGGCCCAGATCCATAAATTCCTGAACCTGTTCCATTCTCATTCTCATTTCATTTGTTCTTTCCCCTTTTAAAACACCTCTTGCCCCAAATCTTTCCCATTTTTAATCCTTATTTCCCCCTTTCTCAACAGTATGTTGCAATTGTTATGCCTCCCTGTTATATTAGCACACAAAGTCCTGAAGATCAGAGACCTTTTATCCTGCCGTATGTCCCAGAGGAACCCAGCATAAACATATCACAAACTGACAAATGATTTGTCTTCTGTGTCTTTGTCATGGGTGTGCAAGTGTAGGCTAGTATACACCGTGTTAATATCTTACCATGGCTTACTATAATAACATACTATATATGGTGGAGTGGGATGGAATGGAAGTTACACTGGCCTTGGAATTGGAAGGTCTGGGCTCCAGTGCTGCTATTATGTCATTATGGGATAATGATGATCATGGTAATTACTTCAACTCTGTTTGCTTCAGTACTCTCATTTCTAAAATGACCTAAACAGGTTGTACCTGACAAGCTGCAAGAACTTTTTTGGCTCTAACATTCTATTCCTTATGTGAATAGAGACTTCCTACTATATGCTTCACCTACAGCAGCTTACAACATGAGGGTACTTAATACACGCACATAATGTAGTAGAGACAATGGGATGACATACATTCCTGATCTGGAACATTAGTAACTAACAAAAATTAGTTAAGTGTAATATACGATAATCTGTCTAGAATTTTTTTTTGTCTTCAGAGTATAGTAAGAAAGCATTCCTTTAAAAGTTTTATTATGCGTTATCCCTTTTAAAAGTGATGCTCTTGATTATGTTTGACAGAAGAGTAATTTTAGAAATTCAGCACCACAGGCTTTCTATTCACTTATGTTTTATTTCGGTAGCCAACCACGTGTTCAGATGACCAACAGGCTCACAGTTCTGCATGCTGGCATCAACCTTCAAGTGACGCAACTGGTCATGTCTCTTCCAACCTAAGTGAGGTCTATGCGAGCCCAGGACCCCTTGCACACTCAAGGTACCCACACACAGAATTATCCAGTACACAGGTAATGTTTGATATAGCAGCTTTTACCCAGGTTGAAATGTGCTTTATACAGGGACGTATTTGTTCTCTTCTTTCCCAGTAAATATATTTAATCATTTAATTCACCCACATTCATGCTAAGTATTTGCTATATTCTCAGTATAATTATAAGTCCCTGTGAGGAAATTCATAAGAAGAATATTTGATAATTTCTGAAGAGCTGATGTTCTAGTTGGGAACTCAAATATTTGCATAGATAGTGAACATACATGAAAATAAAAGGAATCACTGTAAAGTACAAAGGCAGGCGGGGAGAGTCAGAGGAGCAATATGTTGACGACGTAGGGCTTAATTCACAGATTAGACTGATGGGAGGCTGTCATCTTCAAAGTTTCAAGCGTCCTACTCAATTGGTGATCAGCTTGTTTGCTTCCACTGTCCTAGCCTTTGGGCCTGTACGTGGCACATTCTATAGGTTTCTTCCTTCCGACCTCTGGTGCATATGACCTTGACATAGAAACCTGGCTCCGGTCTCCAGATTTTTTCCCCACTAGCTTTGGAGACTAGATCCAGATCTCTGGTTCCTGACCTTATCCGTTGGCTGAATTAACTTTACCTCAGGAGTGTCTCTCTCCATCTTCAGCCCTGTTATAGCATGTAGACCTTGTCTATAAATTACTTTTCTGCTTGGAAGTTTGGTTGGGTTTCCCTGACTGGAATTTCTACCTTCTGTTGCTTAATCTTGCTGGAGAGGCTTGGTAGAGAGAGTCTGAGCCTTGTTTTCTTGATTCTGGATAAAAGTATAAACTGTTTATACTGTTGCCGGGACAATATGAAAGAATGAATGAGCTGGATAGGGTGCAGTGAGAAAATGTTTCTTCTTGTTTGCAGAGGTAAACTAATTTATGCAATCATAGAATTGAGAAGTCTTAGATAACATCTAGTCTGGTAGTTCTTAATCTCAGCTGCATTTTAGAATCCCCAGCAATTGTTTAAGAAATACCAATACCATGCCAGACCAATTAAATCAGAAGCTCTGGGGGTGGGGCCCAGGCATCAGTTAACGTGGTTTTTGCCAAAAGTGACTCAAAAGAAGAACTTAGGTGTCCTATTGTCTGGTTATGTTCACTTTATTTCATTAAGCTGCCCTCGTATAATTTTTTAAAAGTAGTACAGACTTCTCCAGATGTGCATAAGCCCTTTTGCCACTTTTTTCTTTTGAGACTGCTCTGTAGTGTTTTCAGTCAAAGTAAAAAAAAAAGGTTATTTCTTCTGCGGCTAACTTGGCCTTGGTGGCCCATGCCTTCATTCTACTCCTGTTGCTTTGGGGGTGCTACCCTTTGCGCCCTCCCAACAAATGCTGTGACCTATATTGTGTAATATTTAAGATCTATTCTAGCGTGTATGGAAGGCATGTATGTTGTATCCCATTCGCTGAGGGTAGTGCTCTCACCTAGGTGATTATGAAATAATCAATCATGTTAGACAATTGAAAACTTACATACATGACACTGTGCCAGACTCTTTATAAGCATTGTCTTATCTTTTCGTCTTTCTAGGTATGATTAAGTATTATTATCCTTATGAGGGAACCGAGGCTTAGAAAGATAAAGTTGTCAAATGCTCCGTAGGTAATAAGCGGCAGAGCTGAAATTCAACCCCGAATCTGCTGGACTCCAAAGCTCTTGACCTTAATGTCTATACTATACTGCGTCCAAAATAAACATAGTTTTGAAAACTAGTGACTTTATGTATGTCACTTCTAGTCTTCCCAGCCACAAGATAAGATAGATATTTTTAACTCTGTATTTTATGATAAGGGGATTTGAGGCTCAGAGAAGGCTCAGAGAAATTAAGATTTCATAGCTCTGAACTTTGTAACATTCCTCCAATTAAAAAGACTGTACTCTTCTACTCTGCCTTGTTGCCTAAGAAATAAGCAACGAATATTTGCAAAAACACTTTAGAATTGACAAAGCAAATCAATTTTGTTAATTCTTAAGGTAACCCTGTAATTCACAAGCTGTTTTATCACTATTTTGTAAATGATGAGATAGGGAGTCCCAGAAGATATACAGTCCCATGATTTTTCTTTTATATTTTATTATTTTTTAAATTATTTATTTTTGAGAGAGAGAGAGAGAGAATGTGCGTGCGAGTGAGCGAGCAGGGGAGGGGCAGAGAGAGAGGGAGACAGAGAATCCCAAGCAGGCTCCATGCTCTGAGCAGTCAGCACAGAGCCTGATGCAGGGCTTGAACCCACAAACCATGAGATCATGACCTGAGCTGAAGTCGGATGCTTAACCCACTGAGCCACCTAGGCGCTCCCACGATTTTTCTTTTAAATTATGGTGGTAAATAACATAATCTATGATGAGGATTAGTAAGAAAATAAGCAGGGCTTTGGTTTATCTCGTTAAAATGCACATCACTAGAAAACTACCATGGAGCTCTTTTCATTGTGCACTTTCAGGTAATAAGCCTGGGAAGGGGATAATGTACTCAGATGGATTCTCTGGGTCCCTGTGGTCATACTGGGTGCAAGGCAGCTACCTACCTGATGGATGATAGAAAGTTGGGTACTGTTGCAGAAACAGGTGCCTGAGGAGTCTGCTGTATTCTGGGTGATAAATGGAGGATGAGAGAGGCATTTACAATCAAGAGACCATTTGTGCCGAGATCCCCCTTGAGATGTAAGCAAGATGCATTGCAGAAACTGAGCGGAGTGGCCCAAGGCTATTTCACTGGTCCAAGGCAGAGATAAAGGAAGCTTGGACTAGTCTGGTATCAATAGAGATAGAGAAAATCAATAATACTGGGAGATATTTAGCAGATACAGCTAAAGGGCTTGGTCATGGGTTGGGAGATTTCAAGTATGATCCCTTTGTTAATAGCTTAGGGAACTGAATGTAATGGATGGTGTCACCATTTAAAGAGATGTGGGAGCTGGTCAGGTTTCACTGGGAAGATCATGACTTTGGGTTTGGACGCAGTGAGTTTGAGGCCAAGATATGGTATCATGTAGACCAAGATATGGTATCATGTAAGCATTTAAAGGTCAGAAGGGAGAGCTGGGCTGGAGGTAAATTAGAGAGTCATTTAGATACATATAGTAATCAAAATCATAGGAAAGAGAAAGCATAGAAGGGTCAAATCCAGCCCACTGCCTATTTTTGTAAATAAAGTTGTGTTGGAATACAATCATACTCACTTGCTTACTCAATGTCTATGGCTGCTTGAAGACTATAATGGAAGATTGGAATCATTGTGACCAAAACTGTATGGCTCACAAAGCCGAAACTACTTACTGTCTTGCCCTTTACAGAGAAAGTTTGCTGACCCTAAACCTAGAGAGAGAGAAAAGGTCCTGGGAATGTCACCAATAAAGATGAATCTGGATAGTGAGCTTCTAAAAGAAACTGGGAAAATTTGAGGGAGTTAGGAGGAAACCAACGAAAATGGAATATCACAAAAGCCAAAGGAGGAGACCGTTCAAAGGGAGGAGGGATGGTCTTCAGAAGCAAATGTTACTGATGGTTTGAGTATGGCGGGGGCTAAAATATGTCAATTATATTTGAGTGAATAAATGTCATGTGTGATTTTATTAAGAGGTGCGTCAGTGGCATGGCAGAGGCAGAAGCCAGACAGAATTGGGTGGAAAGGTGTGCAAGTGGACATGTCGCATTTAGACAACTCAAGAAATTCCATTTACCAGAGAGAGAGAAAGGGAAGTAGCTAGAGGGAGATTTGGAATCAAAGGAGGTTTTTTGTTTAAAATGGAAGAGATTCGAGTGTATATAAATCTTAAAAGAAAGAAGCCATTTAAGAGGAAAGTGGTGAAATATTTAGTTCCAGAGGAAAAATGAAAAAAGAGAAAAGTTGCAGAGAAGGATATGGCAGATGAGATCCAAGGACAGATTGTCAGACCTGCTTCTGGCAGAAAGAGAGGGATAGCTCCTCTGTGTCAGTTGTGGAAGGAAGAGAGGTGGAGCCCAGCATGCTTAGGTTTGCAAGTTTGATACCTGGGGGGCTTTGAAAGAGTTTCCATTTGATGGCTGCAAGTTTCCCAGTGAAACAGAAAGGAGGTGAAGTCATTTGATGAGAATGAGGTGGGTTAATTTGTTTGTGAGGGTTGGTGGGTGGAGGTTACATGTTTGAAGACAGAGAAGATTGAGAAAGATTTACAAAATAAGAGCATATCTTAGAGAAATATAATAGGATGATGGAACAGTCCAGAAAATCCATTCAAGAATGGTGACAATACATTTATCTTGACTCTGATTTGCCCAGGTACTTGACTTTTCCTGACTGTGGTCGCTCAAGGGCAAGTCCAGAGAAAGCAGACAGTCATTTATTTGCCAGCTGGAGGAAATGAAGAGGGAAGTGCAAGAGATTTTAGGGAATTAGTTTTGTTGAAATAACGGACCATGGAACAAAAGGTGGATAAGGAGGTATATGAGTGAAGCAAGGTCTGCTGGGCCAATACTTCTTAACAAGACTAAAAAAAGGTTGCTATAGGGATAATTATATAATAAATAATCCGGAAGGAGAGGAGATAGTGGTAAGAGCACAGGATTCTTGAGGAAGTGATTTCGGAAGTAGAACAGTTTGGGTAATGACAACATCCACTGGAGGATTAGGCGTGTGACGGAGAATTTACCATTCAAGCGCTGTTCTGCCTATGTGAAAAGACAAAGCTCTCCCTTCCCATTATTGGAATATTTTCCAATAAAAGAAGCTGAGATATCAGTAGATTTTGATTTCTTTGAATGTTTAAAAAAAGCGTGCAGTTACTTTCACCTGGATAAAAACTTGGACTTTAAGCCTAAATTTCTTTAGATATATATATATAGGGAGTGAAATCATGTTAATGCACTACAGTATAAATAACACAGAAGGGATAAAAAGTCACAAGCATTTTTGTGTCTTATTACTGATATTGTCATTTACACTCTTCTTAGGCAAAAGGAAATTGGTGTAATAACTTGTCTCTGTGGAAGGTCTTTCTGGCTTGTCTCTTAGCCTGTGTGATAACAACAGCAATTGGAGTGCTCATAATATGCCTGGTCAACAACAGAGAAAATGACCATTCTCCCGTTACCAACCAGCTACCTGTAAACAATGAGGAGCCCGTACTTAACATTCCTGGAATGACCTCTACTACTTCACAACCTGCAGGGACTACCACGTCAACTGAACCCTCAACTAAAACCACTTCAATGGAATCTACAACCACTGCAATGTCCATTGAACCTACACCCGCAGTAGACATCACCATCACTTCAACTGAGCCCATAACCTCAACAGCCATCACTATCACTTCAACTGAACCTACAACCTCTACAGCCACTGCCATCACTTCAACAGAACCTACAACCACAGCAGCCATCACCATCACTTCAACTGAACCCACAACCTTGCCAGCCACCACCTTCACTTCAACAGAACCTACAACCACAGCAGCCATCACCATTGCTTCAACTGAACCCATAACCTCGACAGCCACCACCGTCACTTCAACAGAATCTACAACCACACAAGCCACAGTAACCAGTAAAATGAAACCCACAAATACAAGAGCCCCACCACCACCTCACCTGAACGTACAATCACGAAAGCTACAACCACAACTTCAAGTGAAACCACAACTGACGCCACTTTAACAGAATCTATAACTGTTGCAACTTCAAAACCAACAAATGCTATTATAACTTAATCTTAGTGGATAACCAACACAGTTACCACTTCCACCATCTCTTCGACTGAACCCACAACAGTCAGCTGACTCTACAACCACTACCACTGCCACTTCACCTGCAACTACTGTAACTTTCACTTAGTTTACAATAACAGTGGTCATCACTCTCCTTCAATAATCTGTAATCTCCACCTTATCATCTGAACCTGGAATAGAACTACCATCTAATCTAATAGAACTACCATCATTTGTCAACACGTTCTCTTCTACAGCAAGTTATGCTTTAGTTTTTATCACTAAAAATTACCCTCCAACCACCCTCCCCTACTGGCTCTTCCCCCAGCTGTAGCCATTTCTTTTACAATACTCGAGTCTCTGTCTGGTGTCATTACTGTATTAGACCTGCAGCATGGTGCCACTTGAAGAACAAGAATTTAGACAATGAACAGTGGAATAATTATCTGAATTTTCACTAAAGCAATACTTAGGACTTCTAAAACTATTCATACTGACTTTATTTTTAAAGAGCTGAACATTTATGCTATACAGATCTGTTTTTGTTTGTATATTTCAAAAGAATATAATTTCATATAGAAAAAAAGGTAACACAATTTGTTTATTTAGGAAATCTTTAAGAAATTTTATATAAAACCTTATTGTAAAATTAGTCATTTAGATTTTAATATGTATGTGTTTCTGTTCAGAACGTTGCATTTCTTCTGTGCACAAATTACATGTATAATAAACAAATTTTATATGTGGAGACAAACTTATGTGGAGAAAATTTAAGAATTTATAATAATTTTTTTCTTAATGGTGAAATTGATGTTTCTCCAGTTTCTTTTGAACAACCATATTTAATTTGAATTAATATTACTGAAAGTGTATTTGAATTTCTAAAAAAATTGTTTTTGGTAAAAATCTTGTAAGTCAATCAATTTAAAGACATCTCTCAAGTCCCAGCTTTGTGCTAACATATGGAAGATACAGAAGAAGAAAGTAGCAATGCAGATTAAGTAGTAAATTCATTAATTTACACTCTGTTAATATTAAGGTTTAAATTATAATTGCAGATACCCCAGACTTACTAAATCAGGATCTTTAAATTGCACCTAGTAATCTATTACTTTAAAAACTTTACAGGTGTTTATAATGTCCAGGCAGGTTTGAGAATCATTGGTTCAAAGGTCATCGTCTAAGAATGACTTTAGTGTAATATAAATTCTAATTTAAAATGTTAAAAATCAGAATGATGTTCCAGGCATGCAAAAAAAAAAAAAAGAATTATAAACCCAGTTATGTACAAAAACCTTGCTGAATCAATTATATACATGATCAAGAGGGGAATGTTTTATTTACTAAATGGTAAAAAAATATTTTCAAGAGAAATTTTTACATTGAAGCTTCTGGGCTAACTTATTTAAAATCTCTTAAAGTTGGACCAAAGTGGGTACTCATTATTAATTTTTACTAGTGTTATTTTAATTATATGTGCTTAGAAGTAATGACATTTTAGTAAATACATTAATTGAGATTTTTAATAATGCATATTGGCCTTTCTGTCGCTCTGAGCTGTTCAGATTAGGATATTTTATGGGATATTTCAAACATACTGACTAGACCATTCCATCTCTCATCTGGACCTACCATTTTGTAATTGTTTTCCAGTTCTGCTAGTCATCAGAATGATAAATGAACCAAGTTTACTTATACTTGAAAATAAATACATGTACAGCCCATTTTATAAAGGATGATAACATTTCTTCAACATTTCTACCAATACAATTGGTCCTTAAGAAATACACATTGAATAAATAAATGGTAGCTGACTTGTCCTCTACAAGAACTATGAAAACGAACCCTCTGTATCACTTATTATTCCATCTCGCTAGCACATTGGTAGACCCCAATAAATATTTATTTCAAATTTCAAATAATTATATTTGAAAGATGACTTTTAAGGTATGATTCTTCAAGAACAGAATGTTGAGTTCTTAAATGTTAGTACTAATAAAATATTTTAGCCCATTTTTGTTCGGATTAACTCCTTCCAATTCTTTTAATCTTTTTTTTCCCCATAAGGCTTACTTTCTACTTTTTAATACTATACTTGATTATTTTCCAGATGCTCACAGTTTCCATAAATTTGCAGTTTGTAAGTTCTCTGAGTACCACTGGCCTCAGGTCTCTGTTGGAAGAAGAGCCATGTGGGTGGTGGGGAGCAGGGGAAAACAACAGTAATTATTAATAAACTACTACTCTATACCAGGCAAAGATTATGAAGGATTTTATCATGCTTGGCTCATATTTATGTTTCCCGTAATGTGATTTTTACCATATGGTCAGTTTGGAATCCGCCATACGCCCCGGTACCTCTCCTATTCCGAAAAATATCCACAGCTAAAGAATATTCTATGTTCAACACTTCTATTTGTCTTTCTTCTGGACATTAATATATTTAAGGAACGTTATTTGGAAATTTCCTCTCCGTTTAAACTATTTGGAAATGGGTCAACTTGATTTATCATATTACCATTCCTCAAGTCATCTAAAGGGAAGAGTGCAGGGGACACACAGGGAGCTCTCGTCTTAGGCCACCAGGAGGAATGTCACACTTATTCAATTACGTCACCGAGCATTTACAAGAACTGAATCCTGCTTACCAGCCTTTATGCAGGTAAATCAATTGTGTAGATCAAATGACAAAATATTCACTACTCTATCTGTGTGACACAGCTCTCTTGGAAGAATGAGATATGACATCAAGTTCAATTTGGTGAGGGTAGAAAACACGCTGATTCTACAGTAATTGCCCATGGAATGCATATTCTTTCTGTGACCCAAAGGGCCAAATCTGGTGCTTCTATGGACATCTCGAATAAACCGCACATGAGTAATAATTCACAGGTGCCTTCGCTGTAAGCCCTGTGCCCTCTCGCTGCAGCTGGGCTCAGCTCCGTGCTAGAGATGAGGAAGGTAAGGACTCTGACTCAAGGGGCTTATACACTCCTAGAGGATTCAATACAGGTAGGTGCAAAATACTAGTGACTGAATGGCAGAACATACCTTTGAACTGAATTAGGAGCTCTTCTGAACCGACTTCATAATAATAGGGTGTGGAGTGAAGTTTTTCTGGTTTACATTTTTGCCATTTTCCATGCATTGATTCTATCCTTTGTTCATCTCAGTTTATTCGCTCAATAACCATTTACATATCGGGTTCTGGAAAAACAGCAGTGAGTAAGAAAAACAAGGTTTCAGCAATCAGAGTTTATGTCACAATAGGAGAAATAGGCAATAAATGTGCAAATACATAAACAAACGATAATTTCTAGTATTTAGTAAATGCCATACGGCTGTGGAAAATAGCAAGTGATAGGGGCGAAAGTGGGAATACTTTATATGAAATGTTTCATAACCTCCACACTAGTGACGTTTTGAGTCATGTAATTCTTGTTCTGTGCAATGTAGCACGTTAGCGGCATTTCTGCCTTTCCCCACTAGAGGCCAGTACCACCTACCCTCTGTTGAGACCAACAAAAATGTCTTCAGACATTACCAAATGTCCCCTGTGGGGAGGAGGCAAAATTATCCACTGCTTCAGAAGGAGTCGTTATGGAGATGATATTTGGGTGAGACATCTGGATGCTGGAAGAAAGTCCTACTCTGAGCCCCCAAACCATCTTTGCTGCAACCCCGAGAGGGGCGTCATGGCCCACTGTCGTCCTTTGGTTTCTATGAGGCTCTAGAATTAGAGCTCTCCCTGTATCAGAGCACAAAGGCATGTTTGCCGAGCAAAAGTGTGGGAGCTTCCTCGCCCAATTCTCCCCTGCAGAGCCGGCTGCGGGCAGGCTCAAGGTTCTCTCTGGCCTCTATTCTGATTTTCTGTTCTCGTGTCCTGTTTTCCTCACAATCTTCTTACTGAGCCTGGAACCTTGCCCTGTTTTTGTTTTTGCTTTGACTCCATCTCTAGTGATGGGAGTCTCCTCTAGGAACCTCGGCTTGCCTGGCTGTGACCCTGCCATCCTTGGGCACGTGCTGCAGGACTGGCTGCAGAGTTGACCCTTTCTGCCCGCAGTCCCGATCACTCTGGACACCTGCCAGGAGGCACGGCTCTTCTGGTCTGGCAGCTCTAGGCTGAAAATTTGCCCGAGTCCTGCCCAGAGATGCCGGCTTGGAGACTGACAGACACTTGCCTCCTCCCAGGCACCTGTGCTCTCATTCACAGCTCTCAGCAACTCTTTCCCTAGAAGGCAGGTCGAGTTCCTGGCCTAAGAGCCCTTCTGGAATGTTCTTCTCCCACTCTTTATCTACTGAAATTTTAGACACCCATCTAGCTCTCTCCATTTATTTCCTGATCACTGACTTCCAGATCTCAGCACATGCTGCTTTGAAACTTTGTAGTACATTTTTGTGCATTTTCCCTTCCCAACAATATGACAAGAAATTCGAAACTTTTTTGTGGGTGAGTCACAGACAATACCTCCTTTGACTTTAGCTAACTGCCAGGGAGCATTTCTGAATACAACTGCTTTCAGACAGATAAAGTACTGCTTCCCAGATAAATGGTAGCTACATATCTAAATGAGAAAACTGTGGCCAAACCCTCTCCACCTGATTTCATTTCAAGACCACACCCGGTGGACTCAGATCTTTATTTTTAGCTTCAATTCTCCTAGATGCTTCTCTATCTCTTTTTTCTATAGCCGCCTTAGCATAGTTTTCTGGTTTTCTCATTTGGGTTATTATTTCTGGCAACAGTCTTTGCTTTACTTGGAGTATTCCTCTTGTATTTCCTCTTGAGACCTGCCATGATTTCTTCCCCGCTTAATCTTGGCCCACAAATTGAAACCCCTTTCCATTTGTTAATTTAAGATGACTTCTCAGCCCCTGGACCGAGAAGAGATAGAATGCCATTAGAATTTGACAATCCAGGATTCTGTTTCGATCAGCATTTCTGTTCCCTCTCTAGTGGAAAATGCGAGGCCACTTGCAGTGGAACTAAAGATATAACACCATTTATTTGGGATTGTATTGCTTGAGTCATAGCAATTTCATCTATAGCAGGACAAAAGGTAGCTCAGCAGCTACTATGAATTTCTTTCTCAAAGCCAACATTCAGGTCTACTTCAGAAAGTTGATGTTGAAAATAGTTGCAAGTAGAGATAAGAACAGTCACTTCCTGGGCCATTGCCAAGGCTGGTTGAAATTCAGATGTTCTGAAACAGCTCAGTGCAGTCAAGAAATCTTTTTCAAAATGCTCAGATTTCATCCCTGTGAAAAATATAACAATTAACATAATTTTAAGATAGTATTTTCACATAATTTTAAGATAGTATTTTCAATGTAGCATTGTGCTAGGGTTAAGTCACTTTAAGAGGACCAAAGAAGGCCCTTTTAACTCTAATTTTAATTTTGAGGAAACTAGGTTCTTAAATAATTCGCCTGTTTGCATGATAAATAGAGGCAGTGGGCTTCAACTCTGAGCTTCTGGCACTTGGGGCTCCATATGCCTTTTAGAAAAATTGCGTCTTTTGCGGCCCTCTTTTTCTTTGAGATACCCCGGAAATTCCTCCAAGGAATCAGATGTGTCCTTCTATAGTTGTGCTCTAGTTGGAAACCGAGGAATAATCATCATCTTGGGAGCATGCAGAGGCATGGTCTTTCCCCTGAAGAGAAACATAGATGAGCTTAAAGGTAATTAGACTCTCAGAAAACCACTGAGGTCTCTTCAGTTACATGTACAATGTTAACAAATAATATGAAAAAGCAGAATAATAATTCAGAAATAAAAAATCTTTTTTTAAAAATCTTTAAAATCTTTTTTAAGATTTTTAAATCTTAATTTAAAAATAAAATAACAAACACCTTTTTAAAAATGGCTTTGGGAATCAAATAAATAGTGATGTTCATGAAGTGACATAGACAATCTTATATTATGTTGATGGCACTTTTAACTGGTCCAAATGTATTGAAGGAAAAACCCTGACAGCATGTATTAAAACTTTAAAATGTGATAGCCTTTGCCAGAGCAAGTCTAATTATTGGAATCTATGCTAAGGAAATAACCTGAAATATAGAAAACTACTTTATGGTGCAGATAATTTTTGTAGTTTCCTTAAAAAGTCAAAATATTAGAAAACAAAAATCCAAAAGCAGGGGGATTATATGATGAAATACAATAGAGTCGGGATATTTCCAAGTGTCTTGAAAACATAGTAAAGAAGCAGATTATAAAACACACGATCCAATTTCAAGATAAAAAAAGACAGGAATGAACTAAAAGTTGGTTCTCTCAAAGAGTGAGGTGTCAGACAACTTTGGGGGTTGACTACAGCTTTCTGTATTTTCCAAATCTTCTATTAAATTCTTATTAGGAAAACATTTTGGGGGAAAGGTGTCATTGAAGAAAATGGATGATCTTTTCAGGAAATACAGATCGCCCACCTAGCAGGCATTCTTTTCTTTTGAAAATAGTTGTGTGAATTTTGGAAATGACACCACCTGGAGCACGCTGGCCAGAGACCTATCCCTGGGTCAGCGACAGGGAGAGACAGTCTCAAGTGGAGTGGTGGAGGCTGCTCCTGCTGTCCGTGTGGGAAGTGGGTCTGGGAGCTGACGGCAGAGGAGCAGGGTGCGTGAGGAATACAGAGCCAGCACCGGCCCGGCTTCACTGAGAAGCTCTTTCACGGTGCTGCCTTTCCTTGCTTTCAGGTAGAGTGGGACCTTAGTTCATTGTTTCATTCTGAGATGGGGTCTGCTTCTGCACATGACTCTCGATTTCCCTGAATCTTTCCCACGCTGTCATGCCCTCATGAAAAGTACCACGCAGGCTGGAGCAATATCCAGCTCTTACCAGAACCTAATACCCAACATTGGATAAATGAGCCAGTTAAATGAATGAAAGGCAAAGGAGGTCCCAGGACCCCCATATTACCCCAGACCGATTTTAATCAGGTGCACGGGTTCGAATCTTGTGATCCCTGTCACTTCTATCAATGATTTTAATCTTGGGAAGAGTGAAAACTTGTGTTGAAACAGGCTATCTGAAAGGGACACAAAAATTGCCAACTAGTCATTGACGTGTGGAGAGGAAAAATGATTCATGCAACAGAGATTTAATGAGTCCCTAATATACACGGATGGGCAATTTGAGGGTGGAAGGACATTTAATAAGCACCTATTACATATTATATTAGCTTTACATTTAAGAAAATTTTTATGACAATTCAATGAGCTAAGAGTTAATGTCCTTACTTTATAGAGGAGAAAAATGTGATTCGGAATTGTTAGGTAAGTTGCTTTAAAACACCAGTATGCTGAGGTGTAGGAAGCTGAAAAGAGCAACACTTTCACCCTACCATGCAAAAATGCTGGATCATCTACAAAATCATAACAGGTTTTTAATCCACCAGAGAATTGACATCACAGGGAAGTCTATGAGCCCCAGAATTCAAATAAAGACAGATGCCTCCAAGGAAAGACTGGAAGCCAAGGACCAGCCCACCTGTGACAGAACACAAGGACAACTTTTGTAAATCTATATATTTATTTCATCTTTATACAAGCTTAGGATCCTCAGTAAGCTGGTTAGGTACACTAGTGGGTATTTTCAGCTTATAGTAAAATCTAGGTCGATCACAAAAGCTATACTTCGAAAATCCTCTTAGCTGCAATGGTCATTTCAGGTGTTGGGTTGACCCATACTTAAAGTTATAAAGGACGTTGATTTTATCTCTTTACTATTTTCAAAATTGGTCATTTCTCTCAGTTTCCAGTCTGAGTTCTCTCTCTCTCTCTCTCTCTCTCTCCTTGCCTTTCAACTTATTCTCCTTGCTTCGGCTAGAGGAAACTTTCAAAAATAAAAACTCTATTTTGTCACTCTTATAATTAAATGAATTCTGTGGTCTCAGATAGCCTTCAGAAGAAAATCTAGTTCTCTACAGGACATCTGCCTCCCTCTTTCCTTGCCAGCCTGCCCCTAATGAACTCCTCAGATTCTACTCGTCTCTGCATAGGCTGCTGGCTCTTCCAGAAGCACTGTTCTTTCTTCTCCTGAATTACTTCTTACCTATCTTTTAAAACTCAGCTTAGCTGCTAACCCCTATAGAACGACTTTCCTAGTATCACCACTGGAGTTATGTGGTCTGGCATCTTCCCTTGAGTGCCCCAAGCAAAAGCCGTTTTCGGCTATGCAGTGTTGAATCCCTCTTTGCCAATGGATAACAGAGCACTTAGCAACACCTTTCTGAAGTGGGAGTTTTTCCTTTTCTCCATGCCTACGTCACCAAGGCAGTTTCTCTGATCTCCTGCTCTGTCCTCTGTCTTTTTTTTTTTAATTTTTTAAATGTTTTATTTATTTTTGAGAGACAGAGAGAGACAGAGTGCGAGTTGGGGAGGGGCAGAGAGAGAAAGAGACACAGAATCCGCAGCAGGCTCCAGGCTCTGAGCTGTCAGCACAGAGCCCGATGCGGGGCTTGAACCCAAGAACCGTGAGATCATGACCTGAGCCGAAGTCGGACGCTTAACGGACCTGAGCTGAAGTCGGACGCCTACCCAGGCACCCCTGTCCTCCATCTTTCTTCTGAGTACCCAGTGTCCATCCATAGACTAGAACCTGTTAGTGGGCACAAACTCCCCTTCTAACTCTGGCTCTCACTCTTTCTGTATTCTTACGCTAGCCCACACACTTTGCCCTAGCAATTTGATGATTTTATTCGAATTCCTACCTGCTCGTGTAGTGACCACATTTCCCTCTTGTGTTCTGCCACATGTTTTCCTGTTACTAATTAATGCCATTTCTTTACAGTTAAAGAAGTCCCTTTAACATTTCTTGCAAGGTTTACTTAGTAATGATGAACTCCTTTATCTTTTGCTTCTCTAGAAATTTCTTTATCTCTCCTTCAGTTCTGAATTATAATGTTGCCAAGTAGGGTAGTTTTGGTTGGGAGTTTTTTCCTTTCGGCACTTTGGTGATGCCATGCCACTCCCTTCTGGCCTGCAAAGTTTCTGCTGAGAAATCTGCTGATCGCCTTATGGGTTACCTTTCCTTGAAGCAATTTGCTTTGCTCTTGTTGCTTTTAAGATCCTCTCTTTATACTTAACTTTTGACAATTTAATTATGTTGTGTCTTGGCGTGGCTCTCTTTGAGTTCATCTTATTTGGAACTCTCTGGGCTTCCTGGACTTGGATGTCTGTTTCTTTTCCAAACTAAGGGAGTTTTGAGTCCTTACTTCTTCAACTAAGTTTTCTGCCTTCCTCTTTCTAACCCTTGTAATGGGAATGTTTTTTCACTTGATGTTGTCCCATAGGTCCCTTCAAATATCTTCATTTTTTTTTAATTCTTTTTTCTTTTTGCTGCTATATTTGGGTGAGTTCCATTGCCTTGTCTTCCAGCTCACTGATCCATTCTTCTGTTTCATCTAGTCTGCTGTCGAACTCCTTTAGTGTATTTTCATTTCAGGTATGGTATTCTTCAGCTCTGTGACTTCTGTTTGGTGCTTTCTTATATTTTCTATTTCTTTGTTAAAGTTCCCACGTGTTTATCCGTTCTTCTCTTGAGTTTGGTGAGCACTTTTATGACCATTACTTTGAAGTCCTTATCAGGTAGAATACTTACTCTCTATCCTTACGGTCATTTTTCTGGGGCTTTGTCTTATTCTTTCATTTGGAACCCATTTTTCTGTTGGAACCCATTTTCTTCCTGTGTTTGTTTCTGTGCATGAGGCCAAGCAGCTACCTCTCTCAGTCCTGAAGGAGTGGCCCTACAGAGGTAATGAACTGTTTCATTCGACCTCACCCTAGCTCTTAGTTGTTCCTCAAACACTTGTGATTGTCTAAACCTCCTGATTTATTCTTGATTTGTCCTGTCCAGGTGATTATTCTTTAGTAATGAACTAGTTTTTTTTTCAACTAAGTCACCTCTGGTGGAAAGTATTATGAACAAAACTGCTGAGCCAGATGAATGTAAAATGCCAAATTGTCCAATTAAAACAGAATTCATTTGTTTAATTATTATAAATATGAACTAGAAAGTGAAATCATCAGGGAATAAGGTCATGATAATAGATTCTTTATTAGTTGACCAGGCAGGGTTTAATGGAAAATGTGGGTCTTGAGCAGGATTTTAAATTCAAAGAAAAACTTGGATTTTTCCAGACAGACAAAGAGATAAACAGTAATGTAACTTCTTAAGCAGAATTTATTTATACAGCATACATAGTCCGACTTTCCAAGCCAGCCGATTCCCAGTTAGAAAAGGATCTTCTTGCTCCATCTTTCTACTTCATTTAAGGTAAGTTGTTTCTCAATTCATTCTCGTCATTTTTTTTTTTCCTGCATGGTTACTGGTCTATAACTTCTCCAAAAAATGAGAACTTCTGACTCAGTAAACATTTAAAACAAAACCAGAGGACAGAAATTGTGAATGGTGAATTGGGTTGTCAGCAAACCTCTGTTTTGTAACATCTCTACAAATATGTTCGAAGAGGAAATGGGGCTAGCTAGTTTCTTCAATCTCTTAAGTTTTATGTTTCAATTAAAGAAAAACAGTTGAGTAATTACATAAATTAAGATAATAGGCTAGAGGCATTTTTTTTTTCTTTTTGAGGCATGGGTTTAAGTAGGAGATTGATAGGTAAGCTAGAAGTTTGCTTTTATTTTTTTTCTATAGGCAATAATTGAACCTTTATCCAGGCAATGTTTTAGAATTAATAAAAAGTCTAGAACTTAAAGTGGTTTGGGAAGTTTCCAGTAGAGTTCCTGAATAATTATATAAAGGAATTTAGAATTTTGCCAAAACAAATAGTCTATTTCTTTTGGGAATTTTTAATGTGTTTATATTAATACACTATTATTAATGGAACTTACAATGAGTGTGTTGATGGAAGAAATTTTATACTGGATTTCATAGTAATTTTCTTGCTAGGAAGGCTCATAAAAATATAAATTTTATTTTTGGTTAAATGGTAGTATGGTTAATATGGTTTTACAGAGGGGGGACCAAGATGGCGGAGGAGTAGGGAGGACCAAAGTTTCCCTTGTTTTTTTGAATTGAGAGGGACCGAAACAGAGAGATTCTCAACTCCAAGAACCTGGCAGAAAAGGTGTAGCAGCTTACAAGGAACGCAAGAAACATAGACAACGCCCTAAGACCGGCAACTTCAAGAAACAACCCAAAACACATCCAGCCAAAATGACGAGACGGAAGAATTCTCCTCAAAAGAATCCACAAGAAGCAGTGACAGCTCAAGAATTAATGAAAACAGATATAAGCAACATAACAGAACATGAATATAGAATGACAATCATAAAACTAATCGCTGGCCTTGAAAAAAGCTTAGAAGAATGCAAGGGGTCCCGCGCGGCAGAGTTCAAGGACCTTAAAAACGGGCAGGAAGAATTAAAGAAGAAATTAGAAGAAATACAGGGGAAACTGGAAGCAGCCACAGCACGGATTGAAGAGGTAGAGGAAAGAGTTAGTGCCTTAGAAGACAAAATCATTGAAAAAGAGGAAGCAGATAAAAAGAGAGAGAAGCTGATCCAGGAACAGGAAAGGAGAATTCGAGAGCTGAGCGATGAACTCAAAAGAAACAATATCCGTATCATAGGAGTCCCAGAGGAAGAAGAGAGAGAGAAAGGAGTCGAAGGGGTTCTTGAACAAATCATTGCTGAGAACTTCACCAACATGAGGAAGGAAAAGGGCATGGAAATCCAAGAGGCACAGAGAACTCCCCTCAGACGTAACTTGAATAGACCTTCTGCACGGCACATCATAGTGAAGCTGGCAAAATACAAAGATAGGGAGAGAATCCTGAAAGCAGCTAGGGACAAAAGAACCCTAACATACAAAGGGAGACCTATAAGGGTAGTAGCAGACTTATCTACAGAAACTTGGCAAGCCAGAAAGGAATGGCAGGATATCTTCAATGTGATGAGCAAGAAGGACCTGCAACCAAGAATTCTGTATCCGGCTAGTCTGTCATTCAGAATAGAAGGAGAGATCAAGGTTTTTCCCAACAAACAAAAACTGAAAGAATTTATCACAAATAAGCCAGCACTGCAAGAGATCCTGAGGGGCATTCTATGAAGGCAAACCTGCAAAGAACACAAACTGCCAGGGACAGCCTTACAATCATGAAACCTACAGATAATACAGTGACTGTAAGCCCATATTTTTCAATATTAACACTGAATGTAAATGGACTAAATGCGCCAATCAAAAGACACAGGATAACAGAATGGATTAAAAAACAAGACCCATCTATTTGCTGTCTTCAAGAAACTCATCTTAAACCTGAAGACACCTTCAGATTGAAAGTGAGGGGATGGAAACTATCTACCATGCTACTGGAAGTCAGAAGAAAGCCGGAGTAGCCACACTTATATCAGACAAATTAGACTTTAAAATGAACGATGTAATAAGAGATGAAGAAGGACATTATATAATAGTCTCAGGGACCATCCAGCAGGAAGAGCTAACAATTGTAAATATCTACGCACCGAATTTGGGGGCACCCAAATTTGTAAAACAACTAATTACAAACATTAGCAACCTCATCGATAAAAATGTCCTAATAGTAGGGGATCTCAACACTCCACTCTCAGCATTGGATAGATCCACAAATCAGAAAATCTCCACAGAACAATAGCCCTGAACGACACATTAGAACAGATGGGCCTCACAGACATCTTTAGGGTCCTTCATCCAGAAGCAAAGGAATTTACGTTCTTCTCAACTGCACACGGTACATTTTCCAAGATAGATCACATTCTGGGGCACAGGGAAGCTCTGAATAAATATAAAAGAATTGAGATCATACCGTGTACACTGTCAGACCACAATGCTTTGAAACTTGAAATCAACCACAGGAGAAAGCCTGGAAAATATCCAAGAACATGGTGGCTAAGAAATAACCTACTAAAAGATGACTGGGTCAACCAAGCCATCAGAGAAGAAATTAAAAAATACATGGAAACAAATGAAAAT
Source organism: Paguma larvata (assembly GCA_030068075.1). NCBI lineage: Eukaryota > Metazoa > Chordata > Mammalia > Carnivora > Viverridae > Paguma > Paguma larvata. Next base: position 19,926,424 of record CM057835.1, on the reverse strand, counting down.
GAAAATACAACAATCCAAACGCTCTGGGACGCAGCAAAAGCAGTCCTGAGAGGGAAATATATTGCAATCCAGGCCCATCTCAAGAAACAAGAAAAATCAATAACACAAATTCTAACAGCGCGCCTAAAGGAACTAGAAGCAGAACAAATAAAACAACCCAAGCCCAGCAGAAAGAGAGAAATAACTAAGATCAGAGCACAAATTAACCATATGGAGACAGAAAAGGTAGTGGAACAGATCAATGAAACCAAAAGCTGGTTCTTTGAAAAAATAAACAAAATAGACAAACCTCTAGCCAGGCTTCTCAAAAAGAAAAGAGAGAGAACTCAAATAGATAAAATCGTGAATGAAAAGGGAGAAATTACAACCAATCCCTCAGAGATACAATCATCAGAGAATACTATGAAAAATTATATGCCACCAAACTTGGCAATCTGGAAGAAATGGACAGCTTCCTAAATAGCCACACGCTACCAAAACTCAAACGGGAAGAAATAGAAAAATTGAACAGACCCATAACTAGTGAAGAAATAGAATCAGTTATCAAAAATCTCCCAGCAAATAAAAGCCCTGGACCAGATGGCTTTCCTGCGGAATTTTACCAGACATTTAAAACAGAGTTAATTCCTATCCTCCTCAAGCTGTTCCAAAAAATTGAAATGGAAGGAAAACTCCCGGACTCATTCTATGAAGCCAGCATCACTTTGATTCCCAAACCAGATAGAGATCCAGCAAAGAAGGAGAATTACAGGCCAATATCCCTGATTAATATAGATGCAAAAATTTTCAATAAGATACTAGCAAATCGAATCCAACAACACATAAAGAGAATTATCCACCATGATCAAGTAGGATTCATCCCTGGGTTGCAGGGCTGGTTCAATATTCGCAAATCAATCAACGTGATACATCACATCAACAAAAGAAAAGATAAGAACCATATGATCCTGTCAATAGATGCAGAAAAAGCATTTGACAAAATACAGCATCCTTTCTTAATAAAAACTCTCGAGAAAGTCGGGATAGAAGGAACATACTTAAACATCATAAAAGCCATATATGAAAAGCCCACAGCTCATATCATCCTCAATGGGGAAAAACTGAAAGCCTTCCCCCTGAGATCAGGAACACGACAGGGGTGTCCACTCTCGCCACTGCTATTTAACATAGTGTTGGAAGTCTTAGCATCAGCAATCAGACAACAAAACAAAATAAAAGGCATCAAGATTGGCAAGGAGGAAGTCAAACTTTCACTTTTTGCAGATGACATGATACTTTACATGGAAAACCCGACGGAATCTACCAAAAGCCTACTAGAACTGATCCGTGATTTCAGCAAAGTTGCAGGATACAAAATCAATGTACAGAAATCGGTGGCATTTCTATACACCAACAATGAAGCAGCAGAAAGAGAAATAAAGAAGCTAATCCCTTTCACAATTGCACCAAAAACCATAAAATACCTAGGAATAAACCTAACCAAAGATGTGAAAGACCTCTACACTGAAAACTATAAAAAACTTATGAAGGAAATTGAGGAGGACACAAGGAAATGGAAAAACATCCCATGCTCATGGATTGGAAGAATAAATATCGTTAAAATGGCAATACTACCCAAAGCAATCTACACATTCAATGCAATCCCAATCAAAATTGCACCAGCATTCTTCTCAAAACTAGAGCAAACAATCCTAAAATTTGTATGGAACCACAAAAGACCTCGAATAGCCAAAATAATACTGAAGAATAAAACCAAGGCGGGAGGCATCACAATCCCAGACTTTAACCTCTACTACAAAGCGGTGGTCATCAAGACTGTATGGTATTGGCACAAAAACAGACACATAGACCAATGGAATAGAATAGAAAACTCAGAAATGGACCCGCAAGTATATGGCCAACTAATATTTGATAAAGCGGGAAAATGTATTCAATGGAAAAAAGACAGCCTCTTTAATAAATGGTGCTGGGAGAATTGGACAGCAACTTGCAAAAGAATGAAACTAGACCAATTTCTTACACCACTCACAAAAATAAATTCTAAATGGATAAAAGATCTGAATGTGAGACAGGAAACCGTCAAAATCCTGGAGGAAAAAGCAGGGAAAAGCCTCTTTGACCTAAGACGCACCAATTTCTTACTTGACACGTCTCCAAAGGCAAGGGAATTAAAAGCAAATATGAACTATTGGGACTTCATCAAGATAAAAAGCTTCTTCACAGCAAAAGAAACAACCAACAAAACGAATAGGCAACCAACGGAATGGGAAAAGATCATCGCAAATGACATATCGGATAAAGGACTAATATCTAAAATCTATAAAGAACTTACCAAACTCCACACCCGAAAAACAAACAACCCAGTGAAGAAATGGGCGGAAGATATGAATAGACACTTCTCCAAAGAGGACATTCAGATGGCCAATAGACACTTGAAACGATGTTCAATGTCACTCATCATCAGGGAAATACAAATCAAAACCACACTGCGATACCACCTCACACCTGTCAGAGTGGCTAAAATAAACAAATCAGGAAACTATAGATGCTGGCGAGGATGTGGAGAAGTAGGCACCCTCCTACATTGTTGGTGGGAATGCAAACTGGTGCAGCCACTCTGGAAAACGGTGTGGAGGTTCCTCACAAAAATGAAAATAGAGCTACCCTATGATCCAGCAATAGCCCTGCTAGGAATCTACCCAAGAGACACAGGATTGCTGATGCATAGGAGCACGTGTACCCCAATGTTCATAGCAGCACTTTCGACAATAGCCAAAACATGGAAAGAAACTAAGTGCCCATCAACTGACAAGTGGATAAAGAAGATGTGGTACATATATACAATGGACTACTATGTGGCAATGAGAAAAAATGAAATCTGGCCATGCGTAGCAACATGGATGGAACTGGAGGGTATTATGTTAAGTGAAATAAGTCAGTCAGAAAAAGACAGATACCATATGTTTCCACGAATAGGTGGACTTGGTGAGACCAAGCAAAAAAAAGGGGGAGGGGAAGAGGGGAAAGAAAAAAAAGACACAGAGAGGGAGGGAGATAAAACATAAGAGACTCTCAAAGACTAAGAATAAACTGAGGGTGAGGGAGATGGGGTGGGGGAGAGGGGGTGATGGGCATTAAAAAAGGGCACATGTTGGGATGAACACTGGGTGTTTTATGTAAACCAATTTGAAAATAAACTTTTTTAAATTAAAAAAAAAAAGTTACAGGCCAAAAAAAAAAATATGGTTTTACAGAATATAAATGCTCCAAATATTATATCCCAAAAGGTGTAGCACACATATGAAATCATAATTATTGAATTAAATCCACCCTTTTATAAATGTATCATAGTTAACTTAGTGTTAATTAAGTCCGGTATCTCCTGAAATCTGTACCTATAAAAGATATTGAACAAAGTGACAAATATTTCTAGAGCTGAGATTGTGAAATTGGAACCAATGGAAGCAATGAAATGCAAACAAAATACAAGGCACACAGACACTGAACTACTTCAAATCCAAACAGTGAATAATGGAAATAATATTTCTAAATCTTCTCTTTAACCTATACTTGAGCTTTCCACCTGTTGTGAAATATTTAGCTTTCTATTGGTAAGTCAATATGTTTTGCAACAGTTTTTATTTCACTTACATTAAGACAGGCATAATTTCATAAGAAAAGAAATTTCTAATATATGAATGTCTTGTGTAAATGGTAATCCTTTAGATACATGATTTGCTTTTATATTTCAGCCATTCGAAAGGCCAATGTAAATGGGTCTTATAAATTTTAAATATAAATTGAAATATAAATTGCTTTTGTATTTCAACCATTTGAAAGACCAATTTCTGCACATACACATTTAGTGTCACACTTGCACACTATTAACTATGCAGGCCTATCAGGATAAAAGCTAGAATACATGATTTCAGAGAAACATTTTTAGATGGTTCTTTAGGACTTCGCTGAATTCTTAAACCAAAGTCTCAAATTGGACATGGTTTTTGCAATCTAAACAGAAAACTTATGAGAAACTTGTGGCTTATTACCATTTTATTACAAACAGTGCCACATGCAATATATACTCTGTTTAATACGTGCAATAAGACCACTGTTTTTTTTCTAGATTTTCCACTGGGAGTAGCAGAGTAGGTTTGTATTTGCAATTCTCACATAAGCCACTTAGCAAAGATTCTGAAGTTTGGGTGGAGGAAATCTTGTTCTCCAAGAGTTGAAATAAGATGATATGAGGAGGAAAGCATTGTTCACCACAATGCTTTCTCAGTGAATATGCTACCCCCCACCCCTTTTTCTAGATCCTTTTCTATAGCCTGTTAACGAGAACCAAACTTCCAACAAGGCAGGGACAATCTGCAAAACAGGCAGGCTGAGAGAATGAGGGTTGGTTTGTTTGTTTGTTTTTTGCTTGTCTGTTTTTTTTAATAAAATACTTCTAATTTGTTTTTCAGAGTTTCCATCCCTGGGCAAATTGAATAATCTCAAAGATTGGGAATAAAACCAAAGAGGAGGTCAGCAGATGTGTTGCTTGAGCACGTTGGGACTCTCAGCTAATTGTGCTTGTGATTCTAAAGTCGAGCTGCGCACATGTTTAATCCCCAGCGCTTAGTGCCAAACGTATTGTACATGGTTGAGAAATGCTCCTGAATGTGTTGAATTAGACCTTGACTCACTCTGTCAATATCTCGCCAATGGAAATCGTGAGACATCACAATTGGCTTGTATTGCACTAAAATTGCTTTAACCAAAGTGCCCGCTTGGAACATTGAGATCTGTAAATTCCACCTCGTCTGTGACCCAAGTGGAAGGAAATCTTTCTCGCCAGTTCTTGAGCCGACTCCCAACCCCATCTTGCTTTCTACTTCCTGCTTTCTACTCCTCACCCTTCAGTTCTGTCCCCTTTTCCTAATCTTTCCTATTGTGCCCCATGAAATCCCCATTACAAAGTAAAAAATTCACCTACCTTTTCAGTCTCATCAAACAATGATTCCAGTATCATTTTGCCTTTTTCATAGGATAATGCTTTCTTTTTTCTTCTCTAGTGACCATTTCTTGGTATCATTTATAGCATGTTTTGGGCAGACTGGGGGTGGCAGTGAGCGACGAGGGGAAGGCGAACATTCTAGTTTCCCATCATTGCTGGAAAACCATCAGTTATCTCTGCACACTGAAATGCACAATATTTGAGACTCTTGCCATCCAGCTATTCCATCTTCCCCCCCTCCCTGTTATAGTTGTAACAGCTCCTGGGCATGCTCAGTTGACACTTGCTCAGTCTTTTTCTCTACTCAATTCCTGCCACATCTTCCTACTTTAATACCAGTGACCACTGCTGTATACATTTAGTGACCCTTCAGCCTCCAAGAACTAATAGCCTCACCCTAGACTCTGTCATCGACAGGAATATTTCTGCCACTGAAAATTTAATCTTCAACTTTGTCCTCTGACCACAAACACCTCATTTTCAGGATATCCCATTTTCTGACTTCCATTACACCTGTTTTTGGACCTCCTTGGGACCACTAATGCTCCCGTTTCCTTCAATAAATGACCCTTCTTCAACCATCATCACTTCCTTGCCTATCTATTCTAGAACCCTACCCTCACTTTTAGGCATAGCTGGATCTCCTCCTTTTCTTCCACTGTTCTCCTAGAAAGCCACGATTCAGACTGGATCAAACAGTTTGTCTTCTGTACTCCTCCTCCCGGTGAGTGTTCTTGGAGAAAAGCATGCGAGCATGCATACTCAAGTTAATTCAAGTTCCTAAGCCCCAGTGCCAGCCAGATCCACCCAGGGCGTGTCGAGGTGTTTTGGGACATGAAAAAAAAAAGAGGCATTTACAGAGGCCACATGTACAAACTCCAGATAAAGGTCTGGGCAGGAGGTAATAGTTTTGGAATTATTTTCACCATTAGATGTATTCATTCTCTGCTTTCCTCTCCTCAGTGAACAATACCATCTCCGCTAGACCACAAGTCAGAAAACTGGAAGTCACCTTTCATTTTCTTCTCTTTTAACCCTGACATCATTGGTTAATAATTCTATTCCATTCTACCTATGAGATAGATTGCTTGAGTCAATTCTATCTTTGTTTAACTCTACTGGAGAGGTTGTATTTCACTTGCCACCTGTGTTACTGTTACAGCTCCTAACTGGCTTTCCAGCTCTCTACTCACACTCTCCCCAATTTATGGCTTCCAGAGAATTGTTTTTTAAATTAAAGAATGCATTTGAACCTTTCTCAACCCAAATGGAAAAATCTACATTAGTTGTTGTTTTTTTTTTTTTTCCTTCCCATAGCCTACAAAGGCCCATCACGGTCTCAAACCTACATGTATCTCCATCCTCACCTCTTTCCCATTTCCCCTCCCATGTACCCTGCTGCTCAGACCCACTGGCCTTCAGCAATTGCCCAGATGTCACTCACATGCCTTCTTCTGCCTTTCCTTCACAACACAGGTACTCTCTCTTGCCTGGAAGGCCTCCTCTTCTACTCAATAGCTCTTGGGTGTCTTGCTTTTATGTTCAACCCAATAGAGCATCATGCCATACAATTATACCAACATTAGCCCAGAAAATCTGTTTACAACCAAAAATAGAACAACTTTCCTAGTATTTGGTTTTAAAACAAAACTTTTTTAAAAGCAGTAACAGTATTCCATATCAAGAAACTTGATAGTACTATGACACTTTGAAAGAAAAATTCCATTCAGTCCAATAACCTTTTTAGATGCAAGGCTCACAATGGAGATCCCATCTCTGCCTGTCCCCCAGGCTCTGGGATATCATGCTCCTTCTATCTTCATGTCCCTTTTCTTCTCCTTTTAGGCTTCAGAGAGGCTTCTCCCAGAGCTTGAGCCAGACCTTACTAATGTCATCCTGAAAGACCCAGGGAAGAGCTCCAGGGTGGAGTGAGGAATGAGGGTAGAATTTTCCTTTTATCACCCCCATGCTACTTGTTTCTCCTATTAAACAAGGCCCAAGACACGGAGACCGGGAGAGAAAGATGGGACAGATGATTGACTCTCCTTTGTAAAATCCATGGTACAGACTTTACTCTCAGTCCTGTGCAGAGACTCTTACAAATGATTCCTCAATTGGGTTCTCCTTTCCACATGCTGCCAGCATGGCTTCTCCCCATTTGTATTGTAAACTCTGAGGGTATGTTCACTCATTCATCCATTCATTCGTTTATTAAACAAACACTTTGGGAGCAGAGCTTCTATGTGCCAGGCCCTGTTCTACAACAGTAATCCAGAGAGACAGTGTCCTCGACTCAGGGATATTATGTGCTAGTGAAGCAGGCAGAAAATGCAAATAAATACCACACTTCTAGACAGAGGCAACCTAGGGGATGGGAAACACGGGCTGGAGCTAGTTGGCCCAACATTGCAAATCCGGCCTTTGCCAGTACTAGCTTTGTGACCTTGAGCACATTATTAATCTCCTCTGTGAAATGGTGATCATCATTGTATCTTGTTTAGTCGTTGTTAGGACTGAAGCACTTAGAACCCTGAGTGAGAGTTTTGTAAACACAAAAAGCATGCAGGAAAAAGCTTGATGTATTCAATGCCCTACTACAAGCCTTGTGTGGCTGGAGCTTTGTTAAGTGAAAGAAGAAGAACTTGGAAAGGAGGTGGCAGCCCTGTCATATTGGGACTTTGTAGATTTCATTTTTAATGAAAAGTAAAGTCATTTAAAAAGTATTTGCTTTGTACTTTAAAATGATGGCACTAACTTCTTTGAGATAATGCTTATTAACTATAATTCAGGCTCAATATGAGCTATATAAGTGAGTGTTTAAGCCTTAGGAACTAATGAGGGTCAAATCTTATTTCCTGGTTCCATTTAACGTCAATTTACTTTGGTTCTCTGATTTGGTTAATTAGCTAAAGATCCAAATGTGGAATCTTTGACAAATGGCTGTTGACGACAATTCATGCTGATGTACTTCATTATTAATTTATAGTAGGTTCCCAATCCTACTTAAATATTTTCTAAGCCTTCTTCTATTTTGCAAAAGACATAGACACCTTCTTAAATATTTGGGGGATGGTATATAGGTCACCTATAATGAGTTTAAAAATAGGGCCGTGTGGGGTGCCTGGGTGGCTCAGTTGGTTGAGCATCAGACTCTTGATTTTGGCTCAGGTCATGATCCCTGGGTTGTGGGATCAATACCCACATTGGACTTTGTGCTGAGTGTAGAGCCTACTTGAGGTTCTCTCTCTCTCCCTATGCCTCTTTCCCCTCCTCTCTCTCTTTCTCTCTCAAGTTAAAAAAAAATAATAGGGCCATGTGTTACGAGCATTGAGGGACTAGTGAGCAAGCACATGTGTATTTAACAGTTGACAGGCTTGTGAAAGAATGTCAATCTAAAACGGAACAGAGCGTGTAAAACGGAAAATCTCATGCACGTGCCCTCCGGAAAACAAAACTTAAGGACTGAGAGACTGATTTGCCATAAATGCCAGCTTTATAGAAAACTGATAATATTGGAATTTTCTTAAATGATTGGAAGCTGAGGGTCTCATATCAACCTCGGAAAGTTTTACTTACGGTTTCTAGAGGCATGAGCAAGAAATGACCCTGGTAGGGCTGGTTTATCAGAATAAGCTGACTTGAGCTGGGTTTGTCTGACAAGAGTGGCTTGGTCTGCTTGGAGAATTTTCAAAGTTGGTCTCCTTTGGTTTTGATTTTTAACAGACTCCAACTGAGCTCTCCCTTCTTCCCACTCTCTGCGCATAGATACAGCCCACCCCAAACCCTCAACAGACTCACCTCTAGATTGCTACAGTTTGCATGTCTCAAATGGCAAGCCCTCTGCTATTCCTGAATTAACTCGTCCTTTGGAGTTTGTCCCAGTTGACTTCTTTATTTAGGTTGATAGTGTCTACTTAAAAGAGGATTTTTCTGTCTTAGGGGTGCCTGGGTGGCTCAGTGACATAAGCTTCAAACTCCTAATTTCAGCTCAGGTCATGATCTCATGGTTCATGGGATCAAGCCCCACACTGGGCTCTGCAGTGACAGCACAGAGCTTGCTTGTGATTCTCTCTCTCCCTCCCTCTCTGCCCTCTCCCGTTAGTGCATGCTTTCTCTCTCTCTCAAAATAAATAAATAAACTTAAAAAAATAGGATTTTTTCTGCCTTAAGGCAAGTTTCAGTCTTTCTGGTTTACCAGATTTATCAGCAAGCATTAACTGAATGCTAATATTTTCAGGACATTGTGCTAAGCATTATCTTTTAATAGGAAATATTTCTAATATTATTCATCCTATTCCACAAATACTTTTGAGATATTTCCTATGTGCCCAGCCTTGTGCTAAGCCCTGAGAATTCAAAGGAAATCTGATAGGATGAACTATTTTAATACTGTGTGATAAAGGCTGGGTTAGGATTAAGCCCGGGATGCTGGGGAAACATGCAGAAGAGCAGGCGATCTCATTTTGTTTTTGTTGTTGTTGACAATCGGGCTTGTTTTTTTCACTAAATCAAGGATAGAAACACATGCTTTTCAATTTCAACAACAAATAGCAAGTTTCTTTTCCCTCATCAGGTAGCAAAGTTTGAGTTCCCTTGTGGGAGGCTGAATGGTGACCACATCCTAATCCCTGGAGCCTGTGAATGTGACCTCACATGGCAAAGGAGACTTTGCAGATGTGGGTAAGTTAAAGATCTTGGGATGGGTAGATTATCTTGGATTGGCGAGCCCAGCGTAATTACCGCATTCCTTGGAAGAGGGAGGTAGGGGGTCAGAGTTAGTAGTAAGAGGTGAGATAACAGAATCCAGAGGTGAGGAAGGGCTATGGACTAAGGAAGGCAGGTGCCTCCAGGAACTGCAAGAGGCAAGGAAATGAGTCTCCCTTGCACCCATCAAACCTCCAGGAGGAACGAGTTCCTTGGTAGTGAAAATCCTTCTCTAGGGAATCCCATAGACTGCAAATCTGCCCATTTTGTCTCTACAGACCATACACTGTCATTCTTTAGGTGTGAGAAGCTGTCTGTCTCTGGTTTAGTTCATGGCTTTTGTGAAAGAATCACAAGCTGGGAAATAATTGCTGGGATTATTATTGTGGACCATCGGATCCCCAGCTTATCCAGAATTTGGTAACTCACAGAGTGACATGACATTTCTCAGTGTCTCTCGGGAATCTGAGCCATCCTGGGTAAGGGGGGGTCTTCCCAGACTACCCACCCTGCCTCGTGTCGTAAGGAAATGTAAGTGACCAATAAACATCTCATTGTGTAGATGTTCCACTACATTAATTACCAGGGAAATCCATATTAAAGCCACACTGAGAATTAGATTGGAAAATCTTTTTTAAAAGTCTGAAAATCTCAAGCATTGACAGTGATCTAGAAAAATGGGCCCTTTCTGCTTGTAGGAATACAGAATAGTGCAAACACTTAGGAAAATACCTTGGCATTTTCCAGTAAAATAAAATGTGCATACCCTATAACATAACACAAGTGCCAGGAAGCATGGATGAGATGTTCATAGCAGCATTGTTTATCTTAACAAAACATCTTAAAAATAAAAATAAATAAATGCAAGTCCAGAAGTGTATAGTTTGTATCTTTACCACTATGTTTCTAAAGTTATATAGATGTGGAGTCTAACTATAAAGAAAAACAAGGCAGTGACAAACAGACAGTTTACGGTTTGGGCTATTTCTGGTGGAGGAGGGAATATTATCTGGGAAGTGTATAAAGGGGCTTCAATTGTATTCACGATTTCCATTTACTGTGATGGGCAATAGATATATAGGTAGGTGTCTGTATTGTCATTCTTTATTTTTGTTGTTGTTGTTAAATATATTATATATATATGAATGTCCAGGAAAATCTCATAATGTTAACAAATGTTACCTTTCTACCTCTCCCAACTTATGCCACTATGTCAAAATGGGCTTCTTGAATCACTCTGGAGGGAGTGGTTTTAGGATAACAGTGGACGGAAAGGTCCTAGGATTTGTTTTCATAAAGACTTTGACCTCCATTTGCTACTGATAAGAACAAGAAGGATATACCAAAGTGTAGCTATACGAGAGAATGCAGGATTGAAAGTTTCTATCAAGATAATCTAAGTGGGAACTTGGAAATCCTCATTATAATGAAACATCATGTAGGATGAATAGAATTCTCAGACTAGAAAGATGACACCCAATACTTGTGTGCACTAATTAACTCATGACCTCCTTGTCTGTTGGGTGTCATGTATTCACAAACAAAAGACTCTTCAGTAATTATAAACTACATATTTATAGAAATTTGTAACCCCCAAATACTGACTTGTCGGTTAGTCACTCAGTATTGATTAAGTTCTTATAAACTGTTCAGCTGGGCACTAACTGTTCAGGAAATTCATTTCAAAAAATAGGCCTGGTTCCCACCCTTGGGGAACTGACATTATATATTTAATTACAATAGCTTGTGTTCAGTCTTACAGCAGAGCTAACCTGGGACTATAATATTTGCAGAGAGAGAACTAAGAGTCACAGGATAAAAATGCAGAAATGTAGAAGGTAATTGAAGGGAGGGAATGTTTTCAGAAAAAGATGATGTCAAAAGAATGGACACCTGTCCAATGTCAAATATCCATGTTAGTTGCTGAGAATCAGGAAAATGGTTCTGGAACAGAGAGAGCAGATGTCACCTGAATATCAACTAGATATGTAACCAATTATTAACAAGCCTCTAAGGTATAACATATGTAGATCAGTTTCCTAAAGCTCAAATAAAGCATAAAAGTTTGGCTGTTCAAGCATATTTGTCAAAATATTTATGCCCTATATGTAGCCAGAATGTCCAACCAACAACTTTAAATTAGCTTCAGCTCTTGATTAAATAATTAAATTTGCTTGTAACTAGGTTAAATTGTTTATAAGAACTTGAGCAAAATCATCTACAATGGAAAAACATATATCATAAAACAGAAGGGAAGGAAATGTCATACAATAAATGTTCTGGGAAAATTGGTTAAATATTTGGGGAAAAATTGATTTCAAATGTATTAAAGAATTAGTTGTTGGAAATCAAAATATAAAAATCAGGCATAATTAGCTTAGCCTCCTAATTTTGTAGATCAAGGAAATCATTCTTAAAGAAAAATTAGAAAAAATAAATTGCTAGAAAAATATTTGCAACACATGGGGTAAAAGGTCAGTGTATCTTGATACATATAAGGTACACCAAAAAAAAGAGTACTGAACCATAATAATTGAACTGCCTAAAACATGAATATGAATAAACATAAATATGAACATGAATAAACATATATGAATATGTAAATATTAATGCTGTATAAATATGAATACTGAATAATATGGAAATGGTTATTAATATCTTTAATTTTAGAGTTATAAAACAAAGGAAATGACTAAACACACACGCACACGCGCACGCACGCCTGCATACCACACAAAGTTTTTCCCTGACCTGATTAGCAAAGACTAAGGAAATGATTAAGCAAGGAGGATGTGGTGAGTACGGCCTTTGTGTGACATGGTTAGTGACACTGTAAGCTGGTACAATTTTCTTTGACAATTTGACAATTTTTATCAAGAGTTCTCATGAAATTAATTCCATTAGATTTCAACCTAAAAAACAATCACAAATTTTGAAAAAAAATAGTTTTTAAAATCAATTATCACATTGAATCAATAAAAGAGAAACAATCTGAATACTTAAATCATGGGAGTCTGGTTAAGCTAACTATCCTACTTTTCTGTGATGGACTGTTATGTGACCAACAAAACACACAAAACCAAACAAAAATGAATAAATATCTTTAGCTATGCATTGAAAAAAAGTCTGTATGGAATCCATCACATTTCAATAGTGGATAGATGATTATTTTTAATTTTCGAACCTATCTCCAAAATCCATTTATATTACTTTTCCAATTGGGAAAAGGTATACAAGTCAGATGTTTCATGACTTAATGAAAAAAAAGGTAAGAGAAGCAAGATAGTAAATTGAGGGCAGTGAGTAATGGCAACCGAAGTGAGTGGATTTAGAAAAGCAGGATAAATCCAGTCTCTGGAGGGCTGTGGTGTTTTTTTGTTTTTTTGTTTTTTGTTTTTTTCCAAATAGTCATCAGAGAACATTGTTTTAAAACTGTGGTACAAATGGGGCGCCTGGGTGGCTCAGTGGGTTAAGCGGCCGACTTCAGCTCAGGTCATGATCTCACAGTCTGTGAGTTCGAGCCCCGCGTCAGGCTCTCTGCTGACAGCTCAGAGCCTGGAGCCTACTTCGGATTCTGTGTCTCCCTCTCTTTCTCTCTGCCCTTTCCTTGCTCACGCTCTGTCTCTATGTCTCTCAAAAAATAAAATAAAAAAAAAAAAAAAACGTTAAAAAAAAAAATTAAAACTGTGGTACAAAGGAAATCCAAAAAAATCATAAGTGAATGCAATTCACATATGCGACCTCATATCTTATTGACATCAGAATATTCATCTACTAAGTGACTTATTAGATTGCTATCTGAAAAATCAATTTTGTGGTTCTACATGGGTTTTTGACTTAGATTTGGGATTGAATTTCTGCTCTGCGACAACTATTGGTTTTGCAACTCAAAGAACGGTTCTTAAACTCTTTGAGTCTTGGTTTCCTCATCTGTAATATGGGCATAATACTTTTTCATGGGTATTTTTGAAGGTTAAGGTACTTTACGTACCTATCATAGTCCTCGATACATAGGTGTTTGTTTTTATTAAAGTGTTTTCAAAAAGAAGCATTGCATTTTATATACTTTAGTATATATGAACACATATCCATATATGTTGTGTATGTGTATTTATATATAATATATAGTTAATATTTATATATCTTTGTTTATATGTAATTGTTAATATTTTAGGTTATATGTATACATATATACATATACTTAGTACAAATATATTTTAGTATATATATAATATATATATAGTAAAACTTCATTTATTTTTCGGGTGTTTTAACTTCTATTATTTTAGTCTATCAATTTTTTTTTCATACTCTACCGATTTTCTAGATAACTGTCTCAAAATTCTAGATTTCCTTCTCAGGGTCAGGGATTCCATAGCAATGGGAGAGAATCAGAAATGGATCTTCTTTTCTTTTGATTTCTATCTGATCTTCAGAGCCAAGAAGAAACACAAATAGTCCCAAAATCCATGTTCTTTGGGCAACACGTTCCATTTTTTGTACTGTTATCAACTGCTTTGAACAGCTGACATTTCTGGGATTTACAATTAGCATTGACATAGGAATAAACTTTTCATTTCAGAGGTATTTACAACAGACCCCAGAAATAATCTCTTCACGTCTTCTAAGGATTCTGAAAAACTGACTCTCCATTTTCCTTTGTGGATAAAGCAAAGTAAAGCCCAAGAAACGTCAGCAGAAATGCAGACGCAGGTTGGCTGCTATGCTGTCATGCTTCCTGATCTCAGCTGACTAACCAGCATTCAGTAGCTGGGACGAGGGAACAGCCCTCTCCTCCTGCTCCTTTCTCTGGGGAGTAATATTTCAGTCTTTGATGGTCAAGGTGGAGACCAAACTTTAAGAGATAGGACAAAATGGCTTAGGTCATGAATGTCTGGGCCAGACCATAAAAGATGAAGGTTTAGGTTCAAGTTTGAGGATTGATAATAATCAATATACTTGCAGAACCAGCAAGCAAAGCAGAGAACGTGCATGAGCTCATTGGTGTACAATGAATATGGTGACAACCTTGTTCCCTGCTGACAGGCACCGAAGTTCAGTGACCTGAGCACCTTCCATGAAGTGAGGAACTAGATCCCAGGGTTAGAAGCCATTTAGGCTGGTGTGGAAAGAGGGCACAATCATTCAGCAAACCTCAACCCTAATTATCTTAAAGCAATGGGATTTTTTTTTTTTTTTAAACCAGGCCACAGGTATAGCAGATAGATTATTTTATGGTTACTTCTGACTGTGCCATCAGGTCTGGAAACTGGAGATTTCAATGCATCAAGCCTAGCTGAAATGC
Organism: Paguma larvata; assembly: GCA_030068075.1. NCBI lineage: Eukaryota > Metazoa > Chordata > Mammalia > Carnivora > Viverridae > Paguma > Paguma larvata. Next base: position 19,911,413 of record CM057835.1, on the reverse strand, counting down.
AAATGGACATTCTGAGTTACTTTTCAGAGAGTTGCTATGAACACAGAGAAAAGAGAGGGTATTAAAGAAAACTCAAAATGACACGTAATATGCATTTTATGAGAGCTCGCCAATGTGCTTCAGTAAGTACTTACTTTTAACTTACATCACACGTAGAGAAAATTTTCATGTGTGATGGATATTTATAAGATGAACATCCATATTATCACACTCAGGTCAAAAACAGAACACTTCCACCACCTCTAGAGTTCCCCCCCACCCATCATGTGGTACAGTGCCTGTTTCTGCTTTTCTCCTTTCCCTGATGGGTAATCACTGTTACAAGCTTTACGTTCATTTTCCTGCTTTTTAAAAAATAGCTGTACCACTTACGAATGTACCTCTAAACAAGACAAGTTAACTTAATATTTACTATTTTTCCCAATACATCGTATTTGTATGAATCATATATTTGATGTATTTAGCAATAGTTTATTCATTTTCATTGATGAAAATACTTTATTGTGTAAATATATCACAATTTACTCATCTGTTCTGCCATTGATGTGAATTTGGGGCATTGAAAAAACTGATAAATAATGCTATTATAAACACGTGTGTGTGTGTGTGTGTGTGTGTGTGTGTGTGTGTGTATTTCCCCTGAGAACGTACTAGGAGTGGAATTGCTAGATCGTATAGCATATGAATATCTTGCAATTTACTAAGATAATATCAAATGCCTTTCAAGTTGTCTTACCATTGTGTGCTGCTGCCAGCGGTGTATTTATTTAGGACTTTATTAATGATTTACTCAATAAATTTCATAATTTTTCCACTTAAAAGTATTGCACCTCTATTTGACTTATTTCTAGATACTCGAAAATTTTCTTTAAATGCTTAAGTTTTCAGTTTTCTGAATATTTGTTGCTGAGATACAAAACAGAGAAATAATTACACAAGATAAATATAAAATAATATCTTAAATTATTTTTGTATACTCACTTTGTATCCACTGATCTTGCTAAATGCTCACTCATTGTAATTGTTTCCTTGTGGGTTTTTTGGACTTCTATGTTTATAATCATATTACATGCAAATAAGAACAGTTTAGCATCTTTATGTCATTAATTTCTTACTTTACTCCCTTGGTGAGGTCCTTCAGCACGATATTGAGGGACAGGACTCATAATGGACACTCTTTTCTTCCTTCTTTCCTTTTTACGTTTTAGCCCTTCCAGCTGAGATATTGCTTGTTTTCATTTCTACCCCTTTGCATTTCTTTTAGTGAGTCTTTCCTGGTGATAAACTTTCTCAAATTTTGTTTCACTAAAAATGATCTTAGTTTGACTTTTTACTTGATAGACCTTTCTGCTGAGCACAGAAGTCTAGCTTGCCACTAATTGTTTTTTCAATACATTGAAGATCATTTGCATGGCCTTCTGACTTTCACTTTTGCTTTAGAGAAGTCATATATCATTCTGAAAAAATGCAGTAGGCTACATTAAAAGAAAAAGATAAAAAACATGGGACTGTCCCTGATAGGTTCCTGATATTTTCTTTCCCAGGTGCTTTTTCTCATTCTTTGTTACCCTATGATTTATATTACAACTGAGAAGGTTAGAATTATAGTTTGAAGATCCCAAGTTATCCAACTATTATATAATCATGGTCTCAGATACAATCAGAGCAATACTGGATTAATGAGACAGGATTTGTTTGTTGTTCTGGCCGTAAGGCAAAAAAAAAAAAAAAAGAAAAGAAAAAGAAAAAAGGAAGCAATTAACCATAACTTAAAGCATAAAAGTCTTTTAATATTTGCTTGATGAAAGATCCAGAGGTTTGAATTAGTCCATATATATTTTTATGTATTTTCATAAATATGCTTATTACACAACAAGAAGACATAGCTGCTTTTGAATTAGGATTGTGTAAGTCTATTAATATTTTGAAAATTCATGTCACTAACTCTCTCTTGCCAAAAGTTGTTGGCTTATAGGAAATGCATGACTAAAAAGATCTTTAAAGACCTTTTTTCTCCATTCCATACTGCATGCCACGTTGTCAAAGGGTCAGGGAGCGTTAATCCTCAGATGGGCGTAAAACACCACCTCAACATTGCATGCTGTATCATGAACATTTTCCTTGGGAGAAGTGGCCAAGTACCAAAGACACTGTTTCTTTTCTAGTTCCAGCTCATCGAAAAGATTGGGATTCATGAGAAGCAGTGACATTCCAAAGCCAAAAGCAACACAAACTTACACAGAAGCAGACTGGATAGACTGTGGATAATCCTGAATTCATATAATCAAGAGCTACTGAAGTGTACTTATTTCCTAATTTTGTCTTTATTTTTAGTAAAACCATTTTAGCAAGTTTTTATTTCCCTTTTCCGTTTAGGTTAGCCACTGACTTCAACAACACAGGACATTTTGTTCAACATCCGCCTAAATCTATCATAAAATTAGTCATTATCATAATCCCTCTGCTTAGCTACGGAATATTCTGCAGTATTCATTACCAAGGAGTGGCTTTTTGGTTTTTTTTTTTTTTCCAGAAACAAAAACTAAATTCCTAACCCATGAGAAATCAAGTTTCAGTGATTTTAAATGAATTACATGAAATAAGGAGGGTGAGAGCTTATATCTGTTCCAGAATCCTAGAGTCATTCTGATAGTTGGGCTAATTTTCTGCATGTTCCGTTTTTGAAGGGAGCAAACTTTTCTATTTTTTTCTTCAGCAAGCATAAACTGCACACGGGGTTGAATTTGGAAATTCTCTTCAAGAAATAGCTCTTGTTTTTACATAACCCGGGTTGAAAAAATACGGTTCTTAGTTTAACATAAATCCAGGATTTCCCAAGTTCTCCTCCACAAAGGGAGCAGAGACATTTTGGGGGCTGTGTTTGAGACCCCAGCACGCAGAATGGACGGGGAACGGTGTCATGTTGTGGATACTGAGCAAAACTCAGCGGAGCTGGTGAGTACCAACACCTTTTCGTTGCTTTCATGTCCAATAATCTTGCTTGCAACATTTAACCTTGAACCTTCCAAGAAAGTTCAGTTGCATTTTTTCTGATTTTGCTATTACAGGATGAATGGAATCTAGGATGTTATGACCAGAAATCAGGAGGGTCAAGGCGGTTATTTATCATGCCCGATAACGCTATCATGTCATTTGGGAATTATGTATTCTGCCTAAATTTAGATATTTTGACTAAATTTTGACATTTGTATATAAGGTACCAGTAGATGGAATTCTTAGTAAATTATTTGAAATGCTATTTACAGCTAATATTCAGATTATTTATTATTTTATTTTATGCTTATTTTATAATGTTTATTTATATTATTATATTATTTCTTATTAAATTATTATATATTTTGATCTAATGAAAATATTTATTCTCGTTGGCGATACTTAAAAAAAAGGTAATTTATGGAAACTGTCTCATGGGGAAGCTTATGCTGAAAATGTGTTACTCTAGTAATATAAAAAATCATATTTCTTAGAAAGTAGATGCGATCTCATTCGTCATTCAAACAAAAGAAAAATAAAATCTGTTCATTTTACATAGGAGGAAATTGAAACATTAAGAGTCCAGCTAGCTAGTGGCAGAGTCAGATATAGAAGACAGATTTCTCAAATATGATCTCAGTAAAAGAAACTGCTTTTCAGAAAACTTGACTACTATTATGTTCATAATAAGGAAAAGTGAATTTTAGATCAACTTGAGGTTGTACAGTCAAGTGAAAAATCAGAAAAAATAAATACAAGGTAAAATTTGATAAAAGAATTGTCTTGCCACTTGAAGGTTATACTTGTGATCAGTTTCGGGATTCAACAAATAGACCACTGTGAACTTAATTTATGGGCTGCCTCATATGTCAGGGAAGCTACAAAGTGTCATCGCCTTAATATCACATATACATCACTTCATTTCCTTCCCCTTTTAATTTTACATTAAATATGAGTTATGGTATTTCCCCACATGCTAAAATTTATGCAATTTATTTCATTAAGTCAAATGATTAGATAATCATGCTAAAAAAAAAACAAAAAACCTAACCAGTAAAACTGACTTCTGAGACCCTGAAAAGGAATGTTTGGATTTCCCTTTTTTTTTTTTTTTTTTAACCAATCTGATAATCTATAACTTCTTAGATCCCCCAGCATAACGGGTAAAAAATATTTTTTTACAATTACTACATGAGTTTATTTGCTAATTTTAGAGCATTTGGAAAATACAGAGAATAACAAAGAGAACAGAAAAATATCACCCTTGATTCCTCCCTGAAAAAACTCACTGCTAATATTTTGCTTCCTGTCCCTTCTCCCATCCAATCTAATTTTATTTTTTTGGTTACTTTATTTTGCCACATGAAATTTCTGTTAATTTTCTTATTTTTACTCAAAAAATCCCATAAAGATATTAATTAAAATTCTGGAGAGCTTATACTACTGAAGCTTTTTATTATTTTTAAGGTTTATTTATTTTTGAGAGATACGGCACATGAGCAGGGGAGGGGCAGAAAGAAAGGGAGACCCAGAATCTGAAGCAGGCTCTAGGCTCTGAGCCGTCAGCACAGAGCCCAATGCAGGGCTCAAACTCATGAACTGAAAGATCATGACATGAGTCAAAGACGGATGCTTAACCAACTGAGCCACCCAGGTGCTCTGAAGATTTTATAAGAGGACATTTACCCAAGTTGTCTTTTTGCTCCTCAGTAAAATGTTGTGGTTTTCTTTATATAAAGAAAAGCATTTGATATGCTTATCCATTTTTAAATTGCTTTATTACATGAATAGTGGTTGCTAATACATGCAAACACACACACACACACACACACAAGTGCTTTACATATATTTTTCATATTTTTATAATGAACCAACCTAATGAGTTCTTATTACTTTTGAGATATTGTATGGTTGATTATTTGGGATTCTGTTGGTAGACAATCATATCATGTACAAATAATGTTAATTTTATCTTCACATTTCTGTTGTTCATACATATTGATGAGAACTTTTAGAAAAATATTACCTAATAATGGTGGTAGGAGACATTTTTCACTTCTGGCTTCAAAGGAATGTGCCTGATGTTTTTACCATGAACTATGAGGTTGCTCATTTTTCTGAGGGAGATCTTCCTTGTTACATTTGGGAATTACTATTTTATTTTTAGGTCTTTGAGATTTGCATTTTTTGTCTGCTTTTGTCAGGACTGAATGCTTCAGCATTTGTTAAAATGATCCTTGGGCCTCTGTTGAATCGATCATTTTATTTTTCTTCCTCGATCATTTGAGGTGAAAAATGTATTTGTACAGTTCATATCGTTAAACCATTTATTGGAGTTTCGGATTCTTCTAGAACTTGGTTGGTTCTTCATTTAATACATGTTGGATTCACATCATTTATAAGTGCTTCATTTGTTTATGTTCCTGGATAAAATAAACTTTCTTCATCTTTAACAATAAGTTATTTGTTTGCTTATTTGTTTGTTTGTTTGTTAATTAAAAAATTCTTTCTCTGCAGTTGCCCAGAAATCCATACTGTTTGAATGAAAGAAGACGATGTGGTTGTATGGTGGGCGCTGCGACCCTCCAGCCACAGTGGGTAAGATTTGGGGCCTGAGGGAAGGGGAGGCTTCAGTAGTCCCAAGAAACACTGGTGAAATGGGGCAGGCAGCCTCTACTCTGCAGACTCTGCTGGGCTCTCTGTCCGCTCACTGTCCTCATGTCCTTTGGCTACTCTGCACTTCTCTGTGCTGCCACTCCGCAAGCTCCTGGTGACACCTGGGACTCATGGCTCCCAATAGTTTATTAGGGCTCCCTTCTATTCCTTTAAGACCCTGCCCATCCCAGAGCTAATAAGGTTTGTATTTTGATGTGTTTCCAAGATCAATGAGAGTCCTCTTATATATGTTTAAGAGAGAAAAATGTAATTAAAAAATCCGTTTGTAATTATAAAATTTCAGTACATAATATGAAAATAGGAGATCACAAACAATGAGCAAAAACGAATACCTGCCATTTTCCATCGCTCAAAGATTGGTTATCAGGAGAACAACCTGAGTAGCTGATAATTACCTAACAGTAATGTATTCCAGACGTAATCTATTTGCACTTGAGATGATGCCTTATTGCTTTAGTACAAAGGGGTAACTCAGAAGAGACATTTTGTCCTCACGGACTTGTGAACAAGGACTGTGTGTGTGTGTGTGTGTGTGTGTGTGTGTGTGAGAGAGAGAGAGAGAGAGAGAGAGGGAGAAGGAATGAGAGAAAGAGACAGCTGATAAACTAAATTATAACATGTGGAGTCATGAAGAAGGTCGTCTTATTCTCTAATTGAAATCAGTTACCTAAGTCACTATCATGTAATTTGCTGAAATACTCACTTTTCATAATTCATTGCAGGTGACAGCAAAACCGTGGTCACTCTGGAAAACATTTCTGGTGTGTCTCTTGGCCTGTCTCATCGCCACAACCCTTGTTGTTCTGGTCTTATATTTTGTCCACTTTGGCAAGCCCGCCAACAGCACCACTATCATCATTCATGCAGATGGAAAGTCGAGTCGCGTCACCTGCATCCCTGATTCTACCCCGTCTCCTGCCTCATCCACCCCGCCTGGATCTTCTACCCCTGCGACCACCCAAAGCTCCTCCACCAAGGTGTCTCCGTCCTCTACGGAGATGACTGAAATAACGACACCAGACCATGAAGTTGTCATTGAAGACTAGTTGAGCCCTTAGCTCTCCTTGAGCCAGATCAACACCCTTACCCCAAAGGAGGCATGTCCAAGTGTTCTCTCTTCCTGCCAACGGGTTGCAAAGCATTTGGCTTCCTGAGAGCTTGCTCCTCCCCCTCCACTCATTTGCTGTATTCCCACATGGTAATGACTCAGCCTTGGGCCCTCCAGTGTTCCAATGATTGGAAACTTTTTTTTTTTTTTTCATCTGAGCCTGATTGATTCATTCAGGCTGGGGCCCAGTGTTTTCTTTTCATCTCTCCCATATCACCAACTCTATTCTTCACAAATGGGGGTTTCAGCTGCCAAAGAGGCTGGATCCTGCTCTACTTAGCTCTCTGCCTGTTGGTCCTGAAGGCAATATTTACTATCCAGCTATCAATTATTTTCCAATCTCATAACTTCCCTATTTTCAGCATTTATATTCCAGTAGGGGGAAGGAAATGTTCAACTAAAGTGGTTAATGAGCAGGGGCGGGGCCTGGGTGGCTCAGTCGGGTAGGCGTCCGAATCTTGGTTCAGCTGAGGGCATGGTCTCATAGTTCATGGGTTCAGGCCCCACACTGAGCGCTGCGCTGACAGTGCAGAGCCTGCTTAGGATTCTCTCTCTCCCTCTCTCTGCCCCTCCCTCCCCTGCTCCCTCTCTTTCTCTCTCAAAACAAAGAAATCAACTTAAAAAAAAAAAGTGGTTAATGAGCAAGGGTTTTTAAATAGCTATTGGTCACTACAGAAGCATTTCTCTTGTTGGGAAATTCAGAAAAGAAATCAGCAAAGTTAGGAATAATCAAGGAAGATTTTGAGGGGCACCTGGGTGGCTCAGTCGGTTGAGCGTCCGACTTCGGCTCAGGTCATGATTTCACAGTTTGTGAGTTCGAGCCCCGCATTGGGCTCTGTGCTGACAGCTCAGAGCCTGGAGCCTGCTTCATTCTGTGTCGCCCTCTCTCTCTCTGACCCTCCCCCACTCATGCTTTGTCTCTCCTGCTCTCAAAAATAAATAAAAACATATATAAAAAAAAAAAGGAAGATTTTGGAGAAGGACTAAAAGTTGAAAAAAGGTAAACATTTGGACTTACGTAGAGATCATTAAATAGAAAATGGGAGGGTTAAGGGGGTTTAATAGATTTAAAATCAAAAGCACACTTAGGAACACTTCGAATGTAACAAGAGATGTATTTTATATTTCTGAATGTTTCACTGATATTTTCAATATTATTTTCCATACTTGATACTTTTCTTAGTCTCCAAACTCCTATAAACTACACTTACAAAATTTGTTTTGTATTTTATACTACTGTCGGAGCCCAGAAGACAGAGACCCTGACGGCTAGGGTTCAACACCCCGTTCGCTGAGCTCAGGAGGAAGCATTAATCAAGGCCTGAGTTTCAAGCCCCTGCAACCCAGGGTGAAGTCCTAATAACCTCAAAGATAAGCCCCTGTTTGCAGAGCTGCAGGGTGAAGTAAAATTTGGTGGCGCCCAGATCTCCCCCCAAAACTAATAATGCTGCTGCTTTGCTTTTCTTAATCAAACCTAATGTTTAGAAAGACTATAGTGCTGATCATCGTAGAAATAAAGGATAAAATTACTTAGTAGGTTTTGATTTGTCTCAAGAATATTACAGTAATACAAAAATAAAATAAATCTCTGATTTTCTCTTAAGTATAGGGATGCTGCCATGCCCTCAGGAATGTGATTATTGCTGTGGGTTTCAAGTTAGACTCTAATAGATAGTTAGAAACTTAGAAAAGTAGTTTTAAAGAAAAACATGTTTTTCTTGTGGTCCTTTGACTGCAACTGACAACTATAAATCTCTATGCTTTGTTCTTGCCCTCTCGACCTGTACTGTTAACTGAAAGGTACGAGTGAGTTACACTTTGCTTGCGTATAACCCCTCTGTTAACCTTTTAACTAAGATTGTTTTATTTTGCGCGTGACCTTTCTGTTGACTTTTGCCTAAGATTGTCTTGAACTATTTTCGAGCCTTTTTGTTGTAACTGGGGAACAGATCATTTTGTCAATCTTTATAAGACAAACGAGTTGTTTGATTACTTTTACTAGGGACAATTAAGGGACTAGGAATAGATCATTCTTTTAATCATTAAGATATATATGTGTTTGTACTACCTTTAAAAAATGTATAAAAACCCTGAGAGAAAAATAAACTTCGAGCAGTCCAGATAAGAGGCTGTCTCCAAGAGACTGGCTTCGCGTCATCTCCCGCGCCTAGACCAACCCTCACGCGGGTGAAACCCTGTCCCAGCCGGAAACCCTGAAGTAGGAGCTGGCCTGCGGCAGGGCAAACTCCGGCAGTTGGCGCCCGGAACAGGGACGTGATGTGTAATCTCTGCAAATAAGGATATAAGGTATGTTTTGGGGTTGGTTAGGATCTCGTGCCAGGGTGCCTGCAGCCCCCTCTGTCGCTGCGCAGAATTAGGAGGGCACGGGTAATCGAGGTGGAACCCATAGAGGTTAAGTTCAGCAATGGGAAATACAGAATCTAAGGAATGAAAAATGTTTATAGAAATAGTTGTACATATGCTAAGACAAAGAGGAATAAAAGTGAATTCCTCGCAGAGAGCCAGAGTTCTGCATTTTGGACAGGAACAATGCCCTTGGTTTCCAGAGGAGGGAACGGTAAATGTGCGAGCGTGGGAGCGAATGGGAGAACAACTGAAAACTTATTACACCGGCATGGGCCTGAAAAGGTCCCAGTTGATGCCTTCGCTCTTTGGAATTTAATTAGGGATGCTTTAGACCTGGTTCGTGAAGGGACAAAGTTTTATTCTCACTTTGCAAATTCTATTCATGAGCCTGATGAGACTACTCTTCTGTCACCAAGACCCAGAACCCCCACAGCTCCCATGGGTGTGCAGTTGAAAGGCTCGTATGATAATGAGGATGGCTTTGGGAATGAGGGTAATCAGGTAGATTTAGGAGAAGAAGAAACAAAATAGGTGGAGGGAAAGGAAACTAGAAACTTCTATATATAGCTCTCAAAGGAAAAAATAAAAAAACTACAAAAAAGAAGCCTATTTTGCCGCCCGGACCTACTAGGATTACTACGGGTCATAAACTTCCTCCTGACAAATTGTCTCGCTCTAGGTTACAAATGGCAAAGATGAAAGCCTTAGAGGAAGGTGATATAGACTTCTCACTCTGTTTTCCAGTATCTTTTGATGCCCTCCGTGAGAGGGATGCCAATGCTGGTGAGCCTAATGGGCACCCGTCCCTTATAAGTTACTGAAAGAACTTAAGGCAGCTTGTGCTCAGTATGGTGTACTGGCTCCGTATACTTTGGCCTTAGTTGATTCCCTGACTGATCATTGGATGACTCCCTATGATTGACTTCAAGTAGCCAAAAGCTGCCTTTCAGGAGGTCATTATTTGTTGTGGAAAGCAGAATATGAGGAAGAAGCTAGGGCCGCGGCGAAGCGCTTTGATAGTAATGGAGACATTAATGAGGATATATTTTTAGGCTTAGGATCTTTTGCACGAATTGATGAACAATCACAGATGCCTTTGGAGGTCTTGAGGGAGGTTAATAAGATAGCCGTGGGAGCCTGGAGGTCTTTGCCATCTGACAAAGGAAAGACTTCTTCCCTCGGTGACGGTGACGTAAAACAAGGTCCAGATGAAAAGTACGAGGACTTTGTGTCTCGACTGGTTACGGCAGTTGGTCGTTTAATTAATAATGAAGAAATTTCTGAGATCCTTGTTAAACACCTGGCTTTTGAAAATGCTAATTCTACCCACCAGGCACTGCGGAGACCAATAAAAAATGCAGGGAATATTACAGATTATGTGAAGCTCTGTGCTGATGTTAGCCCAGCCTTTATACAAGGTGTGGCTATCGCAGCAGCTTTAAAAGAGAAACATAGCCAGTTCGTGGAAGGATATGGAACTGGGAAAGTCAGCCAGGCTCCGGGTTGTGTTTTACTTGTCAGCAGCCAGGTCATTTCTTTAGACGATGTCCAAACAAAGTACAGAATCAGAAAAATGTTAAAATTGGCCCTATTGTGTCAAATAATAATAGTCCTTTTCCAAAAGCCATTTGTCCTCGATGTGAAAAGGAAATTCATTGGGCCAGACTGTAAATCTACATTTCATAAAGATGGCCATCCCTTAAAAAAATAACACAGGGAATTCGGGAAACTTCAACAAGGGGACCAGCACCTCGGCCCCAGACAACAATAGGGGTGTCGACCATGAATCCATTCATACTCTTCGTCCCATCTCAGAACTCCTCAGAGCAACCCCAGGGAGTACAGGACTGGACCTCGGCTCCACCACCTCAACAATATTAACTCCAGACATGTCTCCAATAATTATCCCTAGAGGGATCAAAGGCCCTTTACCTGAAGGGGTCGTTGGACTAATATTAGGACGAAGTTTGTCTTCCCTACAAGGGATATCTATCATTCCTGGAGTTATAGATTCAGACTATGAGGGAGAATTAAAAATTATGATAAGTCCACCAACTACGACTCAACAAGTATTTAAAGGGCAAAGAATTCTCTCAGTTAATACTTTTACCTTATTATTCCTTGGGGCAGAGTGTCATTGACACTCTTCTTCTCCTAAATCTGACCTCCCTAGAGGCAAGGGAGGATTTGGATCCAGTGACTTAGCCTTCTGGGTTCAGGAGATATCAAATCATCACCCCTTTAAAACTTTAAAAATACAGGGAAAGGAAATTAAAGGATTAATAGACACAGGTGCAGTGGAAAAGATTGGGCCAGTTCCTGGCCTAGGCAGCAGGCACCTACTTCCTTGGTGGGTTTAGGTGTTGCTTCCTCTGTGGCCAGAGGTTCACAGGTGCTAACCTGGAAAGATGTCAATAATGAGGGAAATTTTACACCTTATATTGTCCCCTTGATACCCTTTACTCTTTGGGGAAGGGATGTTTTGTCTCAAATGGGAATTTTACTACACAGCCCCGAAGAGAGAGTCACAGGTCAGATGTTGCAAATGAAATATGATCCTTTTAAAAGATTAGGAAAGGATGGCCAGGGAATAAGAGAGCCAATAGAAACAGTCAAAAATACTGACAGACGAGGGATAGGTTATAGTGAGCAGGAACAAAATTTATAAATGTGGCCATTGCTCCTATAGCTCCCGACCCTATTAATATGGAAATCAGACAACCCTGTATGGGTGGAACAATGGCCTTGAAACTCAGAAAAACCGCAGACAGCAAAAGATTTAATTCAAGAACAATTAAAGTTGGGACACATAGAGCTCTCAAATAGTCCTTGGAATACTCCAATATTTGTTATAAAAAGGGAATCAGGGAAATGGAGATTACTTCAGGACTTGAGAGCAATCAATGCTACTATGGAAGATACGGGCTCTTTACAGCCAGGATCGCTGTCCCCCAGTGCTGATCCTGAAGGCTACAGTATTATAGTTGTAGACTTGCAGGACTGTTTCTTTACTATTCCTCTGAGTAAACAGGATTGTAAAAGATTTGCTTTCAGCCTGCCTCCAGAAAATTTAAAACAGCTTTTTCAAAGATATCAATGGAAGGTGTTGCCTCAGGGGATGAAAAATAGCCCTACTTTGCGCCAAAAGTTCGTGGATATGGCTTTACAATCGGTAAGTGCAGGAGACTGTTTAATTAGGGCCTGAGGCCCATGCCCCTGTAACCCCGGGTGAAGCATTTATGGCCTCCAAGATAAGATCTCATTTGCAGGGCTGCGAGGGGAAGAACTGAGGTTCAAGCCCTTGTGACCCAGGGTGAAGTAAAAATAACCTCGAAGATAAGTCCTTGTTTGCAGAGCTGCAAGGTGAAGATGGGCCTTTTAGGTCTTTCTCCCCCCAAATCAGTTTTGTGCTTCGGTTTCTTACGTATATTTTGCTTATAATGATTTCTTAACGTTGATTGTCATGAAAAGAAAATCAGATCCATTCAGATAGATGCTAGTATATCTAAGAAGTATATTCATTTTTGAATTTATGTTTGAAGAATGCTGCCTGACCTTCAGGAATGTGGTAATTGCTGTAGGTTTTGGATTAGGACATTATTAAGGGTCAGTAGATAATATATTATCTTAGGGAGTGACTTTAGATAAAAACATATTTTTCACATAATCTTTTGACTGTAGCCAGAGCCTATAATTAATATCTGTATACTTTGTTCTTATCCTTTCAACCCATGATATTTACCAGAATGTACCCATTAGTTATGCTATGGCTGCATGTGAACTGTTTTTCACCCTCATATACTGATTTCACCCTGTCAATCTTTACAAGATGTATACTTGCTGTGCTTAGAAAAAATGTATAAAAACCCTGGAGGAAGAATAAACTTCGAGCAGTCCAGATAAGAGGCTGTCTCCGTGTCTTTTGTCCTAGACCAGCCCTCACATAGGGAACCCTGGACTAGCCAGAATTCCTGAAGTAGGAGCTGGTCTCTCTCAGGACGGACTCCGGCAGGTAAGAGACACGTATCCAGATTTATATTTAATTCATTATATGGATGATATTCTTTTAGCTCACAAAGACAGAGCTACATTACAAACAATATTGGAAGAGACTGTAACCCAGTTACAAAATTGGGGTCTTAAAGTAGCCCCAGAAAAAATTCAAGTGTCTCCACCTTATTCTTATCTTGGGAGGATTTTAAACTCTGAAACAGTGACTTACCAACCATTAAAGTTAAGAACTGACCACTTGCGGACCTTAAAGGATTGTCAAAAATTGTTGGGAGATATAAACTGGATGAGGCCATTTTTAAAGTTGACTACTGCTCCGCTTATGCCTCTCTTTAATACTCTGCATGGAGACAGGAACCCTAAATCTCCTAGAGAACTTACTCCACAAGCTAAAGAGGCCTTAAAAGAAGTTGAACAAGCGATAATTAATAGTCAATTAAACAGAGTAAATTATCAGGAGCCAGGGTCACTAATAATATTAAACACTTGTCACTCTCCCACCTCTTGCTTGTGGCAAAAAGTCCTCGGGAATGGTGACATTTGCCTGTTATGCCTAGAAAGGTGCTGATGTCTTCTCCTTTATTGGTAGCCTCTTTAATTTCTAAAGGCAGAAAAAGGAGTAAGGCACTTTTTTGGCAAAGAACCAGAGACTACAATTATTCCTTATAACAAACACCAGTTTGAGACCTTATTATATGAAATTGAGGATAGGCAAATTGCCCTCTTAAACTTTACAGGGCAAATAGAATATCACTTGCCAAAGACCCTATATTACAGTTTGTTAACAAGCGTGAAATAATTTTTCCAACTTTAACGTCTTTGGAGCCTCTTGCAGATGCCATGCAAGTTTCTACTGATGGATCATCTAGTGGAATAGCAGCCACAGTGATTAATCCAAAAGGTAAAGACCAACTTATCAACAGATAAATTTACTCTCATTGACCTGGACCGTTGACCTTTGGGAATGAACTGGCAGACAAACTTACTCAAATATTGGTTTTGTTAATAGAAGAAGATAATATCTCTCAGGCTATAAAATCTCATGCCTTACATCATCAGAACTCTAAGGCATTAAGATGACAGTTTGGCATTACTAGAGAACAATCTCGTCAAATTGTTAAAAACTGCAAATCCTGTCCGACTACTTTTCAAAACAGCACTGTATGGGGAGTTAACCCTCGAGGATTAAAGCCAAACGGGCTATGGCAAATGGACGTCACGCATATTAGTTCCTTTGGGAAATTAGCTTATGTTCATGTTACTGTGGTTACCAGTCTCATGTCATTATTGCCACTGCACGAACAGGGGAAGCCTTTAAGGATGTTTCTCAACATCCCTTTATTTGTTTTTCCTATTTGGGAATCCCTAAAGCCTTGAAAACTGACAATGGCCCTGCTTATACTTCTAAAAGTTTCAAACAGTTTTGTGAAACATTTCAGATAGCTCATTCTACAGGAATTCCCTGTAACCCACAAGGGCAGGCTATTGTGAAAAGAGCCCATCAAACTTTAAAAACATCAAATAACGAAATTAAAGGATTCAGAATTTAAATACAGTTCTCCTCATCACATTTTAAGTCATGTAATGTTTCCCTTAAATCATCTCAATATAAATGATTCAGGAGAAACTGCTATGATGAAACATTGGAACACAAAAATTACTCCTAAGCCTTTGGTAAAATGGAAAAACGTCCTGACTGGACAATGGGAGGGTCCAGATGTTTTACTAACATCTGGAAGAGGTTTTGCTTGTGTCTTTCCAGAAAACTCTCAAGCTTCCATCTGGATTCCAGATCGACTCGTTCGAAATGTCACCGCACTTCAAAAACAAGTAGAAAATCCACAGGAGACATTGAATCAAAAAGGAGAAAAAAAATAAAGATAACTTTAGGACTTAAATGCCTTACTCTCAAGAGAGAATCTTCAGACGGTGAGAAACTCTCGTCACTACTCGGCTCCTCTCAGTTTTGTCATTTGGTTTTCGATCAATGATTTCTTGAGCATTAACCACTCAGGAAATCATTGATTGAAAATTAAATGGTAAAGTTGAAGTTCTAGAAGAAGCTATTCTGTCCATGGGACAGGAAATACTCACCTTAAAAATGCAGCTTTCTTTAAGATGTCATTCTGATTTTAAATGGATTTGTATTACTCCTTAACATTTTAATGAAACTGAACGTTCTTGAGATAGAGTACAGAGACATATATTAGGGGTTTGGAATCATTCTGATATGTTTTTTTTATTATTTTTTTTAATGTTTATTTATTTTTGAGACAGAGAGAGACAGAGCATGAGTAGGGGAGGGGCAGAGAGAGAGACACACACAGAATGTGAAGTAGGCTCCAGGCTCCAAGCTGTCAGCACAGAGCCCGACGCGGGGCTCGAACTCACAGACTGCGAGATCATGACCTGAGCCGAAGTGGGACGCTCAACCGACTGAGCCACTCAGGCGCCCCATAAGTTTTGACTTATCTAAATTGCACCAACAAATAACTGATATTGATAAATCTCGAGAAGAATTTAATGCTGATGATGTTGCTACTAGTTTATATAATAATCTATCTAGATTTGTACATCATTCCTCCTTTATTTCCATGATGATTAACATAGGAGTTTCAGTCTTAATCCTGATTATTGTTCTTTTACTTTTGTCAGTTATCTTCAGACTCTTAAGTCAAAGCATAAAATCTCTCTCTACTGAGTTCAGAATCTTTGCTCTAAAAAAAAAAAGGGGGGCAGACGCTGGAGACCAGAAGATCAAGGCCCTGATGGCAGAGCCCAGGGTAAGACCTGAGGTTCAAGCCCCTGTTTGCAAAGCTCAGCGTGAAGCATTAATAACCTCGAAGAAAAAGTCCCTGTATGCAACGCTCAGGGTGAAGTGAAACCGGATGGCTCCAAGCTTCTCCCCAAGCCAATAAATGCTGCTGCTTTTTCTTCTTTTCTCTTTCTACCTACTATGGATTCTTTGAGATGCCCATGTGTTGATTATCATGGAAATAATATATACCTAATAAATTCGCTTGGGGTATCTTAAAAGGTTTCAAGCAGATATAGAAATAGTTTGAGATGGAATAAATCTCTGTTGCCTCTGATCCTGTTAGAAAAGAACATGTTTCTGCTATGTTTTTATCAATAGAAAAGGTTGGCTTTGATCTAATCGGGTCTAAGACTGTTACCCTTGGCCCAGAAGGAAATGAAAATGTTGGTGCTATGTTAAACCAAAAAGAATGCAAAGTGTCGCAGGGGGATTAGGGTCAGGACTAGAATAGAAAACTCCAGAAAGAAAATGTTAGAATAATTATGATGTTTTTCTCATAATCTCTCAAGTGTAACTTTACTGTATGTAACCATTAATCTTAACAAGCAACAGCTTTGTACTTTGTACTCGCTCTCTTACCCCATATCATGCTGGGTGAGGTGTGTCTAATGGGTATATTGTGGTCTTAGACTATGTGCCTCGATGTGCCCATTGGATACACTTTGCTTGCGTATGAACTGTTTTCAACCTTTCAACCGGAACTGTTTTTGAACATTTTTACTGTAAATCATGGGAACAATCTAAGGGGCTATAGATGAGATCATTCTCTGAACTGTAATGAAAAAATGTAAAACTGTAAGTTTCCTTCACGCCTAAAACTGCATACATACCCTAAGAGAAAATTAAACTTTGAGCGGTGCAGAAAAGAGGCTGTCTCCATGTCTTTTTTCTCCTAGAAAAAAGGTTGCCTCACGCAGGTGAAACCCTGAACCAGCCGGAAACCCTGATAGAAGGAGCTGGCCTCCAGCAGGTCAAACTCGGCACACTACAACTTTGAGGGTACATTGCTTGTAATGTGCTATGAATCGCAAGACTTGTTCAACGTTATTTATATTCTGAGTTTTTAATACTCACTGAAAGCATACATGTTTTATTCTGGGAAAGACTTTAGAGTTAGTTAACCTGCCCATTCCACCCCCAACCTCTAAACTCTACAAAAATGGAAGACTATTCCAGACAAGGGGGTCTCCTAGTGAAAGACTCAGCCCTGTAGCCTCTACCCAGGGCACTAAAGCCTCGGTATCCAGCTTCGAACTTCTGCTTGTCTTTTGTGTACCATTAAAAGTTCTAAAAGCATTGTTTTATTTTCCTAAAGCAACTTAGTGTTCTCTATGATTCTAGGTTGAGTTGCTGCAGTCAATAATAGTTCATGTAAAGTAGCATAGACTTTGAGGCCTTACTGAGTAATTAGACTCCACAAAAGAAAGAACAGAAATATGGTCATTCCTTACAGAATTGTTATATATGGGCAACTAGTATTATTTTTCAGACACCAATAAATGTAAAAATTTGAGTCTATATTTTTTTAATGTTTATTTACTTTTGAGAGAGAGAGGGAGACAGAGAGGGAGACACAGGATCTGAAGCTAACTCCAGGCTCTGAACTGTCATCGCAGAGTTTGAATCACCACAGGGCTCGAACCTGTGAACTGCAAGATCACGATCTTAGCTGAAGTCCGATGCTTAACTGACTGAGCCACCCAGGCACCCCAAAATTTGAGGCTTTAAAGAATACTTATATTTTTATATCACAAATATCATTTGGTAATACAATTCAAGAATGATGAAAGCCGGGATGCCTGGGGGGCTCAGTCAGTTAAGCATGTGACTCTTGACTTTGACTCAGGTCATGATCTCATGTTTGTGAGATTGAGCAGGCTGATGGCACAGAACCTGCTTGGGATTCTGTCTCTCCCTCTGCCCCTCCCTGCTCTTTATCTCTTCTTCTCTTTAACAGAAAAAAGAAAAAAAAAAGAATGATGAAAGTTATTATATAAATATTAGAAAAAATATAAAGCTCTAGATAAGGTTAACAAACACAGAGGAGTAAGTGTGCATGCATTTCCCCCAGTGTAATCTTAAACCAAGTCATTTCTATCGTACTTTTGATTTAAAAGCTTATGAATAAGAAAGACTAAACTCACTAGGTTCAAATGTACCTCCTGATAGGATTTAAACTTTGTGATATAAAAGTCAAGAAAGCTTTTTAAAAAAGACCTAAAATAAATTCACTGCTCATTAAAAAAAGTTTTTTTTTTTTTATTTTTTTTAATCCTTATTTTTGAGACAGAGAGAGAGAGAGAGTGTGAGCAAGAGAGAAACAGAGAGAGAGAGAGAGGGAGACACAGAATCGGAAGCAGGCTCCAGGCTCCAAGCAGTCAGCATAGAGCCTGACGTGGGGCTTGAACTCACGAACCGTGAGATCATGACCTGAGCCGAAGTCAGATGCTTAACCGACTGAGCCACCCAAGTGCCCCTAAAAAGTTTTTTAAAAAGGTTTGTACTCTAGAAGACATGCTAGGTTGTAATAAGAACTGTTATTTACTTCCTTAACTTTAGAGATAATGGAGAATGCAGTCTGGTAATATGGGAAGGATAGCTTTTTTATGTTTAAGGAGAAATCTTAGCATCGAATTTCCCATGTTAAATATCGGGGCAGAGGATATTGCAGTTAAAGTTATCTGAGATCATCAGATTTCTGGGCTTGTAACTAGTGATGTGAATGAGCTCTTAGATTCTTGTGTTTTGCTTTAGACTTTTAGTTTTAAAAAATTTAATAAAATAGTAAACAGTTATGGGAAATATCTTCACAAGTTAAAATGCATGTCTTGAACAAAAAATTTACAAACTACTATGAAAAGAATAAGTGTGCATAGTCAATAAGGAAGTAATCACCCAGTTTTCATGCTGTATTCAACAATTATTGAAACCATATAGAAGTCTAATTAGTATTTTGAAAATGTATTCCCTGCCCTTGGTCAATGGTGACACATTTTAAATTAGTCGGGAAGCTTCTCAACATAAAACAGCTGCTACACAGACTTTTGTGAGTCTATCATTTGTTCTTAAATGCAAAGTAGCTTTATGTGGGATTAAATGTTAAAGTTTCAAATACGCTTCGCCAAAAAAGAGTGTAATAAACTACTTTAGAAGCTTTACTGGAAAAGGTCCTTCCTATTGGGCATTTTCTTTCCCCCAAAGCCCATTTATCTATACTGAAAATCTGCTCTGATAGGTAGCCCGGTGCCATGACGACATCCACAATTAATTTAGGGAAGCCTTTCAGAGAGTATACTATTTAAACCAGTCACTCTGATACTGTGCAGTTTCAAAAGCTTTTGGGTTTTGGAACTATTGCTGACGACTCTCACGGACTCCATCTCTGGCCCTCCATCTTGTTTTTGCCTGTTCAGCGACTTCCCCTACGTGTTCCGCTTCCCGGGAAGTGAAGGTATACCCTGACTGGAATGTGGGAAGGCTTGTTCGGAGCTTGACCGTCCCTCAAGTGGCACACAGAAGGCTCCACTTTAGATAACTAGCAGAGATCGGCTGCTGCACACGGATGGCGCCACTTGAGGTAACTACCCTGTGACCGCCCCATCGTGCCCCTCGCTCTATAAAAGCCGGGGATTAAGGGCCAGACCCGGTGGAGAATGGGGCTGGAGAATAACTCTGAGGTTGCCGTGGATCATTTTTGGCCTGATTCCCCGCTGTTAGTAAGTTACCTTGAATCAAACTCTGTAAATGGTGTAGAGAGGTTTGCTTTGCTTTCAGTCTCAGAGTGCC
This sequence comes from Paguma larvata, assembly GCA_030068075.1. NCBI lineage: Eukaryota > Metazoa > Chordata > Mammalia > Carnivora > Viverridae > Paguma > Paguma larvata. The sequence goes on along the minus strand of CM057835.1, from coordinate 19,891,653 downwards.
TTCTGTTTGCTCTCCTGACCCTCCTCTGCTTTCTAACAGTTGGCAGGCCTGCCAGGAGACAGAAAACAAAAGCATGGGTACAGGGGAAAGCCCATATGTGGGAGAAATCCCAGGTTGGCCAGCCACCCCCTTGTGGGGCGACTTGGCAGGTTTTTGGAGCATTTCAGACCAGTGCATGAATACAGGAATGCCCACACCTCCCACCAAAAGCCCAAGGCATTGTTAGATATCATCTCTGAAACAGTAGGGGAAAGAAAATGGAGATGGGAAAGTGGATAAATTATTGCGGTGGTAGCTTGACCATTGATCTGTGCATTATGAGATGCCATGGGAAAAGAATTACTAGTAAGGAGAAAACTGGAAGAAATTAGGGAAGCATGTTTTTAGAAGTATGGCTTTGGAAAAGGATGTAGGGGCCCGTGTTCCTCTAATGTGGACGCTATATCCAAAAGAATCCAACACAGGGAGGAATGCTTGGAAACTGGCATGTAAGATAACAAAGATACGTAGGCACAGGTTTTTGGATGCTAAAGTGAAAACGACTATATCTCAAGAGAAGCAGGACCCTAAATCACACGATCCCTGAGATAATGACTCCTGATGGGTACCCTTCATAGAGGAGGAAAATGATGTATGGGCACATCCTTTGATCCCAAGACCCAGGCCATTCGTAAGCCTGGGGAGGATGGAGAAGAAGTTCCCACTAGTGAGAAAATAACTATGAGGGAATATTCTGCCGAATTAGTGGAGCTAGCCAGCTGCTTTAAGCAAAGGGGCTTACAAGGGGTGGCTGCTTGGGTGTTACGATGATGGGATGCTGGGGGAAATATGTGAAATGGGTTTGAGAGGTCAAAAATGGTCTCAGTCGCTGCCCAACCTGCCTTGGGACAAAGATTATATGCTGCAGGCTTGAGTGAGAATCTAGGTGCTTCGCTAATTTGAACGATTGGATAAGTACAAACATTAATAACCTGGCTTAAATGAAGGGGCTATTGCCCCCACCCTCCATTATGCTGGACCTCTAAGGGCGAACTATGAGAAATTATAGGTGAACTAGGAATAAAACATGCCATTGATACCGAGCATTTTAGAGGCTCGGGTAAAGAATTATTTTCCTCTGGTAGTAAACCCCGTATCTTACAGTCAGCCCTGGGGCCATCGTAGGAGACCTTAGCATCTGTTCTTGCCCCTATGGGTTAATCGGCTCATTACTACCATAGCTGTTATGGTGGCTGATTAAGTGAAACCTAAAGACTCTGTCCTGAGGGGAACAGGTTGAAAAACAGGGAGAAACAAAGGATCCTGTCAAGGATAAAATGGTGGGAAAGAAACTCACCAAGTTCTTCCATAAGCAAATATGGCAAGATGCAATATATGGAACCCAGAGAGAAAATATAGACAACCCAGTTTGGTCTTGCTCAGCATATGGAAGGTGCTGCCTTAGGCATACCAGTTCACTCTCTTGAAGAAAGGCTCAAAAAAGCCAGCTGTGTTGCCAAGTGCCTTTCCATTAATGGAGGAATTTCAGAGGTGGATCCCACCTACCCTACCTACCCTAGAGACTAGGAGTTAGGCCAACGTTGCCCTCTAGTGTGTGTGTATGTGTGTGTGTGGAGGGGGACCCATGTTGAAGTGACTGCTTATTGGTCTTGTGCTGTCAGGCAGCCTGTACTTGATCTGATAGAGGCTGGAGCTGGATGCAGACTTATTGTGGAAACCTCTCAAACTTTGGGGGAGAAAATGAAGCCATTAATGCCTATGGAGGGCAGATTATCATGGTCAGACAAATTCATCTTCATCTACAGATGGACAGGCTTCCTCCCTGCTGTTTTCTAGTGCATGTTTCCCATTGCTGAGTAGATTTTGGGCATAGATGTTTTATAGGATCTAGATCTAATTACGAGAACAGGTGAACTTTGTTCTATGTATTTAAGAGTCTCATGTTTGGGGGACTGGGGGAGAGGAGAAATGGGTGATGGGCATTGAGGAGGGCACTTGTTAGGATGAGCATTGGGTGTTGTATGTAAGCGATGAATCATGGGAATCTATCCTCAAAACCAAGAGCACACTGTATACACTGTATATTAGCCAACTTAACAATAATACTAAAAAAAAAACCAAACAGGTGAACTTAGTTTACATACCCGAGTAATGAAACCTGTCCTCATGACTCCTGCAAAATGGGAATCCATACAGCTGCTATTCCCTGGAAAGTAACAAAAAAATGCAAGCTACCTGAGGGCCATAATGAGATAACAATCACCATTAGAGAATTAGAGACAGTTGGGGTAGATCTGCCGAAATCCCATTCAATAGTCAGGCTGGGCCTCTAAGAACTCTAATGGGACCTGGCAGGCGACAATAGGTTAGGTTATAGGGAATTCAATAAAGTTACTCCACCCATCCAAGCCACGGGTACCTGATAGAGCCTTATTAGGTCTTAATGGATGCCATGAATTTTTCTATTATGTACTGGACCTAGCTAATGCCCTTTGTGGCATTCCATTAGAACTTGAGTCCCAAAACCAATCTGCTTTCATGTGGAACAGGAGACCATGAACCTTCTAGGTGTTACTGCAAGGGTATCTCCATGGTCCCACCATTTGTCATAGGATGGTCCCCAGAGATCTGGAAAAATCGATATTGTTAGAGGAGATGGTGCCTCTTTATTCTATAGAGGATGTTATGTCAACTTGTGATGGCTTTCCCTCCCTGTCTCTGGCAGCTGCGTCATTACAAGTGTACTCAGGAGGATGGAAGGTAAATACTGATAGATCCAAGGGCTAGGTCAATCAGTAATGTACTCTGGAGCCCTGTGGTTAGTGAGACAAAAGCCACGCCAGAGGCTGTCACAAGTAAAATAACAAGCCTTCCCAATCCTGTAATGGCAAAGGAATTAAAAGCTTTTGTTGGTTTATTGGGTTCCTGGACATCTTTTAGTCCTCATGTAGCACAGATATTAAAACCTTAATATGCCTTGGTTAATTAAGAAGAGAAGCCAGAGATTGGGGTACTAACCAACAAGAGGTTTTCTCAAAGGCAAAAATGGTAGTAAAACAGACATAGGCCCTGGGGGTATTATACCAAGTATCTTTTCGGACCACAGTGATAGGAAACTAGAAACAAACAGCTGGAGGAAGACAGGAAAATTTCTAAGCCTGGGGAAACTTAGCGCACGACTGAACAAACAATGGGTCAAAGAAATCTTAAACAAAATAGAAACACAACATATGAAAACCTATGGGATTCTGCCAGGAGTTCTAAGAGGGAATTTAATAGAATAAACTCCCAGAAAGCAGTCGGATCTCAAAACAACCTAACTTTGTACCTCAAGGAAATACAGAAAGAATAAACTAAGCCCAAAGGTAGCAGAAGTAAATAACAAGGATCCGGGTGGAAATGCGGTGCCTCCCCCCTCCCCCGACAATGAAAATGTATCAACTACTTTAGAGCAGGAGGCAGTGTCCATGCTGAGTGTGTAGCCAGATGCAGGGCTCAATCTCCTGAGATCTCATGACCCTGGGGTCATGACCTGAGCTGAAATCAAGAGTCCATGCTCAACCAACTGATCCACCCAGGCACCCGTGAATCAAGTGTTGATACATACCATGTGAGGAGTCTCGAAGTAATTATGCTGGAAGTAAGCAAACAAAACAGCACATCCTATGATTCCATTAGTAGAAAATTTCAGAAATTTTAAACGAAGTGATAGGCAACCAGTGGTCTGTTTTGTCATTAAGGACAAGAGTTTGAGTGGGGAGACATGGGACAAAGAAATTACAAAGGGGCATAAGGAAAATTTTGAGGGTGACGCCTATGTTCATTATTTTGACTGAAGTTTCCATGGGTTAAAACCTATCCAACTGTATGACATAAACAGGAGCCATTTGTGGTATGTCAGTTATACCTCAGCAGATCTGCTTAAAAAGAGACCAGGGGCACCTGGGTAGCTCAGTTGATTAAATGTTTGACTTCAGCTCAGGTCATGATCTCACGATTCATGAGTTTGGGTCCCAGGTTGGGCTCTGTGCTGAAAGCTCAGAGCCTGGAGCCTGCTTCCGATTCTGTGTCTCCGTCTCTCTGACCCTCTCCTGCTTGTGTGTGTGCATACACGTGCTCTCTCTCAAAAATAAACATTAAAAAAAGTCAAAACAACAAAAGATGAATAAAAGATGAATAAGAGCTGGTTATTTGAAAAATAAAAAATTGAGAAACGTTTAGCTAGATAAACCAAGAAAAAGTCAAATAACATTACAAATGGAAGAGGAGACATTACAACTCCTATGACAGATCTAGAAATATCAGAAGAGTTTACTGTGAACAATTCTATGCCAACAAATCGGATGACCGAGAAGAAATAGACAACTTCCTAGAGACCTATGACCCGCCAAGGCTGAGTCATGAATAAACCAACAATCCAAACAGACCAATAGGAGTAAGGCGAGTAAGTCAGTAATCAAAAACTTTCTAACTTCGAGAAAAGTCCAGGACCAGACGGTTTCACTGGTGAATTCTACCCGACATTTAAAGAAGAATTCATGCCAAGCCTTCTTAGGGTTCTAAAAAATTTAGGAGGAGGGAATATGTCCAACGCTTTTTACAAGGTTAGGATTTCCCTGATACTGAAGCCAGATAGGACATGGCAAGAGAACAAAAGTATAGGCCAATATCCTTATGAATGTAGGTGTAAAAACTCTCAAAATATTAGCAAACTAAATTCAATCGCATATTAAAAGGATAATCATCAAACTAAAAATCTTTTGCACGGCAAAGGAAACCATCAACAAAATGCAACCTGCAGTATGGGAGAAAATATTTGCAAGTCGTATAATCTGATGAGTCACTATCCAAATACAGAAAGAACTCACAATCTGATAGGAAAAAAAATAATTCAATTAAAGCGGGCAGCAGACGGGGCACCTGGGTGGCTCAGTCGGTTAAGCATCCACCTTGATTTTTGGCTCAGGTCATGATCTGGCGGTTTGTGAGTTTGAGCCCCATGTCAGGCTCTGCTCTGATAGTGCAGAGCCTGCTTGGGATATTCTCTCTCTCCCTCTCTGCCCCTCCTCTCCTCACACTCTCTCTCCCTTTCTGTCAAAATAAACTTAAAAAAAAATGGGTAGAGGAATAAACATTTTTCCAAGAAAGACCTACCAATGGCCAAAAGTTGCCTGAAAAGGTACTCAAAGTCTCTAATTGGGAATATGCAAATGAAAACCACAGCAAGGTATCACCTCGCACCGTTAGCATGGCTATCATCAAGACAAAGGAACAAGTGTTGGCAAACCCCGTGGATGCAGGGGAACCCCCTGCGCTGGTAGGAAGTGAAACTGGGGCAGCCACTGTGGCAGACAGTATGAAAGTTCCTCAAGAAATTGAAACTAGAATGATCGTATGATGTGGCAGTTGTGCTTCCGGTTAGGTGTGGAAAGGAAATGAAAATGATCTGGACGAGAGATCTATATTCCCATGTTCAGTGCACCCTTATCCACAATAGTCAAGATATGCAAGTAACCTAAGTGTCAACAGATGGATGGCTAAAGAAGATGTGAAAAATTCAGCCACCGGAAAGAAGGAAATTCTTCCATTTGTGACAACACGGATGGAAGTTGAGGGCATTTTGCTAAGTGAAATAAGCCTGAGAGTGAGAAATACAATATGATTTATCTGTGGGATCTAAAAAAGCTAGAATCCTAGAAACCTTAGAAATATAGAAAGTTTCTTTCTTACAGACTTCGAAAGCTGAAAGCAGCTGGATCAGAGTTGGGAAAAGTAATTTCATGGTCCTCAGAGACAGAGACTCCCTTACTTGGTTGTCCACATACTCCGCATCTGGCTTCTACTTCCTGTTCAAAATGGCTGCTGAAACTCTGGTCATTGTGTTTATATTCCAACCAGCAGAAGGAAAGAGGCAAAAAGGGACAGATCCTTCCCTCTAAGACTATTTTTCAGAAGTTGCATGCAGCAATTATATTACAACTCATTGCCAATTTTAGTCCTTCGGCCTACCTGTAAGGTAGGCTGGGGGATGTATGGTATTCTGGATGTTTGTGTGCCCAGCTAAAACTGATGGTTTTGTTTATCAGGAAAACAAAAAGATGTGTATTATGGGACAGCTCAGTGTCTCTCCTGTAACAATTAATTCCAAAAAGTTTTAGAGGAAAAAATAAGCATTTCAGCCCAAATTCCTAATCCTTTTATGAGCTCCCAGTACTCTTTAAAGCTCTTTTATAAACACTCGGGGCGCCTGGGTGGCTTAGTTGGTTGAGCGTCTGGTTTTGGCTCAGGTCATGATCTGGTTCGTGAGTTCAAGCCCCCCATCAGACTCTGTGCTGACAGCTCAGAGCCTGGACCCTACTTCAGAGTCTGTGTCTCCCTCTTTCTCTCTGCCCTTCACTGCTCATTGTCTCTCTCCCTCTCAAAAAGAAAAAGAGCTTAAAAAATTCTTTTATAAACATTGATAGCAGCAAAATTTTAACAGTGTCTAATAATCGTGGGTCAGAGGGGCCCAATTTCCATGTCAAGGGAGGTGGCAGCAGGTGCCAACCACCACTGGCTGAGGATTCAGGTCTTTGGGAGTTCCACCTGTCACTAGTGAGCACCGGGAGCCCTCCCAGAAGGCAGGAGATCGTGCCTTTGCTTTTGTGTATCCCCACAGAACCCACCTCTGTGCCCCTCATGGAGAAAATACAAAGCAAGTATTAAGGCACTGACCGCATCCCAGGAGCAGGGAGAGACTGGAGATTCTCCAGTCCAAACTGCACTTCTGAGATGCCAGACCTGAAGCTGGAATAAAGCTTGGCAAGGGCCGGCTAAGCATAGGCTTGGCGTAAAGGACATGAACCCTTGTTATCTTGTCCTGACAGCACCTTAGAGCTAAGTTCACGTGAATCCAGGTCTTGGGCTCTGCACGAACACAAAACTTTTTCACTTCACATTTTCTGACGGAATTCTGGCACTTTTCCTGCATGTGTCATTCAATTCACATCTGATTAACATCTACCTCATTTTAATGGATTTTGTTTTCAGGTGGAAGAAAGAAAATTATGTTTTTTCGTATTACCTCCATCTCTTCAATTTTACTTTTCATTTTCCCTGAGAAACCGATTTTCCTTTTTAGGTCTCAAAGGGTTTTTTTTTTGTCTCTCCATATTGTACAGAGAGTAAAGCGTACACGCTCTAAAACCAGGTAGCTGGGACTTGAAACCTAGTGCTCTCATTCTCCGTGTGACCTTTGGAAAATTACCTGACCTTTCTGTGCCCTAGTTTTCTCATTTAGGAAGTGGAGATTAGAAAACCCACTTACTTCATAGATCTACCGTGAAGAGTGAACAGAGCAATCTATATAAATCAGCTGGCTTCGTACCTGGCGAATGTTCAATAAATGTTGTCTGAGGATGATGGTGGATTCTTCAGTCAAGGATGTATTTCCTTGCTACCTAGCATATTTTTTTGCCAATTCTCCTTTAGAAATTTGTAAATATTTAGAAAATTACAACTAATATTGACATTCAACTAAGAAAAATAGCACAAGAAAGTTGAAGCTTCTAAGACCGTATTTTCATATGGTTCCCTCAAAGCTGAATAGAAGTTAGGGGTTGGTGGAATAAAAATTAAAATGCATGTACAAAGGGCCATCTGGGTGGCTCAGTCGTTTGAGCATCAGATTCTATTTCCGTTTAGGTCATGATCTCTTGGTTCCGAGTTTGAACCCCCCCCTCCCCCTCCCCCAGGTCTGGGCTCCACAGGCACAGTTGGAATTTTCTCTCTGCCTCGATCTGCCCACCCCCCGCCCCTGCCCTGCCACTTGTGTGCACTCTCTCTCTCAGAACAAATAAACTTAAAAAACTATACTAAAAAAGTGCATGCACAAAGACCCTGCAATGATTGGAGGTGGGGGTTGAGGAGGAGACGAAAGGATTCCCCTTCCCTCTTGCAAGAACAGAGTGAATGCACTATTAGCTGGCTGAGGCACATTCATTAAGAGCATTACACCACACACCTCAAAGTGAAAAATAGTTTTAAAATAAATTTAGTTATTTTTTATTGGGACCAGTGAGGACCGCCTTAGTACAGAAAGTTAAGGTTTAAATATTTAAAAACTGTTTCAGTGAATGAAATATATTTTTATTTTAACGTATATAGGGCTTCAGATTCTCATAGTCCCTTTTCCCAAGGAGATCTTAGTCCCATATATGCGTTGAAACCAATTGCTCTCGACAAATGGGCTAGATTATTCTGGTCCTGGGGTTGATTCAGGGCAGGAAGGTAAATTCAAATACTTCTGCAAGTCTCTCTTTCCTCTGGGAAAGTGTTCATGTCGCACCAGAATTTCTTTCAAGAAAATGGCAGCATCTCCCAGAAAACATGGCCCATCACCATCTTCGGCCTAGAATAACATCAACAGGCGGTGGGACCCACGCATGGAACCACTGGGACAGGACGGAGATCTTGCTTCCGCCACGGACCATTTATGTACCCCCCAGAGAATCGTTTCAAGTTATTGGATATTGGCTTCATCTATAAAATGGGGACATTCAAACTTGTTTCTAAAGTTGTTTTTAAGATAGTCTGATGTCATGAGCCTGAAAGTACTCTGCAGCTGTAAAAGATCATAACAATAAAGATTGGCATTATTATTTCTCCTTTTAGAGATGAAGAACTACTTGATCTTCAATGTTAGGTGCAGGACGTTATTCTGAAACAAGGAGGCTGTGATCCAGAGTAGTTAGTAAGAGGGGATTTTTGAGCAGAGACTTTTTTTAATTTTTTTTTTTTTGAGAGAGACAGAGCACAAGTGGGGGGGGTGGTGGGGCAGAGAGAGAGGGAGACACAGAATCAGAAGCAGGCTCCAGGAGAAGCCCCTGATGTGGGGCTCAAACTCTTGAACTGTGAGATCGCGACCTGAGCTGAAGTTGGACGCTCAACCGACTGAGCCACGCAGGTGCCCTGGAGACATTTGGGTTTTAATCCCAGGTCCAAGTGTAAATTGCGACCTCAGGAATGCCCTTAACCTGCCTAAATCTTGGATTCCTCATCTATAAATTGGAGATAATAGTTGTGTGTAATCTATAGAATTTGTAAGATTAAGTAGACTAATATTCTTTGGTAGAACACAGGCAGACCTTGGAGATACTGCAGATTTGGTTCTGGACCACCACAGTAAAGTGGATACTGTAATTAAGTGAGTCAAACTAATTCCTTATTTCCCAGTACAAATAGAAGTTAATGGAATCTATGCACACTCTATGGTATCAACTCCAAGCATTCAAAATTTACTCAATGCAGGTATTATAATGATGGTCATTGGTCAGTGATAGCAAGAAAAGTAAAATCTAAATACACTGATAAAATCTCTTCTTTGTAGTTCTTCGTAGTTAAAAAGGAAGGTGGTAGGAAGTCTTTGTAGATTCATGAAAGAAAGCTATTTTGAGAAGACAATATGGAAGGATAGATTTTTTTTTTTTTTTATGAATTTCATGGTTGTGTCTCTTTAAACAGATGATGGGAAACCTTTCTTGAGTGTTCGCTATGAGCAAAACACTGAGCTGAAATTTGGAATTAATGTCACTAAATAAATAGTCTTTGGCTTGGCTCAGAAGTTTTAAGAACAGTGCTGGAACCAGCTATGTTCTATTAACAACTTCTCCCTTTGAATGAAATATGATCACCCAAAGAAGGAAAACATAAGGTTGGGAAGATGTAACCCATCATGTGTACTAAGTTGACAGTCAAAAGCCTTGAAGATTGTAGGCAAGTCGATGCCCTCTTTAGGGACACCAGCTCCCAGCCTGAGTGAGCTTCTCTCACCCTGCTCTCGTCACTTAAGAGCTAGTAATTCATCCAAAATCCAGGTGTCTCTCTCAAGGGGTCTGTAGTGAAATAGTAACATTTGTTTGTGAAAAGCACGGAAGAAAAAGAATTCTGCTGGGTAGTGCAGGTAACCAAATTGCGGAACTGTAAATAGAACAGGAGTCTTCCTAAACATAGAAACCATGCTAACCAATGTGACCGGCAGAAATTTCAAATTTCGTCATGAGTGGTTACTAAACGTTCAGAAAGTGTGTCACGAAAAAGACCTGGCCGAGTTAGAATAAATTTGTCTAGAGTTTCAGAGAAATAAATCTCTAGCAACAAAACCAAAAGCTAGAGAATTTGAAGTAAAGTACTTACTGGCCCTTCCTGGACTTCCTTCCATCTTGTCGTTAGCTCTAGTTGGGGGGAGGTTGCTACTTCATTTTTCCCTTTCTTCTTTTTCTCCCCAGCTGTGTATAATCCGTGATCATTGGTTGCTGCTGCTTGTTTTGATCTATTTTTTTGACAGCATGAGGAGGAGTAGGGGAGGGGCAGAGAGGGAGAGAATCCCATGCAGGTTCCAAACTGTCAGCACACAGCCTGTTGCAGGGCTGTAACTCACTGAGAGATCATGACCTAAGCCGAAATCAAGAGTCTAACACTCAACGGACTTACTCACCGAGGCACCCTAATCATTGGCTTCTTTTTAAAGAATAATTTGTTTCTTAAAGACCGTTTCCATAATAAAACTTTACATAGCCTTTGGCAAAAAACATATATATCGAAGTCTGAATAATCTCAATTTGTACTCCCTGATTTTAGTTGGAGCCCGAAGTCATGTTAATTCTTTACTTTCCCCACTCTGAATAGAACTGACAAAAATTAATCGGCTGCTTTACTATCTCTTCCAACATTAAAATCACTTTAATCACTTTACTTATATAGTGCTAGAAAACACTAAAGCTTATGACAACTTGAAATCAATCAGCGAGGACCATGCCATGTCTGGTGGGGGAAACTGAGCAAAGCAAGAGGCAACCATTCTGGCTCTGAGCCGGAGTGAGACAGAGAACATCCAAGCTGGCTTCTGCCTAGTGGTGCTTCCCTTGGACATTTCTCCACAGTTCTCAGCCCCCTTGGGGCTCCTGGGAAACAGAACGTGGCTCTTACCAGGTTGTATAATATCTTGCTGTCTCAGTTGATTTATTTAATAGTCCTGTACCACAGAGATGATTAGAGGAAAACCTACCCATTGAGCAATAGCCGCCTCATCAGTAATCCTACCTCAGACTTTCATAGAGACATTTCTATTTGAAGATCAAAAGAACTGCTCTCTAAGACCTGCTGACAAGTGGGATCACTAGACATTCCAGCCCAACCCTCTATTTGTGGAAATAGGAATCCTACTCCTTGCTCTGTGAAAGACTTCCCTAAATGAGGTAAAGAAACTAAAGAGAGGAGAGTCCTTCCCTGGGAGATACATTCTTCCCCATTGGAAAGAAGAGGGTATCGTAACTCACGTAAATACTTCAGTAAACTCTTAAGGGTTCTGATCGGTCTCGCTGAGGCTAGATGAATTTAACACAAATAAGTTTGAGTGTATGTTATGTTTAGTGTTTCTAATTTTAATAATACTATTAAAATATTAAAGTATTTAATAATACTATTAAAATTAGAAGCATAAAATTTGTTCAAAGCAGACTGGAAAATCAAAAGTTAAAAAAATGTATTAATATTATCACTATGCAGTGGCAAGCAGTAGAAACAGTTTGGTATAGAATTCTTCAGACTTTTTTGTGCATGTGCATAGATATCATGATTTCCCTCCAAAATATATAATAAAGTACCTCCTTTGTTGAGATTGATTCTTTTAATCCACTTAGCACCTCTTATCCTAAACTCTACATATGTCAAAAACCATATCCTACAGTGTGGTATTTTTAAGTGGCATTAAAATATTTTACTGCACAAATTCGTTATGGTTTAACCAGTTTTCTAAAGTTGCACATTTAGGTTGATTTCTATTTTTATGATATTTAAAAAAGTATGTATATATGTATACATATATAGGTATGCATATATATGTGTATATATACATATATACACTGCAATAAACATCTTTAAACACATGAATGCATTTTAGTATAAATCTCTAGCTACAATTTCTGGGCTAACGTGTATGTACATTTTTAAGACTTCTAAAACATCTTGCCTAATTGTTCTTCAGAAAGGTTCTACAAATTTTCTTTCCCACCAAAAGTATGAGTGTGTAATTTTCCTCACACCATTGCCAAATGGAAGAGTATTGTTTTAAATCTTGACCAACTTGACAGAAGATCAATTAGACATTAATTGTCTAAGTGGTCTTATTTCATTATTAGTGAGATTGGACATGTTTTCAGTTGGCGCTATTTTGTGTTTTCTTATCATTTGTATTTTTAATGGAAGCGGTCTATTCGTGTCTTTTGTCCATTTTAATGGGGTCTTCATCTTATTGATTTGTGAAGCGATTTTTACATATTAAAAAGATAAATTGTTTGGCTGTCCTATACATTGCAAATATTTCCTCCCATTGTAATTTATATTTTGACTTAGTTATAGTGATTTAAATTCAGAAGTGTGAAATTGTTCTTATCTGTGGATTTTCCCATCTTTATTCTTTCTGTTAGTGCTAGGCCTATAAAGTTTCTTTCTCCAACATCAAAGATTATATGAATGTTCAAATGCAGTTTCTTTAATATGGCGTGTTTTTTTTTTTTACTATAATCTTCAATCCATTAGAATTTTATTTTGATAGATTTCATGGCATGATGTTCAATTACCTTTATTTTTGCAAGATGAGAAGTTTAGAAACTCGAAGGTACCAAAAGGCAGAGGTGCTGCGTATGGAAAAGACAGCCCGATGTGGTGGAAACGTCTGAGTTCTGTGTTCTGGTCTCATGTCAGGTATGCCTGGATGTATGTTGTAGGCAAGTTTCTAAACCCGTCTCTAAGTTTCAAATAAGCTTGTAGAGTTACCATGAAGATGAAAGGAAATCATACTTTTAAAAATAGGAGTATTATTTCTTTGTGTCATCTTCAGTTTCTTTCCTCAGTAATTTATAGTTTTCAGAGTACAGGTCTTTCGCCTCTTTGGTTAGGTTTATTCCTAGGTATCTTGTTATTTTTGGTGGAACTGTACATGGAATTGTTTTCTTAATTTCTCCTGCTGCTTTCTTTATGTACAGAAATGCAACAGGATTTTTGTATCCTATGACTCCACTAAATTTGTTTCAGTTCTGGCATCTTTTTCATAGTGAAAGTTTTACTTCTTCCTTACCTATTTCGATGCCTTTTATTTATTTTTGTTGTTTGATGGCTGTGGCTTGCACTTCCAGTACTATGTTGAATAATAGTGGTGACAGTGGACATCCTTATCTTGTTCCTGACCTTAGGGGGAAAGCTCTCAATTTGTCCCCATTGAGGAGGATATTAGCTGTGGGTTTTTCGTATACGGCCTTTATTGTGTTGAGGTATGTTCCTCAAAACCTAACTTCGTCATGGGTTTTTATCGTGAATGGATGTTGTACTTTGTCAAATGCTTTTTCTGTATCTATTGTAATGATCATATGGTTCTCATCCTTTCTCTTGTTGATGAGATGTATCACGTTAATTTTTTGGTGAATATTGAACCACCGTGGCAACTCAGGATTAATTCCCACCTGAACATGGTGAATGATTTTTTAAATGTATCGTTGAATTTGGTTTGCTAGTATTTTATTGAAGATAAACATTTAATATTTGTGTAATTTGGCTATCCTGGAGAAAGCTCATTTTTGAGAAACTTTGGAAGTTTAAAAAATATATATGTATTTAATTTTAGAGAAAGCATGAATGGGGGAGAGGGTAGAGGGAGAGAAAGAATCTTAGGCAGGCTCCACGGTCAGCACAAAGCCCAACACAGGGCTTGATCCATGATCCAAGGATCATTACCTGAGCCCAAATCAAGAGTCAGACACTCAATTACCCAGCAGCCCCAACTTTGGAAATATTAAAAAATGGCTTTTCGGGGCACCTGAGTGGCTCAGTCAGTTAGCTCAGGTCATGATCTCATGGTTCGTGCATTTGAGCCCTGCGTCAAGCTCTGTGCTGACAGCTCAGAACCTGGAGCCTGCTTCGGATTCTGAGTCTCCCTCTCTCTCTGCTTTCCTCTGCTTGTGTGCATGTGCTCTCTCTCGAAATTGAAAAGAAACATTAAAAACATTTTAAAGAAAGGGCTCTCATAAAAATATAAATATGATTTAAATGTATTTCAGTGATAAATGTGTATATTCTTAATAAACCAGAACAAATTAGTTCAGTTGGTAGATTCTCTTAAGTAAGTAAATTTTATGTTATTAGGGTACCTACTCCCCCCCGCCTCCCCACATATAATGATGTTTTCCTGAAAAAAAAAAAATTTTTCTGTTATGGGTACAGTCCTTTCTTTTCTCCTCCCCAAACGGAGGAAATGCTATAGTATCAAGCCATTTTAACTCATGTTAGGTACTAGTTCTAAAAAAAGGCATTTTTGTGTTTATTTTAAAAGAGATGAACTCTGCCCTTAAAAAAGAAAACCAATCCTGTGAGGAAATATTTTGTTTTACTCTACTAATAGATGCTTCCTGAAAAACACACCTTAGTGGAGGAGGGGAGACATCTGGTGGATGCCAGTTAGAAAGAAAGCCTGGCTACCAGGCCCTTAGTGAGGTGTCGTGTTGGGTTGTTTTTTCCATGTGTCTTCATAAGACAATAACAAAATGACAGAGGAAAAGGATACTAAAGATATTAATGTCTACCGATTTGCTTTCATTAACATAAAATTATTTTAAATGATACTGAATTTTAAAAGTATGTATCTATGCATTTTTCTCTTCAGCATGTTCCTCTACATTTTTTAATATCACGTTAAGCCCTGGTGCAGGTATTATTACGGTTTTTTCGAAAATACAAACTATTATGAGGTATTCAAGGATATGAAGGAAAAGCTTTCTCAGTCTATTTTTTGTATCGCTGTTGGCATTTTCTATCAAAGTTTAAAGTGCATGCAGAGCAAAAGAATTCCATTTCTAGGACAGTATGTCACTCCGACACTGGCAAAAGTATACAAAAATAAGTTTATTAATAAACCATGTTTATTAAGAATTGTTTGCAAAATACAAAAACCTAGGAACAACTTAGATTTCTACTACTGGGAGAGTAAATAAATTAGACAATGTCAACCTCGTGAAACCCAGTATCACAAAGAATGAGGTCTATATTACCGTTAAGCTGTTTTCTGAATGTATTACGGTATTAAATCATTCACATGAAAACGATATGTGATGTGAATGATTGCTTACGAGTTCACAGAATACATATTTTAACTGAATGACCAGTGATCATGAGTTAAAACACATATTAGCTGACGTGAAGGCCAAACCAAGTATCACCATTAAGAGAGTGAACTTCTGGGATAAAAACAAAAATCTGATTTTTATTAAAAGGAATAATTTGAATTTTTACTACTAAAGTTTTAGTCGGTGTTGGCCTTGCCCTGTGGATTCAGTTTTTTTTGCAACTCTATTTCATGCCTTCCAGATTTCATACTCTGTAATAGACAACACAGCTTATTAAAATATATTCATGGAGAATTCTATTTATCATGATAAAGAGCCAAAGTTCTAATGTTTACTTCATACTGATTATATTTATTTGAAATATAATGATAATATTCGTTCCAATAACATTGCAGTTTGAAATGCTATACTGTTACATTGAACATTGTCCTCCTCGTTAAATCCTACTCCACCTGGCAAACTACCTCCATGTTTCAGATTTCAACACCTCCTTGAAGTCATCCCTTATTCCTCTTGTGTTCTTACGTGGCACTCCTGCATGTCTTTGCTGTAGCCTGGTTCGTAGTACCTGCTGGTCTCTAAGGGTTCTATTCATGTGTTTGACGCAGACCTCTAACAGGTAACTTGTTGGATGAATGGAAAAAAGAAGAAAACATTTTCCTTGGCACAGATTCAAAATCTTCAAGAAAAAACCAACTAGATTACATTTCCCAGCTTCTTTGTGGCAGCTAGATTACATTTCCCAGCAGGCAGAAATGATCCGCACCACTTGCAGGCGGGGCCCCTGAAAACCTCCGTGTGCTCTTTTCATTCCTGGCTGATTGGGCTGTCCACTGTCATGTGAGCTTGAAGCCATGTGACAAGACAGTTGCTGTCAGCCAAGTCCGCCCCTCTGCACCCGCCTCCATTGACTTAGAACCGTCCCCTGCTGTTTTATGACTGAGAAATAAACACGCATTAAGCCAAAATAGGTTTGTATCTATTTTGTACCGTGGCCTAGCCAACCCTAATGTATAGGTCAAAGAGGAATTTGACCAAGTCTAAATGATTTAGTCCTCTTTCCTAATTCGGGCCAAGTTAGAGATGGATGTCTAGGGAATCCGTCCATTTATTTAGCCAGAATCAATTGACTACCCCCTCCCCGCCCCCGGCTGCCGCATTCTCTGATGTATGCTGAAGATGCAACAGTAAACAAAGAAGGCATGGATCCCGCCCTCATGGGCCACACAGAATAGTGGAAATGACAGGCAACAGGCAAATAAGCAAGACACAAAAGGTCTTTTTAAGTTGTGATAAGTGCTATGAAGGAAACAAATGGCATTTGAGGACGGAAAATTAAAGCCATGCCTGAGGAGGATTTTCAACCAGTGTGAAGGTTAAGGAAGGACCTCCCTGACAAGGTTATATTGAAGCCAAGATGATGAGGACAAGGAGACGATGAACCCAAGGACGAGGGGAGCCTATCAATGTGAAGACTGGCGTTAAAATCATTCCAGGCAGAGAGAGTTTCAAGCACAGGTTCTGGCGTGAGAAGTAAGTTGGCAAGTCTGAAGCACTGAAAATGGCCGGTGTGGCACATGGAACGAGAGATGATGTTGCGCTGAGCCAAGCCAAGAGAAGTTTTCAGCCAGGTGAATGCGCCAGCATGCTGGCCCCCCGCTCATAAATCTACTGTTGGACTAACCGAAGACCGGGATACTCACATCTTCTGTTTGCTTTACCCAATGATTCTGTCCTATGTAGGCAGATGTCACTGAGGGAAGGAAACACAGGGCCAAAAACCAAAGTGGCCCGGTGTATTTGATTTCATGGTTTTTAAAACACTAAGGGCCATCTGGGTTACTAAATTAATTTTATAAGACAGAAAAGCAGTTCTCCATGAAAATATTTTTACTCCTTTATGCGTAGTCTTTTATATAAACTCCACTGGTTAGGGTTAATCATTCAGAAATCTGAATGGATGCATCGTCTCTTCCATGAGTTAGATCATTCAACAATACATCATTATAATTTACTGATAGAAAATTATCACTTGTTTTAATTACTGTTACTCTTATTTAATTACCCAAAGATAACATCATACATAAAAGATCTTGAAGCTTTATTCTTGTTTTTAAACGTGCCTATGACTTCCCATATCTACAGCACTCATTTCAATGATTTTCTTCACTGTCCCACCCTAGGTTAGCCTCAGTGCTGCTGTGACAAATTGTCTTGCCAGTAGCTACGTGCGTAATGGTCTCCATAGACTTCTCACAGTTTTATGCACAACGTGTGACCTAAAGGATTCTTCACTCAATGTCATGAGTCAAGGACACCTATTATAAAAGCCATGGGATATCATTTAAGCAGCTTTATGTAGATGGAAAAGACAATCTTCCATCTTGGAAATAGACCTCGGGCTTCTTTCTGTTAATGAATCTTACCCCTCGACAAGGACGTTTTGAAAAAGCATCAGCAGGTTGCTGGGCAAATTCAGGGTCTGCAGAGCTGCTGGCCCAGCAGTCTAATGGATCCGTGTGTTGACTGCCTCAGGCTCGTTTCGCTGCACCTTACCTCGAAAGTGGAGTCACCACATGCAAGAGAGCCACTGCCTTGGCCGCCACGAATTGTTTCTCGGTAATTTTGCTCCGGCAATGGCTTAGTCCTTGGCTTTTAAAGTGGCACAGACCCCATTAAGCATCCCCCAGTTGTATGAGGCCACAGGAAATAAAGCATCCTGGTTTTCATTCTTTTTTAATATCATGGCATGCCGAGAACTGCTTTACCAAAGCGAGCCAGGGTTTTGTTTCACGGATTGTCAGACAGTCCAGGATTCTGCATCAAAAGTGAAGTGAAATAATGTGGTGTGCTTTCTGTGAAACATTTAGCCCAACGCCAGGCATACAATGAACATGTGATGAATAGCAGCTGCCTCTGTGCTATCGTTATTATCCGCTCTTACAAAATCTGTTAGTGACTGATGGCTTGAGCTTCGAACCTACATCCATCAATGGAATTAACAGATGTTTACTGAGAACAGATCCGGACTAATCGCGAATCCAGTGGACAGCCAGAAAGTGTTCTAGTCATTCGGAGAGGGACAGTTCACAAGGGGGTAGGCAATAGGATAACACGCATACACGTAGCATTTAAGTCAGGATTGAAAAGATTTAGATTTTCACAGGCAGCAAGGTTGCCTTCTTTTCATCTCTTCCCCAAATTATATATGTTTTGAAAAATTATAAACCTGCGAAGAAGCAACACGTATTTTTCTTGACCTGGAATCCCCCATCGTCATCATTTTATTGCATTTGCTTTATATTCAGGCTTGTTTTTTTTTTTTTTTTTGGCTGAACCATTTCAAAATAAATTACAGCTATCCTGACACTTTACCTTTGAGATTTCAGCAGGCCTCTCCAAAGAGATCATCACGATATCATTTCTTTACTTAGGGATGTTTAAAAATACTGCCATAACATCATCTACTATACGAGCCATCTTTAAATTGTTCCAGTTGTCCCCAAACTGGTTAAGCATCTCTCCAGGATTATGTCCTGGATCTTATTTTTGATCCAGGACATAATCAATAAACAAGCATCCGGTTATTAGCAGGGGTGAATCTCCGGGCCCAGGTGATTTCCACAAAGGTAGAATCTCTTGAGATCATTTTCTACACACGGAGGGTCGGGCGCTTCATCAATCCTGAAATTAACCATCTTGGGTAGTAAACAAATCCGCGTAATTGAATTCTCACTTGATAAGACTTTCTATTAAAATCAAGCAGGATATTAAAACAATTACTCATAGTTCACTTTTTAAAAGAAAAAAATGCTTCATGCTAATTTTCTGATAATTGGGGGGATAAAGAGGAAAAGGCGGGGGTGGGGGTGGGGACAAGTGATTGCTTTCCCTTTAATTATCTGCATAATTGCTTCCATCCTCCAGGATGCTTTGTCACTGATGATGCGGACTTAGCATTACACAGGGAGTCCAGGTGGCTCATAGGTAAATATTGTTTTTCTACATTCTGTGGTTCATTTGGAATAGTGAGAAACAGAGAGACCTATTTCTTTCCTCTGCGTGCGTTTTTGTTTGTAGCAGATAGATCACATCTCTTTGGAAATAATTAGATTAAGTTATAATGCTCCGCAGCTGCTGAGTTATTAGCCAAATGCTCACCAAATGGGATCTCTCATTAGGACGCGTGAACAGGTAATCTTTTTTGATAAATGAACTTGTAATTTTCATAACCATTTATACAATACACAGATATCTTCTTTTATATTGATTTCTAATGTCTTGGCACTTAGGACGTTATATTTGATTCTCCCCTTTAAAGGATATAAAATCATTAGCGACACTTGATTAAGCTCCGTTTCCAAGTGGCCCAGGATCCGCTAGGAATTAGGTCCTGTGGATAGTGATACTTCACGCATTAAGACTTGCATATTTTTTTCTAGTTTTAACTTCAAAGGGAAGTCACATCTTCTGATGAGTAGCTTGATATTTTTACCATTATGCAAACTCCTGATGATAATTGTTATCCACATAAAAATAGTTCTTATGTTCTTATTTAACCAAAGCGGCTGAATAGAAGTTGAAATTAAGTTAACAAATGAACACAGGTGAGGGCACTCATTTTTTCCTGCATCGGAGCCAGAGTGTTTTAGGATCCAAACGGCTCCCTGATAGCAATCTAGGAACTTTAGGACGGTGCGGTCGTCGTCTTGATGAACGGAGAGAATTCCAGTATCTTCTCTCATTGCAAGTAGAAAAAGGTTGCCTCATTTACAGGAGTTAATAAATACACCTGCAGCATCTCCGTGTTTTTTCTTCATTGAAAGACAGTATCGAATCTTCCTACACTGCTGGTGAGAATGTAAAATGCTGCAGATGCCTGGAAGTTTCTAAAAAGGGGAACAAAGAGTTACCACATGACCTGAATCCCACTCCTAGGTGGGGATTTCAAGAGAAACGAAAACATGCGTCCACACAAAAACTTGTTCGGGGGCGCCTGGGTGGCTCAGTCAATTAAGCGTCCGACTTCAGCTCAGGTCATGATCTCATGGCTTGTGAGTTTGAGCCCCATGTCGGGCTTTGTGCTGAGTCGCCTGGAGCCTGCTTCGGATTCTGCATCTCCCTCTCTCTCTGCTCCTCCCCCGCTTGTGCTCCCTCTCTCTCTCCCTTTCTCTCAAAAATAAACTTAAAAAAAAACAAAAATAAAAACAACTTGTTGGTATCATTCAAAGCAGCATTATTCAGAATAGCCCAAAATGGAAACAATTCAAATGCTCATCAATTGATGAATGAAAACATAAAATGTGGAAGAGCCATACAGAGGAATGTTACTTGGCAATAAAAATAAGTGCGGTTTTAATTCACACTCCGTCCTAGGTGCACCTTGAAAACATTATGCGGCGTGAAAGAAGTCACTTAACAAAAGAATCATATCTTATGATTCTACTTCTATTAAATTTCCAGAATAGGCAATACTATGAAGACAAAGTAAATTAAAAAATTGCTCTTTATTTTTAAAGCAAATTCTTTTTTTTTTTTTTTTAACATTTATTTATCTTTGAGAGACATAGAGACAGAGCACAAGCAGGGGAAGGGCAGAGAGAGAGGGAGACACAGAATCCGAAACAGGCTCCAGGCTCTTGATGAGCCATCAGCACAGAGCCCGACGCGGGGCTCGAACTCACAGACGTGAGATCATGGCCTGAGCTGAAGTCGGCCACTCAACCAACTGAGCCACCCAGGTGCCCCAAAAAAATTGCACTTAAGGCTGGAAAAGTTGGGGGAATAAGGGCTAGGGATTGCTGATGATGACAGAGCTCCTTATTAGGGTGGTGAAAATGTTCTGAAGTAGATTCTGAAATTGGTGGCATGATTTTGTGACTATACTAAAAACCACTGACGTGTGTATTATAAATGGATCACTTGAGTAGTGTGTGAGTTCTGTCTCAAAAAATTTTATATAATCTATTTCTCTAAGGCATTAATATGTTTACATTATATTAATATATAGCATACTATTTTTGTGTAGTTGTGTATAATATGTATCACCTTTCTGTGGAAGGAGAAGGTGGTGGTGTAATTTTGTAAGCAAAAATTATTCCATAATTATTACTACTTTTGGAAAAGTATTTTTGAAAGATTTCTATTCATCATATTTAATGAATTAGTATCTGACAATAGATGAAAGCAAAATATTATGGTTAATATACCTGTGTCTATCATAATATGAATGAGGCATAGACAAGTCACAGTGTATATGGCCCGGGGAACACTCCTTCCTCAATAACAATGAATCAGGTTGAAATCACTCTTCTAGGCTCTGAGTTCCAGAATATCTTTGGATGACGCTCGCCTTTGCTAACGTGACTCATTTACTAACAAGCATATGAGGAATAAAAATTACTGTCTATGGTAACGCTCTAATGGAATCTGTTTTCTATTGCTTTGAAGACACTTTAGATGACCTGTGGCTTTCTGATCACTCTCTGAAATAGAATAATTCTGTTAAAAAAAATACAACCCTGATTTAATCTTTTTCTGCTCAGATTTGATCCGTGGTTCCAGGAAAATGAAAAGGAGAGGAAACTATAGTCAGTTTTTTCATGTCACTTACTCTCCTTCTTCTTCTTTTTCTTCTTCTTCTTTCTTCTATTTTTAGATGCTGGAGGGAACGTGGGGAATGGGTGTTGGCGGCAACAAACATTTATTTCACTAGGTATAAAATGGCGTAGTTTGTCATTATTCTTGTCTGGTTAGCATTAATTGGTATCTATTCTTTAGCAAGCATCCAAATGTCAGCTCCTTCTTTGGACACAGGAATGACTTCAAGGAATGTCACAATATTCTACGTGGTATCAGTTGGGACAGGCCAGCAGGTGCTGCAGTACAAACAACCCTAAAATTTCATGACTTAAAATGAAAAATGTTTTTGCTTTTTGTTTTGTACTCCTGGTATATGTCTATCACACATATCTTGCACAGACGGTAGGGCTTCTACTCCAATTCTGCTCACTGACTCTCGCTGATGGTATCTCAAAGACGATCTCCACTAGAGAAAGCCCTGGTGGGTATGACCCCTGCAGTGAATGTTTTGGAATGGAAGTGAGACCTGTAACTTCTGCTCACAACTCATGGGCCTGAATAAGGTGTATACACTCACCCTACCACCAAGGGGCCGAGAAGTATAACCTTGTCATGTCTGGCAATATTTGGCAAATGCTTGGCATGGGAGTTGTGGCTCCGCCACCAGCATCTCGCCATTACTAGCCTCTCTCTGCTACAGTCCCTTTATCCAGAAGCAGGACATCTTGGTTGGGGCACAGATGATGGGGTCATGCCTGGCTATCCTCTGTGGTACCCATTGAGAAGCTCAGGCACCCTCGTCAAAGAGAATGTATGGAAATATTCCATGTGTCTGAGCGACCACGTACGTCATTATGGAGGCGAGCTGTGGCAAGCTTGGTGATGCACCATCTTGCATTTCCTCCCCTTCTTTCCATCCTTCCTTCCCTTTTCCCTCACTCCTATTGCTGTGAGGTTGGACTGCCAGATAAGTCTTTAACTCTTCATCTTTGCCTCTCATTCTATTTTCTAGGGAATTGAGCTCAGACAGGTAGTTATCCTTGGGAGAAAAGAGGGAGCAGTGGTTTGGGAACACTGCAAGCTAGAACTTCAGAGAGACTGGTAATATTCTACTTGGCCTGGGAGGTTACAGTCTGCTTTGTGATAATTCACTGAACTGCACGTTTATATTTTGTATATTCTTCTAAATATACTTTTTTTAACTTAATGAGAAAAGAATCCCTGACATTATATTTTGTCCAACCTGCCACGGAGTCAAATCCTAAAATTGAAGCAGAGAAGCAATGGGAAAGGAATTAGAAGGGAACTGCATAGACTGAGCGCTGCTTTGCTGAGAACCTGAGCTCTTAAAAGCTTCTCTGTTCTCCCCTTCCTTTAGTGAGGTTATTTCCTCTGTTTCACAGCCGAGGCACCAGAAGCCCAAAGAAGGAACATCAAATACTATGTCCAACGGATTTTCATGGCAGAAGGTAAGAACAGTCCTTGGTGGGACCAGATGATCCCATTTCCTTACTCCATATTAGCATCCTCCACAAGCCTGAAATGCTCAATAATCCTAGTTACAATCCAACTACGTGGGTAGCATTTTGTGATTTTTTGCCTGAGTCCGTTCAAAAAAGCGTTACATCTTCAGGAAGGGCTGTGAGTAATACCTATATCAGAGCGTAAAAGATACAAGATCTAGAGTTGTCAATGCTCTAAAAATACAAAATACCCAGTGATGCGTAAAGCAGCCTGCCCTGCCGTGCCACTGCCTGCAATTGCTTTTCGTAATAAGCTCTTTTTCTCATTAACTGGAGCATGCGGCTATCATTCCTGGATAATACTTCTAAGTTTTTCTCTCTTTTTTAAGTTTTTATTTATTTTGAGAGACAGAGCACAAGTGGGGAAGGGCAGGGGGAGAGAAAGAGAGAGAGAGAGAGAGAGAGAGAGAGAGAGAGAGAGAGAATCCCAAGCAGGATCTGTGCCGTCAGGGCCAGAACTCACAAACTGAGATCATGACCTGATCCAAAATCAAGAGCCGGTCGCTTTAACCCGCTTAACTGACCGAACTGTCCAGGCACCCCTCTCTTGTTTTTTATTTTTTTTAAGAATAATGCAAAATAACTGCTTCGCATGGCTCCAAGGCTCCACATCCTTAGAATAGGCAATTCTATAAAGGCAGAAAGTAGATTAATTGTTCCTTGGAGCTGGGAGCATAGGGCAGTGACTATTAATGAGTAGAGAGCGTCTTTGTAGGGTGGCACCTGCCACCAGGAGGTGTCACCCAGAGAAAAGGCGACATCCCACAGATGATTTTTGCAGCCTCTCACTTTGCGAGGCAAGATCCTTTTGGGCCAGTCCCTCCAAATCTTACCCCCTCCTCTATCTCTATGGCCTCAGAGCTGGGGAGGTAGACCAGAGGAGGAAGAGGGAGGCGTTAGGAGCAGATGGGAACTCCCCCTCCCCTCCAGGTTCCTGCTAGAGCTGGGGAGAAGGGAACTTGAGATCCGAGCCCGGTGGGAGAACAATTCCCACAGCGACACACGAAAGCTGCTTGTTTAGCCGCAGGCCTTTGTTCGAATTGCTTTACCCGCAACCATTCATTCAAGTCCCAACAGCCAATAACGTAACTATTTCTATCACGATTTTATAGTAAGGGAACTGAGAAACAGACTTTTATCCACTTTCCCGAGGTGACACAATTTCTTTTCTTTCTTTTTTTTTTTTTTTTAACATTTATTTATTATTGACAGAGAGAGACAGAGCATGAGCTTGGGAGGGGCAGAGAGAGAGAGGGAGACACAGAATCCGAAGCAGGCTCCAGGCTCTGAGTTGTCAGCACAGAGCCCGACGCAGGGCTTGAACTCACAAACCGCGAGATCATGACCTGAGCTGAAGTCGGACGCTTAACCGACTGAGCCACCCAGGCGCCCCAAGGTGACACAATTTCGAGTGGCAGGCAGGTGGGCTCTGGGGGACAGGACACAAGGCAGTACGGGCTAGGACCTTTCAGTGTGTTGAGAGAAGAAAGATTTGTGAGTGTTGTCGAAATGGTTAAAAATGGGAAAAAACATTTAATGTACCTCCCACAAATTTAGACTGACCTGGGGTGGAAATATACAAATATGTATAAATAATACATATATTTACAATATGCAAATAGATACATAGAACTTAAGGCTGTTTATCAAATATTAATAGTAGTTGTCACTGGGAGGTGGAATTATGAGTGACTATTAATGTTCTTTGTATTGTTAAGTGATTTCCCCAAATTTCTACTATGAATAAATACATTTTTATATATTAACTAGAAAAAACACAGGAAAAATTATACAGTCACAACTTAAATCTAGATCCAAAGCACACCATTAACCCCTTGTTTTTTTCTGTTTGCAATATAAACGAGAGAATTTAATGGAAGTTGCTGCACTCTTAGGAATTTTGTTTACAATTCATAGAGAGAATAGCAAGAGAGGCACAGAAAGAAATGAGAACTGTCAGTACATTTTATGAGAGCCATGTTGGTCCCGATCACCATTGCGTCCTCCAGGAGTTAACCCCCTGCCCAGTGCAAGGGGCACTGCCCTTTGTGTCTCTGTGGCCTCGGTGGCTCAGTTATAACAGTGAACTGCAGTGCCTAGAACACGTGCTGGTACATGGTGGAAGTAGCAGGAATGCCCAGAGGACCCCCCTAGGTGCCCGACAGAGGTGGAGCTGACTTAGAGAAGAAATAAAAATGTAGAGAAGCACTATAGTTACCAAAGAGACAACAGGCCCCAGGATCTTCAGAAATCCTTGAGGAGGGTGCACATTTCAGGGAGCTAAGGCCCTGCAAGAAATGCTGGAGGCAAAATGAAGTGACATCCATGCTATTACCATTCACTTTATCCCATCCGTATGCAAAAAAAAAAAAAAACAAAACGGGGGCAAGGCAGGAAAGTGCACTGCCTTCAAAGCCATCTAGCGTTTGACTCTGCATTTTGTGACTTTGTGTAGACCAACCGCCAAATGAGAACGGAATATTTCAGTAGGATGCCACATGGCTCCAAACTGGCAAGCAGCCAGGTCATTCAGATGAACTTTTCATCCGAAGTCTTGGCTTTAGGTAGACACGGTCTAATATTTCTAATTTTGTGAACTGAGTTATAACCTCAGTACCTTGGACAAAGATCGGACTAAATGATAGGATATCCATACGTGAAAATATCTTGATATTCACCTTTTATCTACCAGCCTTCGGTCAAGAATAATTATCATGATCAGTTCAAGTTCTATAGGAACCCGTGCTCCCGGAGTTCCTTTCTGTCAGTCTTCCATTACTGTTCTTTAGTAAATTGTATTTCTTCATAAACACTGAGAAAATCCAGGCCTTCGCTAGTGAAATCTTTGGTGGAATTCAAATGAGTACAGTTTAGTCAAAAGAATCACTTATATTTTTAGTATTTGTGTTGAATTCTTAACATCTAAGCTACTTCCCTTGTTTATATCAAGTGACTGTCAACAGTGATATATCTTAAGTATCTCCCAATTGTACTTTAAATATAACCTTATGTGTAATTATGTAATTTTAGGGACTTTGAGACTCGGTCCACCTGAAACGACTGTTCCATCAATTAATAGGATTCTTGGTTTTCTATACTTTGGTTTTAGTATACCAAAATGGCATTATTTAAAAAAATTGGCAATTGTTTAGTGCCATCTAGTGGGTAGTTTGTTGTGAACAAAACCTCTAAAAATCTTGTTTAACAAAAAAGGCTTGTTGCATTTTATTATCTTTTATACTGATATTGAATGTATATAATTGTAATGTCAAGTTTTATGAATTAGGACATAACAGAGTCAACAAATTCTAAAATTGTTTACTATTGCATTAAATAACTCGGTTTTCGATTAGGTAAGAAATACATTAGAAATTGCCCAAATACTTTATAATTGCTCTCTTTTATTGAAAAACATAACATTCTCAAAACTAATTTAAAATTCCATAACATGTATTTCTCATTAATCCAAAAATTTAAATTTTGCTATTCAGAAGAAGTGGTTTGATATCGCTGTGAAGTGTAGGAGTGTTAATAACAACACAATTTTGTACGAAATTGCTTAGTTTAGAAAGCATATGACTTACTACAAATAAACTATTTTAGGGAAGTAACCTAGCGTGTTTTAGCATGACATTCATAGCATTAATTCTGTAAAATGTTGCTTCATTAGTCTCAGAAACAAAATACCAGTGTGTATTCTACCATTATTAAGAAATGCTTTTTAAGTCCTCACTGTTATAGTGTAACATGGAATACGTGTGTGCCTTGTTGGCCAACAGTATTTACTGAATATCACTTCAACATCATCTATTGAATAGAATGAATGTGTGGATGGAATGGAGTAAATGCGGATGGAAAGGACACCTTTTTATCCAGAACGTCCATGTTTGAGTGCAGGTGACAGTGTGGAAGGATGCAGACGATGAGACCTCATGTGTATTGCCAATGTGACCTTTTTCCCTTCCTTCACTGACGAAACTTGGTGCTAATGAGAACCGCACAGCAATGAAATGCATGGTCTTGTGAGATATGGGTCTTGTGCCAGATGTCTGTGAACTGCAGCTGGATGGCCATGATGGTGACGTTGTCATGATGGCAGTGACTGTATCAGGACGCAACAAAACTGCCACTGAATGGTTCCTATGGACCAAAAAGAGTTCTCATTGATTTGCATAAATTATACTAATTACTCTTCTCTACAAACATGTGAGTTGGTACTGTCAGTTTCCCTACTTTATAGAACAGAGGAATAAGGTACATGGGGTTAAGCAACCCGTCGAAGGTCACACAGCCGATCAGGGATATTGGATGGATTAGAACCCAAGTCTGTTGGGTTTTGCTCTTAATTTTGCTCTGTTGCTAATTGCAGCAATTATGAATGAGTTTCAATGTCCTTTACTCCTCTCATTTCATTACAAATGAATTTCTGGTGTGATGTGTGTGGTTCAATTAGAAGGCTCCAGAATACCTTTGAAATTCTAACATTTCTGTGTTTCTGCAAAACAGTTTTTTCCTCACAGAGGAAATATTATGACATTGCATTTTTTCATCTCTAACAAATGAATGTAAAATTCCCCTTGTAAATAACAATTGGCATTGACAATTGACATTAACTAAACTCCTTTTGTGAATCCTGGAAATCCTGTTTGTGGAGGTCCAGGCCCCGTCACCCAAGCAGACCCTGGCCAATGACCAATTACCAATGACCAACAATTGATTGGTCAGTCACATACTCTCACTGGGATTGTAAATCATGGACAAATGGTAGAAGGAAGAAGAGACAACCGCCATTCACAATGGTGGTCGTACCTGGAGACATTTGCTAGAGAATGGGACCTGTGCAGGCTACTCCTACCAAAAGTTGACATCCTTTCTGCTCCTTGGCTTCTTAGATTTTACCAGCCTCTCATGAATTCTGTGAGCTGCTATTATGTTTCTAAAGCATCCTCTTTCTGCAGAATAGCAATATCAGAGTCAATTCATTGCTTGAAGCTGAGAACCTTGACTGACATCCCCCTTCTCACACCAAAACGGTGATGCCGACAGCTACTGGTATTTGTCAACATTAAAGAGATGACTTTGGTGCTGTCTCCAGTAAAGCATGTTGAAGCATATGAGTAGAATTATGTGTAATAGAAAGAACTTTAAAGAAATTTGCTGACCTGACATTTCAGACTAGAGATTTTATCATAACTATGTTATAATTTTTCAACACATCTCAGAAGAAAACTAATTTTTTTTTCACTTAGAGAATGTTTATTGGGGTTTTCAATCTGTTGTGGAGTATTGAGACTCAATGACTATACAAGCAAAAGCAAAGATGTCCTTTTTCTCCATGTGCTATTAGACTGTGGATTTAGAAGAACCCTACAGCAGGCATTACTGCATCGTATGGATTTTAATACAGATGTGACAGGCAGTGTAACATGACAGTCCTGTAGTACAGATTGGGGGCCCCGGAGCCAGGCAGTGGGTTTCAGTGACTCTCTGCTCTAATTACCATGTGTGATCTTAGTCAAGGTAAGATCTTCTTGCCTTCTCTGTGCCTCTTTTCCTCCTATTTTTAAATGGCAATAATCATAGAGATTATTTTAATAATCTTACAACTAAGTAAGGAGGCACCATTCTCATTTCCGTCAACACCTGGCATAAAGATAAAATGAACGCATATACTTAATGGCATAAATCTAATACACAGAAATAACATTTGTTTCTGCCAACAAAGGGGCAAGATGCCTGGGTGGCTCAGTTGGTTAAGCATCTGACTTCGGCTCAGGCCAGTGATCTCATGGTTTGCGAGTTCGAGCCCAGCTTCAGGTGGGCGCGAGCCCCACTTTGGGGGAGCACAGTCTCTGCTTCTCTTTCTCTTTCTCTGCCCCTTGTGGGATTCCATCTCTCCATCTCTCTCTTCCATTCCTTGATCACTTGCACCCTCCCTGTCAAAACAAAAACAAAAGAGGCAATGTTCACAAAGTTGCCCTACATCCTGTCAGTAGTTTTGTTTACACTAATTAACATAAAAGAAACAAAGTCTCTGAGCACCAAACTAGGATTTAACGTGAATACGATATTCTTTTTTTGCTTTAAAGTTTTTTAACATTTATTCATTTTTGAGAGACAGAGACATAGCGTGAGTGGAGGAGGGACAGGGAGAGAGAGGGAGACACAGAATCCTAAGCAGGCTCCAGGTTCTGAGCTGTCAGCACAGAGCCTGATGCGGGGCTGAAACTCAGAGCAAGATCATGACCTGAGCTGAAGTTGGATGCTTAACCGACTGAGCCACCCAGGCGCCCCTGACATGAATACAATATTCTTAACTGAAGACCTTATTGGAACTTCATCAGTTTTTCCACGGATGTCTTTTATCTGCTTCAAGCTGGATAAGGGATATTTGGAAACTCTCTGTGCTATTTTTGCAACTTTTCTAGAAGTTTAAAATTAGTTCCGAATCAAAAATCGTTTTTAAGCACAGAAAAAGAAACAAAAGGCTAAAAGTTTAGGAGAGTACACTAATGTTTTACTTTCTCTTTAAAGAAACATGCTGGACAAAAGTAATGACTTGGAATAAAATTATATCAAAGGAGATTTTGACTGCGTAAAATGGTAGTAGAGAAGCCGTGAACCCCGAAGGGCTTAGCATGTATTTGGCAGTACGGCGACAGCAGAACAGTGACAGGTGGAGAGAGCTAGATCCTATTAGTCGAAGACGAAATTTTAAGCACACTTAAGCTGCCAGCCTCATCCAGACCCCCATCACATGTGGTCTGAATTCTTTTTTATCGCATTCAGTGGTCTTCTATCTCTAGCTCCGATCCTTCTTGTAACACACTTTTTGATGGATCTTCCAGGAGATAGCTTTCTTGGTTTCAATCTCCTGCTCTAAAATTGCATTTCTCATTCTGTGACCCATGGACAAATCACCTGCCTAGAAGGCAGGTTAATGATGTTAATTCTTGGTTGAAACCTTAGACTTATAGAATCAGAATCTCTGGACATCGGTCTCAGTAATCTTCTCCAAAAATGCCCTAGGTCTAATTTGCAAGACTTCCTGGATGCAGTTTGAATATCTACATTTGACATCGAGGTCGCTCTTAACCTTCTGCTCTCTTTTCTCTGAAATGAGACTCGGTCTGTGGTTATCTACCTGGCTAAGAGGCTGGTCCTGGAATTTTTTCCCCCCGTATATTACAATGTACTTTCTCTCATGCTCAGTGAAATTATTTTGTTTAAACCACAAATAAGAGCGTTCTCACTAATTTCCTTCAGATCTTGACTGCAGAAACAGAGGCAAAAAGGCCAAGAAGGTCAGGAGTGAATGGGATTAAATTCCCCAGCAGCCAAGTGCTAAAAGGACTTAGGATAAAATGTTACCATTTGGTTTTATTTTATTTTATGCAAGTTAAATAAGATGATATATTTCTTATGAGTCTATACACGCATGCTATATGCCACCACAAAGAAGTTAATAAACGTTTACGTTGAAAATATTATTCGCACCGAGGTCAACTTTGATGTCAACATCAGACAGAGAAGCAGCCGGCCCCTCCATTCGAGGTTGTCCTACAAGGGCCGGCTGAGGGAACCTACAGACGTAGGGGTGGGAAATCTGTGCTCCAAGAAAAAAGCACAGTAGTAGCATGGGAATCCAAAGCCACATAAGAGATTCAAGAAATGGAAGAAGAGAACGATGCAGGGCTGAGCACGGCCTCCAGGGAGATCAGTCGTTCAGGCGAGTGAGAGGTGGTCAGCAGCAGCTGTCTGCTTTGAATCAGCAAGATTAAGGGCCTCAGGGATGCGAGGGTGGGCAATTAGAGAAGAGTTTTCCCTGTTGTTCACCTTGGACCTTTTAAGGGTCCGTCTTGAGCAAGTCTAACTAAGACATCCATAGGATGTGACCAGGGGCGGAAACGGGAAACTCAGAGGCCACGGTGCCTGGCTGACACTAAAAATCTATAGCTCACGGAGGGGCAGGAATAGGAATAGAATATGACTGGAATAGGCAGAAATAGGACCTACCCTTTGAAATGTATTACATTAAAAAAACAAACAAACCCACAAAGCACAATCTTGTGGATATGTAGTTTTCACAAAAAGCATTAGCCTGGAACTGGTTAGAGAAATCTTTGTTCTTTTCCTTCCCCCGGAATAGGTAATATAATTCCGTGCGTGATAGGGTGTCCTGGTTCGAAAGAGATGATTGGTAGGGTTCTAGGGGCAGCGCTTGCAATTGCTCACACTTGCCGCTGCGTCACGACACCGCCAGCACACGCACGGTCCCTGAAAGGTTGAGAGAGATCACACACTGGCCCCCACCATTGGTTAGTCGAGGATGAAATCGTGTTCGCTCTTCTGTGGAAAATTCCCACTTCTCGGGCTTGCCATTTGGAGGCCTAAAACAAGAACATTTATTTCACAGCAGTGGGCGCTTCACTCTGAAGGCCGTGCTCTGCTCGTGTTGGTTTGTCTTCGGCCGGGCCCCCACCATCTCTTGAAACCATTAATGTAGAAAGGAAAAATATTAACCTGGGAGAGCACAGACTAATACATTATGGCTTTTGAAGACACATTTCCAATACCTTTTGTACAGGGGCTTCTGTGATTCCTCAGCCCAATGTGGCCACCCCTTCATGTAAATCTCCCTGCAAATCTATCTGTGTTTCTCATGCCACTTATCATACTGTAGTTATATTATTACTTTTTATATAACATAGTGCTTAGGCCTGATTAAAAACTTAGGCTCTAAATTCACAGACATCCTGGTTTGAATTTTTGTTCAGACACATCTAGTTTGGGTGACTTTGGACGTTTCCTAACTCTATTTGTTAACCTGCAAAATGGGGACAGAGAGAGCATACAGCTTTTAGGGTAGCTGTGAGAATTCTGTGATTAAGCATCTAGCGCAGATAATTTCTTGATGAATATTGCCTTTGATTATCATTATCTCCCTAATTAATCTATAGGCTTTTTAAAGAGTAAAACTCATGTTTTATTCAACAGTATACTAGTCTAATAGCCCATAACACAGTGTCTTATGCAAAAATAAGCACTCAAAAATAATTTTTGAACCGATAGGAGAATTACGAGACCTCGAGGTGGTGAAACATGAAGGAGAAGCTGATGAAGGAGGCTTGCGAGGATTTGCTTCACATTTGGTTGTAATCTAGGTGTAGTATAGACCTTATTACTTAATGTGAAGAAAACAACTCTGAAATAGAGATACTTATTTGTCCATTTCCTCTTAGGAGGACACTTGAGTATTTAAATAACTTGTCTGAAGTCACATAGATAGCATGAAGTGGAATTGGGCTTTGAGCAAAATCCTTGTTCCATGACCCTCTCCACATTAGTGGCCTTTGCCATTCATATTAGTGGACTTGTTTCATCCCAGGAAAGATTGTGTTGCTACTGAACCGCCTCTTTTCTCCTTTCTGTGTCCTTAGCATCAGCCTGAAGGATCTCTGTCACGCTGGGTCTAGCATGGTCATTCGGATTACTGAGAGTCTAATTTGGATGACGGCATGCTTAATCCAATCAATTGTGTGCTAATCAGCCATTAAAATGGCAGACGACACAGACCCCAGAATGCCTTGGGAGAGTCACTGGCCACACACAGGGGCTGCATTTGCGTGTCACACAAACAAGGCTGTCTGAGAAAGTGGGAGAGAATAACATCTTCTACATTCTCTATTTCTACCCTTCTCTTGTTTTCTTTCAGCTTTTGCCGATTTTCTCTTTGGACATAGTAAGTTCTCTCCCTGCCCAGCTCTACTGAGGTATGATTGACAAATAAAAATTGTAAATATTTAAGGAGTACAATGTGATGATTTGGTGCATGTATACATTGTGAAATGATTATCAAGGCAATTAATATATCCATCATTTCCCATAGTCACTATTTTGGGTGTGCGTGCATGTGTGCGCGTGAACACTTAAGATCCACTCTCCTAGCAAATTTCAAGTATACATTTCAGTGTTTTTAATTATAGTCATCATGCTGTCCATTAGCCTTCCAAGAAGCTCTTTCTATATTCTTTAGGTCTGAGGCTCTGCCCCCAATTAACTCTAGACGAATTGAAGGAAAAAATTAAAGTGAAATTTGCTGAGCAATTTCGCTATGGTATAAAAACATGCTGACTGTGTTATGTCATCTTTCTTCACTAAAAAGTAGAGACAAAATGAAATGTATATTTATTCACAGATACTGTAGATCCCTTATCAAAACCCAGAAGCTATCAAGATAAATATTGGCAAATAGCGCTGCATGCAAGTCCTTAAATATCTACACTGAAAGGGCACAATAAGTCCAAGTCGACACCAAACTGGGAAAATTCTTTTCAACATAGGGCAAAATTTAAAAACTATTTACATATACTGGATACTTACAAATGAATAATGTACGTCTAGATTCACAGAAAGAGAGGTGGGTGAAGGACACGAACGTGCTGATCACAGAAGGAAGTTGTAAGTGATGCATGTGAGCAGAGGGGGGAGACACGTGACCTCGCTAATAGTAAAATACAGAGACTACACGAAAAGAGATTTTAAAATTAGGTTTAGGCAACTGTTTCTGAAATTAATGTATTTTATTTTTAATAAAGGGGTTACACGTGCTTGATAGAAGTAGCCCACAATGAAAGAATCCTGCATTCTTAAAGGAACACATTTAAAGTCTATATATTAAAAATTAAAACGTGGGAGGACTCCACTACTCTTGGAGACCTTCCTCTTTCCCACCATATTTCCCTTCTTTCCAGGTTTCCTGGAGACTTGAGAGGCCACTGTAGCCTTACTGAATATACGGCCGAGGCCCACGGGGTTCTGGAAGGTAGATTCAGATTTGAGGTATTCAGGAAAATCAGAAAGAAACAACTCTCCCTTTGAATTTTTTTTTCCAGAGGAGCTGAGTATTTCAATCAGTGGAGATGAATATTTAAATCAGGGGATTATGAGAGTGGTTCCAGTGACAGTTCTGCTGCTTCCTAGCTGAGTCACTCTGGGCCTTATTCCTTCCAGGCCTCATTGTTTCCCGATTTCTTCATATATTCTTTTAATCAAGAAATATAGACACCATTAGAAGCTTCCAGAGGGCAAGGCCCATGTGTATTTTGCTGACTCATGCCTATGCAATGCTTGAATTATAGGAGGTACTTATTCTATTTGCTACTAGCTGACTGCCTCTGTAAGACAAGAGGGAAAATGGAACATGGCATTATGAGAAGAAAAGAGGATTACTCCTCGGACTAACTGGATTAGAGGAAAATTTATAGGAGACCACAGATAACAAGAGAAAAAGGCCCGTGGCCGAGCTAGGAGAAAAGGGGAAAGACCTTCAACCGGGAAACCACGCCCTCTGATTACCGCTGTGGGTCAAAGAACACTGTCCTTTCAAAGGGGGTTTTAGAGGAGACTTAATATCTGGATAAATATAGAAATGCATTTTGAAGAGATGCAGTAGATACACCCGTATTGTAAGGGAAATACGTCTGAAACAATCAATTTAGAAAAGCAGCAGCAAACAGGTGACAGAGCACTGTGGTATGTTTTCATGTTTACTCCTGTGTGTATGCGTGCATGTTTGTCTACGCGTATAAACACCAAAAGATTATGCAGCAAGCTTTTGGCGATGGTTTTCTCTGGGTCGTGATGGGTTAATAAGGGGTTGGATCGTTTACAGTGAGCACGTGCCACTTTCGTAATCTGTACAAGCAATAGGAATCCTCTCTCCTAGCTAATGCTTCTGACAATGTGATCGATTCCAAAATCGATTTTAATAAACCTAAGGAAATGTGCCTCTTTATTTCTCTTCTGCAAATCGATTATCAGTATACTTCCGTTACATACTAATGGAGGAACATTTTGTATGAAATCTGTGAGACAGGGCATCTGTTTCCAGCGTAAACTTATGCCTTTTCCTCCGGCAGGAAAGAAGGGAGGACAGGCAGAGGGATAAATCATAACTCGGGTTCAAAGATCTCGATCTCTTGTGACTGAAGGCCCCTGGATCACCTCACCTCTTCCAAGTTCATTCGGTAATTAAATCAAAATTCGATCAACTATTACACGGCTCAGCTTGCGTCATTGTGCTCCACAATTGTATTTGAAGTAAAATAGTCTCTACAGTGAGATGCAAACCAACCAGGCCTCCAGAGAGGACTATAAAGTATAAAAGTACAGAACAACAGCTGAAAAATTCTAGAAAAGTAAGGGCCCCTGTTTGGCTCTGTTGGTTCAGTGTCTGACTTTTTTTTTTTTTTTAATTTTTTAACATTTATTTATTTTTGAGAGACATAGAGACAGAGCATGAGCAGGGGAAGGGCAGAGAGAGAGAGGGAGACACAGAATCTGAAGCAGGCTCCAGGCTCTGAGCCATCAGCACGGAGCCCGATGCGGGGCTCGAACTCACAGACCGTGAGATCATGACCTGAGCTGAATTCGGCCGCTTAACCAACTGAGCCACCCAGGCGCCCCCAGGGTCTGACTTTAGCTCCAATCATGATCTTACCATTTGTGGGTTAGAACCCTGAGTTGGGCTCTGTACCGACAGCTCAGCCTGGAGCCTGCTTCAGATTCTGTGTCTCCCTCGCTCTGCCCCTCCCTCACTCATGCTCTGTCTCTCTCTGACTCTCAAAACTGAATAAATGTTAAATTTTTTCTTTTTAGTTCTAGAAAAGTGAAAGTAGTTTTACAAAATGTTAACATATCACGAGGCAGGGATGTCAAAGCCTCTGTCCCTTCCTGTCTCTGTGGTCAGCACGTCCTACGGCACAGCTCAGCTGCGGACGTGATTCTAAGAAAATGTCCCAAACAAGTATTTCTAATCCTTATCTATTTTCCTGATTACTGCCTATGTGCTGAGCTACAGAAAATAATCTGTGAAAAGGTGAGAGTGTTATGTACGTATTTTTCCAGCTGGGTCATATTTGTGAATCGCCCTGGCGGTGCCCGGCCACCACCGCCTCTCTTGCTGGATTTAACGGTTGGCTCTTTGCCGTCTTGGCCGTCAGAGGTCCTGTAAAAGCCAGTGGTGTGCCTGTGATGAGAAGATGGGACTGTGAGCCCATCATTCCCTCCAGACTTCCAATTAATTGTCCCAGGTTATGGGGCAGTATAATTTTCAGCATAGCCATACATACGGCGCTCAGATGCAAGGCTGACTGAACGGTCCTGGTTAGTGGCAATTCCCTGTGACACAACATAACGTCTTGAAAGCCAGACCAGAAGGAAAGAAATCAACCAGTAGATGTCTCTGTGGTGCTTCAGTTCCGTCATGGTCTTGGGTGCTTCGCCGCAGATGTCTGTGGCTTCCGAAATGCACTGATAGGAAGATTTGCACCTTTTATGTTGGGCAGGTGGGGGAGGGCCCAAAGTGCCCTAGAAATACATGAAAAGTCGCCAACAATAAGTTTTCTATCCGATCTAAAAAATAAACCTTGCCGCTAACGTCTGCACTTCGGATCTCATCTTGAAAACAAACCGTCTTCAAAACATGTTCTACTTACAGCGATGAGCTGTCGGGGATGGTGAACACATTTTTGCAAAACGATCACATTAGTAATTCCAGAAGCGTGTACCCGGGGGAAAGATATTTGAAGACGAAAGATATCACTTCCTACTCAGCAGTTCCAGACCTCGAATAGCACAAGAAGTGGCACTCTGGGAGGAAACAGGACATTATGAGAAGGACCCACTGGCGGTACAGATGACAACTTGCAGAGATCCCAGGGGCCACTGCGAGCTCACGCACCTCATCTGTTTTGCATTTCAAGCTTTCTTCTCGATATGGGATCTAGAAAACATTTCTTTTTCTCCTTGTGAATTTACTATAGAAAAATATAGAAGTTTAGTTAAAGAATTCCTGGGACAACCTTCTTGGGAGGTTAAACTCTTTTTGTTTTATTCGGTCAAGGAAATAAGAATCTCCATAATCTGTCTTTTCTGTAGGTGTAAATTTTTGAATCAAGTTTTTAAATTAAGTTCTTTACTGCAGGGCGCCTGGGTGGCTCAGTCGGTTGAACGTCTGACTCTTGGTTTCAGTTCCGGTCATGATCTTGGGATTGTGAGATCGAGCCCGGCGTCAGGTGCTGTGCTCAAAGTCTGCTTGGGATTCTCTCTCTCGCTCTCTCTGCAACACCCACCGTACCCCACCCCAACACTCGCGTGCGTGTGCATTCTCTCTCTCTCAAAATAAATACATAAGCATTTGAAAAAATAAAAAAAATTTATTGGGATGATTATAGATCCATATGCAAATATAAGTGTTAAGAGAAACCCAACGCACACTTTGCAAAGTTTTCTCCAATGGACTGTTTTGCAGAACTATAATCTCACAAGCAAGATATTGCTATTGATAGAGTCCACCAACCTTCTTCGTATTTCCCCAGTTTTGCATCTGTTGGTGTCTGTGTGTTCAGTTCTGCACAGTTTCACCACATGTAAAATTGTGTGTCTCCCACCACACTTGAGATCCTGAACAGAGTCAAAGCCACAGGGTACCTAGAATTACCGTTTATAATTGTACCTCCCTCCCTCCGGTCCCCGTCTCAGGACCCACCCCCAGGGTTACCAAACCCTGGCAGTCATTAATCGATCCTGCATTTCTACAGTTTTTCATTTCTCAGATGTTATCTGCATGGAATCATCCGGTATGTAACTTCTTGGGACTGGCATTTTTATCCTACATAAATCCCCTGATGTTCACACAAGTTCACTGTAGCAATTTTTTGTGTCTTTTTGTTGCTGACTGGCTTTCTGAGATATGTGTGTACTGCAGTTTACTCGTTGAAGAACATTCCATCAGATGCTGGTATTTCACTATTCCAAACAAAGCTGCCACAGAATTCATATACAGGTTTTTGTCTGAACATAAGTTTTTGTTTCTCTGGGATTAATGCTCAGGAATGCAATTGCTTGGTCGTATGGTGTGTTTGACTCATATGCACCTTTCTAAACTGTTTTCAAGAGTGTTGCCATTTTTCATTCCTACCTATAGTATATGAGAGATCTAGTTTCTCTGCATCTTTGCCAGCATTTGGTATTATCACTTTTTTTAACTTTATTCTGATAGATATATACTAATATCTCATTGTAGTTTTAATACCATTTCCTTAATAGCTAATGATGGTTGAACACCTTTTCATAAGCTCATTCACCATCCATATAGCCTCTTTGGTTAAATACCTGTTGGTGTCTTCTGTCCATTTTCTAACTGGATTTTTTTTTATTGTGAGTTTTTAGAATTCCTTATATTTTATTTATTTTATTTTATTATTATTATTATTATTATTATTATTATTATTATTATTATTATTTTGAGAGAGAGACAGCATGTGCACATGTGTGCACGAGTGGCAGGGGGAAGGAGGCAGAGGGAGAATCCTAAGCAGGCTCCATGCCCAGAGTGGAGCCTGAAGCAGGGCTTGATCTCACAACCATGAGATCAGGACCTGAGCCCAAATAGAGAGTCAGATTCTTAACCGTCTGAGCCGCCCAGGCGCCCCCAAGCACTCCTTATAGTTTAGACCCCTGTCCTTAGTTGAGTTGCGGTTTGCGAATATTGCCTCCCAGTTTATAGCTTGTCTTTTTATCCTCTGGTTTTATGCCAAGCTCGCCCCCAGTTCACCAGGGCTAGCACAAACTAACAGAGTAGTGCCATCCCACGCAGACGTGAAACACAGTCACCCCTTCTTCAAAGTCATGTCTGGATACCAAATCCAGAGGTGACACAGGAAATCTGAAGAACAGGGATGTGGCTGGTGCTCTCAGAATGGACTCGCTGCCTGAGAATATTTGTGGCCCCTGAGAATACTCCTGAAAGGTTTCCAATGCAAAAAGGGATCTTAAAAATCAGGCGGGAAGAGCGATCCACTTTATAGGCCATGGGCATCCTTCCTTTGCCGCTTCAGGGCTTGCTCATGGAAGCATGACTAGAGCGGCAGAGGTGGCAGGAGCAGAGGCTCTGTACCACACCTGTTCGGCTTGCCCAAAATGTCGGTAGTGCCCTGATTTCAAAAAAATGACAGAGGGTACAATCTGAATTTTCTAGGCAAAAAAATCGAGGATTGACCAGAACTGCCACGCTAGAGATTCTCAGGCTTTTGCCTAATTTTAGGAGCTGAGTCTTTGGGTGTAGGCAAGTCTCCATCCTCTTAAGAATGAGTTTTTCTTCAGGGCACCTGCGTGGCTCAGTGGGGTAAGTGTCTGACTCCTTGTTTGCGTTCAGGTCATGATCTCATGGTTGGTAGGATTGAGCCCCACGTTAGGCTGCACAGTGTGGAGACTGCCTGTGATTCTCTCTCTCCTCTCTCTGCTCCTGCCCCTCTCACACACTCTTTCTCAAAATAAATAAAGTTTAAAGAAAAAAAAAAGAATTTTACTTCTATGCTCCAAATTTTGTGCCCATAGATTTACTTCAGTGTAAAAGAAAATTAATAACACATGAGTTTCTTTAATTTTTTTATTATGAGAAATTCAAATATATTAAGTCAACAGACTATGATCCCTCATGTACCTACCATACAGGTTTAACAATTATCACTTCGTTTCCCCATATATTTGACAATGACTTCAGCAAATTAATGTCTTCCTGAGGTTTCTCTCTCTCTCTTTTTTTTTTTTTCTACACCAATTTGCATTTCCCCACCAAGAGCACATTCAGTATAAATGGTGGGTGTGGCTCAAAGGCCATTAGGGAAATGAGAATCAAAGCCATAGTGAGGCGCTACTGCACACTCCCTAGGATGATTATAACAATTTTCTCAAAAAGTTAAACATAGGATTACCAAAGGGCCCAGTAATTCTACTCTTAGGCATACACACAAAAGAGTTAAAAACACGCATATGCAAAAACTTGTACAAGAATTTTCATAGCGTTATGAATAATAGCCAAAAAGTGGAGACAACCTAAATGTCCAGCAACTGATAATGGGTAAACATAAGAGGCATATCCATATGATGGCATGGCATTCAGCTGTGAAAAGGAATAAAGTGGTAATACATGCTACAACATGGGTGAACAAATGTTATGCGAGGAGAAAGAATCCAGAAGGAAAAGAACACATATGGTGTGATTCAATTTATACGAAGTCTCCAGAATAGGCAAATCCGTAAAGGCAGAAAGTAGATGAGTGGTTGCCAGGGCTTGGGGGAGAAGGTAACAGTGAGTGACTGCTAATGGATTTGGAGTTTCTTTGGGGGTGATGAAAATATTCTGGAATTTAATAGTGGTGATGGTGGAACACCCTTGTGAATATACTAAAAACCACTGAATCGTAAGTGGCGAACTTTATATGTGAATTGTATCTCAATTTTAAAAAGGGCACCGGGCAGCATTTCAGAATCTGGAGACTCAGCGTTTCCAAGTCTTTGGAGACTCCCAGCTATCTTCATGTCATTTGCTGGGATCCCGGCCTTTCTGCATCATTCAATAATCTTCACGCAAAAGAAGGGCAAGATTGTCCTTTGGGTAGCATCTGAATGAGAGATCATTCTCTAACATGAAATCTAAACCCACCTTTCAATGTCACGGCCAAGCCAAACAGAAAGGAGTTCTCCTTGTCCCGGGGCACACAGCCTTCCTGAGTTTTATTATGTGCTGCACTGAAGAATTTTGAATTTTGAGATTAGGCTAAATCTTGTTTTGTCTTATTCCCTCTTCCCCACCCCAGTCCTGACATTCCTAATCACCTTGATATTGGTTGACTTTCTCAGAGCTCCCTGCCGGACTGATAAATGATCTTAAATGACTGTAGATCATGTGATTTGCTATTTCTCCACTGCTCACCTAAGGGTGCCATTTTCCTTTCCCAGAGTATAGCCAAACGTTTTCTGTCTTTGGCCCCATTTTGGTTCTCTAACTCATCCCAAATATGCCTTAATTCCTCATGCAAATGTACTTACAGTGCATATTAAGGTTCTGATTTCTACATCAATTGGGGTTCTTTTTTAAGCCAGAGAAATGGAGTCTTCTGAGTTCGTGCCACAATAAAATAAGAGGAAGACTAATAAGTAGCTCACCAGGGAAACTGTAGAAAGAACGAAGAACTAAGTGTTCAAGTCTAGGGAAAGACAGGAGCCAGACAGCTAAAGGAATCATAGTAGAAAGAGCTCAGTGGAACTTCTCTTTAGAGCATGGCCATTTATCATGTGTCATTGTGTGCTATACCTTTTTTTCAAAATTGAAGTAATCTGCAAGAGAAACTTCCAGAAGGCTTGGATCATGTGCACCCCCGAGGAATGGTGAGAGCAGAGGAATGGAAAGAGGGAAACCCAGTGGAAGACAAATTTCATAATTATAATTATTATCATAACTTTGTGATGAACACCCTTGAACTTAATTCCTTGTCTACATGTCAGGTATTTCCTCAGGTTGGATATCTAGAAGTGAATTTATTGGGTCAAGAAGTTGGAAAGTAAAATGAAGGTGCGATTTCAAACTCATGTCATTATAACAATTGTACCCCAAAAGCCTCTACCAATTTGCAATCTTCAAAATACATAAAACAATCACCTCACTGTCTTCCATCAACATTAGTTACTTCCCTTTCAAGAAGATTTGAATATTTGGTAGATTAGAAGTGGTATTTCTTTGTTATTTGATTTAGGGCTAGCATATAATAATCCAAAATATAATTTAAGGTAATCAAAAGTTTCTCCCTCCGACTTTTTCAGACTTCTTTTTAATAACATGGGATTTATTTTCACATATTCAGAAAAGTACCTAGATTTTAAAATAAATAATAGTTACATTTAATTAGGTTTGAATGTTAATTATTAGGAGGAAGATAAAAAACCTTATCTTTAGCAAATTCAGCTGTTTAGTCTCTCCAGTGACCGTACATATTTGCAGCTTGTTTTAGAAATATTTAGGTAAAAAGAATTAACTCACGAATGAAATTTTGTCATTGATGTTTTGATTCTAAGCGTATAAAAATTCAAGAATTGTATGTAAAATCTATAAGTCAATAAGTTGTGTGTGATTCTTAAATGTGACTGCTTTAGTGTTTATAATGCAATCTGCCATTAACCAAATTAAAAAATAAAAAAGGACAGTCCACAGTGATAGAGTGTAAATTTGAGAAGTCTCGACTGGTTGACAGTGAAACTATGTCAATGTTTAATGAGAAAGAAGGAAAATCAGGAGAGAC
This sequence comes from Paguma larvata, assembly GCA_030068075.1. Classification (NCBI taxonomy): domain Eukaryota; kingdom Metazoa; phylum Chordata; class Mammalia; order Carnivora; family Viverridae; genus Paguma; species Paguma larvata. The sequence continues at coordinate 19,849,254 of CM057835.1, read as the reverse complement.
AACAAAAAAAGAAGGCTTTTTAGAGAAGAAGTCAGATACAAATGACAAGTCAAAGATCTCAAGTCTTGTGTGAACTGTGATAGTTTGTCAAAGCCCGAGATCAGAGCCGTAGTTGGAAATGCCGGGAACAGAGCTGGAAGGGTGGCACAATCCTTCATCCGCGAGAAAGCCACATGCACAGAAAGCCTGCCTCCCAGGACTGGTTGCATAGCAACCAGTAGGGAATTGGTCGCTGGAAAAGTCTAAGTTGGGAAGGAAGCAGGTCAGTGACAGCGGAGGGTCAAGGGGACTGCAGAGCCACAGAGAAGGCACAATATTTCTGAGGGAAATAACTCCATGGGAAGATCCCGGGAGGTTAAAGGGGAGCCCAATCACAGGTTTGAAATCAAAAGAGACCTAGCTGCTGAAATTTTTATCTCTACATTTCCAGGGAAGTTTTACAGTTTAGATGAAAAATAGGTTATGGGGTTATTTGGGTAAAGAGCTTCTTATTACTTCTAGAAAACAGGTATTTTTGAAATACTATAATAAGGACCCAGTGAGGGATTTTGGTCCCAATCTTAAATACACTTTATTCCATGTTTTAAAAGGGGCAAGAGAACAAATGATATGAAGGAAGAGGACCATTTGATACTGAAAATAATCCTTCACACACACACACACACACACACGCAGGCAGATTCACATTTTTTGGCAATCTCCTCAATAAATAATAGTTTCTGTCTTAGCCCACTCAGGCTGCTACAACAGATGCCACAAACTGGGTAGCTTATATACAACAGAAATTTCTTAACAGTTCTGGAGGTTGGAAGTCCAAGATCTAGTTAATTAACACATCCATCACTTCTCACATTTATCTTTTGTTTCCTTTTTTTTTTTTTTTGGTGAGAACATTTAAGTTCTATTCTCTTAGCAAATCTCAGTGATAGAAAACAGTGCACCTCTTGAATTTTGTTCCACGTGAATGTACTGCTTATTTAAAAATGGATTAAAAAAAAAAAGCAAACAAACAAAAGATGCCCAAGATTTTGGATTAAACAAACCAAAAGATGCAGATTTGGTGTCTGGTCAGGGCCACTTTCTGGTTCCTAGATTGCTGTCTTTTCCGTGTATCTTCCCACGTGAGAAGGGGAGAGGGAGCTCTCGGTGGCCTCTTGGACAAGGGTATGAATTCCATTCAGGAAGGCTCCATCGTCATGACCCAATCACCTCCCAAGCCCTCTCCCACCAAATACCATCTTTTGGGGGATTAGGTTTCAACATGTAAATTGGGGGGAGACCTAACTATTCAACCTGGAGCAATTTCCTACTGTACTTAACTGCAGTGGAAGCCATCTAAGAAATTAAAAGTAGTCTCTGCCCTCAAGACAATTGTAGCATAATTGGAGGAATAAGGCCCCAATAGGTGGGAAGTTTGAATAAATGAGAAAAAAGGGAAGCGAACAAACATTTATCAAGTGTTCCATGTACTATGTATGTTCTATGTATTTTGTGTGTGCCATGTTCTATGTATGTTAATAACATCATATATTTTTTATTGATCTTGAAATGATTCTTTAAGTTAATGTTTCTTAGCTTTGCATCATGGACTCCTTTGAAGATCTGATAAAGGCCTTTGACCTCCGATAGGAAAAAATTATATATATATATAACCTTTTGCTTGTAATATTCAGGTGATTTTAGGACTTTTTGAGTTTCATCCACAGACTTCAAGTAAGAAATTCTGCTATTTAGACTTCGGGAGTATTGCTTTTCATTTAATTAAGAATGAAACCGACCCATAAAAGTTTATAGGTTTACCCTAACGTCATACATCAATAATGCATTTGGGGATCAAACCCCTCATTCGTTTCATATCAGAAAGACCTCTAGTTAACCAAACTTTAAAAGGAAATATGAAGTATCAAACTTATAAAAATTATGTCAAACCTTACAAAAATGTATTAGAAACTTTGCAGAAGGGCGCTAGGAATCTCCAGGATGTTATTGCTGTCTCTATGACCGATTGCCTCTTTCACTAGAGCTTTCCCTATTAAATATTGATGAAGTCTTTCTGGAAATTTAATTAAAGGTTTCTTGAGGTCAGTGCCTGAATGTTTTTTTCCATTCTCAAGTAAAAAAAAAAATCACTCCTACTAGAGCAAGTAGATAAATATTTTAATAAATTAAAGAGTTAAAAAAAATAAAGGGATAGTTCATGGGACAGGAGAAAAGGAAGAAGGAAAACACCTGGAACAGGACAGGCAGCAAAGGTATCATGAGTGCTTCTCTCTCCCTCTCCTTTTTGGGATTCTCCACCGCTCATCCCTGCCTCTCTGAGGACATGTTAGACGGTGCGTGAACTTAGCACCTATGTTACTTTGTTTTCACTTCCAGTAATTAGAAATACCTGGCCCGAATCTTCCCTAATCTCTTTAATTCCAAATTTTACTCCAATATCCCGGCAGAGATCAGTTTGGGTCAGTTTTTAACTCTCATGTAATCAGCTATTGTTGGGGGAAAAGCAGGAAATCAGCTAGTACATGATGATAGGCATTCATCTCATGGGTGTCTAGCATGCGAGGAGCATTGACACCAAAAGGTATCGATAAACGGCCAGATAATAAACATTTTGGAGTTCGTGGGCCAGATGGTCTCTGTCACAAATACTCCTGGTGTGGAACCAAAGCAGTCATACCCAACATACAAACAAGTGAGAGCATCCGTGTGCCAATAACACACTACGGACACTGACGTCGAATTTTATATAATTTCATGTATCACAAGATACTATTTTTCTTTTGCCTCTTTTTGTCCAACGACTTCAAAATGTGAAAAAAAATTCTTAGCTTGCAAGGAATAGGAAAGCAGGCTGCAGTCCAGGTTTGAGCAATGGGTCATAGTGTGTGAACTCTCGGTGGGAGAAGGGCTTACCTCTTCTGAAGTTTTGGGGGGCACTCGCTTCCATCTAGTCATTTGGAGATCCACTCTTTCTTCCTCTTGTTATGCCCCGTCTAGGAATGTGACTTTTAAGGTTGCCATAGCAAGGGGAAAGGAAGATGCAAGGAGCATACGTACTCTTCGCTGTCTTGACCTAGAAGTGGCACACATGACACGTCACTTTTTACAACCCATTGGCCAGAACTAGTCCCATAATCCTAACCTGATTACACAGCAAGTTGGGGAATATAGGGCAGTAGGTCTATGGTAAGGAACAAACTATGCCATAGTATTAAACCAAATAGTGGCCAGAAGTTTATATTTATGACTGTCAATCATATATTTCACATTTTTTCTTTCTATTTCTATTTGTTTATTCTTCATTGTACAGCCGGAGGCACGTTAACCTCAGAAAACTTTCCACCAAGTAATATAGACAAAGTATAGTAAATTTAAGTAAGTTATGAGAATTCAAGTCATTCTCTTTTCTTAAGTTATTTGGTAGTACTTCTGTGTTTGTATTACTGCCTTATAAAATGCCAAAATCTCTATTATATGCCGATTGTATCATAGAAACCCTTCATATCAACAGCTCACTGAAGTGAATAGAAAATATTTTCCATTACTCAGTACTAGATGCCACTCAAAATGCCCATCTGAAAATAATGTCCGCTTTTGCAATGGCAAAATGCCTACATTTTCCTATTAGTCTACTTTGACCTCTACCTTTTTCATTAATTAAATACAAATTCTTCATCTGCCTGATAGCTAATCTTCTCCATTAACTGATTTCATCTCATTTATCATCCTGGTATTCAACCTTCAGTTCACATGGCTTATCTCTTTACCACTCTTGATTTATTTCTGTATTGTTCTGCTCTGTAAAAATCTGCTTCCGACTATTGTCACTGCTTTCTGCCCTTCCTTATCTTACGTTTCATTCGCATCAACTTTTACATTCCCCTACTTTTTGAAGCCTTATCAGATTAGCCTGACCTCATAGAATCTATTCCTAATCTTGATTGTTCCACACCACTGAGGATCTGAATCATTCCATTACTCACTTAATAATATAGTGGCATACATTTTTATAGAATACCTTTAAACCTTATTTCCCCATTTAGATTGCAGGTTTTTTCAAATGACTGGGCTAGTCTGTTTCCTTCTCAACACAAAGTAGATTACATAAAATTCTCTTATTTTTGATATTAATCATTCAGACTGTCAGGGAAAATAGAAAAGACCATAACATATTTTATATTTAACATGTTTCAGAAATAAAAATATTATCAAATGTTATTTACACATATTGCTGAGTTCGAGAAGAATTTCTTTTTATGAGTCAGTTACTAAAAAAAAATGCAATCTAGAAGACAGATGGTCAATGCATTGTGGGCATGCTCTAAAAGCATTTATAATCATTTAATTTAAAGCCTCACAAGAATGAGGCCAAGTCTGTACATGCATCATTTTATGGGGAACATTTTATAGTGCTGCACAAATATTAAAGATGCAGCAGACATGTAGTTTTGAAAGTAAAGAGCTCTGAAGATGACTTGACACTTTTCTCCATGGAACCTTCACCATCTTGGGAAACAAAGTTGTGATCCACATGATTCATTTTCCTATATAGAAAAAACAAGAGTAAGAGTGAGGTGTGTTCATAGCTTCTGTAAGAAAAGAAATAGCTTAAAAGGGGAAGTATAGATCTGAGTACAAGAAAGGTGAGTTAGTAGCTAAGCAACGTGCTGCAGAATCAGGGGCTATAAATTGTATAATTACAACATCTTACACTGGTAGTGCTTTTCCAGCTGAGAGCTCAAAGTAGACCCGGGCTAGCAACTTGGTCTCAAACCGGGCCATTCACCCTCAGTTTAGTCATCTGAGAGATGAAGATGGCATAATGGCATACTAACAATTATACAGATAGCTGCAACATAGAAGAGAGATGAAAGGAAATTAATTCAGGATGTGAGCAAGCCTGGTGACTCAATATTAAAATGAAAGAAACCAGAAGAAATATAGGAGATACAAAAAAAAATGCCCCTGATTTAAAACAAAATTCTCCCAAATTGCTTCAGACTCTCATTTCAATGACTTCTAATGATGTAATTTCAGAAATGGTTAGTTTTTAAACATCTTGAACCAATAGAAAGTGGTCTCGAGTTTCATAAAGTATTATACAGAGAATTACTTTTGAAGGTTAAGTTATTTTAGATTTACTTGAAATCGAAGACCTGCAAAACATTTTATGCTCGAAAAATAAAAGACTGATTTTAAATATAAAAGTAAGTACCTCTCATTTTAACACCTTCGTGCTACAGCCAAATAAAAAGTATTAAATTTAGAACCAATACCAACTGTGAAACTCACTTAAAACTGTGGCATTGATTAGCTCCATGCCTTAGTTTCTGTGCTTATTTTCTTAATCATAAATTGAGCTGAACATCTTTGCATATATTAATTCCTTTATAATATTAAATTGCTGTGAGGATGATGGACTATCTCATTTATTCACTTAACAGTTATATATTGACTTACTGGGATTTTAATATCTGTCACAATTAGGATTCTTCCACCTGCTGGCTAGAGAGCACCTTGGTCCTTTTCCTCATGATAAGAAGGAAATCTCAAACAACAGGAGACAAATAATATTCAAAATGTATCACCTTCCCCTTATTTAAGAGTAAGAAGCATACTTGAGTATTATATGGCCTGTACCTGGAGGTAAGAAGCTTCATGCATTCGGATCATGTTAGGCTCTAGAACTGATAAAGATTTCTCATAAATAGTATTCCGAGGAAGACAAAGAATTTGCACATTTGCCAAAAACTAAATCTCTACAGGTTAAGACTAACTTTACCTCCATCCCAGGAGACCACCTGTTCTAGCATTGTAACATCTCAGGTCTGTGACGTCCACTCAGGTGAAAGTCCACTAGCTCTATTAATTTATTTGGAGAAAAAGGGACAAGTCTCTCTTATAGAAATCTGATAGACACATATTTTAAAGAAATACTTTGGTGGGATTTCTAGTCAACAGAATATCTTGCTGGGGATTTGCATATGATATTCTCTTTCAGTGGAAATATGCAAATAATTTTTACTGTAGGTCAAAGCTACCTTGCCTAGAATACATTCATTTCTCAAATATTGCCTCAGTGGAGAAGTCTCCTCTAATCATCATTTACAAAATAGCTGCACTATCACTTTTACTTATGCCTTTACTCTGCTTTATTTTTCATAATGCTTATTATCATCTGAAACACACACATACTTGTTAACTTTCTTTCTCTCCAGAATAGAAATAAGCTTCATGTGAGCAGGGAATTTATTTATTTATTGCCTAGATTAATGTTTGGTAATAGAAGGTTCTTAACACATGTTCATTAAATAAATGGTTGCACGACTGTGTGGAAGGATGGATGGATGGGCAGACAGTATTTGGTAGTCCTCAATGCATGACTAAACCAACATACTCCACAGAAGTTCTTATTCATGGAGAGGAGTGATTAGTAAAATGTCATAGAAGGCAGGGGACCTGATGTTAAATTTGAAAGAGGTAGACAATCAGGAAAGAGAGAGAGAACATTCAAAAAAAAAAAGAAAGAAAATTCTCTGATTATAGATGCAAAGTGGGGATACATGCATGTGCACGTGATCTTGAAGACCAGGCAAGTAGCCATCAGGGTTTCTGTAAGGGAATAATATGAATATTGGTTGGGAAGGTAGGTTCAGGCCAGTTTTTTAAAAGACTTTTGATGTTCAATTGAGACATTTTGAGTTTTATCCCCTCAATCATGGGGAATCATTAAAGATAATAAAGAGAAGCAACATAAAAGATGGGTAAATTGGGAAGATAAAGTTGAAAATAAATGGAATAGATTGAAGATATAGGTGACTGAAGAGACAAAGAACAGTTGGGAACTATTTCAATGACAAATGCACAAGTGGGAAGTTTCAGATTTAAGTGGCGAAAACTGGATTTTTTTCAAAAAAAGAGAATACATACAAGTAATAACATACATGAGAAGTCAAGCAGTCAATATCATTTCTTTCTAAGTCCCTAGAAGAATAATGGAACTTATCTTCTTCATTAAGATGCTACTAGAGTAGTAAAAGGAAGTAAAAAAAAAACTGACATTGAAGAAAACAATTTTTCTAGTTTATCTCAGTGAGTCTTTTAAAACTTTTTTAAAACGTTTATTGACTTTTGAGAGACAGAGACAAAGCATGACCTGGGAAGGGGCAGAGAGAGAGGGAGGCACAGGAGCCGAAGCAGACTCCAGGCTCCACACTGTCAGCACAGAGCCTGACAAGGGGCTCGAACCTATGAACTGTGAGATCATGACCTGAGCTGAAGTTGGATGCTTAACCGACTGAGCCACCCAGGCGCCCCTCAGTGAATTTTCAGTGTTGTTTGTAATAGTCTCTGTGTTTTATTTAAGTCAAAGCAAAAACCAGAAACAGAGGATGATGTTCTGTATGGCTGAAGTCTTGGTTCACCGTCACATGATCAGAACGGTTCTCCTATGTCTTGGATGTTTTTGAAGGATTGATTGGATAAGACTCCAAAATCTCTTTGGGCTCTATAAATCTGCGAGACTCTAAACAAAAATACCAACGTTTCGAAAGAAAAGAAACTGAAGAACAAGAGAAAATCTTGATTTCTTTCAGTAAAGTTCATCTTTAATCAAATTTCCTTTGTTAATTCAAGAAAATGGGAAAGAGGAAACATAAGAAATTTATAAGCGAGGAGTGCTTAAAATAAGATAGAGAATGAGTTTTCTGCTGGCTAAATGCAATGACCATTTCCAATTTATCACTGAAGTCACATTACATTTTTGCCACCTTTTTTGTATTCTAAAAAATACAAAATTGTCAGGACAATGAATGTCGATCTGAAAATATCCTAAGGTATTTTTTTTTTTTAGTGAATTCACCTACGCATTGTACCTATTCGCTGCAGTCAACGGTATTGTGGTCAAGTGGCGATGAATTTCGCTTATAACTATTGAAGTGGAATTAAACTTTATACAGCCAAATGGGACTGATATATTCCCTCCCAGCAAGATCACTGTAATGAAAATACTTTCACTGTGAAATTCTAGTGATAGGCAGTGCTCTAATTTTTAGGTGTTATTAGTAAAAAAAGGAATTTCCTAATCTTTTATATTTTTATTGCTTTTCAGACACCAGCCAAGTAAGATAAAACATCACCAAGCATGTTCTGTCACCCCACAGTAGGTAGATTCTTAATTAGGACACTGAAAAAATTAATCATAAAAGTTAAAAATGATTAATTGGGTTATACCAAAATAAAAAAATTATTCTTCAAAAGATATCTTTAAAAAGCTGTAAATCAACCCAAAGAATGAGAACAGATATTTGCAGTATATATTTACGTGAATATAAATAAGAAATAAATAATCCACTAGAAAAAGGGGTAGACAAATAGACACTTCATAAAAGGGCATTCATGTAGCAATTAAATCTATGAAAAGGTGCAAAAGTTATTCTTGATAAAATACAAATTAAACTATAACTAGATACCATAAAACCATAACTAAATAAGCACCAGAATGATCAAGTGACAAAGACTGACGCTACCATGTACTGACAAGGATGCAGAGTAAACTGAAATCGTGTACAGCATAGGTGGGAATGGAAATTGTAAAACCACTTTTGAAAGCTGCTTGGCAACACCTTCTCAAGAATAGCACGTGCAAAAGTCTACAGCCAGCAGTTCTGTTTCCGGGTGTACGCCTAGCAGGCATGCGTGCGTATGTTCATTCACCAAAAGACATGTTGAAAAATGGTTGGTGCAGCACTGTTGGTATTGCTCCTAAACTGAGTCATTACCCAAATATCCATGGCAAATTGGATGAGTACATTCTGGAATGTTACCTAAGCGGACAGTATTGAGAGAGAAAAATCTGAAATCATAATGTTGAGCAAGGGAGCCATGTACAAAAAAAATTTACCAAGCAGGCAATTCCTTTTATATAAAACAAAATAGGTAAAAATGATACTTGCTGTCAGACTAGAGGAATGATTACCTTCCGAGGGAGCCATGTGTCTTATTTGGAGGAAAGCCCAAGAAAGCTTCTGAGGTGTGGGGACCATTCTTTTTCACGATGTGACTGCTATCTCAGCTTGTCGAAATTCATTGAACTGTATATACAACTTAGGTGGACTTCTGTCTGCACCTGTGTGTGTGTGCACGCACGTGTGCATGCAAACCATGCGTTATGTTCAGTAAAATGCTCAAAATACCTTAGACAAGTAAGGACTGACTAACGGATTCCAGTAAAAGTTTCACAAAATAGAGAAATAAAACAAAGCAGGTCATTTCCCCTCTCGTCTCCCCACCCCCAATGTTATTCTCTCTCCAGAAGTAGTGACCTAAATGGTTAGGCATCCTTCCATCCCTAACCTTGGCACTCATACACGTACATATACACGTACAAGTTATAGTTTGAAAATATAATGAAATTATATTTTATGTATTATTCCTTAATCAGTCGCATCGACTTGCACTTTAATACAGTTTAGCAGTATATAATGCCACAAGTGTGACAGTGAGTGAATTTCCCTACCTCTTGTCATTTATATATGGAATCAATCTTTTTAACTTTTGACAATGTGATGAATGAAACTCATTTCACTTAGAATGCCCCGGATTTGTAATGAGGCTGAAAATCTTTGCATTTATCTTATTCGTATATCTCCTTTGGAAATCTGCTGCTCATATGACTTGGCCAATTTTCTATGAGGTGGCTTATTTTTACCTTCTTTAATATTGTCCTCCGTTAATAATACATGTTAATCCTTATTCAGATATTTAGTTTATATTAAAATTTTATATCTTTAACAATTTTATGTATCACTTAACGACTTCTAAGTTTAATGTATAGCTTAGCCAAACTCTTTAGATTATAAAATATTCTATAGTTTCTTTTTTCATAAGAATTTTAATTACTCAATCCATTTGAATTTTTTGTATGTTTGGAAGAATGAAAGTATCCGATTCCCTGAATGGATGGTCAATTGTGTCAATAAATTTGTGGAATAGTCTATCATTTCCCTACTGATCTTAAACTTTACCTTTGTCATAAACTACATTTTCTGTATACATGTCTCTGTTTCATTCTTAATTGTTCTTCTGCACCCATTCTACAACTTTCAAAGTTAATATAGTTTGATGGTGTGCTTCGAGAGCTAACAGGGCAGAGAAAGCTAATTATTATTTTCCAAATCAGGTTGTTAATTCCTATAAAAATTCTTTTGGTGATATGCATTAGTGTTACATTTATAGATGAATTTAGTGAGACTTCTTCCCTACAATATTAAATACTTCTAATACAGGAACTTAGGTGCTCTCTCTTAATCAAGTCTTCCTTTATGTTCCTTAGTAGAGATCTATCATTTTCTTTACGTAATTCCGTAATTTTTGTTCATTTCTAGTTGGGTTTATATGTAGGCATTTTATATAGTATGGTTGTTATTACGAATAGCCTTTTTTTTTTGTTTTTTCAAATTATCTCCTTTAATGGTCAAATAATAGTAATATTAGAAAAAAACATTTCATAATTCACAATTTCGCCACCTTAACAAAAACAAGTATTTTTATTACATTGTAATCCCTTTCAGGGATTCGTCCATATGGCTGAAAATGTTTTCCAGTTTTATTGAGAAGTAATTGACATACATCACTGTATAAATCTAAGGCGCACAGCGTGATGGTTTGATTTACATATATTGCAAAATGATTACCATAATAGGCTCAACTAACATCCATCTTCTTATAGAGGTACAATAAAAAGAAAAAGAAGAATAAAGGGAAAAAATCTCTCCCTGTGATAAGAACTGTTAGTAAATGTTCTCTTCCTGTGAACCCTGCAGCAGCGTTGGTACAGCTGTAATGTCGTACCTCACGGCCTGGCGCACATTTACCTTATAACCGGAAGTTTGCACCTTTTGACCGCCTTCTTCCATCTTAAGTAATATTTTTATTTCACTGATTGTAGAAGGTTTATGGGCTTACTTGTGTAGCTTCTGAATGCGCAGAATGCCCACATTCCTCCCTTTGCTGTTCCACGTGACCTTGACTTCAGGGCCTTCCGCACTTACCACTTACCTGACGGTAGACATTGTTCAAGCCAGCTTCCGCCTGCGCTCCACTCCTCCCGTGCAGCCCTCTGACACCAGCCTGCGGTTCTCTTCCACCTCCGCCCGAATCCATGTTGCGTTTACATGTGATCCCTTTTGTTTTATATTTAGTCTGATACTAAGTTGCATGATTTTATTTATTTAAATTTTTTAAATGTTTATTTATTTTTGAGAGAGAGAGACAGAGCACGAGTGGGGGAGGAGCAGAGAGAGAAGGAGACACAGAATCTGAAGCAGGCTCCAGGCTCTGAGCTCTCGGTACAGAGCCCCACCCACATGGGGCTCCAACACACGAACCATGAGATCATGACTTGAGCCTAATTCAGACTCCCAAACTACTGAGCAGTCCAGGTGCCCCTTAAATATATGAATAAGAAGAAACAGCTGTAATTAATCTTTTGTTACTATTGTTGCAAAATTATTCTAAACTTTTCTCAGAATAACAGTGAATGGGCCCTGAAAAAGATGGATTTAACCAAGGAGCCATACTGCCTCCTGGTGCACATAGCATACGGTATCCCTAGCTCACCCATCGTTAGTAGCTACCTTAGTTAGCTACTTGAAAACCATGTTCTTCAAGGCTGTTTTTGTGTCACCAAACATGTATGTCTGCCTCTCAGTGGCCAGAGAAGTGTTGCTGGAGAAAAGATGTTTTTTGATAGCGTAGTCTGATTCTTTCGGAGACATGGCTGAAGATCTGTCAGAGAAGATGCTTCCACTACTTCAGCAATTATTAAATCACTTTTGGCAAGATCTGTGCCAAATTCACCTGCAGCTGATAGGATAATTCCAATTCTAACTCTCCTTCAGCTGGCCTTCAAATTCAAATTTCCACTTTGAGGAAAAATTTTACTCTATTTTACAAACAGGAATGTAGTGTAAAATATATGAGTCTATATGATAAATCAGGGGATGATGCACAGTGAAATTGGGTGATGATCATATAATTTTAAATAGATATGTTTTAGTTTTACTGTGGATTTTGAATATCTTGAATTAAATGGATAATTGACCTTATTCTTTCTGTGTGGAGTCTTTTCTGACTTTACTTTAGGGAGTCAGACAATGATTACCTTATTTGTGTGAGTTAATTGGTCATTTCTACCTAAACCGCAATGAAATGAATAAATTGCCTATCTCCTGGTGGGTTTTTTGGGGGCTGACAAAGTCAATCAGATACTTCTCTCAAAAGTAGAAAGCTAGGCTTATGAATTTAAGGCAGGCCCTTCAAAGTAAATGATCAGAATTGGGCAAAATCTGTGAAATAATTGTTTACAATCAATGGGCACAATCTTGGAAGATCTTGAAAATAGTGTTGATAAGCAAACTATTGTTCGATAAGCAAACTCTATGCCCAGATGAGCAAACTCGTTTCCTGGATAAATGGGTTTGCAATAATTTTCTAAAGCAAACACTTACTTTTTTTTTTTTTTAATTGGTTTACATTCTTATCTATCTGGGCAAGAATTCCCTGGAAAACACAGTCAAGTTGTGTTGACACAAGTGTTCCCGGTTCTCAATCCCAGTTGTTGAGTTGTTTAGATGCAAATGATGTTAATTCTCATAAATTAGTTGGCAATAAGCTGAATAAATAAGGTAAGTTTAGAGTATGGAAATCTTGGAGGACAAACTGAGAAATTTGGCTACTATGTGAATATTAAATTTAGTATAAGAATATTGGCTCGCAGTCATGATTTCGCCACTATGAAGCTACGTGACAATTGTCACCCGCCTTCAGTTTTCTCTTGGGTATACCCCTGTCTAAAAGTACTCAGCCTCTTATTCTGCTTTGACAATTGCAGCAGCAATCAACTCCTTTTGGGTTTGTTTCTGCCCCCTGAGGCTTACGGGAACCTCACCCAGAGTCTCTGACTTCTACAGACACTTTAGGCAACATGCTACAGGCCGTGGGACTTGACTTCCCTGAAGATTCCAAAGAGGCCAGGTAGCACCACCTAGAAGTGTGGGGGAGTTAGCTTCCTTCCCATCAGGTAAACTTGGAAGAGTGATAGAGGAACGAGAAGGGTCTGGCAGGTAAATTCTCTCTTCTTTCTCTCTTTGACAGACTAGTTTGAGGCATGGTACAGATTTCTGGAGCTGTCTTGCTAGACTGGCATCCCGTAGAGTAGCCAGCTTTGTCTCTTTGAGCTTGGGAATCAGCATAAGGATACATCCTTTTACATTTGCTTTCCACCCTTGCCACCTTACTTCCCCTTTCCCTGACTCTGAGCAACCTGGGTTTTCCTCCCAAGAAAGCATTACTATTTAAGCCTTGCTTTGGGCTCTGTTTTCCAGGAACCCCAGGCTAATACAGCGACCTTAAGCTATTACAGCTCCAGGGTCTTCAGTTTTAATGACTGTAAAATGAAGGGACTGGACTAAATTATTTCTATGGTCCTTTTAAGTTCTGGCATGCCATTATTATTCTAATCTAATCACTAAAATTTTTGAGTAAGGAAGTATGGAAGAAAGATGACCTTGGTAGCACAATTGGGGTTTTTGGAAGTATAAAGAAAGTAAGCTAAAGCTAACTAGAGAGAACAGATATTTGTAAAAAGTGCTGTCCTCGTCTGATACCTATGAAAGAGGAAATGACTCAATCATATTCTCATAAATATTGCTGAAATTGCACTATTGTAAACACAAATGTAAAAAAAGAAAGATTAAGCAAAAATTCATGCAAAACATATGACTGTTGCTGACAGAGTCATTGAAGCAAAGAGGTTTGTACATCCATCAATTTGTGCCCCTGACCATGACTTTCTGTCTACTTCGCTGTGAAGATGAAAATTCCTAGCCAATTCTAAACAGAAAATGCATATTTTTTATGCAGTGTGAGTTCAGTTTGGGATACATGGGGAGATATCCAGAGAGAGGTCTTCTAGGATAGACACTTGTGGTGGCAGTCACACAACACAAGGTGGGCTTTTCGTCTATCTGAGGTGCTGCTCTCACTCTCTGTGTGTGCGACGTAGAATCTAGATGCTCAGAGGTTGAAAGGGGCTTTGATATCACCCAGTTGAGCTCCTTTACTGGTAGGAAAAAGAAGCCCAGAGAAGTGAAATAATTTTCCCAAGATTATGCAACTGGGCATTGAAGGGACTTAGACAAAATTGACTTACAGGGGCACCTGGGTGGCTCAGCGGGTTGAGCATCTGACTTGGGCTTCCATCATAAACTCCCAGTTCGTGAGTTCAAGCCCCACATAGGACTCTCTGCTGTCAGCACAGAGCCTGCTTCAGATCCTCTCCCTCTCTCTGCCCCTCCCCCACTCACACCCTCTCAAAAATAAATAAAACATTTAAAGAATTGACTTGCAGTACAAATCTTTTTTTTTTCTCCACATCTTACAAAAGAATGTAGATATAGCTGATGTGCAGCAAAAAATGCACCAATGCGCCAATGCGCCAATGCACCAATGCACCAATGCGCCGTGCTGGATGAGTTTCCTTTTACCTCCTGCAATGACACGCTTCGTCATCTGAGGGACTTACGTTCTATAGATAGTATTAATTATGAATAGTATGCTTTTCTTGTCCCTCCGTCATCTGGAATTTTATGAGTAAACAAATCTTTAACAGCAAAGAGAGAGCACAAAACAAAACTCAGCACCTAATCTGTGTCTAATGTAATGAACCAGAATAGACTAAGTCCTCCCTGCTTCTCTCTCCGGGAAATGTCCTCTAGCTTAAGTACTGCCACTCCTGTTTCTCAAATTTGTAAGTACCACATCGTGTACCACTTAGTCAGTGAAACTGATCAGCAGTAACTGCCCTCGTGAGATCTAATGAGAAAACAACAGATTCATCCCTGGTTGGCTTGATGTATGACTACTCTATCTTGATGCATTATGAGGTGTGTATGTATTGTGTCTAACAAGTCCCCCTTTTTAGGTGAATAAATAGCAATAGCATTGATGTAATAGATTGTGCAATACTATGAGAAGGGCTGGATCCACAATTCTCTGATTTTTATTCCAATGCTGGATAAGCCATGAAGTATTGGACTAGTTCACATCCATCCTCTAGTAAGTTAGTGATCAGTCTGTTCATTCATTCATTCAATGATAACTTCTCTGTCTTTTGGAAGACCCAGTACAATGAGGATTCAAAGAAAAAAAAAAGGCACAGGCATGCAGCAATTTAGTGTAAAAGCAATAACAAACGAAAATATTTTCAGAGGTCGTTGTGTATAAAGTAAATATTATACAACAGGTGCGGATAAAAATATAACTACTATGGAGAATTCATAGGAGGAGGACGTATTTTTTCAGTGATGGAATGAAGCAAAAGCTTTGTAAGAGAAACTACATTAAACCTAGGCTTCGAAGAATGGGTATAATTTGATGGGTTGGGCAGAGAGCATTAGGGTAAGTGAAAACATATATACGTCGAACTCGCCAAAAATACCTGAGGGTTTAAAAAATCCATGATTGGAGAACAGGGAATTATTCAATTGTTTTAAAGGTCACGCTTGGATACACAAACTAATTAAGAAAATTAAGGTCTAAAAGGCAAGTTGGGGCCAATTCGAAGACTATTAGTTACCAATCAAAGGAATTTTAACTGTATTCTTTAAGCATCGTAAATTCATTGGAGATTTTTGAGCAGGACATTAACATAATTAAAACTTTAAAAAGGAAACTTAATCTGGCAGGAGTATGTATTTTTTAATATAGAGGAAGATGTAACTATAAGGAGTAGACTAGTAAAGAGACTACTTCGGCATTCCAGAATAGAAGCAAAATATGCCAGAATGAAGGTGCTCACTGACGGCAGGATGTTACAGAGCTGGGGTGAGAACAGAGGTCAAATATAAATTCTGGGAGAAAATAGAGCCTAAGGAAGGTCAAGGAAGATAGACTGAAAACTGACATTGTGACCAAGAGATCATTAATAGCCATCAAGAGTAAATGATCAACATTAGGTGGTGAGAATGCATATACAACGGGGATAAATATCATTTCCAGAAATTTCCTTTGTGAGTGGCAGTGATGTCACTTGGTGCAATCCTCTGGAAGAAAAGTTGGTCTTATCTTCAAAAACCTTATATAGGACATACACTTTTGTCAATGATTTAATTTTTAGGATGCCTGTGAAGATTTGTCAGACAAGGTAATCAGTATAGGAAAAAATTTAAAAATAGTCAAAATGTGTGTTAATGAAAAATTAGTCAACTTATGATACATCCATAAAATGGAATATTATATGGCCATTAAAAGTGTGTCTTTTAGAAAGAGTGGTCATCTTTTCTGCCATGGGCCAAATAGCTTTATGGCACAGTCTCTGTCACAACTACTCAACTCTCATGTAGCCACAGACAATATGTAAACCAATGAGCATGACTGTGTTCCAATAAAATTTTATTTATAAAAACAGGTAGGGGCGCCTGGGTGGCTCAGTCGGTTAAGCATCTGACTTCGGCTCAGGTCATGATCTCACGGTCTGTGGGTTCGAGCTCCGCGTCAGGCTCTGTGCTGACAGCGCGGAGCCTGGAGCCCGCTTCGGCTTCTGTGTCTCCCTTGCTCTCTGCCCTTCCCCTGCTCATGCACTGTTTCTCTGTGTGTCAAAAATAAATAAAATAAACGTTAAAAAAAAAAAGGTAGCAGGCTGGATTTGGTGTATAGGTCATAGTTTGCCTACCCTGCTATTTGAATCGTATGTAATGAATTAGAGACAATACGACATTATTAACAAAAGTATGAGAAATGACAGACTTTAAAATGATATCTACAACATTTCCAGTTTTGCGAAATATAATGTTTGTGTATATATATCTTTATTTTTATTTTAATTTTTAAAAATTTTTTAATGTTTATTTATTTTTGAGAGAGAAAGAGAGGCAGAGTACGAGCAGGGAAGGGGCAGAGAGAAAGGGAAACACAGAATCTGAAGCAGACTCCAGGCTCTGAGCTGTCAGCACAGAGCCCCATGCTGGGCTCGAACTTAAGAACTGCGAGATCATGACCTGAGCTGAAGTCGGAGGCTTAACTGACTGAGCCATCAAGGTGCTCCTGTGCACCAATCTTTAAACAGCAAATAATCTTGGGTCCTGGAATCACGATGAATTTTATTATCTACTTAGTGCTTACCTGTATTTTCACATTTTCTACAATAATTATATGTTGCTTCTTTTTGTAACTAGGGAAAAGGGCATTTTTAGATGAAATTTTGTAGTGACAGAAGTGAGATGAAATAAGAAACTGGCATGGTCTACTAAGTTATGTTTCCAAACTAAAAATGTAACAGGTCTTCATGAGGGATTGGAAAATTCCACTGATTCATGAACTCTGAATTAATTGTGCATAACCCAAAAGGCCTTGTAAGTTATGCCTGTTTGGAAATCCGCAGTAATAAAATGACTAATCAGCACTTGCTAAGAGAAGCAAGGTCAGGATTGCAAAGATCATCTTCTTGTGAGAGAATGTTGGCTGTGGTGGGCCTGGCCGTGGTACTACGTCGATGCCCATGAACGTGATTCCTGCCCCCCCGCCCCGCCCTGCTTCTAAACTCATCATGCCTCAGTGGCTGTGCTGTTTCTCAGTTGTTCCATGTTATTTTTCCATCTTGCTGCCCTGATATCTCTGCACAGGCCGTTTCCTCTATGTGGAATAGGATTTTTCCCTCTTTTATTTCTCTTTTAAGAAGACATCTGTTATTGCTCAACATCGCTCATCATCAGGGAAATACAAATCAAAACCACAGTGAGGTACCACCACACCTGTCAGAATGGCTAATATTAACAGCTCAGGAAGCAACAGATGTTGGTGAGGATGAGGTGAAAGAGGATCCCTTTTGCACTGCCGGTGGGAATGCAAACTGGTGCAGCTGCTCTGGAAAACGGTAAGGAGGTTCCTCAAAAAATTAAAAATAGGACTACCCTGCGATTCAGCAGTAGCACTACTAGGTATTTATCCGAAGCATATAGGTGTGCTGTGTTGAAAGGGCACATGCGCCCCAATGTTTACAGCAGCACTATCAGCAATAGCCAAAGTATGAAAGAGCCCAAATGTCCATCGACAAATAAATGGATAAAGAAGATGTGGTGTGTATATATATATATATACCACAATATACAATGGAATATTACTTGACGATCAAAAAGAGTAAAACCTTGCCATTTGCAAAACATGGATGGAACTAGAGGGAGTTATACTAGGTGAAATTAGAGAAAGATAAACATCATATGAATTCACTCATGTGGAACTTAAGAAACAAAACATGAACATAGGCGAAGGGAAGGAAAAATAAGTTAAAAACAGAAAGGGAGGCAAACCGTAAGAGACTCTTAAATACAGAGAACAAACTGAGGTTGCTGGAGGGAAGACGGTGGGGGGATGGGCCAGATGGGGGATGGGCATTAAGGAGGGCACTTGTTGGGACGAGCACATAAGTGGTGAATCACTGCATTCTATTCCTGAAATCGTTATTACCCTATGTGCTAACTAACTTGGATTTAACTAAAATTTAAAAATTAAAAAAAGATATCTATTATTTGCTACATACAAAGGATTAATAGAAGATATATGTTAAGGCCAAAAGCAGAATAATATAATGAATGCCCATAAATGCAAGAATTAGGTCATTACCAGTAAAATGCATGTCATGCTTCACCAGCCTACCTTAGAAATAGTCACTAGCCTTATTATGAATTCCTCATTACATAAAATATATAGTTTTATCACATTTGCATATATGAGTAAACAATATAGTTTAATTCTGCTATTTTTAATCTCTAAAAACTTTGTGTATCGTATTTAGTTTTCTGGGATTTACTTTTTTAGTTATGTTCTAAAATTTGATGTGCGTGAAGATTATACTTTTTTTTCTGCTGTATTCTATTTGTTGTGTAAATAGAGCACAGCTGGTTTATCTAATCCCCTTTTCATGACTATTTAAATGTTTCAAGTTTTTATTACTCAAACACTGCTGCTGTGAGCATTCTTGTATATGTCTCTTGGGTGTCGTCCCATGAATAGGATTACTTGATTGTAGGGTGCTTATTCTTTTAATTTCTTTCATAATGCTAGGATTAATCAGACGGTTGGTTTCTTTTGAATCAGTTTCAGTAACTTAAATTTTTCTAGAAATTCGTCCATTTCCAAGTTTCCAAATCTATTGGTGTAAAGTTATCCATGTGTCTCTTGTTATGTTTCATCTCTGCTTTATCTGCCATTGTGTTTTCTTGTTTTTATAATTTTACTGAGGCATAAGTGACACGTGATCGACTGCACATATTTAAAGTGTCTAATTTGGTGTGAAGGCAGCCATGGCAATGTACTTCTCAGATCTTCTAGGGCTAGGAGAGTAACTGACTAAAGGTCCTGACTATTGTGCTCTGAAATCCATCACTGCATTTTGCCCCCAGGCCACACTTCCCGTGGGCCACTCCTATCTAATGACCAAATATGGCAGGGACCTAAGAGAAGCTCATTCCTTCGAGATGCAGGACTCTACTCATGGGCCCAGAGTACTGTGTTGGCCTTGCTGAATTTCTTAAAATTACACTCCAGCCCAAGACCTTCCTGTTTTCCATCTTGCTTTCCTTACTCTCGTGTCTCCTACACTTGATCAGTCCTGCACCAGGGTCTGCTGGCTCTCCCAGCCTCCTCTGTCTCCCTTGTCCCATTTTGCTCACTGGGTTCTCCCCAGTAGACCTCCTGCAGTCTAATCATGTCATGGTATCTGCTTCCTGAGGACTGGGCCTAACATAGTGATTTTTACCCATGTAAACACCGTGAAACTGTCACTGAAGGCAGATAATGAGCACACGTGCCCACCAGCCATCATTCCCAACAATCTCTTCTTGCCCCTTTGGAACCCATCCTTTCTCCACACAGTCACTGATCCGATTTCTGAAACCATAGACTAATTTGCATCCTCCAGTAGTTTATATAAATGAAATCATAACATGCACCGTTTCTTGTCCCCTTTTTACAAAATTCAGCATAATTATTTTGAGATTCACATAAGTTGTTGCACGTAGCAACAGTTAATTCTTTATTATTATGGAGTAGTATCTTGCGGTATGGATATACCACAATTTATTTAACCATTCATCTCTCGACAGTCATTTGAGTTGTTTTCTCTGTTCCATTGGTACAACTGAAGCTCTATGAAAATTCATATAAGCCTTTATGTGTTGTTTTCTGTTTTAGACAAACACCTAAGAGTGAAATGGCTGGGTTATATGATAGGTGTTTGTTTAACTATTTCAGAAACTAAAACACCATTTTTTTACATTGTTTCTTTCTCTCTCTTTTTTTTTTTTTTTTTTTTTTTGAGAGAGAGAGAGAAAAACAGAGAGAGAGAGAGAATCTTAAGCAGGCTCTATGCCCAGCCCAACACAGGGCTTGATCCCAAGACCATGAGATCATGACTTGAGTTGAAATCAAAAGGCTGACGCTTAACCGACTGGGCCACCCAGGTCCCCCATTTTTTTGCAGTGTTCCTCAATGAGTTTTGTGCTTCTCTCTTTTATCTTTAACCACTCTAGCCAAATATTTATCTATTTTGTTAATTTTTTGAAAAATATTCTTTTGCCTTTGTTGATTCTTAATGTTTTATATGTCTCTCTAGTATAGATTTATTTTCTATTTCATTGATTTACCCTATAGTTTTTATTATCTCTTCATTTTCTGACATTTCATTTGCTGTTAGAAGAACTTGAGACTATAGGTTTAAGAATGCTTTCATAGCCTCCCGTAGGGAGTATTTTAATGACTGTGTTTCTAATTACTTTTAAATTTCTGCATTCATTTTGTCTTTGACCAATGAGTTATTTAAACATAAATAATTTTTTTAATGTTTATTTATTTTCTAGAGAGAGCGAGAGAGCGAGGGGAAGAGGAGCAGAGAGAAAAGGAGACACAGAGTCCAAAGCAGGCTCCAGGCTCTGAGCTATCAGCATAGAGTCTGATGCGGGGCTCAAACCCACACAGTGAGATCATGACCTGAGCCGAAGTCAGACACTTGACCGACTGAGCCACTCAGGCGCCCCTGAAAGTGTGTTTTTATTTGTCAACTGTATAGGAATGATTCACTTATCATTCTGTTACTGACATAAGCAATTGCGCTCTGGTCAAAGAACATGGTCTGTGTGACACTGATTCATTAGAAGTTTTTGCAACTTGCTTTATGACCTAGTACATGATCAATTTTGATAAATATTCTATATTTGTAAAAGAAGAAGGTACATTCTCTGTTTTCCTTTGTATCTACTAGGTCAAGATTGGCTTTTGTGTTGAATCTTTTTTGAAACATATATATATATACGGTGATGTGTCTCTCAGCAGCCCTAGGCTTCACCCCCCTCCATCTGTATCATGGCACAGATGACGGTCAGTGTACATCTGAGGCCCAGCATGGATGCAGTGCATTGATCCCCAGGAGGTCTCTAACATTCATACAAATCAGTGGTTACTGAAGACATCTGTGGTGAAGGGGCATTGCCTCCCTCTTACACCAGCCAGAGCACCTCCTCCGTGTGTCTAGTCCACGCACCTAGCACACATACCAGCATCTCTGGAGGCTGCATTAGCACCTCTGTGGCTAGTCAACTTTCTCTTTTTAAAACAGAGTCTCATTTCAGAAAGCATGCTGAATTGAGAAGTGGAAAGAAATGAAACCTATAAGTGAACCACAGTTTGCGGACTGAACAAAGCAATCTTGCTTTCATTGAGACAAAATTACTCTGGCTTACCTTGACTCTCTGGATCCTTGAATCTTAAAAGGCATAAGCGCCCCTCACTGATGTTCTCAGTCTGACCCTGCACCTCTTGGACTCTACTTTCCCTCTGAGAAAATCCCACCTTGCCTGCTCCGTGAGGACAGTCTTGTCTCGATCTTCGATCTTTCTCTCTCTCTCCTCTCTTGGCATCTGAATCTTTGAGCCTCAGCCTTCACAGCATGTCTTCTTACCATCTATGGTGCCTTTCCCCTGGCTGCCACAGCTCACCAACGTGGTCTAATGACCCGGATCACTAAGTATGAGCAGCCCCTCGCTCCTCAGAAGGCAGCCATCTTTAGGTGGATGTTGGACCCTCCTGCTGACTCCTCGCTAACCTGAGGCTTTGATCCCAAGCCTGAGAACCTACCTGCCTGCCCTTCTGGTCTTCGCCAGTGTTAGTACTTGTATTTACTCTGCTAACAAATCTTACTAGAGTTAAGTCTCCAGATTCTGGCACATTCTGAACCAACTTGCATTAAACCAACCAAACTATAACTATGTATTGGGTCTTGATTTCTCAGACCCAATCCCCTGGCTCAACGCCATACCCATAATCTCAAAGCCCAGAAACCCTTAGCAAATATAGCACATCCTAACTTATTATTGTTCATTCTCTTATGGCAAATAGTATATGTACACATAATTGTTTGATTATATACATATATTAATATCTTTTCTCTACCTTTAAATTACAAGTTTCTTAAAGGTTAACATATACTGAACACAGTCCTTAAATAAAAATAGCTGCTCAGAGAGATATGCTAGTTGAATTTAATCAGTTAAGAGACTTCTCTACTTGTTTTCTGCAATGTAATTTCTCAATCTACTGTCCAGTTTATTATTTCCTCAAATATGTGCCGAGTAATCTCCCTGGCTACTTTTTCAAAAGAAATAGAACAGATTTCCTCATAGATGTTATGTTACGGCGGGGTGGAGATAGACAAAAACTAAATTAAAAAGCAGGGGTTGGTTGGGGAAAGGTGCCACAGAGAAAAAGAAATGGGGCAGATGCGTAGAGGTGGAGGGTAGTGTTTATACGGAATGACACAATCACACTTCGCCTCTCGGAGAATAAACTTCTGCGAGCCTTTGATTTTTAATTTTTGCATGTTTTCTAGTTTAGGTTTTTGAACAGAATATGCTATTGGACATGGAGCTTTTAGGGCTTAGACACTTTTTGCAAATGCTAATAAAAGATATCAAACTTTAAAAAGCCCCCTGCTCCTTCATTCTTGTTTCTTTTACATTTTAACTGTGTGTGGAAGAGCAGAATAACTAGAGGCAGCAATATAGTATATGTGCACCTAGGTTTCTTTCAGAAAGCCCTCTCTGGCTTTAAGATTTTCAAGAGCACTGTTTATTTAACAGACAAGATGATCTGTAATCCTTTTTGGTTTCAACAGCTGTGCCTGGAAATATTGGCAGACCCCAATCGCTACTAATCACTTTTCCCAAACCCCAGCTCCGCTGCCCTGATGCTTAACAAGCTGATGTCCCCGAAAGCCCTCGGTGAGACGCTGTAGAGGGATCACAAGGAACAGGGAAGCTCTTCAGAGTTACCTTGTGTGTAACCTGGAGCAGGCACTAGGACCGCCCCGACGCCCATAGGCAGCCGCGCTTCGCAGCCTGTCAGAGGGACTGAGCCGCCTTTGCTGTTACACAAGAGAGCGACAGCAGCAGTAGCTCAACATCCTTCCCCCTTCTGGCCCGTTGGAAGGTATTTACTTGCTATTTATCATTCAGATTTTGTACACCGTCCGTGTGCCGCTAGTGTTCACTTAATCGGATGCTCTGGAAGGCTGTCCAGCACTCATTGTGTTACTATATTATTTTATGTTAATTTCCACAGCTGATGGAAGCAACAGTGCCATAAAGAAATGGGCTAGATATTTCCAGAGGCTGAAATCTGGAGACATTTGAAGGTGTAAGTACCTTGGTCACAGATCTCTAACGTGCTGGCTGCGCTGGTTGTATCTCTTGACCTTCTTCTTCTTCACGGAGAGAGCTAATGTGAAATGCCATTTGCATATTTCATTCATGAAGGAAAAGCACCAAGACAGTGACAGAAACCACTAATGATGGCCCTGTAGCTCCAGTTTGGAGTGGCTGTGGTTCCCTCTCCCAGCCTGTGGGTTTGCAAGAGGAGAAGCTGGATTTCAACAGAGTTTTGATGGGGAAGAGATTGCGCTCGGGGCTGCAAACCGCTTGCTGGCTTTCTGCTTTCTGTTTTCAAAGCTCAAGGATTGTCCTTTCTAATCAATGCCGTGGTGCAGCGTAGGAGTCTTTTTATGCTTTCTTTCTGCATTCGAAATACTCCTCGTAGATGTGGGCTGCCAGAAAGCTCTTATACCGTTCGGTACCTCTCAGTGCAAAGCCATTGAGGAGAAATCGAGTTTGCTTTCCTTTGACCATACTCCACTCAATACTACAATTAGTAGATTACACGCAGAAACATTTAAAAAATTAATTAGCTAAGGTTCCCTTTCCTGTTCGACAATAAATCTGTTTATGTTTGATAAGGGAGTAGTTGGCTACTAGAAAACCCAAATGAAGATAACCCCACAGAGAAAAATTGGACATTCTCTTTAAGTATTACAAATCAACGCAAATGCTTTTGCAGGGCCTTGATGCCAATTTCATGCGCTAAAAGCTCTTTGCAAACTTTAAAGCCTCGTCAAATTGTTAGTTTAGATTATTACCTTAGAAATTAGATCAAATTTAGGTATCTCATACCAAAATGAAACAGGTAAACGTATTTATAAATGATTACCATGTTGAATCATATTAATGGTTAATTCATGGGAAATTTTAAGATCAACAGTGGCATTAAATTTATTTCAGAAGAGAAAATATTAAACTGAGACTCAAAGCAAGGCATCAATGTTGAAAATGTGACTTTAATGAAAAGTATTTTTTAAAGAATTTAAATATACATTTACTAGTTCAAAAATTATGGTTTTAAAGTACTTATATTTGATATATTGAAATACCATAAATGAGATCTAAATTTGTTTAGGTATTAAGCTTTTGTGAGTATACGTATATTTCTTCTAAAACTCTTTCTTTGGTATAAAAAAAGAGGAACAGAAGATATGAGGGATGGAGAGATTGAGTCTTATTTTATTGTTCTATACTTTTTTATATTTGAATATTCTGACTGAATGTTTACTATATAAATACTACCTCTATGTTTAATGTAACAGAAATTATTAATTGTAAAAATCAGTATACAATATCCTTAAATACCAATGAATATGATCATGTAAAAATAACACATTAATATTGTTTGATAATATTTCATAAACAGGGAAAATCTTTTTTGACAGCAATGCCTCACTTCCGGGGAAAGTTGGGAAAATCCGATTGGGGGGTAGTAATAGACTTCCAATATTTTGTGAAGCCAAAGAAATTTTTTGCATTTATTTTTAGTTGGTATAACAAGATACTACCTAATTCCGTGAGCTTTATGTTACTAAATTTTCTCCCTTTCTCTTTTCAAAAAGCATTTCTATATTCTCAGCCTGGGAGGATAAGTTAGTTCTTTCCAATTAAAACTTAGTTTTGAAAATTCTTGCCCAGCATGGGATTTGCAGCCTTAAACGTTAGTTTTATGTCCTATTCATCAGACGTGCCTTACCATAAATAATTTAAAAATAATTATATGTGGGATCTAAAGACTCAGTGAATTCAACGATGATGGGGGGGAAACCCTGAGAAGATAGCTCTTATTCAGAATTTGATGCTCTTTTCAGAACACGAACTTTGTTTCTGAGTTTAAATCCTGAAATTAAGTGTCCCGGCCCAGACCCGACTGAGTCTAAGACCTAGCCTAACTGGGCAGAGCACAGTGTTCAGCCAAAGCCCAGAACTGCCGGCACACACGTGTGGGTGAAGCCGCAGAGTCCCATGCAAAGCTAAAACTAATTTGTTAAAGTGTGAAAGTGGTGATTATCTGGCGATTTTTATCCCTGAAGCTGATCTCTTCAGGCCTTGACAAGTCTGGCGACGCGGGAGTCCAGGTAACTATCAACATCACCTACATTTACTGGATAATGGTAAGGAAGAGACTTCTAAAAGATTAATCTCAACATACAAAGTTTTATTTAAAAGAGGTTCAGCAAATAGCAAATCTGGTTACGTCGATGCCACCCTCAGCGGTGCTTTTTTCCCTAAAGGACGTAATATATTCCAAAATAGGGATTCTCATGTGAATAGGGTACTTAGTAAGACATTTAAGAAAGAGATGAAAAAAGCTAGCTTTTATATTATTAAACCACCCAAAGGAGCTAACGTAAGGGGAGAAGGGGAGCATCAGCAAAACCGGTGTCATTTCAGTTTACTTTTCTTTTGGTTTTCTGCTTTGGTTAAGAAAGGAAGTCTCCTAGTAGAAGTCACAGAAAAGGCAAAGAATGGTCAGTGCCGTGGAAAGCGCTGAGTGTTTGTTGAAGGGATAAAGAAAAAAGCAGAGAGAAGTGACAGTTCTTGATATGCCCTGAAAGGTGATTACAATGCTAACAGAATGTTCACGAACCCGTGGGCCACAGAAACAAGCCACGTGCCCAGGCATTACGTGGAACTTGAGAATTTCCTTGAAATCTAATTGTGATCTTTCTCTTGTTCAATGAAAGGGTTAAAGTAAATGGAAGGAGAGTATGTTAGCAGCGTGCTGTGTCCACATCGTATGTGCCTGTGTGAACCTGGAGGGGCGCGTATTTTGTTGGAGTTTGGCAAAAGGGAAAAGTGACTATCCGAATAGTTTTGGGAATAAGCTTTTCTCAAAAGCAAAGATTTTGTTCCCGAAACTGATTTTACTTATAAAGAAATAAGCCTGTAGGTGCAACCGAAAGCTTTTAAATAAATGAGATTCAGCCTTTGGGTGTAAAAGACCAATTAGCAAAATGAAATGTGTGCCGTGGGTTACTGATAAGCAGTTTTATCCAAAACATTGTTTGAATTTTCCCTCCTGGTTCATGCAACCATAACTGATGTGAACAGGAGACACTCATACTCTCTTGCTTCCTTCCACTTCCGTCTTTTATTTAATAGGGAAGAAGCTAAAACCTTCTTCTTAAGGAAACTTGATAAATATTAATCATGGGGTGCCTGGGTGGCTCAGTTTGGTTGAGCGTCTGACTCTTGGTTTAAGTTCAGGTCATGATCTCACAGTTTGTGAGTTCAAGCCCTGCGTCAGGCTCTGTGCTGTCAGTGTGGAGCCTGTTTAGGATTCTCTCTCCCCACCTTTTTCTGCCCCTCCCCTGGTATCTTTCTCTCTGTGTCAAAAGAAATAAACTTAAAATAAATTAATCGTGATTCCATAGGTGGTTAAATTGCAAATGAGCTTTGCCATTAATACTTTGGAATTAATATAAGATTTTAGGGACACAGCATTTAATTTTTTGGGATTGTCTTTATTTAATAGATATTTGTCAGTTCCTCACTGTATGCCAGGTATGAAAGTTAGACCAGTCGATAAGATACGTCCCACCGTTCATGGGTTTCATCATTTCGTGGAGGGAAGTATGTAACAAGCATTATAAACCAAAAACATTTTATTAAAATTCTTTTTAAATTAGTATAACTTATTACAAATTAAACCAGAATATAGCTGATAGGTACTAACTTGAAAATTAGAAGAGAGTGGTGATAAGGAATGACTTGGTGGCTTTTTTAGATGTGGTTGTCTCGAAGACCCCCCCAAAGAGTGACAGATCGTCAGGACCTGAGTGAGAGAGGAACCCAAATAATGAGCAGCAGTGCGCTGTTACAAAAAAAAGTGCAGGCTTCATGCAAAAATTTAAATCCATTCTAGGTCATTCTTAACTCTTTAAATCCTGAGCATTTTATGCCATTGATAAAAGTTTACAGAGTTTAGAGAAAAATGAGGTAACATATGTTGAGTGTCCATGACAATATCTGGGGCAAATTTAATTTCCACTATGACTTCCAAGTGTTGTTGCAACCTTATGAATTCACTTCTTTGGATACCTAGTCAAATAAACAAGTGTTAGACCATTTATCACTCCTGTGTCCCTTTCCTTAAAGTCTTGTGGTGATTCTATATCACACAGTTGAGGGAGGAGAGAGAGCCGCTTCGATAGACAGCAGAAAGAGAGAGCATTGTTCCTGAATCCTCTAAAGACTGAGTTTCAATTAGGAGCTTCGTTAGGTGCAGTAGTGGTACGTTTCTGATGGTCTCCTCAGAAACCACCGAGACGGTGGTTCATTAATGGAGGTGCTGTTCCTTCTGGGGAATGCTGGAGAGAGAGGACCGGCTGCAAAGAGGTTGACACCCGTGCCCCTGACAGGACTATACTTACTGGCCTCGGCCTTCAAACACAACTTCTTGAGAAGTTCAGTGAGATGAACAGGGCACTTTACAGCACACAGCACAGAGTGCATGTTTGAGTTTAAGAAGTGAGTTCACTGATAAAGACGATAGCTTAGTAATACTTGGAGTGACTGACTCACATCTAAACACCTTGGAGTTTTAGCATTTCATCGGTGGACACCCATAGAATGTATACTTGCACACAAACAACCACACGTATGCCAAATGTAAAATAAATATACAGCTAGGGTTAGTAGCAAGATTGGTCAACAATATTTTCACCTAGTCCTTTAAAAGGAAAACATTAATCCTGGGTGTTATCAGCCAGATGTAGTCAAAGAGACTCTACCATCAGACAGAATCCAAAATAGAAAACTAAACTAAAAGCAAGCAAGAGGCTCACATTGACAAGAAGCATTGTTGGGGGAAGAAATCCTGACGTGTCAAGATTTGGTTTGGTTCCGTTCCTGATCTCATAGGAGATAGAATCCTCCGGATTGGCAGCCACAGACAAATTTGCAAACTCAGACTAAAATCTCTCCTTGTGCAGGACCAGGAGAAAAAGCAAAGGCCGTTGCTGAGGGTGAAAAAAACAAGTCGAGAGGGGTAGGACAGGGGGTACAATTCAAGTTCAGGAGATCTCACGCTGCTAATATTTAAATTTATCTGTAGCTCTGTCATGTTCCATTTGTGTGTCCTTGAAAATATAACTTTAACTGTTTAGGTCTCAGTTTCTTTATTGCAAATCTATTGAATTTTAGTAATAAATCAATACCGCTAAATGAGAGAAGGTAATACATAAATATCTAAAAGGCAGATACTACATAAATATCTAACAGTCAGATAATTGGTAAATTATATTTTAAAGCAGGAAGTATAATTAAAATTTTAAATGGGTGCCCGAGTGACTCAGTCTGTTAAGCGTCTGACTCTTGGTTTTGGCTCAGGTCACGATCTCACGGTCGCTGGGTTTGAACACCTCATTGGGCTCTGCGCTGGCAGTGTGGAGCCTGCTTGGGATTCTCTCCTTCTCTCTCTGCCCCTCCCCTAGTCTCTCTCTCTCTCTTTCTCTCTCTCTCAAAATAAGTAAATAAACTTAAGGAAATAAAAAAAAATAAATAAAAGGATTGTTAAATAATGATTAAGTGTACAATTTGCCAGTAAGGTATATCGATCCTGAACCTGTAAGCACCTAATGACAGAACCTAGAATAAAATAAACAAAATATATAAAGCCAGGAGAAATTGATGAATCCACAGTCATGGTAAGATTGTACCAAAATTCTCTCAAACACTGAGCAAAATTTAATATGAGTAGAAAATTTGAGAAATACAATGTATAATTTCAATCTAATAGACATCTGTGAGAACTGTAGCCAATAAAGTTATTCTTTTTAACCACACATAAACATTCTTTTGATGCATAAAAATTTACTAACACAAAATACCAAGCAAGTCTCAACAAATGACAAAGATCAAGGTCATGCAGTTAATGTCATTTAATCACAATTTTAAAAATGCTTTCGTATCAGAAACTTATACAGTTTAATTTAGCCATATACATACAAAAGGTAATATCATCCAGATTTGAACATGTAGAAAATAATGTCCAGATTTAAAAATAGCTATAAATTCTCATTTGACCCCATTAAAACATTTCACTTTTATTCATGCATCTCATTGAGATTATTTCTAACGAGGCACATTTTTAAACTTTTACCCCAGGGTACTGTGTAAAGGTTTAGATAAAATAATCAGATTTCTGGAGGCACCTGGGTAGCTTGACCAGGTTAAGCATGTGACCGAATTTCAGCTCAGGTCACGATCTCACCGTTAGTGATATTGAGCCTTGCACTGGGCTCTGCGTTAATAGCACAGAGCCTGCTTGGGATCCTTTCTCTACCTCTCTCTCTCTCTTTCTCTCTCAAAATAAATAAATAAATAAGTATTTTAAAAAAGAACAAGATTTCTGAACTGGACGCACTTGGCATTTTCCTGTTCAACCACAGCTGCATGACGACCAAATAAATGATTGGTTTAAAAAAATCCATGATGCTGATTCTAAGGCCCAATTTCTGCTGGGCCTCCTCTGATACCTTTCATGTCCTGTAGGTAAATCCTCCTTTTCAAGGTTACAGTTATCTCATGACTGGATTTTAGATGGTCTGGATTGCAATATCCTGTGTTTTCTTAATACAGAAAATATTCCAACCAAGACCATTAGTGATGGCGTCCCCAGATGATTCATCTGCACCATGAATATTGTGGGTGTTACTACTTTTATCTATGTTGTTTTAATTATTATCTTGCCTTTTACTTCTTTTATAAACTTTTTTTTTAAGCCTTAAAATATAGCACTTTTTATGACCCTTGGCAGACCATTCCAATGCCCTTTTGGAAAAGTTTTAGTTATTCGCAATTTTCCATTTGTCTAAATTCAAATTAGACCATAAGTCCGCTTGAGGTCTATAGCAGCTTTGCACTCAGTTATGAAAAGGGCGTGGAGACTTACTCTCTGAGCATTGCATATGTTCTCTGAAAACGAATGACCCTATTTTGTGCCTTGACAAGAAAAACCTCCAGGAAAGATATAAATCTTGTATCATTCTATGTGTATGTCAAAAGTTATCTATCTTAAGAACAAATAGCTCAATTAAAGAGCAATTGCTCCTGGCAAAGTGATCACTTGAATGAGGCTTTTTCATTTTGAATGGATCCTTTTAGTTGTTACTGGAATAAAAAGCCCGAGTCTTTCCAAGTCTGTTTGAGTTCTTCTCAGAATGTTAAAATTTCTTTCTCTCAATAATATTCTGTCTCTTTTGATGTATTAAAACCTTCAGTTTAGAATATCTCAAAGGAAGTTTGGAAGGGACTTTTGAAAACCTGGGTCCACCACCTCCCTTGTGGAGATGAGGATTCTGAAGTTCCCAGTGTCCGGGTCACGTTGTGCTAGACGTGGAAGGAGAATCTGGTCTTAACGATTTTCACGCTGGCCTTATTACATCAGCACGTAGTTTGTTAAGGCGTCATTTCAAAATGTAAAATCATAGCTCGCAGGCAGATATAAAATGAACATGTGTAAAAAAAGTTTCTTTAATTCATTAATTCTTGAAGGATAGCAGTAAGATGTAAAGAACAGTTTGAAAAGCACTTTAAGAAACTGTGTATGTATATGTAGGAAATTTTCAAAAGAAGGCTTAGGATAAGATTGTGGAATTTATTTTAAAAAGGGTTTGTCTTTGGGGTTGTCTCTTCCATCAGG
Source organism: Paguma larvata (assembly GCA_030068075.1). Lineage (NCBI taxonomy): Eukaryota > Metazoa > Chordata > Mammalia > Carnivora > Viverridae > Paguma > Paguma larvata. Next base: position 19,817,847 of record CM057835.1, on the reverse strand, counting down.
CAAAAATTATTTGCCTTTCTACAGGACAAAAGCCTACAAGTACACATAACTTCACTGAATCTGGGACTATTTTTTTTTAATTTTTTTTTTTAACGTTTATTTATTTTTGAGAGACATAGAGACAGAGTGTGAGCAGGAGAAGGGCAGAGAGAGAAAGAGACACAGACTCTGAAGCAGGCTTCAGGCTCTGAGCTGTCAGCACAGAGCCAGACGTGGGGCTTGAACTCACAGACCGTGAGATCATGACCTGAGCAGAAGTCTGCTGCTTAACCGACTGAGCCACCCAGGCGCCCCTGAATCTGGGACTATTAATCAATGGTAAACAATGATGTGAACTAAATATTTTCTCTTAGACAATCCTTAGATGGTCTTCGTCCCCATACATTATTGAAAGTACTTTCTGCCCTGTTTTTGCCTTATGTGTGCAGTCTAGATCAGGCTTGCTCAGCTAAGCCCGTGTCCCAAATCCAGCCCACCGCCTGTTCTCTAAGTGAAGTCTGGCTGGGGCACAGGTTTGACCTGAACATTTCCACAGGTGCACCAATTAACCAAATAGGCTCCCCTGGAGTTTGCTCTGCAAATCTAGGGTCTTACAGTATTGATTCCCTTCTACGACCACAAAATTTACTTCTGTCTCAAATTTTCATAGTCTTGAGTTGAACGTTTAAATTCTCTTTTAAATTCTTTAAAATTTTTAAATTCTCCTATCCTAAGTCTGGGAAACCAACCCCAAAACAGTCTCTCCGCTAGATCTCGCCTGCTTTATCTATGAATTTAGGTGAAATCTTCCCTTCTAGAGACTCCTATCATGCTAAGCCTTTGGAACTTAACCGTTGTACTACCTGAGAGGCAGAGACTTAGGTACTTGACCAATTTCCTAAAAGGGTTCTGTGGGTGTCCACTCCACATAGGTTCCTTACTGACGAAATGCCATACTTTATTAAACCAGAATTTTTCTCAGATATGACGCTCCAACCATAGACTTTGTTGAAACACAGATTTGTGCAGTTACATCCTGGTAAAAAATGGGGACACATTGGTATGGATCCTATGCAAATAACCTATTGCCATGGAAAGTAAAGAGATGCAGTAAAAATATTTGCTTCTGAATTCCTAGTGGCTCAGTGAGACTCAGATATCATGACATTAATTTAATAATCTTCTAAGGTAGGATTAGAGAAAGTTTAAGGAGAAAGGGTTTCCTTACACATTTATTAAAAAATAGTTGAAATAATGCCAGCCGTATTCCAGACAAATAACAATTAAATATTTCTCATGAAGTCACTTAGTCCTGATGATAAATACTTGTCCTGGACATAGGGGCCAGCATTCTGCTTTCGTGGAATATGTCTGCTCCCGGACTACAGAGGGTTCAGCAAATCCTGTCTCATTTCACTGGTACAGCCTGAGAGTTGTCCAAGGCTTGTTAGTTTAGAAGCTATCCCCAGGAGGCTACTCTTTGAAGAGTACTTGGTGTGTCTGTTTGACAAGGCTCTGGGACTGTACTTCATTAAAAACACCAATTCTAGCCCAGACTTTACGGCAGAGCTCTCAGGCAGCACCCACAGAGAGCTGTTTGATGATAAAATTGACTGTCGTTAATTTATAACAATAACCAATGAGGTCAGAATTGAGGGGAATGAAGTTTTCTAATAGGTTCTCATAATGGTTTAACCAACGTTTTCCCTGAGGGTAAGAACGTATTATGCGAGGCATTGAAGAATCACCAGAGCCTTCCCCAAAAAGCATCTAATTTCTGAAATATTTATATTAATTATCTTTTACTATGCAAATTAGCCTAAGGAAGTCTGAGCCTCTCTCCTGATTTTATAATTCTTCCCATGTAGCTCCTATAATAGTATTGAACTAATGAGTAACTATGGAGCCACCAAACCTAATTGTTTCTTGCATATTTTTTTCCTCTCTCTCTCTCTTTTTTTTTTACTTTTATAAAGTAAAATAGCAAATCTTTGTGATTTCTCAGGTGCTGTCTGAGAAATCTCAAGAATAATTTTATAAGTTAATTTTAAGGGCTTTTGGGGGTCACCTCCAAAACTGCTAAAGTCTGATTTTCAAATCATGACTCTCTGGTGAATACAAAATGCACCTATGTAAATAATATCCCATAACTTATTAATGAATAAGGAACTAGTTATGATTGCTGCAGAGAAAATATGAGAAATATGTATATATAGGCAATTTAACAAAGATGTGTTTAGATAAAATTACAGAATTTCAAACTCGCTAATATCCAGCGGACCATAAATATTTGGAGTTATTTGTCCCACTGGGCAAAAATATTTTTGCATATTTAATGGAAAAATTCTATAAATTAGCAATTAATTTCACTCAGTCTGGGATTTTTAATTAATAATAAAAAATGAGACAAACTAAGTAGTATGTTTATCTGGACCTGTGCTGTCTGGTCGGGTAGCCGCTAGTTATTAAATTTGGCTATTTAAACTTAAATTAATTAAAATCATAACACAAACTTTCGTCTCTCAGTCACACTGTCCACTTTGTACGTGCTCAGTGACTACATTTGCCCAGTGACTACCATATTGGGCAACTTTTCCATCTTCACAGCGTTGTACCTACCTTATATAATCCTCAGGTGATCATTGACCCTGTATGATATTAAAGGTGTATTGCCTACAGTTTTGGCTTACTTCCAAGTGGCAGAGAATTTTTTGGATAGCTTTAACTGTGATAGTATCTATAACCATCTAAATGTTAAAATTATTAAATGCCTACTGCTTGAGTAGTCTTTACATGTACCGTGATCATGCCTAACTAGAAAATTATATGAGCAAAGCAAACGATGCATGATATATTTTGCTATTATTATTTTTAAAAAGGCTGTACAGCAAATACACTTTTTAACAGTATAATAACTACCCAAATATATTATGTATCATTTAGTTTACTCATGGTAATTCAATCAACTCCCTTGAAAAACCGTAGAAGTTGGAATCTAGTGAATGGTTTTGGTGGAACAGTAGGCTCAGAACAGAAAAGATGTGAGTGAGGGCAACCAGGGTATCTAAGGAAATTCTATAGTTTTGCTTCACATAGAGTTTAATTGTTCTGAGCTCAATTATGATGAAATGGATTGCACATATTGCTGTGAAAGTAACTTCCACGTTAAACAGAACCTATGTTTTATAACATAGTAACGAAATAGGACGTGTGCCCAATAAGATGCTATTTAAAAATTGTGAGAATTAACTTTATAATCTAGAGCTACTTTACCTGAGATTTCTCATTAACAAAATGAAAGGATTATTTCCCTGGATTTCATTATTGTTTGTAAATTTCACCATTTATTAAACAAATAGCTCTGAGTGCCTAGAATGACAAACAAGTTGACACAGTGTCTGCCCATATGGAGGGTGCACACTGGAAAGGAAGGCAGAACATAAACATATAACTAATTCATTGCAAGTTTTATGAAAAAGCGCTTATGACAGGAATCCTTTAGTCTGTCGGGACCTCAGCCGGGAGTGTTTAGGGAAGGATAGAGTCAAGAATGGGATCTCCGAGAAATTGACATTTAAATAAGGATCTGGAGGGTACGTAGAGATTTCCCAGGTGAGGGACGGTCACGGATGGAGTGGGGTGGGAGACTTTGGAAAGGAAACATCATGTGTCGTCCGGGAAGAACGTCTTGACAAAGGAGGCAGCATGAACTTTTGAGTTTTTGACTGCATAAAGCTTATACTTGAAAGAATTGTGTTTTAATGTTATCATTTCCATTTTTTTGTTTGTTTGGCAAAAAAAAGGGAGTAGATTGGCACAGAGTACTTTCTTATATCAAACAAATTATGTAAGTAGACATAATCCTAGTACCCAAGTTCTCATTCAAAATTGCCAAACATGCGGGGGCACCTAGGTGGCTCAGTCAGTTAAGCGTTCAACTTCAGCTCAGGTCAGGAGCTCTTGGTTTGTGGGTTTGAGCCCTGCATCAGGCTCTGTGCTGACAGCTCAGAAACTCGAGCTCGCTTGCTTCAGATTCTGTGTCTCCCTCTCTCACTGCCCCTCCCAAACTCATGGTCTGTCTCTCATCTCAAAAATAAAGAAGCATTAAAAAAATTTTTTTAATAAAAAAATTGCCAAACATGTTTCTCTCTGTGGAAGAAAGTTGCCCATATAGTTACCTTGACTTTCCACCAAGGTCTGAAATGGAAGAGGTCACTTTCTAATATAATTCACCAGTTCATCATTTAATTTTCTGGTTCACCATTACCTCTCTGGGCTGACTCATGCAAAGTAAATAAGAGAAAAGCCTTGGATGGGTTGACTGACTTCAGGGATAGCCACAGGTACCTAAGTAATCAGAAAGAGAAAGTTACTCTCCTTGGCTGGGAAAATAACCATAGTTTTCATGCCCAAATGACCCAACCTTTATCTATAGTATCAACTGTAGATCATCTACATTCTGACATTGATAACGTTAAATCTGACTGTAAAAATTTAGATTAGCTAATGACTAGATGGATCAAAATTTTATTTTTGAAAGTCATCTGGTACCTTGTCTTGGCATCATCTTTCTCCCTTACTGCATATCTCTCATGATGTATTTATCCTACCATTATAAATTCGTTTTGCTATATTTGACATCCTTTCTAGAATTTGAACCTGTAATAACCTCTGTTTCTCCAGCCGTTAGCATGAACTTGGCGAGCGGTAATATTTCATACATGTTCATTGAGAGACTAAGCAAGTGAATACATGAATGATCCTAGATTTGTGAATGTATCAAGAGAAAGAAAAGGACCTTCCTTAAATTACCTGGCCGAATCTCTTAAATAGTTCTTTTTTCATTTTATATGAAAGTAACTTGATAATATCTAAGTTATTTGACTAAATAATATTGATGAGGCAATACATTTTCAAAGATGAGAACATCAATATTATCAACGATATGCTGAACTTTTATTGAATGTTTCCTCTAAACAAATCAGCCATTAAGAAAAACCAGCAGATATAATTGTTGCCTTCTAGGAATATGAGATAAAGTTGAAAAACAAGAACGTATGCTTAAAAATGCAGTGACTAATACAGGAAATGTGCGCTAGATGCCAAATGGGTACAATAAAAAGTGACAAATACCAGAATTTGGAAGGTAAACCATAAGGGTATTCTAAAACCCTGGTCATAGCCTAAGCTATGACAAGTGAGGGAGGATTTCCATGTAATACCAGATCCCTTTCATTGTTCTTAGATGACTAAACATTGACTTCTAATTTTGCTCTTCTGTGTATATTTCTCAGGTTGCTTTTTCTTTTTCTTTAAAGGCTGACTGCCTTTAAGGACATTATTTATATTTTCCACATAAGAACAACTGGAAAGAAAAGAGTTAAATTAATATTGTTGATCACCTACCACAACCCGGACATTGTGAGCAGACTTTACGTAATGTATATATACCTTAAATACTTTTTTTAGAACATGAACACATTCACAAGATTTTTAAAAGTTTAATCTGTATCTTCTGCTGTTGGAGGGACAAATCTTGATCTGAATCAGAATATTTTTTCATGAAACACCCTTGTTGTGCTGTGCTCTGCACACAATAAACTGTATACTCCTATATAATCATGGGAACAATCAAGATAGAGAATATTATCACCCCCAAAAAATCCCTTGATGTCTCTTTGCAATAAACCCTAGCTTTAGGCTGCCTCCAATATGCTGTCCCTGTAAATTTGTTTGCCTTCTCTGGCATTACATGTAAATGGAATCACACGGTGTGTACTATTTTGTGTATGTCTTCTTTCACTCAGCGTAATGTGTCTGGTATTCGGCCATGACCGAATGTGTCGGTAGTTCAAGATTTAATTTGAAAAATTTGAGCAGTAGTCTATTTTATGCATGTACTGCAATTTGTTTATCCATTCTCCTATTGATGGATGGTTAGGTAGTTTTCCATTGCTTTGGCTACTAGGAATAAAGTTGGTATGAACCTTGGTTTTTCAAGTCTTTATGTAGAGGTGTGTTTTTATTTCTCTTGGTGAGTACCTATGAGTGGAATCGTTGAGTCGTGTAAGTGTACATTTAGCTTTGTAAGAAGCTGCCAAATAGTTTTCCAAAGTATTTCCTGCTTTATACTTTCCCCAGAAGAAATATATGAAAGTTCCAATTTCTCCAGATTCTCACTTGTACCCGATATTGTTAATGTTTTTAAGTTTAGTTCTTCTAGTGAGTGTGTAGTGGGATCTCATTATGATTTTAATTTTTATTTCTCCAATAGACTAAGGGCTTGAGCATCTTTATGTGGGCTTATTACACATGTGTTTATGTCTTGAGAGGTTCAAATCTTTTGTCCACTTTTGTATTGAGTTACTTGTCAGAGATTTGTGAGAGTTCTCTATATATTCTGGATGCAAATCTATGGTAAGATACTTGCATTACAAATATGTTCTCTCATTCGATGACTTGTCTTTTTTTTAAAGCCTTTATTTTTTAGAGCAGTTCGAAATTGAGAAGGTACAGAGACTTCCCATAGAGCCCATACCCTGACACGTGCACGGCCTCCCCCATCGGTGCCGTCCCCTCCAAAGCAGTACATTCCTTACAACTGCTGCACCTCCACTGACGCATCAGAATCACCAAAGTCCCGAATTTGCCTTAGGCTTCGCTCTCAGTGTGTGTGTTCTGTGCGTTGGGAGAAAGGCAGAGTGACATCTCCACCGCTATGGTTTCATACACAGTATTTGCCCTACAATTCTCCGTGCTTCACCTATTCATCCCTCCCTCCTCACTCCAACCCTTGGCAACCACTTACCTTCTACATAGTCTTGTCTTTTCCAGAATGTCATATAATTGGAAAAAAATAGTCCATAGACTTTCCAGATTGGCTTCTTTCACTTAGTAGTAGGCATTTAAGCTTCCTCGGTGTCATTCCATCGGTTGATAGTTCTTTTTTTTTTAAAAAAATATTTATTTATTTTTGGGAGAACGCAAGTGGGGGAGGGGCAGAGAGAGAGGGACAGAGGATCCAAAGCAGACTCTGCACTGACAGGGTGGCAGCAGCGAGCCCAATGTGGGGCTTGAACTCATGAACCATGAGATCATGACCTGAGCTGAAGTCAGACGCTCAACCGACTGAGCCACCCAGGTGCCCTGATAGCTCTTTGGTTTTAAGTGCTGAATAATATTCCATTATCTGGATGTAGCCACAGTTTATTTCTCTATTCATCTACTTGACGGACATCTTGGATGCTTCCAGGTTTTAGCCATTATGAAGAAAGCTCCTATAAACATCCTTGTGCAGGTTTTGTGCGAACATAAAATTTCAGTTCAGATGCATAAATACCAAGGAGTGCGATTGCTCCATTGTATAGAGAGAGTGTGTTTAGTTTCTTTTTCTTTTTCATTTTTATAAGTTACTGAGAGCTATAGGCTTTGATTTTGATATAGTCCCATTTGCCGTTTGTCAGTTTGTAACCTTGAGAGTTCCCGGGTGGAATCTGAAGCCGGCTCCTGCACACAGAGGGCGAGGTAAGACCGCAGGCGGGCCACTCCAGATTTCTACAAGCCAGGGAACTTACACACGGGGCTTGTCTCAAAACAGGCAGATCTCCGCACCCGCCTGCCAGAGTCCTAGAAGCTTCCATCAAGGTCTTAACTGTGTTCGGTCATGTCCACAGAATTTCAACAACACGTGCTTTCTCACTGTGGCGCCCTTGATGCTGGTTTCTAGTGTGAGAACGTAGGCACCACATACATTCCCAGGACAGGGGAGGCGGGGAGGAGCCTCCAGTTGCCTGGGTTTATTTAGCTCTTGGGTCAACTAGTGGTCACATCCTCTTGATGACCTTCTCCAAGTTCTCTAACACTATTTTTTTTTTTTTTTTTTTTTGTCTTCTATGGTTTGTGCATGGCCTGGTGACAAGTTCATGTGACTGAAGGAAGAATTCATCCCATGGCTCATATTATTAAAGTTCCATTACTTGACTTGAGTTGATTCTACAGAAGGCAGTAAGACTGAGGATCTTTATAAGAGTGATTTTTATCTTATGCTTTTTATTAACTAGTCCCTGAATAATGAAATGATTCATAGACATTGTCCTCCTAACTCCTTGGATGTCTAAATAGAAAGAATTCTAGAGCCTCAGGGTTGGGAAGGAAATGATAAGACGTTCTTTCCATCAACTGGATACACATTTTAACAGCTCATTTTTCTAACGCACATTTCCAGAACTTACTCTCATTATAGGCAGCAATGTACCATAACTCATCTGGATGTTAGAACAGGAAAGGAAAAGGAATCTTCTGTCTAAATTTTCATTTATAAGATGCCTGCCTGAATTTCCTCAGCTTAGCAGTGAAACATCCCTGGTCAATGTATTGCTTACCTTTTTTTTTTTTTTTTTATGTTTTTTTAATGTTTATTTTTGAGAGAGAGAGAGTCAGAGCACAGTGGAGGAGGACAGAGAGAGACCCACACAGAATCCAAAGCAGGCTCCAGGCTCTGAACTGTCAGCACAGAGCCTGACATGGGCCTCGAACTCACGAACCACGAGATCATGATCTGAACCAAAGTCGGATGCTTAACTGACTGAGTCCTCCAGGCGCCCAGAATCGCTTACTTTCAAGTAGATTCCAGGCCTTGGGCATGGCTAAAATGATCTTATAGATGGAGTGAGAGCTTTCTAATCAGGCAGAGTTAGACACATATGCTGGTTAGCCATGTGGGCAAGTTACTTAAATGTCCTGGGCCACAGCTCACCTCATCTGTAAAGTGTAAAGGTTAGGACATATATACCAGCACATAATGCCTTTCACTAAATGGTAATTAAAAAAAGTTATTAGTGATAGAGATGATGAAATGCAGATAGAGAAATATTATTTCTGGTGCATTTTTATTAACAGAAGAAAGAGAACTGAGAAATTCAACAGGAAAAAAAATGATAAGATTAAAACTTGGACTTTATTTTCCATATATCCTACCTAGGGTTTTGGTCATCATAATTATCTATTATGGTCTACTTTCTTAAGAAATATGTCCTTGGAAGTAATGGATATTGAATAATATCCTTGGCAAACAAAATCAAAGAGCCAAGTGGTATCATAATTATTTTAGAAGAGAAAACAAAATTAAATATTATTAAGGGAGGCTGCATCTCCCTGTGGGACCTCGTTTTGAATAAGTAATAAATTTTCATAGTTTGAAACTCAAAAAAAAAATAAGGCTACACCAAGAAGACTCACCTACATGGTCCTCGACACCTGTCAAGTTCCCTATACCTCTGCTCCCTAAAGCTGATTGGTTCTATGACCTCCTCAGTATTCTATGTGCCAATTCAGGAAAATATAAATGTAAAGTCTTTCTTCCCTTTTTGTTATACAGAAGTTTGTATCCTACCTGCACTGTTGTCCCTCTGGTGCATATATATATATATATATATATATATATATATATATACACATATATATATATATATGTATATATATATATCTGGTGCATATATATATATGTGTGTGTGTGTATATATATATATATATATATATATATATATATATATGTATATATGGAAAGCCTTATGAATTAGCATGTCACCCCTACCAAGTGGCCATGCTAAGCTTCTATGCAGAATGCCAACCTTATTGAGTATGCTAAAGGAAGCCCTTTTGCTAATTAAAAAGTGACCCACCTCTCAGGCCTTGATGGCTTGGTTCTCCTCTTGCCTAGAGGCAGTAGGTGGCAGTTGGTAAAGACTCAAAGCCTCTATACATTTGGAAGACATATTCTAGAGTTTAACCACTCATGAAAATAAGCTCTGGGAATGCCGACATTCTTCCTCCTAGCAAAATCAGTCTTGAGGGACTGATTTAAGCCTAAAGGTTTGTAATACAAATAAAGGTATGTTTCAGCATAAATGTTAAGGCAGCTTTTCATTGAAGAGTGAATGTTTTCATATGTAAAGCTTAAAAGGACAAAGGGCTTTAAAGCAGTATGCTTTTCTTTTTTTCTTTAATAACTTTTTTTTAATTATTTTTTTTAACACTTTTATTTATTTTTGAGACATAGAGACAGAGCGTGAGCAGGAGAAGGGCAGAGAGAGAGGGAGACACAGAATCCGAAGCAGGCTCCAGGCTCTGAGCCATCAGCACAGAACCTGACGCGGGGCTCGAACTCACAGACTGCGAGATCATGACCTGAGCCGAAATTGGCCACTTAACCGACTGAGCCACCCAGGCGCCCCAAGCAGTATTCTTTTCTGAGTAGGGCAGGTGACCCAGGAAGAAACCTTTCTAAGGCAATTGCTTATAAAGGTGACTTAATTGTCACCCTGGAGGAAACTATAAACTTGGAACACTACCTCCCAAGAAAGTATGGGAGAGGTCCTTCTCTGAGTCATAATGGTGGGTGGAGCACAGTGTTGGAGTCCCTGTCATGAATGCAGTTTATTTTGTAGCTAAAATTTCTAGATGTAGTTTCATACTTCTGAGTTTATAAGCATCCTCGCTTGTTTCTTAAAACCTAAAAGAACATGTATAGAATTCTCTGAATTTATAAGAATGGAAGGCAGGAAGACATTAGGGTCAATCAAATATACAAATATGAAAAAGTATAAGGGCACGTAAATCGTTCACAATTTATTTACTAAGAATTCATTTGCTATTTCTGCAAAAGATTTACTTTCGTTTCTGTGTTTTGCTTCTACTAATAATCAAGTTTATTTGCATTTTCTGAGTACAGAGCAAGTAATTAGGAGAACAGGTGTCCTGAAGACAGCTGAGTGGTAGGTGGAAGCCAATCTGGCTTGCCCATTTTCTGTGTTTCTAGACTGTGAGAGAGAACACAGCTAATCCTGGAGTCAAGCCAAAGGAGGAGACGGACTACTTGAATATCAAGGCCAAAAGCTCCAGTTGTGTAACATTCTGGTTTCCTCTGCAGATGGTGGCCGTAGCCCAGGACATCAATGGTGGGTCTCATCTCAAAAAGGTGCAAGACCACCCTTTAAATTTTGCATCCATGCCAAACCAAATTGTGGGAACAAGTTTTGACAGGATGTTCAAACCCTGCACTACTTTTGGAAGCCTGTGAGAACTGGCTATCCTCGAAAGAGTGTCTTCCAATAAGGGAAGAGATTCTTGGCCATCTAGACAGAAACAGAGAAACAGAGAATAGTTTTCCTTCCTGGTCCTATATAACATAATTTTGAGCATGTAAAGACATCAAATTTATTTTTGATGCCAATTATGACACATCTGATCCTTGATTCTACATTACCACCACATGGCATAACATTCAAGCATTGTGCTATTTAGCTTTCATATGCTATAGTTTTCAACATTTTATATCCTCTTAAAATAACTGAATTGTAAGCTTTTTTTTGTTTGTTTGTTTGGTTTTTTTTTAGAAGAGGTATCCTGTTATTTATTCAGTAGATATTTATTGCATGCCTACTGTGGTACCAGATCCTCTGTTAGGGACTGGTGATAGAATCTTTGTTATCATGGAGTTCCGGATAGAACACCAAAAATATACAAATGCATCTATGGTATGTTAAATGGGGGTAATTAAGGAAGATCAAGGATGAGAGAGCCTGTGCTAATTTAGATCGAGGGGTGAGGGAAGGAAACTCTGACCATGTGGACCTCAGGCAGAGACTTGAGTTCAGTGGTTCAATGAGCCCCACAGCTAACAAATGCAGAAAAGAGCATAGAAAGCAAATGGTAAGTACCCTGACCCTTGCATGGGACTGTTTGCCATATTCAAGAAGAGCAAGGAGGTGAATATAGCTAGAAAACAGAGAGAGGAGGATAACAGGAGGTGAGATCAGACACACAAGAGAGCCATAGTGGATAGCATGAATAGTCTTCTGGAACTCTGGCCTTTATACTCAGGAAGATGGGAAGCCATTAGGGGAGGTAGTGAGGGCAAGGGAGTAAGCGTAGAAACAGGGAGACCAATTCCAAGGCTATCAAAATAGTCCAGACAAGAGATAGTAGTAGTTAAAACCAGTAGCTAGAGGAGTCATTTCAACATAATCGATATGGTAAACATCTCTTGAGGGAATGTGTGCCAAGAGGTGTGCCCGAGTCTATGGTTTTAACCATTGTACTGCCTCTCTTAAAAGAGTGAGTGAGCGTTCTGTTAATTAAATAGATTGAGTTCATTCATGTGAAGGTTTTTGAGCCATGGCTACACACACATCTTTTTGGCAGCTCATATTCGGGACAGGAAGATCCATAGATATGGATCTTTAATATTCCTTTCCCTGCCTCATTGCAGGACAAGCGTCTTAGTTATTTTTATTTCAAAATGTGATAAGGAAATCGTCTAAGAGAAGATAAAAAAACACTTTTTCCTTTACGATTTGAGCTCTACTGATAATACTGGAATTGTGAGGCACAGATCGTAGGTGACCCTGTATCTCATCACCCACAATCTAGACTTGTTACTTGTCTCCTTTTACTGGAGGATGTATAGAAGATCGGGGCTAATGTCCTCTGAGGAAACATAATACTTCAAAAGGAGTCATTGGAGCCACTCATTCAGTCAGTTTGCAAATATTTATTGAGCTACAGCAGGGAGTTGACCACCATGCTGGTGAAGACAGACGCAAAGCTGGATATTGCAGTCGGCCTGGTGCGACGGCACATACTCTACGGCTGTATAGAAGGATGACGCATGGGCCATGGGATGCGTATGTGCAGGGCGCCGTGGGAGCAGAGAGAGGGGACGTAGCTCACCGTATGTGGGAAAGGTGTGTCAGAAGATGTTGATATGTGAAATGAAGCTATAAGGAGATTGTTAGGTGGATGAGGAAGTCCATTGACTAATTTTTGTCTTGGAGAAGAATGAAATTTAGGGTTCATTCTAAAAAAAAGATAGAGTCCCCAACTAGGGGAAAACTTGAAGAAAGATTACACCCTGGTTATTAGATGGCAAGAATAACTTTTATTTAGGTCCCAAGTATTAAGAATTTTTTAATTTTTATTTTTTTAAATATTTGTTTATTTATTAGAAATGGAGCACAAGTGGGGGAGAGGGGCAGAGAGAGAGAGGGAGAGAGAGAGAATCCTAAGCAGGCTCCATGTTGATCATGGAGCCTGATGCAGGGCTCAGTCCTATGACCCTGGGATCATGACCTGAGCTGAAACCAAGAGTCATATGCTCAACCACCTGAGCCACCCAGGAGCCCCTAAGTGAGAATCTTAATTGCTAATTGGAGGAGATAAAAATGAGGTAGTTGACTTTGGTTTCAGGATGGCAAGAATATTAATTTGATACAGCTGCTACTCTTGGGAGGCTCTATGGAAGGGCTGGGCCCTCAGTGACATTAAAAATTTTTAAAGACCTGTTTTAAGTATTTCCGCATGGGTCATACCTCAATCTATGAAAAGTTTCCTGAAACTTTGTAAGGTTTAAAAACAAATTCGACTTTATTTTATGCAGGTCAGAGGAGCTCGTAGGTATAGTAATCTTCCCTTTAATGTTCTTTATGTAGTTAACACTCGTATTTATTTATTTTTTGTTTGTTTGTTTCCTTATTTGAGAGAGAGAGTGTGTGTGTGCATGAGCATGTGAGCGGGGGAGGGACAGAGGAAGAGGAGAGAGAATCCTAAGCAGGCTCCGTGCTCAGCACAGAGCCTGAACGGGGCTCAATTTCAGGACCGTGGGATCTTTACCTGCGCTGAAATTAAGAGTTGGACACTTAACCGACTGAGCCACCCAGGCGCCCCATATATACTTAACATCCTAACACTCTTAGTTTGGGGAGGCATTCTAGCTTTCAATGAAGACAGAGGGGACTGGAAAAATCAGATTTGAGTGTAAACTTTTGCTCTGACACCTACCTGCTAGCCTTGCTTATATGAATTAGCCTTTGTTTTGACATCTGAACAAATGAAAATAACAATACCTTCATCATAGGGTTACAATGAAAGAGAAATTAGTATCTGTAAAACACTTAGCAAAATGGGCGACATATATTAAGTGCTTACTGCATAACAGTTACTATTATACTCAATCCATGATTCATTCTTTGTACGTCTCTATTTCCATGATGGTTTTGCTCCAGGTAACTTATTCTCAATATTATAGTGTAAACCTTTATCTAAGAATCTCGACTCGGAGGACAGGAGGAGAATGGCTTCCTAATAACAAAGAGAAACGGTACAGAGATTTAGTGTTTACCTAGGAGTAAAATAAAATCAGTCTCTCCTTGAGCTGCCCACTTCTCAGGTCTCCAGGAAGCTGAGAGATGTGTGTCTGTTTCATATTCCCATGTCATATTCCATCAGATGAGCCTAGACAGAATTTTTATGTTTGACTTTGGTGCTCTCGACCTACTTTCTATTTCATAACACTCCTCTCCCCACAATCTCAAATCCTCTGTAGCCTCAAGCTACTCCTGAGTTGACTCTATTTTTACTTGTAAAAGGGAGACTGCATCCTGTAGGGTTTTTTTTCTAATACCAATGACCAAGGGTTGCTAGGCCAGTTTCTTTCAGTCTTCATGTTACCTTATAAACAGATACAAATTAATGTAATACAGATTATTAATATTCATGACTTCCTCCATCCAGGTAATATAGTTAAAAGCAGCAAAAGCTTTTTTAAAATGTTTATTTATTTATTTATTTATTTGGAGAGAGAGAGAGAGCGGGGAAGGGACAGAGAGAGAGCAGGAGAGAGAATCCCAAGCAGGCTCTGCACCTATAGCATGGAGCCCAATGTGGGGCTCAATCCCACAAACTGCGAGATCATGACCTGAGCTGTAATCAAGAGTCAGATGCCAAACTGACTGAGCCACCCAGGTGCCCCCAGCAAAAGTCTTTTTTTTTAATTATTTTTTTAATGTCTTATTTATTTTTGAGAGAGAGAGACAGAGCATAAGCGGGGGAGGGGCAGAGAGAGAGGGAGACACAGAATCCAACGCAGGCTCCAGGCTCTGAGCTGTCAGCACAGAGTCCTATGCGGGGCTTGAACCCACAAGCCATGAGATCATGACATGAGCCGAAGTTGGATGCTTAACCGACTGGACCACCCAGGTGCCCCCTTTTTAAAAATTTTTAAATGTTTTCTTTAAAAGCTTTTTAATACATAGATTTCAGTTTTAGTCTTAAATATAGAGGAAAAAAAAATAAAGACCTTATCGAAATGGATAAGACCAATGCCATGTTGCCATGAATGTAAACTCTGAATTGAGAATGTTTTATAGATGACCACAGTGGATGACTCAGTCTAAAGAATGTGGGAGGATATTTTTAACAAAACTGAATGATAGTTATTGGTGTTTCAGTGTGTGTGTGTGTGTGTGTGTGTGTGTGTGTGTGTGTGTATACACACATCCGTGTAGGAGTTCATTTAAGTTATTTTTGCTTCCCACACCCTGCCCACCAAATAATTGTGACATTCCAAAATATGCGTGGATTTCATAGCCAGTGTTAGTTATTAGTTGTGAAATTAGAATTTTATATTCTCTTTATTAAGACTTTCTCAGTGGTTGACCTTGTCCTGTTTAAAGTTATAATGTGCTACATCCACAAAATCATACCTCTTCTCTAGGATTAACATACTTTTTTTGAGGCTGGCTCTGAGGGGTAAGTCTTTTGAGTGCTCTGGAGAAACGTCAGAGTAACCGTGTGGGAATCCAATGAGCTGGATTCTCCCAGAACTTCCTAGAAGTTCTCAACGTCTGTGTCTTAACGCACTTTGGGATTCACTGTGCGGAATGCCACAAGTAATTTCATGTTAGCAAAATGTAAAAGTTCCCAAACACATTGCCTAACGTAAGCAGATTGAAGGCTCTTCCTAAAATAATGAGGTTCTTTCGAGTGGGAGGGAAAGGGGCTGTAGGTACAGACGTTTGGTACATGGTTTGAAACAGATATTTACAAACTCCAGCCTGCCTCTGAATCCTCTGGGAAGACAGGTCAGATTCAGACTCCTGGGCCCTCCTTCCAAAGAATCTGGTGTCACAGGTCTGAGTTGAGGCACAAATTAGCATCTTTAACAAGGAGCGCAGGTGAATCCGACATTGGTGGGTAGAGGTGACATTTTCACGAACAGCGGCTGGACTTTATCAAAGGCAGTCAGTCTCAGACAGATCTCAGACGTTCTTCCAGCCAGAGTGCCTTGTCCCAGCTCCCAGTCTACGACTTGCTGGTGTGTTCTCAGTCACCAGGGTTTTGGCTCACAGACCCTAACTTCCTATGACAGGTGCTGACAGCTGCCAATTCCTAATATGAGTCACCCTCCTGCTCAAATGCACTAACAGAGATTGTCAAGGACTTCTGTAAAGATAGTTTGCTTCCGCCTACAAATCGCACAAAACACTGGAAGACATTTTTTTTTTCATTTCTAAAAAAATTTGTTAATACATAAAAAGTCACTAAATGAGGGATATTAGAGAGTCCCAAAATGCTAAAAGTATGAGTGACTTTTCTGGATGTGGAGAGAGATGACAGGGAAGGAAGAAAAGAACAAGATTTTCTAAGTATTTATAGCATTCACCAGCAACACTACCAGCAATATTAGAGGGTTTTTTTTCCAGCAAGCTATAACAAGGTTAGCTATATTTTTATTACCAATTAATACTTATTATTAATTATGCTCTTTGCTTTGAGCTTTAAAAACCTCCACTGTTTGGGGCACCTGGATGGCTTAGTCAGTTAAGTGTCCGACTTTAGCTCAGGTCACGATCTCACGGTTTATGGGTTCGAGCCCCACATCTGGCTCTCCACTGTCAGCGTAGACCCTGCTTTGGATTCTCTGTCTGTCTGTCTCTCTGTCTGCCCCTCTCACACTCTCTCTTTCTCTCAAAAATAAACATTTAAAAAATATAAAAAATATCTACTGTTCTAAAATACCTACTGACAGGTTTTAAAAAATACCTATTCTGGGGCACCTGGGTGGCTCAGTTGGTTAAGCGGCCGACTTCGGCTCAGGTCATGATCTCATGGTCTGTGAGTTCGAGCCCCACGTCAGGCTCTGTGCTGACAGCTCAGAGCCTGGAGCTTGCTTCGGATTCTGTATCTCCCTCTCTCTCTGCCCTTCCCTTGTTCATACTCTGTCTCTATGTCTCTCAAAAATAAATAAACGTTAAAAAACTTAAAAAAAAAAACCTATTCTTAAATCTCCCATCAGTGAAGATAAATGACTCACGCTGCATTTATAGACAATGGAAATTCCACTTTCTTCCTTAGTAGCCATTCTTTCAAGTATGTCTCTGTCCATTCATACATGTCAAGGGAACTATTTCCTTCAATTTTCTGTCAGCGAAATTGACGATCCCTTTCAGAATCTTATGATGAGTCAACTCTGGAATATTATAAGACAAATGTTTTATTTATAATCAGGTGAATGCTTCAGATTCTGTACCTCCTACTCTCTCTGCCCTTCCCCTGCTCATACTCTGTCTCTGTGTCTCTCAAAAATAAATAAAGAAAGAAAGAAACGTTATAATCAGGTGAAGATAGTAACTATCTCTCAAAGCTCCAGAAATATTTGTTTCATTTTTTTTTTTGAGTAGAGAAGTGAAGGATAATATCACACATTTTACTTACATTTTTAACGTTAAAAGTTTTCAAATTGTTCCGAACCATTAGATGGAGATGGGACCTTCCTTTCCTTCCTCGTTTCCTCCTTCCTTCCAGTTGTCACTGATTGAGCACCTTTTCATGGTCAGGCCATATGGTTAACACCAAAGAAACAAAGACAATACAAAACTGTCCTGGACAACTCTCCTGGTAACTGGTAACAGTCTGGTTGAAAAGGGAGAGGAAGAACACAATCAATACTAACAGGACGTAACAGACTCTGAAAGAAGTAAACTGAGTAACATGGAGGTATTCATAACTCACAATGTTTCTTTGAGTGCTAGTCTGTCTAGCCGCTGACGATAGAGTACAGTCACTGAATTCAAGGAACTTACATTGTAGAGCAGGGGCAGGAGGAGGAGGAATTTCAGCGATAGAGAATTAATTGCACAGAATGTTATGAAAGCAAAGAAGAGCCTGGGAAGCAATGGGGACAAGGTGTGGTTTCCTGAGAGCGTGTAACGTACGTGAGTCTTAGGCGATAGGCAGGAGTTAGCTAGACAGAAGGTAGAGGGCCAAAGGCACAGGTTACAAAGCAAGTTGGGGGGATTTATCATTTCTGGAATACTGAGTCCTAGACAGAGCCTGACAGAAGCTGAGTGGAGGGAGAGACAGGTGCCAGTCCACAGAAGGATCCAAGGCCAGCAGAAGGCACAAGACTTTCTCCTGTCCTGGGGAGACACTGTGAGTTAAGAGGGCAACGGAATGGCCAGGGTTACATTTTTATACTCTGGCTGTTTCATGGCGATGCATCTGAGAAAGACAATACTAGAAGCTTCAGGCGTTGTAGTAGTACTGTTCACAAATGATAAGCACCTTAACTGGGGCTGAGGCAGGAGTGTTGAAGAGGGCGGCAGGAGAAATACAGAGGAGATGAGATCAGTAACACTTAGTGACCAAGTGATATGGGAAGTAGCGATAACAGGAAAATCAAGAATGATGCCCAGACTTCTAACGTAGTTAACTGGATGGACGGTTATGGCTAAGTGAGAATTTGGGGGGAGAAATAGGAAGAGGAAGATGATCAGTCTGGTGTTGGACACCTTGCTTTCGAGGTGCTCGGATTACTCTTGGAGGAACCACCACGGGTGATGAGATATTTGAAAGGAATCCAGGCAGGGAATACAGATTTGGGGCTCACCAGACTATAGGGGCAGTTGAAAAAGGCTAAGTTCAGTTTTGGGCACAGTGAACTCCAGGACCCACTGGAATGTGGCAAGGCAAGTCCAAAAATTCAGAAGTGAGACACCTATTTTGAAACCAGCCACTTATGTGCGGATTGCATTTCTCTCCGATTACACAGAATATGATTAATGAGGTGGTTAAATCTACCCAAGTGCTAAAGGGAAGATGTTAAAGATGAAAGGAAATTAACGAAGCACAGAATAAAGAAGATCCATAAAACTTGAGCGTCACATCCATCAGGTTTGTGAGAAGGCAATTGGGGAAGTAGTACGGTAACTAGAGAAAATGCCGAGCTGGGAAAATCATTCCTAAAGTGCGCATTTCTCTGGTTGTCACTTTCCCCGGGCTTCGGAGTAAGAATTCAGACTATTTGGGGGTTTTTAGTCCTCAGTGGCCCCCTGTGACTCACATTCTAAAGCTTAAACTGTGAGGTGAGGATGAGAAAGAACATGGTCCTAGTGGAAGCAGTTATTACTGCTTACAACCATTCATTCATTTAGCACTTCATAACTCACCATTGTATATTTTTCTGTGCTCCATTCATATGTAAATGGCAGGGGAACATAGTGAGTGGTTGGCCCACTTCTGATAATAATTATGTAAACTTAAGCCACGAACCTCTCTTCATTCAGGCTTCCCAGCACCTCCTGGTCCTGGCTACCCACTGGAATCATCTGGGGAACTTTTATGATGCGAGATGCATTGACCCTCTCCCTCAGAGATGACAATTTAATTGTGCTGGGGTGGGACCCAGGGATTCGTGTATTTTCAGAGTCCCCCAAGTGAGTCTAACATGCAGACAACATCAAGAGTCACTGCTGTCAGGTAGGGAAACACCTGCTTTGCCAAATCAGAGTAGTGGGGAAGAAACCCAATAAGAGAAATCGTGGATATGGAAGTAGAATCACATTGTAAGATGGTGTTAAGGAACGAACTAGTGGAGTCCTAAAAAAGCAGCACCAAACAGGTTTTTGTCTTGTTTGTTTGTTGTTTTTAACCTTAAAAGATACCTGTGCTAGGGTAGGAAATGGCTCAGGCACAGAGATCTAGACCTTTCTATGCCCCTTCAAGCAGCCAGATGTCCGCGAAAGCCCTCTTGCAGAGCAGAACAGAGATGTCTGCTGTAGTAGACATTTTACTCAGCCCCACCTATGTGGATGGATCAGCTACGCCAGATGTATATTTATAATCACATATCTTATGATTTTTGTGCCCTTTTCCTGGTTTTTCCAAGCTATCCACTTGCCTCTCTACTTTCTGTACGTATCTCAAGGCAGCGCATTCCAAGACTCTTACTGTAACTTGTAGGCTTGGCTACTTAATAATCGCTTGGCTTTGGGTGTTTTAATTCCTCTGGCAGCTGTTTCTTCATCTGTACCCAAGTTGGTTGTGAAAGTTGAAGGAGGAGATACATCTGAAGTGCTTAGCACAGTGCTGGACAGATTGTAAGCTCCGAAAAACTGGGCAAAGTCACACTGCGGTTCTGTATGTTATTTGTAATAGATTTTATTGTTTATTCATTTATCATAGCCTCCCCTAGGTTTTTCCCTAAAAGAAGAACATTTCTATAGGCTTTCGCAGCTGTCTTCATCGTGCTAAGCACTTTGGCATTTATGTTTCTCGGAGCTAAGGAGAGCCCAAATAAAACAAGCCAACGGTATGGACTCCATAAGATCATCACTCAGCCATAGTTTTATTGTGCAAATGGCTGGTCTGACCCCACACCCCCATCTTTATTAACATTCCGTTTGAGTTCCTGGCAGGAAAAGCCAATAATAGCAAATGCCCCTAGTCCAATAGCCTTCAGAGTTTCATAAACCAAATGAGTCTGTAAAAAAGTAATCTAGATGTCCGTGGGTGATGGTCATATAAAAATATTATAGAAGAGGACACTAAATATTACATGGAAAGCAAATAACAGTGCCACTATAATCTGTTCTTTGTCCAGATCCCTGCGTGAAATAAAAAACACTGAACTCATGGAGACTTCAGTCCATGAATACAGACGTTGTTTTTGGTTGGCCATTTCAAGGTGGATTTGGTAGGATTGTCTATCTGCAGTTTGTCTCTAAAGGAAAGTGAAAACATCTGTCATCGAGCAGTAAGAATGATATTAGCAGTATTAACAATCCACTGAAAAAAGTATGAGATGATAATTGATCCGTTGGCTAAGTAATTCTATTAAACTTGACTTCTGGGGCGCTTGGGTGGCTCAGTTGGTTAAGCATCCGACTTTGGCTCAGGTCATGATCTCACCGTTCCCGAGTTCAAGCCCCACGTTGGGCTCTGTGCTGACGGCTTAGAGCCTGGAGCCTGTTTTAGATTCTGCGTCTCCCTCTCTGTCTGTGCCCCTCACCCACTCATGCTCACTCTCTTTCTCTCTCTCTCAAAAATAAATAAACATTAAAAAACATGACATCTATTGTACAAAATTCAACAAGAAAGATCAAGAAGTTACCAACCTCTAGTGATAGATATTTTTTTTTTAAATTACAGAAGTACAACATGAAAGCCCCATTTTGTATTTCCTTGCAATCCTTGATACTATTTCTGCTTTTTCTTTATGTCTACTGTTTTTCTTTCAGCTGAAAGTCTTTCCTGTCTATTCCATATTGCAGCTGATTAGGTCTCTGAGATTATTTTAAGTGACCCTACATCATAGATTCATTCAGAACACTGAATGCTGGTTCGGTTTTTCCAGACCCATAAAATGTTGCTTTTTTTTTTTTTTTTTTTTAAAGCATGGGAATCAGCCACTCTGTTATTCAGAACTACCTGTTCAGTGTGGCAAGTAAGGGGATTCTGTGGGTCTTCACCCCAGAACTGGTGCTCTGCTCCCTTCTGGGCTGAATGTATTTACGGGTCTGGACAAGGGCTAGCTGCAGGCCAGACGGTGGTGCAAATTTGTCCAGTTCATCTCAGCACTTTGCTAGACGCTCACATTAGCTTGAATGAATGAGTAATCAAGGTGAAAAGAAAGAGAAATAAATTACCACGGTCAGTTTGAGAAACTTCATTTTGCTTAAAAGAGGATGAATTTCTTGTCCCCATCACCTTAATTTTCAGAAATTTCTTTATTTCGAACTAATGTTTCATACTTGGTGTAAGTAAAAAATTACTAGGGTAATGCTTATTAAGACAGTTCAGCCTGGTCTACCTACCAGATTAGACCCGCCTGTGGTAAGGGCTTCCAGTAGGGTTTCTGCAGTGATCGCTAGGGGTCAGGATAGAGCCAGGAATTAGATGGGCAGAGGGCCATGAGTCTCCGTGAGACCAGCTTTTGGGGGAGCCAATATCCGGCAGTCCCAGTTTCAGAGCAGGAACAAGCAAAATCTCAGGAGACATCCACAAATATCAACACGTGAGGCAAGAACAGAATAGGAAAGCAGGCCAGTCACAAGTATTAAAAAGGACACCAGAGTGGGAACAAAACAGAGATCCTGGAAAACCGTGGATACCCAAACTAATATCAGGGAAGTTTGGGACCAAAATTTGGAGATTAAATTAGAACGTTTTGGGGACAGGAAAGGGGCTATTGCTCTAGCAACATCTGAGTGAGTTCTAACCACCACACCTTGTCTGTTGGTTATTAATTAAAGGACTATTTCCTTATAAAATTTGCAGTTAGTCATACCTTTGGACCATAAGCTTTTTCATCTTAATTTAAAAGACAGTGATGGATAGTATAATAAGAAAAACGGTAGTATGAAATTCAATCCACTCTTTCCTGAGAAAGCTGTGAATTATATGATTTTATCAATTCCAATATCTTCTGTTGTGCATACAAAAAAATCCTGGTGGGGCACCTGGGAGGCACAGTTAGGCATCTGACTCTTGATCTTGGCTCAGGGCATGATCTCCTGGTTGGTGAGGTCGAGCCCCCCGTGGGGCTCTGCACTGATGGCGCGGAGCCTGCTTGGGATTCTGTCTCATCTTCTCTCTGCCGCTCACCAAATTGTGCTCTCTCTCTCTCAAAAATAAATAAACATAAAAAATAATTTTTAAAAATCCTTATATATGTCTACTAAAAACTGAATATGAACAAACTGTATAAATCGTAGCAGGGACAATGAACTATTTCTGAGGAAGAGTGTTTTGATGGAGTTGAGACTGAAAAGGATTACATATTTATTTTTTCTTGCAAATATTTAAGAACAAGATAGTTCTAGTTGAAATCATCCTTGTTATAAAAGAAACTAATAGGTTTTATGGGTCCTACAGCTTGTAATTCTGAGGGGGAGCCTCTTTGATTTTATTATAAATTAATTGATTTTGAATACAAAGTTAAATATGGAAACAAATAATTATTTGAAATGACAAAAATCACAAATTATATATTCTTCTAAAATTTGAAAAATACAAGAAACAGAAAACTTGGAAATATTTTTATTAATAAATTGTTTTACATACTTCTATACTACCTTGTTTTTCTATGAGCTATTTTGGGCTTCATGTTCTTTATATGATAAAGATTTGTAAGATCTTTTTTTATGGAAGAATAGAAAGATAATTCCTCTCTGTTAGCATAAATGGTCAGAATCTGTATGTATGCACACGCTGGGATGTATATATACCTGCATATAACTTATTGATTATGCAGAAAAGGTTTTTTTCAGCTTCATACCTTTTTTTGGTAGTGTGAAATAAATTTATAGAATTGTAGACAAATTTGGCAAACCTCTATCAGATTTCTCTTATTTATGAGCTACAGTTTTTAAGATATTTTAGGTTTTCTTGTGTGGTATCTAATCTTAAGTGCTGTTTAAATTGATGATACTCATAGGGCACCTGGGTGGCTCAGTCGGTTAAGCGTCCAACTTCAACTTAGGTCATGATCTCACAGTTCGTGGGTTCAAGCCCCGCGTCGGGCTCTCTGCTGACAGCTCAGAGACTGGAGCCTGCTTCAGATGCTGTGTCTCCATCTCTCTCTGCCATTCCCCTGCTTGCGCTCTGTCTCTCTCTCTCAAAAATAAATAAACTTAAAAAAAATTGATGATACTTGTTTACCAGTTTGTCATTGATGTCCTTGTTATAATGATGTATGTTGCGTTTTGTGTTACACTTATTGTAATCCATGTTTTGTGTGAAATCTGACAAAGAAATTTAAATCTTTTTCCAGTGTTCATGGATTTGTACCTCTTCATTAATTAAACTATCAAACTACGAAGAGGGTTGATTTATTACTTCTCTCTAAAAGGTATTTCCTCTTAATAAATTATTGCTTTTGGCAGATAAGTTTTTTTAATTTGATGTTTTGTTACTATTCTCCTTTGTTTAATTTCTACCTTTAATTTTCAGTTAATTTTTTATCTGAATATTATCTCAGATCTGTAACAAATGCTGTTAAGGAGATCAAAGAAGCTGCTTTTCACGTATATGAAATCAGGACTTTGCAAATACTCAAACTATGTAAATTGTGGTTAAAATGACTGACTTTCAACTCGACATTCCCTGATCATGGGCCCAAAATACTCATGGCCCCTTATATGTGTCTGATATAAGAGGAAATGTGACACAGGAAAAGTCATCATGGAAATTGACAGTGTTTTTAACCAATGGCAGCTAGAATATCATATTACATACATTTAGCAAAAAAAAATATGATGTTTTGATTGCCCCCGGCAAGTAAAGAGGCCTGAAATTTATGCTCCATTGGCTTTGTGGCAAATCTTCTTTTAGATGACCCTTAACATACACGTGTGCAGTTTGTCTGCATACGAAAGTATGAGGTATGACCCAATTATTTAATAATCTGGATGGCACTAGGTAATAAAAAAGATTCTAATTTCCAGTTGAGAAAGACGTGGTCCTCTAAAAATTTTTTTGCAGGCAATTATATCTGCATTGGTCTTATAAATACATTGATATAAGAAGCAGGGAAGAAACACAAAGATACTTGAAGAGCAATGAGATAAAAGCTATATATACCTCACACGCATATACACAGAGTGGCACAGAATGGGTTTTAAATACGAATAATGTGACCGCTTTGGAATATTATGAAGAAATACCAACCAACCATAATTTGTTGTCTCTTAACCCCTGATTTGGCATTTTTCTAAAACTTTGCCATTCATGCTTGTTATGTT
The DNA here is from genome assembly GCA_030068075.1 of Paguma larvata. Taxonomy (NCBI): domain Eukaryota; kingdom Metazoa; phylum Chordata; class Mammalia; order Carnivora; family Viverridae; genus Paguma; species Paguma larvata. The sequence goes on along the minus strand of CM057835.1, from coordinate 19,793,011 downwards.
ATGCCTAGGAAGGTCCACTGTAATTTGGACTATGGAGCAGAAAGAGTAAATGATTATCCCTTGGCCTCAATCCCTGGCAAATAGCTATCCAGATTATACCCAACAGAGCAGGATCTCAATAAACATTGGCTGATTTTTTATTGAATTAATACTTTTTTCAGGGACTATTACCTATTTTTAAGTGCAGCCAGTGTGTCATTGTTTAGTAATCTGACTCTTAGAATCTCAATTTGCCCAAATCTTGTGTCCATCAGCTTCACCCCATCACTAAACTCTCAAGTTCTGGTCTTACTCTTTTTCCACACTTCTGACTGAACAGCATTGTTTCAAGTTATGTGAAATCAGGAAAGGTGGTTATTAATATCATCTAAAGCCAAGAATAAGACATAAAGCACATCTGAACTGAGGAATGATTCTTTTTTTATAATGTCCAGTACATTAAAAACTGTTGGACATTTAAACCAAATTATTATACCTGCCAGAAAGAAATTTAAATTTTGTGTTAGCTCATATTGTTCCCCAAGTAGATGCAAAGGCTCTGAACTTTTTTTAAAAAATTTTTTAATGTTTATTTATTTTTGAGAGAGAGAGAAAGAGAGAGCGCAAGCGAGCACGAGTGGGGGAGGGGCAGAGAGATTGGGATACACAGAATCCGAAGCAGGCTCCGGGCTCTGAGCTGTCAGCACAGAAGGCTCTGAACTTCTACATGTAGCTCTCTTGTTCGAACGGTTTGATCCAAAACAAAATTTACTACCTTAAAAGCTCTAGTTATTTTAGTTAATCAAACATGTATGATCCTTTAAAAATATTTTATACTTTTGATTTATTTCTTTCCCTAACTCATCAAGTTGGCTTTCTTGAATGTTCTCACTAGAGTGTCAATTTGATCATATACCAGATTCTCTTACTCCCTCCCCTACCCCCTACAAAGAAATAACAATGCCATCTCCTTCAGAAAAGACAACATGCTGTAGGAAAACCAATACCAATCAAGAACTGCACTTTTCTGTAACTCATCTTGTCATTCCTTTGGAACAGGGAGTAATCCTTCTGTGAAACAAGTTGTGACTCAGTGAGTGTGGAATCTTTCCTTTCTCTGGGGAATGAGAAAGGATTTGGGTTAGAACAAAAGAACTATTTTGCAAGAATCTGTTGAATGTTGGGTATGAGATTAATGGATATCTTATAACCTAAGTTCTTTTGTGTTTCCAGACAATTCTTTGGCCTCTATTAGATAATAACCATGTATTCTTAAATCCAATTTCTAGTTGGAAGCATGACAATTAAGATCGTTGTCAATTCCCTGGCCTTTGATTCAGAAACTTCCTTCACTGTAATTTATAATTTATGTGGAAAAATTTTCATGAATTCCATTCAGTTTACCTAATACTTAAGAAAACCACTATGTGTATGGTATTGTGTTAATAACTGTGGGTGATATGAAAATAGAACAGATAAATGTTTTACCTTCAAGGAACTGACAACTCAATGAAAGAAATTAAATAAGCACCCTAATAAATATAGTACAAAATTCAATAAGAGAAATAAATAAAATGTGTTATAAACAAATATTAAGAGTTAAAGAGGGAAAGATAACAGAGTGCAAGTGGGGGAGGGGCAGAGAGAGAGGGAGACACAGAATCCGAAGCAGGCTCCAGGCTCCGAGCTATCAGCACAGAGCCTGACATGGGGCTTGAACTCACAGACCGTGAGATCATGACCTGAGCTGAAGTCTGATGCTTAACTGACTGAGCTACCCAGGCATCCCAACAAAGGTTACACTCCTGAAGTCATTTCACAAAGCCAGTATTACCCTGATACCTAACCAGGCAAGAAAACCACGAAAGAAAATTATAGGCCACTATCCCTCATGAAGATAAATGTAAAAATCCTCATCAGTATTTTAGCTAACTGAATTTGAGAATCAGTAAAGGGATCATACGACATGATCAAGTGGGATTTATTCCAGGGATAAAGGGATGGTTCAACATTTGCAAATTCAACACAATGCAGTATATTAACAAACAAAGGATGAATTTCCTATAATCATCATTATAGACACAGAAAAAGGATTTGACAAAATTCAACTTCCATTCTTGACAAAAACTCTCAACAGAGAGGTATAGAGGGAGTGTAACTCAACATACTAAAGGCCAGATATGACAAGCCTACAGCTAACATCACACTCAACATCATACTCATCAAAGCCAAAAGCTTTTCCTTTAAGATCAGGAACAAGACAAGAATGCCCACTCCTGCCACTTTTATTCAACAGAGTATTATAAGTCCTAGCCAGAGGAATTAGGCAAGAAAAAGAAATAAAAGTCACCCAAACTGGAAAAGAAGAAGTAAAACTGTCACTATTTGCAGATGTGATTTTATGTATATAGAAAGCCCTAAAGACACTGCCCAAAAATTTTTAGAATAAACAAATTTACTAAGTTGCAGGGTATAAAATCAATATACAAAATCCATTGTGCTTCTACACACTAATAATGAACTATCAGAAAGGGAAATTAAGAAAACTATCCCTCTTAGAGTTATATAAAAATAATACCTAGGAATAAAATAAGGCAAGGAGGTTAAAGACCTGTACACTGAAAAGTATAAAGACATTGATGAAAGCAATCGAAGACACAAAAATGGAAAGATACTCCATATTTATGGATCGGAAGAATTCATAACGTTAAAATGCCCCTATTACTCAAAGCAATTTGCAGATTCAATGCGATCTCTATAAAAATTCTGTGGTATTTTTCCCAGGAAGAGATCAAACAGTCTAAAATTTGAATAAAGTCATGAAAGATCTCAAAAACTAAAGCAACCTTGAGAAAGAACAAATGTAAAGTCATCATGCTTCCTGATATCACACTATATCACAAAGCTAAATAATCAAAACAGTACAGTATTGGCATAAAGACTGTTATGTAGATCAGTAGAGGTGCCTGGGTGGCTCAGTCGGTTGAGCTTCCAAATTCAGCTCAGGTCATGATCTTATAGCTTGTGAGTTCGAGCCCCGCATCAGGCTCTGTGCTTATAGCTCGGAGCCTAGAACCTGCTTTGAAATCTGTGTGTCTCTTTCTCTCTGCCCCTCCTCCACTCATGCTCTGTCTCTCTCTGTCTCTCAAAAATGAATAAACGTTAAAAAAAAAAATAACCATCCAGATATATAGATCAATAGAACACAACAGAGAGCCCTGAAATAAAGCCGTGCATATATGGTGAATTAATTTATGACAAAGGAGGCAAGATTATACAATGGGGAAAAGGTTTCTTCAGTAAATTATGTTGGGAAAACTGGAGAGTCACATGCAAAAGAATGAAACTAGACTATTTTACACCACACACAAAAATTAACTCAGAATGGATTAAAGACTTGATTGCAAAACCTGAAACATAAACATTTTAGAGGAAAATGTAGAAAATAAGTTATTTGACATTGCATTGGTGATGAATTTTTGAATGTGACTCCAAAAGCAAAGACAACAAAAACAAAGGTAAACAAGTAGGACTACATCAAACTAAAAAGCTCCTGCACAGCAAAGAAAGCCGTCAGTGAAATGAAAAGGCAGTGTGCTGCATGGGAGGAAATCTTTGCAAATCATGTATCTGATAAGGGGTTACTATCAAAAATATATAAAGAACTCATACAATTCAATAGCAAAAAAATAAATAAGGCAGTCTGATTTAAAAATGGGCAGAAGATCTGAATAGATATTTTTCCATAAAGGATATACAAATGGCCAGCAAGTACATGAAAAGATGTTCAACATCACTATCATCAGGGAGTGCAAATGAAAAACCACAATGAAGCGTCACCTCATACCTGTTAGAATGGCTATTATCAAAAAGACAAGAAATATTAAGTATTGGCAAGGTTATTAAGAAAAGGAACCCTTGTGTACTGTTGGTGGAAATGTAAATTGTGGAGCCACTGTGGAAAACAACATGGAGATTTGTCACAAAATTATAAACACACCTACCATATCATCCAGAAATTCCACTTCTGTGTATTTATCTGAAGAAAAATGAAAACATGATTTCGAAAATATATATACGCTCCTATGTTCATTGCACCATTATTTACAATAGCCAAAATATGTAAATAACCCAAGTGCCCATTGATGGTTCAATGGAGAAAGAGGATGTGGTGTATATATATATATATATATAATGGAATTCTACTCAGCCATAAAAAATAACAAAATCTTGCCTTTTGCAACAACATGGATGAACCTTGAGGGTACTAGGCTAAGCGAAATAAATTACACAGAGAAGACAAATGCATATGATTTCACTTATATGTGGAATCTAAAAAAACAAAATAAATGAACAAACAAAACAAAACTCATAGATACCAAGAACAGAATGGTGGTTGCCAGAGGGAATGTTGGTAGGGAAGCTAGGAAAAATGGATGAATGGGGTCAAGATGTACAACTTCAAGTTATAAAATTAGTAAGTCACGTGGTTTTAATGTACAGCATGGTGACAACAGTTAATAATATTGTAGTGCCTATTTGAAAGTTGCCAAGAGAGTATTTCTTAAAAGTTCTCATCACGAGAAAATAAAATGTTCTAACTACGTAAGGTAATGAATGGTAACTAGACTTATTACGGTGGTTGCTTCACAGTGCACGCAAATGTTGAATCATTGTGTTATACACCTGAAATTAATATATTTTTATCTATCAATTATACTTTGATTAAAAGAAAAAGACTTATAATAAAGATGTTTCCAACTAGCTACTAAAGCTGCTTTCAGACCAATGTTTTTTTTTAAGTGAAAGGAAGTGATACCCATGCTGTAATGCCTGTAGTGAAGTATTAAGAGGATGCCATATTTGGAGGGACACTGAATGTCTTTACGTGGAGCCCCCTGAGTTCTCTTTTGAAAGGAAGACAAAGTTTGAAAGTTAGATAAGAGGTCTTTGAATGCCAATCTTAGAAAATGGAAGAATATTCCTTAGATCATAAATAACAGGAGACTACTGTCGAATCAATAGGAAAGGTCCATACAGAGGCAATCGTTAAATAAAGGACTTGCTTGGTCTTTATTTTGTACTGAAAACTGAGAAATTTGCTTGAGGATCTGATACCACAATGGGGATAAATTTATATTATTTCATTTCCTTCATTCTTCCTGCATGTCCTATCTCCCTGAGGTTATAGCTTGGGAAGTAAATCAAGATTTCAGCTGAAACTGTTACCAAAGCACTTAGAAGTTCATATTGATTCTCATTATTATTTTTTCCGGCTAAGCCCAACTCCTAAGGCTCTTTTTGTTACAAGCCTGCTTTCTTCTTAGATGGGTGAGATCAGTTTTCTTCCCTAAAGAGAAATATTTCCATGCAAATAGATGCAGTGAATCAGAACACAGAGTTGTTTTGGTTCTAGGGTTTGCATAAGAAATGTAATAACATTTATCTGCCCCTGTCCTGTGACTGCGTTTCCTGTCCTTAGAACAATTTAGGGTTAATCTTTGTCAATTCAAACAGCATCAGTTTGTACTGCATAGTCCACTTGTAAATGGGTCATTTTTAGATACTTTTTTTTTTAATGTTTATTCATTTTTTAGAGAGAGAGTGAGAGAATATGAGCAGAGGAGGGGCAGAGAGAGAGAGAGATACAGAATCCAAAGCACGCTCCAGGCTCTGAGCTGTCAGCACAGAGCCCAATGTGGGGCTCAAACTCATAAACTGTGAGATCATGACCTGAGTCGAAGTCAGATACTTAACCAACTGAGCCACTCAGGCGCCCCTTCCTTATGATTTTCTTAATAATATTTTCTTTCCTCTAGCTTGCTTTATTGTGAGAATACAGTATATAATACATATAGCATGCAAAATACATGTTAGTCAGCTGTTTATGTAATCAATAAGGACTTCTGGTCAATAGTAGGCTCTTAATAATTAAGTTTTGGGGGAGTCAAAAGTTGTATCTGGACTTTCAACTGAATAGGGATCAGTACCCCTAATCCCTGTGCTGTTTGAGTCAACTGTGTTTATCTTTAAAATTTTGCTTTATTTGAATTGCAACAAAATATATTGCCATAAACATACTTAATAAGAAACATAAATAAGAAACATCAAATATTAAATCTGGAAAACTTCCTCTGCCTACATACAACTGTTTGTAAACCATAATTTGCATTTATCCGCTATTTACAGCAGACTCGAGCAGGCAATAACAACTACTGGACTGCCACATAACTCTTTCAATCCAAACATCAATGCTTCTCTTCTTTACAAATCAGTGAAGAAGACAAACCCAACAAATCATAATTCTATGTGTTGACAAACCCCATTTGCTGTATTAAAAATTTATCTTCTTCACCACCTCCATGTTACCAGCTCAAGCCACGTGATCCTACAAATGAATTATTGACACCTGAATGGCCTCCCAGCTGCTCTTGATGATTCTTGCTTGCTCCCTGCAATGGGTTAAATATTATCTCTCCCAAATTTATGTCCACCCAGAATCTCAGAAGGTGACCTTTAAGGTCTTCACGGAATTAATTAAGGTAAGGATTGAGATGAGATTCTACTGGATTAGGGTAAATCCTAAATTCAATCTAAAGGAGAAGACAGAAACACAGAGAAGGAAATGTGAGGATGGAGGTAGATATTGGAGCCATGTGTCTACAAGTCAAGGAGAGCCAAGGATTGCCACCGATCACCAGAAGCTAGGAGAGAGCCATGGGATGGTGACACTTTGATTTTGGACTTCTGATAAATCTGTGTTGTTTTAGGGCACCCAGTTTGTGATAATTGGTTATGCCTGCCCTGGAAAACTAATATACTCCCTTACAGTGTATCATTATTTCCTTCTAATATTGCTCACTCTCCTTTAGCCTCATTGGTCTCTTTGCTCATCCTTTAACAACCAAAAGGCAGTTTTGTCTTGAGCCTTTCCACCTGCTGTTTTCTTTCTTGGGAATAGTCTTCCCTCAGATATGTGCATGGCGTATCCAGTCATTTCCTTAAATGCTTTAGTCAAAGATTACTTTACTCTTGAGGTCTTCCTTGATTGTCTTATTAAAATTGCTCATCTCCCAAGGGTCTACATGTGAGGCCCGAAACCTTAAAAATCCAGAAGAGATCACAGGCAATAATTTCTCTAACATTGGCCATAGCAACTTTTTTTAAAGATAGGTTTCCTGAGGCAAGGGAAACAAAAGCAAAAATAAATTATTGAGACTACACCAAAATAAAAGGTTCTGAACAGCAAAGGAAAGAGTCAACAAAACTACAAGACAACCTACTGAATGGGAGAAGATATTTGCCAATGACGTATCCATCCAATAAAGGATTAATATCCAAAATATATAAAGAACTTGTACAACTCGGCACCAAAAAACACATAATCCAATTAAGAATGGGCAGAAGATGTGAATAGGCATTTCTCCAGAGAAAACATACAAATAGCCAATAGATGCATGGAAAGATACTTAACATCATTCATTGAAAAGGAAATATCAGTCAACACCACAGTAAGGTATCACCTCATACCTGTTGGAATGGCTAAAATAAAAAAAAGCACAAACAACAAGTGTTTTCAAGGATGTGGAGAAAAAGGAGCACTCATGCGCTGTTTGTACGAATGCAAACTAGTGCCGCCACTCTGGGAAACAGTACGCAGGTTTCGCAAAAAATTAAAAATAGAATTACCTTATGATCCAGTAATTCCGCTGCTGGAAAGAATAAGAAAACACTAATTTGAAAAGACGTACCCATCCCCATGTTGATTGCAGCATTATTTACAACAGCCAAATTATGGAAGCAGCCCACATGTTCATTGATAGATGAATGGATAAAGAAGAGGTGATGTGTGTGTGTGTGTGTGTGTGTGTGTGTGTGTATGTGTAGCTGAATATTACTCAGCTATAAAAGGAATGAAATCTTGCCATTTGCAACGACATGGATACAGCTAAAGAGTATATTGCTAAGTGAATTAAATCGATCAGAGAAAGGAATTTAAGAAACAAAACAAACTAGCAAAGGAAAACAAAAAACAGAGACAAACCAGAAAACAGACTCTTAACTATGGAGAACAAATAGATGGTTACCAGAGGGGAGATGGGTAAAACAGGTAAGGGGATTAAGGGTACACTTACGATGAGCACTGAGTAGTGTATAGAATTGTTGAATCACTATATTGTACACCTGAAACTAATATAACACTGCATGCTAACTGGAATTAAAATTAAAATAAAGAAAAATAAAGCCCTAGAGCAGAGAGAAAAATCTTTTAAAAAAGTGCAATTGTACATCCCTCTCTTCCCCCTGCCCACTGCTTATTCTTCCTCCTTGCTTTACAATTCTTTCTAGCACTTATCACTCTTTGGCAAATATTACACTCCTTTATTTGCATATTTTATGGCTCCTCCTTCTAGTCTGTAGGCCACGTGGGTGGGGATTTTTACTGTTTCTCTCACACCCGTGTCCGCAACACCTGTAGTAGTGTGTCACAGCATGTCCTGGCATAGAAGAATGAATGCTTAAACTAAAGGTTATCTTACTTTGCATTTATTTTTCTAATTCATTCATTCATTCATCAAAGATTTATTAAGTCTCAATGCTCAATGCTTTGATGAGTATTATGATTCATCGAACTTGGCCTTGCCATCAGAGACCTTAAAACGTAAAAGGGTAAATGATATATACAAAAAAGAATAAAAGAGAGTAATGGAAAAGCTCTGGAGTGAAAGTACCATGGTTCCAATATTTATCAGCCATGATTTGTGGCATTTTAACTGTTTTCATAATTCATATTTTTATAGATGATGTTTTTTCGAAAAGTCACAATACAGACCTGTGAGTGTTAGGTTTTTTTCCTAAACACACAGAGCTAAAGAGCTCAGAAAGGCAGAGATCATTTTAGGCAAAGGTGTTCAGAGAAGGTGTCCTGGGGACAAAACTATGAGGCTATGCATGATTTTGGTTGATGGAGATTATCAGAATGCACTAGGATACACTCCAAAGAGCAAATAATACCGTAATACATGGTGTAATGATACACTGATCATCGTGTGACGGTCACAAATTATCACAAATTATCGCAAATGTGCAGTACGTCTGGATTTCATGGGAGAGAATGCTGGGAGGCAGGTGACAGACTGGACTATACAGCATATCATAGTATTTTTATTTGATTCCTCTAATTGTGTTTGTGAGAGGGAGACATAGGAATAGGAGGAGTCTGTCATTAAAATATATTTGAAACATTTTATGATTCAGTATTTTGCCCTTAAATCCTATGCCTCATTTGTTTCTTCTCCCTTGGCCCAATCCATTTTAAGTACTAAAACCCCACACTCAATCCAGGACTCCAGGAAGAGTCTGGTCCTAGTAAAAACTGAAAAATTGGATGAATAAAAGGTATTAATGGAGTCTGTTTTCCATTCTTGGTTTGCCCAAATGGAAGAAGTATTGAAAAGGGAACATTTTCTGAGTTCTCACTTCCTGGTTGTGGCATTTGTCACCTTTAATTAAACCATCCTCTTTGCTAGTCCTAACATCTGAAACATGGTACTTTCTTGTTTGCACCTTCTTCTGTGGTAACCATGCCCTGTCTTTGTGTGTAGTAGGTATCATGAAACAGTAAGTAACTTGATTTCTACTTAATTTGGCTTGTTTATTAATTCCTCTTCTTCTTCATCTTTTTTAGATGTATATTCTTGATCCTGTGCTTGTCATTTTTCCATTCCCTCATCGAGGTCACAGAGCCAGGCACCCAGTTAAAGTTCATCCAAATGAACTCAGTTCTCACAGAGTAAATGCTATTTTGCTGTTCCAACTCCCATATCTATGTGAGTAAATTTCCAATCTTTATCTCTGTCTGGACATTTTATTTCAACCCTATATCTCCGGAAATGGGATAGTGTAAAAGAACATTGAACATAAAATCACGAGATAGGGATTAAAGTCTTGGCTACACTCCCTGCTGAGAGTGTGTATTTAGAACAAAATCAGATGTTTCTGCTACTCATTTTTCTCATCTGCAAAATTGGGGTGATAAGAATCATATCCACACCTCACTGGAAAATGAGCTAAATTGGACGAGTGTGTTGCAGGCAGTTCCACTCTCCTATGTCATGGTCATGGTGATGGGACATCTCCTGCTGGACTTTTGCCATCATGCCTCAACACTCAATTCCTCTATAAGGTCTATTCCTCTTTGGATTTTCCTTTGTCTATTAAGGACACTGTCAATCTCTTAGGTTTAAAGTTGGTTGCTATTTCTACTGTCTCTGTTCTTTGTTTTCTTTATTTAGTTGCTTTTCAGGCTTATTGATTCTTCCTTCCAAGTGCATTTCAAATTTGTCCATTCTAGGGTAGAAGTTTGTCCTAAAACTCCTACCTTTGTCCTCTAACGGGTATCAACTGTCTGTGGTATCTTACTTTCCCCACTTACTCCAAACACCACCAATCAGATTTATTTTCAAAACAGCTGCTTATGTCATCCTACTTTCCAAAGACAGATCCTTCAGTTGTTCTCTGTTGTACTTCTTTCCTTCATGCACATTTATCTGTTCTTTTAATGAACTGACATCTTTTAAATGCCTATTTCATGCCCAGGCTGTGCACAAGATGCTAAGGATGAATAAGAAAGGGCATGCAACTTATGGAGGACTCTTGAATTCTCATGAGAATAAAGATTTTTCAATTCTGGTTGTATTCTGCCACTCCAATCTCCTTTCTGCTTCAGCACAGTGCCCACCCCTGGCCCACTCCAGGCAACCTAGATGCTTTACTTCCCCATGACTAACATTTTATATTCCATTTGAATTCAAGATACTGCTCATGCTGCTCCCCAGCTCAGAAAGTCCTTCATTTGTTAAGCAAACATGTATCAATCACTTTTGTGTAAGGTACTCTCCTTTGTGTGTGTATATGTGTGTGCGTGTGTGTGATACATGTGCATGTGTGTGTGTGTGTGTGTGTGTATACATACACACACATTTCAGAGTCTAATTTAAAATGTACTTTATCCAAGTTGTGTTCAAGTCTAAAATCCTGATGCCTTCATCTGTACTTTATGGGGATACTGGATGCTGAAATATTCACTGCCTTACAAATTTGCTTATTTGTATGTTTGTCTTATCTATGCACAATGAGATTATAGACTCAAGAGGTCTAGTCATGTTAGCTTTCTGTATCTTCTCCCTGACTCTCTCTTTACCCACTTCCACCATACAATGGGCTGCCTGCAGGAACATTTGTGGCTACTTTCCCATAAAATGAAGTATTGAAGGATGAAATATTGTCCTACACCCCATTGCTCACTGCGATAAGGCAACTTACTAATGTTTGTTCTGTGGAAGATGAGTTCTGACAGAAACCGGTGTTAGATACACACGTAGAAAGAGCTTCTATATTCACATATGTTTGACAAATAATGGGTTAAGTAAAGTTAAACTCATTTACAGCAGGAGATCTCAGATCCTTTAATGTACTAGTAATAGACATTGAGTTCTTATAGTGGAAACTGTACTTTTTCAAATTAGTTTACTATAAAACTCAAACGTTTTTGTCGTGGCTCATTTTTAGAATTAGTGTTCAACAGTCATACCTCTGGAATTGCCAATTTTAGGTCTCAGCATATCTAAGAATGACCGGAGTTCTGCTCCAGATTTGTAAGAGCCGCATGAGGTAGCACATGGCTTCGTTCCATTGCATCATTTTATCATCTATGTGGTGTAATTTCCAGGGATTATCAAAAGAAGCCAATAACAAAAGCAAATATAAAGCAAAGCAAGCATGGAACATTATAAATGGGGTCATTACTGATGAGTAAAAGGATAGTGATAAATATACATTTAGCTCAGAGAGGTGGTTTAATGGGGTAAGTAGAAGCGGATAGGTATATGCAAAGAAGACCAGATTAGGATTTAGGACACTAGGGGTCCATTCCTGACTTTGCCCTCGACTGCCTTATGATTTGAGCAGGTAATTTAATCTCTTAGGTCTCATTTTCCCCCATTTATAAAATGAACTGATTAGATTAAATAAGAGTTAAAATACGTCCCAGGCGTACATGTCTGTGTTTGTGTAATGCATGCTCTTTGTATTTTGTGACTTACCACAAATCATGTGCATACAAATCCATGAAATATGCCTAGAGGCATCACAAAGTGCATGAGATACTAGAGATCCATGTAAGATACAGGCAGGTGACTGGCTTATGTTGCACCCCCTCGCTGGTAGTTTGTGTGCTGGTTTCCCAGAGATAAAACACTCAGTTTGTTAGTTTTGAAATGTCGTTCCAGTTAGGCATTCTGAAGTGAAGAAGCAATGACTGCCTAGGGAATTTTCAATGTAAATCACGGAGCTAAATCATCTCTAATGCATCGTAATGTGACTTCTCTAATGACTTCTTTAGAAGGTTGTTAGTGGTTCATTTTTGGCTCTTCCTTTAATTGTGCCAAATGACAAGAATATAGGCATTTGGCCACAACTGACACACATCCAATGCGCTTCATTTACGAATGAATACGAAGCTGGACGCTAGACGCAGAGAAGGTGGGAAAACTTTAGCTTATGACAAGGTTTTCCCCACCCTGGAAATCGAAGTTTTTCTTTTCTTTTACCCTGTACTTTTAACATGTTGCTTAAAGGAAATGAAACACTGAACTACGTTCTCCATTTCCTCTCTGAAATGTTTGCTCTAATACTCCCCAAGCAGGTTTTCACATGGGTAAATAGCCTGGAAGAGTAAATAACCACACATAACGAAGGTTTACTCAGTGGCTCACACCTATGTACAGCACACGTATTGATTTTTCAGGAGTCGCCCAGCTGTTCTAACAGCTACATGGTTAGAATTCATAGCATGGTGCCCTGGAAAGATAACAGCCGTAAGGGCATTTAATTGCAAGAGTTACAGCTCCCCGTGTTTCTGAAAGAACCATGAGTAGATGGTGACCGACTAATGGTCTTTCTTGAAAACAAGATACAACAAAAAGTAATATAAAGGGAACTATTTGTATCAAGGAATGCACAAACACAATTAGGCAATCACTTTGCGTCTATATTTTAGACACTGACCCTGAATACTACAAAGTCCACGAATATTGTTTATCTTCCATTTTTGTCTTATTTAATATGCATTTCATTTCACGTGGTCAGTCCTCAACCAGCTGAAGTCAGACCTCAGTTCTTTTGCACGTTTGTTTCCCACAGTCCACCTAAGGGCACACAAAATAGCCACGAGTACCCCCTCTGTGTGTAGAATGTTGCTATTATGGAACTTTATGATTGAATTTTATGATTGAATTTTATGATTGAACTTTACCTGTTGTGTGGACACAGCAAGTTCAGCCTTCTCTCCAAAAGAGTAATCAGAGTGTAAAGGAATTGTTTTGCTAGAATCATTTCAGAGAATGCCTCTGTTGAGAGAAGATTAAATGATGATCAGGAATATAATGATAAATAAGAGATAATCCTTTCTTCTCAGAATCCCCAGGCCCATAGAGACATAAGACAGGTAACTAGTAATCAGAATACTATTAAGCAGGAGCCATTGCAGAGTAAAGACAAGGAAGGTATGGAGGGAGTGGATGGACAGCCTGGAGGTGGTGAAATGAGCTCATATTGAGGGATGAGTAGAAATTCACTCCCCAGTGAATTAAAGGATTAAAGAAGAAATCCTTTTAATAGAAAATCCAGAGAAAAGATAGGATTAGAGAATGGAGCACGTATGGGAATGGAAAAATGTTCCCTATGGAGGAAGCATGAAGGTGTTTGTGAAAATGCAGAGAGGTGAAGCTGGCATACTAGGCAGTGGTGAAATAGTGAAGAGCCTTGAATGGCAGACAATATTTAAATGTCTTTTTAAAAATTGCCTTGGGGTGCCTGGGTGACTCATTCAGTTGAGCATCCAACTCTTGATTTCTGCTCAGGTCATGTTCTCACGGCTTTGTGGTTTCAAGTCCCACATGGGATTCTGTACTGCTAGCACAGAGCCCCACTTGGGAGTCTTTCTCTCCCTCTCTGTGCCCCTCCTCCACTTGTGCTGTCTCTCAAAATAAATAAATAAACATTAAAAAATTTATTTATTTTTGAGAGAGACCGAAAGGGAGACAGAGCACAAGCGGGGGAGGGGCAGAGAGAGAGGGAGACACAGAATCTGAAGCAGGCTCCAGGCTCTGAGCTGTCAGCACAGAACCCAACACGGGGCTCGAACCTGTGAACTGTGAGATCATGACCAGGGTCGAAATCAGATGCCTAACCGACTAAGCTACCGAAATGCCCCCAAAATAAATACACTTAAAAAAAAACACAACTGCCCTAAGCCAATAAAGAGCCATTGAGAACTTTTAAATTCCCATTGCTGCATTCAAAATACACATAGTTTTCATCTATGCTGCAAGTGAACACGTACAATCTTTCTGTATTTGATTTTTCCTTTCCTCCTATATTCTCATCACCAAACTGAGCCCTTGGGGCAATCGGCGTCAACGATCTAATCTAACCTTCATGGTTTTTCTCATGGATCATACAATCATAGACAAATTTATAAAAACACACAGACATACATAGATGGGGCCTCCACTGTTTTATAAAACTTTGCTCATATTGTATACATTTTTCTGCATCTTGCTTTCCTTAATGCCTCTTTAAAATTCCTTCAAGCAAGCTTACGTTTTTGTCTTCGTAAAATGTCAAAGTACCATATTTCCAAGTTATTTAATAATTTGCCTATTCATCTATTTGTATGTTTTTCTTTGGTTCCAGTATAAGTACTCCCATACATATGCGTATATATCCTTACAGACTGGTGTTTGTTTTTCTAGGGTGAAGACCTAGTTTTCATAAACTGCCGTATTACATTCCCCAAAGACTGTAACAACACGCATGTCTGCCGGCAGCATAAGAGAGTCCTTTGCTCCACAACTCTTCCGGCACTGGGCGATAGAGTTCATTTTCGCTTTGGCCATCCATTGTGTGTCGAACTTGATCACATTATTACATAAGACCACTTTCTCTTGTATTCCTTTACCTTTTAGATATGCTTTTCTGAAAGTAACTTCTTTCTGTTCCCTTTCCATTTTTTCTATTAATTTTTGAGAGTTCTTTGTCTATCCTCCGCAATGATAAAATTTATTCAAAATCTGTTGTCTAGTGACTTTGTTAGTAGTACATTTTGCTATGCAAAAGATTTAACTTTTATATAGTATCTTTTGATTTATAGCATTAGATTTCTAGTTGTGGTTAAGAGGGTCTTTCTCCTATGTTGCATATGCATTCACTGGGATATTCTTTGACAATTTTGTGGTTTTATATATTATGATTAAGTCCTTACTCCATGTGGTATTTATTTTTGTATACAATGTATGTTAGTGGTCCAATTTCATTTCCTCCTAGTTAATATCCCATTGGGCCAATACTCTTTGTTAAATAAATTACTGGTTCCCTCACTGCCTTGAAATACCTTTATCATATACTAAGTTATTCTACATTCTGGGATCTATTTTTGGATTTTCAATTCTATTTCCTTATTTTTCTATCCTATACCAATACCGTGTGTTTTCATAGTAGCCACAGAGTACTCTCTACTGTTTGATTTGGTAAGGCTTATCCTTCCCTTAACACTCCAGCATTTATTATTCCATATAAATATTAGCATCATTTGATCCAATTCAAAAAATCTCATTAGAATCGCATTATAATTTATATGTTAATTTTGGGAGCAAATACAATATAGCTTTCCTCATTTAGGTTCCATCCCTTTTCTGTTAAATGGAAGGATCTTCAGCAGTGGCTGGACATGCTCAGATGGAATTTTTTTAAATGTTTATTTTTGAGAGAGAGAGAAAGAGAAAGAGAGAGAACATGAGTAGGGGAGGGGCAGAGTGGGAGGAAGAGAGAGAGTCCCAAGCAGGCTTTGTGCTACCAGCACAGAGCCCAGTGTGGGGCTCCAACTCATGAACTGTGAGATCACAACCTGTGCCAAAGTCCAAAGTCAAATGCTTAACTGACTGAGCCACCCAGGGGACCCTCAGATGGGTGTTTTAAAGTTTCAGTGCAGAACGAGGGACAGTTCAGACTGCAATTAGACTGGAGAAGGGGACCATTGAGTGGTCCAGAAGACGCTGAGTCCAGGCTGAGATGGTGACAGTCCGGTTGGTCCAGCGGGTACTGAAAAACATTTTTCTGCAGGTAAAATTCAACATTATGTTTTCAATGGGACTGATTCAGAAATCGAAGGAGATCTAGGAGCATTCAATGGCTCAGGATCTCGACTGGATTGAGACTGGGTTCAGGCGTGCACCACCCATAAAGAGAAGTCAGAGTAGGGGAAGCATTTCTAAGAGCAGAGAGGCGATGAGCTCAGTCTTGGACACTTTTCGTTTTGAAGTGCCGAATAATAGATATGAGTTTAGAGCTGAGGTGGGAGATCTGGGTGAGAAGTAGGAGAGGAGTATCATAGGGGCAAAGCCGATAGTTGAGGAGTCTGTGTGTGTGTGTGTGTGTGCGCGCGTGCATGTGTGTGTGTGTTTAGGGGTGATATTGCCCCAAAAGACCATGCAAAATAAGATAAAAGTTCATTAAAGGAACTCTTCCACTCTCAGTTTGAAACATCACGTTTGACTTCATGTTTGGCATAGTTACAGTGGATATTTCTTTTTGTAAAGGAGCCAGACTGAGGAGACATCTTCACTCAGTTTTCCCAAAATAGTTAGAAGGAGGCATAAAACCCAAGCAGTCTCGGACACTGTGATCTGAAAGCTGCCGACAAGAATAAATATTTGCTTTATTTATGGTGTTGGGGAGGTCTAGTCATGAATTGAGGCAATTAAGAGAAAAATATCATGTTACTTGGCGAAATAAAGGCTCACATTTGCACACACTCGCGTAACACACATGCAAACCCACACTGGTTTCCTTAGAAGCTCCTCTTCAGTTTCTCCATGCTGCTCTTGCTTTTGATATGCTTCCATGTTTCTTTGTAATGATGAGTTTCTTTAGGGAATGTGTCTCTTCACCTCCAATGATAATATTATCAGTACAGTCACATAGAGGTCCTGGATGGGGACTGCTTTGTTAAATGACATTTGGCAGCTGGCTGATGAGGTTGAGCCAATTGCCATGCCAGATATTTAGTGGCATAATGTCTCATGGGTTGGATGCCAATGGTTCTTGGCCTATTTCCTCTCTGTGCTTACGTGCTACGGGCCCAGGGGGTGACTGACAAAGTGGCACGCGTTATTCATCTGTGAATAACAGCCTGTGCGAATAGAGCCTGGGAATAAGAGCTCTCCTTCCTCTGCTGGAGAAAAGAGAATGTTTTGGTGGCTCATCCTTAATTCTGCATTGGCCTCTAGGCTTATCCATATTGATTGTTCCCACATTTCCATGCAGCGATTTGAATCAAAATGTGAGATCTTTCCTTCTAAGAGTCATATGCATCCAAATTTCAAATAGACATCCCGTGTGAGAATAAGAGATGTTTTGCATTGAGCCAATTACATTAAAGGACAGTTACAATTCTTACTCTAAACTCAGTCCCTTTCCTGGTTATCGCAAAGTAATACTTAAGAGATCTTTTATAATCAATTTATTGCACATTTAACGCGTGAGGCTTCTTACTCATAAACCTATTTGACAAGCTTCTGTTGGAGATATACTGTATCCGACCTCCATTCTAGATGCTGTCCCACAGTAAGTGCCTTAGTACATCTGCGTCTCACTGCTTTCGTTTGCTTGCTCATTTCTTCATACGACTTCCCCTTGGCTGTCTGGCAGAATAATACTGGTTTTCTTCATAATTTAATTCCATGCTCTTTTCATGCATTTGGTACTTGGTTATTTGTTTATATGCAACTGCAAATCCAGTGTGTTTTTGGAATTAAAAATAAAAAGCTGTAGCCCGACCGTCATGCCTGTATCCTCTTCTGGATCTTCCACCAATCCTATTTGGTCCATTTGCCCAAAGATCATGTCGTATTTCATCCCAGATTTAATTGGATCGAGTAGACATTGGCTTTGAAATTTCATTCTCTACCCCAGAAAAGAGAATGAATGTTTTTATGAGTCAGGCAAGCAGAGGGACCAATCCTTTCCTGTTGCGAAGGCCATGATCCGATGGAGCGGTGTCCATCCTCTTCAGTGTTCCTGGATGGACTTTCGGAATTGAAGCTCAGCTCCCACCGTGGGCTGTGCTGGAGAAGGAGCTGAAGAGGCAGGGGAGGTGGGGACCCAAAGGTGGAGATGATTTGGGCCTGATTTTCCCCAAAGGAAACACACCATGGAGGCTCTGAAGAGGAAACAGAAGGGGGTATTGCCATGATGGTGAGCCCAGTTTCCATTCCATGCAAGTGTGGCCTAGTATGACGACCTCAGCTCTGTCACTGTGGCTCTTGTTTATGCAGTCCTTTCCATCGTGCAGCTCAAGTCAAATTAACCTTATCTTCCAAGCACGTAGCTCTGCTAGGCACTGCCTGAGGTGAATAAGGAAGAATCAATTCGGAGGATTTCCTTACATAAGAATGCACATTCTAGCAGGGGATACAGACACATGAAGCAGGATAGATGCTACTTCCAAGGCCAGAAAGTGTCAATTAATTGGACTTCTGAATAGTAGGAGATATATCCCCTATTTTTTTTTCTGACATATCATTGCCTTCCAATGCTACCCAGAAGTGTCTTTAAGAAACTGTATGTGAATAGCTAAAATATACACATGGTATCTCCACCTGTCTGTGCTCTCAACCAGCGCTTTACTTCCCTCCTCGAAAGTGAATGCTATAAGAAGAAACAATCATGTATTACCATTCAGAAATAACTATAACCTCGGAAGGCTGATTTCCAGGCTGGGAAAAACTTCCCTGAAGAGGTTACCATATTAATAGATGGCTTATACTGAACATCTATTTTATGTGACTGGCTCAGAGCTAAGTCCTTTGTATGTATTGTCTCATTAACCCTTCCAACAACTTAACAAGGAAGGGACTTTTATTATTCCATTTTACAGACGAGAAAACAGAGACCTGGGGAGATAAAGTAAGTGGCAAAGCCTATATGGATTTTGAGGAATGCAACCAAAATTGAACACAGTCAGGATGACAGCATTCTGAATTCTAAGAGAACTTAATTTCTATAATGGTCTTACCCTCCGTCATAACGTAAGCTATTTATTATTGGCTACTTGCTATATTCCAGAGTCTTTTATAACTACATTGCATTTAATTCTTGGTACAGCCTAGAGAGTTCGAGACTATTCCGTTCTAATTTACAACAGAAAAATGTTGTTCAGTAATTGCTCATGACTCTAAAATAGTGTCTTTTGCTGTCATTCTTTATCCCCCTAGCCCGCTCTATTATTTTTTAAATTCTACCTACTTCCGTCTGACAGTATTATATTCATTTGCCTGTTGTCAGTCTCCCCTCCCTCCATCAGCGGCTCCTTGCGTTTTGTTCACGGCGCCCCCAGAGCCTAGAGCTGTGCCTCAGAGACACTAGGCACATCCAAATATCTGCCCAGTGGTTGAAGAAATAAACACAAAAGAGCCTCTATGCCTTTTTGGGCTGTCAGTCGCTGCTCTTGCATCCTGGGAGGACCTTGGCCTTTGCCCCTCCCACTGCTTCTTCCAAAGGCCTGACCTTGAGCAGGCCGTTCAGCTTTTCACCCAGTCTTAACCCAGGAATGTGTCTGTCGTTCCCCTCTCATATGGCCCTGGCCTAGAGGAGGCCGTGATCACTGTGTCAACAGAATGCAGCTATGAAATCACGTAAAGCCCAGAAACAACGTCTGGCAAATTCTCGAGCTCCCATTAGCTAAACAATGGAACATAGCAGATGCACTTTAGACCTTTTCCTGGAGTCTGGAATTGATGCCAAGCTAACGATATTCCCTCCATAACTCTTCCAGAGAACAGGCTGAATTTCTTGGCCTAACGTTTGTCATTCTGGCGTCACACTGCCAAGGACAGAGTATCTAGGGATTTGTCTCCGACAAGCTGCTGCCCCAGGCAATGGTGTGGTCCTTTCGGCATCCAGAAGCTCTTCCCGTCTCCTTCAACTGCCAAGTTTTGTATCCTGGCCTTTGGGATGCCACTAATATATGTGGGCCACGTGGGGTCTGGCCCTGGAATAACTGTCCTGGTGAATCGAATCTGACAAGGTGCCCTCTGAAGTCTAGCCCTCGTCTATTTCTTCGTCTTCGTCTCCTACCTCGCCCTGATGAAGCCGCTTCATGTCAGCCGTGCTGCCTCCACTCTGCCTTTGCTCATGCTGTCTCCTTCCTGAAGGCCCATACTGCCCCTCCTCTTTGTGACCCAGCCAGTTCCTAGTGTTCCCAACCCCCTCCCCCACCCCGGATGAACCCCCATACGAGCAGTGTCGTTCCTCATCATCACATACCTGCAGAGTGCCAAAGACTGAGGAGCATGGTGATGCAATAAGGCAACTGTAGGAAAATGCCATGACCTTCCAGTATTTCCACAGATGGCTTCTTTTGGAAACAATAGCGGAGTTAATACACCGTGATCATAGCTCTTAAGGAAGTTACTCCAAGATTCGGGCGCCCCTCCAGCAGAAAATAGGCTGTATGTGGCACCAAGACAGAGCAGGTAGTATTTGCAAATCTCTTTTCAGTTTGCAAATTGAAATTGCCTGACTGGAGCATTAAAAATAGACAGAAAATGCCTCTTCAGTGTTTCCAGTGAGGAAAGAAAGTTGCTCATAACCTCAGCTCTGAGGAAAGAAGGTTAGGAAGCCCCTCCATCTTGGAATGGTTTCCTTCTCAGACAGGCCATTCCTGGCTACAGGCAGAGCCCCTCACCCACTACTCCCCCCACACCTTTGCATTTCTCCCCAGAGAGCAAGTGAACCAGCCCTTCTCCAAGACATGGACCATTCATAAAACTGGGTCCCTCACCTTCAGAGAGCAGGGGCAGCCTGTGTCCTCTGTGAGTATTACTGGGCCCTGAAATTTTTAGGCAATTGGAGTTGTTAAAGTTCAAATGGCTGCTTTCCATCCCTTCGTTTCCCAAAACCTCTGTCTCCTGCAGTCGAGTGAATCACAGGAAGGACAATTCAGAAGGGAGGTGTCATCGTTCCTTTCGGGAGACTGTAAGACCTGCAATGAGCAAAACAGATGACTTCCTTACACTCCTGGAGGATAGATTCTAGTGAGTGTTGCTATGATGCTCTGTGCAGGTTTCTATGTAGATGTCTTGAATATTGTTCTGGGATCGTTGATTATGTGCCTGTCTCTGGGACTGTGAAAGCTCTGGAGTCTTATTCATCTGTGTCCACAGTGCCTAGAATAACTCCAGCTCCCAATTAGTCACAAAAGGCATATATATTTTTAAGTTTATTTATTTGGGGAGAGAGAGCACAAGCAGGGGAGAGGCAGAGAGAGAGAGACAGAGAAAGAGAGAGAGAGAGGGAGAGAGAGAATGCCATGCAGTCTCCAAGCTGTCAGCATAGACCTCAATGTGGGGCTCTATCTCATGAATCATGAGATCACGGCCTGAGCCAAAATCAAGTCGGATGCTCAACTGACCAAGCCACCCAGGCACTCCACATAAGGCATATTTGATGAACGAATGAAACTGATCACCCTGACATAGATTTATATATATAAATAGGGTGTTTACAAGCATTCTTTATTTAGGAGGGAGAAGTGTTTGGGGGAGGTCTTTTTTTCATACATTTTAGAAGAAGTGAGAGAAATACATTTACAATAACTTTTTTACAGTGAAGGAGTTGCTACAGCATTGAGGAATTTGAGCTTTGGCCCACAGATATAAAGGAGTCAAGAATGATAGATGGTGAATCAGGAGAAAGAGGAGAGATCGTGTTCAGAATACTCGCAGATCAGCTGGGGATGGGGATGGGGGCTGGCAGTGAATGAGAAAATGTTACAGAAACGCATTACTGTGAAAACTGTTTTCTACAAAGTGAGAAATGAGGGCAGTATTTCCGCACCCAGCGTGCCTGCACAGTCTGATCGTGCTGCTTTAGCTACACTTAAAAGTCAGTGGAAAGTCTTCAAATAAAAACTGGAAGGCTGTAGGAGAAATCTAGTAAGCAGCATGGAGATAGCTTACCTATTGTTTAAGTAATTAGAGAAAAGATACACCAAGGTAGTCTGTGTACAAGAAGTATATATATATTATTTGTGTTCTTAGCTGTAGTTCTTTAGGGTGACTGTATTTAACATGAAGTATTACCTTTAGCCTGTTTGCTATTTGTCTTAATTTTCCCTTTTGCCTCCTTAAAGATTGATTTAAATTGCAAACTGTATTTCCTTATTTCCTTCATGATATAATAAAAAAAAACAAGATTCCTCATAAACGTAATTAAGAACGGACTATTTGGTTTTAATGTACTTCTTTGGCTCTAATAGAGTGACATTTGTTCCCTCCTCCTCCCTCTCCTCTCTTCTCTGTTGCTCTCAGCCTAGCTCTCACTTCCACTATGGAGTCTGGCAAATAAAATAAAATAAAATAACAAGACTATGTCAGACAAGGAAAACTTTTAAAAAGCATCAACTTACCACAGAAGTCAATGTACAAGCGAGGTCCCTCTCCCTCCAATTTGCTATGACAATTTACAACTTTCCAGAATCATAAACTTATGTGTAGTTTTTGCCTCAAAACCTTTCTGCCCAATGTTGGAAGGCATGGCCGTTTCCCTCTGGCCAATAAGTCGTATGCTCTGTTTCTAACTACCTCACAAATGCCATCATCGCCATTGTTTTTTTCCAGGTGCTTCTAGAGTTTGCACCTGGGCATCCTGCCACCACCTAGAACCAAACACCCTGAAAGCCATATCCATCACCTTTCTCCAAAATGGCTACTTAGTCTGAACCCCAACTGCCCCTGCTCAAAATCCTCACTATTTGCCCATTTCTTGATGCATCGGAATTGGATGTTCATTGGTTTCTTATTTTTTAAAAGTCTTTCATCATCTTTCTTCAACATCCTTTTTAGAAAAATCATAGACATTAAAACATCTTCACTATAACGAACATAGATCTTCAGCCCTTACACACACTAAATCAAAAATAAAAGAAATAAAAAATCCATTTGTGCATTAACATTTTTTCACTCATTTTCCATACTGATAGAACAAATACAAATTGTGTCTAAAGGTACAGACTCACAAGCAACAGCATGTATAACCTTTCTTCAATCTCCTTGCTAAGAGACATGAGAAGATGCTTTTCAACGTTTATTTATTTTTGAGAGACATAGAGACAGAGCGTGAGCAGGGGAAGGGCAGAGAGAGAGGGAGACACAGAATCTGAAGCAGGCTCCAGGCTCTGAGCTGTCAGCACAGAGCCCGACGCGGGGCTCGAACTCACAGACCGTGAGATCATGACCTGAGCCGAAGCCGGCCGCCTAACCAACTGAGCCACCCAGGTGCCCCAACAAGATGCTTTTTGGAACAGCAATTTAGTACATTCTAAATACGCTAAGAAACTTCTCTTCCTACCCTTGTCCCTTCCTATTTCTCTTGTATAAAACAACACTAAGGCATAACTTCATGGCTCTTCTGATGCATATTTGTCATTGACGGTCATATAAATTCCAACTTAATTTTCAAAATTATTATTAAATCTCCAATGATTCTTTAAATTCGATGGTAAATTATAGACCTTTAATACATGCCCCATTTTCTGAAGAGTCGTGATGTTGACTCTCATGCAACTTCAGAAAACCATGGTAACAAATCAATAAATACTAGCTGGGGAAGCATATTTTTGAAAACTGGAACCGTGCCATGCAGTACGTAACGTGGTTCCATCGTTGAGATAAATATAAGGTCTCAGGATCCTGTATGGAAACCAGAACTAAATGTGCAGCTGACACAATGATGGGGTCATTATGGGTTTCTTAGGGTAGCATTTTAAACTGCTTTTGGGAGCACACCAAGCTGATGATTGTCATTATCACAATTCTTTCAGAGTTTCAAGAATGTGTTTTATCACCTCCCCTACTGTGATTTTGCAACTCTGATATCCATGTTTAAAAAGTATTTTGAATGGAGTGGCTGAATTAGTAAATATTTTGCTTTCAGCTTTAAAATGTTAATTGTGGAGCTGGTGGAGATACATAAATAGATACTTACATATCTATATATGCGCATATACACACAGTGATTATTGTACTTTTAGATCTTTAGTTGTTACAGCAGGCTCTTAGATTAAAATTTCTGATTACATATAGTTGTAACTAACTGTAGCTCGCGGTGAGGGAAAGGTAATTTATTGTGAGGATACAAGGGTGTCTAATGGAAATCAAGGGAGCTGGACTACAAAAACGTCCTGGAAGCAAGTAGGCCTGCTCTCTCCATCTCTCATCGCCTTGCTTCCCTCTGGACCTGGGCATTCTTCTTCCTTTTCTCTTGAAACCAAATTCTCCCACTTCAGGTCTCCAGGATGGAAAATGGGTGCCAACAACACATTCCAAGCCTATATCTCTACTTCTCAAAAGAACGGCCAGGCTCTGTTTACGCTGTCTGAATTATCCATACTCTTGGGCAGCAGCCCATTGGTCCATCTCGATCTTGTGCCTGGCCCTGAACCAATCAGTTGTGACCAAAGGCAGAGTCACATTATCCAAGTATGCTTGCCCATGAAAATATGAGAGAGAAAGAAGGCAGAGGGCCAGTTCCCAGAAACCAGAGTACTGGATCAGTTATCCATAAGGGGTATAACTTATGCCAAATGGACTGATGTTTTCCAGAAACACATTCTCTTTCCATGTGTGTGTGTGTGTGTGTGTGTGATTCATCTGCCTCTTCTTTCTCTTCTCTACTTTCTCTTCTCCCTTTATATTTTTCACTTCTTCCTCCACTTTTTCATCCTTTTTGTCTTCTGCAAAATAGTTCATCCATCCTGATCTTTTCTCTCTACTTTACAAAAAGAAGACAAAATTCCTTCCCTCAAGGAAAGGACTTACTCCAACCAACTTTCAGAATTACTCCATCCAGTTCAAAGTTCTTGAAAAAAAAATAGTATCAACAGCGACACGCCTTTGACAACATTTCCTGCCTCCCCAGACCTGTTATCACTTGTCTCTCTGTGTATAAATCTAAGTTTAGTGAGAATTGAAGTCTACGGAGAGCAGCCAGGACCCAACCTTCATTTCTGCCTGAATCCCCGGTAATGCTCTAACACGTTACTTGGTTTCATATGCAAGTCAGCAGTATGATATATCTATCTGAAGAATGTCCCATGTGAAACACCATTGAAATACCAGGTTATATTAGGGGTGCCTAAGTGGCTCAGTTGGCTGAACATCCAACTCTTGATTTCGGCCCAGGTTGTGATCTCATGGTTCATGGGATTGAGCTCTGTGTCAGGTTCTGAGCTGACAGTGAGGAGCCAGTGTGGAATTCTCTTTCTCTCTCTCTCTCTGTCCCTCCCCAACTCATGTGTTCTCTCTCAAAATAAATAAATAGAAACTAAAAAAAATATCTGCTTATATTAGATAACGTCTTTAAATACTTGATTAAAAAACATCTAGACACACATCTAGATACATATATTGCATCTGTAACATATGCCGTGAAAGCATGTGAGAATAGTCTTTAAATTATTCTATAGGCCAATGCCATTTAAAAAAGTAATGTAATAAAAGTTTGAGAGATTTAAAACTGAATATTTCGATTAATTTTTTTAACATTCTTGAAGTCTATTTATCTAGAAATGAAGTCCGGTAAAACCTTAGATTGTGAGTCTCTTGTTCTGCAAGCATTTCACACGACGAGCAAATGTTTGTAATAAATTTTCACTTGATAAACAAGCGAAGTCTTGCAATACTACTAGTATGTGATGCCAAACGTCACGTGATCACAACTGAGCCAATGGTTCTTGAAATTATCTTTGATATACAAATGCTTTGGATTATGAGCATGTTTCTGAATGAATTATGCTCACAAACCAAGTAAAGTTTGACAACTACAAGTGGAGGAAGTGTGTTCATAAGTAAATTAAATTAAATGAAGTTGTTCAGCTATCACAAAGTGGTCTTATGATTTATTACAAGGTGTTTGAATACTGAATAACAATATTTAAGCACATCTCTCTGTATCAACAGAGATTAATACAATTCCGTTGTGCTCCTATACATTGATTAATTAGAAATTGGCTCTAGTTTATTTACTTTGCTTAATTTATCATGTCCATGGCAATTTAATATTTCAAGATACAGTGAATATGTTGAGCAGTGAAGTCCAAGAATTTGGCCCCAATATTGAAGAGGGAGTAGGAGGTGTGTAAAATAAGTTCTTAATATAAGAAGAGTGAGCAGAAAAGAGTTAAAGTTCTCTAGTCCTGTGTTAGAACACCCCAGAAAAAAATCTTCTCTTTAATTGTACAATGTGGAAGTGAAAACGAGAGTTGCCTTCTTTAGACAGCATCGGAATATTGCTTTAATAGTCTAGCATTTCTCACAAAAGCAAGAGTCCTGAAAGGTTTGGGAGCAGAGTGAGTTACAAAGAGGATGGATTCACCATCTGAAATTGTCAATAGGAATTACTCAGTCTCTCCATATCTTGGCTCAGTTCTTCCAGGTTGGCTCTATTGATGGGCAGTTTCCTGGCTTGTGGGGGCAAAGTGGTTGCCAGCCGTTTCAGGTTTATCACTTACTAACACAAAATTATTCTGGAACTGTCTCTCATTTCCTATGATCCTTTGGCACTGGGTCTTGTGCCCATTCCCGATTCTGGGGAAGGTTCTCTTCCCACAAGAGGTGTGTGGTCTAAAAGTGGGCAAAGAGTGATTCTCCAAGAATAACTGCAGGGTCGTTATTTTCAGAAGGGGAGGGAGCTCTGAGGAAACAAAAGCAACAGACATTCACCTGACTACCATATAGGTACTTCTAAGTCACTCGTTGGTAGGAAGAAACGGCGAGGATCACATTGCTTCCTGTTCAGAGAAAAAGCTTATTATCTCTTGCTTAGCAGACAGAAACTGACTTGCCTTCACACACACACATACACACACACGTGCACACATATGAAAGCAGAGATAGGATAAAAAGAAGGTGAAATCTAAGAAATAGCAGTAGCGGGGCCGCCTGGGTGGCTCAGTCGGTTAAGCGACCGACTTCAGCTCCGGTCATGATCTTACGGTCTGTGAGTTTGAGCCCCGCATAGGGCTCCGTGCTGATGGCTCAGAGCCTGGAGCCTGCTTTGGATTCTGTGTCTCCCTCTCTCTCTGCCCTTCTCTTGCTCATGCTTTGTCTCTCTGTCTCTCAAAACTAAATAAATGTTAAAAAAAAAAAAAAGAAATAGCAGTAGTGGAATCAGACTTCAGGTGATATAATAAAAGATAAAGTTTATAGAGATCAGTGTGAGATGCCAGAAGAAAATATCAACTGGCTAAAAAATTGCTAAAAACTTGTCACTCCCTAGTGAGTTGATGAGAATCAGGTCCATAACTAATCCTGGCTTCACCTCTATATCTACATGCCTAAGCTAAGTTTTCTTACTTGTGCCATATAATCTACTCACATTGATTCTTTAAAAATCAGCTTAATTGGTCTAAAGTTCCAGTGACAGATTCCATTCAAGCAATGCTGGACTAAAATCTTCTCAATCTAAATGGCCCCCAGTTGTCACCCAGAGGTCACTATGCTAGAATTCATGAAGAGGCCAACTTCGAGCATCTGGAACCAGTTGTACACATCTGTATGTTTGGTATATCTCTTCCTGGGTTCAGTGGAAGAAATGCCGATTGAGAGAGACTTTTGAACTCTCCAAATAGTTCAGTATTTGTATGCACCATTGCTGATTCTTCGTCATGTTAAAATGTGGTGGTTTGGCTGATTTTTTAAGAGCCCTGAGCTTACAACTATGCCTTTTGAAATCTGATAATTTTACCTCAGGCTCTCTTTCTTATCCTTAAAACAGAATTAGGAAGGAAAAACCACAGAAAGCACAACATATTTTTTTCTTCTGGCCTCCCACCCTGACTCTTAGATGATTCTTACTACTCTGGGGGCTGTCCACAGTTACTTCTTTTCCAGTTCTGACCTTTAGCATCGTCATTATTCAAAAAAAAAAATTAAAATCCTGTCCCAATTAGTTTTTTTCCCTCTTAGAATTTACAGCAAATGGAAACTAAGCAAAAGGAATAAGCTTCACATGGGAATTTGCATTCAAGAGTTCAGTCACTCAATGGTATCTCCCAATGGTGTCATCTGGAAAGGAGCTATTTTTCAGTAAGGGCCTCTGTTTTATCCCCTGACTATGTATCAGAGCTGATCAACCTCTTGCCCCTTTACTTGAGCTTACATGTCAAAGAACTTAGTGACACAGGAAAGGTCCTGAAAGAGTGTGTGCTGGTTTTTCACAGTACATAAAAGAGGTCACTGCAACTGCAGACTGTGAAATCTACAACTTCGGTTTAATTCATGGTTCTAAGTAATTGTGCCTTTTTTCCTAAGAATTTTTATTTTAGATTTTGAGCATGATTATCTTGCCAATAGGGAGATTTTAGCCACTTGGCAAAAAAAAAAAAAAAAAAAAGGTTGATTTTTATTCTAACGTTAAGGTTAAAGTTGGACTAGAACTATAAGAAAATTTTTAATTCCTATTTATGGTGATATCTATAACATCTTTAAAACAATATTATGGGGGGCACCTGGGTGGCTCAGTTGGTTAAGCGTCTGACTGGATTTCAGCTCAGGTCATGATCTCCCAGTTAGTGAGTTTGAGTCCCACATCTGTGTCTGTGCTGACAGCGTGGAGCCTGCTTGGGATTCTCTGTCTCCGTTTCCTCTCTCTCAAAAATAAATAAACATTTAAAAATAAATAAATAAAACACTATTATGAACTAAAAGAGCACATCAACTTTGAAACATTTTATGTTTATATTCATAGCAATTACTTTAACTTATGTCATGTTAACATATCAATATCATTAATTTGGGCATATTTTTATATGCTTTCAGTCAAACCCATCTATATTGGTATATAGAATACTGTTTAGATAGCAATTATTTTTTAAATTATAAGTGAATAAAATATAGAAAACTGTTTAGATATTATTGCCCCAATAATTTATAAATGGTGGATATTTGAAAAGTCATAATAATTCCATTGTGCTATGTATACATATTCATCTGATTATATTATTGCACAGATATGGTTTTCAGATATCCTGCCTTGAAACTCTTTTTTATGTTTTCCACCAGCGAATGATGTTTTAGATTTGAACTTAGTAGGATGCTATAGTAAAGTTTTACATTTGAACTTAAAAAACAAAAACACTACAAGTGGTTTTTCATATCTTTCGCATGGATTTTTTGATCGAATAGTTTCTGTAATGTAATTAGCATATCAGAAGGACTGGCCATGTTTAAATTCAAATTGCCTTCTGCTTGCTTCCTATTTCATTAGCAAAATTGAAATTAAATACAACGAAACAATCTGTTACTAGGATTTTTTCATGTTGACATTCTAATCCCACCCCAGTCTATTTTGCATTTACTAAGATTTGCTTTTACGTTCAAGCAGTGGACCATTTTGATTAAATTTGAGATCTATTGCCGCAAATTGTTTTTTGACTAAATTGTCTAGTTGTTTTAATTGACCCATCAATTCATTCAAAGTGATGGATTTCATAGCTATTTTCAGACCTAGCTTACCACGAGGTCAACTTCTTATTGAAGGAAAACCATCGAAGTAGAGAAATGAACCATTGATATCTGGTCATTTCATGTTTGTCAAGAAAGGAAAGATAGAATTTAAATATATCTTCACTTTGTTAAAGAAATACACACGCTATTTGTTGGTAGTATAAAGGCGCATCTCCATAAATGAACTACATTAAACTAAGAATAAAGTATTAGGCTTATTTAAAAGAAAAAAAAAAATCAAGACAGGCGCGTATATAAACCAGAGTGAGACATATCTGTGGTGTTTACAGGCAGTCTCCAAGAAACATTCGAAACTGTTTTCAAAAAAGGTAAGCATACGTGTGACAAATCATTCCTTTCCAATTACTCTGAATGATCTTTGCTGGCCACTGCCATTACTATGCCTGAATTTATTTTGGATGTTGACTGTACAAAGACCATCCGTGATTTTATCATGCAGAATGCTAGAAGACAAACACAATCAAGATTGTCTTTCATGTTAACATATAGAGGGGGAAAGATGATGTAAGGGGGGGGGCAGATTATCAAAGAGCCAGGTAATTAGCATATATTCTTATAGATGTATTTTTCAACAAAGAAAAAAATTCAGCTTTTCTGGGTTTCTGTGTAATGTGCCCACGATCTGAAAACACTATCTAGAGATGGCGGTAATGTTTATTATTGCAGAATAGCTATTCGTGGTATTTTCTTTTAAGGAGGCATATAAAGAAATTTAGAAAAATGAGTGTTGTCGCTAAAGAATTTGTCCTGGAAAGTTATGTCACTTTTTAGTAATACCAGATTTCCGTAACACACTTCAAAACTGGGAGAGTGTCTTCAAGGCTCACTGTCGACCCACATAGACAAAGATGTGGCTCCACTTCTTCAACCCCTCCGTTACCACATTTGATTCAGAATGACTTTTGGCTCTTTCAGAATATCGAATTCAGCACTGAAATGCCAAAACTTTTTATGGCTAAGACATATTTCAAAGACACTTAAAACAACCTTACAGGTGGAATTACAAGTGGAACATCTTGACCAGGAACATTGCCCTAAGAATGTGGCCTTAGATGACTAATCATTTGTCATTTAGAGTTTGAATTTGATATAAGTGTTTAAATCCCTCTCATCACTTTATGGACTCACCTTATAATAAAGGGGGATATACATCACTAAAAAAAAAGAAACCTCAGCTCTATCTGGACCACAAACTAGTTTCGCTCATGCTCCCTACTAATTGGTTTCTTTACATGGCTATTTATGTCATCACAGGTTCAAAAATGAGGCCAAATGAATACCAGCCTAACCCCCTGTATTGCACTGCACAAGTGAGTAAAGGTAAATGAGATATAGGACCTTAAAACACTTGTGTTAATGAGCCAAAATAAATATCTTTATGCAAGTAAGACAATGAATAAATGGAGTAGACCCTGGTTTTCTAAATAATCCTTTCATTTGTTTCTGCTAGTTATTACTGTAGTTGATATTACCATACTCATTTATATTCAAAGCCAAAAATATTTTTCCTGCAGTGCTCCAGCACATAACACGTTCTCTGTAATAAGGAACTCATGAAGCCCTCCACTAGATTATTGCCAGAAGAAAATTTGCTCTACAAATTTCTAACAGGAGGGATTCTGAAGTAGGAGTCATAAAAGGGAAAATATTTCAGTATAAGGGATTCGTAAAACCATCACCAGAGTCGATAGGATGATAGTTGTCTTTTTTATTAAAAGCAACATAACAGCCAACTTGTGGTATTATTATGTGAAAATCAAGACTATCGCAGTTCCTGATGCAACTATAGTAGATATTTGGTAAATTAACGGACAGTTGAAATATACCTGGCCTTTGAACCAAAACTGAGAATTAAAATAGAAAGAGAATCATTTGGATTTAAAATATTCAACTTCTCTCCTTCTCATACTTTGGAAAAAGTCATTTGATCTGACTCCTCCTCGTTTTCCTTCCCTGAGAATTCTCCTCTCAGGAAAGGGCATCCTTTTTCATGTGGTTTGCAGTAGAAAGGAATAAAAGAGCATAGATTAGTGACGAGGGAAAACGATTCCCATATTTACAGACTCAGGTTTGGTGGCCAGTGGAAAGAGTGATCTAATTCTTACTTGCTTTGCCCAAGTTCTCAATGAAGGGGAGTTTGGATCAGGTGACCTCTATGGTCTGTCCCTTCTGATTTTCTTCCCTTAGCATATTATGAAATATTCGAAATGACAAGTAAGCAAACTATATGTTGCCATAAAGAAGGATAGTCTTCCTTGTGCATCAGACTGAAAGCACCTCCAGGAATTTGCTATGGGTTCAGAAGATGGCACACTGGAATAGTCCATTCAGGTAAAAAATAGTTACAGATTCATCCTATATACTGCATCACGGGCATACACACTATCTGAGATTCTGCTGTAATTTTCATAGTGCCCATAAAGGTGCACATGGTTTGAATATTAATTAATTTTTAAGTTTTTATTTATTTTGAAAGAGAAGGAGAATGAGAGGGGGAGGGTCGGAGAGAGAAAGAGACGGAGACAGAGAATCTGAAACAGAATCTGATGAGGATCTGATGTGGGGCTCAAACTCATGAAGTGGGAGATCATGACCTGAGCCGAAGTCAGGAGCAGGACGCTTAACTGACTGAGCCACCTCAGTGCCCCATGAATGTCTATTAACTTTGTAATTTGAAAGGCTGGCAGAGGAATTGAGGTTGATCTCTGGAGCCACGCTGCTTGGGTTCGAAGTCAGGCTCTGGCACTTACCAGCTGTGTGAGAAGTTAGACAAGATGTTTAGATCTCTGCGCTTCAGTTTGTCTGTATGGGGATTGTAAAAATGTTACCTATATCAGGTGGTTGTTGTAAGAATAAAATGAACCGTATGTATATAAAGTACTTCGAATGTGGAACCCAGAAAAATACTATATAAGGGTTCATCATTATTGCATACTCTAGGCATATTTTTCTGAGTGCCTTTATCACTGACGTCAAAGTAAGATTGAATTTTCATTAAATAAAGAGTTAAAAATAATCAAAATGAGCTCCAGGATCTCATCAAGAAGTATGCCTTTTGCACTTAATTAAGCAGGACTAGTGAAATGCCATCAACTCTGGCATGAGCTCCAACTGAGTAAAAAAAAATCTTTACATTTCTTAAAAAATGAGATTTGAATCTTACATGTAGAATAATATGCAGTCTGGGAATATTAAAATAGTCTTATGACAGAAGTCACAAACCAATGTGTTTGATCCATACAATGTTGAAAAATTATTGGAATAACTGTTACTATTTTTTAAAACTTTTTTTAACGTTTATTTTAGAGAGAGAGAGTGCACGCTGGTGCACAAGCAGGGGCGGGGGAGAGAGTGGGGGACAGAGAATCCAGAGCAGTCTCCCCTCACACAGCAGAGAGGCCCACACAGGGCTTGAACCCAGGAACTGGGAGATCTGGACCTCAGCCAAAGTCCAACACTTAGCCAAGTGAGCCACCCAGGCAACCCTATAACTATGTTTTAAATGAGAGTTCACCTAAGTATCTTGAAGTCCCACTTCTTCTGATAACAGAGAAGACCTGAAAATGTGTCCCATACAGAATGATGGGCTGGTGTCTAGCAGAGGTGGCTCCCTTGAGAGTGGAGGAGTGGGGCCCAGAATACCACAACCCTCAGCATTCCGTATGGTTTTACATCAAGTGTGTGGACTAGTGGCCCCTCGGATGTGTTTGGTTTCATAGTTCCTTCTTTTAGTATGGGATAATGAAAAATGCAAATAAAAACAAATGACGAGCAGTCCTGGTATCTGCTATGCAAATGGTGATTTCCTCTGAATTACATGGCTGGCCACGATATGTGTTTGTTGCTTTTTTGGCTCTTCCATCTACTGCAGAGACTATAGGCAATTATTTCAAAATGAGGTCATTGGTTCCTAACGGCAGCATGGCAGGCTGAGACTGTCACCAGCTTCCCAAATTTCCCATTCTTCTTTCTATCAGAGGGGAAGTTGAGCGTTAGAGTGATTTTTAATTTTTTTTTGTTTTCCGCTGCAGGCTAATGTTGCAGAATTTGTCATGTTACCATGCTGTCACTTGCTCATTACAGGCCTAAGTCAGTAAAATTGAAGTATAGCTTCAAGAAGATCCCTCGTTCTGGGGCTAATGCTTCAAAATCTGGTCCTAAATTCAAAATTATTACTTGTTGCCTTTATTACTGTTTACATCATCACCATCATCACCATCATCATCCAAATGTGGCTGTGCTTCCAGTGGGAAAAATATGGAGGTTGATTGATCTATTGATGGATGAAATGTAGTAAGTTTGAGGTCTAATCCTTTTTTCCAGTTATTTTAAATAATCAGAGATTACTACTCTGTGAGAATAAGTTCTCTTCATATACTCTTCCAATTTATGCCAACAGTTTAGACAACCACTTAGTGGAAGGAAGGAACCACTTAGTCCTTCCAGTAGACCTGAAAGACAGGGTAACCGTGTGGTGGTTGTAATGACAGCTGTGTCACAAGGAGGTTAGTTCCGAGTGGACACAGAGACAGACAATGTTCTAAAACATCAGAGTTTAAGAGGAATCGTTACAGTCTTTGGTCCATTTCAGAAATGGGGAGGTAGAGTTTTATTGATCCTGTTCGTTTCTCATGCGGCTAATATTGCACTCTGTTGACATCAAGAAAATATATTTCCAACCCTATCCACGTATGTGCAGATGAATTGTGTATACAGAAAGGCAAGCATGCGTTTGAGTGTGTACGTGTGCAGGCCTTTAAGAATTCATAATGAGTTACAGAGATCCACAGCTTTTTAAAAAATGCAAAAACTTTCACTCATTTCTTCTTTATTCAGAATAGTTGAGTCTAAATTATAGCCTTTCTCATGTATGGTGACAGTTTAAATAACAACTCTCTGTCCCTATTTCCCAATGACCTAAGTTTCCAATGATATAATAAGGAGCAAATATTAAAATTTGTTCTGGTGCCTTTCCACTCTGGCTGCCCAACAGATTCATTAAAAGGAGTGATGTGTGGTTTCTTGATAAGCCAAGAACAGTTAACATTTTTTAGGTTTGTCGATTTTTTAAGAAGTAAGTTTCATTTGTATAAGGATATTTCTGAATTGATTTATTTCCTCTCTTTCTCAAAGGATACTTTCATCATCATCTTGTCTTGTGATTCTCAATTCTGGCTCTGCAAGAGAAGTACCAGGAGTTTTATTATTTTAGTTCTTGTTTAAATATCCAGCCTTACCTTGAAAGATTCTGACTTGATTGTTTGCAATGAAGCTGAGTATTTTGTTCAAAACTCTGTAGATACCCCTACTGTGAAAATCATTGGCCAATTCTGTAACCTAATCGACTTATCTTCCCATTTCTCTCCTCTTTCTGCTTCTCTTTCTCTTCAATGCTTCATACTGAGAGCTCATTTCTCCTCCCTATTGTTCAGCAATTCATCTCCTGGGAAGCCTAACTATCCATCACAGAGCAGGTTGAACCTATGGATACCTCTTCTCAGAGACCGAGCGATGTTGAGAGAAAAACCTAAGGAATCCAGGATCAAGGCATATTCCTGGATCTGCTAATAGAATCGTGGAGGGTTAGGGCTTGAAGGGACCTTAGCTATCGCAGTGCAGAGCTGTTCATTTTTTCCGATGATAAAACAGAAGCATGAAGATGCAGGGATCAAAGAACTAGTGATAGCAGAGCCTAGATGAGAACCAAGGTCGTGCAGCATCTAGGCTCACTCTGTCTCCACTCCATCCTGATGCCCTCCCTGTTATAGGAGTGTAACGAGTCTCTCCAGATAAGTGTCGAGGAAGAAGAAAGTCATGTTCTAAGTCAACCTACACTTGTCCTCACAAGTTCTCTATGTGTTAGGCCTTCAAAGAAAATATGAAAAAATATTGCCAGGAGTGGCAACATTTCAAAGAACTACTTGCTTTGAAAGGGATAGGCCTGATAAGTTTTGACACTTCTAAGTTGCTAACCTTCGGTTACATGTTAGGTCATATTCTATGATCTAAACTTATTATCAAAGAGTTATTAGTTTGAATACTAATTAATATTATTTATGACCATTGTCTTCACTCTTGGTAACAGATAGTAATGTAATATATCTCCAAGTCTTGTAAATTAAAAAAAAAAAAAAAGTAAAGTTAGACTCAGCAAGAGGAGCGGAGATGAAAGCAAAGATGAAATTGTACAGTTTTTCAAAGTTTCATGCCATCACTCCAGGATCACTTGCATAAGAGAGATCAAACATAGGCCCTATGTGAGAACCACCACCTGGGTTCAGGACCTCTGATCTAGACTGTTGAAAACATGTTGAAGATATGGGCTCAGTCAGCAAATGTGCACGTCACTTACACCATCGCTATGGAAATGATCCCCCCGTTTGCTGAGTGTGGAGGATGGCCGCAGAGAATGGAGAGTAAGCTTGAATCTGGGACCTGTGGGCACAAGGCGATGGAGGGTTGGTGGACTGTCCTTCAGAACACATATGCCAAGAGCCGTCCATAATTGGGTGTCCTGGCCCCTTTGCCTTCCCATCGAGTAAGGTACTGACCGCAGGATTTCCTCAACAGCAAAGCCTCCATTTCGGTCAGCTGCATGACCATAATGAGTAAAGCCAGGGGTCAGTTATTGAAGGTGAAGGGAAGCCAGGCCCTAGCATGAGTCACAGCAGCCTTTTCCAGCCATATCATTGGAAGAGTGTGCTTTCCCTTCAGTAGTACTTATGGTAAGCAGTAGGGAAGAAATTCCCAGAGAGGTAGAACACTAAGGTTTTACTCCTAGGCTAAGTTTCTTCCTTTATTTCTTTGCTTTGGCAGATTGAAGTTAGCTGGTGCTGGGGGCATTGCCATTGTTCCCTTAGGTTTTCTGTTGGCCTTTACCCATGTTCTCAGTGTCTGCTCTTGCATGTGGTATGTGTGATTCAAGACTCGACTTGAAGGAAACCTCTTCATGTATGTTCAAGGTGTGTCCTTTCCTTTCTTGACTGGTTGTATAAACTGGTCAGCACTGATCAAATTTTCTCTGGGGCCAAATCCATTATTTGAATATTCTCTTGACATTTTTCAAGAGCAGTTTTACCCTTTCCTATTTTTTCTAAGCTGCTACAGATATTTTCTTATTTTAAATTTTTTAGTTATTTCAATGGAATATGGGGCAAAGGAAGTTTAAATGTATAGGCTCAATTTGCCAGGAGAAATTCACTGACCAGAATGGGGGTCATTGGGATGCCTCCTCCGAAGATTATAAAGTCTGGCTGGACTAGTACCATTCTGCAAAACTTTCATCAAGATCCTAGAACTAGGAAGAGGAATATTCCAAGGGCTACACATCCTTCAGTGTCATTCCTGTCTAAAATCTATGTTGACTGAGAATTTTCAGATTTGGAAAGGAGATGGTGGTGGTGAACAATCATGTGAGAAGTGGTAGCTTTACTAATTCCTCACTGGCAGTTCTTTGCTTACATAAACATTTAGATTTAGGGGGGCACTCATTTATTCAATTTATTAAGTTAATAGTTACTGAGTGTGTATGTTATGTTATGCTTGACACTGTAGCTTCAATACATCAATAAAAAATAGAGTGTTCCTTCTTCTCTGAACTTATATCTACAAGGAGAAAGAAACACAAAGCAAGCAAGAAAACAATTAAATAAAAACTTTACATAGTGATGATCCTTATCATGAAAATAAAGAAAGGGGTACAGAAGTACAGAAACTGGGGAAGGAGGCTATTTCAGATAAGGCAATTGGAGGTCCTCATGATGGATGGCTTTTGAGCAGAAGTCTAAATGATGGGAAGCAGCAAGCTATGCAAAGTTCAGGAAGAAGCATATCCACGGTGGAAGGACCATGGAGCTTGGCAGTCAGAGAAAGAACAAAGAGGCCAGTATGGAAGCAAGAGTAGGATGTAAAAAGTCACATAAGTCCTTGCAAACACCAAAAGGAGTTTGGATTTTATTCCCTTACCGTAATAAGTAGACATTAGAGAATTTTAAGCAGAGAAACCTGGCTTACATTATTTTGAAAAGATGTCCCTGGTAGCTCCTTGTAGGATGACAAGAATGCAAGCAGTGAGACCAGTTAGGAAACATTAGTGGTTCAAGGAAGAGGTGACACATTGGGAGAAGAGACAGATAGAAGCGAATTG
The DNA here is from genome assembly GCA_030068075.1 of Paguma larvata. Classification (NCBI taxonomy): domain Eukaryota; kingdom Metazoa; phylum Chordata; class Mammalia; order Carnivora; family Viverridae; genus Paguma; species Paguma larvata. Next base: position 19,755,241 of record CM057835.1, on the reverse strand, counting down.
ATTTGGGACATGTTGGAATTAGATTGGGAGCTGAGCAAGAGAGGAGAATCAAGGGTGTCTCCTGGGATTTGGAGTTCAACTATGTGGCTGATAGGGCTATTCACTAAGAGATGATCAGGAAGGTTGGGGATTCATTTAGGAATGGGGGAAATCAATAGTTCTGAAAGGCTGGGATTTCTGGTGTTGAGATAGATGCGGTGGAGCTTGGTTGGCAAGGTGGGAGGGGCAGTTCTGGCAGCCTCACTTTAATAAGAGAGTGCCTTCCTTCAAATCTCAGCCTTACAGGTGGTGGAGCCTTACCAGGTGCACAAGGCACTCTGCGGGCCTCTCATGCATTTTATTCCAAGTGATGTGACAGGCAGAAAAGAAGTCTCATCAAGTCTCCGAAGGTACCAAGACAAAAACTTGGGTAAACCTGGAGGTCACCATAGCATTCAGTCCTGAAAATGCTATTAGAAAATATCATAGAAACATTTGTAACTCTAGGTCCTTTTTCCTTCTGGTTCATTTTTTCTGTCCATGTGTGTGTAATGTTCAAAACTTTATACTTGTCTCATCCTGTACTGTAGAAATTTGTCTTCTTATTTAAAATTGTCAGAGTACTATGTTGATTCTATCTCCAAAGCACAAATACAATGGTCACAACCATAAATGGTAATGATTTGCTCCATACATGGAGAATCCATGAGCAGGTTTGTCTTTATCTCGAGGTGGTTGAAGCCTTCCCTCTCTGAAAAGATGGCAATCCAGTAGTGGTGACTTGAGGATCCCAGCACAGGCAATTTGTAACTTTAGAGATGGTGTGTTATCATGCCCTGAAAACGAAGGGGAGATGATTCTTAGAAAATATTAATAGAGTTGAAAGTAATCTCAAATCTAACTCAATAATCACCAACTGGGTATCTTTAACTGTTGCTTAACTGTTGCTCTCTAACTGTTGCTTAAACTTAAGCTCCTAAATCAAAGATCAGGTTTCAAGAGCTTGGATTTTATGTTGAGTAGTATGTAGTAATGCTCCGAAAAGTGTTTATTTTTCCTTCATTGGAAAATATAATAAGGTCCCTAAGATGTATGGATTGAATAAGTAAATGCAGCTCCATCAAAATCATGCGTTTGTTACTCATCAGTTGGGACAGACCCATTTCATAGGAAATCATGTGGTCATTTTCCCCAAGTTGTTCTATTGTAGAACCTCTGATTTCACTGCTTACTTGTGACCCATCATAATGAAAGCGAACGTTGTATTGAGTTCACTTGATTTGCTTCCAAGCTGTGGAATTTCCTTGAGAGATAAGAGACACTTTGCTGCTGATTCCATTTTTGTGTCTGACACCTATGTTCTGTGCTCTGTGGAGAGTTAGTTTTTGAAATAGGTTGACAGCCCTCACAAATAAGCAATGTACTTAGCCTTATGTCAATGACTAGAAACTGTGCTGGTATCTGAATCACCTGCTTAACTCAGAACCCACCTCTTAGGGAGATGAAGCTGGGTATGACATGGAGGCTATTGTGTGTTACCTATATGGGGGGGATATAAGACTTTGATTCAAGGAGTAGTATCTCTTTTTATCTCTTTGCTTTGATATTCACTTTGATATAAAGAGTAGACAAGCATGAGTATCCAAAAGAACAACGAAAAACCCTTCCCAACACTCCTAGATACCATTTCTTTCCCATGCATATTTTCAAGAGCCTAAATGTATGCCTAACTTAAAAGCTATTATTATAGGAATTATCACAATGAAAATTATCATAATAATGATTCTTTTTTTAAATAATTTATTTTCAAATTGGTTTCTATATAACACCAGTGCTCATCCCAACATAATAACGATTCTTTAGTTTAAGCTCTTTCTTTTTTGTTAGGTTTAAATGATTCAGATGTGAAAAAAGCATACTTTCTTTTCATCAGTCACTTGACATGTTTCTCACTTCCAATGCGGCCTAGGCATGGAGGGAATGTTAGAGGCAAGGTTGCATTTACCTGCACGGACCTGAGGAAATATAAACAAGTCTCTAAGATTTCTATCAAAGAGGGGGTAAGTTATGAGGACCAAAGCAGTGGCTGATGGGATATACTTTTATCACTATCTGACAGTCACTGCTTATTTCATGTATTTTGAAAAATAGTCAAAGTCTGCTTATCTTAACTGTTTCTAAAACTGCTTAGTTAATAAAATAGTAAAGAATCACTGGTTGTTTCTATTTTAGAAAACAAATTTTCTGCTGAAATAAAAGGCGTTAAAATATTTAAGAATCTGTGGTTCTTTATTGATGGGTTAATAACAAGACTACTGATACTAATGTGAAGTACTTGCAGATTGAAAATTCCTAAAATACGAAATGTCTGACTCTCACAAGGCCATGCCAATTTACTTCATTTTGAATACCCTTGGCTCTTAGCCACTATGAAGCAACTGTAAATATCCCTGGAATCTGAGGGAGCCATTGACAACTAATACTAACCTGTGACTTTTTCTCGAGTTAGCTAGATCAGCTCTTGGATCTCATGTGTCTCAAAGGAAATTCCAGGTTACATTTTGCAGTCATTACATCGAGAAATAGTATTCATTTAACAATTTTTTTTTGCACTCATCTGCTCCTCAGTTAGAACTTGGCCTTCTCCTTCCAGTTGCTAAATCTAGGGAAAACAGGAAGTCACCAGGATTGCTCATGCAATCAATGAATCCACGAACAGTAGTAATACCAATCTCTATCAGTTCCCTGAAGCCATGCCAATTAAACATACCATCTATTAAAAAAACCAAAACAAAACCCAAGCATCCTTACTTTGCAAGTCGTCAAGGAGTTGGTTGAATATCTCCCTCTACCTGCACACCAGTAATCAAGTTTATGAAGGCATACAAGTCCCCTAGTCTTCTCCCAGTACCTCTGTAGGAATTCTCAAGTTACCTCTTTGAACATCTATATATAATCCTTCTCATGCTAGGACTTTATCTTGCTCTCAAGGACCTTACAATCTGGTAGGTGAGGAAACACAAATACGCCTGAAACAATTTAGGTATTAGATGACCAATAAATTCAATGAGATCAACCCAAGATAAGGTATGTCGTTAGCTATACTTTTTAGAGAAAACTATTTGAGAAGGCGAGACTTGATCTCAGGTTATAGGATTATATGAGGGATATGAATTAGTCAAAGAAAGTGACAGTTTTGGTATTTCAGGAGGAGAAAGCGACCTGAACAAGGGCATTGAAGTGGAAAAGAATTTTCTCTAACAGACTTTGATTTGGTTGGTATGAAGAACTTACATTAGAAATTATTAAATATGAAATGTTAGATTATGGGAGTGAGGCAGAAATATATATTTAGTGCTATAGGAATTAATAAACTGAATTTTGAGAAAGGGCAGGACATGTTGGAAAACCCACACTTACTTCTACATAAAGCTAACTGAAAGAAACTATACCGGAAAGGTTAGACACTGTACTATTCCATTTATTTGCCTTTCTTGAAAAGGCAAAACTATAGGGACAGAAAAAAGATTGGTAGTTGCTGGAGGTTGGGCTCAGGGTGGGGGATGGAGGAATTTTTTGAGATGATGGAACTGTTCTCTAATTTAATCATGATACTGATTAATGACTATACATTTACCAAACTTGCAGAATTATATACAGTAAAAATGGGAATTTTGCTGTCTCCACATTACCCTCTTAAAATATAGAAAAAAAATCTTATTTAAAGGCAAAGATGGGTTAAAAATGGGAATGAGTGTTGACAGGAGCAAATCAAAGGAAGAATTGTTAAAATTTAGTGCCTCAGTATATTAATCAAAAACTTTGAAGTTTTCAAACTTATCCAAGGAGATAATACATGGAATTACATGTCTGGGGACTATATAAATGTAATTTTACAACATCTTTCAGAGGTGTAATGGCCTAGTTAGATCAGCTCTCAGGATATTTCGTTAGCTACTGTCAAGCTGGGATGGTTATGGGTGGATAGGAAATATGATTCCTTAACAGCATGCTTAAACTGCTAACGATCAGCAAAAATAACATTAAAAAAATTAAAGAATTATATCAGTACCAACCTGCTCCATATCAGAAACACTCTAAATCTCTTAAAAGCACACGTGGGTAGGTTTGAGCCAATTAGATTGTTGAGAAGATACTGAGCTCATTCTGAAATGTTGGACCACTTTATGAGGTTTGGTTAAATTAATTGGCATTTAGTGTTAATTTAGCATTTCTTTTCTTGCTTTGAGATACCACCCATCACGTGCAGGCCCAGTATTTAGAAAAAAGTCTCTGAATGTTTTTATGGCTATGGAATTTGAGGATAAGCATTTCCTGAGGGCTAAACTTTTCTTGTAGGAGTTGGCAAGAGGCAGGGCTGTTGGCCAAGTTTTGTAGAAGTCCTCACCTTTTGCCCAAGAACATGACCCCCTCAGGAACCTAAAGCTTTATAGGAGTGAGCGCAGTAACTTGACTTACCCCCAGTGAGCCCTCTGACCTTTGACAGGATCAACTAATTGCTTAACTCAGTCAGATCACACATCATTCGACAGCAGCGATAGAAACAAGCTGTCTCATTAATGGTGAATATCTATCAATAATGATACCTTTGTGGGGTTTAAGTACCACCTGTAATGCTTGTTAGTGATATTTTAATAGTTTTGCTCCTAAACATTCAGTGGAGAACTGACTACTGTACACCTGTACTCACAGGCGAGTTCTGAAAACAGGACACCTCCATGCTGGCAAAGGATACGCTGTGAAAAACCACCCTCATCTCACCCAAGGGGAAAAATGTTCAGAAGACAAATGAGACCTTAAAATTCGTCTTATTACTTTCTTACCTCAGGGGGGTGTCATCTATCTCTGGGTACAGGAATGCATGGTACTTGATCTTGGTCTTCCAGATCTTTTTCTTGACCCCAGTCTGTTTGTGTCTTTTGCACTAGTTATGTGCTAAGCATTGATTTAAAAAAAAAAATTAGCCAAAAGCCAGAGGAGTTTCCATCATGATTAAGATAGTATCTTATAATAACACACAAAATTAGTTAAATATTATGTCATTATAAATATTTAAATTGCAAAAATTTTGTTCACTGTTCACTATGTAAGATACTGTACATCTTTTGTACACATCTGAATGAGCTCAGTAATGCTGTGGCAATGAGAAACCGTATCGAAGCAGCTTATTTCTTGGTCACCTATAGTCTAGGAGACCCTGCACATCTGTGTGGGGGCTCAGGATTCTAGGCACCAGAAGTCTCCGACATCTCCATCTTGACCCATGATTCCATGAGCACCGAGGTGAGCGGGCACCAGCTCAGAACTGTTTCATTCTGGAAGTGACCCACATCATTTATGTTTATATTTCGTTTGCCAAAACCAGTCATCTAACCAAAGCGAACTTCAGAAGACAGGAAAGTGCAGACTTTCACTGACCCAGAAGGAGAGAACTGGGTGTTTGGGAACGCCGGGGGTGCCTGGGTGGCTCCGTCAGTTAAGCATCGCTTCTGACCCTCGATTGCAGCTCCGGTCATGACTTCACGGTTCGTGAGTTTGAAATCCTCACTGGGCTCTGTGCTGACAGTGAGGAGCCTGCTTGGGAGTCTTTCTCCCTCTCTCTCTGTCCTGCCTCCGCTCTCTTTCTCTCATCGAACAAAAAACGAATCTCCACCTGCCATCCACAAATAATGCCACGTGTCAACCTGTTCAAATAAAGCCGATATACTAGTAAATGACGGTTTTAAAAGATATTAATTTATGATGGATCATGCAAGTCTTTACTGCTCAAACCGACTCAATTTATTGTCTCCAGCTCGAGTCAAAAATGTAAGGTGATTATCATGTGTACACATACGAATACATAGACGTACTTGAAAGCTTCCAATTTGCAAATGGAAAACATATCTAAATATCCCCCACCTTACTAAAATAACAGAATTAAGATGATGTAATAATTCGAATAACGGGAAAAAAAAAGTAGGCATTAAATATCTAGCTGTGCTAAAAAAAAAAAAAAAAAAAGAAAGAGAGAGAGAAGAGCCCTTACTAGAGCTGGAAAAATTGCTAGGAGAGAGCTAAAGGAAAGCAACGAAGTCAAAATGAGGCCACAATGAAGGATGCAACCCAGGGTCTACTGAGGAACGTTTCCTCAGGAAAGATAGTTAGAGCGATTAGTACACGATAAACTCTTTGGAGTGAAATTTTCCCAGTTAGAAAATACCATTGGTTGAAACTACTGAAGTTTGGAGTGATTTATTATAGTGCATTATTATGTAAAATCTCAACTAGTACAAAAGTCAAAAACAATTGTTTGGGAGCAAACATGGTTAAAAATGCCTTAGTTAAGTAGATAATAGTTGATTATAAAATAATTACTTGCCTCAATACAATACACGTCTGTTGACCATCTACCTACATGCCGTGTGAGATACTATTCACTCCTCAAACACTAGGTATAAATATAATTAAACAGATCCTACACTAAGATTAATGTCTTTCTTTAAAAATTTTAAATGTTTATTTATTTTTGAGAGAGAGAGGGAGAGAGAGAGAGAACAAGCATGAGAGGGGGAAGGGGCAGACAGAGAAGGAGACAGAATCCGAAGCAGGCTCCAGGCTCTGAGCCTGTCAGCACAGAGCCCGATGAGGGGCTCGAACCCACAATCTTGAGATCATGACCTGAGCTGAAGTAGGATGCTTAACCAACTGAGCCACCCAGGTGCCCCGAAGATTAATTTAAAACTTGGGCTATCTTTCTTTAATGCTTTGTAAAGTACATTCATGCCCAATCATGAATAATAATAATATTTTGTATTATACCGACTTTTAAAAGTTTTTATTTAAATACAATTTAGTTAACATACAGCATAATATTAGTTTCAGGTATGCAATATAGAGATTAAACACTCCCATACAACACCTGGTGCTCATCACAAGTGCACTCCTTAATCCTCTTCCCCTATTTAACTAATTTTTTAAAAGTTTAAAAGGTTAGGTTTTACTGTTAATTAAGAATCTAATCATAATTTTATTCTTCTAACTGTTCGGTTTTTCGGCATTTGTATAAGTTGAAGTATTGAGAATATCGATCTGAAAATATTATTGAAAACAAGCAAACATCTCCAAGATATTTGGGAACTGGATATTTGGGAACACAAGGGGCATCTCGGTGGCTCAGTCAGTGAAGCATTTGACTCTTGATTTCAGCTCAAGTCGTGGCCTCACAGTTCATGAGTTTGAACCCCACATCGGGCACTGTGCTGACTGACAGTGAGGAGCCTATTTGAGAGATTCTCTCTCTCTCTCTCTCTCTTCGCTCGCTCTCTCTCTGTCTCCGCCATGCCCCTGTTCTCTCTCTCTCTCTCAAAAAAAAAAAAATCTCTACCAGTCATCCACATATAATGCCACATGTCAACCTGTTCCAATAAAGCCAATATACTGGTGAATTATTTTTAAAAATATATTCATTTATGATTGATCATGCAGGTCTTTACTGCCCGAACCGAATCGAAGATCTAGTGCCCACAATGTACCCCACATTGAGGGGTTAAAGTTGGAGGGGGAGGAGTTCAATAAGACAACAGGTGCATGTCTTTAAAGGGTTGATAAATACGTCTAGTATGATTTTTATGTTCCTTTTTTAGATGGCTGTATTGAATTTTAATTGACATAAAATAGGCTGCACGTAATTAATGTGCACAATATGATACCTTTTGACCTGTGAATATACTGATGAAACTATCCCCACAGTCAGGACAGCGACCACATGTGTCATCTCGAAGGCTTCCTCCTGCCCGGGTATCATCCCATCCAAATACCCCGTTCATTTTCGGGAAAGCGTAGCTTTCAGATTCCACTGTAAAGCCTCAGCTCTCTCACTTAGCAAGCTCCCAAGAAATCTGGTTGAACAATACTTAAGTCTAGGGAATACTGTGCTTTCTTACACATATATTTACCAGAAATGTCTATCAAAGTTTTTTTTTTTCATGAGTGCAACTCTATAAAGTGATTACTGTTATTACTCGCCTTTTTATAGAAAAGAGGATACAAGGGATTGAAGAGGTTATGGAATTAGTTCTGAAATTTAAACACAGGACCTCATAAAGTTTGCTAGTGCTCACGAAATACCTCTTCCACGAATGGCTTAAAATTCAGAAGAACCTTGTGAACCCTTTCACTGTGGTTGTCAATCCCTTAAGACCAGAAATCATGGCTTTCCTATAAATTTTGCCTTTTAAGTAATCTTTGTATCCCCAGGGTCTAGTCCACTATTTTTATAAAGTCAGCGCCCAGTAAGTATTACCTGAAACTAATGCATTTCCTATGAAAAAAAAAATGAATCATCAGAAGAATCTAAATTGTTTTATTACTTTTCCAGGAGCCTTTCTGTGCTTCCTCACCCACTGAGTCACTTAGAAATAGTTATTTCTTCAAGTTTGGTGGGAGAGGAGGTACTCAACATGGAGAGTTTACTCAATCCTTATACTTCAGCTTCATAGTCACCCCCTACTTTTTGCAGTACTTCGTGTCTCCAGATTTTGGGTCACTCTTCTCTGTGTCCCCATGCATAGATTTTTTTCTTTTTTCAAAGTTCATTTATTTATTTTGAGAGAGAGCAAGAGCATGAGTGCGTGGGCAAGTCGGGAGGGGCAGAGAGAGAGGGAGAGAATTCCACACAGGCCCCACACAAGTCAGCGCAGAGCCCAGTGCAGGGCTCGAACTCACAAACCATGAGATCATGACCTGAGCTAAAGTCAGATGCTTAATCAGCTCAGCCACCCAGGCACCCCCTGCCCCACCCATGCAGGGTCGTAGTAGCGGGGGTTTCCTCCACTCTAAGGTACACTTCCATCTGCTTGCTAATCAGAATAACTGCTGCTCCTTTCTCTTGCTGTTGTCTTTACGAGTTAATGCCATTCTAATTCTTTCACTGCTGTTTTTTTGAGTTTTGGGTAAACGTGTACTCAATAGGACTTTGGATCTAGGATAACACTTTGATCAAACGTTAGCGAAGAGAAACGAATTGAGGATAGGAGTTGTCGAGTTCACTATTGTGTCATCCACAGCGACATTTCCTCAGCTACAGAACGAGGGAATTAAACTGCTTGGAAACTTTCAGATGTTCTGGCAATAATACTTCTAGATGTTAAATAGGAGTTTTATGAGTAAATAAACTTTAGAGCCAAATTACTTTGGATAAGACAGGCTAAATTGGACTGAAAAAGTTGCATTACTGCAGGGACTTTAATGTGTTAGCACTCACTTTGTGACATTTTTTTTAAGTAGGCTCCATACCCAGTGTGGGGCTTACACCCACGACTCTGAGATCAAGAGTTGCATGGTCTACCAGTTGAGCCAGCCGAGTGCCTCACTCATTGTGAAATATTTTTTAATGTTTATTTATTTTTGAGAGAGAGAGACAGAGAGACAGAGAGTGAGTCGGGGTGGGTCAGAGAGAGAGGGAGGCACAGAATTCGAAGCAGGATCTGTGAGCCACATGGCTCTGAACCCATGAACTGTGAGCCCACGACTTGGGCCAAAGTTGGACGCTTAACCAGCTGACTCACCCAGGCGCCCCCCATTGTGAATTTTAAGAGGTGGTAGCAGAAGCAGTATTTCCCAAAGTAGTGTGACTATGGAACCCTTCTTGTGCACACAGTTATTAATATGTCTAGATGGAGTGTTCCTTAGAAGAGAGTTTGGGAAATTCTGACCTAGATGATTGCTTTTAAAATTTGAGTTTCTGTGATTCTGAATTAAGTGACAAAGACATTTTAGGAATTACTCGTGTTAATAACTTTCTGATTTCTAGTGGTTTAAACATAAAATGAAGAGAATTTCACCTTTGGTATAAGGAAAAGGTGCATATACATATACACACATATATATATCTATATATGCATATATACAATAAACATATATGAAATAATGGCAAATAAAACTAAAAACTTATGACATCTATTTACCATCTTCTTGCTGCAAATGATAATTCTAAGTCTCAGCATGGGGAATAGAATGAATAAAGAAGCCTAGGTCCTCTGTCATTCTCTGCAATTATACCTTTAATTGGCATAATTCAGAGAAGAAACCAGATGTCAGGGCATAGGAATATGCTAATATCTTGTTCTCATGTTACTGTCAGTTGTGGCTCCCTCCTCGAGGGCTCTATGGTTCTTGTCTGTGACGAGAATGACCTTGGAAGTCTTTTCTTTACTCCCTTCTATATTCCATCTGCTTGTTATTGAAAGATCTTAGATCCTTACATGCAAGTTTGGGCAGTGTCTTTTCTGATTGTTACAAATCCGGTTTTGCCACTAATGAGTTGAGGCAAGGCTGAGGGTGCCCAGCAGTGGAGAAGGCATTTCTGTGACTTATTTATCTCGTTAAATGGTAGGAGAGAGAGTTGCCAATATGTTTACCTTTAATGGTGACAGAAGATTATAGTAACTCCTGTGAGGGAGTCAAAGCTTCTCATTGTAATTTTCGTTGAGAAAAAATACACACGTTTGTAGCATTACGCCTCCGCATTAATTTGCTCCTGGCAGTTTTATCGCAAAGCACATTTACTTTGAGAGTCCAATATATACCGCTTTAAATCATTTTCACGAATAGTTTTTCCAACTTTCAACATTTCAATTATGAAAAATCAGACTTGCTGAAATATAAAGCACAGAATGGATACGAGAATCCTATCCCTTTCCTTGAAAACCTCCTTGCTAAGGTGAACTCGAAGGAGTGATCAGATTCCTTTATTTATTGACTCATTCAGCAAACGTTCATTCTTTGACACCTGTAGTGATATCAGACGTGAAATTTTCATACGCAGAAGAAATGATTTTAGAACCTGTGTATTCAACATGTAAGATCAAAGACACATCCGTTACAAATATCTTTTGGCAGAACTTGAAGTAAAACCTAAGCCTTTTGATTTAGAATTCTTGTTCATCTTACTCTATAGAGCCAGAACGTGGGGGGAGCCCCACTTCTATAATTTTATACGTAGAGGCTTCCAAAATGACCCCCCTGCTCAGGAATGCCCGAGTCTCTAAAGGCACCCTGTTCTACTCCAGATAAATCTTTTCTCATATAAATCCACTGGGCAGATGTACAAGAAGCAGAGGCGCTTTGTCTAAAACCTGGATCAAATGGAGATCCTTGCAGGTAATTCAGTATGTAAATGGCTTAGAGCCAGCCGCCAAGTGTACCAAGTATATTAGAATCTGTACCCCTTTGATCAGTTGCATTAATTAAAATTAATTAGAAAGCCACCATCTGATTAAGCTTTTAGGTATTCGTTGTCATTATTGAAGATCTATTTACCCTCTACACAGGTCCATGTAGAGAATCAGGTGGAAATGTATAGGAATTACCTTCTTTATTTACATCATTCAAATTCCTAAGAGCAAAGTGACACTAATATCTGCAGTTTGTTCCAAGAATAACTGTCTCTTTGGATATATTCTCCAGGTTTGTGTCGCACAGTTTCGTTATCAGAAATTCAGAAATTAAACTATCGCATTGACCTTTAACCTATAGGTTAAGGAAAAAAATGGCAAAATAAATATGGGATGAATTTGAGACTCCTATTGAGCCTGCCATGAAGTAGAATGTGATTAAGCCGGAAACCCTGACTCTAATTTTTGAATCGTGGTGACTTTCTGTTATTCAGTCGTTAGTGCCACCTCAGAGCCAATGTTCTATTCCGGAAAGGTTCCTATTCCCCAATGCCAATTATCTTGGAAAAAAACTACCTGATCTTTGGGGGAAAATGTAGGAAGAAAACATTCCGAATGTATCTGTAATGTTGCAGTTTCCACCCTAGCGAGCGAGGGTGGTTATTTGAATTAAGATAGGGCTTACTCTAGGTTTGAATCAAATTACTACATTTTATGCTGGGCGTTCATATTCATCGATTCATCCCGTTCTAAGATGGTGCTCCTTCTGCTGTGGTGCCATTCTCATACATGTGTTCTCAATTGTTTGCTTATATGAACTAGCAAGTTCCATATTTCTTTTACTCGTAAGATTGCTTTTCCTAGGTTTGATATTTTGTTGCCCACTGTAGGGCAAGCTGGCTTAGGACTAGAGTTAAAAGCCTAACCACGTTCAGCCATGGGATTAGAATGCTACCATTAAGACCACTCTAGGCTTATGGCACACAGACTCTGCCGCCACTGTCATGAGTATCTGACCCCTTTGACCTTTTTTGGACTCTCATCAAGTCATGCATTTTTTACCATTTTTTACTTTATACCAAGAAGTTGACTAAGATTTACCACCTTTCATAGGTGGAGAAAGGCAAGAAAATGAGAAGTTCTTATTAATTTCATATCTTCATTCTGATCGTGTATTCTTTTATCAGTTCCTTTATTTTTTAATGTTTATTTATTTTTGAGAAAAAAGGAGAGAGCAGGTGAGGGACAGAGAGAGAAAGAGAGAGAGAATCTCAAGCAGACTCTGCACTGCCAGCACAGTGCCTGAAGCGGGGCTCGAACCCACAAATTGTGATATCCTGACTCAAACCGAAATCAAGAGTCAGACACTTAATGACTGAACCACCCAGGCACCCCTTTTGGTTCCTTTAAAACGTCTTCTCTCTCAAGACTCACACTAAATACGTGACTATAAAAATAGTGTATAATATATTTAAGACAGGCTGAATATTTCTAACAAAAGCCTATATTTTATATGAAGTATACACAGATTTTCCTCCATTCTCCTCTCAATCTGCGGTAGTAATAAAATCCATAGCTCAAAATTCCTCAGAACAGGAACAACTTAGTGTTTATGGTGATGTATACTTCAGGAGGTTTATATGGCTATGGTACTTAGCATCCTCAAGTCATTTGGAAATAGAACGTTTAAATGTATATTAGAAATACAATAAAAATTTGTTATGGTCTTAGAAACTTTTACCATACAGATAAAAATAGATCATGTTTCATTTAAGTATAATGTAAGATTATTTCTTGAGATAGTTTTGAACACATAGTTTTGAAAAGTAATCACTTAGCACGGGATTCTTTGCTAAGACAAAATCTTCATTTACTAATTGTTGTTTTGGGGGAATTACTTTTAATATATACGATCAAGTATAAGGCAACACCATTTCCCAAGTTACGCCTTGAAAAGATACATTTATCTTATATTGGTGTCATTACAGATCCTTTTAAGGGAACATTTAGGAAAGTACTTTGATCAGAAAAGCGTTTTTGGGGGAAAAGCATATTTGCCTGAAATTACATCAGTCAATGTTAATCTGGATGCTTGGAAAAATTACCTGATAGTTGGTTAAAAGGCAAGGAAAAAATTTAAGAAGTAGTTAATTATTCCCGAGTGTATGGGATCACAGTTTGAAGTGTTTGTAGGTAAAAAGTAGCAGAAGCTATGAACAAGAACACTGTTTTTTGTGACATGTTTTGGGAAAATGAAGAAATCAGCACATATTTGTTTATACTTACATGGTAGACACATATAACATTTTATCTTGTAGCTCATTATAAAGCTAGCATTAAGCAAATATATGTCTATGCACGTGCTTGTATAAGACTATACTTACATTTGCACATGATCGCTCATGTTAATTAATATATGACTATAGTTCTGTGTATGTATATGTGTTGTTATATTCTTTCCTAGCTGCTTAGTTTTATTAAAATTGATTTATTTGTCCTTAATTTGATAAGTGAATTAAACAGTTTTGTATTTGTAATTATGTTCATTAATTATACTTACAACATTATATTTTTTGTTTATAAAGGGGTTTATATGACTTAATCTACTACGGCATCTTTGCGAGTCAGGGCCTGCATAACGGCTATATGAAAACATTACACACGAAGCCATTTGCTCCTTCCCGTACAATGTTCCTTTAGCACAGAAAGAAAGAATTAGATGGAGTTACAGTAATTTCCACATAAGGTCCCAGGGTCTGTTCATTTCACATTCTAAGAAACTGAAGCGAGATGCAGTTAGAAGTCAGAGGTTAAGAAAACATCATAGAGAGGGGCACCTGGGCGGCTCAGTCGGTTGAGCGCCCGACTTCGGCTCAGGTCACGATCTCACAGTTTGTGAGTTCGAGCCCCGTGTCGGGCTCTGTGCTGACAGCTCAGGGCCTGGAGCCTGCTTCAGATTCTGTGTCTCCATCTTTCTCTGCTCCTCCCCTGCTCACACTCTGTCTCTCTGTTAAAATTAAATAAACATTAAAAAAAAAAAAAAAAACACCGTAGAGAGTAGATGCCCTGTCTACAATCGTGTGAGCAAGTCCACTCTGATGCCTACAATGGGTCTCGATGTGTTACATATTTAAAGTAATTTGCTAGTAGAAAGTCACTTAAGCATATGTATTTCCTGAACTTAGATGTTTAAAAGTAGTTAGGAGAACTAGCATGACCTGGGTGTCTAGTCTTGTGACTTTTAGTCATGCTGCGGAATTTCTCAAACTGGGGAGGGGTTGATTTTTAGTTGTGATTAGACAGACTTTATATGAACGGAACATCAGCGGGAGGGTGGAGGCAAACCCGGGCGTGACTCAATACGCTGGCAAAGCCTTCCCTGCCAGCCCCGGAGAAAGGTGAGTAAGGAAACCTCTGATCTCATCTGTGTGAGGTTCAAGGTGATAGACAAGATGGCAATTTGTAAGAGTATTTGGAAGGATGAAAGGCAGTATGTTGCGCCAAAAGCTAAATCAGTGGCTCATGTCACCAAAGACAAGAGAGAAGAAACCAAATATATTTGGTGTTGGCAGCTTTAAGAACTTCATTTTCTCATAGAACACCTTATCTTGTTCTTTTGTGGTCTCTACTTTATCCCCAGGGCCTAGCAGAGGAGCAGGCACACCTTACAGAATAAATGTTTGTTGAGTGAATGAATGACTGACCGAACCTCTCACCTCCATTGTCAGGCAGCCCAAATTCACTTTCTCCACTGCTTATAGGTTACTACACAAAAATATATATGAATACTTTAATAAATTGTAATGTTTTCTCTATTAAAATATTTTGTTTCCATCTGTATATTTTAAGTCTACTTTAATATTAATTTATTTTTGTTTAGGCAGTACATCTCATAGTTTTTTAAAAACGGTGTTAAAATCTTTATAAGCCAGCAAAGATCTCCTCCGAAGTAGCAGTCTCAAATCCCATAGTAAAACATTTAACTCTTACTGATTTTCATGGTACTTGTATATTTCTAACTGGTTTGCTTATTCTGCTATTTTTTTTTTCCTGAGCAATTTTACACCTTGCTTATTGACTGTTATAATAGTTGATGACTTAGTTGCCTTACACACGCACATAGGCTGTCTTTTGTTATCTCCACGCTCTGCATATATTTTGGGAGGAAAGACATATTTGCCTGAAATCACATCAATCAATGTGAGTTTGGGTGCGTGGGAAATTACCCGATCATTGGTTAAAAGGCAGGCAAAGGAATTCAAGAAAGATTTAACTGTTTCTTTTTTCAAGTTTATATATTTATTTTGAGAGAGAGAGAGCAAGTGGGGTAGGGGCAGAGAGAGAGAGAGAGAGGGAGAGTGAGAGAGAATGCCAAGCAGGCTCCATGCTCAATGCAGAGCCTGATATGGGGCACGATGAGATCATGACCTGAGCCGAAGTCGGATGTTTAACCAACTGAGCCACCCAGGCGCCCCCAAATTTAATTGTTAATTGTTCTTCACATCGTGGCTTCTGGTTACTCTCTTGTCACTGTTCCCATGATTCTGATTGTATCTACATCGGAAGAAAGTGGTAGATTATCCTTCTGTTTCTTTCCTCTCACAGCCGTTTCTCCCCCTGGAGTTAGTTATAGCCTTTTTCCAATTTGTTTAGTAAACTTTGTATCTATTGTAAGTCACTCACAAATGATCTTTCAAACAGTAACAGTCAGAATAGTCTCACTGCTGTTACAAATAAGTCCAAATTTCTCAGTGGCTTTATACGGTGTAAGTGTTTCTCCCTCATGTCACAGTCCGAGGTGTGGTAGCTGGGGCTTCAATGCCACAGCCTCATTCAGAACCACACACCTCTTTTGTCTCAGGACCAGGGCTCTCCTGTCTTCTAAGGCCACGGGGCTCTTTACTGAGCATTGTGTCTGGATACTAACAGCGAAAAAGGGAAAGCAGGGAGGATCTCGTAGGTCATTTTATGTGAATGGCCTGAAAGTAGTGTGTATCTATCACTGCTCCCCGAATACCATTGGCTGTAACTCAATTACATGTCCCTCCACCCGCAAAGGGTAAGAATTGAAATCGAGTTGGGTGCTCAGAGAAAAGTGGACAAATAGATGAGGATTTCAGTCTCCACCGCACACACATTTATCAATAATTTTTCAAATGTTCTTTCTGGGGACAAAGAACTCTCTTCTGGAACTCTCTGCGATACCCATTAGTCAGAAAAATTTCCCCTTTCTCCAATTGTTCTATTTCCCTAGGTTTTTTGTTCTGTTTTCCTGAAGATTTTCAACATAATCTTATAACCTGCCTGTCCAATTTAAAAAATAGTTTTGAATATACTTTCAATTTTGAGAGTTTTTTTTTCTGTCTTGCATATAAATTTCGTTTTAATTCATTTCCTATAGGAGCGGAGTGAAAATATGTGTTCATCTGTTAAACCACAAATTACTCTAGTTTACTTTCTCCAGAAAATAAACTTCGCATCTCCTGGAGGCTGGGTTGAGCAGATGGAGGAACTTATGGTCGGTTGATTGCACGGCAGTGGGGAAGGAAGGTTTGAGTCCAAGCATTCGGTATACAGACGTCTAGCCAAACCCCTGTGTTCACCCTACCACCTGGCTTCCTTCTATGGTGGTATTTCTTCCTCCCAGACCTGAGACTCCTAGGCTAATGCACGGAGAATTGTCTTGCTTCTTATCCGTAACCCTTCCTCCAGGCACGCAGTGTGTACACTCGTCTCCTCTTCCAAGTCAGTTAAAGTCTCCATCTGATTTAGGTTCTTCCAACCATCGATTGCAGTTTAGTTTGCTTTTGAAAGTCTCCTCCCCCTTCTAGTTGTCTTTATGACTTCATAACATTTAAAAATCCATTTATTCTCATGTTAGAGGAGTCTAGGGAAGGGGGGATGAAACACATGCGATCAATTTGCCATTTTTTAATTTTTTTTTATTTTTTAGAGAGAGAGAGAGAGCACGGGCAACAGAGGGAGACAGAGAATCCCAAGGAGTCTCCACACCTAGCAAGAGCCTGATGTGGGGCCCGATCTCACAACTGTGAGATCTGATCTGGGCAGAAACCAAGGGTGAGACCCTTGACCGACTAAGCCACCCATGCCCTCAGTTTGCAACTAAAAAAAATTTTTTTTAGTTTATTTATTTATTTTGAGAGAGAGAGTGTGTGTATGAGAGCTAGCAGGGGAGAGACAGAGAGAGGATCCCAAGCAGGCTCTACACAGTCAGCACAGAGCCCACTGCGGGGCTCGAACTCCCACACTGTGAGATCATGACCTGAACCCAAATCAAGAGTTGGATGCTTAACCGACTGAGCCCCCCAGGCGCCCCTGCCATTTCTAAGTAGGAGTCTCCCACATACATTTATGTATCTGTTTACCTCAGTGCCGTATTTGTTGGTCGATAAACCTATTGACAATTTATGTCTATTTAATTTGTGGTACATAAACTCAAGGCATAGGAAGGTGATTATTTTTGAGAGAGAGAGTGCAAGAGGGGGAGGGGCAGAGAGAGAAAGGCACACAGAATGTGAAGCAGGCTCCAGGCTCTGAGCTGTTAGCACAGAGCCGGATGCAGAGCTCAAACTCACGAACTGCGAGATCATGACCTGAGCTGAAGTCAGATGCCTAACCGAGTGAGCCACCCAGCCGCCCGGGCAGTAATTTTTGATTGTGACACATAATGCTGTCACTTTGTTTTCACTGGTTTTGCACGGTCTTTTATTCTGCTCTACTTCTGGTCCGAGTGGCCTTGATGAGGTGGCCCAGAACCATTGCTTTCATTTACCCACCACCTTCTCCTCCTTGGAACCTGTCTTCCCGCAGGGAGTGGCCGAGTAGCATCACTGTGTAACACTGATGCCTCTGAGCCCCAGAGCCCAAAGACAGGACTTAAGAGGCCCTCCAGGAGGGCCATCCCTGCAAAAGTGGACCCGCGAGGCAGCTGGCACACTTATCTGGGGAAGGGTGACAAGAAAAGCAGATGATAAATGTCTGTTAGACTTTCTCACAGCAGGAACTTTTTCTAGAAATCCTAAGGAGGCAGCACCGTGTGGTGACTGCCGTGAGCCCTGCCTTTGGGATCAGCAAACCTGTGTTTTTTTTTTAATTCTTTTTTTAAATTTTTTTTTTTTATTCTGAAAGCGGGGGAGGTGCAGAGAGAGAAGGAGACACAGGATCCGAAGTGGGCTCTGTGCTGACCACAGACAGCCTGATGTGGGGCTTGAACTCATGAACCAGGAGATCATGACCTGAGCCGCAGTCGGACGCTCCACCGACCGAGCCCCCCAGGTGCCCCAGCAAACCTGAGTTCTCCCTTTATGAATCTTCATGATTCTGGGCACATTGCTGGGACTTTCTCAGCCCCCTTTTCTTCTTTTTTAACATGAGAAAAATAAAAATAATACATGTCTTGCCTATTTCAAAGCGGCGTTGTGAAAGACAAATGAGATGACCTCTGGGCAAGGGTTTTATAAACTCCATATGGGAAATAATAGCTATTAGGATTAATGTGAGTGAATACATAAATTGGGTGAAGAATGAAGATTTTTTCACTGATTAGCACAGAGAATAATTTTATTTATTTATTTATTTATTTCTAATCATTTTAAATTACTGTGCTGCATACAATGGATAAATCCAAGTTAAGTTCTTTCTTTTTTCTCTCTCCAGGCCCAGGGACACATAGTGTTTTATACTCAGATATTGCTGATGGAGGCAAAACATATTTGCCATAGATACAAATTCCCAGCAGACAGATTTTGAAATTCCACAGCCCAAAACCTCCTATACTTTCTCCTGGTCGATCAGAATAATTTTTATTCATCAGACCTTTGGAAGAATGGAGTAAGGAGGTGCTGCCCAAATAATACAGATAGACCACATGTATGTGGAACTTGCCTTGCCAGACACTGTTTCTGGGTGCTTTGCTGATATGAATTCATTTACGCACCATAACCCTAGTAAGGCAGTTTATTATCCCCATTTTCAGGATAAGAACATTGAGGCACAAGAAATAGAACTTCCATGTTTTCCTAATAGAATAGATAGAGTCTCTGGGACCCAATCGTTTCTCCCATGTCCCCCCCTTTTTAAAAAAATTTTATTTATTTTGAGAGAGAGAGAGAGAGAGACTGGGCACACACGTGTGTGCAGGAGGGGAAGAGAGAGAGGGACAGAATCCCAAGCAGGCTCTGAGCTATGACCTGGGCCAAAATCAAGAGTCTGACTCTGGGGCGCCTGGTGGCTCAGTCGGTTAAGTGTCTGACTCTTGATTTCGGCTCAGGTCATGACCTCACATTCCCTGAGTTCGATCCCTGCGTCATGTTCTTTGGTGACAGTGTGGAGCCTGCTTGGGATTCTCTCTCTTTCTCTCTTCCCCCTTTCTCTCCCTCTCTCTCCTCTCTGTCCCTCCCCTGCTTGTACTCTCTCTCTCTCTCTAAATAAATAAACATTAAAAAAAAAAAAAGAGTGTGGACTAAGCCACCCACTTGCCCCTCCCATCGTCCTCTTCACTGTTTTCCTACTGTTGTAGGGTTGTTTGCATCTGGTTTGGGTTTGGGGCTCTTCCTTCACCTCCACCCACAGCACTTCTTGGGGAGATGCTCCCTTAGCTGGTAATGGCTTTGCCTCCCACACTGTCCCTTAAAGCACCTGGTCAGAACTGGGTCAACCAATTCGAATTTATTTTTTTTTAATTTCTTTTTAATGTTTATTTTTGAGACAGAAACAGAAGCATGAGTGGGGGAGGGGCAGAGAGAGGGGGAAACACAGAATGTGAAGCAGGCTCCAGGCTCCGAGCTGTCAGCACAGAGCCCCACACGGGGCTCGAACTCACAGACGGCGAGATCATGACCTGAGCCAAAGTCGGCCGCCCAACCGACTGAGCCACCCAGGCGCCCCTCAATTCAAATTTAAATAGTGTCTCATTGTTTACGAACAATGTTTGGAACTTGGAAATTTTCACAGAGGACTACTTGAACTGCTATTATATGTATACAATCTTGGTTTCTGCCTCTTCGTATCAGTGGGTAAACTAGGGATGTTAGAGTCTGTCTAAAATGTGACCTCCAGAGAGCCAACCAGAAACTTCGTTGTGGACAGAAGGCTCAGGAAGTGTCTAGAGCAGAGTCTGCCGCACAGTAGGTACATAATAAATATTTGTTCAGTGAATGCGTAGGCTCTTGATTCCATTTGACCTCACAGACATGACCTCTGTAATTTACTACCCTACTGGTCTCTGACCTGACGGTAGGAGGGAAAAAATTTGGATGGTGTGTACTACTTAATGGACTCACATGAACAGGTTCTAACTTTTAAAACACTAATTTCATTAAGTCCCTTTTTATTTCCCGGGGCCCTTCTCTGTTCCCCACCTGCAATTCCATGCTCTCCCCGCAGCTAATGAGACATCCCCTGGTGGGAGAAAATGCAATGCGTCGGAAGCCGTTCTCACAGTGCCCTGGGCTCTTTGAATAAGAGACAGCACGGGAAACCCGGGGAATAAAAATGAGCACGCTGCCAGGGCTTACAGCCTGGCAGCGTGGACAATCTATCCAGAAGCCCAGCGCCTTTGAGTCACCAGCAAGATCTGCCCGAGGTGAGCTCCGCGCACATCCGCGTTAGGACCGGGAGACACGCCCTCTGCTCACACAGACCTTCCAGATCCCCGCGGCTCGACCCGACCCGGGGGTGGTGCCGCCAGTCCGGCCACCGGCGGTCCCGACGGGCAGGCGCTGGGGCCCGAGCCCGAGCCGCAGGGTGGGAAGCGAGGAGCTGTCCCCATGCGCGGCGCCCGCTAGAGCCGATCCCGTGCGGCCGCCGGCGTGGAGTTCAAGGGCTGGGGAGAGGGGAAGGAGGCTTCGGAAACCCGACACCCGGCCCTCTTCGCCGCGGAAACTTCGCAGGCTGGTGAGTTGGGCGAGCCGGGCCGTTCTTGCTGGAATGCGATCCCGCCCAGTCCGGGCGCTCTCCGCGGCGGGCGCGGGGAAAGGAAGTGAGACGTGGATGCGGAGCTGCAGGCCCGGAGGGGGGCGAGCCAGCCTGGAGGGTGTGCGCCCCGCGCGAGCCGGTGCCGGGCGCCCGCGCGCGCGTCTGCGGCCGCCGCGGGGCCCCGGGGGGTCCCGGGGACGCTCGAGGGGGCCGACTCGGTTTGGGTGTTAGCGTAACCAGCAGCCGGCTACCATTGAACGAACAGCACCCCCTCCCCCAAAAAACCCCAGGCACGGCAATGCCATTTTCCTTCCATTTGTATCTCAAACCCGACCAACATAATTAATCCTAGCATAATTGTAACCATAATCATAATATGTTTAGAGTTTCATCGAAGGGGACGTCATTTAGTGAGGCAAGCCAGGTAACTGATAGGACATTTCTTTGCACTTCCTCAGGTGCCGCAGAGAAATCAAAAGCAATTTCTGTCTTCCAGGTTTTTGCTCGCTTATTTCCGAATTCCGATCCAAGCGTGGCAGCTTCTAGGGTGTGTGCGTGTGTGCTCCTCCAAGTGATCACAGGACCTTAGCTTCCCAGAGTTTCCCACCCAACACAACATTATTGAATTATTTGAAAGCTGCGGGAGCAGGTGACCGGTGAGAGCTGGAGGCTGACTGCATTCCTAGGGAAAAGCTGTGTTTGGTTAAAGTCACCTCACCTGTAACATGTGGATTGGCTTTTTATTCCAAGAGCTAAAACTGAGACTATAAGTTTCCAGTTGATGTACATGGTACGTTGTTAAATTAAGCCCAAGTTCATAAATGTCGTTCCAAGGTCCTTCGCAACAAAATTATTATTTAAGGTAACAGTAGCTATAAATTTTTATTTCGTTCTATTTTTAAGAATGTGTACTGTTCTTAATCTTTAGTTACAGTTGTGCGTATTCAGTGATATTATAAATAAATATATGCGTTTATGTACATGGTTATGTATAGTTCTGAATTTGAGAAGTTAACAGAGAAGATGTTAGGTGTCTAATGTCAGCATTAGAGCCTGTTGAATTCTCAGGTTGTTACGAGGTCCACACTGTGAGAGTTGTGCTCGCCTTCTACCGTTCCGCCTAAATAGTTATTTTTCATAGTTTCTTAGCACGATCCTCTACCCAGATGGGATCAGCCCTTCTTTAAGGCAAGAGAGGATTCTCAGGGACGACCAAAAAAGAGTGATCTTGACAGGTAGTTTAATATTAATAAGGCTTTTCTGCTTAGGACCTGACTGTGGCCTCCCATAAAATGTTACCATTCGTGCTTTCGAAAGGAAAGCAAAACATTTCAGATGAAACTGGATGAGCCTGTTCTTATAGTTGCCAAGAAGGGATAAAGGGAATCCGTCAAATGTGAGCAAATGACAAGTCTCACAGGCCATTTCTGGAATGGGCATATTTGACCCGCTGGGGAAGGTGACCCTCCTAAGTTGGTCTTCTCGGCTCCTCGGCACGCCGGCTTAATTTTACCATGACCTGCTGGTTTTTTAATTGCTTTTCATTTATTTAACTGTTTTTCTGGAAAAGTGGAATTTATCCAAAACCCCAGGTGCTTTAGGACAGAAATCTGCTCCTTTCCCCCTCTCCTCACTCTGGGAAGTGTCATGTTAGGGTTTTGGTCTTTCAAATCAGGAGTACAGCGTGAAACATAGACCAACTATTCCCATAAAGCTCAGCTCACAATTAATCCAGTTTCTTGAGTTGATTCATCAGGGGAGGTTAACCAATTGTTCAGCTGTTAAGCAAGTAATCATGATGCCGAGATGAAGGAAAACAATTAAAGTAAAAACAGGCAGGACAAGCCAGGTGTTTCCCATGAAGAGTATGTCACTTCCTAGAGATGGTAGCTAACAGAGAATGATTTAAATTTTTTTAATGTTTATTTATTTTTGAGAGAGAGAGAGAGTAGAGGAGGGGTGGAGAGAGGGAGGGAGACACAGAATCTAAGCAGGCTCCAGACTCTGAGCTGTCAGCCCAGAACCTGATGCGGAGTTTGAACCCATGAACCATGGGATCATGACCTGAGCTGAAGTCGCTTAACCACCCAGGTGCCCCTAAAGGAGAATGATTTTTTACTCATTATTAGGTGTACCTAGAGATGGAGTTCATTATATAGTAGTAGGAAGTAGCAAAATCACTAAGCATAATAAAAGCCTATTGTAAAACTCATAAATGGAGTTGAGGGTATTACTTAATTTGTTTCACACAATCATTATTCATGTTCTCCAAATATTAACCTTCTCTCGTAGGCCCTTCTTGAATGAAGGAAAGTCGTGTAGATTACTAATAATGAGAAGAAAACTCTGTTTAACACATAATCCAACAAATCTTTAAATAGTTGTCTTTTTGAACTAAACAACTGCTCAGTGTTTTAAGAAAAAGGATTCAAGTTTCTTATTCATTTATTCAACAGATGTTTCTTAGTGTCAGACACTAGTCTGGGCTCTGTGTGGACAGTGTTGGACAAAACAGACAAAAAAAAAATCTCTGGCCCCACAGAGCCTCTGTTTTCCTGGGGAAATAGAGAGTAAACAAGACACACAACTATAATATAAGCTATGTGACATTGAATAATATGCAGAATCTATATTTGAGATAAATGCCGGGAGAGAACATATAAAGCAGAGGAGGCATGCAGAAAGTTTCTGTGACATGGTCCAGCGAGGGTTGAAATTTCAGATCAGATACCTAGGGACAGCCTTACTGAGAAGATGATCTTCTGAGTATGGGCCTGAAGGAAGTCAGCTGGTAAGCCTTGCGATTGTGAGGAGGAAGAGTCTTCCAGACAGAATGGATAACTAGCGGGGGTTTGTCAAGCGTCTTCCAGGAACCAAAGAAGCCTGCACACCTGGAAGAGAGGGTGAGGGTAGCAAGAAATGGGGGAGCGGCGATCCCGGGGCCAAGCCACAGAGGGCTTCGGAAGTCCTAAAATGCATGTAGAGGTTAGTATCATGGAAATTACATTCCTGCTCAGAGAGATAGACACCTAAGTCAATATACGGATTAGCAATCAGACAAGTTTCAGTACTATTTAAAAAAACTTTAATGAGAGTACTATTAGTACTATGAGAACTAAAGAGTTCAGTACTATTTTAAAAAAAAATTTAATAAATTTAACTATTTAGAATAGTGAGAGCGACCGGGAGGGGTAGGGCAATGCCGTAGAATTCAAAGGAAGAGCCTTAGAGGAGGCCATCTTTCCAAAAGATCGCCCCGCCCACCTTGAAGAGAAGACCCTGTAGGGCCAGCAGAGGAGAAGAGAGACCAGCCACGAGGCTATTCCAACAGATGACAGTGGCATAGATCAGAGTTGGCACGGTGGTCCGGGAGAAAAATAGATTCAGGAACTGTCTGAAGGCAGAGCTGACAGGCCTTGCTGACAAATTGGATAAGGGGGCGGGGGTGGTGAAGAAAAGGAAGAACCCAAATGATCACCAGATACTGGATAGACGGTGGGGCTGTTTCCTGAGGAGGATAATGCTAAGTGAAATAACAAAACTGGAAGGGAAATGCAGAATTCCTTTTCAGCCTTTTGCGGTATGTTCGAGGTATCCTTGTGGAAATGTCACATTGGGCTTTTGGATGTAGAATGTGGAGCTTTTGGAGGAAGTCATAGCTGAACATAGACATTTGGCACTAAGGAGTCTTTGGATGCTGGTTATACCCCTGGCCTTGAGCATATCTCCTAAGGACTGTGCTCTGGCCCATTCTAACATTGAGGGATCTTGCATAGAAGGAGCCAGTAAAAAACTCTCTCCTCCCCCAGAAAAGCGTATCATCATGGAATGCAAGCCAGGAAGTGTTTCTAGAAAAAGGGAATGGTCGCTTGTGTCAGATGTTGCTAAGACGCAGAGCGGGATGAGGACCAGGAACTGATCATTGCCTGTGGCAACTTGCAATCATTGGTAACTTTGACAGAAGACAGAGCCCTTAGTCCCTGAAGAGAGACCACTAGAGAAATTTACGAGTCTCTAGAAAATCTATTTTAAAAACCGATTTGTAGAACAGATGAACAAAGGAACACGTAATTAGAAATACCCACAAAGGTGTTGCATGAGCTGTAAACATAGTAAGAAGAAGAGTCAAACCCAGAGTGGGCTGAAGCCTGGGAACATGCCGAGAGCCAAAGATTCTTCTCCCATTGTTTAGGGCAAAGCAGAATAAGGAAGTGAGTGGACGTGAGTGAAAGTAGAATTACTCACAGTTTCTATTGTGCTTCCCTTCTCTTTCTACATGAGTTCTTGACCTGGGAAAGAGCTCGGTGCAGTCAGTAGCTGATAGAGGGGTTAAGTGGAAGGCAGGGGGAGGAGAGGGGCCCCAGGTGAGGCCGAAGAGACCACTTGGGTAGTCATTGCAGGGACGGGATAAAACCAAAGAAGACCAGAGAATGTGCCACTCTAAGAATTACTTGTTGCAGAGATGGCCTATACTGAGAAGTTGAGCCAAATGACATTTGTTATCTCTTATATCTTATCCTTTATTGAATCCCCTTTTCTAGTTTATTTATTATTTTGAGAGAGAGAGAGAGAGAGGGAGCCCTACAGGGCTCAAACCCATGAACTGTGATATCATGACCTGAGATGAAGCCAAGAGTTGGACACATAACTGACTGGGCCACCCAAGCACCCCATATCTAATACGTTTTTTCTGGGGATAAGAGCATCCCTAGACAAAAGTGAGGGTGAGATGAAAAATGGAGGATCAGGACTGGTATGTTGTCCTCTGATGGGGAACGCTATTCCATCCCCGGGACTTGGTCTCCTCTGAAGCCTCGGAGAAGGCCTGGTGTTCATCTGTTTCCTGTGCACACTGGGAGGAAGTCTTTGAATTCTGTGTTGTGTTTCTTTTCTGTAAAACAACTGAATGATAGTAACTGAGTTGGTGCAAAGATGAATTTCCTCAAATCATAAAGTTCTCCTTTCTAATTCCCAGCAGTGTTTCTAATCAAGGATGGTCTTCATGGTTCTGACTCCTTACAGTTTTTCACTCTTTCAACTCTTTCAAAGTACACTTTGACATTTAAAATAAACACATGCATGAGGCCCAGGAAACCAGACGCTAGTTTCCTATTGGTTCTTGGAAAGTGTTGAATTAAGGTGATTTTAGTGAATAAAACCTTGACGTCTGCTGTAATCAGTCTAAAGTCGTATCAACATTTAAGAATGTTGATTCTTAAAATCAATACAGTAAATACCAACACAAGGATAGCCTTGGCAGCTTGAGAATGGAAAACTAATTCAAAAGAGAAAAGAAACAACTCAAATTCATAAGTGTTGACTATATGTTAAAGAAAGAAGCTGTGTTTTATCATAATATTTTATAACCAGCAGAAATATCATGTTTGTATCAATGTTTGTATATCATAATATGTTATAACCAGATACTTTTATTTGTGTTATTTTTCAGGAACTGTGTTTTTAAAAGTGCGTAGAAATTGGAATAGGAGGATTAAAGGAATAGTTCAGAACTTCTTTCTAGTTACTCTTTTTTAGGGCAAACATGTTATTGTGCATGATAACTTGATCCAGAAGGTGAAAATCAGAACACGAAGAATCACTGACAGTCTCTGGAGAACAGAGTCTACCTGGATAACATAGACTTTAGAGAAAATGCCATTGGTTAAGTCAAAGTTGACAATGGTATTTGTTTCAATAAGAGATCTGCTCCCCATATTAAAACTGATAATAGCAATTTAATCTCTGGCAGCATTTTTATATATCTGAATTTTTTTATTGAAATAAGTCACAAAGTGCCTATTATTTGGTATTTTGGTTGTAAAATGGTATGTTAGAGAGATTCGTGAACAGACAGGGTTAGTGTCACCAGGTAAGGTTTAAGCGAGTGGTTTCAATGCAGTATTGTGACAATAAATAGGAAGATATTTTTAAGAGGGTTAAAACTGCAGAGAGATCAGTTAGAAGTGGGAAATAAAGAAAGTCTGAAGTTAGCTCAGTAATTGTAAGGTTGGAGAAGGGAAGTCAGATTAGAGAAATAATTACCAAGAGTGGCATTGACCAGACATTGGGAGAAAAGAGAAATTTTTATAAAGGCTCAGTTGCTGGTTTGGGGGTAAGAGTCCCCCAAACTGAAATTAAGCATAAAAAAGCTGGAGCAAGTTAGGAGATAAAGACATACCACATTTGGGGTACCTGTAGTCATTCAGTTTGATATGTTCAGGGAGATGGCTTCCAGAAATCTGCACCTCCTGGGAGAGGTCAGGCTGCTGACAGCGGCTGGAAAATGTTGCTAATCCACAGGACCAGGTACCGTCCCTCCGGGAGAAGTAGTAGCTATAACATAGGACTCATGATTTTCTTCTTTTTCCATAAGCACTGATCAGCTTTGGCTAATAAAGACATTTATGTTCTGAAAAGACTTAAGGGAAATGTAAGGTTACATCTAATTATATATATTTATCATCATTATTTTTATCATCATTGTTAAACCAGAAGAATATATTAAATTTGCCTTTCGCTCTTAGTTTATGAATAGGGCATCATTTATCCCTTTTTGTTGGGGCAGTCGCTTCAAGTAACACTTCCTTTTCCTATAATTCCGTTCTGTATTCTTTCCCAGCCCCACCTTGTGAAAAATGACTTGTATCTCAGTTAGGGATGTGTTCTAGTACCAGAGAATGGAAAACTTAACAGATCCCTAAAAGGATTGAATCTATTGATTGGGCTCATTAGTATCATGCTGTAATTACTGATAGCCAGCCAATATCAATTTTAAAACAAATTATCTCCCCTTTTCTTCATTTTTTTCAGTAGTTTTCTTTTAGCTCTGCTATGATTGAGTTTTGACACTTTTAAAAGTTATGACACTTTTAATCCAAGATCTACCTCCCAAAACATAAAATATATCTCGATGTTCTAAACGAGTTAAAGAATAATTCTCTAGTTATGATTACTCTTGCAATTTCCAACAATATGTAAAATATTGTCAAATGTAAATATATGTCAAGTGATTGGCCGAGTTTTATGGAGAGTTATTCTTTCTCTCCTACCTCCCCTTTCCCATCCATCTCCATCTCCGTGATAACACGCTTTCCAGTTCACTGAAACAGTCTGGGAATATTTTGTTACATTTAAAAAGATTCTTTGTACTACCGTATGACTGCCTCTCACTCTCCATGTCAGGTATTTCTGATTATTAAGTAATTAGTATGAGAGCATTCTGCATGCCTGCTTGTCCGGTTGAGGTGTTATCTCCATACCTTCTGATTTCAGGTGTGTAAAGGGTTCTTTGTTCTAGATACAACATTTCCGACACCTAGTTCTGGACAAATGTGTTTTTTTGTGAAAACTGTAACTCGCGTTGGACCTTTGCAGACCACTATCAATTATGACCCTGTGATATCATTGTCAAGGGTGAGAATTTGCATTGATAGTGAGTCCTTGATTAAAGACCAACAACCACCACCATCGTTTTCAGTCTGAAATATTACCGCCTAAGGAATGCGTGCCTTGAATGCACCAGTTTTCAAGTCTAGGTCACTGTGTAAGAAAATCAAAAGCTTGATCATTTTCATTTTAATGGGCACAGTTTTGCCAAGTCTACTTTTTCTTACTTCCGCTTTCTGTTTGGGATAATTGTTTTATGTATGTCTCGTGAAGATTTCAGGCACTTAGACGGTATAGATGCCAAGATATGAAAAAGACCGAAAAGGTTAAAGTAAACAAACATGTCTCCCATCCTAGCCATAATCGTTATGAGTCTGCTTCCTTTGAACACAATTGCCAAAATTAGCCCAAGGAACGAACGATCTAGAGGCAAAATTGAACTCAATGATATGGGTGACAGTGAGGTCTCCAAACCACAGGGCGCCAAGGAAAAAGATATATAAAGGGAGAAGTGAAATTTTTTTTATCTATGTAGGGTTTTTCTCCCAGCCTGAGGTACTCTCTAGTGCTCGCGGATACTGAGAACATATATCAAATCCAGCACTAATGAAGAAGAGTCTAGAGAGTAGACCGGATCTTGAATAATACCTTTTTTTAATTTTAATTTTAATTTTGTTCAAGTATATTTAATATACAGTGTTCTATTAGTTTCAGGTGTGTAATATAAGCCAAAAATTCTATACATTTCTCAGAGCTCATCAAGGTAAGTATACTTTTCATCCCTTCTTTCTTTTTCACCCATCCCCCAGCCGCCTCCCCTCTGGCAACTGTCAGTTTGGTCTCTGTTTAAGACTTTGTTTTCTTTGTCTCTTTTTCCTTTGTTCATTAGTTTTGTTTTGTTTTTTCTTAAATTCCACATCTGAGTGAAATTGTGTGGCATTTGTCTTTCTCTGACTGACTTCTCTCGCTTAGCTTTATACCCTCTAGGCCCATCCACGTTGTCTCAAATGGCAAAACTTCATCCTTTTTTATGACTGGGTAATATTCTGTTGTATATACACAGCTCATCTTCTTTATCCACGCATCTGTGATGAACACTAGGTTGCTTCCATTTTCT
The DNA here is from genome assembly GCA_030068075.1 of Paguma larvata. Classification (NCBI taxonomy): domain Eukaryota; kingdom Metazoa; phylum Chordata; class Mammalia; order Carnivora; family Viverridae; genus Paguma; species Paguma larvata. Next base: position 19,725,646 of record CM057835.1, on the reverse strand, counting down.
TTTTGGTATTTTTCTTTAAGCCACAAATATAGCTTTATTCCCATTACTTTACAATTGCCCTGTTTAACTGGATCTGGAATAAATTGAGACTAGAATTAAAGAGGAGAGTAAATATTTTTATCATCGTCATTCCAGTGTTGAATTTCCAGAAGTACATTTACACTATAGCAAGGTATCTTAAGAAAATCTATAACATTCTTAAGAATAGTTGCTTTGGTACTGAAGCTTTATTAAGAAAGAAAGGAAACATTCCGTTTTTGCAGACATTTTAGAGAAATGATATATCCTCAGTTTCTCCTATATAATTGGAAATAAGGAAGCTTTTTATAAAGCCAGACAGGCCCTGTGGCCCCTAAACTCCTATCTGAACAAAAAACTTTATTACATAGTCTATTTTGTCATAGAGGTAAAATTGTCTCCTTGAGTCTTTTTTTTTTTTTTTCTTTGACACTCATTGAAAGTGGAGCAAAGAACTTCCTTTTTAGTACAAGTCCAGGGAAAATTGTTTCTTGTCAGAACTTTATGTCAGAGTCCATTTTTCTCTGTTTTGTTAGTTCGTTGCTTCCAAGATGGGAAATTAAGGGCTTGTTGACCAGTCTTTCTGAGGAATGAACTTCTGTTAATGTAGGTACGACTGAAAACAGCTAATGAATTATTCTGCCCGGTGCGCATATTTAGTTTATGTAGCAAAAATCCAAAGGCAAACCTAATTTTAGAAGTTGCAGGCTGAAGAATAGAATTGTAGGGGAACGATTGGGGCAAAAAAGAACTTTATAAATAAAAGCCAATGTGGCCCAAGTGGATGGTGATGCTATAGCCTAGAAATTCTGGAGCAGCTACCACATAAAATCTTCCATTTTTTAAATGTTTCTTTGGGGGTGGGGCAGAGAGAGAGAGAGAGAGAGAGAGAGAGGCAGAGAGAGAGGGAGACACAGAATCTGAAGCAGGCTCCAGGCCCTGAGCTGTCAGCACAGAGCCCAATGAGGGGCCCTGAACTGTGAGATCATGCCCTCGACTGAAGTCGGACACTTAACCAGGTGCCCCCCAGGTTCCCCTAAATTCTTCTATTATTAAGGGCAGACCCTGGGTTAGATAAGTGTTCAAATTGGCAGTTCTGAAAATATAATCACGTTCTTTTGTAGAAACGGTCATTGGTATTCTTCTAGAGATTCTCCTAAGTCAATCTTCAGGAAGGGAATTGGCACTTTTAATAAAGTTTGAGGCTTGCTCACCATTACCATCCCTAACACCTGCCTGTGTATTCTTTAAAAATTTTTTTAAGTTTATTTATTTATTTTTGAGAGAAAGAGAGAGCACAAGTGGGGGAGGGCAGAGAGAAGGAGAGACAGAATCCCAGTTAGGCTCTGCACCATCATCACAGAGTCCGACGCAGGGCTCGAACTCACTAACTGAGATCATGACTAGAGCCGAGATCAAGAGTCGGATGCTTAACTGACTGTACCACCCCGGCACCCCGATCGTGTATTCTTGACAGTGAGTTCTCAGTTTCCTGTCTCATGGGCAAACATTACAAATATATGTAAGTAGACTCAGGTGGTAAGCTGGTAGACACTGTGGTTAGTCTACAGACCAAAGTACTTGGAATTGATTAACCAGCCTAAGCATTTTTCCATCAGAAATGGCAGCATTTTTATAAGCCAGACTTAGCTAGCTGCTAGTATAAGAGATAGGCTTATAAACGGCTCCACAGTCCCTAAACAGGTCCAGGCCCACAACTGCAAACTAAATGGCCAACCTTTCAGATGCATAATACCAAAGATCTCTTGGTTGATTGCATCTTGGTAATTTTAGAGTCATCATTATAACCATTACTGCCCTCTGAGTTGTTATCTACAAAAATAGGTGCCAGGATATTCTTGAGTCCAATTTCTAACCTGTCAGTCTAGAAAAACAGACTTATTACAGAAAATAAAATGGTTCAGAATTGAGGATTTAAACAATTCACAGGAATCACAAAGATAACAGTTTGACTTTCCTTAGAGATAAAAATATACCTTATTGATGATAGTAAGCAAAAAAGAGTCCCTTATTTGCCACATTAACACATTTGGAAGGGTTGTCAAGCAACAAGGTAGGTCAACTGTCTGATAGCAAAAGGCGGCTCTGTAAGAAATAGCCCTAAAAGTAAACTAATGAGTTCATCATGGGAAAATTTGGACCTGGTTTTCTATCCGTACTTGGCTTATCTCCAGATAATAATATCAAGTCAGTGAAATTTAGAAAACTGGCATGGAAGTATTTGACCCATTTGTTTGTAAAAAAGGGTTATGCCAGCAGTCTACTATTTATTCCACCGTAAGAAAAACCTAGGTCAGATAACTACAGGAATTTTTAGAAGCATTTTATGGGATTTTTTTTTTTTTTTTTTTTTTTTTTTTTTTGCAGAACTACTAGAACACTTTAGCAAATGCACTGAATTCATTTCCATCTCTTCTCAAAGACCTGAGGTTTCGAACCATTTTTCAGAGAAAGATGTCTTTAACACTTTATGTTTGAATGGGGATTTAGATAGATATTTTCAACTAATTTTTAGGTATATGTGATTTATCAGGACAGTCCAAAGTCCATCAAAGCTCAGATGCTAATAGCAGGAAAGACAAAGAAAATAACCATTGGGAACATAGAAATAGGATAGGTAGAAATCCTTTTCCTTATGATATAGGTCAGAGCAGAAATCAAACCATTGATTACAGTATAGTTTAAGATATTTATTGCTGTTAGGTTTTATCTTTTAAAAGAAAAATGCCTATTTAAAATATATTCTTAGTCTGGAGGGGTTGCTGCAACAATTTTACCTTAGATTTGCTAGTTTCAGGCAAAAATATTTGTTGTAAGTTTCTTTGATTCATGCCTTTGTATTATTTTTTAATGAACAGAGACTATAAACCTCCATAAAGTCAATCACTGTCCCTCTGATTTACTTACACCATTTGTCCCTGGGGCTTGTGTCATTAAGTAACATAATCTACTTGGAATTTGTTCTACAAGTTTTTCTGACGATCGAGGTTCAGAAAGGCACTAAAATAAAGTAGCACCATGTACAGTGTTTAAATATTTTATATTTTAATATTCCTATTGAGTATATTTATGTAATATATTTAACTTTTTTGTATTTAATATTTATTAAAGCTTTATGGTAACAGTATACCTATAATTTTAGATTTCTTAATAAAATTTGTTTTAGTAGCACTAAATTATCTTATTTTAAAAATATTCTTTAAAGCTCACTTATTTATTTTTGAGAGAGAGAGAGAGAGAGTGAGCAGGGGAGAGGCAGAGAGAGAGGGAAAAAGAATAATCAAGCAGGCTCCACACTGTCAGTGCAGACCCTGACACGGGGCTCGAACTCAATGAACTGTGAGATCATGACCTGAACCAAAATCAAGAGTAGGACGCTTAACTGACTGAGCCATCCAGGCACCTCTAAGCTACCTTATATTTAAAAAGTGCTTCTGATAGGAGAACTTGCACATGAAGTAGTTTTAAAAGTAGCATCAGGGATGTATTCACGCTCATCTCTCCTGTGTCTTCACCCTGGTTCCCCAAGGACTAGGTGTAATGCTGAACACATTGAGCAAGCAACATGGCACCTGCAGACCAGTAAGAATAATAGGAACATTTAAGCCACACTGGTGTGTGCCTGCTGCATACCAGCTGGGCCAGGGAACCAAGGTTAAACTATTATGCAATAAAGCAGAACAAACTGGCTTATTTGGAAATCAGATACATCCTAACCTTTAGCTCAGTGTACCTGATTCCAACACGTTGAAATGTGGTACAGTAATGACGTTTCTATTATTTCTATTTCTATTATTTCTGTTCTTCTGAATTGTAAATGATGAAGTCTTCCTGGAAATATTTCTTCAAACTCTATAAACTTTGACCAAACTGGGGCTATACATTTTTCTTCCTTTTCGGAAAATCAAGACTAAAATAATTTTTAAAACTGTGAATCTTAGAGCAACCATCCCTCATATGCTGGAGTCTGGATGTCAACTGCCCATCCCAAATAGGTTTAGGACCACAGTCCAAATGAAGAACAGGAAATGCAAGTGTCACAGAACTAGAAGGAAAGCTGGGAGACGGCTTCAGCGTCATCATAATCAGGGCGGGGTCTGAAACAACACGGGCGTGACTTCAAGAACCAAGCCAAGTTCATGAATAAAACACAGGTACAAATAGAGGTTTAATATATATCAATATCTTGCTTGAGAAATAACCTTATGGAAAAAGACATTGAATTCGCCATCAACCATGACTGCAGTTGAAATATCTCCAGAGCTGGCTGCTGCCAATATTCCCAGTAGTTTTCACTGAATGAAAGATCCAAGAGGGTTTATTAGTGTTGGTGATAAGCCAAGTAGAGACGGAAAACCAGGCTGAATTTTCACTTCGTGAGCTAATGAGTTTTAATTTTGAGCTACTTCTGACATAGTGGATCCCTGGAGGACCTACTGTGTGCAGCATCCTAATTCAGCAGACTGATCTACCTTATTACCAGTCCTACAAAATTCACATGGATCTTTCATAACCTGCCTTTCTACCAGCTTTTGCCTGGTGTGTGTCTTTATATTGGTGTCATTGGGGGATATGGGAGTGGCTGTTCTAAGTTTAATATCATTTTTCATCATCAACTAGAAGAGGAGTCTCCCCTGAGAATCAGGTATTACAACTTTTCCTAACAATGTGGCCCCAATCAGCACAGTATGTTATTAGGCCTCTTTTCCCCCAGACAGATTAGCATTACAATACTTGGTCCTATAGCCTGACAGGTTTTTCTAAGTTTAGGGTAGGAATCTATTTGGGGAAGAAAAAAAAAGTTCCCATGACTTCCCCTAGTTAGGCAATGTATAATAAAAGGGTCACTGATAGGAAAAAAAGTACAGCTGTGAAATAGGTAAATGCTATGTTCATTTCAGGCTCAGCATGCTTCTCCTATCCTTGTCCCAGGGACCTGTGTCCCTTGTGGGGCTCCCTGGCTGCTCCCCTGGCATCTGCTCCTCCTGCCTTTGCTCTAACCTTTCTCTCATTTCCACGAGATAATCAAAGTGCACCCGTCCCCGGTCTCCCTTCCCTCAGGCTCCTCCTTTCCACTCCATAATCTGATATTCTAATGGTGCCTACTGCGCTAATTGGCCAAAATATAATAGTGTTGGTTTGGGGAAGTCATATGACCGATCCCCATAATTTGCCAGTTGTCTATTTGTGCATTTGTCCCCTGGCTGAAATTTATCTGTAACCCCAAGATGTCGACGCTCCCGGTGTTTTTGTAGTCGTTCACAAGCGTGCACAGACGTGGGGAAAACTTTGAGTCTCCTGCTTGTTCCCAACCGAGGTCAAACAAGAGGACACTCTACTTTCTGGCTTCAGTTTCCTACCTTTCAGTTTCTTATACTGTAAACAAGTGTCCTTTTCATGGTTTAGGTAGCGTCATATTTTTCCCCATTTTTGTGTTTTTAGGTAGCAGCTTTTCTGTTTAAAATGTGCCTCGAGCATATTACTGAAGTGATTAGTGTTCTTAAGTGCAGGGAGGCTGTTAGGTGCCTTATGAAGAACATACGAGCATCAGATGAGCTTCATCCAGGCATGAGTTATAGTGGTGTTGGCCACGAGTCCAATGTTTATGAATCAACGGTAATATCAAATCAGGTGTCCTTAACAGGAATGCACATAAAATGAGGTTTAAATTGACCAGTTGATAAAATATTGGGACCAGAGGCTCACAGGAAGTTTATCCTGTATTTCCCCTAGGAAAAATGGCTCAGTATTTGCTAACTCCATATTTGCAGTGACTTTATAGAATAAAACTACCATCTGAATAGCAAGAACCAACTGTGTTTACTTCTTCCCACAGAAGGATTTGCAATAGTTTAGTGGTAAAACTGCAGTAGCTAAAGGAACAAGAAAAGACCAGCAAGAACAGAGTTATATAGTTCACAAGTAGAGAGAGGTAAAGTAGTTTAACCAGGGCACTTCTGGTTATTTAAACATTAAGGAAAAAAACTAAATTCTGATCTTCCAGGCAACAGAAACAAACACCAATAATGAGTACCATAGCTTTTCTGATCAGATTAAAGAAAGTATATCAATTTATTGGAAGAGACACATGTCTTTTTCAATTATTATGTTCTAATAGTAGCTTTATTGCACAAAGCCCATTATGGATAATGTTTTTAATTGTAGTTTTATAAATAATGTGGAAGTGGACTTTATATGATTGCTTTTCTATTGACAATAAAAAAGTCTGAGACACTAATCCTATCTCGTTCTCTGGAGGATTTCCCTGGGGATCTAAAGTTCTGTATGTCACTGGGACGTGGTACTACTGCACGCTATTCTGACATTTACATCGTTCAGATGAAATTATTGTAATGGTGAAATTACCCAGTTTCCTGGTAAATTGGAGGAGGAGATGTGTTTGAGCAGGCTAGTGCTTTAGTGCTTCTAAAATCACTGTAGAAAGAAGACAATATGTATTTACCTGTGGATTAGAGTCAACATGGGGCATCCCAGAAAAATGATGAAAGCTAGGGCCTCCAACCCATACCAGACTACTCCAGTTAAGTATATGATGTTAATTAGAAATATCACATTGATTACGAGGTTAGGTTTACCTGAAACTGACTCTCCTAGCCTCTCTCTTTTAAACATTGGTGCTCACTTTTACCTATTACTTCCTCTTACCACTGGTGCTAAGAACTTTCTGATAAAATTTGGAGAGAGTTATAAGGTATAGGCTTAAATAATGAGTAAGGAAATGTTAATAAACATTTTTTAACCATCATATTTTATAAATGATATAAACAATTCAATTTCTCTATTTTTAAATTGAAGAAGAGTAAACAAAAAAACTGTGATTCAATTACCTATCACAAATATAATTAAATGGAGATACAATTTGATTTATTGGAAATAACATGAGTTTTGTGTGGATTAGCTATTGGCAGTACTTTACCAGAATGTAGTGCATTCTGGAAAAGATGTTCTGAATCAAATATGTATAAGTATAAAATATAAATAAATTTCATGGTATGGTGTGGCATGGTAAGTGTTGAAGAGGTAGAGGACTGTTTCCAGGGAACTAAAAGTAATATGCAATCTTCAATTGCTCATAACTATTTCAATAAAATCTTTGATGGTGTAGATCTAGCATTTTATACACATGCTTTAAGTTTGTTCTTTCAAAGAAAGTGCTCCCATCTATAGGGAATAAAGAGGAAGATAAATAGAATATTAGATGATGGCACAAGAACTGTTCTACCAAGATGGCAGCCAACGTTGACAAACGGAGCCATTGCCTGGCCAGCTGCATCTCTGGGCATGGTTTTAAATGATCATTCCTGAGTTGATTGTTTCTAAATTAAGAATCATGATATCGGGCGCTCAGAAGAGTTGATGTAATGTAGAAAGCACAAAGTTCGAACATGGGGCAGTCAAGTGTTGCATTCACCTCAGGGTGATGCTCAGGTTGCCCCTTGGGCTGGAGGAGACAGTTACCTGCCTTACACCACTCCCATCCCAACCTCTGACAGAAATCCTGACAACTCTGTGGCTTTCTTCTTATCAGGAGGATAGCTTTTGGTCAACTGTTTATAGAATTACTAATTTTCAAGACTCTTGAAATATTAATTAGCCTTCGATCATCAATTCTAACAGATAAACCCTTCCCTCTCACTTCCTACCCATTGCCGTCTAAAGAAGGCAGATTATGGTAATGTGTAAGATGTGTACAAAATAGATTTTGGGGAAATTTCTTTAAAACCATTCACAATAGAAAACGAAATAGTCCTCTAACGTATTCCTGTCTCTGATAAACTGGTCTGATAAGTTAGATGACATTTTGTTTCTCTATAACAAATATTTACTCATGCTGTTTTTAAAAATTTTTAATGTTTTTATTTTCTTTTGAGAGAGAGAGTACAAGTGGAGGAGGGGCAGAGAGAGAGGGAGACACAGAATCTGAAGCAGGCTCCAGGCTCTGAGCTGTCAGCACAGAGCCTGATGTGGGGCTTGAACTCACGAACTATGAGATCATGACCTAAGCCGAAGCTGGATGCTCAACCAACTGAGCCACCCAGGCGCCCCATACTCATGCTTTTTAAATAATAAATTAGCTGAAGGTAGCCTCGAGTTAGAAATTTAATTTGACTGATTAAATCCTTTGTAATTTAGCAAAGTATCCTCTGCACACGTAACTGTCAGTCATGTTTTATACTTAGCGCCCCAGCTCTGAAGGACGGTTAGCAAACTCTTACGTTATCTGATTTTGTGTCCTGCCCGAAAACAACGGAATTGAGTTCAGTCATATTTATCTTCTGAGTTGAACACACTTTGTTTAAAAAAGTAGACTCCCAGTTTTACTCTTAAATACGATTGCATTTGCATAAATCTCATTTATAAACAACCGTCCAGGAACACAGGCGTTGCCTGAAGTGAGGTGTAACTGTGTATTTACTTAAAAAGAAAATAGTTCCCGGGGCACCATGTTTCATAGCTCGGTAACTGATGCTGGCATCTGAAGTGTGCATTCATTACTCTTCCTTTTTGCATTGATTTTCATGCCCAATACAAATTTCCTGACTTTGGGAATCAACCTGCTGGAAGACAGTACAGTAATTGTCCTGTGTTTAAAAGCAACGAGCTGCGGATTCTGACTGACCTGGATTCAAACCCCGGGGCTGCCAATCATTCGTTGTGTGATTTGGGCAAATTAATTAACCTTTCTGAGTTTCAGCCTTTTCCTTTGTGAAACCCCCAAGGGTTATTCCGAGGATTAAATTAACTAAAGTATGTAAAGTGCTTAGCGTAACAGCAACTCAACAGGAGGCTGCTAATATTAATTCCAGTTATAATCTGGCAACTCAACAAGTGATCGTTAATATGAATTCTCTTTATGTCTACACTGAAAAACCAGAGTCTAACAGAATGAAGTGTTGTGACGGAGTTCTATCAGTTTTGTTTTCTAAGCCTATCATATGGATTAGTTTGTCTCCCTAGATTGACTCTTCATTCCCCTTAGAAATTATTTTTAATTTTATAATTCTGTGTGTTTTAAAAATATGTCATACTTCCATGTGGTTCAAAATTTAAAAGGCACAAAAAGTGTATAGTGAAAAGCATCTTTTCCTTCTTTGCCTGCTCTCTAGTTCCCCCTCTCAGAAGCAAATCTTCAAAATGCATTTATACATGTCTAATTAAACAGCTGGATATATATTTTCCTCTTTCTCCCTTTTTGCACCAGTTATAATGTTCATGGTTGCCAAATGAGACACATGACATCCTGTGAAATGTACAATATTTGTGATGCACTTACACTAAAAAACAGCATCTTTTTTTCTTTTCCAGTGATTGTCTTTAACTGAGGAATAATTTACCCCACACTGAAAAATGCACCCATTTTAAGTATACAGTTCAATGAGTTTTGACAAGTACATACACTTGTCTTTACTTAATATATTTTGACAACCATTCATAAAGCAGTTCTTAAATTGTAAACTCTTTAGGACATTACATTTTATGCTAGATTTTCACTTTTTCATTCCATCGGTATTTCCGATAACTATAGGTTGACTAGCAAGAGTCCTTTACTGCAGTCACCAAGTGAGAAGTATTATTAATAAGTGTTTGCAGTTGCCACAGTAATTACAAAGAAATGCAAAGATTCCAAAGAAATCATTGCTGATAGTGCTTTATACCATGCTCATATTCACTGACTCAGTGTCTCCCCTTTGGCTAAGTGGCAAACCTGGCGGTTTACAAATACCGTATGACCCCATTTACACAGGAGGGACATGAGGGCCGGGTTAAATAATTGTTCAAGCTACACAGCTGGTGGTTACAGGAAGGGAATTTGAGCCATGTCTGACCCCAAAGTCTTGTTAGGGTCACATCTCAGTCGGACCTAATTTTGAGATTCCATTTTTCTTAATGCTATTCAGAAACACCAATTTTTAATTTGGAAAACAATTCCGAACAGCTGTTTCTGTTTCTCAGTGGACGACTGTCTCAGCTAAAATGCTTTCTAGAGAGAACCGGCTGAGAGAAACTGAACAGGTAGACGTCCTTGGGGTTCAAGTTTCTTTCATCTCTATAAATCCTTTACAAGGTGGTCCTGGATTTTGTGTTTGTTGGTTCATCTGGCTTGAGTCAGCTGAGTCTGAAGGGCTTATGAAGAAGACTTAAATGGACGTAATTATGAGCTGTGACTTACGGGGAAAGGAAGCAGTGTTTCTTGCTCAGAAAGCTTATTCTGCTTGAAGTGTGCATATATCATACCCATGTCTTGATGTGTAACTAAATGAAGGAACTGAGTTAAAACGAGAGGTGGATATCTTATTCCTGCACATCCCAAATATTTTCTTTCTCATCCTCTGTAGTTGTGTTTTATGAAATACATGATGTAGAGACAGACCACAAAACCATTCTAGTTACTGTAACAGAGGACACAATGTGAGGATCTGTTTCAAGGTCATTTCCTGATAATCATATCTTTTGAAGTACTGATTCAGGGAGGAGAGATGAAACCAAGTTCTGTTCCCAGCTTAGCTACTTTTGTGTGTCTCTGTGTTTATAGCACTTAGAAAAGTCTCTTGCATATAGCTGATGTTCAGCAAATGTTTGGTGAGCTGTCCTGACATTCTCATTTAAAACTGAGTATAGGGACACCTGGATGGCACAGTCGGTTAAGCGTCCGACTCTTGATTTCAGTTCAGGTCATGATCTCACAGTTTGTGAGTCTGAGCCCCGCATCAGGCTCTGCGCTGATGGAGCCTGCTTGGGATTCTGTCTCTCCTTCTCTCTGCCCCTCCCCTGCTGTGTGCTCTCTAAATAAACAAACAAACAAACTTAAAACATTTTCAACTGAGCCTATGCTGGGGTGCCTGGGTGGCTCAGTCCGTGAAGTGTCTTGTTGATTTCCACTCATGATCCCAGGGTCGTGGAATCGAGCCCCACATCAGGCTCCATGCTGACCATGCACTCTGCTTGGGATTCTCTCTCCCTCTCTGCCCCTCTCCTCCACGAGCACTCTCTCTCTCTGATAATAAACCAACATTAAAAAAAAACCACCTGAGCCTATACTGTGCTGTGGGAAGCTGGGCAATGCAGGGAAATCAGTGCAGCTGGACCCAAGCACAATTATCATGGACTCTGAAACTACAGAGCTGTACTGAGGTATTAAGTTCTCTGAATGTTGATCATTTCAGCTCATCTAGAAGCGTCCTTAGACTATCAACCAACCTTGAAATCTTGACATTTAACAAAAAGTAGATGAGAAACAATTCCTTAAGGTCCAGTGAATTTCATAGGGCGCTTGCTGCCTGATAGTCCAGGGCAAGTCTGGATGCTTAAAAAAAAGAGAGAGAAGAAGAAGATATCCATAAGACCACAATTTGAGTGATTCCAGTAGTTTGGAATTGAGTTTTGGCTCAATATCCAAGGAATAATGCTGTGACAACAAAATTATAAAGTTTTCTGTAAAGACTATGAAAGAAGGGAAGAAAATGGAAACCAGGTCAACTTCTTAATATCTTATGAATTCTCTCAGTGCTTTGTTAATTTTATGAATTGATCAGAAATCTCTCGATTTTATCTTTTTAAGAAGGCAAAATCATGTGTGATTTGCTACATAGTGGGCTCCTTTTCTGTGCATTACTGGTGATGCATCTGCTCTAGGTGAACAGACTAGCCTTATATATATTTTTTAAGTTTATTTATTTATTCCGAGGGAGATGGAGAGAGCACAAGTGGGGGAGGGGTAGAGAGAGAGAGAGAGAGAGAGAGAGAGAGAGAGAGAGAATTCCAAGCAGGCTCCACGCCGTCAGTGCAGACCCTGAGGCAGGGCTCAAACTCACTAATCATGAGATCATGACCTGAGCTGAAACCAAGAGTCCAATGCTCAGAGCCACCCGGGAGCCCCTGAAGGCCTAGCTTTCTAAGCTCAGAGGAGTGTATAGCTCTTGCTGGAGTTTCTACAGTTCCCCTTTGTCCAGCCCATGCCTTTCATTATCTCATTCTTCTTTTTTTTTTTTTAATTTTTTAAATGTTTATTTATTTTTGAGAGACAGACAGAGCATGATCAGGGGAGGGGCAGAGGGAGAGGGAGACACAGAATCTGAGGCAGGCTCCAGGCTCCCTACCATCAGCACAGAGCCCGATGCGGGGCTCGAACTCACAGACTGCAATATCATGACCTGAGCTGAAGCCGAACTCGGACGCTTAACCGACTGAGCCACTCAGGCGCCCCTCATTATCTCATTCTAATAAAACATCACCTCCCTTTATCTTTCTTCAGACCGCTCATTTGAATTTTTTGGTAGCCTTTTGCCTGTCACTTCTTTTACATCTAGAATCCAGTAATACAAGTGTGTCTGTATAAATTCTGGGGGAGCAATTTGGAATTTCCCCTTACTCCTCAGCATTTTATTGCATCTTGTTTCAACATGTAGCTTCAGACTTAATGTATTAGCAAAAGTACAGATTATCATTGATTCAGTTAAATGCCACTGGTAAAGGGCAGAGTGGTTTCCTTAAGTTAATTATTTATAATAGCTTTTAGAGTCTGAAGAGTTCAACCATTACAATACGGATATTTAGAATGGTTTGACATGTTTAGGGTCAGCCAGAAACAAAATTCTGAGGGGAGAGAGGAGCTTGGCTTCATACCCCAGCCCTTCCCACTTTTTTTAGTGTCCCTCCATCAGCCCCTTGGCCTTATTCTGCTAAATTTCTTCACTCTAAATATGCCTTATTCTACCTTTGCCTCTTTTTCATTAGTCATTGAACAAAATATGCTGTGTCTCTTTTTACCAGGTACTCTATTAATCAAAACTTGCTTTGGGGGAGAAAACTTACCTTGGAAGACTTAGTTTAGGTGACTATGAGGTAGTGAGTTTAGTGAGTCAACTTAATGAACACTCATGCGTGACCTAGTTAACATATTACCTCCTTGGTGACTTCTTGCTCTAATACAGTTAACATTCCTTCCATTAGATCCTTTGGAGTATCTCTTTCATAAGGATTTCATGAGGGCTCTAGGCTCTATGGCTGGCCAGATGTTGGGGTTCAGGAAGAGCTTTCGGTACACCTCAAACACACTGTCTACAGATGCTAGTGTTAGAGAACAACTGTCACAAAATATTTGTGGGAAAACATAAGAGGTTCTGGCAGTTTGCCTTTGTACCATGCAAGAGAAGGTTAACCAAAACCTTTAAAAATGTATATATATGTGGAAGCAGAAAAATAAAGCAGGTGAATTGAGTAAAAGATTTTGTAATCTTCTGTAAAAAATCTTCGTAATATAGGTTCTTAGAATTCAACACAGCTGAAATTTGTTCACAGCCCATTGACCCATTGAATCTGCCTCCAGATTCCAGTTTATTGCTGAGCAATTAATTTATCTTCTAAGAATCAAGTCCACAGTAAAAACAGTAGCAGTGACTCAGTAGCAAACTTCCTCCTTCGGGTTACTCATCATGGAAGTTATTTGCATCCTATAGTGATGTTTTCTTCAAATTTCTTGAAGCATTAGCCAGTTTTAGACATTTAAAATATGACTTTCTCTTGAAGTGCAGATTATTTTTATTTTGTATCATGAATGTTTGAGATCTAAGATAATGTGTTGTGTCATTAAGAACTTTACACGTCGGGGGCTCCTGGGTGGTGGCTTAGTGGGTGAAGCCTTGACTTTTGATTTCAGCTCAGGTCATGATCTCATGGTCCATTGGATTGAGCCCTGTGAGTCTGGTCACTGGGTGTGGAGCCGGCTGAAGATTTTCTCTCTCCCTCTGCCCCTCTCGCGGTGTGCATGCTCTCTTTTTGACTCTCTCTCTCTCTCTCTCTCCCCCCCCACCACCCAAAGAAAAGCAAACAGCCTTTACATATGAGATTGTAGAGATGAGGATTTGAGCCCTTGATTTTCTTTAATGAGATTCCATGATATTGTCATTTGTAAGAATTATATATATTTGATCATACAGATGACCAAAATGTATTTCTCAAAATATTTGGCCTTCATCTGCAGTTCCTGGCTCACAGCTGCCAAACCCCTTGGAATTTCCTGAGGGATAAGAGCAATGGGGTATCTTTATTCATCATATTTGGTCTCCACTTCTGAGTTCCTGACATAGCTTTCAGAGCCATGAAGGTGACATGGGTGTCTTGGTATTCATAACAAACTCCCTTCCACTAGAATGACGTATGTTAATGAAGTGACTTTTGCAAAGTGTCAGCGATGAGAGTTTATTGCCAGGGGATCCAACCACGGATAGAAGGTTGGAACTTTCAGTCTGCCCTACTGATTTCAGGGTAGAGGAGAGGCACTGGGGGCTGAATCCATCACCAGTGGCCAATGAGTTAATCGATACGCCTAAGTAATGAAGCCTTCATAAAACCCAAAAAGGACAGGTTTCAGAGAGTTTCCAGATTGGGAAGCCAGGAAATTTCCACATGCCACCCTGCCAGGCCCCAACTCCATGAGGACAGAAGCACCTTTGTTCGCTGCCATGCCCTATGTATCTCTTCATCTGACTGTTGATTTGTAAGCTTCAATGATCTTTGTAATAAATCAGTGATCTAGTGAGTAAACAGGTTTCCTGAGTTGTGCGAGGAAATTAGTCAAACTTAAGGAGGGGGTTGTGGGTTATAGCCACTTGACCGGAAGTATAGGTAACAATCGGGACTTGCAATTGGCATCTGTATTAGAGGGGTCGTTGGAACCTCCAATTTGTAGCTGGGCAGTTAGGGGCACAGGTAACAACCTGGGCTTTCAATTGGTGACTGAAGTGGAGGACTGTCTTGTGGGACTGAGCTCTTTACCTGAGGAATCTGGGTATAATGTCAGAATTGAGTTGAGTTCTCAGGCACCCTACTGGTGTCAGAGAATTGCTTGTTGGTGTGGGGAAGCACACACACACACACACACACACACACACACACACAGGACTTGAACAAGGAACCGAAAAGAGGTTCCCTCTTCAGTAATCTTACCCTGAAGCACTTAGATAAAGCCCTTTCTAGCATTTCATCAAAATCTTATGTATTTTAACTGGACATCGTTCTGGAAACCAAAGAAGCAGAGGTAGGTATTAAGGCCTTTGCTGTCTTAAAAACCACTATTAGTAGACTTGGAAACTATACACTCGCCCACAGGTTTCTTTAATTTTATAGCTTTGTACTTGTGAGTTTTAGATCAGTTTCTTCTTCTATTCAACATGTAAGGTAATTTTGATGGTAAAGACACTGTTTCTTATACAGGGTGTTCAGGGTTTTTAGTGCGTAACCTGAAGTTCTCCAAGACCAGCTGTCTTTATTACAGAACCACACAAATTAGATCTCACAGGGCATTCGTTAGTGTCTCCAGCAAATATTTGTTTAACACCTATTTTTAGCCAGGCTCCAAAGTGAACAAAGCATGCACAGATTCGCCCCACTCAGACCTTGCAATCTAGATGGGAAAGTGAGTGGTAATCAACAAGAAGACAGATACCAACTGGGAAGAAGGGCCAGAAAAAAAAAATTAAAATAGAGCGACGCCATAGAAAGTGAATGGGAGCCTTCTTTAGATTTGGGGGCCCTACAGGATCCCTCTGATGGAGCAAGATTTAAACTGAGAACTGAAAGATAGTAAGAAGGCGGTTTGTGAGACAGGGGTAGGGAAGAGTATAGACAGAGGGAACAGCCAGGGCAAAGCCCCTAAGACAGGATGAAATGTGGCTCCTTGAAGGAGGAGAGAATTAGCAAAGGTCAGCCAGGTCATACAGCACTTTGTAAGGCAGGAAAAAGGACTCTGGGTTTTAGTTTCAATTTGATGAATGCCCTTGGAAAATGTGAAGCAGGAAAGTGATGTTATCTGACTATAATTTTGAGGGAAAATTTGCTTGTTATATGGAGAAGGATGGGGGAAGGGCAAAGCTGGAGGCGCGAAGACAAGTTAGGAGACTCTTATTAGCTGTAGTGACCATGTGGTTGGTTCAAATGGAGACCCTTCCAAGAGTGGAGGGGGCCACCGTTAACAGAATAGGAGTGGCCGCTGGCCCTACAGTGAGAACATGTGGTGGCTTGAGCCGTCACCGTTGTCTTGGTAACCTAGCGGAGCCTTTATGCCGTTTCATTTAATCCCTGCAATAAACTGTGTGCCAAGCACACGATAGGTGCCCAATAAATGTTTGTTGGGTGAGCGAATGCATGAATCTGGGGGAGATGAGCATCCTTGCTTTATAAATGGAGCTGTGCTCCAAGTATATGGTGAAGCCTAATTTTGACTATAAAACCCATATTTTTGTCTCAATTTTTCACCTCATGCCTCATTATTGTTGCTTTTTAAGTGTTTCTAAATGTCTCTGATATATTTTCATTTTCTTCCTTCATTTCCTCCTTTCTCCTGGATTTAGTGTTCTACATACAGAGGTTCTGTAAATGTATTTGCTGCCCCAGTTTTTATCAAAGGCAGGAATCAGAGAGGCCCATTGACATGTCAGGTCCCCAGGCAACTTTTTGATCTTTCCTTTGAAGCGTCCTGGGTCACATTTAATGCCCAGGCTCCTGAGGCCCTCACCTGGGCAGTCTGTCAGGGTTGATTTAACAAGGCTGGTGGCAGGCGGTGCCTTAATGCTCCGCTCGCTGCTTGTACAAAGATCTCCCGCCTCTGCGCTCTTCTGTCCTTCCAGGAAATCAGCGCCACCTTACTGCCAGGGGAGGACACCTAGGAATCCTTTCCCAAGAGCTCGGCATGCTCTTTACAGGCACAGGAAATTTGGCACGTTGGACACACTGCACCAAACTCTCAACCAAAAAAGATGACCTCACTCTCCTACTTTGAATTATATGGTATAGAAAAAATTCAAATTTGTGTAGAATCTGTGTTGTAAACCGTACATATTTCTGGTTTACTCCATAAACACTCAGAGCAGACTTCTCTTCTGACAAGATCAGGTTAAACAGAAGACCGGCTTTTAGGGAGTGGTGTGCACAGGCCTCATGATCATTCCATGCTTGATGAGCCTGTGTGTGTGTGTGTGTGTGTGTGCACAAGCGTGTGCATGTGTGCATGCATGCATTTGTGCTCATTATGACCCTGCTGATCCTTTATAATTAATAACGGATGCAACCCAGTCAATGCTGGAGAAAAACGCTCTAGCTTGCATTCCTATTCTCATTCCTCATATTTTATCCTACTCACTTGTTTTGCCTGAGACCATGTAAACCTGTCTGCCATGAGATATGATATATCGTTTGCTAATCTTTGTGATTATTCAATAAGTCAAGCTTACCTATAGTGGATTTATGAAACGAGTTTCTATTTTAGACCCTAAGAAAAGTCTACTCTTTCACGTGATGTTGAATTATATTTTCGGTATTATCTATTTAGGGTGAATAATATTTTAGTCCCACCCTTGGCTTAATGAGGAGAAAGACAATGGACTTAACGTTAGTCTGTGTTTGTCCTTGTGTAAATACGAGTGAGAAGTTTAGCTGCCGAGTCACATTATAAGAAAAGAGCAGAGCCAGCGTTATGCTGAGCCCCCTAATAGTCACAGATAGGGGTCTATTCACCTTAATGTAGTCGACAGAAATACAGAGATAGAACAAATCTGAAACTTCTCTGTTACTAAATGTAACTGGAACTTTTCTGAAATTTACTATGCAAAGCATTTAGCTTTCGTAATTTTTCCTCTTATTGTAATAATAAGAATACCTACCCCTATGGGCTCAGAGTTCAGCAGGCAAACGTTTACTTTAGCTCTAATAATATAGCTGGCCCAAAGAAACCCTTTGCCCTTTACTGGAACCTTAGGAAACAAGACAGTAAAGAAACATGTTTGGATTTTCCCTTTTCAAAAGTGGTTGAAATGATAGAGGAAGAACACACTTTGATGTTAGGGAGGTAGACTGACTTCCCCAAATTTCTTTGAGACACACACAGACCTTCCGTACCCTGGAATGTGTCGGATGTAGCAAATGTATTCTTGGTGACAGATAGCTTGCTGTGATTATTTTTCCCACTAAAATGTTAACATTTTCCTCTCAGTATTTTAACTTAATGTAGCGAGTTATGATATTTGTCCTCTTGTTAAAAAATACCGGAAGTAAAATGTCAATCTTTAATGGAAAATGTGATCGTGTTTTTCCTTGGACCAGGAGGAGACTCCAGGGGGGTGGCTTTGCAGAGACGAGAGACAACATAACCCAGTCCGTGTTCCTGCAACTTGCCGCGTGGTTTCCCCTCATCTTAGAACAAAACTGAGAAACTTAGGCAAAGCTAATTTTGTAAGAACTGTTTTATAACAATTCTTAGTTATAAAAAAACTCCAACTCGTGGCATTTCTTTCCTGAGGTCATGATTCCTTTTCAGTGAGAACAGTCACTATGGCTATGAACAGACAAGAGAAGATATTCCCACATGAAAGTCCCTTTCTCATTTAAAAAAAAAATGGGCAAACGCAGAACGCAGAATTCTGAGTAGCAATCTTTTTCTAAGTATAATTTCGGTAAACCAGTCACCCTGTTGAATATTTCATGACTTTTCTCAGCCCCAAAATCGTCATTAACCAAAAAATGTTCACCAACTCTAAAGTTAAAGAAGAGTACAGGATGAAGAACTACGCAGCCCTGCTGGGCTCTGAGCAGGGTCTTCTACTCTGCTCTGACGAGGCTTGAATATTCCCCTAAACAGCAGGGACACGAGGGCATAGCCATAAACGTCTTTGTGCTAATGATGACTTTTCTTTCCTCACTGGTCGCAGCTGGGGGTGAAAGTTGTCAAAGACAAAATTATAAATGTTTCATATGGCAAAATGCTAGGTGGGTTTAAAACAGTGGTCAATTGATTAGGCTACTGCCAAGAAGTAAACAATAGGCTTATTAAAGCCCTAATTAGTCATTGTCGACATACTGTATTTTTAATCAGAGCTCCAGCAGGGGATAAAGTAGCTGAAATAATCCAGTGCTTTGTCAAGTAGAAGGAAAACCAGCTCTTTAAAATGTAGCTGTGCCTTTTTCCTGAGATTTCTACACCACCTTTGTTCTGGGAAATGGTGGGGACTTCGTTTTAAGTTACAAAGGAACCCACATGAATTGATGAATGGTGTTGTGGTTGTGTTATACGGTGTCGTTGGTCAGAATGCTTTTTTTTTCTTTTTATAGTTCTCTAGTTCTTGGCAAGAATCGAAGGGGAATTTATGCTGATTGAATGCGGTAAGCCAGCTATTTTTCCATACTTCAACAGCTGCAGGTAAAGACCCTAAGAATCGAGGGTTAAGGAGTTTGCTCATGGCCACATGGTGGCTAAACGGCTGGAACTGAACTTGTAAACGTAGGGCTGTGGGCTCCAACGGCCGTCTTACATCATATCACGGTCAACGCTTGGTCTGCAGATCCAACTGGACCGGCGAAGGCCCCCCAGAATGCTTCTTCTGTTTCCATCTAACCCGTGTTTGCTGGATCCAATGGCATGGGGCCTCCAGGACGTGAGCACTCTGCTCCTCCCAGCCCATGTCTCTTCCCTTCCCACATTCCCAGCTCACATGTCATTTCCTCCATGACCACCCTCCTGGTTATTTCTGTCCCCACTCCTGCATCTCTTTATGAATTTTTCTTTTTTTCTCCAAATTTCTATTTAAATTCCGGTTAGTTACATACAGTATAATATTAGCTTCAGGTGTGGAATTTAGTGGTTCATCACTTACGTGCAACACTCAGTGCTCATCACAGGTGCCCTCCTTAATCCCCATCACCTGTTTCACTCATCTTCTCCCTCATTTGTTCTCTATACTTAAGAGTCTCCTTCTTGATTTGCCTCTCTTTTTTACCCCCTCTGTTCATTTGTTTTGTTTCTTAAATTCCACATATGAGTGAATTCATATGGTATTTGTCTTTCTCTGACTGACTTATCTCACTTAGCATAATACACTCTAGCTCCATCCATGTCATTGCAAATGGTAAGATTTCATTCTTTATGATGGCTTGGTAATATTCCATTTATTCCAGTGTGTGTGTGTATACACACACACACACACACACACACACACACACACAGAGATATATACACACTACATCTTCTTTATCCATTCATCAGTCCATGGACATCTGAGCTCTTTCCATAACTGGGCTATCATAGATAGTGCTGCTATAAACATCGAGGTGCATGTATCCCTTCGATCTGGTATGTTTGTATCCACTGGGTAAATACCTAGCAGTGCAATTTCTGGGTCATAGGGTAGTTCTATTTTTAACTTTTTGAGGAAACTGCATACTGTTCTCTGGAATGGCTGTACCAGTTTACAGTCCCACCAACAGTGTAATAAGGTTCCTCTTTCTCCACATCCTTGCCAATACCCGTTGTTTCCTGTGTTAATATTAGCCATTCTGACAGGTGTGAGGTGATACCTCATTGTAGTTTTGATTTGCATTTCCCTGATGATGAGTGATGTTGAACATCTTTTCATGTGTCTGCTGGCCATCTGGATGTCTTCTGTGAAAAAATGTTTATTCATGTCTTCTGCCCATTTTTAAACTGGATTATTTACTTTTTGGGCTTTCTGAGTTTTTCACTCTTCTCTGAATACCTTTTAAATTTAGAGCCATAGATTTTCTGGCGTAGCGCTCATTTCAAATAACTTACCAGATTCAGAAATTTAACATTTATTTGTTTTCTTTCCAACCACATAAGGGTTAAGAACCACATGTAACCAACAGCATTCTATATTTTCCATTCAGCTTTATACACATTGCGGAAATAAAATTCTACTCTAGAAATTTCAATTAACATACCATGAATGTAATAAAGAACGAATCTTCGACATAAATAAACACTTTCTTTGGACTAATTCCATTCTTTGTAGATATCATCTCTCTTTTTCAGCATTTATTGAGTTCATAAAATGCTTCCTGCTAAATATCATTTAAAACGACAACCAGCCAACCTTCTTTTCCTAAAGAGGTCTTGGATTTTTTAATATATGTTTTTTTTTATTTTTGGAATTACATGGTTGTATGAGTACCTATAATTAGGTTAAGTGAGAAAATTGTATTAATATGGAACTCATTTTTTTAAATAGATATGTGAGCCCATAGATACTATCTAACTTGGCTTCCTCACATTTCAGAGATGCAGAATTTGTGGGCAGATATTTGGATTAGTATGCCCTTTCTCAGATAATGAAGCAAAGCAGTATAAGTTTGGCAAGACTTCATCAACTCAGCAGCCAGCTGGAAAATGATCACAATTTTGCAAGATTATTAGGCCAATGTCTGAAAACTTCGGAAAACATCTTATTAAATGCTCATCTCTTTTTTCCATGTGGAGACATTAAGAGTAGAAGCTTCAATTTACATATATACACTCAATGTTTTCCATATGTCACATAAATTGACAAAGAGAAAAGATTGGCTGCCGTCATAGAGGATGGCACGCCCTTGTCGTGATGAGGGAAAGCCACTGTCCCGTGGCTGGAGCTGGTGGGCCCACTGAGGCAGGCACGTATGGTGGGAAAGAACAAACCAGCCACTGTCTTAGGAGGTGATACGTCTTGACGAATGTGGTCCACTCTGCTCTCCTGTTAGCTGTGGTATGAAACTAGGGGTTACGTGTGCTGTTCAAATTAGGAATAATTCACTGGCAGTGAGGAGTCTCTGTGCTAAAAGGGGGTGTGTGGTGATTCTCAAACTTGACTGTATGTTGGAATCATCTGGAGAGTGTTAAAAATACTAGGGCCTTTGTCTCACCATCAGAGTCAGATGGGCACGGTCTGGGCACGGGGGCGGTTTAAAGGCAGCCAAGTTTGAGAAACACTAAGTTGGGAAAACCCATTTTCAAGTCTTGCTGATTGGCCTCAGGGAAGATGTCAACCTCCGTTTGTACACTTCCTAATGTGCTGTCGTGCCTCAAAGGTTTGTCTCAGTCCTGGAAGAGATATAGGTCAGAGAGTCTTTCCATGAAAAGTCTTTGCGGAATTTAAGGAATTTACACTTAGTTTTCTTGCTTCCTAGTTAAAGTCCTGGGGGAAGGGACCCACAAAAGCATTTTTTTTTTTTTACTCTAATAAAAAGTAAGCCACACGGCTCCCTTATAAAGACGAACATAAAACCTTTTCCGGTCAAACACTAAATCTTTCAAAAAATTCTTAAAGCTTAATTACTAATTCAAACATTTATGCAGTGTCTTCATTCAGTGCCTGTAGAATATGTGTTTTCAGTGAGTAGATAACGTTTTGAGACTCCTCCTAATTGTCAGGGAAACAAAATTTACAGTGTGTGCGGGAACAAAATGATACGTAGCTGGAAAAGCATGGCGAGGGCATTGTAATCGTGCGGATCAGCAGAGGAAGAAGTCCGCCAGCTCCGTGCCAAGCTTTACAGATGGCAATCAGCAAGGGGAAATTGCTTTCAACTGTAACACGATCAAATCAGATAAACTGACTCTTTGCTTGACCAGTGGGTCTTTCTACTCTAGAAGGAGTTGCCGAAGGGGGTTAAGAGTCTCAGACTTCTGGAATAGTTTCTTGTAGATGCACCTCAAGGTGAAAAAAGAGGGAGAAAAACAGTTCCCAAATCTGGCTGCTCTTCTGTCATACTTCAGTGGAATATGTGAACTCTGAGTTCCAGGACCTGCCCACAGGGATTCCGACTGAGCCTTTCTGGAGACGCCTTGGAGTTTGTACGTGTAAACACCCCAGGGAATCGTGGTGCTCAGCCAGCGCTGGGACCCACTGGATTTTCGGCACACCCAACTTCGGTTCCGGTGCTATTTCACAGGCTCCCGACAACCAGTCTGCCCAGCTGCGTCCCAGTGATTTTCAATTACTGCTTCCTGATTTGTGAGCGCATTTGCTCAGTAGATTGGCTATCAGGACCCTGTCAAATAAGGAATATTTTGATAAATAAGAAATGACTGTAAATGTGAGAACTAGGCTCATAGAGTGTATACCAGGCCCTTTCCATTCAGGAGGGTATTATCATTCGAATACACATGATTCTTACTAGTGACTTCATTGTAAACAAGTATTAATTAACACCAGCTAGTGGAGCTTGGCTAAAAAAATTATTTTAGAAATAAATTTAAATTAAATAAATTTTATGGAAAATAAATAAATTTAAATATATTTAAAATAAATTTAATTAAATTAATTAAAAAATTTTTTTAGAGAGAGAGAGAGAATGCAAGTGGGGAATAGGGGCAAAGGGAGAGAGAGAAAGAGAGAGAGAGAGTATTAAGCAGGTTCCATGCTCAGTGCAGAGCCCAATGGAGGGCTTGATCCCACGATCCTGGGATCACGGCCTAAGCCAAAATCAAGAGCCGGATGCTCAAATAGAGCCACCCAGGTGCCCCAATTTAAAATAAAATTTGTAAATTAAAATGTGACAGTCTTACTTTGTTGGGCTTTCAAAACAACTCCACTGAGTATAATTCATATATCATAAAGTCTACCCTTTTAAAGTATACAATTCAATGGTTTCTAGTACATTTCACAAAGATGTGCTTCCATTATTATCTAAATCCAGAACGTTCTCATTATCCCTTCCAAATAGCCTCTTTCCCATCAGCGGTCACTCTCCATCCTTCCTCTCTGTATCCCCTGGAAAACACTAACTTCTATTCTGTCTCCATGAGTTTGCTTATTCTGGACATCACACATGTATTGAATCATGGATTATGTGACCTTTTACATCTAGGTTCTTCCATCTAGCATATTGTCAAGGTTCGTCCATGTTGTAGCATGTGTCCATACATCTTTTCTGTGGTTGAGTAACAGTCCACTGTGTGGCCATGCCACATTTTGTTTATGCATTCACCCTTTAAGGAATATTTGGTTTGATTCCAGTTTGGGACTATTATCAGCATTTGTGTACAAGTTTTTGTGGAGATATCTGTTTGCATTTCATTTGGGTATAGACCTAAGAATATTGGTAATTTATAAGCTGGCATGGGGGTATATTACTCTTCCCTCAAAATGTATATGTGTTTGAAATTTCTTGTAATAAAAATTAAAGAAATAAAAGAAAAAAAAAAACGCTCACACATTTTGAAAAGTTCCCACAAAAGCCAAAGGGCAAAAAATGGAACTTCTGAGAAAAAAAAAATTAGATAAAATATTCATTGCCTTAGAAGTGAGTTTAATATGTGAGAATAATAAAGAATGTGAGAATAATATATCAGTAGAGACAAATCAAGTGAAAGCTGACTCATGTTAGAATTTTTATCCCTTATTTTCAGGCTAAATAAGCTGAACTTCAGAGTTCAATAGCTTCTTGGTTTATCTCTATTTCACTGAATCCCTTAATCATAGAATGAAACAAAATGGATACTTTTATCTTTTAAAATAGATGTGATTGCTCCAATAAGCACATTGTCAGCTTAAGTAAAGTTTGTTTGGTGAAGCTGATATTGATTTATATTAAACATCTGTCCATTTTATGTTTGACAGCAGTATTTTCTTTAAAGCACCTACAAAGTAGTATTACTGATATGTTGTCTACTATGTTAAGCTTTCCAAAGTGTCTTGAGACTATTAAGTTGGTTTTCATTAATAATAAGTTCAAGTCACAGGGTCATAGGTTGTCGCGGCATTTTGGAGATTGTTACATGGAGAAGTAGCCGAGAACATAAAAGTCTGTATGGAAAAGTCCATCTGTGTGATAGTCATTCAGACATCTCTGTAGCGTTTGGTAAGCTCCCCTCTAGAAAAAACAGAGTATATCCTCAGAGTCATGTAGACTCTCACCCAAAATAAGAAGTGCCAATGAGAGCGTGTCAGGTGGGTGAATGGATGCATTCAGAGAAGCCCAGTTGTGAGCCGTGACGTATTCAACTGACAAGTTCATACGCTCTCTGCCAATACAAATCTCACTTCCAAAAATTGCAGTCCCTGTGCGTTTTCTGTTTTCCTAGGTTCTTTGAAACTGTTTCTTTGAAGATATAAATATTCTATTTTAAGAAGTTTTTTATCTTCTTGTGCAAGTTAAAATAGAAAAATGAGCTCAGGAAGCAAGACCCGGAAGGTACCGTAGTTACCATTTAATCTAAATATTCACCTCACAATTGAAGAAGGAAGGAGAATATGTCCTGAGCTTGGAGGGACACCAGGTCCACCAACTGCTCGAAGATTAATTACATTAACCATGACATTTGCATGGCTCTGACACTCAACACATGTGTATTGAGCTCCTAATACATGCCAACCATAGTGCTGGACCCTGTGGATCCAGCAGTGGACACAGGATATGACATTCTCGAGCAAATGGAATTCATGTTGAACAAGAATGAGGATATTGGGGGGCAGAAGGGGAAGAAAGAAGAAATGGGCAGCCTCATTTGAGACAGTCCAACTCTGAACATCATGTTCCTGTCAATAACCAGAAAAAATTCCCTTCCCCCATAGAATGAAAATATTTCTACTTTCTACCTATCTCACTCACTTTTCATTTCAAATTATAACAAACAACAAACAGTCTTGGGTTTTCTTGTTAGAAACTGTCATCCCACAAATCATCTAACTTCTGTGCACGTGACTTCTCCTCTGTAAACTGAGGACCAGACCACAGGATTACTTAGGTTTCCTTCTTCCTCTGAGACTCCTCATTAAGCAGAGCCTCACAAATGTTTTGAATTCTTTTTTCTACTCTTCCTGGCCCCTTACCTTCCCACGAAGGGCTCTGAGGATGATGCCTCAGTTTCTATATCTGAAAAAACCTCCTGGATCTTGTGGTATAGCTTGTGACACAGTGACAATGGTAGAGAGTCCACATATTTCCTGAAGCAAAGCAATCTTCTGGCTTTTTCTCTCCTTTTAGATCCATAGAACCAAAAACTGACAAGACCATCAATCATTGTGCAGGAATAAATACTGCTAAACATGTCAGCTTTTTGATCCTTCCCAGATCACTTTTTTTTTTTTTAGCTCAGTTCTTGGAAAAGGAACCCTTGCCAAGGCTTTAATTTTTCTTTGTGGTGTCACATTTGCCGTGCCAAGGATAGAATATTGAGGTCATATGATTTTAGGACTCAGAAAATCACATGGTAATAAAAGAGGAACCAAACTAAGTAACTATATAAGAGTAGTGATATAAAAACGAGAAATAAAATTCATTTTCGAAAGGACCTTAAGAGGCAAACTATCTCATGCTGAGTTTACTTTGTCAGTTTCTTTAACTGGTCTACTGGAGACACCAAATAAAGGTTTTTCCTTAGTGCCAAGCTTTGCATTCATTTTGGGTGGAATTTTTGTTCAATGCCACAAAGTATGCACAACCCTTCAGTTATAAAAAAGAGCCAGTGTGGGCCACAGTGACACTGATCCATGGTTAGCCAGTTGTTCACGCTGGACTAGAGCCTGGCTGGGAGGCAACTCCAGGATTCCTCCAGGAAGGTTTATGTACCAACAGCAGAGAACAAATTGGCTGCAGATCAGGAATATGTGGTAGGTCGTGTTGCTGGCTAGTGGTGATGATCTCATTCTAAGTGGAAAGGCATCTCCCATGCAGTGGTCCTGCATCTTCTTTCCTCATATCTAAGTCCTCCCTTTGTTATAAGATTAGATGAAAGTTCATCTTCCTCTACACAATCTTCACAGACCACTGCAGTCCCTGAAGATTACGGTTTTGTGTGAGCTACAAGCCCAACTATTTGACTCATTTATCAGTTAAACATGTTCCCCATCTTGTAAAATTATGTTATATTTCTTGCTTCTCTAAGTTTTAAGTGTATACATGCCTTATCAGAAACTAGATTGTAAATTACATCAAAAAACTTTCGTCTCTGGGCCTGATACTATATATTGGATATGTTTAGCTAGGTTCGCTCAAGATGTGACTTTTCTTAACAGTGTCACAGAAAATATTACAAAAAAAAATACTTAACTTTAAGCAAAATTTTAAAGTATGCTAATAAATCTTCTTGAGTCTATTATTTTCATTTTTCCAGGGAGCTGCAGGATCCTCCAAGTTTATCTTGCATTTAGGCAGCCAGTAGCTTTAACTTTTTTCTGCTGATGAAGACTTATGCTCAGGGAAGAATTTAGCTTCAGTCACTTACATCTCAGTTAGAAAAAAAATTAACCTTTCTTTCCCAAGAGAATTAACAGTTTCACCCAGTTCTACTAGTGAAATGATAGACTGTATCATCCTTCTGAGGAGTTTCACATGAGCAAGTGTGGGAGAGAAAGAGAGAAGAAGGCAGAGAGCTGGTGGTGTTGATATCCCCAAATGGGAGGAAATTATATTACTCTGGCAGCAATCACCTCTAGCAACCCACTTGGCTCAAAGACTCGGAGCAGCAACATCTTTAACTATAAAGTGCTGGTAAGATATTCAGGACCATCCAAACTCGGAACTAATCACTGCTCTGTAGGCCATCATTGAAGACATTTTCCCAAGAAGAATTTCATGTCAATACTTGAGATACCCGTTTCCTTTTATTAAGGAAGGCTGGTTATTGCTAGAAGCTAAGGATTTCTTCCGGAGCAGTGATTATACTTTGTATAGATACTAAACAAAAGCAACAATAAAACAGAGGACATTTATCATCAGCCAACATTCACTATGAGAGTCCTACTCAGTGAAGAAAGCACATTATAGGGGAGGAGAGCTTTAGCATAGAAGTATGTATTGGCAGCTCTCAAAATACTTTAACTCAAAAACATTTCATTAATTAAAGAAACATACATCCATAATAAATTTAGTAGGATTTTGCAACACTAGGGATCAAATTTTAGAAAATTCTAATGTAAAAACATTTGCCGATCTTCCAAATGATGTAATGATACTGATTTGCTAAGTACTTAATTATCATCTTCATCATTATTTATCCAAAGATATGAAACCTTTTGGTTTTGATGACTAACTGAAGTGGCACCATTAGAAATAAAGTTTTGTTTGAATTGAGGCACTGTACACTGTTTTCTTACAGGTAGGACATGATTAGAATTATCTGTACACTGTTTTCTTACAGGTAGGACATGATTAGAATTATCTAGCAATTTTTAGATATGTCTACGGGATAACCTGTTGTTGAAATTTAATTTTAATCACTCCAGAACTGAAGAGTATGATTTTTTTTTTGGCTCTCTAAAGGTGGGAAAATCTTCTTCCATCTCATATAATAGGAGAGATACTTTTCCGGGCATGTCTTTAATAGGCCTTCCTCTACATGGGCTATAATAAACCCATTTCTACAACTCACAAATCAGAATGTTTTACCGAATGACAAATCATTTTGCTGACCTCAGGAGTGGAAATATCATTCAGTATTTGGTAGGTGGTGGTGTAATTCAAAGGTATAACCAGTACAAGTGTTCTTGGCATTAACCCATATGGCAGAACCTGTAGTCATTGTAGTGAAGAAATTAAGACCGAGGCACAGGATGTTAGGGCAATGACATTCCTTCAAGCAGGTGAGAAACTAGCAGAATTACCATAGTTATGCTTCTTACTAGCTTTTCTCCTTTTTCAAGGTCTGGAAAACATTCAGCAGATTTGCCAAATACAGCAGATTTGCCATTGGAGAACAGAGGCTTTGGTATTTCAAAACAGAAGATTGTTAGACACTGCTTTTGAAATGATTTCAAATCAATGTTTTTAAAGGTTGTCATCTCAGTTGTTAAATTTTTTAAATTAAAAAGGAATATTTTGCATGCACATAATAGAAAGCTCATTATGCATGATTAGATGCAAAATGTTCCCCTAGACTTTTCTCTTCCACTACCCATGTATAATTTCAATCTCTCCCTAGCCTCCCTGCATCATCTCGGGCAGGCTTTTCTGTTTCCTGTGACCTTCTTCTCTTCCTAGCGCCATACACCTGGTCCCAAAGGGCACTGGCTTTAAAACAAAGGCTGTGGCTCTTTAAGTTGTCCTTTTGCTGGGGCAGTGGCTACTGTGGGAATCATATGCTCATATAACTTTTTGTCCCATATTAACTGGCATGATGTAAAAAGATTTGTACTGAGTGAGATAGTAGATGTGCTTTGCTTCCTGAAGCTGCTCTGTACAAGTTCATTCAGAATTTGGCAGAATGGAAATATTCAACTATTTTAAACTTGAAACGTAAATTTATGTTGTGTTTTGAGGGAAGGCAAAGGGGAACCAATTTTTACCGTAACCTACTATTTTTCCTCTCCTACGCAGGCCCACCAAGTCCATCACTATGACCGATGGGGACTATGACTATCTGATCAAACTCCTGGCTCTTGGAGATTCAGGGGTGGGGAAGACGACATTTCTTTATCGATACACAGACAATAAATTCAATCCCAAGTTTATCACCACAGTAGGAATAGACTTTCGGGAAAAACGTGTGGTGAGTTTTTAACCATACTGTTATGTTAATCTTGTTGACCGCCCCCCCCATGTAAAATAGAATTAAGGAGCTGCGTTCACTGCATTGCAAGGAGTCTGTCTCTTTTTTTTGCAGGAAATTCATAACCTGTCACTCTAATTCAATTTCGAATATTTTTAACTTTGTCAACCATAAATAACATTTTGCTAAGAAAAATGTTGAGTGGCACTATCACCTGTCTCCAAAAGTATATAGGACAAATAAATGGTTTATGGGTTTATCTGAATTCTATGAATTCTCTAGGAATCTTTCAAAGTCCAAATTATTCGGGTGGTAAAAATATTCACTCTCGATCTGAGTTAAGTTTCTCAAGAAGAACTAGTGTTGTTCTTTTCTCCACTCACAAGAGAGAAGTTAATAAAAGGATGATTGGCAAATAGCTGGAACATGAGCGCTGTAAGTTCTTGCTGCATTTTTATTTATGTGTAGACTCAGCTATCAATCACTAGCTTCTTAGGAACAGAATGTGAGACCAGTCCATGCTATTTTACGAGATAAGGGAGTTTAAGTGAGAATTGCAACTGCTTTCTGCTCCTATGCTAGACGCTAATGACAGGAATAAGGATATTGTGACATGTGAGACATGTAGCATAGACACATAAGCTTAGCCAGATTTACTGCCACCCAAGGTATTTGTGATTGCCAACATGGCTGTGGCTTCCAATCGATGTCACAAGTCTACTCTTTTCTTTGAGAATTGGGTAGGGGGAAGGAAATAGTGGTTGAGAAGTTCAGTTCATGGTTCCTTATGGGCCTGAGCTGAAAGTCAATACATTTTAGTGTAGCCTTAGCGACCTTGCCTCTATCCCCTCCAGGATATTCCTGTGACTTCACCGCTCCCAAATGCCTCTACTGATCTAGGTAGAAGTCCTTACAGAGTTTTCCCTTTAAACATTTTTACTAGGAGAAATGCTCAAGTATTAAAGTTGTCAAGCTTTGCTGAAATAAGAAGTCAAAAGGCCATAATTTTGAAAATTTAAACATGAAGAAAAAGAGCCTTAGGAAAAATGGCTGCTAAAGGGAGACTTGAAATACCTTGTGTAAACTTATTAAGGAATTCTGTGCATATGTCACGGGTAGGTCGTTTCGAAAGTCCAAGTCACAGTGAAAGATATTCAGGTGTTAGGAAAGCATTTTACTGTTTTAGAAGTGCACTCACATCTGTTATGTAAGTTGGGAAGAAGTCTGTAAAGTAGGAAGAGACTGTGGGACTCAATTTGCTATAAGAAAACGAGATTCAAAGAAGTGAAATGAAGAGTTGATACTTGAACCTAGAACTTGGGTCCTAAATCTAATGTTTGCTGCCTCCATGAGGAAGTGACAGAAGGTGTCTAATTTAAGTTTGCAGTATGCCTAAATTGTGTTGAAAATCATACTTGTACTTGACATTTAAAAGTGAGAGTCTATGTGATCCTTCTGGAGAAAAACAGAGCAAATATTTATTCTGCACTCTGAACTTTGATTATAGTAATTGAGAAAAAACATGCTGAGTGAACCCAGGGAATTTGAATGCTGACAAAATCCAAAGTAACATCAACTGATGAAAATTGTATCTTTTAGGTTTATAATGCCCAGGGACCCAATGGATCATCAGGGAAAGCATTTAAGGTACATCTTCAGCTGTGGGACACCGCCGGGCAAGAGCGGTAAGAGCGAATTACTTGGTTTCTAGTTACGAACAGCTTGGAAAACTTCCTTTAAAGTGGATGCTGCACGTGATCTTGAAAGTCAGGTGATCTGCACCTCTTCTCCTGGTTTCAAAATAGACATTTATATCAAGGAATAAGAATAAATTATTTATAGTTGATGGACCATAGCTAGCGATTTCAAAATCAGATCTTCAAAAATCTCCGAAGATCCTCGTGTTGTCTTTGTACTTTCTAATAGGAAAAAAAAGTCTTCTTTAGCATTTAATTAAATTAAGGTGGGAAACTGACATTATTATAAGTGCAACCCGAAGAGGGAATTAAAGAAAGGGGGATAAGATCTTTCTCCTTGCTTTCCATTCTTCTGCACAGCCTCTCTGTCCTGTGCCACTTGACTGGCTTAGTTTTCTAAAATTTGGGTCACACTCTAGCTAGAATATTTCCCTCCCTTCCCACCTTCCCTGATCCTATCTTTTCACCAGGCCTGGCTCATGTACTACCTCCTTTGTGGGGCCTTTCTAAACACCCACCTGAAATAAACTCCCTCTTGCTCTGAACAAAACTGATCCTTCTATCCCTGAAGTTACTCAATTCATTATACACCGCCTCGTAGTAAGGTAAATCTTTTATTGATTCACCTGTGGCCTTCTTACCCGAACAAAACTGTCAGCATTACCGGGGCAGAGACCTGCTTGGCTTTCTAGCATCTTCTCTGGTACAATGTCCAAGACAAGAGGAGCTCAGTCGACAGGAGTGTTGTGTGCTTAGAGCTGGAGGTACTGTTCCATTATTTGATGAAAATATATTTCTTCGAGATCCAAGGTTGCAACATGCTAAAGACCACAAGCCAGCGAAGCTTTTCAGTATCAGATGAAATCAAAATTGGCAGTGGATTGTCAGAGGAGATATTTAGAAGGCGCATACCTCCAAATCCGGCATCGCATGTCTTCGAATGTTTATGCTTGTAAACACTTT
Organism: Paguma larvata; assembly: GCA_030068075.1. NCBI lineage: Eukaryota > Metazoa > Chordata > Mammalia > Carnivora > Viverridae > Paguma > Paguma larvata. Next base: position 19,693,678 of record CM057835.1, on the reverse strand, counting down.
CGTTTTTGAAATGCGTCCAAAGTGTTCTCGCTTTCAGTGAGTGTAAACGCCAGGAGAGGTGCTGGGCCCTCTCCGTTAGCTCTTCTGACTGTGAATTCCATTTACACACACTCCTCACCACCACTAGTTCTTCCGAAGTCATTCCTCACAAGAATCTCTGTTCATATGTCAGTTTTGTTGTCACAAAGATGTATGTTTTGTAGACTGATTTAATTCATTTTCGAAGAAGTAGTATGAGAAAATGTGGTTCCCATATGTCCTCACACATGATATGTCAGCCTAGCATGATGGTAGGCTTCTTTCCTCTGCCCCCTTAAGACAGTTGCTCTGTGAGGGAAGTGAGGAATACTAGGGATAGTCTTAGTAACACTGGGGCTATTCATCCCTTGAGAATTTTGTATTCTGTGTGTATATATATATATATATGAAGTGTAACTACGCAACAAGATAAACAGTGTCTCACACCTCAACCCTGTGCCTAAAAACATCTGGTGGTATAATCCATGTAAGATAATGCTTATTGATAAAAGTGGTATCCTGGGAACAAGGGAAAATATCATACACCTTATGTAAAGCTCAAGGATACGGGACACAGACTTAGTTCCCAGTGAGGGAGAGAGTAATAATGTGACCCCGGGATTGGTTTCTTTTGTTTGTTTTTTTTATGTGGTCCTAGCTTGCCCCACCCTACTGACTCACTGGGCAGAATGAGATTGGTGAGTGAAACTGGAAATCACCAGAGATCAGAGAACAGTTGAACAGTTCAGTTGTCTTAGCCACACTATTGTGGTTGAGGAGGAGACAATTTTGTGAATACAACTAGTCCCCAAAGAGAAAGAAAACTTTCATAAAAGCACTATAATCTCTGTGAGCTTCCAGCAACTGGTAGGAGCGATTCCACCAGAAAAAAATTTAGTCAAATTTTTGGGTTTTCATAGTTATCATGATTCATGCCTTACCAAAGAAATCAAATTTGGGAATAAATAGTCATTAAAATGCCTGTTCTCCCTGCTTTGGTCTTAAAAGAATTGTTCTCTGTTGAAGCCATTGAAATCTTTAATAATTGCATATCCTTTGCTGTTCTCTTTATTTCTTTTTTTCTCTTGATTTGACAAACATTTTGTGAACAAATACTATGTTCAAGACCATGAAAATGTAACGGATAACAAGTTAGAAATACAACGTCTTCCCAGTTGGGGCTTACAAGTCTAGGGTAGCATTTGAATAGATAAGGAACAATTGCAATATAGCCTTAGGACAATGTCAGGAAAACAAAGGGTGATAGGCAGGTACGCCAGGAGGAGCCCATAACCCAGATGTGGGTGTTAGGAAGGCTGTTTGAAAGAGTGATGTTTCCTGTGATACACACACACACACACACACACACACTCATACACAATGTATGAGTGAGTGAGTCTTATCCAGGCTGAAGAGGTGGAAGATCGAGGAAGCATTAAGGCAAGGTTGCCCACAGAAAGAACAGCATGTGTGAGAGCCCAGGGGAGAGGGTGAACTTTCTAAGAACTAAAAGAAGATTGGTATGCCTGTGGGTAGTCAGGAGATGGAGCAGGATAGATGAGCGAGGATCAGTTCATGCAGAGCCTGACAGCTTATTAAAGAGTTCAATCATTATCTTAAGAGCAATGCATCATCGTTTAGACGTTCTCAGCAGAGGACTTACATACCCAGGGAGAAGGAATCCATGAAGGGGAGGGTCCCAAACAAAACTGGAGGCAGGAAGCCTGCTAAGAAGGCCGCTGAAGTTATTCAGGGGAAAAATGATAGGTTCAAAACTAGAGCAGATGGACAGAAATGAGAAGGTCAGGAGATGCTTGGCGATTGTATACAGTAGGCGAAGGAGAAAGAAGAGCTGTGGCATCACCGAGGTTGGGGACGCGTTGGCAGAAGAAGAAATCAGGAGGAGGGGCCGGTTTGGGTTTAGACATGGGAAGTTAGAGGTGCCTCAGTTTCCTCCAACTGGAAATATACAACAGGTAACTGGGCATGCAGCATGAAGGGCAGGACACATCTAGACTTATTGATTTAGGATCCAGCACGTAGGTGATAACTGAGCCAGGAAAATGGGTGAGATTACTGAGTGAGTGTATGTAGAGCGGGAAGGGTTGACAATGGAACTCCAGAGAAACCAAAGAATTTACAAATAGGCTAACATAGGAGTCCAAAAATTAGGAGGACATTTAGGATAGGAAGTGGTATTCTGTATTTCAAAGTTATGGGCCTTTCTAAAAACCCATTTCCAAATTCAATTCTGTATCGATATAGCCCAAACCGTCTCTGGTCCCTCCATGTGGTCTCTGGTTTTGCCCAATTTTAACATTGAAGTGGATCTCAGCACACCTTCGTTTTCACTGAAGATTTTGGGGTGGAGGAGGTAGGAGCAGAGGAGAAAAAATCTTTACACTGTATGTGGCAGAGTATATTCTTCAAAGCCCTCTATTAGAGTTGAGTGTTCTTGCTTTCTGTCTCCACCTACTATGTCTCTGAGACCTGGCCTTACTTCTCCTAATGATCTTCTTCTTTCTCCTTCCTTCAGTGTTTTTTCCCTCTTCCTCTTGAGACATGGATGCCACTCGAATTCAGTTCTATCCCCAGAATGCTTCTCACCAATATTGTTTTTTCCCTGCAGCAGAGCCCCATCTCCAGCGGCTAACAAGTCGTGGGTTTCTTCATGTAATCATGGGCATTCATTTTTAGGTTACCGAGTGCCATGTTTTTTTCTAGGCTCAGACAAGGGAGATTGAAAAGTTTAAGTTAAAGTCCCCATTTGAATGTGGCTTCCATTTTAGCTGTGGTCCACAAGATATCCATGAGCCAACAAGGGGCCCGACAAATCCAAGGGGCTGTGTAAGCCAGTGTGTGATTGAATGTTACAAACTCTGTGTCTATAAGTGGTCTCGATCATAAGGCCGGGATGTGGTCCTAAAAAATGTCTAAAACCAGTTGTCCTCCCCTCACCCTTTAGCATTCTTTCTACCCACTTTCTCATTCTGTAGGAGAATCCATAAGGGATGCCATGGAGATTTCACATTTCAAATGAAAACAGTGTCGGTGTCGTGTGTATTGTCATCGTAGTATGTTTGTGGGCTAACTTCCAAAACTATCCACTGTGTTTTCTTGGCAGATTCCGGAGCCTCACCACTGCATTTTTCAGGGATGCCATGGGTTTCTTGTTAATGTTTGACCTCACCAGTCAACAGAGCTTCTTAAATGTCAGAAACTGGATGAGTAAGTGGAATCGGCCACTTTGGGCCTCAACTTCTTTGCTTCACGACATGCAACCAGATTGGGTTCCACAGATTAACTTTGAGAATTCACGAGTTGAGCATTTCCTGTTTCGCCTTCAAAGTGATGGCCTTAATGTGGCTCACCTAAGGTGACTTGGAATTGTATCTTAGAAGAAGCCTACGTAGCTCCATCACCACCTGTATTCAAGGTCATTATGATTGCAACTGAAAGGCTATTAATTCCACTTATCCAATAAGTCTTAAAAGACTTCGTACAACTATGTGAGCTACCACATCTAATCTGGAAAGGAGACAGGGAAAAGCAGTGGTGTTTTCTGAGAGGGTTCACTGATACCTAAAAATGTGTGCTCTTGTGCGTGGGTTCACTAACAGATTAATTAACCAGTGGATTCATTTGGTGAGAAAGTGCTCCGGAGCAGAGCAGCCAAGTGAAGATAAGGCACAGCGTGTCAATTATCTCACGTGGAAATTTTACATTTTTAGAAAAAATGTTCAAATGTAAGGAAGCCTTGAATAGAAACATCTATACAAGTTAGAGAAAACATTAAGTTAAAAGTAGCCTAATCAGTTATTAAAGACAGATGGATATATGTCAGCCCGGGATAGTAGCATTCGATTTCCTTTTTTAAAAAAATTGATATAGCACTAAAGAGAATATTTCATTTGCATTTTCATTACAAATATGAATTTTGATCCTAATGGGGTATACAAGCTGTCCTATGAGACTGGTGATAGTCTGACCGTTTCTAGATTTGTCCGGGCTGTCGATGGCCAGAGTGATACTTTTCAAAAAATTGGATCATGTTATTTCCCTACTCAAAGCCCTTCTGGAACCTCCCAAAGTACTTAGAATAAAATCCAGAGTCTTCACTCACCTGCAAGGCCACGGATACCAGGACTTGGATTCCTGTGTAATTAACTCTTATTCTGCCTCAGCTCACTGGCCTCCAGCCAAACATCTCTCCTGCTGACACGACAAGAGGCCCATTCCTACCCGTGGCTTTTGAACTTTCTGATTTTTTCTGCCTTGGTTTCTCCTCTCCCATTTATGGACTGTGCTAGCTCTCTCATCTCTTCAAGGTTTTTTTCGAACCTAACTTATCTCTTAGACGAAGCCTTCCCTGACCCCCCGTCTAAACTAGTACTCTTCCTTCCTTTGTGTCTCCCCAATCTACTTTATATTTCCTTTTGTCACTGCCACCACCTGACATTATATTATGTATTTCTTTGTTTACTTGTCCTTTTGACTCTCTGCCACTAGAACGGGAGCTCGATAAAAGGGCAGACTTGGCCTGCTTTGTTCTGCTGGAATAGTCCAAAGCCTAGATTAGTGTCCGACACAGAATGGATGCTCAAAAAATATCTATTTATTCTGGTTATATATTATTTATAATTAATATGTATAACTGCTTTAAATGCGAGTTCAATAATGCCCTTGCTACCATGGGGAAAAATATCAACAAATTCTGACTTCCTTAATTGCTTTTCCAATTGAGTGTTTATCTTAGGATCTGTCTCTATTTCCTTTTATTATTGTATTTCTTTATCCAAATTTCGGTGGCCTTATTAGATTCTGAGGAGATAAAGAAATAATAGGATTATTAGATTTTTTTCAGAGAATGACTTATTCATCTTTTTTCAAGGCAGATAAAATTCTTCCTTATTAAAAAAAAATTCCTGAAGGATACTGTTGGGATTTAAGATAATTAATTGGCGTGTCTCATAACACTTTAATTTTTAACACCCAAATAATTAGTGTTACAAGGTAAGCCTTGTCTTTTTCCTTGGCAAAGTTTCATTACCGCCTCCCTTGAGATAGAAATTAAAGTAATCCCTGTAATTTCAAAAACATAGGTTGATAGATTTCTTATCATTTCCTTCCTTCTTTCTTTCCTTCCTTGTTCCCTCCCTCCTTCCCCCAACCCTCTTCCAGTCCTTCCTTTTTTCCTTCCCTCCTTCTTTTTTCTCTCTTTTGAACAGTGCACCCTGCAGAAAAGAGAAAAACCTGCCTTAAAATTATTTCTACATGAACTTGTGGTGGTTCAGAAATGTTCTATTCTTATAGATCATCACCTTGGACTTCAGGAGATAGAAATGTAGCAGTCTCTTAAAGGAAAGAGCAAGCTTGCACATATAAAATCCTGTTCGGGTCGCCTGGGTGTCTCAGTCGACTAAGTGTCTGATTCTTGATCTGGACGCAGGTCCTAATCTCACTGTTTATGAGATCGAGCCCTGCATGGGGCTCTACGCTGTCAGCATGGAGCCTGCTTGGGATTCTCTCCCCCTCTCTCTGCTCCTCACCACCCCACCCCCAAATAAATAAATAAACTTTAAAAAAAAAATCCTGTTCTGCTATCTCTACTTTTATTTGAGGAACAAACAGTATGAAGTGGCATGTCCATTTCCCCAATGTAGAAGAGCCCTGATAGGCGGCCATATAGGTGCTTCATGTAAATTTTTAATGTTCACAGTCTGCGATTTGTGAGACTTACCTTCATTCGGTTTACCAACGAGGAAGCTGCAGTTGGGAAGAGTTAAGTAACTTGGCTAATATCATATAATAGTAGGCAGCCAAGCTGGAGGTGAACAATTAGATTAGGAATTTGAAGCATGGGGGAAAAAAAAGGAATTTGAAGTATGAGCAGTCATTAGACATCACTTGTTTATAACTAACGTGCTGGGTCCATCTGCTTCCTTCCTAAGGCCAACTGCAAGCAAATGCTTATTGTGAAAATCCCGATATAGTATTAATTGGCAACAAGGCAGACCTGCCAGACCAGAGGGAAGTCAATGAAAGGCAAGCCCGGGACCTGGCTGACAAATACGGGTGAGTCATTTACATGGAGGTGTCATCGAACCTTGCACACAGCTGCTTAGTAATGGAGCAGGGATATGAGGTTGATACCAGGAGGACTCCCCTTGAACCAATAATGGCACGTGAATGAAACAGATCTTTCAGGGGAATGTATGGGACTTCCTAAACCAATTACTTAATAGTAATAGTGCTATATTTGCTGAATACTTATTATGTGCTAACAACTGTCCCTAGACTTTAACTCATTTAACCCTTCATAACCATATGTAGGAGATAGAGCGTCATCCCATTTTATAGACAAAGAATTGAGGCATGGAAAGATTAAGTAACCAATGGACGGTCCTGTAACTGGTAAGTAGCAGAGCTTGAATTCAGCCCAGGCAGTCTGAGATCAGAGCTCATGATCTTCAACACTATATTCTACTGCCTTTCAACTAATAGCTGTAAAACTCTAAGAAGTAACACCTAACGTGGACATAAATTACAATCCTCATCCAAGCCAAGCTTAAATGGCAGATTAAAAAAAAATGTTGAATAACCCCCTGTGATTATAAATTGAGTTCCAACACAGACTTTAAATTTGAAACAGTTTCATCTTATCTGCCAATTTTTTTCCTGAAGAATTCTCCTTGAGAGCTTTGAAAACGTGTCTTCGTGAAACTTTTGCTTCCAAATAAATATAGACTTTATTCACGTGCATATCCTATTCAGTGCCTGCTTAATTTCCAAGTCATATTTCCAGATAATTGATTAAAAGGGAAGTGATATTTTAATGGCAATATTTATCACTAGTTTAGGTAGTTCTACCCTCTCAATGTTTTTTGAAACAGTGGTAATGCCTTAGCTTCAAATTCCTGAGACCTCCTATATCCATTTCCTTGTCCATAAAATTGGTAATACCCATAGGAAAAAGCAGCCCCCGGTTTCTACTCACTGAGAAAAATGAGGGATGCTTTCCAACTCAGCCGGCAAAATCATGATTATTTTGCCATCTCTCGGCCATGTTTTTGCATTGTGACTCATTTGTACGTCTTGTTGTAGCTCTTCTGATTTCTTCCTCTCAAAAATATTTGTCATCTCTTCTATTCAAGCATACCATATTTTGAAACAAGTGCAGCGACTGGCCAGAATGTGGAGAAAGCTGTGGAAACCCTTCTGGACTTAATAATGAAGCGAATGGAACAGTGTGTCGAGAAGACACAAGTCCCCGACAGCGTCAACGGGGGAAATTCGGGAAAGCTAGATGGGGAGAAACCAGCAGAGAAGAAATGTGGCTGCTAGCCTCTGCATAGGAACTGATCACCAAAAACCCCACCCAAATATTACTTCCCAAAACAGCGAAGTTTTGACCACAAAATTGTTGTTGAGTAGACCATGTGTAATGGCGTATCTTGCTTTCCTGCCAGAAAAATCTCTTTTAAGAAACCAGAATAGTCAACAGTGTTCAAAAGAATTGACCAGTTGTCTCTGAGGCCCCTCCAAACAAGAGCAGAGATTGCCTAATGTGGCCTCACTATCATGGATGCTCAATTTGTGTGTGCTTTATATATATACATAACATGTATAACATGTATATATATGTGTGTGTGTATATATATATATATAAAGAAGATGAGTATATAAGAAGGTATTCAAGATGATTATCCATGAGTTTTAAATCAGAACAAAAATTCCCATGTCCCATGGGGGAAAGGGATAGGCCACTAAGGGAAAAGTATAGAAAGACAATTTTTTTTCTTAAAGATTGAATTTACTTCTTATATAGAATTTGATTTGTCCTTTTAGCTTTGCATCGGGGGGACATGTTAGCTAAAAATGGGTACACAGTAAAAAATCTAAGTCAATCATTAAGAACGACTTGGCTATGTACACCCAATAAACTGTCCTAGGCTGACTTAATTGCTGATAAGGTTATGAGAGTGGGAAAGTCAGACTTCTGCTAAATGTGTGAGGTTGTCTATTAATGTCCTTTTTATACTTTTAATAAATGGCAAAAAGACAAGAACAGGACTGCGGATGACGTAGTACAAAAGAAATGCTCTGGGAGAAACATGAAAGTATGAAAACATGGCATTTGGACAAATGAAATTAAATGTGTCTATTACAGATGTCTGGAAGAGTCATTTAGCCACATTTCACCCGAGCCAGTTAGAAGTTGCCATTATCCGTTGGGATTAAGAGAAGCTCCAGAGGTTTCCCTTTCAAACAAAACTTTAGAAATTGGCTCATTGTTCCGTCTCACGTTTCATTTTTCTTAGCAAATTGGTCACGAGGAGAAATTAAATGTTGCCATTATTAAATGTTTCTTTAAAAATGCAGTCAAGAAAGACTACTTAGCCTTACTTGTTTTTTTAGATAAAATATATGTCACTAATATGGAAACAAAAAGGGACTAATAATTGTGGGTTTCTTTTTAATTTACAAAAGCAATGGAAACTCGGAATCACATTTCTGCCCCTCCACACCCACCCCTGGCTTTGAATCAAGCGTGTCAGCTGAATCAGCTGTGTCACTTTCTAGCTCAACAGCTTCAGAATGATGGATTGATTTTATGGTCACTCTGAATTTTCATGTCATTCATCACATAAAAATTGATGATATCTCATGCCATAAAAACAATATATTTAACATTTGTTTTCATTTCGCCTCTGGCAAAATACCCACCTTTGAGGTATATTTGGGAGTAGGGGAGGGGGTGGAGCTGTATCTTCTCTCTAAAAAGTTGGTTAATCATTTTATTTTTTCACATAAAACTGCCGTTTAAAAAAAATCATCATAAACATATTTTCCATTGTCCTATTCTTATTATTCTGTCTAAGCTGATATGGTATTGCTTTTTTTATCTTTGTTTCTGATAAGCCTAAGGAACTCCTATTAAACTATTATTTAAATATTTGTGAGTTTCACCAATAACAAAGGCATCGCGCTTTGAGTTTTCTCTCTTTATCATGGGTATATAATTGTGATAGGATGGTTCCTCTTCCTAGAAAATTTGCCAATTAAATTTCATTTTGCCGTACTCTCTGTGTATTTTTAAATTACAAACATTAGAAACCCTAAATGCCAGTCCCCCATTCTCCCCTTGAGCCTCTCTCTACAGTCTACGTCTGGTTTTGGATCAGTTTTAGGAACATAGTTCCAAAGGATTGTCTAAAACGTTCTTGCAGAATTCTCAGTGTTAATTGCTCAGTCCCTCTGACTTCTGTAGCATAAGGCCAGCTTCGAAGATCCCTCATGCTTGGGTGTTCCCTCCAATGGTGTTTTTCTCTATGATGCTCTTCGTGACCTCAGTGCCTGAGCCATGGGGATAGAAAGCTATTAACTAAGCTCAAAGATGTTTGAACTGAAAGGGAAATGAGCAGAAACAATATAATCATTGCTGTGGCAAAATCTGGTCAACTTCTGTGGTCATTTTATCAGCTCCTCTTTGGATTCAAATTGTGATGTCCCCTGCATTTCCATAATAGGGAATTTTTAGCCTTTATGCAATCCTAAAGGTATTCTATTCTGGATTTGTTGTTTTGGGTTTTGTTTGTTTGTTTTTTTTTTTGGTTTCTATTCTTTTTCCAGTTATATGATTGACTTACTTTTGCCAAGATTCTGTCATCATCAGTTATTTAACAAAAACTTCTGCAGAGTCTATTTTTAGATCATTATTTGATAGCTGTAGCATGAAGCAGAGGGTGATGATGCTCGTAATTATAGAACTCTGCTTATAAAAATAACAATTATTGGGTAGTATTCTCAAGAGGAATGAAATTTAAAGAAGTCAAGGAAATTAATTTAAAAATGGTATTCTACTTATAAATAAGTACTAACCAAAAAGCAAATATTTTCTCTGTCAAGTTTGACATCTGATCCCAAATTCTGGGATCCTACCATTACTGGAAATTCCTTTGCCTAATTATTTCAGAATTAATAATTATGTATAATCTGTTTTATAATTTCAAATCGCTTTGAAATTGCTTGATAGTATACGGACTGCTTTAAAGAATCGCATACGTCCTTGAACCCAAAACAGCATGTATTTTTAGCCAAGATGTATCCTGTTATTGTTATCTCCCAAATGTTTTGGTAAACCTCCATAGTGTATTTTGGGGGAATATTTAAAATGTCTATGAAACTCCTTCCTGATACAGAAATCGTTTCTGGAGTGCTTACACTAGTTTGATGTTTACATGGCTCTAACACAGTGCCTCGAATACCTCTGTGACCAAATTTGTCTCCAGCCACATAGCTTGTTTCCTGTTATGTCATAATAGAAGAGGGCCTCACGGAGACACAAATACAGTGAAAGGTATTCTGGTAGCTTCAGGAAAGGGTGCAGGATGTTGGCATCTGGGGATGATTACCACCATGCTCTTCTCCTAAGCTTCTCGCGGAAAGGGCATTGCTTGAGATTCAACTGTGAGTAGGTCAAGGTTCCTTTCTAATACAGAAAAGGAAAAATCCTTTGGAAAATGTATCAAAAAATAGCTGAGAAAACATGTTTGTCTTGCTATGAAGGGGGTCACAAGTCATAAATTGGCAGAGAAAACGTGAAATGTTAGGAATTGAGTTTGTGGGTCTCTACGTAAGTTTTAGAATTCTTGCAACCCCTCTAGTGATTTGCTATCATTTCCATATTATCAGCTGTACACTGCAAAAAATTCAAAACCAGCATTTTCTAAAGTAAAGTAGATTATTTCATCTGTTGTTCTTCACCAGATGGGCCTATCCAGCCCAAGTATCAGTGGATGTCTTTGTTATGCTTCTAGCATAAGTTATTCTCTGCCAACCTGTACAGATAAAATGAACTGGGTAAGAGTTTTAATCAGACCTTTCGTGCCTCCACTGTAAGAGGGAGAAGTTGACCATAGAGAAGTACATGACTACATTAAAAAATAATAACAGCCAAAATATCCTATAAACTGAATCCATTGGAAATCAACGAGTTTGATGAAGCTCCTCTACATGCTCATCAGCCAGAAAGAGAAGCGATGTGTGTAATAGTGAATAACTCGGTATAGTAGGAACCTGGAACCTGTGACCATGACACGAAATTATTCCCTGCTCTGTATCTCTGTTCACTTTTAGAAAGGTTACAAATGCTTTCCTCGGTGTGTATTATACTACAACACTGAGGGAAAATTCTCATCCGTAAAGAATTTTGGGGTTATGATCTCAAACTCAAACCGTAGAGAGACAGTATTGAAATTTCTGGTTTCCTGAGAGAATTAACTCTTTAAAAGAGAGATCTGAGAGCTGATGTTAGGCAAAGGGATGGAAAAGCTGTCTCTCACCGTGTACCGCCAAGTGTTAAAACATTAAAAGAAGGCTAGTGCCTGTGGATATTTTAGGGAAAGCCTTATTTTTAAAGATGCCAAGATGCTCGAAGAAGTTGTCAGGGAATTTGCCAAAAACCATATTTTCTTCTTGATCTTTGACCAAGATGATATAACCGTGTTTCCTGGAGAGCACTGAGCTCTTAAACACGGAAAGTAGAAATAGAATATGATCTGAGATGAGTGTTGTTGTCTCAATGCATTATAAACCCATGAAGATATTTGTCTCAAAGTAGAACTGATAAAAATCATTTGTTATAAATCCAGAGAATTTTATAAATTTTTTGCCTTAGAATTCTTGGGCGGAGACCAACCATGATGACATAGTTGAGGAAGAGCTGTAAAGAGAGGTTAGAGTTAAATGTTGTCTGAATAATGTTCTTAAATATTGCAGAACACAGAGAAGGCCATACTTTGAGTGTGATTTTTAGGTAGAAAACGAAAGGAGAATTAGTGACAAGAAGAGTGTAACTAGATCCATGACACATATTTATCTACCATTTTTATCTACCAAGTAGAAGTTTATGCCCTTAGAACTAAGCTAGTAAAACCGTTTAAACACCAAATGTTGCATTAGTGGCATCAAAATGTGTGAAACTTTGAAACGTTTTGTTTGCTCTGTCTGAACTTAATTTTCTCATAAATTGCATTTTGATTAATTTTTCAAGGTTCTCTACAGATCTCCTTTTAGCAACAGTGCGTGGTTATTTCCTAGCTTCATAGGTAGATGGAACAAAAAATAAGCAAAAAGCATTAGTGACAAAATAGTGGAGTTATTTAAAAGGGTGTCAGCTTTTGAAGAAAAAAATATACGAAGAAATCATCTTTGAACTTAATCGAACGAACTTGTTTCATGCCTCCTTTTCTTTCCTTTTTTTTAATGTTTTTATTTATTTTTGAGAGACATAGAGACAGAGTGTGAGCAGGGGAAGGGCAGAGAGAGAGGGAGACACAGAATCCGAAGCAGGCTCCAGGCTCTGAGCCATCAGCACAGAGCCCGACATCGGGCTGGAACTCACAGAGCCCGACACGGGGCTGGAACTCACAGAGCATGAGATCATGACCTGAGCCGAAGTCGGCCGCTTAACCGACTGAGCCACCCAGGCGCCCCTCTTTTTCTTTCCAATGGGTCGTGGAAATCATGGCTAATACCACCCAGCTGACTTAGTCTTTAAGAATCATTAGAAATTTTGTAGAAGTGGGGATGTCTGTCTTTAACCTAATGAAAACCTTTAACCAACAGCTCTTGTCCTTCTCTCTATTGGGACATCAAAATACGGTCTGTCCCTAGTAAACATATACTTATCATTTTCTGTTCTCCAGATTATTTTTTTAAATCCTCTTTGAGAGGACACATAGTATTGTAGAAAGGAAAGCGGTCAGAAGAACAATTTGGGGCTCGTGAGTATGCTATTCAATATCTTAGTGGCTTCTCTTCATGTGGATCTTATAAACCCTATGTACTTCAGAGAGTTCGTGTCAGTCTCAAAGGAAAATATATCTAAGAAATTGGTTTGTAAATTATGTTCCCTTTCGTAAACAGGCACTATTATCACAAGCTAAGAATAATAAAAATTACAGTAATAATTTAAGCCCCTTGCGAAAAGAAGTGTCACAGCAGGGACAAAACGCCAATTTTAGTAGTGGGTATTGGAAGCTATAAAACGACAGCAACTTGACGTCATTGTGTTTGATTGGAAATGTTTAATATATCTCAAGTTCTTGAAAATATACGAGTTCCATTTCATTTTCTATGTCATCGTGTATTTTTTTTCAAGGAGTCCAATTACCTTCTAGATAGTATATTACAACTTGGTCAGCTCCTCCTTGTACAGATAGGGCTTTTGTGTCCATAGCCTTGTTAAAGGTACCGACTGCATCTGAAATTATCTAGGAGAAATAAGTTATCCTGCTTAATGTATTAAAAATAGACAATGTCCAACATAACACTGAAGTGCTTTGCTATATTCCAACAGTCTACCTTTAAGTGATTTTATTCTCATTGTTAGGCTAAGTACTTTTCATTGTTTTGTCTGTCATCTACACAGATCACTGTTTTGTCTAGTGCTATGAATGTAAATTAAAACCTTAAACATGGAGTTTTTATTCTGTGCGCCCCTGAGTAGACTGTGGTGCCTGACAAACACGATTAGATCATTATTTTGTTGTATCAAAGTTCTAGTGGCTTCAGAAATCATAGCATCCAATGATTTTGGTGTCTGGGTTTGAATACTATGGTGGAGAACTGTATTCAGTGATTGTTTCTGCACATTTTTCAAATAAAAATGCATTTTTATCAGTAATCTTGTGTACTCCAAGCAAACTTATTTCTGTGCTGCAGTTGAATGTATGGGGCATGAAGAACATTAAATATATATCAACGTGGAACTTGTATCACATTTAAAATGGTATCCATTAAGAACTAGGAAATAAGTGATTTGGATTTAGCCAAGTGATCTTTATCCATCTCTCTAAACTTTTTCATTTATGATTTGCTTAAAGACTGGGTTTGCAAGGGAAATTTTCTAATAATTTTGAATTATACATGTGTGAAATTAGCAGTTAATGTGTTGAAGTATTCATGGTATGTAAGCACCTCAACATATTATAACCTTTTTCTTCCCCATAACGAAATGCCGAGGCAGGGGGTGGTAACTTCCCTAGTCCCAGACTGGTGAAAGGAGCAATTCAAGACCGCAACCAAAGAGCTTCTTTTTAAATGTTCGTTTGCAAAGGCTGCCTTGTTCCCAGAGTTGCTCTCATTCCATATGTTACTTAGATAGTCTTTGCCAAGATAATGATGAGTTTTTAATTTAAAGATAAACAACTCTCCCACTGCAAGCAAAATAAATCCTTGGCACCATGTTCTCAACTTTACTCCCTGGTAGGAGTAATGCTGTTTCACATAGGCAGAATTTTTTGCCCCTGGGTTCATCCTAAAGAATTCATGGCAAGTCATTAGGAACTTGCTTTCCCTAAGGGCTTTATAGGATTTTTAAATAGTTATAGTGTGCTTCATATTGGGGGTTGGGGAAAGACCGTCTTGACCTTCACTGTCTTTAATGAGGAAAGGAGAAATCTTTTAAAATCTATATGTAAGTTATTTGGATTATTTGATGCTCTTTATCCGTATTTTTAATACAGATTTCAACTTGTGGAGAAAGGATAGCCATAATAAGAATGTGAGCATTGCTCTCCTGTTGGAAACTCGTTTAGGTGACTTACGTTGTGCTTTACAAAGCCAACACACAGATTACAATTTGACTAAGGCTATGTTACAGGGGCACCTGGGGGACTCAGTTGGTTAGATGTCTGATTCTTGGTTTTGGCTCAGGTCATGATCTCACGGTTCATGAGTTTGAGCCCCACATTGGACTCTGCACTGACAGCACAGAAACTGCTTGGGACTCTCTCTCTCTCTCTTTCTCTCTCTCTCTCTCTCAAAACAAACAAATAAAGAAGAAAGAAAGAAAGAAAGAAAGAAAGAAAGAAAGAAAGAAAGAAAGAAAGAAAGGAAGGACACTAAAAAACATTTAAAAAGCAGCGAGGTTAATAGCTGACAACTTCAATCTGTTTGCTTGATTCTCCAGAGAAATTTATACCATGACTCATTCACTGATGAAAAAAAAAAAAAAATGAAACAGAAGGATGCTTTGGAGCCATGCTAGTTAGCATATTGGACTATGAACACACATTACCTAGCTTCATGGACACTCTTCTCCTACCCTGACTTCCAAGAGCAGCTCGTCATGAGTTCCTCTAGGCAGAATGTGGAGTCAAAATAGGGCCACTCAGTGGCTGAACCTTTCGAGAGCAATTTTCCCTTCACTGCATCTTCCAGAAAACATGGGATTTCTCAGTATGTCAGGAAAACACGAACAAGAATGAAGATACAGATTCCTATCATTAGTTGACCACTGCTCAGAATTCAGAGAACGAGAAGGATAATTTACTTTTCGGATAAAGGAATGATTTATACAAAGGAAACGTGAAAGACTATATTGCGTGGAAAAGGATTTAGACAATGTCGGGACTCTTTCTTCACCTGCCAGTCCAGCTGCACAGATGTCCCAGAAATTCCGGGACACAACTGGCCTGCCTGTCCTCCGGAGCTAGTGCACCTGGCTCGCCCCTTCCTGGATGCTTCTTTCACCAAATAATATCTTCTTCGGGTCACTTTCCTAGCCTTCTTCCTGTCTTTGCTTACTTAAATGTTATCTTTAAAGAGAGAGGCCTTAAAATTACTATCCTATTTAAATTACCAGTCCATGGTTACTACATTCAAAACCATCACCCAATTTAAACGTGCAACCACAGCCTTTCACCCCTAGCAATTCCTGATCCCTGTGTCCTCCTTTATTTTTCTTCACCGTCCATGGGACATCTCTGACTTTATTATCTGATTTTGTCACTAGAATGCATTTACATGAAGGTACAGATTTTTCCTTTTTCCTTCATCTCTGACCCGTGCACACCCTCCTCTTTCCCCGCTGCCATAGCCCCCGGCTCTAGGACAGTGCCTGGCAAAGAGAAGACATTCAGTACAGATTTGCTGGAAGAAGAAATGAATGACTTCTACATGAGAACCTGATTGAGTAGCTATAGAATAACGTGGCATTAACTTCAAATTTTCTCCTACTTTATTGAAGTTAATATTTAAACTGTACGATGTATCGGTTTTGGGCATGGAACATCCCCATGAAAACATCACCATTATTAACACACTGGAAATTTCTACTACCCACCTATGTTTCTCTGTATCCTGCTCACTCTTCCCTCTCCTTCCTTTCCCAGGAAAATATGATTATGATTTGCTCTCTGTCACTGTGGCATCACATAGTACGTCCTCTTTTTTTCCTCTAGATTCTTTCACTAAGTATAACGATCTGAAGTTTATCCGCTGTTGTATATATTTGTGCTTTGTTTCTTTTTATTGTTGAGTTCTCTTCCAAAGTATGGACGCACTACGTTCTGTTGGATTACCTGTTAGTGGACATTCGTTTTTAGTTTTTGGCTATCGCAAACGTGCCATGAAAATTCAGATACACATTTCTATCTGTAGGTTGTTGTTTCTCTTGGGTAAAAAAAAACCAAAGAACAGAAGGGCTGAGGTCATACGGCAGGTGTAAACTTTTAAAGAAAGTTTCCACTTTGGTTTCCACACTGGCAGGTGCCATTTTTGCACTGTCACCTTTAGCATATGATTTGGTTACTCCACCGGCTCAATAAGGCCAGTCTTTTTATTTTAGCTATTCTAGTGGGTGTTTGGTATTTATTTGTTAGTGGTCTTCATTGACATTCCCCTGATAACTAAAGGATGAGGCGTCTTTTCAGTATTTGTAATTTGTCTATCTTGTTTTAAGAAGGGACTCTCTGAACATTTTTGCCCATACGTTTATTGGTTTGCCTTCTCATTGTTTTAAAAGTTCTTTATATATTCTTAATACAACTCCTATACATGTGAATATTTTCACCCCTTCTGTAGGTTGCTTTTTAAGATTGGCTTCGTGGTGTCTTTCCGAGAGCACAATATTTGAAATTCAATGTTCAATTACCAAGTTTTTCTTTTACGGTTTGTGTTCTTTGTGTACTATTTAAACACAAAGATTGCAAGGTATTGCGAAGAGTCTGTTTTCTGCTAGAAATTTTAGTTTTAGTTTTACATTTAGTTATATCGTCTATTTCATGTTAATTACTATATACTGTGTGAGAGAAGAATTGATGTTAATTTTTTTCACATGTACAACTTGCAGTAAGGGTGCCTGGGCGGCTCAGTCAGTTAAGTGTCTGACTTCAGCTCAGGTCATGATCTGGCGGTTCGTGAGTTCGAGCCCCACGTCGGGCTCTGTGCTGATGGCTCAAAGTCTGGAGCCTGCTTCAGATTCTGTGTCTCCCTCTCTCTCTGTCTTTGCTCCTCTCACACTCTGTCCCTCTCTCAAAAATAAATAAACTTTAAAAAAAAAACTTGCAGTATTTTCAGCACCATTCAGAAGACTTTTCTGTATCCTTTCAATAGCCTTTGTCAAAAATCAATCACATAGATAAGTCTATGGAAAGGATACTCCTTTCCATCCATTTATATATTTGTGTATGTTTTCACCAATACCAAACTATTAATATGTTGGGTTTTGTATCTGGACTTTGTAATCTGTGACCTTGTTAACTTTACTTACTAGTTCTATAGCTATTTGGTAGATTCATTAAAGTTTTCTACATCAACAACTGTATGAACGACAATGGACAATTTTACTTTTCGTTTCCAGTTTGTATGCCTTTGTTTCCTTTTTCTTTTTCTCGACATATTCCAATGGCTAGGACTTACAGTACAATCTTTAAGAAAAGTGGTGAAAGCAAGCACATTAGTCTCTCATCATCAGTTATATGAACTGAAGGCTTTTTTATAAATGCTCTTTATCAGGATGATAAAACTCCTTAATCCCAGTTTGCTGAGTTTTTATTATGAATGAGGGCTAAATTTTGTCGGATATTTTTCTTCATTTATTAAAATAATTATATAATTTTCTTCTTTATTATGTGTATATGGTTAATTACATTGATTTTTTTACATTGATTTTTTTTTGAGAGAGAGAGAGAGAGGGAAAGAGATAATGAGTGGAGGAGGGGCAGAGAGCAAGGGGGACAGAGGATCTGAAGCTGACTCTGCACTGATAGCAGTGAGCCCACTGTGGGGCATGAATTCACAAACTAAGGGATCATGACCTGAGCCAAAGTCAGAAGCTCAACTGACTGACTCACCCAGGTGTCCCTCATTAATTTATTTTCTTTTTTTTTTTTTTTTTTTAATTTTTTTTTTAACGTTTATTTCTTTTTGAGAGACATAGAGACAGAGAGTGAGCAGGGGAAGGGCAGAGAGAGAGAGGGAGACACAGAATCTGAAGCAGGCTCCAGGCTCTGAGCTGTTAGCACAGAGCCCGACGCGGGGCTCGAACTCACAGACTGTGAGATCATGACCTGAGCCGAAGTCGGCCACTTACCGACTGAGCCACCCAGGCTCAGATTAATTTAATCTCAAATGATGAATAAACCTTGCATGCCGAAGATAAACACCAATATTCTATAATTCTACTTCAATTTTTAAAATACTTATAAGCATATATTTTAATAATATGGCAATTAAATATGATTATCTAAATCTTTACTGCATCTTAATATTTCCCACCTAAAATAAAATAGAAGGAGGGAAGTATAAAAGGAGGAAGGGAAGAATTATAATGATTATGACATTAGTGGAAGAAATTTTCAGTTTGCATGGAACAAGTCCCTTCATCAACATTGATGAAGATTCTATACTTACTTCAGGCTCAGAGAAGAGGTAAAGAAAGTAAAGACATATGAAAGAATTTGAAAAGTGTGTGCTTAATATTATAATGCTACTATTTTTTCATATTCAGAATAAAAACTTAATAGATTACTTTTTTCCCATTAATTTGAATCCAGGGAAAATTAGCAGAAAAATTCCGGGAGCCATCTAAATACCTGTTCACTATTGAAACCAATCCATTCATTGAGGATTTTATAGTCATGAACAATCAAATAAAAATGGCTTAATTTACTTCTGTATAATTATTTGTTTTTATTTTATTTATTTTTTAAAATGTCGATTTATTTTTAAGAGATAGAAACAGAGCACAAGCAGGAGGGGGGCAGAGAACGAGGGAGACAGAGAATCCGAAGCAGGCTCCAGGCTCCGAGCTGTCAGCACAGAGCTTGATGCGGGGCTCAGACCCAAGAACCGTGAGATCATGACCTGAGCCAAAGTTGGACACTTAACCAACTGAGCCACCCAGGCTCCCCTGCTTATATGAAATCATTTTAATGTAAAAAGAAATAAAAACAAAAAAATAAAATATGATATCAATTTCTTTGTTGTAAACAATTATTTAAAAAATACATGTATTATGCCAATTATTTAAACATTTCTCTTCGTTGTTGTTTAAATATTTCCTAATGATAAGTTATAATGCTCTAAGTGATCAAAGGTAAAACTAAGTTTCTTTTTATTTTCTACCTTCATTTATTCCCTTCAAGGTCCACCTCAGAACTTCTTATTTAATATATTAACTAGTATAATTATAAGCATAATTATTTAGGCTACAACTGAACTGGTGTTTCTTTTCCTGTATTTCTCATGTGCTTAATATATTAATTAGTATAATTATAAGCATAATTATTTAGGCTACAACTGAACTGGTGTTTCTTTTCTCATTTCTCATTACTACTTTCGGATTAATACTTTTTATTCTCCATTGTAATCGTTTGTTTTATGTCTCAGAAATATTTATTCCAAAAACATTCCAAATGATAAAAGCTGAGACAGTAAAGATACAGAAAATAATCTATATATGGCAAATAAAGGATACTGTTGATGCTATTAAAAAGATACTTTTGTATTTTTTTACGCTGCTGAAACTGCTTAATCTTAGTCTCAGGAAATCCAAAGACCATCCCAAGGTGAACGTGGAGGGCACATGGGCAGGTCCTATCCGTACGGCGTCCAGCAGCACTTCCGGGTTCAAAAATGAGCAGTGGGAAACCCCCATTAAATCCGGCGTTGTCTTATTATTTTTGTCTTTAGAATATATTCTTCTAACAGGAACGATTCTGGTTGTTAGGTCTGTTAGAGGGGTCCAGTCCAAAATCCCATATTTATTGCCATCCAGCTTGGTGATGGAGGTGTAAGTGGAAGCTAATCAATCTCCAGGTGAAAGGTGAATTCACGCACTACACTGCAAACGCTTGAAGCAGAATTCATGATCCCAATCTCCCACAAATGTGCCTGAAAATGCACTGCCAAAAAGTCTTCCACGTGGTATAAGGTCATGATAACAAATGTAAAATTAGAAGATTTTTAGCAGGGAGGTTTTTCTGAACTACGTTAAGAGGGTAGTCCAAACAGGTGAAAGGCCAACTTATTGCAGGAAAATATTTACGATATGAGTAAGGGTTGTTTCTGACTGTCATTCACAGGATAATGCAGATAGCCAACGAGGCAGCTGTTTTATTACAGTAGTAAAAAGAAAAGCGTTTCTAGAGTGTGGGAATATCTCAGACCACCAAGCGAGCAGGTAGAAGGAATACTGACAGCCAAATCAAGACTAACTTGCTCCATCGTTAGCAGCAGGGAAAATAACTGGACCTCACCCCTGTGAGATGGGTAATAATAATATGACCTGCTTTTGAGGCCTTTGGGGAAGATTAAAGCCATTAATACAGGTAAAGTACTTAGAGTTATTCCTGGCATAGGAATCATGTCATAAACATCATTAAATAACTAGATTTGAAAAACTAGCAACCGATAAAACCATGAAGCATGAAATGCACACGTATAGTTGTACAACATTTCAACATTAACAGTACTTTGATGAATTTATAAATATATTACTTTATCTCATTTGTATGTATTTTTAAATATTTCATAGATAATACTGATATTTCACATTCCACATTGAAAGGCTTGAAGCATCTTTCCTGAGAAAACGTTTACAGTCACACACCAGAGAGGATGATCAAAAGGCTTCCGAGTAATTCACCCTTCGGCAGGGCTAAGTCTGCCCATTATTCCTTTAGTTCGAGCGCATGCTATCCTGTTCGCCTGTTTGCATTTCTACAAATTAGAGTCTGGTTTTCCTCATAGCAAGCACAAACTCACCTATGATGAATGCCTGTATCAAAATGTAAGCACACTTTCACCAAGGCACTAGACTCACAATTCGATTTCATGAATTGAGAGTCTTCCTAGCTATAGACAGCCCCCGCTGTTCCTCTGAACCCACAATATCTACATTTTTGTGAAGGTATGAGCTGACAGCATTGTGTTTCTATTCTTCCTCCCAAATATTTTCTTAGATAATACAATGAATCTTGAAAAGAAAATCAGGCACAATGCCAAAGTCACAAACTGCGTTTCTTCATGCTTGCTTGTGGGTTATCTCTAGCAACCAATTCTCAATCCCAGCTGAAGGACAATGGCTTTCAAAGGTGTAGTAAGACGCCATGATTCTTAGCATTGGAAGGCTGTGTGGGTTGGGGAATTAGTAAAAAAAGCCTACTCCTTCTGCTACCCATAATGCCATAGAGAATAACTCTCCTACTAACAATGGGTCAGGAGATGAATTTATAAATTCACGTTGAGATATTTCTTATTATTCAAAGTTAACTTTAAAATATATCATTTATTCACACACACACACACACACACACACACACACACACATACACTTTTCCATTTATATACATAAAAACCACAATCAGAAGGTCATAGTTGACAACCTTAAACCATTCCCTTGAGCAAAAATCTGCAAAAACGATTCAGATTCTTTTTTAAGTTTAAAGCAAAATTCATCTTCCATCAGCCCCAAGTCTCTTCGCCCATTCAGTAAGTTTTGAAGGAAGAGTTCCTTGTCTTGAATATATATTTGTTGGATTTTCTGGAGTGCCATCTTCCCGCAGAGCTGTTGATGTATAGTAAATTCCGCTGAATACTGCCAGTGAGGCACTTGAGCTTGCATGTTCACGCTGTGTTTCGCGGAATAAACAAGACCCACATAGGCGATCTTTCTCATTGAGATCTTCAGCCAACCAGCTCATTTCCGGAGCCTAATCAACATCAGATAGGGCGTAGTGCCTTCAGTCTTCAATTCACTGTAGAAAAGATCAAACAATTACTGAAAAAGAGCACCTTAGGGTAGCCTGGGTGGCTCAGTAGGTTAAGCGGTCGACTTCAGCTCAGGTCATGATCTCACGGTCTGTGAGTTCGAGCCCCGTGTCGGGTTCTGTGCTGACGGCTCAGAGCCTGGAGCCTGCTTCAGGTTCTGTATCTCCCTCTCTCTCTGCCCTTCCCCTGCTCACACTCTGTCTCTATGTCTCTCAAAAATAAACGTTAAAAAATGTTAAAATTTTTTTAAAAAAAGAAAAGAAAGAGATTACCTTAAACTTTAGTGATACAATTGGTGTATCACGACCATTACCATCTCCACCACCACCATACTACCAAGTCTGAACTAATTGCTTTAATCTAAGAGATCTGATGGTTAATTGGTGGACGCTAATTCCCCATGAGACATAATAGAATCACCCTGTGGAAGCAACAAACTTATGTAAATTTAGCTCGTTGGAGTGGGACAAGAGTGAGGAAGAGTGAGGGGAAGTGAGAGAGAATTAGAGACTGTAGCTGCCATTCCATGCAGTGAAGACGTGCACTGGAGTGACTTGGAGACGGGAAACACAAATCAGCCCTCCTGTCAGGATGTTTTAGTCCCGTGGGCTTCTCAAGTCTGAACGTCTCCCCTCACTGTGTGATCCTGGTATTTAAAATATGTACGTATGTATATATGTGTGTATACACACACCCACATACAAACACACATACACATTCATATGTGCATTTTGCTGCTGCTGTTTTGGTCTAATAACATGACCCTGAATCTCCAGCAAACACTTCTGGTGTTCAATTCAAGAAACATCTATATGTTCTAATGCTGAAAGACACCACCTTGCTTTTTAGTATTAGAGACATAGAACTATATTTTATAGGCAATTTAAAGAGATTTGCCTGGATTAATTTTTAAATGTACATGATTTTTTCCCTGTAACAGCTACTTTTCTACTCCAATCTCTCCTGTGAGTTATAATTCCACTGCATATGGGTGAACCCAGAATTACCAGATCATACTACCACTTACGTTCTCAAAGCAGCCAATTGCCTCACAAACATGAGACCTACCAAGTCATAGAAAGAAAAGAAACCTTTAAAACTGAAAGGCGTTTAACAATTAATGTACTACAACTAAAGAATTGGCCATAGAAGTTATTCTTTCCAGCACATTCCCTCTGTATGGGCTAGAGTCTCCGCATTCAATAGTGGACTAGTTACAATAGAGAGACAAGCAGGTGATCTCTCGTTCACTCCACTCTGGCTGCATTCCCTCCAGGATCAAAACAGCTGAGGTTGTTCAGGATGCCTCACCGCCCCAAAGGGACTGGTATTTGGTAAGGGAACAAAAAATCAATTGTCTTCCTTTTCCTTGGAAAGTCATGCTTGCTCTTCTATTCTGGACGTTTCATTTCTTCCCCCACTGAAGCGACTACTTCTCTCACTGCTTCTGAAATGTGGGTACTTCACTTCCTCCTTTAATATTTCTGGAGCTTAATTTCTCTTCTTCATTGGAAGTGTCAGGGCTACTGGCCAAAAAGTGGATAACTTCACATCAGGGGGCCCGACGATTTTAGAAGAATCTATTGGGAATGGCTTCATCTCATCTCTAATTACATCTATCATTAGCAAAGTGAAACCTGGCTGCAGGGAGTTCCGCCCAGGGAGACAGAGCCACCTGAATTCCTGGGCTGATGCTTATCACAGGGGGCCTGATTTTCTAACCTCAGGCACTGAACAGAAGAGAGTTTCAGAAAACAGGCTTCTGCCCTAGAGGGATCAGACTGGGACATTCAAAAGCTGCTAGAACAGGAAGTTTTTAATCACTTTTTAAATGATTCATGTAATTACAGACTATGTTTTCTTTCAAGCGATAATTTCATAGAGTATTATGGAAATAAGATTTGAGCCCAGAAGTCTTCTTTTTTTTCTTTTTTACAACTTGTCACTTCAGATTCTGTCACCATTAGAAAGTGACTTTGATGGTTTCAACTATCATTTTGATTGCTGTCCTGGGTCATTATCATTGCTCGATTTCAGTCATTATTAGGTGGTTATTGAAGACACTTGCCCTTAGCGATTCAGGAAATAAAGTGAAATACAAGGAACCATTCCTGCCTCCTTGACATTTACAATCTACCTGGTTTGAGATACAGACATGGACATTTAAATAAATACAATTTACAATTAAAATGTTCATTCAGGCTACAGAAAACAGGAGTAACAGAAAAACAAGGACAAAGGGAAGATGAAGGTACTGCGCGGAGAAAGAGTTGAAGCAGATACCTGGCTTGTTTTATGGCGCAAAGCAAGAAAAGATATCTAAATTTATTCATTTATTCAGTAAGTATTTCTATGTTAGGCTTCGAGGATTCAATGACGAACAGGTAACACAGGTCCGGTTCTCACAAACTGGGAAACAGACAGTAAAGGGATTACGTAAGTATTAATAGATTGGAATATTTCTCAAGAGGGTTGGATGCCAGCATTCATGAATGAATGTTCAACGGAAGCTGTGGAGGCAGATGGTGGTGGGGGAAGAAAACATTTACCTTGTAGAGACACCCTTGGATACTGTTGTCCTAGGAGTTTCAGACCAAAGTGCCACCTTGGTTTTTAGTTCTTTATTCTAAAGTTGAAAAAAAAAATGTGGAGAGATTACACAGGTTGCACACTTATTAGCCACATGCATAATGCTTCTGATCAACCCACCACCTACATCCCTCCTTGGCAGTAAGCTTGTTGTTTCAGCCACTCTATTAAACTCAAAACGTAGCTGATTGAGATTCACTATTATCTCTGAAATTACAAATACATCTTGAAGAGAGCATACTTTTCCAAGGGATTAAAATAGAGTATCCTACATCAGCCCCTGAAATTCAACAGCTGAACTATGTTTGATTTTATAGTTTCTTTTATGTAGAGAGAAGCGAAGAACTTCATAAAATAACTTTATTAAAGAACCTTGTTAAAGACACCCATGGTATTTATTACATGTTTGTCTTTCTTGTGCAATCTCTTGATTATAAACGCCATGAAAATAGGCACCATCTGTTCGTTACTATATAGTTCATGGCATTTTTAGCCTCGGTTTTGTCACTGAAGCCTCCGTTTCTTGATCTCTATACTAGTGGTAAATAATACACGTCTTGCCTACCATGTTTAAGTTGTTGGAAAAAAAAATCTCATATGATCACAGTATTTTAAATCTGGAAATGCTCTCATAATTCTGGGAGATAATGCAATGGCTGATAATAAGGAAGGTAACAGTTCAATTTCTCAGGTACAAATCCTAGCACAGCCAGTTGGTAGCTTTGTGACCTCGCTTAGTTTTCCTAACCTCTCCGAGCCTAATATCCTCATCTGTATAACAGAATCACAGTTTTTTCTTCGCAGGTTCTGATGTCAATATGTACTGTGCCCAGTGTCTGGCACCGATTTTAAGGCTCAAGGTTTTCTAGTCCAGGTGCCATTTTTATAACTAAAAACTGAGGTCCAAAGAGCTTAAGCATCCAACATCTTGTTCATGGCAGAACTAGAGTTCAAAGTCAGGTCCTTCCGATACAGTGCCAATGTCTCCTCATATGACAGCACATTCATTGAACAGATCTGGAAAATGAGACTTAAAACAGCGAAGCATCGTGCTCATGGTTAAGTTGTCAGTTTACTGCACCGGCAAGTCAGAGGTGTTTAAAGGATACACCAGTATAGTAGGGTCTTGGACTGAAGGGTGGCTCAGTGAGGGGTTGACAGGGGGAGCTGTGGCTTTAAGAGAACAGTAACACACCAGCTCCAATACCTATTAGGAAACTAAGGAGTTAAAGTGTCATATAATTGAAGTTTAAAAGGTGTTTCCTAAAGTAAGCCAACACCAAAATGCATGGTTTGGAGAAACAGATGTTAGAATTTTGATGGAAGCAAGAGATTTAACAATTATGTGTGCCTACCAAACATCAAGACTTTTGCCAAATGCTTTCCATACATCTATTCTTTGATAGCTTTTATCCTTATGCATATTAAAGAAATAAGCCAGGCAAAATTGTTTCGGTAACTTGTTTCTGATAACCCACACATTGTACATTCAGCATTCTGTACAAACATGCAAGCTTTATGCAATCCTGTCTGACTCCAAATCCCATGCTCTTTTCCCTGCAAAATGTTATTTTTCTGTAGGCAGAGGAATTAGCTCAGCCTCCTTATATTACAAATAAGTACATGGTGAGCCCCAAGAGACACAGAAATTTCTGAAGGAATGATTTCTGAAGGGATTTCAGGTCTGATGAACATGAAACAGAAGAAACTGTCTGGAAATTAATCAACAATTAATCTACTGCATCTATCCACCCATCCATCCATCCATCCATCCATCCATCCATCCATCCATCCATCCAATTAGTCTGTGTCTGTCATGTCTATGGCACCAACTCACGGGCAGAGGGAATGTGAAGACACACAAGAATGCAAGGATCTTCCTTTCCAGTACACAGGATACATAGTACAGTGGAAGTGATAAAACAAACACGTAAACATTAAAAAATAAAAAAATAAAAGTTCAGGAGATGTCAGAGGCAGTAGGCAGTAGGTAATTAATTACTACATAAAAGGTATAACAGAGATCAATGACCAGAATAATTTATGCTATTTTCATACACAAAGGGATTTCACCTGGACCTTGAAGACAAAATGAAATCACCTAAGTGGAAAAGAAGGGACAAAAAGACTAAGGCAACAGTTCTTAAAGTGTGGTCTTGGGATATCAACACTATCAGCGTCACCTGAGAACTCACTAGAACTATAGATCCTCAATCTCCAACAAGACCTACTAAGAAACTTGGGGTAGCCAAAGGATGTGTTTTAAGAAGCTCGCCAGATGATTCTGATGTCTGCTCAAGTTTGAGAACCATTGGACTAAAGTGCTGGTTTTCAATGTTGGTTGTATATTGGAATCATCTGGAGAGATTTAACATCTAATGAATCTAGAGCCTCAGAGATTCTGTTTAACGCAGATTGTAGTCTGCGTTCGAGAGTTTTCAAGACTCCACAGATAATTCTAGTGTCTGCTAAGATGAAGAGAAACATAGAGGGAAGCAAACCATAAGGGACTCTTATACAGAGAACAGAGTGAGGGTTGCTGGAGCGGTGGTAGGTGGGTGACAGGCGCTAAGGAGGACACCTGTTGGGATGAGCACTAGCTGTTGTAAGTGATGAATCACTAAATTCTACTCCTTAAATCATTATTACACTGTATGTTACCTAACTTTGATTTAAATAAAACTGAAAAAAATTTTTTAAAGATGAAGAACGACTGAAGTATGGAGAGCTGAGACAAGATGTGAATTTTTGCCCCTTCACGTCTCTCGGCATCTGTACTGCGTAATAACTACAAATGGAACAAAAATCTTCACACACATTGATCATTTCACTGATGTTTCAAGAGGTAAGCACTGAACTAAAGTCTCACGTAGGAAATGTACTTCAGATTCAACAAATTGATAATAAAGACGTTCCTTGTATAATGGAGGTAAAGCTAATGTATACTCCAAACAAGTGTAGGCACGTATCATTGACCTAGTGTGTTGCTGAGAAAAACTCCTCTCTATATAATATTCTACAAGTTAGGAATCAATTCGAATCACATCATGATGACAACAAATACTAGAATAAAAATAATTCAGGCTGGACAATTATGTAGAGGCTATTGGGATTTTTTCCAAAACAAATTCCTAGTATCTCAAGTTGCCGAGTCCCAAACAGTACAAAAGCATAAGAGTTACGATGTTAGACTGTCTTTATTTTCATTTGTCTCAACTTCCATGCTGATTTATTTCATCGACTAGATTTAGGTACTTATTTTTGATTCATGGGCTTTCATAGTTTTTCCTTTAATTAGAACAGCCATATCCATGAATTTTATTACATCGTTACTTTACAAAGCTACAAATCACTGATCAGAATCTGTCTGCTTTTTTTATGACTCTATCCAAGGATGGTTTATTGACATGATTTTCCAAAAGAACCTGTTTTTTTGCATACTTTCCATCAACACATTCTTATTAAATTAAATGTTAGTGATTATGATGGTTACATAAAATAGGATAATCTTCAACGTTTAGAAAATGTTTAGAAGTCTTCAATCTTCAGTAATTTCTGAAGACACATTTCCCTATCAGCAGGTCATTAGTGAGGAAGCTAGAAATGCATGAAATGACAGAGGAATGTCAGAGCTGAAAATTCAAATGATAAAGATATTATACAAAAGTAGAAAGAAAAGTAAATGATTTTGGTAGAGTTAAGCAGAAATTTTCCAGTGATAATTAAAAAATTTAAACATTAAAGATTTTTTAATATTTACTTATTATTCTGAGAGGGAGAATGTGAGAGAGAGAGACAGAGAGAGAGAGAGCAAGAAGGTAGGAGCAGAGAGAGTGGGAAAGAGAGAATCTCATGCAGGCTCTGCCCTTTAAGGCACAGAGCCTAATGGGGGGTTCAATCCCATGAACCATAAGATCATGACCTGAGCCAAAATCAAGAGTCTGATGATGCTTAACAGACTGAGGCACCCAGACACCCCAAAGATTACACATACACGCTTACCACCCCCCAACACACAGTTATTTAATCACTCAGATAAATGGATTTGGTGGTGGTGATGGGGGGAGGAGAGCAGGTGCTTCCAAGGCAAGAAGACTCCAACGCAGTGAAGTGATGCTGAACGAGTTTCTTAACTTCTCTGAATCTCAGTTTAATCACTAATGAAATGTAATAATAACTTTCTCCCAGAGTAGTTTTGAGGATTAAATAAAATGAAGCATACAAGCATGCCTAAAAAAAGATGAATGCTTTTGGTATGGATGAGAAAACTATGCTGTCTGTGTGGTTTAGAAAGGTGAGGTGTTTACACAGGTTGTTCAAGCTCGGGTGACCATTTTTCATAAATGGAATCAACTCATCCATTTGGATAGATTCTAAAATAGGCAGTGGTCTTAAATTTGCAGTGCGAGAGAGCATACCCCTGCATATATCATCCCGGGTAAGAACTTCATAATAAAGCCCTGAGTAGGACCAGACCAGAAATAGGCTAACCATGGCTCAAGCACTCACTAAATTCAGGTACCTGGTCAAATATCGCAGGTTCAGAGATGCTCTCCGTGATTCCCACCACTCTCTCTCTTTTTTTTTTTTTTTTTTTTGTGAAATCCAAGAATGGTTTTAATGTATAATTTTTGAGAGACAGAGCATGAGCGGGGGAGGGGCAGAGAGAGAGGGAGATACAGAATCTGAAGCAGGCTGCAGGCTCTGAGCTGTCTGCACAGAGCCCGATGCGGGGCTCGAACCCACAAACTGTGGGATCATGACCTGAGCCGAAGTCAGACACTTAACCAACTGAGCCGCCCAGGCGCCCCCACTCTCTAACTATCATATTGTTATACTCTACACTTTCAGAGCACACTTTCCTCCCTAATTGTTTATTTACTTGTTTATGTGTTTATTATCTGTATCTTCAATTGAAGTTTAAGCTAGATGAGGTCTGGGGCAGTCTGTTCTGTGCACGACCCATATACCCGGCACTTGAAACATTTCCTGGTACACCAGAAACACACATAACTATTTGATGGATAAATTAAATTAATGTGGCTTAGACTTTATAAAGCTGAAATGGTCACTGTAAAATACTTTGCTGTGAAGGCAAGGATTTACCTATCGACTATAATAAATTTTGAGAATATAGACATTCATCAGATAGTGCCATAGTTTGAAGACTTTTTTGTAAAAGAAAACACTAATATATAGCGCCTTGAGGGGCGCCTGGGGGGCTCAGTCGGTTAAGTGTCTGACTTCAGCTCAGGTCCTATCTCACGGTTTGTGAGTTGGAGCCCCGCATCAGGCTCCGTACTGACAGCTCAGAGCCTGGAGCCTGCTTTGGATTCTGCATCTCCCTCTCTCTCTCACCCTCCCCCACTAGCACTCTGTTTCTCTGTCTCAAAAACAAACATTAAAAAGATTTTTAACAAATATATAGCACCTTGAATCAAGCTATACACAGAGAATCTGAGACAGTATTGAAAGGTTCTTTCATATCACTGCAGAGAGTCTGTGACCAACCAAGAAGTTTCCATGAGGGGAACAAATCTGTTCCTTGCTCATATCATACCAAGTGGTTAATCAGCAGTTATTTGCTGAATTTGTGAGAATATAGAAACAGAGTACACTGGAAACAGATACATCGTTCTGGTCTATTAGACTAAAAGCTGATTGCGTAATGTATCTGAATAATCTGAGTTAAGTTGTCTGTTTATTCAGGATGATAAATTTTGCTTTGGGGGATGGTATAAATAAACAAACACAACTCAAGAACACAGAATTGAATTAAGAGTGGAACCATTCATACCTTGATCCTGTGATGACAGTTGGCACTTAATTATGTCTGACCAGAACCCAGAACCACAATGAAGTGAAAGCCCAGAGACGGATAACAATCTCTCCAATTAAAATGTGTTACTGATGTGGGCCAAGTAAAGTAGGAGGGAACTGAAGTCCAAACAGGCAGATACAGCACTGGAACAGATTCCCGACACGGAAGTTCGGTATAGGACAAATGGCATTACAAAGGCATGAAGAAAGTGCAGACTTCTCAATAAAGTGAGACAACTAAAAAGTTGGATCCCTACCTCACACCAAACTTCCTGAATTACATGTAAACTTGGATTTAAATGAGATTCTCAGTCCAAAATGGGAATCTGAGAATGTGTGTTTATCATCTCTCCCTTCTTTAATTTGATTAAAATAATAACAAATGATTTCTAGGTTATTAAAATCCCTTAGTAATGAAGAGGGGGGAAAAAGACTATCAGCAGAACGGAAATACGAGGACTGAAGGGCTGAAAGTGAGTAAAAAGTTGACTGCTAGAGCAGAGGCAGCTGCAGGTCAGCCTGTGGCCACTGAGCAAGATGACTGATTCTACAAAACCCTGGAAGACAGAGAACACATTATCAAAAACCTTAAAAATGGATATACTTCTAAAAATTTATCTTAAGGAAGAAAGTAAATATATAAATGATTAGTGATCTTTGTATCAAGATGTTGAATTCAGGGGCACCTGGGTGGCTCAGTTAAGTGTCCAACTTCTGCTCAGGTCATGATTTTGTGGTTTGTGGGTTCAAGCCCTGTGTCCAACTCTGAGCTGACAGCTCAGAGCCTGAAGCCTGCTTCGGATTCTATGTCTCCCTGTCTCTCTGCCCTTCCCTGCTCATGCTCTGTCTGCTTCTCTCTCTCAAAAATAAGTAAACATTAAAAAATTAAAAACAAAACAAAACAAAAACCCAAAAGCAATACTGAAAAACAACCTAATGTCCAAGAATAAGGATTGAGTTAATTAAATTACCGTAGATCAGTACAGTGGCTATTTAAAGATAATATAAATAAAATATGATTGGTAAGCAAAGACTTCTTGTTATATTGCCATAGAGAGAAAAAGACCCCCTCAGCATGGTCTAAAGACCATTACGGTCCAGCCCCCTCCTACCTTTCCAATGTCATCCCATGCTATTCCATACAACTCGTAGATTAAAAGCACTCACAATGGCTCCCTGTCTATCCGCCTGACCCAGGCTACCACTTCCGCTGTACCACCCAGTTTTCCACTAAGCTCCGATTAAAACTCATATTCATAGAGAGTTGGTTCCCACCTCCCAGTCTAAATCCTATCTCTAGGAGTTCTCTTTCAGAATATCTTGTTCTTTTCTGGCAGAATGCTTCCATAATATTGCAAGTTACATGTTCATTTATGTGTCTGTCTCCCTCTCTAGACAGTAAATTCCAGAGTGCGGGGCTCATTCATGTCTATTTTATTCAATACTGTTTTCCCTATCTTAGCATCTACATCATAGCAGCCACTCAATAGGTACTTACAGAATTAACTACAAGATTGATGATGTGAACAAAAGAATACAATGAAATAGGGTTCATTTGGTTAAGTGTACAACTCTGGCTCAGGTCATGATTTCACAGTTCGTGAGTTTGAGCCCCGCATCAGGCTCTCTGCTGTCAGCACAGAGCCTGCTTCGGATCCTCTGTCCCCCTCTCTCTCCGCCCCTGCCTGTCTAGTTCTCTCTCTCTCAAAAATAAACATACGTTAAAAATAAATTAAATAAATAAAAATGCAATGATAGAGACATAATATTATGCCATAAATAGTCTATATCTTTAATACATACACACAGGTATACACCAGGTACATAGAATTCCACAAAAATACCGGTATACACAACTGTGCTGAGTGATTACTCATGGGAGGTAGGTTTGCGTGATTTTCTTATTTGTTTGGGTTATCCATATTTCTTAATTTACAAGGAAATGAATGAATATATATTAGTTACATAAGAATAATAAAAGAAAAAATATTTTACCAAGCAACATTTGCCAAAATGCCACTAAGTACAAAAGGCTGTGAGGAAATACCCTTAGAGACCTTTCTTGGGAGGAAGAGGCTCTAATGGATTTGAATCCCATCATCTGAGGCCCCTTGAAACTGACCAGCTGCTACTGGGCCCTGGAGGGGACAGTAGTTTTGAGCCAATTATTCCACAATCATTGCATTTGTCAGCCGCACAGAGGTGCAGCTCACCTGGAACCTAAAGAAGGTGAAAATGTAAGGAAAGTCCGAGGCTCCAAGGCCTCAACCTCTAGGACAGAGAGAACGGTGGTTCTCTGGGAAGGTAGAAACAACAAAACATGGCAATGGTTACAAAAGGTAAGATGTAAAAATATTTACGACCTCTTTAATGTTATTATGATTCGTCTGGGGAAAGCGGAAAGAACAGGGTGGCGAGAGAAATGGTGTGGCAGCGTGCCGGGAGCACGGTCCTACAGCTCCTCTCTGGGCCATCCTGGGGGAGGGGGGGAAGCCCCCAGAGAGAACGAGACCTCTAGTGGAAGTCGGAGCATCTCCGCATTCCACAGGACAGGAGAGCATAGCAGGGGGACACAAGCAGGAAGTCAAAACACCAAAGAATGAAGTAGAAAAGGTGACCAGGTCCAGGCAGGGAGTGATGAGTCTCTGACAGAGACGGAAGCGGTGACCCTGGGCACCGACTAGAGCCCAGGTGGACGCAGCTGTGGTGTCTTCAGGCCCTCCAGCCGCCGCCGTGTGGCTTTGCTGCACTTGCTGGGAGGCAGGGCACTGCCAAGCCTGGGTCTGCAGCTGAAAGCCTATACAGGCATTCCCTAGGGAAGAGGGGATGCACCGGCCGGAAGACAGGCACGTCTGATGACGGTGAAGCATGCTAGTGTTCAAGTGTTAAGCTAAAGCTTCAGGTTTCGAAACACTGAAAAATAAGAAAATCACAACAGGCTTCTTGAAGTCGGTGAGCTCTGACACGAAGGGCGGAAGCCGCAATGGATATGAAAGATAAAAGAGGAGAAAAGAGAGGGGCGCCTGGGTGGCTCAGTGGGTCAAGCGTCTGGCTTCGGCTCAGGTCACGACCTTGTGGTTTGTGAGTTCGAGCCCCGTGTGGGGCTCTGTGCGGACAGAGCAGAGCCGACTTTGATTCTGGGTCTCCCTCTCTGCCATGCTTGTTCGCACTCTGTCTCTTTCTCTCAAAAGTAAGGAAACATTAAAAAAAATAAAAAAGAGGAGAAAAGAGAACATCTCAGGGCAGGAAAGAAACAAAGATAGAAGACAGAAAACCCAACCATTTGGCTGGGGCTGAATTCACCCAGGGTGGCCTTGACCAGGCTTCTAGTTCAAGTCCACGTGTTATTTTCTGTCTCCCCAGTAGAGCAAGCATTCTGGGAAATTTGGGTGAACTTTTCACAGTTAATTAGTAGTACTTAATATTATAAAATACTGTTCAATATTTTAATAATTATTAAGATAACCTCTCCCATAAATCTATAATTTCTTATGCATAGAAGATTCACACACTCACAAAAAGATGCTCATATATACACACAGACACATGTACACTCACACATGAGTACTCGGGCACAATCACACACAGATACACTCACACACCTGTGCACATACAGACTCATTGTGTCACAGCGGCGCACCAGCACACACAAGGGCACGCGACACCTTCACACACAGGCTCACAGATACACAGAGCACACAGACACACGCACACTCACACACAATCACAGTCACACTGAAATATACAACACATTCCCTCCTTACCTGGGCTTCGAGTACATTCACTTTTTCTTTCAGACCTTCAATTCTCTTATCTTGTTCTTTCAAATTATTTTTTAATCCTTCCATCTAAGCATTAGGAAACACAATCAGAAAAGTCTTGTCAGACAACAGGGGAAGTTCCTTAAGTCAGAAATAGCACAGGTTTCTAGGGTCAACTGACGTCCGTCGAATTAAAAAAAAAAAAAATCCCAAAGCATTAGCGGGCTCAGCAGGTTGCAGAAAATACCAGGACACATTGGCGCCTGGGGATGAGAGCCTGTGGGCAGCCCTCTTAAACACTGTAAACTTTGGAAAACCTGTTTAAACCGAATCCAGCGGGCACGAATCCTGTGGGAAACAGCTTCGGCCATCACTGTCTGTCTCCACCTCATCAAGTGTTCATACTGTGGGTACAGAGGCAGGTGGCCATCACATAGGCCACCGCCGGGTACAGGAAAGCTCCCCGAGACAGAGTTCTGGTCAACCTGCGGCATCGTGAGCTGAACCTGCTTTGCCTGGGAAGAAAAGCATCCGCCAAGAAGCAACATGGAACCGGGGAGGCGGTGTGAAGACCAGAGCGGAGCGGGGAGAGAAGAAACCCACGGATTCTAAGGCCGACTCTGCCACTGTCAGCTCTGTCATTTAACTACTGTGAGCCTCAGTTTTCTCATCTGTAAAATGAGAATGTGGGCTACCCTCTACGTCCATTCCGGTTCTCAAGGGCCATGACTCCATTCTCTGGCCTTGTGGTGAGGTCCTTGCCAAATGTTATATTTGTGTTAGGGAAGCATTAGAGGTATTTGGAAGGATCCTTTTGGAAACAAATATTAGGTGGTAAAAAATGATGGAAGGTCTGATTTTAAGTCTAAAGCGGAGCCTTCAAACCAGATGAATAGATACCTTGAAATAAACTGTATGAGTACACAATCCACCGTCCATCTGGCTGCCACCACAATTACCTCTTCTCTTTCACCTGCCAGAATGTTTCCAGAGAAGAATGGCCAGGCTACACCCCTGGCCCCACATGCCTCCTAAGTAAATTTGCTGTTTATCAGGTTATAAAAACAGATCATCACTTCCTCGAAAAGGGCCGAATCTTCTAATCTCCGAAATCTTCTAAAGAACAGTGTACATTACCTGGCTCAGAACCCCTTTAAAAAAATCATGGAAACAACTAAAGCACAGTTAAGCACAATTTCCCAAATATCTTCACTGAGAACTCTACAGGTGTTGGCAAACAGACAAAAGAAGGCATTGAACCCAGAGTCATGCTGCCTGGGAATCAAGAAGCAGTGTCAGCGGGGACAAGCATCTCGCTGCGTGTGAGGCCCAGACAAGCCGCCTGCGTGTCGGTCCTCTCGCCGTAAACATCCCGCTACCAGAGAAACACGCTTGATGAATCTGACCTCCTGGATGACGCCGCGCAGGTTCTGATGCTGGGAATGAATCACGAACTGCAGATGGGAGATCTGCTCCTGGAGGAGGGCCCTCTCCGTCTGAAGATCGTGGCAACTGGAAACGCAAGAGGAAAAAGAGAGATTTGCCGAAGCATGGCGCAGCTCCGTTTTATAGCTCTCCTGGCACACGACCCTGTTGCCGGGCATCGCGTGGGAAAGACACTGTGGGCCCCGTCTGCCACATGAGACCCTGAAGATAAACGGCCACGAAGCAGCCTCTGATGAGCTCAGACACGAACGTGAATGAGGATATCCATTCATGTCAAAAACTCCCTCCTGGCCATCTGTGACTTCCCTCCCTCCAGGAGGTAGCTGAGTCAAACGGTACTGAGCCAGATGAAGCACTCGCGTATCTCAACTGTCATGCCTATGAGCGCCCACGGACCTAGCACTCAGCAGGATGCACAGAGAACTATGTAAGGAGAGCAGGGCTAGAACACGGGGAGGCAGGAATGCAGCTTTTGTATATAACGAGAAACCAGTTTCCGATGATACACAATTAGTGCATGTTGTGGATTGGCTGTGTTTGTCTCATTATTATTATTATTATCTTACCATTATTATTTTGGCTTCCAACTTTGGGTATTCTACTACCTATAAATAGAGCATAAAAAAAAAGAAGTTCCATTCCAGCTAATATTTCGAGTCCACATCAACCACTGTGAAAAAGAGACGGATGAAGTTTGAATTTAGATTATTCATCCTTTTCCAAAGCTCCGTGTGGGTACCTGGAATTGATCACACAGCTTCTGACTTGCCGATATTTTCTTCTCACCGATATTATTTTAGTTTTGAGGCAGCATGCATTGTGGCCAGGTCACCAAAGCTCGGAAGCATCGTGACAGTCACAGAGCAGACGGAATAATTCCTACTTGTATTACTTTACAAGAATACACTGCGGACTTAAAGAGGCAAGCGAATATGCTTTGGGAAAAGAAGCTTTGCACACGGTACTATATTAATTTTTTGTAGCTATTAAGGTTTTATAATTAGTAGCCATCATCCAGTGAAGTTGCAATTCTGATTTTTACAGCCTCTACAAATATTACAAAGGTCACGGACATTCATGTGACACTACAGAACATAGTCTCACGTGAGCAAAAAAAAAAGAGAATCTCATTTTGTTTCACATATGTACTAAAACATCGCTTCTCAAACTTAATATGCGTTGGAGGATCTTGTTGAATCTTGAGGGATCTTCTTACGATGCAGATCTGATCTACATCGTAGCAGGCTGGGGTCGGGCTTGGGATTCTGCTTTTCCAAGTGGCTTCAGGTTGTTGCCCAGAGCCTGCCTGCCCCTGCTTTGTGCAGCCTCGCCGTGAACCATTAAGGTGGGCTCCACAGCTTCTCCTGTCTAACATCCTCTCTCAAAGCCAAGGAACTTGCAAGCACCTTGCAATATTTAAGTCAGCCTTCTAATTGTTTCCCTCTTTCGGTTTTGCATGAGAGGGCTTTAAAAACAGTTTTGTTTCACTGCAGAAAAAAATGAATGTCTATAAAACTACAGAAATTCTTGCACAAGTCCAGATGCTCTATAACGTTAGCCATTACCCTTTACTTATCCTGTATTTTTATCCTATAAAAATACTGTGCAATTACACAAAATATATATAAAATGTAGTTCATTATTTTTCATCGCATGAAAATTGGAACACTAAATGTTCATCAATAGAGGACTAATAGAAAACTAATGTAGTTCATTATTGTTCATCGCATAAAACTTGGAACGCTAAATGTTCATCAGTAGAAGACTCATAGTGGCTCTATGCATGCCACTTTTATTTTACATATACATATATGTTACAGAGATAGCCCAAGAGACGTGATTCATATCAAAGATGATTCTGAAGAATTTTATAAGAAGGATGGTCCTTTCCACAAATGGTTCTGAGACAACCCTACATTCATATTAAAAAAAAAAGAAAAAGAAGATTAATTCCAACCTTACCTCATAAGAAAAATAAATTGCATGTAGATTGTAAACAAAGCTGAAGACCCAAAAGACCTTCGGAATATAATACAGAAGAACGTCTTCCTGAATTTGCGATAGGCAAAGATTTTTTAAATAGCACTCAAGACAGTATTAACCACCAAGTTAATTTTGACTGGACGAAGATGAAAATCTTCTAAGCATCGAATGAGAGGGAACAGGATAGCCTCAGAATATTGCACTGGAATGACTAATAAAGGCACTGTACTCCGGATGTATAAGGATGCATCTACCCGCCAATAGGACAGACACCCCAGCAGAAAAATTAGAAAGAGACTTGAAGAGCCACTGCACAAAAAAGAGGAGGTTAGGACATATGAAGCAGAGAAGGCGAACAAAATCTGCCCAACAGCTGGTGCTAAGATTCACAACTGCTCTGGTGAAGAGGGAGAAAGGAGAGAAGAAGAAGGAAGGAAGGGGCAGTCACTCAGGACTTCCCTGGGAAATAGGGAGAAAGAACTCAGGATACCTTACCGAAACAGGCTGGCTTGGAATATTTATAAACTGTTCACAAACCCATAAGAAAATTTAAAAAAATAAAATAAAAACATAAAAATATTAAAGACGAGTATTCAAAATGGTCTCATTGGGTCCTTCGATGACTCAGAACTCAGACCCAAGGGAAAAAAGGGGTGGTTTTAGAAGATGAGGTGGGGCGGGCATTACGCTCCTCAAAATATGACGCTCAGGAAATTTCCCCACATAGTCCGTGATGGCGTTGCCATAGAAGTCACTGTAGATAAATAAAAACCTCAAACAGGCCTCCAGGTGAAAGAAAATATTTCTAGCAGCACTCTTGAAAACACAGGGCTTTCAGGCTTATCTGCATTAATACGTAGAACAGGGACTAACAGAAATCGGAGAAATTCTCTCTTAGGGTTGTTCAATAAATATGAAACTTAGTCACCCACTTAAGGTCTTTAAGTGTGAGAATATACTGAAATAAGCTGCCATTTGAGCTCCGTTTAATCTCTGCTCTTTATCTTCCAGTGAAAACACTCAATCTTAATAAAGAGGTACTAAAGCAAAACAGCAGGAAGAAAACATTACAAAGGCCAGCCTAGAAAGGGACGCCGAGCCCTTCTAACCAATGTCTGATTCATGCTCTGCCTCCCGGTGCCTCAGGATAAATAGAAAGTAAACACCAAAATTAAAATACGGTTGAACAACTTACACTTTGGGAAGATGTAGATGAATTTTTCCCTGCTCTTCTCATTGAGTGCAACCCAAAACACGAGAAGACTCTGAAAGGTGGGGAGAAGGCAGAGCAGCTCGAGACCTCAGAATCCAAGGAACAACACAATGGGGAGTTCCTTGGGTTTTCTTTTTGCCTCATATAACCCAGACTTGGAGCTGGAAAAGTCTGCAGCCTAGAAATGCCAATGGAGCAGACCAAAAAAAAAAAAAAAAAAAAAGCCCCATCAAGAGGGGAAAATCTTGGCCCTACCCTTTTGAGGAAGGGCATTGAAGATCCACTCTGCATTCAGAACACCAATCCTATCTTTAACTTGCAGAAATGTAAAAACCGGTGTCTTAGCCTTTAGTAATATGGGTCCATCGTAGCATAAGCACTTGGGGATGCCCAAAGTGCTCTGCCCAAAGCACTCGGATGCCCAAAGTCTGCCAGTCCCTTGGCCAAAGGAAATTGAATTAACGGAGAATTGTCGCCATTGTATCCATCCATCAGATACTTTAAAACCCATCTTTGAGTTAACTTACACCATCAGAGGGCAGCATTATTCAACCACATTGCCCTCGACTCCAAACTGTTACAATGGCTTTGACTGAATTGTTTTGTGACATCATGCTATTCGTTTTTAGAGGATTTTTCTGAGGTACAACCCTGTGCTTCTCGAAAGGATAACTCTAAAATGGACCTTTGTGTTTGTGATATTGCAAGGCAGAGGGACAGGCTGGAAGACTGCCTTCTGCTCATAGACACACAAGGAAATTAGGAAAGCAGTCTGAGGGAAAGTCTCTAGAGTTCTCCAGAAATGAAAGAAGGTCAAATCTCCTCTATAGCAGAATGAGCACAGACTGCTCTGAGAATTCTAGAGCCCAAACTCCCAGCTCTACAACTTCTGAGAGGCTGTGTAATCGCTTCACCAATTAGAAACTCCGTTCTCTTCCTAAAAAGCTAATAACGGATTAAATTAAATAAGGTACCTGGGGTTACTCTATCTGTCAACAACAAAACACAATACATGTGGTGGTTTAGTAGTGATGGTAGTAGAAATATAGAGTCAATCTTGTTTTTAATGAGATGTTTCTGCCAAATCTCTTAACTCTCATTAAAAGTAATTGTAAAGGCCTAGCATAAGGTATTATAATTATATATTCATATCCACATACAAAAAACCTGTCATTTTCCTGAATTATAAATACTTAAAAGTCATCCTCTTTAGAGATGCTTTTTAACATTTTTCTTATTAAAATTTCTTTTACCATTTATTCATTTTTGAGAGAGTGTGCGCGTGCACAGACGTACGTGCGCGTGAGTGGAGGAGGGGCAGAGAGAGAGGGAGATACAGAATCTGAAGCAGGCTCCAGGCTCTGAGCCGTCAGCACAGAGCCTGATGTGGGGCTCGAACTCACGAACTGTGAGACTATGACCTGAACCGAAGTTGGACGTGTAACCTAATGAACCACCCGGGTTTTTAATATTAGAAATAACCAGGTTAGAATATAATGAATCTTTTCATGAAAATGGCAGAAAGTCATGGCACCTGTCAAACCCATCCTGCCTAAGGGAAATTTAATCACCCATAGCCCCTGCTCAGAGGAGCAGCCTCAGGCTATTTCTGGAGTAAGGGAAGACCACCGGGAGGCCTGGGAGCTGTTGCTGGCCAAAAGGCCATAGGGGATGGTTAACATGAGCGATCCGCCCAACGCAAGAAGTAGTATTAGGCCAGCAGACTCTTTCCTCTGCAATTTGAAAGGAAAATACAGAGAATCTAAGCCAGCTGGAGAAAACTGCTGGGAAAAGTTAATAAATCATACACGAAAAGCAAAGCACAAGGAAGAATGAAACCGTACAACACCCATGACTGAATGGGAGCAACAGAATCATCTGGTTTTTAAAAACACATTCGGTGCTAACGCGTGGTCCTCCTGTCTTCCCACGAGACGCATCTTCTTCACAGCCATATCTATCCAATCTTAACCTAACAGAAACCCTCCTATTTGTGGTAGCTTAACCAAGTCTCTATTGCTTCAACCAAAAGCAACCGACACCCACTGATTTCATTTTCTTGTCACTTAGCAGAGTGAACACCTCTACACACAGACAAAGTAATAAGCAAGATAAATATTTGCGATGCCCACGCTCTATGAAAATTGCATAAGCTTGGATGTTCAAACACCCTTCTAGAAACACAAAACATCCATTTCCCTCAAGATATTTCTCAAATCATTTTTAAAGAAAAAATATCAAACTCAGATTGTCTGGACTCTTAAAGGAAAGCATACAGTACCAGCCAGCAGCCTACATGGAACACTCTCTTGCAGAAATAAAAAAAAAAAAGATTATCCACAGATTTCCTTAGAGTTAAGGTAGGAGTATATGTAATTCTGAAGACCTACAGATGTCTTCATAGTATTTCCTTCATTCTCTACGAGATGCACAGTGCTATACTGCACTCTCTTAGAAAGTCGCCTGCTGGGGCTATATGCTTGTACACAAAGAACAATATGCTTAGTAAGTTAATATTAGCGGTATTCCAGTATGTTCTGAATATGTATGTGTCAGGCTCAGCCCAGGTATGGACTTTGGCATATGTGGTTTAATACGTGAATAGGAGCCAGACAGAAGGCAGAGGCTTATGAAAATGAGAAGAGAAAGACAGTTAATTGGAAAGGAAAGAGAAGGAGAAAAAAAAAGTCAAAGACAGAGAGAGAGAGAGAGATGTTTGAGTATATAATGAGTGTGTATATATATATATATATATATATATATATATATATATACACACACATAGAGAGAGAGAGAGAGTATATATATTTGAGTATATATATCACTGTTAATATTAACCAATCTCCCTTCACCCTGCACTTTCAGTCTTCCTGTCTCCTTAGAAGGAAGGAGCCTTCTGTCCACTGGCCCATGGACCAGCAGAGAGGAAAGGGATCAGGCACTGCTTTAATAGGAGGGAGATCTGCAAACCTTTTAGCACATGTAGCGTTGGATTTGAGTTGCATCAGCTTGTTTTCCAAAGACAGTTTTTTTTCTAGTAGTGTTCTCTTTTCCTAGGAGAAAATAAGATACAATTTTATTTGTGTGTGTGTGTGTGTGTGTGTGTGTGTGTGTGTGTGTTTGCTAAGTCATTCTTGCAAACTGTTCACAAAAGACGCCTCTTATAATATTAGAAATATGTTTTGAGCTACAGAGCCGATTTCAGCTGTTACAACCCACCCCAGGGAGACCTGGCCAGGCATTTTCCTGGGTGGTTTGCAAGTAGCTCAGTGACAGCTCAAGACTGGTTGTCTTTACTCTCTTCACTTGCCTGGAGACCTTTTGTTCCTTCTCCAACCCATTATCGAAGTATACCCAGCTCAGTAAAACGCCTGCCTCCCTCCAGCCCACCCTGAGTGCAACCCGCCAGCTCGTCTCTCTCTTGGCATTGGCTCTCCCTCTGTTCCACCTGCTTCTCCTACGTGAGACTGAGTTGTTGGTATCCAAAGACACTATTGACCTTATGTACATAGCCCTACTGCTTAGAGGGCATCTGTCAGAAGGTAGAAAAGTAGTAAACAAATTTGTAGTGAAGGATCAAGGCCACAACTAGAAAGTTAGAATATAAGAGAAATGTTGACACAGAAAGAAAAATCTACAGAAATACCTTAATGCTATTATTAAACCAAACTCTTTCCGCTCAAAAGGAATATAACAAGTCCATGAGAAAACAAGCTGGGACAATTGTGTTCTTTTTTATATTGAACAATGAGAGATGTGTTGACACTTTACAATGCTGTTTAAAAGCATTCCTGCTGCAATATTTTCATGGGTAAAACACAAGGCAGTGTCGTGGAGCAAAAAGGCAGGTATCTCGTTGGACACAGACTGACCTAGTTACACTGTGACTATGTAATTTTTGCCAAGGCTTTAACCTTTCTGGACCTTATCTCTGTTAGAAAAATTATCCAAAACTTGGAAATCAAAACAATATATGATTTTAATGTCATATTGGGTCATTGTTTAATAACCTGACCCAATTCTCATGGAGAATTTCCCTGTGTTTATGACTTTATCGTTTATGATTCGATTAGAGCGCCCTGTAGATTTCGGCCCAGGTAGAAAAGATAAGCCCACACGTTATGGTTTAATTGCCTCAAAGAATATTAACCAGCTCTGTATCTAACCTAGGAATCCAATTCCATGTTCCTTTTTACAAAATACCTTTTAATAGCCAGTTTCTCAAAATCTTTTATTTAAACCAGCTTTATCATCTTATTGGTTCCCTTATTAATGAATGAGTTAAGTAAAACATCTGACATCTGTTCATTCTATATTTGTTTGAGTCATTTTTTTTGAGTCATGACTTTTTGAACATCCCTAAAATGGGGATAATCCAACCTATACTGAAATATTGAGATAACTGGAGATATTATATGTGAAAGACACACATGCTTCTCAGACATATATTAGGACCTCAATTTATAATAATTTGAAGGTGCCAAACACTTCATATATTATGTGCTACTATTTTTTCCGGTAGCATTCCTGTCACACACGGACATGTCCCTTCTGTCGCCCTAGTTGTGTTCAAATTATTTTCGAGGGATCACAAATATGTCTCATAATCTTATTACGATACTTGGATCATTAAAGAAACACATCGCTGATAATATATTTTGATTTTATAGGGAGGAAAATGGTGTTTAACAAACACTCTTCCTGAGGGACTTACTGTCAATTACTGGATCTTCATAACCAGGGTTCAAGCAGACAAGACAACTGGACAAGTAAACGTTCTACAGTGTCCAAGGTTCTGGCATGTAGCTTGGGCTCTTAATGCTTCCTCTTTAACCACACAGAAAATCATGCCACACTGGCTAGCACTTTTTCTCAGGGACAGTGTCTTCTAGAAAAGGAAAGAAGTTCCGAGCACCACCCAGTGGGCAAGCCACTCTTCCCCAAAACGGTACCTCTGAGAAGCTCAAGAGTTCCCTTGCTCTATTGATCAAAGTGGAATAGACACCGATTTAAATAACTGCCATATGTTAACATCTAAATGATTTAGGAACCGAGTATATCATTTTTTATCTGACGCCAGAGAAGACACGGGCATAATGGAAAGCATTTTGAACTGGTAACTGGAGGACAGTGGAAATCGTTCCTTGTTCCCACCATCCTCGTTTATAAAATGGTGAT
The DNA here is from genome assembly GCA_030068075.1 of Paguma larvata. Taxonomy (NCBI): domain Eukaryota; kingdom Metazoa; phylum Chordata; class Mammalia; order Carnivora; family Viverridae; genus Paguma; species Paguma larvata. Next base: position 19,649,608 of record CM057835.1, on the reverse strand, counting down.
GAGGAACGAGGGGGTCTCAAAAGCACCTCTGAGCTCTAAACTTCTAATAGAGCTAAATCAATGACACTGGAAAACAAATATGATGCAACAGAATTGCACTGCTAGCAAAAGGAACATATGCCATATTAAAATGCTCTTATTGGGCGTTTTTGCTGGCTTATCACTGTGTTTATGGAATTCATTCTCACTGCATTCTTGATTAAAGTGGGGCAGATGGTGGAGGTTTTAAGTAATGTGTTCATTACCAGCCCTCATACCACTAATGGCTATTTACTGGAGCAGTGGCTTGTTCAAGTGAGTAGAAAATGAATCCTTCTCCAGGGGCCACCCACCACCAGCGCCATATTTATCAACCTTTGTTGTGGGTGTTCATTTTTAGTTTTCATTTCCTTTTCCTTTTCGAACTCATGTCTTCTTCCTATTAAGACAAAAACCTAGAGCCCCGTCTCCTCTCATTCTGATACCACCTCCCACCATCTGAGGAACCCTTCATCACAGCTTGTATTCTCAGTAACCTTAAACCAAGAAGATGGCGCCAAGCTTTGTTTCTTATAGTTTTATTCATTTGCTTGTTTGTTTTACAAATGTAACATGCCTTTAAACTAAGTATGTTTTTTAAAAACTCCTGTACGTTGTCCTTCTGTTCCTCCCCAACTATCTCTACCTCTCTGAGATTCCGACAGGCTCCACTCTAGGAAGTCACTGAACTAGAATATTCGAGAAGGCTACTGCATGATCATGAGCCATGGGCATCTTGTCCACTTAGTCTGTCACAGAGCACCTAGAGACAGACCACCATTATGGGTCAATATCAAGATAAAGGGTGGGCTATCACGTCTCAAAAATGTCTGCCAGTATTTAAGCCAATTAACTTTATTCTGGAGTACATTCCGCTACTTTCAACAGGGGTGTCTGCCTCCCCTGGGCCCCTAGGAGAATGAATGAAGAGAGATATGCGAAGTTCCTTGAGTCCCACACCACCCAGATATACTACACTGCAATCTCCACCAGGAGACTATGTCTGGTTCATTCACGAATAGATATCTAGCCTCTAGCTCTGACTGTTACATGGTAAGTGTTCATTTATTTGCTGAATAAACAGTCAAGTGAATAGAACTCAGAATTCTGAGATGAACTCAAATCTAGTACAGATTTCACACAGCTTCTAGGACACAGAAATTATATTCTGCTGTTCTTTTGTTAATTTTCTGAGACTGACAGCAGGCCACTAAACCCGATCCAGTGTCACTGGGTTTGCGGTGATCACAGTCTAAATTTAAATGAAAGCTGGTTCATCAGCTCTATTTGCATTCCAGAATTGTCTTCCTTTCCTAAGTGCAAACATTCTTTGTGGTTAGTTTGCCGAACTACTTATTATAGGATAAATATTTTAATGCTGTCAAGTAGTCATCCAAATGTTAGTTTGTTCAAAATATTATAACTATAAACGGTCGCACTGCCTGCAAACCAGCTGCTTGAGGACGTTCTAGCCCAATGTATCTGGCTACGGTAAAATATTCAGTAACCCACCCACAGCACAGATGAACTATATATTAGTATTACTAGATTCAGTTAAATTTGGGCTTATTTGATTTCTTGTGATTGCCTCACAGGAACTTCATTGAGATTACGAGTTCAACCAAACTCAGTGTTATAAATTAAATTCTTGGGAAATATGTAAGAAATTAATCAAATTTCCTTTGGCCAGAAACCTGAATATTGAAATGTGATTCTTTTGAAGTGATATTTCAAAAAAAAAATGACATTGACTCAAGCAGACATAGAACAGAACGAGGCTGAGAAGAGGCAAACAAGGGAATTATTATAATAAACGTAAAAATTTATTGGGCAATATTTACTAGAAGTCAAAGTCTATATTCTTTTTTTTTTAAGATTTTATTTTTAAGTAATCTCTACACCCAATGTGAAGCTCAAACTTACAATCTTGAGACCAAGAGTCACATCCTCTACCAACTGAGCCATCCAGGAGCCCCCAAAACCTATATTCTTATCTCTCCCCAATTCCATTTCAGAGAGCCCAAATTTCTATTTGTTTATTTTGCTACTAAAAACCCAGTATTCTTTGGTTTGTATTCTAAATTCTAAGGCATGCATAATTAAATTTATGTGCTCACCTTTTGTGTACACTTAGAGTGCCAGCCACTCACAGACACACTGCACAAAATTTTTAATAAATTTTGTTCTGTCACCCACTCTTCCCTAAATTGTCTTTTATGGAAGTTCCAATTCCTACAGAATGTCTTTTCTTTTTTTGAGAGAGAGAGGGAGCATGGAGGAGGGGCAGCAGAGAGGGAGAGGGATTTGAAGTAGGCTCTGTCTTAACAGCAGAGAGCCCGATGTGGAGCTAGAACTCGTGAACCGAGCCCTGAGATCACAGCCTCAGCGGAACTCAGATGCTTAACCAACTGAGCCAGTCAGGACCCCCAGAATGTCTTTTCTTAACGTGAATTCTGTCTGTCCTAATGCAGCTATAGAATTTTACAGTTCTGAAATGAACGCAGATGGCCAATACATGGATACTTCGCTAATACACAGAAATGCTAGGATTAGAGTGGTCCACTCTATTATTACTAGGAATCATCCCCACTGCTTCCATTCACAGCCTCACCTGCTTCTCCTGTCTGAGTCTACAGACACTTGAGAGAGAAAGTAACAATGATACAACTCCAGTATCTGTAGATGTCTCGGTACAGATCATATTAAGTGTATAAGGAGAGAAACTAACATTACTGAGTACTTTCTAAAGTCTTAGTGGTTGCAAAGAGTACTTTCACTTAATGTCTTTTTTATTTTAGTGTTATTTTCTTACATTCTCTCCCCAACCCTATCAGGAAGAATCCCTTTAATTCTCCAGGGACTTACCTTTTCCATCCTTTGTACGAGGTTCTCCAACTCTGTGATTTGAGTATGTTTTTCTTCAAGCTTTTCAGCAACTTGATTCAGATTTTCGACATGTTGTTTCAGCTGTTGTTCTTTTTCAAGTTTGTTAATCTTTGGTCAGAAAAACAATGGTCAAACGATTGTTTTTATTAGATTTATACAGATATTATCTCCCAGTATAATTCTGAGTAGCCAAAAAAAGTTAAGAGTTCACACTTCATTCAAATTACTCTTTTGAATTTAGTGTTTCCTTCAAAATAAACCTGATGGGCTACAACAAAATTAAACCAATGTGGACTTAATAATATACTAGAACGTTTACATTTGTTACCATTACGCATGCTACCCAAACTGGTATAAGAAAGAGAGATACTAATGTAAGAAAAGTGAAATTTTTGACTTGTTCTCAATGAAACTTATCTACAACAAAAATAAAATCTTATAGGGGCACCTGGATGCTCAGTTAGTTGAGTGTCTGACTCTTGGTTTTTTGGCTTAGGTCATTCATGATGTCACAGTTCGTGGGTTCAAGCCCCACATCGGGCTCTGCAGTGACAGCATGGAGCCTGCTTGGGATTCTCTCTCTCCACCTCCACCCCCCAACACTCCCATGCTCGCTGACAGTGTGGAGCCTGCTTTGGATTCTGTGTCTCTCTCTCTCTCTGTGCCTCCCCACTCATGTGCACTCTCTCTGTATCTCTCAAAAATAAACATTAAAAAAATTTTAAATAAAAATAAAATATGAAATATGTATGTTAAAATATAGATGTACACATACATACAATTTTTGTTTGTTTTTTTAACTTGAAGAATGTATTCTAGGGTCAAACCCATTTGAAACCATTGATCTAGCCCAACTTATTCATTGTAGAGACAAGAAAACCCAACTGCAGAGAGGGAGAATGACTCTTCCTAAGTCATCTAGTTAGTCAAAAGCAGAACCACAAGAGGAGTCACTGACCAGTGTCACCTGGGACAGCCCTGATTTCCAGGCAGGGTGGCACAGGCTCCTCCCATCTTCCAGAAGCCTCTGGGCAAAGGTGGCAACACAACAGTTCAACAACATGCAGGTGCCAGACTAAGTAAGGGTGCGGGGAGACCAGCACAGAAGACAGGGCATCCTGCCCTGCTCAAGGCTTGCCAAAGTCACGAGGCCATTGCTTATTTCGTGCCTAACTCCAAAAAGAGAGGCGTGGACCGACCCACATACACACACACTGGGGTGTTAATTCTCCAGCGAACAAGCTGCTAGCTCAGTACCTGGAGTAAGTGTTTTTCGTCCTCATGCTTCTTTCTAACCTCTTCAGACTGTGTTTGGTAGACTTGAAATAATCTCTGCGCCACGTTTCTCAGAGCCGCCGCTCCTGCTTCTCTGGAAGCTTCCAGCTAGGAAAAGAGGTCACGGTGTATGCTTTGACATTTACGATAAAAAGAATTAAAGGCAGAACAGTTTGGCAGGCAATTAAAAACAGGAAGGCTGGGGGTCCCTGGGTGGCTCAGTCGGTTAAGCATTCGACTCTTGGTTTCGGTTCACAGTGATCTGAGGTGAGGGTCATGAGATAGAGCCCTGAGTCGGGCTCCACGCTGAGCACGGAGCCTGCTTGGATTCTCTCTCTCCCTCTCTCTCTGCCGCTCCCACACTCACACATGTGCTCTCTCTCTCTCTCTCTCTTTAAAGAAAGGTTGTAACTGTACATTTGCACCCACCTAGACAATGGACAGGAGTAAAGACGCTCTTATCTGGTAAGCGGAAAATGTAAAATGTGAAACTGGCGGGCAGAAGGACTTGCACCGGCCGGGCCACAGCAGAGCTCCACAGTCCGTGCCCTGAGTTTATAGCCCGCACCCTTCCCCGAGGGCCACGGTGCCTCGTCAGCTCACACACTTATTTGCAGGCGTTTTATCATTGCTGTCCACAACTGTACTAACGTATGCATTTTCCTAAAATAGCAGTGGGACAAGAAGGAAGTCTTAAGGGCAATAAAGCTAAAGTGTGAATCTCTCAAGGATTTAACCTAAAGAAATAAACAAGAATGGCCACAAAGATTTACCCACAAAGACCGTCATTGCGGGACCGTGTACATGATGAACCAAAATAAATAAATAAGTCAATAAAACATCCAACATGGATTAATTAAATAAAATAAGGAGACATTTGACTCCGAGTCCTCTGATTAGTATTTATTAAACACGAAAGACTTTAAAAAATGATTTAGTAGGAACGCTTCACACGAGGCCTATTTAACTGTATGACAGCGTATTATCGACAGGTATCAACGGATACAAAGTTTCAGTTGTGCAGCCATCTCGAGAACTGACTCATCTTGCACAACTGAAACTTTGTATCCGTTGAACTTCTGTAAGATCTTTTCAATAGTAAAAGTAGTCTCCAAAATAAATCGATGAGATTTAATTTGTGAAATGGAAAAGCGTTTCTCTATGTTAAGTGAGCATCCTTGTGGATCTACGGATTTATAAGGATGTCTGTCTACTCTCCCGCATCCACGAAACTATCTTACTGTCTCAAAGGCCCAGACACGCCAAAATTTAGAAATCTCTCCTACCAGCCATACCTTGATTTTCAAGACTTCATTCTCTCTGTTCATTTCTAAGAGCTTCAGGTCTTTCCCTTTCATCCTTTCCGTGAGCAGATCCAAACTGCTACGAGAGGGAGCCACTTCAGAACCAGAGCCCTGGTGGATGTTTGGACAGTGCTGAAAGGAACAGACATGAAAATCAGAATCCTCGCTATCTCTTTCCTCTACAATCATTGACAGCAACAATTGTCGTTCACTATTCCATTGGCCAAAAAAGATTCAGGTTGGCGCAAATAAAATAAATCTTTTGTGGGGTGCCTGGGTGGCCCAGTCAGTTAAGTGTCCGACTTCGGCTCAGGTCGTGATCACGGTTCTTGGGTTTGAGCCCCTCGTCGGGCTCTGTGCCGACAGCTCAGAGCCTGGAGCCTGCTTCAGATTCTGTGTCTGCCTCTCTCTCTGCCCTTCCTCCCTCTTTTATCTCTCTTAAAAGTAAATAAACATTTTTTAAAAATCCTCTAAGGAGCTCCCTGATGCTGCCGCTGCTGCTGGGACTACAGCCCCCTCTTTGAGAGCAACAAAGCCCTAGATCCTTATGGCTAAATTCCTACATGGACATTGTTCAGATATCACAGCGGGGAAAGGGCAGCTACTTAGATGCTGGTGCTTGTCTGCCTACCACCTGAGGTTTGAGATGACCAAGGCAGACACACTAGCAACACCATTCATCTCCATTCCTAAGAAACTAGGTCACAACAACCTCCCCACTGTTATATCCAATGGTCAAGGTTCAGTCCTATCAAGGTCACAACAAGGTCACAACAACCTCCCCATTGTTATATCCAATGGTCACAACAAGGTCACAACAACCTCCCCATTGTTTTATCCAAAGGTCAAGGTTCAGTCCTAAATTTACTCAGCCCATAGGTACCATTTGACACAGTGGCCCCTCCCCACATTCTGAAGCCTTTTTCATTTGTCTTCAGTGTCACCACCCTCTCCTGTTTTTCCTTCTAATTCACTAGCTTCTTTTCCCAGCCTGATGTGATCCTTCTCCTTCTCCTCCTTTAAAAAAAATATTTTTTTAATCTTTTATTTATTTTTGAGAGAGAGACAGAGAGAGAGAGCAGGGGAGGAACAGAGAGAAAGGGAGACACAGAATCCGAAGCAGGCTCCAGCCTCCGAGCCTCAACACAGAGCCAGACACGGGGCTCGAACTCACAAACAGTGAGATCGTGACCCGAACCAAAGTCAGATGCTTCACCGACTGAGCCACCCAGGCGCCTCAGACTCCTTCTCTTTCTTAAGTGTTGGATATCTCAGGACTCAGTGGTCAAATTTTCTGTTTTTTCTATCTATATTCACATGCTCGGTGAGCTCCTCCAACGCCAGAACTTTAAATGCCATCCTTAATCCCAAAATCTCTGCCTTCTGGCCCAGACCTCTACCTTCTAACCCAGAGTCAGATATTCCGCACCCATTAGAAACCTCCACTTAGCGGTCTAATCGACAACTCGATGCAAGCAAAATGGAATTTTTTATCTTTCGCATCATTCACAAACATTAACTTTTTTTTCCAGGTTCTGAGCACTTCGTCTAAGAAAATGCTGGGGGCCGGGTTGTGTTAGTTTGGGAGGCGGAGGATGATAAAGGGAAGTATGTTTATGCCTCATACCCTGTGTTCTGCTTCCTCTGTGACCAGACGACACAGTGAGCAACATGGACACGGATGAGGTGCACCTGGCTCAGAGGACCTCTAACCTTACATAATCCGGATAAGGCTGAGCGTAGATTGCTTCACGTCAAGCAGACAAAGCCAGTCACGAGAGAGAGGGTCCATTTAAGCTTACCAACTGTCTAATCACTTGACCAAATGGCCTAATAGCTTCACCTCTGTGTCCACCTGTGTGCCCCAGGTAAACCTGAAAGCTTGGACCTCTGCCAGTCTTTTGGAAACACTGCTGCCACACATCCTGGCTGGGCTGACATCTCCTCGTGTACTTTAGGTAAGTAAGCCCCATTTAAAATATTCAAGTAAGGTCCAGTCATTGCAATCCGAGGCTACTAATAACATCTGCGGTTAACTATTTCATACAAATGCCCATTAACATCTTCGATCCTGACAAAATAAATTTAACACTCATCATTCGAAGCTTCGAACAATAATTTAATAATTATCTTCCAAAGTTATTTAAATTAAATTTATACTGTTTTATGTTTCTTTACTGAAGGAATAAAGTGTTAGTACATGTGAATAAATGCATCACCTTTGTTTCTGGTTTGTGATTCGCGCTGTTACATCCTACTTCGTCTTTAAAAATTTGATTCCGGATCTTTTCCAAAGTAGTTCGGATCTAGGAGAAAAAAAAATATTCTATGTTTTTTAAAGACATTTAATGCCAAACACTTTTTTTTTCTTTATACCAGCTAGAGTATACCTGATTTATCTAGAAGGTAAGACATAAATAACTACCGTCAACCTGACTTGCATTTAGGCTGATATTGTTTAGACTGCAGAAAATGAGCATTTGATCTTTATAATTCTTTCTCAGTCAAACCTAAAATACAACCTAAATGAATATTATACTACAAAATAACTACTATTTAGTAATTAGTGTTTAATACTATTTAGTTCTATTTTTCCTATGTAGTAATTTAGTACTAATTTACTATTTAGTAATTACTATAAAACAATTACTATTTAGTAATCACTACAAAATAATTACTAGCTAGTAATTACTACAAAATAATTACTAGCTAGTAATTACTGGAGAATAATTACTATTTAGTAATTACTACATAATAATTACTAAGAGAAGATCATACAACTTTATGCGTGAAATATAAGCTCTATGTCTTAGTGACCTATGGAATTGCAAGACACTCAAAGATGAATTCACTGATCTGAATAAGCTACAAACTATCTCTGTCCAAATTTTTCCATCTGTTCTAAGAAACAGTTCAAAAAATATGTATATTTTTGTCAGCCATTATCACTGGATTCTCCTAAGATTTCACATTTTTAATGAAGTAACATGCCAACATGTAGTCGCTGGGGACAGCAGTCCTGAGCTGTGAAAAGGAACCAGGTCAGGAGAGACAGAAACTCAGCCAGACACATAAACATCTACTTGGGAACATAGGATCAGCACTCACGAAACACCTGAGAAACGATATAAAACACTAGAAAAGTGCAGAAGTGAATAGTGTGGGGCAAATTAAGTGCCGACAGGTATTCTGGGCCCTTCTGGCCCGTCATTCAATTTTACTCCACGTGCGGGAACAGAGGTTCGCATCCTCAAGAGAAGTTACCAAACGTGGTGAAATTTCAGCCATCAAGATTGTCCTTTGCCAAATGCGTCCTCACACGTTCTATGGAGGGAGAAACAAAGCCCGCCAATCCATATTAGACTTCGTTTAAAAAGGCCGCATCATGCTGATATGATCTCCAGCACCTGCATACCTTTCTCACATATTCTGTCTCTTCGATAACGTGAGCTGATGTGGACTCATACAAGGCAGAGTTATCTTCTATTTTACCCCTTGGGAGAACCTCTGCGGTTACGGTCACTGTCGTCATTGTGAATTCTGGCTCTAGGAAAACATAAATCGGTTAAACAAAACTAACTGCTTTGGCGATTTGATATAATATGGGTCATAAACTAAAAGAACGTCTATATTAGCACGGTCATGAAATACAGTAGAAAATACTATAAATTATCGATATCCCTCTATATCCATAAATCCAGGAGTTAATTTAATATAAAAACAATACCAGCTGAAGCATTCATTGATTAGAAGTGTAAAAATCAAATTATCTGAGAAGGAAAAATGTAAAATGTTTCTTTTTATTCTACTTCATATTAAACTGCGAAGCCTCATAAGTAGACCCACATCTTATCAATCTTTATATTCTAGCAAATTGTAAGTGCTTAATAAATGACCTGTAGAACTAAAACAATATATTATAACAAAATCATATGTATATACCACATATATAAGTGATATATACATATATACACATATCTATATGAATGATATATACATCTATACACATATATGTATGTAAGTTATATATGCATATATACATATATATGCCACTTAAATACATATATACATATGTATATATCACTTATATACAATATACATTATACTTTAGTTAACTCTCAACAGCCTATAGGTCTACTGAGACCTTTACAAAGGCCATCTATGGGACAACTATTTATAATAGAAAATTATTGAGAAAAGTCCAAATACCCACGAAAAGAGGATTGGTTGAATAAACTATCTGCTGCAATGAGTCTTCCCTAGGATGCATTACTCAATAGAAAAGCATGGTGTAGAAAGGGAGATATAAAGGATATACAGCATCATAATTTCTAAAAGAAGGGAGAGATGGATAAGAGGGAAAACCTGTGATTTAAGTTTTGACATTGAACAATGTAATTATTTTACCTGATTATAAAATAAAACTAAATTAAAAAGAAGACGAAATCTTTTAAGATAAGAAATAAAACAAATGAATATATCTGTATATCAAGTTGGTGACATCTCCACATGAATGATTTGAAGTGACTTTAAAACAAACCCCGGGGACTATTTGTCTCAGGTGAGCCATGCCCTAAGAACAGAAAGAACTGCAGAACAGTTGGTGGGCCTGGCTTAACCAGTTGGTTAAGCATCTGACTCATGATTTCAGCTCAGGTCATGACCTCATGGTTCATGAGTTTGAGCCCTGCATTGGGCTCTGTGTTGGCAGTGCAGAGCCTGCTTAGGATTCTCTCTCTCCCTCTCTCCCTCTCTCTCTCTGCCCCTTCCCCGCTCTCTCAATCTCAAAAAAATAATTGCAAAACAATCTTAAACTACACTCACTAATAATATTGTTAGTGGAAATACTGATATTGCTATTTCGAAAGTAGTATATGTGCGTGTAAATGCATAATGTAGAATAAATCCACAAAGTCATTTTCTTAACATCATTAGGAACCAAGATTTTGAACAGAAGAGAAAAAAAAACCCACAATTACAACAAAAAATATTCTGTAAAAACCTTACAGTCCAAACGGAGATTACGTGTATAAAATAATGATTTATCTTCCTTTAAAAACGTAGATTCTAGGTTTAGACACTCAAAAACTTAGAAATATAAGCAATCAATACTCGCGGTGTCCCCACTGTGTTCTCAGTACCATTTTCTACAAAAAGAAACCACAGCTTCCTGAGTGATTAAATCTGTGACAAGATGAGTTCGAGACATCCGGCTATACCAGAAGGCAGAAAATGACCACATACTACTCACATAAGACACAAAAACCAAGCTGACAGAGGAATGACTGAAGGATGGAAACGTACAAAGATTTTCGAGGGGTGCCTGGGCGGCTCAGTAGGTTAAGCGGCTGACTCTCGGTTTGGGCTCAGGTCATGATCTCACGGTTCGCAGATTCGAGTCCTGTGTTGGGTTCCGAGCTGCTAGTGCAGATGGAGCCTGCTTGGGAGTCTCTCTTTCTCCTTCTCTCTCTCTCAAAATAAATAAATAAAAACTTAAAAAAAAAAAAGATTTCTACTAATAAATCCAAATGAATTGATGGAATTAGAAGACTACATTTTGCAACCCTAACTGGGGAGGGAATGGATTTAAACAACAGTTATCGACCAGGGCTGAAATCACTAGCTGACAGGCTGATGAAGGATGCTTTAATCTGGGGAACCTCACTATTCAATCTTACATGAGTAGAAATAGACAACCAGGTACTCTGTCCTCTAGATGTGGTACGATTACAAGTAGAAAGCATCACCTATGAAGTATGCAAAAGAAAAAAAAAAAAGTGAACACGAATCTGACCAAGCCTCTGTATCTAAGGACAGTGAGTATCTGGGAAGAATAAGAGGAAAATATTCAATGACTCTGCAAGGGTGAAGGTTACAATCAGCCACATCCAAATTATGTGAAATTTTACAGGAAAATAACTAGTTCCTTCTACAAATTAATTATATGAAGGAAGACGGGGGAGAGGAGAAAGAAACCTGCCATAAATGAAGACTCTTAAGAAACAGGCGACCAGATGCAATACACGAATCTTCTTTGGCTCTTGATTCAAATAAACCAGTCACATAAAGACATTTTTAGGGCAACTGGGGAAATTTTAACACTGACTGGATAATAGATGATGTTAAAGGATCCCCACAGTTTTGCTAAGTATGCTACTAGAATTACGATAGCTCTTTTGAAAGATCTTTTCTGTGAGTCGTACACACTGAAATATTTGCGGGCAAAATAATATTGCATTTGGAATCGCTGTAAAATGCTCCAGTAGAGAAAAAAATCGGGTGGGGTAAAGATGAAAGGAGTTTGGCAAAATGCAGGGAGCCGTTGAAGTGGGTCAAGGGCACACTCCTCTGCCTATTTTGTTTCTGTTTGAAACTTTCATAATAAATAGTAAAGAACTAGAAAAAAAATAAAATGAAATGTCCTGTGACCTAGGATTATTCATCTCACCTTACTGAGAAGGAAGCCGAGACTCCCACAGGTGGTAACTTACCCAGGGTCACAGCAAAACTAACAGAGCTGGAACTCAAGCCTTTGTCTTCTGGACACCAAGTTCAAGGGTGTTTCCATCACATGAAGGCTGGCTTCCCTCGTGAGAAAAAGACGACAATAAAAATAGTTAACATTTAGCAATGACCCATGCTGTGAAAGCACCCAAGGAATTGTATCTGGGAGCGTCGCTTTAAAACCAGATAGCTTCTGGGATAACTCAAAGTCCTGCGCGTATCCTTTAACCTTCAGTGAAATTGACAGAGCACACCGAGAATTGTCCAATTTGTTATAAAATGGCTCTTAGACAGCCACTATGCCTTCTATTTGTTTAGCCCGAGGTTGATTTGGCAGCTGCAATTCAGCGAGTCTCTTCTGCAGCCTGTGAGTGGAGGTACCTCTGGTACTTAGTTCCCTGACATCTCTTCTTCTGGAGTGAAGTTCTTGGTCCCAAGGGACATTTAAAATTTTTTTTTTTTGGCATTTGTTTATTTTGAGAGAGAGAGAGAGAGAGAGAGAGAGAGAGAGAAAGCATGAGCAGGGGAAGGGCAGAGAGAGAGGGAGACACAGAATCGGAAGCAGGCTTCAGGCTCTGAGCTGTCAGCACAGAACCCGACGCGGGGCCCAATCCCACGAGCGAGATCATGACCTGAGCCGAAGTTGCACGTTCAACTGACTGAGCCACCCAGGCGCCCCCCAAGGGACATTTAAATGAAACCTGAAATAAAAGCGACATCCACAGAGACAATAAGCAGTGTGTCTATAAACCAGAAGGGCACGGTCAGGCTTGAGTGGTGATCAGCAAACCACGTGAGCCCAGTCTGGCTTCCTGCCTATCTGCAGCAGCCTAGGAACTATCAGTGGTTCTTACAAGTTTTTAATGGTCCAACACACATACAAACACACACACACACGCACACCCCAAAAATCAAAACAAGAACCACATTTTGTGACACGTGACAATTACATCAAGTGCAAATTTCATGTCCATAAATGAAGGTTTACTCCACGATAACCACAGCCGTTCACCTACATACTGTCTTGCTTGCTTTGGCTCCACAGCTGTGGAGTCGAGGGGTTGCGGCAGGGAAAACGTGTGACAAGCACTGTCTCAAATGTTTACGATCTGGTCCTTTATAGCAAAAGTTTGCGGACCCCTGGGTTAGGGGGTAGCAGGGCATGGGAGCAAAATCTGTGGGAAAATACAGGCAAGCAGAATAATCAGGTTGGTCTGAGTTCTGTTTTGTTCTCCAGGTCAATCCCCCTTGATCTACGGTCAATCATTTGATTGATTTGCATTCTTTTTTCTTTTTAGTACATTACACACTGTGTATATTAACAAATGATAAGGGGCATTTCGGCACAGGAATCGCTCACTCTTCAGAAGGGGTTCTGATGCATTCTCACAGTCTTTCATAATTTGAAATTCACATTGGGCCCCATGTTATATACCCTAAACACGCTCTTTTCCATGCCTTTTATTCTTCATATCAAGGAATATGCTCCTTAACCATTGATATTTCTCAAGATATCATACCCACAGAGCTCAATGCAGGACTGGAACTCCTGAACCACAAGATCATGACCTGAGCCAAAGTCAGAGGCTTAACCCACCGAGCCACCCAGGTGCCCTGAGGGTTTGTTTTTTTTTAATTCGTCGGTGGCAGAAGACACTGATGGACAGGAATGGTTAATGTGGTCGCTCCTATCATTTTGTATTATTAAGAACCACGGAAGCCATGCAGCCTATAACAGAGGGGATAGTTCATGCCTACCTCGTTGCAAAGTTTATATCCAACTTTATTCGAATGAAATAAAATTCCACTTCTCTCCTTGATTCAGGAAATTTTTGCGTCCTTGATTTGTATAAAGAAGCCCAAGGGGAGCTTAATCCAGCAAAGTCCAAATTGCCACATGGCATTACCATCGTGGGGAAAATCCATCTTAGCATTTGATTTCTGCCAGGGGTAGATTAGGCAGATAACATTTTCAAAATAAAACGCAATCAGTTAATTAAAGCGAGAAAAGAATTTTATTTGTTTTATGCTAGAGTGGATTGAAGACAGCTCCCACGCGGCATCGCGCCAAGAGGTGTTATTTCCCAGATCAGGGCTTTACGAGCAGAGCTCCCAGGGGGAAGGGGAGGTGCTAAGTAGACAGGGCTCTGCCATCTCCGCTTGGGCCAAAGCAGCTCTGCATTGTTCCGTCGCACACTGAACTATTCCACCAGACTTTCTGTGAAGAAAGAACATTCTATGACTAAAAGTTTTGTACTACCACTCAGTAGCTGTGTGACCCTTGGGCAAGTCTCTTAACTTTTCCTTAGCAGTAAAATTCAGATAAAATTAATAATGAATAATGAGAGAAATAATAAACAATATGAGGTTATTTGTGAGTTACCATTTTCCAAGCACGTAAAACAGCGCCTAGCACAAAATAAACGATTTGTGTTTGTCCAATGAGTCAATATAATATGAATCCATTATCCACAATGGTTGCTGATAAGCAGTCCGAAGAGTAGAGGAAAACCAGGTAATACTTTTTTTTAAATGTGTGTTTATTTTTGAGAGACAGAGTGTAAGCAGGGGAGGGGCAAAGGGAGAGGCAGACACAGAACCCGAAGCAGGCTCCAGGCTCTGATCCATCAGCACAGAGCCCGACGCGGGGCTCAAACTCACAGACTGTGAGATCATGACCTGAGCTGAAGTCGGCTGCTTAACCGACTGAGCCACCCAGGTGCCCCAACCAGGTAATATTTTAAACAGTCTGCAGACCGAGCGAGGCTATAAAGGAAAATCTGCTTCTGGGATTTTAAGACTAGCGTATCCATGGTATTGGTTCTTTCTCAATAACATATCAATAATTCATCAACAGCCCCAACTGATTATGCTAACATATAATGAATAGTTTACAACGTATAAAGCAACTCACACGCATTAACTGTCATCTGTGCGATCAACCAACACAACCGTGAGCGCCGAGGATAATGTAACTAAGCCTACTTCTCTATTTAATCACATAAGAATGGCTTATCCATTATACGATAAACACATACAAGGCGCTATTACAGAGCTGAATTTTGCTCCCTCCCCATTCCTGTGTTGAAGTCCTGACCCCCAGTATCTCAGAATGTAACCTTATTAGGAAATAGGATTATTATTATTTTTTTAATTTTTTTAACGTTTATTTATTTTTGAGAGACATAGAGACAGAGCGTGAGCAGGGGAAGGGCAGAGAGAGAGAGAGAGATACAGATTCTGAAGCAGGCTCCAGGCTCTGATGAACCATCAGCACCGAGCCCGATGTGGGGCTCGAACCCACAGACCGTGAGATCATGACCTGAGCTGAAGTCGGCCGCTTCACCAACTGAGCTACCCAGGCACCCCAGGAAATAGGATTATTACAGATGTAGTTAGCTAAAATTAAGTCACACTGGCGTAGGCGGGGCCCCTCCTCCAACATGACTGGTGTTTTTATAAAAATTTGGAGAAGGCCAATCTAAACTTGAAGACAGAGGACAAGTGATGCTTCTGCCTGCCAAGGAACACCTAAAATTGAAGCCGGAGGCAAAGCATGGAACGGACTCTTCCTCGCAGCCTCAGAAGACCCCGACCCGAGCACCGCCTTGATCTTGGACTCCCAGCTTCCACAACAGCGAGGCAAGAGATTACTATGTTTAAGCCACTTAGCTTGTGGCACTCTTGTCAGAGCAGCCCCAGGAAGTGAACACGGGCACTGTTTATACTCTAGAGATGCTAACAAAGGTATTTTCTTCCTTTGTTTAACCTTTGATCGATTCCTTCATATATTAAATATTTATTGAATACAGCTGTGTTGGGTGCCATGGCCGCCGAGGTGCATCAGACACTCTGCCTTCATGGGACTTTCAGTTCAGAGAGGCGATGGACATTAAACCAAACAGTGAATACACAGGGAATGTCAGGAGAGGTGGTGGCCAGTGTGATGGAGAAAAGCAGAGGAGGGTAACAGAAGAAAAGGAGGTGCTGTTTGGGGTGAGTGGTGAGGGATGGCCGATCTGAAGAGGGGGCGTTGAAGCAAAAGACTTGAATAAAAAGGCTGAATTTGTGCGGCCACCTGGGAGAAGAGGCTGCCAGGCAAAGCGGGGAGCAGGAGAAGAGGCCGGAAGTTGCTTGGAAGCATGTTCTTGGAACAACAAGGTATGCGGTGTAGCCCGCCACTTCTTTTTCTTTTCTTTCAATGTAGTGGGGTTGTTTTTTTTTTTTTTTAATACTTGTTAAGACTTTCAGTTTACTTAAGGAGGTGTCTCCTTAGCCACTTCAAACAGGTCTAGTCCTGGCTGGTATGGCCCTCTCGAGGTTGAAGGAAAGGTAGGGTCTTAGCAAAGCATGGGACAAAGTGTGCCACGAGGCACATGCAACTGACTCCAGGTCCGCGCGCAGAAGGGACAGTAACATTCAGCCGACTGCGCAGCAGCAGCCTCAACTCACTTCTATGGGTGCTGGCTGGAAAGCGCCGTGTGGGCGTGCACGCTTTGACTGTCCGGCACTGGAATCTCCTTCCCAGATTATGAGGAATTATCACCTGTGTGGGTCTTTGCAGCAAGGTCCCTTACTTGTCCTTCCGCACTCCCTGGGGCTGGAGCAAGCGAGAGAACGGACGGCTTCCATCTGGAAACCCCACTAGGGGATTGGCCCTTGGGCTTGCTGAAGCTGGAGGCAGCGAAAGCCCCATAATTATCCCGGGAAGAGGAGCCCGGCGTGTAGCGGTGCTTTGTGTCCAGGTGACAGGAACACCAAGCGATGTATCTAGGGACCCGCGGTAATGCCAAGACTCCATCTTACTCTCATGACAGCCTGATCTTCGATGAAGTACCAGCACACTGGATTCTTCCAGTTCCAAACCAGTAAATTCCTTTTCAACTTACGTTAGCCAGAGTCAATTCGCTTAACTGACTGGTTTGCAACCAGGAGCCCCAGCTGGTTTTAGCGCCGTTTCTGAGTTGTCAGTGTCTCAGTTCTGAGCTAACAATATTGAAGATTATGTCATCCTTCTTAGTCACTATTATTTGGAGCTTAGATATTAGAAGCTGAAAAAGTAAGATGCAAAAAAAGTGAACAAGGGTAATTAGGTTATATGAGGGGAAAAAAGCTAACATATCTCCAAGCCCTTGGCGAGACTGACCGTGTCCTGAATATTAAATAGCGCACCTGTTCTGCAACTACATTACACAGCACAATGGTGACATCCAGTGTCAGCTGGCTAAATCTCAGGGGGCTGTGCAGTTTACCTGAAAATAATAAACAGTTTTTCAAAAGACATGCAGGTTAACACTGAGCTTAAGTAATACTATTGTTTTTAAGTAATAATCTAAGATTTTTTTAAGTAGAATAAATTTCATTGATTTGTGATACTCTTGTGTAAACAAACATATATCTACATCATGACTTATGCTATCAAAAGCTCTAAGATATGAAATAAAAGCTATTTCATTTTTTAAAAGGGTTGAAATATTGGCACAAATACAATAGACAAATAAATGCAATCAACAAACATTGTGCCATTTACTAAAAACCATTTTCCATATTTTGTCAAAATTAATCATTACAATATACTGTGCTTTGCCTATTATCTATATATCTGTGGCTATATTTAAATCCATCCATATATGTATATATAATGCAAGCAAGTCACAGAAAAGTGATATAAGTTTTTCAAGGTCATAACTTGACCTCTCCACCTGAGCCCAGGTGAACTGACCTTAAATCCAGGTATCTTTGTAATGGAATAATCTGTCTTCATGGTTCGCTGGCATAATTTGACATTTTGAAATCAGCTGAAGATTTCACCTAGTGCCCAGTATGGCAGCTAAACTACAAAGGTAAAGATCGCACAAAACCATTGCTATTTGCGGAAGACTGGGGAGAAGCGACCAGAGTCTGCTGGGCGCCTACCACATTCAGGCTGAGTTTGCTGCCTTTAATAATCCTCACGAACACCCCAAGAGGCTGGTGTTATCATTCCCATTTTATGGATGAGGAAGTGAGGCTGAACAAGATTAAGCAAAGACAGCTAGTTAATGACGGTCGTGGATCTCAAGCCATAAGTCCGCTGGCTCTTTCCGTCTTACTACTTTGCTTTCTGCTGAATTCCAAATGGGCTTCTAAGCCTGATTTCTTAGGCCCAAGTTAGTATAGTAGTCAGGTCACTTCATAACAGTCAAGTTACTCCTGCTGTGAGCTTCCTGGTGTGTCCTTTCGAAACATGACCAGATGTTTCCATCCCCAGAGACTTATTCCACAAACAGAGGCAGTACGGCTCCCTGGTGTAAAAAATGGTGGGTTCGGACCACAGCTTATTGAGGACCCTTGATTATAGGACATCACTTGGAAATGTTGATGTCTAAGCTCAGCTGTCCCCTCACTATCTACCCTCCCCTACCTACCCCCAATTAGTCAACTCTTCCTTCTGTTAACCTCAGTTAACAACTCAAAAGCCACGATGACTTGTAGGTGAGGAGAATACGAAAAGCAGCACATGCTAATGATATGTATCTTAGTCATTTGTAAATTTACAAGGAAGGCGCCCTTTTGGAAAATGTCTTTTGTGGCTTTATAAAATATTTTAAGACAAAATGTCTTTAGCTTCTGAAACTCATCCTGGAATAGTTTAGCTTCAACATAATCTACTTCATTTAAAAAAATTATCCACTGAGGGGGATAAGACAGAAAATACCCAGTGAGGACATGGAGCAACTGGAACTCCTGTCTGTTGCTGGTGGCTTTACGAAAGGGGCAGCCATGTTGGACAACACTTAGGCAGTTTCTTATAAAGTTGTGCACACACTGTACAACCCAGCAATCCCACTTCCAGATATCCACCCAAGTGAAACGAAGGTCTACGTTCCATAAAGCACAAATGTTTCTACTTGTCAAACACTGGGAAAAATTCAAATATTCATCCACAGGTTGGATGTTACTCATCAATACAGAAGAATGAACTACTGGGGCGTCTGGGTGGCTCAGTTGGTTAAGCATCTGACTCTTGATTTTGGCTCAGGTCATGATCCCACAGTTCGTGGGATTGAGCCCCATGTCGGGCTCTGCACTGACAGCCTGGAACCTGCTTGGGATTCTTTCTCCCTCTCTCTGCCCCTCCCCTGCTTGATTGCTCTCTCTTGCTCTCTCTAAATAAATAAATAAACATTAAAAAAAAAAAAAAGAATGAATGGGTGTCCCTGCCAATTTCAGAGCATATAAAAGTGGGAAGGATGATGAAGTTTCTTGTAAATGGTATATGACTCTTAGGAGACATTTGGAATGATGTTGTCAGTGGAAGTCTAGAGAAATGCACTTGTTCTAGAAATTTTTGAACCTTATCAAGTTAAAAAAAAAAAAAGACATTACCAGTGGAGACTGATTAATTCATCCAATCACAAATCATCAAAACCACAGTGTTCCCACCCAGGGATTTCAGCAAGTTGTTCTGATAGTTCAAGCAGAAAAACAAAACAAAACTGAGTTCCATTCAGCACATTCGGCTTTGGAGATCTACCTTATTTCATCTAAAGCATCTTGATTTCAAATTTTAGAATTTTAAAAATAAAATCCTTTGCATTCTAGGTTGTCAATAAAATAGACCTTTAAATTATATTAATGTGCTTTTTTCCCCAATAGGAAAGGGTAATTTCAGCAGTAACTTCCAGGCACGAAGAGACACACTGTCGTCCCTCAAGTTTCACAGAATCTGCCGACTTGGTATAGAAAGGTTTCTACTCAACCGGAGAAAGGCTCATAAAAGGATCTCTAGGCATAAATTGTCAAGCGTAGCCTGCTAAGAATGCATGTGCTGCAGTAGTCAGCACAAAGCGGGGTGAGCGGGGGTGTGGAAGAGAACTGCTCTCTTCAAGGTTCCGGATTCCTCAGAGAGGGAAACCAGGGTCAGCACTTTTACAGTGTTAGAAATTTCTGACACGCTTCATGTGAAGTGTGCCGCTAAAGTACGTTATTAGGAAGCACTCATGTTTTTGAGAGTCCTTCAGTGATCACTGTGAGGTAAAACAATCATCAAAATTCACCCACTCTAAACGCATCATTTGTGAAGAACAGGTAGCCAAGGAGATGTAGTCTCTTTTCAAATATTAATGTCAAGAGTGAAACATCTCCAGGGATGGCTGGGTGGCTCAATCGGTTAAGGGTCCGACTTCGGCTCAGGTCATGATCTCATGGTTCACGAGTTCAAGCCCCGCCTTGGGCTCTGTGCTGACAGCCCAGAGCCTGGAGCCTGCTTCGGATTCTGTGTCTCCCTCGCTCGCTGCCCCTCCCCCGCTCAGGCTCTGTCTGTCTCTCTCAAATATAAAATAAACATTTAAAAAGTTAAAAAAGAGAAAAAGCGAAACATCTTCCGAGTCCAACCTAGAATACCAAGTGATTGATGCTTTTTGTTACTAGCCCGGGGCTTACTATTTAACTGTTTTTGTGCGAGTGTCATAGAAAGATCACAGTTCTGTCACACACAGAAACTACTGGTAATCCATACCACGAATGTATTTTTCATAAATATAAATAAGACCTTGGAGCCTATCAATTATTTTACATTATGCTATCATGGAAGCTGCACCCGCAGTATCTGTCTTAACCACTTAAAGGTAAATGCAGAAATATCTACCTGCTGGTGAACAAAATGTGGACTGGCCATACAATGGAATGGACGTTAGTTAGCAATAAAAAGGAACCAACTACCAACACATCCTATGCCCCGGATGAATCTCAAAAACACTGTTGTAGGTGAAGGGAACCAGATGCTAAAGACTATATATTGTATGATCCCATTTGTGTGAAATGTCCAGAAAGTCAAATTGAAAGAGAGAGAAAGTAGATCAGGGGTTGTCTGGGGGTGGGGTTGAGGACAGTCATAACAAATAGGTAGGTGGAGTCTTTTAGGGATGATGAGAATGCTCTAAAATTGGATTGTAGTGTGGTCGCACAATTCCATAAATTTAGTAAAAATCATTGGGTTATACACTTGGATATATTTTACGGTATGTAAAGTATACCTCCAGTAAGCTGTTTTTATAAAAACAGTAACAACAACAAGAACAAGAAAAAAAATACCTTAGATAAAGTAAGTCTTTTCCTCTGGGGTAAAATAAAATTGTAGTCATATTTTTCTACTTTACGGAAAAACGTAATCTGATGAAGTTTCTCAGTTTGAAGTTTTTCATTCATTGGTTTATATGCTAAATTATTGGCATCCACTGGGAAAAATTTGGTTTTTATTTAACTGGTATGAAATTGATATTTAGTTATTTCAGGCTTCATATCTCAATTTTTCTTAATATTAAACCCAGAACACATGATTCCTAAGTTCTTTCCCAACCGAAGCAAAAGAGAAAAACACTGACCTGAATAAAATATAAGTTCCTTTGCAATTTTGAGAGTTGATTGAAATCGGTGCAGAGAGTATGTGATTTGAAGATAATCGAGTTTCAGTTACTGTCAAAATTGATGGATAATCATTGATATGGTTCTTATCTATGCTCTTAAGGTGTCCTGGAGGGTTCTGGCATTGCGTAAATTCCATGAGGGCAGGAATGTGACCTATTTTCACAAAGCTGTATCCACTGACCCCCCCCACCATGTGAATTCGGAACAAGGTGGCCTGCCCAGTAGGTGCGCACTAAACGCATGAGTGGAACACACACATGCACCAAACATTGTCTAAAACTGAACGTGCACACACGCATGCCTTTGTTTTCTACAAACCCACGTAGATGACTGTTTTCATGCTTCTTAAAATGCAAATTCACTTAAACACGTTATTAAATTGATAATAACGTTTTATTATGAATTTTTCTGTTGATAAATGGCCTATAATTTTTCGATAAATATCTTGGTTCAAAAGGTCTGAAACCACTCCTTTAAAATACTTTTAGATTCCCTTCCAACCCTTCCGTTCTTTCCTTTTTCAGTCCTTATTCCAAACAAATAAATACACACTTAAGTTTTCAGCTTCGACCAGAATTTGGATTGCAGCTCAATCCCACTGTCCAGCACGTTGTAAACCAATCAGCTAACGCATAACATGACTGCTATTAACTCACAGAATCACACGGGTGAATGATATAACTGAAATAGCGCCGGTATTTATGTCAAAACTCTCTTTTTAGTTAGTGCAGGTTTAGCTACCAAATTTATTGAGCAAATCGCAAAGACAGGAGCCTTGTGAAATTTGCCAGGGTCTCAGGAAGTGTAAGGTGTTTTCGTTCTTTCTGTAAGTCGCTGGGCAGCCACAACCTACTCCCCGCCTTAGGCACACATTCCTGTGTCAGGGACCTTCACTCTCAACCTCTGTGTGGGGGGTGGGGGCTGGGGGAAGGAGACAGGCCAGTAACAGGAAACAATAGCACCAATTGTGTCTTCCAGGGCACCTGAGACTCTGGCCCAGATCATATTCCTGAAAAACCAGACTTCTGCAGAACTGAATATTTAATAGCATTAGGTAAACTCCAATGGACAGATTATCTCTTCCCTATTGCAAATGCGGAGTAATTCCCTTTGATGCTCCATCTAATCTATAGATACCAACAAAGTAAAGAAAGTTTTGGCTAGTGTGAAGGTAAGTAGACCCAGCTCAGTTACGTTTGGGGCTCGGTGCTTCTTCTGGTCTTTACCTATGTCTATTTCCCCCCTCTTCTGCAGAAGGCTGGAAAGCTTACAGCCATGTCTTCACCCAATCTAAAAACTACTTTTGCGCTACGCTGTACTATTCTTCAGTAAGATAATACTGCTCCTTGGCACAACTGCCTAGCCCTCTGGCTAGACTTCCGGCTCTACAGCCCCACGACACAACCAGTGGGCAGTTCTCCTTTTGCTACACCTGCCGCTACGGAAGCCAGCACGAAGGAACGAAGGAACACCTTTCTTCACTCATCTGTGCTCTTAAACATTGCGGGCCCAGGTGACCTGTCAAGGCTGCCACGCGGGCGTTCCAAGAAGACAGCAAGTCTTCCGGTCCTCTTAATCGTGGCAAAGGGATGGCAAAACACTAACCTAAATAAAGAACCAGGTGTCCATCGGACTAAGGAGGATTATTTTGGGGGGGGACTCACTCTTCTAGAGCAGAAACTCCCCCCCCCCCAGGGAACCAGAACCCGGAACCCAGAGAGGTTTACAGAAAGGAATATCCTCCTCACCGAGAACCTGTTATGCCCTCGGAGCACCGAGCTGCGCGGGGGAAACGGGCTCCGGGGGCCCCGGACGCCCACTCACCTGGCGGGTGCGGGCAGCGACCTGGCGCGCGCCGCCGGGGCTGGAGACGCCGACCGCCGGGGCTCGCCTGCCTCGGAGCGCGCGGAGCGAGTGCGGGGTCCCCGCGCGGCTCTCCCGCCTCCGGCCTGGGGCGGCACCGCGGCGCCCAGATTGGGCTCCGCCCCGCAGGGCGCGCCCGGGGCAGAGTCCGGCGCCGGGGAGCCTCCGGGGAGGAGCCTGGGCTCCCGCCGCGCCCCGGGCGCACCTGCCCTCACCGGGGTGTGCGCTCCCCGCACCTCCCACCCGCGCCCGGGTCCCGGACACTGCGCGCCTCTCCGTAGAGCGATTCAAAGGGGGGCTCCTACTTCCTTTGGGGAAGGTTCTGTTTGCACTCAGCTCACAAACTTTTCTCTTTGTGGTTTATAATAAACTTTTTTATTTTGGAGTCATTTTAGATTTAAGAAAAAGTGGCGGAGCTAGGACAGAGCTCCCTAAAGCCCTCGGCCAGTGCCCCCTGATGTGCACAACCCGAGTGTGTGTATGGTACGCGCGTGCAGGGCTATGAAATTAACATTGGTCCGTCGCTGTTCTCTAAAGTCAACCTTATACAGACTTTGCTAGTTTTCCCCTGATACCTGTCTGTTTCAGGATCCCCCATCCAGGATTGCACACTGCGTTTAGCGTCTTGTGTCTTTAATCTCTTTTGGTGTGTTAACAGTTTCTGAGTCTTGTTTTTCTTGACGGTTTTAAAGAACTCTGCTAAGCTCTATTGTGGGTATCTCTCCGTTTGTTTTGTCTGATGTTTTCCTCATGATTAAACTGTGGTTCTGGGTGTGGTGGAGGAAGGCCATGGGAGAGTGCCTTGCTCATCACCGCCTGCTGCCAGGGTACACCGTAGCAACTGGAGATGTTAACATCTATCACTTGGTTAAAGTAGTCGTCTGCCAGCTTTCTCCACTGCACAGTGACTGTTTTTCTTTTTCCATACTCTTTTCTTTGGATGGGAGTCACTAAGTTCAGCCCATATCAAGAGAGGAGGGTGGTGGAATCAAACTCCACCAAGGGGGGTGGGAAAGCGTGTGGACATATATCATCGGAATTCTTCTGTAAGTAGGATTTATTCCACCTGTCCCATTTATTAATCTATTCCATCATATATTTATATGAGCATGGACTCATGTATGTTCATTTTATACTTTGAGCTATAATTCAATACTACATTATTTATTATGTCGATCAAATTGTTCCAGCTTTGAACACTGGGAGCTCTTTCAGGTTGCTCCTGTGTCCCTTTGAAAGTTCACAAACATGTAGGGCTGGAGATGAAAACCGCAGTAATGATTGGCTCCGCCCCCTCCCAGTTAACAAATGTGGACAACTGAAGCCCCAGTCCCCTAATACCCAAGGGCTTTTCTGAATCTTCCCGGGAATCCTGCCATTACTGGTTTCCAGCCTGGTAAGAGAAAGGGAAAAGAAATGCCTCTTTGTTTGTTTGCTTATTTGTTTTCCTAACAGATGAACTTGTAGACTGGGATCCAGCTGGAGAAGTTAAAGTTGAGGTTCCTTTAGGTAAATTTTGGTTAACTAATCCTTGTGTTTCTATTAAATAGATATATGTATATTCACAGACAAACCATGTTCCAAAGTTAGCCATGGGTGTTTACAACCTCTTTAAACACTGAAGAAATTCAGCTGTCGAAGATCCTTTGTTACGTTGCTTTAGATCGCTCGTGTTTGGATTTGCAGGCTGGTCCCGTAAACATGACATTTCCTCTTTCCGAGGGGGGACCTCGCTCCGCAGTTGATGTCGCCCTGCCTTCTGTGACCCTCACCTCTCTTTCTGCCTTTAACCTTTCTTGGAGAGAGGAATCTACTCCGTTAGTCCTGGGCTTGCCAGGGGAGCAGGGGACGGATGGGCCAGAGAGTAATCCAGCACCACTGAGTGAAGAGATTTTCTACTTTTTAAGCCTTTTTGACAGAGTTACTAAAAAGAATGATACTTAGGTGTTTTTCCAGTTTGGAAAACTAAATGTTTTCCATATTGGATGTAAGTCCTACCGCGGCCCAAAGAAATTGACGAGATCGGTGGTGAAGATGAGCTATCTGTGCTCTTTCCTGGAGGGAGAGAAAGGACTTGAACTGAAAGTAATCATTCTATTTTTTTTTCAATGTTTGATTATTTTCAAGAGACAGAGCATGAGCGGGGGAGGGGCGGAGAGAGAAGGAGACACAGAATCCGAGGCAGGCTCCAGGCTCTGAGCTGTCAGCACAGAGCCTGACGCAGGGGCTCGAACTCGTGAGCCATGAGATCATGACCTGAGCAAAGGTCGGACCCTTAACCGATTGAGCCACCCAGCCATCCCTGAAAGTAATAATTCTAATCAGTATCTAGTACCGACTGCATTTCATAGTTCTGCAAGTGTACTATTACCTAAATAAATTTAATAACTCTGTGGGGAGGAGAACGGGGAACCGCTCAGGACGAACGAGAATGTGGAGCTATAAAATATTAGTAAACTACAGAGTGCTGCTCAGGAGAAACCATAAACCGTCCTTAAAGCTCCAGGGGGGTGTCTTACAGGATGGAAATTGAGAAAAGGGGGCTCCGTGTTTATGGATTTCTCCTATAGCTATAGCATTTGATTGCTGTTTTTATGACAGAATATACATAAATCACTTTAAGTAGCCGAATTTTCTAAAGCTGCTTTTCTTCACATTTTACCTACGTTTATCCACATTTTTTAAAAAGTATTGTTATTTTAGTACTACGTGCTTTTTTGGAATGGCTTGGATTGGTTTGATGTGTAGGGACTAAAGCACCTCAAACCACCCTCACTGAATAAATACTAGGACCCTGTGTAGGGCGTTCACCAAAATGGAAGGATTTAGGAGGAAAAAGAAAGTACCAGATGCTGTCTTGCCTCCCGGAGCACACGACACATTGCTGCTGATGAAAAGAGGGTCTGGCTATAAATCAAGCACCCACATTCAGAGCCCGTGCCTCAGAGCATTCTTTGAAACCACTATTGTTTGTTTCTGTTGGGGGTTTATTCGCTAAAAGGAAATTATATATATAATATATTTTAAAATGCAAATCCTACCATGTCATTTCAGCCCCCTACCACCCCCACATGTACACACAATACACACACACACACACACACACACACACACACACAACCACCATGCATTAAAAAACTGCACTACCCCATGGTGACTTTGGGCTTGAAGCCTAACCCCTCCCCGGGGCAGAGAAGACCCCTCCCCTCCATCCCCCCCTGCTTCCTCTCTTGCCACATTGCCACACTGTTTCCCAGGGAGGTGCGATGGCTTACAGTGTTCCGAACTCACCCTTGTTTCTCACTTTATTCCTTTTTGCTCTAGTTTTCCCACACGCGCAGAACCTCCCTATACAGACTGGAACATCCTTCCCCCTCCTCTTTGGCTGGAAATTCTGCTCACTTTATTCCATACGTATAGGAAGACCTTCCGCTGAGATCCCCCACCCACTTTGAGCAGCCCGCGTAGATCTTCCCTCAAAATGCTCCATATTTGCATTTGTTGTTGTATTCGTTTCCCGGTGGCTGTAACACATTACCACAATCTTGGTTGCTTAAAAAAACACACAGTGAGGGCACCTGGGCGGCTCAGTCGGTTAAGCGTCAGGCTTCGGCTCAGGTCATGATCTTGTGGTCCTTGAGTTCAAGCCCTGCATCGGCTCTGTGCTGACAGCTGGGAGCCTAGAGCCTGCTTTGGATTCTGCGTCTCTCTCTCTTTCTCTGTGCTTCCCCTGTTTGCATTCTGTCTCTCTCTCTTTCTCAAAAATAAACATAAAACATTTTTAAAAAATTTTTTAACGTTTATTTATCTTTGAGAGACAGAGAGACAGAGCGTGAGCAGGGGAAGGGCAGAGAGAGAGGGAGACACAGAATCCGAAGCAGGCTCTAGGCTCTAGCAACATGGGTCTCGAACTCACAGACCATGAGATCGTGACCTGAACTGAAGGGCTGCTCAACCGACTGAGCCACCCAGGTGTCCCCATAAAACACTTTTTTAATGCACATTTATTATCCAACAGCTCTGTGGGTTAGAAATCGTGGGTGCTCACTGAGGCTGTGCTCAGCAGACTGCTCTTTCCAGAGGCTCTCTGGAAGGATCTGTTCTCTTGTTTCTTCCATCCTTTCTAGAGGCTGCCTGCATGGCTTGGTTCCTGGCCCCTTTCTCCAGTATCAAAACCAGCAATATCTCTCCCTCTCTGATTCTGACTCTCCCTCTTTCACTTGCAAAAACCCTTGTGATTTCATTGCATTCAACTGGATAATCTCCCCCATTGGAAGATCTTTCTCGTAATGGTAGCCGCAATGTCTGTCGTGCGGTGGGAGCTTACGCAGGCGCAGATGCCCGGATCCCAGGGATCAGGACGTGGACTTCTTTGACTCCACGCGCTTCTTCCGCCTGCCACAGCTGTGCTACAATTCAAGTTTGGTTACTAAGTATTTTATCTTTTGTGCAGCCGAATCAAAATGCTGGGAAAAACGATGAAGGAGTCGCGCTCCCACTCCTTTTTAGTGAGGCCTGCTTCCTTTCTCCTCTTCTCTCTCCCCTTCCCACAGCACCCCCAGAAGGAGTACCTGATGGCGGAAGAGTTTTCAAATGCTTCCTCCTCCCCTACACCTGCAGCCTTCCTGGGCTGTCTGGGACTCGTTGATTGGAGAAGAGGCTGTAAATGTAGAAATTAAGGCGTTCGATCCTGACAGAACTGAACTCTGTAGGCCACGGAGAGTCTCGCAGACTGAATTCTGCCCCCGGGAAGATGCACCGTACCTCAGTGTCTCTCACCAGCTTGAGGCGGCAATGCATCTCTAATAGGCAAGCTGCTGTGCTGAGTGCTAGGGTCCATTTTTATCATTTTAAAAGTTTTTTTATTGTTTATTTATTTTTGAGAGGGGGAGGGGCAGAGAGAGAGAGAGTGGGGACAGAGGATATGAAGGCAGCTCTGCGCTGACAGCAGAGAGCTGACATGGGGCACGAATTTGAGAATCGTGAGATCATGACCTGAGCCAAAGTCTAAGGCTTAACCGACTGCACCACCCTGGCCGCCCCCCAATTTTTATAATTTTAAATTTCGTTGAGTTTGCACTTTAAATGGGGAAGTCACATATGCACATGGAAAATAACTATAAATACAGTTACGCAGAAAGTTAAAATATTTCCAAACAAACTATCACTGACTGGTAGGAGACCTAACCAGTACTAGAAGACTAAGAGAGAGAGAAAGAGAGAGAGTACAGACTTTAGTCAGTGCCCTGTGGAAATCTTCAAGAGGAGTAGGATTGGAACTGGGTTTTAAGTATAGTTACCGTGTTATATGAGAGAGCACGGGAGGCTTTTGAGCTCAGACACAAGCAGAAGCACAAAGAAAGTAAATGTTCAGGCAGATTCGTGAGCTGCTAAGCAGACCTGTCCAGCTGGACCACAAGAGACGAATAGGAGATAAAACAGAGAGGTGGGAGCAAACCATGTGGAAAACACAAAAGGTCCAGGTAGTATATTTCTCTTGTTCATCTCTTCTGAGAAAAGAAGGAAGAAACTGTAGGAAATGAAACTCCGGTTGTCGTTATGAGTTCATTAGTAAAACACTTCGCAAATGTCTATGAACAATAAATGAGCATCTGCTTGTATCTACAAGTCTGTCTAAACAGGTGAACCTTTTTCTAAGACTCCTTTTACATAATGGACACAGAAACCATAACATAAGCAAGGGTAATGTTCAAATATGTGCCGACTGAGGAGTGGCACCGCCAGCCATGATGAGCTGGTAAGGATGAACCAATGTCGTTCAGCGGAAGGATAGCATTATTTAAAATTATGACTGCTGTCTGAGCGTAACTAGATGTTCTTTCATTCTCTCTTAAAAATCCCCTTTCAAAGCACACAGTTAGGTATGTACCTTTGGACTTAATAAATTCTGACTGTTGTATCTTTTCTTTCCGTGATGAGCTTAGTTCTCTCTCTCTGCCTCAGCAGTAGCTGGAATAAGAAGTGTCATGTCCTTCTGTTTTGTAAGCATGAGAAAACCACCCAGGTTTCTAGAAAAGACCAGCTAACCTTTGGGACCTATTTTCATATCCTGGAATGATCTAGGTCCCCGTTTAGAGTCTAATACAGGAACAGATGGCCAGGTGTTTCTGGTAGTCACGTGGGTGTGGTTGGCGGACGTATCTTTTCTGTATTCTTAAATGCTGCCTCAAAGGTTTGAGCAGATTGACTTGGAACAAAAAGAGCAGGAAACACTAAGCCTTCCCCAGCTATAGGCAACATACTCTGGACAACCTCCTGATCACCAAATCATGACTATGGTAAAAAAAAAAAAAAAAAAAGCTGCATATCCAAGATGAATGCCCTGTGGTCTCACATTGTTTAGCCTTGGCCGAAATAGGGGGGACTCAAAAGAGAAAAGAAGCCCCTGTCAATAAAATGTAGCTAGCATGGCACGATAGCTGGCTGGCTACTGCCAGGAGGTGGGCTGGCACCCAGGTAGCGACAGTGTGACGAGACTACCACAAGCGAGGGCAGTGACCAGTCTGGGCCTTTCATAATCTTATATGTAAAGCTCTCAAACCAATATTATCAAATTGAATCCAGCAAAGCACAAAAAGTGTACTGCATCCCAACCAAGTTGGGTTTTATTCCAGAATTGCAAGATGGGTTGAACTATTAAAAATCATTCAACATAGGGGGCACCTGGGTGGCTCAGTCGGTTAAGCATCTGACTCTTGATTTCGGCTCAGGTCAGGATCTTGAGGCTCGTGAGTTCGAGCCCCACATCGGACTCTGTGCTGTGTCAGCACAGAGATGCTTGGAAATCTCCCTTTCTCTCTGCCCCTACCCTAAACGCTCTCTCTCTCTCTCTCTCCAAATAAGTAAATAAAAAATTAAAAAAATACATTCAGCTTAAGTCTCAATGTTAAGGAACCAAAGAAGAAAAATAACCGATAATTTTAAAAATGAAGAAAAATAACTTGTTAAAAGTCAACACCTGTTCACAATTTTGGAAACAAAACTCTTAGGAACTAAAAAAGAAGAAACCCTTAACTCAATGGAAGAATATCCACAGAACTTTATAGAAAACATCACACATAAGGTGAAAAATTGCAAGCTACCGATCTGAGATCAGAAGTGAGGTAAGGTCATGTCCGTCACAGTTTTTGTACAATATCATAGTGGGATTCCATCCAGCGAAATAAGGCAAGAAAGGGGAATGAAATACATAAAGATTCAATAGGAAAAGTTATGTCCTTACCAAGAGGTAACATGACTGGATTTATACAATGTCCTTAAGAACTCTAAGAATTAAGAAGTGAATTTATTGTTTTGCTGTATTTATGTGGTCAATACATGAAAAAAGTCAATCAGTTATATTTCAACATAAGAGCAAATGATAGAATGATAGCATTTACAATAGCATCAATGAACATAAAACACTAGGAATAAATCGAACAAAAAAAATGCAAGTCCTCTACACAGCAAATGAAAAAAACAGACTGAGCCCAACTAAAGAAGTCTCGTAGCATAGGCTGTATGATGCGGACTCTGCTCTGTTTCTGCACTCTGGGAAGCTTTATTTGCAAAGCTGAAGCGGTACTATAAAGATGTCATTGTCCTCATATTGATCTCTCTAGATTTCATGAAATCACTACCGAAATCATATTTTAAAATTTAAGTTGATGAGTTATTTACAAAGTTTATGTGGAAAAGTAGAAATCCAAAAGCAATCGAGGCAAATGTGAACAAAAATGAGCTATTTTGGAGGACCTACAAACCAAATATCAATACTTAGTAAAAACCTGATAATAATTAGCTTGTAAGCGACCCAAAGATAGACAATAACATCAACTGAATAGAAGTCCAGAGACACATGACATACATCCAGTCACATAATTTAGGAAGTGAAAAAAATTGATAAACATGTTCTTTTCAATAACAGTGCCACTAATAAATCCTGTACCCTAATAACATCATATACATAAAATCAACTCCAGCGAATTATAGATCTAAATTTAAAAGACAAAGTAACAAGGCTTCTAGAAGTTCACATAAGAAGAGTCTCTTTACAACTTTGGTATAGGCACACTTTCTTAAGTGTGCCTAATCACCTAATCACACATTATAAAGAAGATGATTAATAAATGTCACTAGCTTAAAATTAACAAAGTCTTTTCATCAAATTATATCACTAAGAGAATGAAAAGCAAATCACAGAGTGGTACGCTGTAAGGCATAAACGCCGTGCACAACCGAGAATAAATAAGCTCCTCCTGCACGCGGCAGTCTGGATAAATCTCCCAAACCTGACTTAGAGAAAGAAGTCGATCGCAAAAGGGTATGCCCTAAACGATTCATTTATATAAAGTTCAAAAACTGGAAAAAGACTTTTTGTATTTGGAAGTCAATACAGGGCTACCCGGGTTGAATGTCTGACTCTTGATTTCAGCTCAGGTCCTGATCCCAGGGTCTTGGGGTTGAGCTCTGCATTGGTTCTGTCTCCCTCTGTCCCCTCTCCCCTGCTCATATCCTTTCTCCCTCTGCTCCTCTCCCCTGCTTATATATTCTCTTTCTCTCAAATAATAATAATAATGATAATAATAATAATAATAAAAGGAGCCAGTACAGCGATTACTCGTGGGTGCCTCTTGCCAGGGCTGCGGCCCAAGGGCATCTCTTGGGATGCCGCTGCCTTCCTATTTTCTGATTTGAATGGCGCTCACCTTGTGAAAACAGTTCACAGTCTACACTTAGAATTTTTGCACATTCGTATGTTTGTTGTACTTCAAATAACACCTTTAATAAAAACAAAGAGAAAAACTCTCTTCTGCTTCCTTTGCCAATTATATCTCCATTCTTTTCTACCAGCATATAGCAAAACTCCTAAAAAAGAGTTATTGTCTCCAATTTCTCTTTTCTTACTGTCTCTTACACAGGCCCTCAATGCTGAACTCCCTCATCAACTTTTAATCTTGGCTCAAGGGCCACCTTGTCGGTGACATCTCCCTGGCCACCTGATGTAATGATACCAGTCTCTTTCCCATCTGTCCTGATCTGATTTCCTTTTTTTATTTTCTACAAAGTACTTACTACCCTCGAACACACTGGTGGTTTCTTTAGGCGTCTTATTTGCTGCTTATTTTTTTATCTTTCTTTTGCATTCACAGATGAATCTGAAATGATCTCTGGCATAGAAGACATACTCAATGATATTTGCTCATTCATAACATTCAACTAATATATGAAATTGGGATAATAGAAGAAAAGAGTGACGTTTTGAGAGAAAAATTGAGTGTGTTTTGTTTTTTTCAAACTTACATAACTAAAATGTCTGTTAGATACCCCATGGAGAGAGATGACAATTAGATAGTTGGTTATATGAGTCTAAACTTCAGAACTGGTTATAGATACAGAAACATAAATACATATGTATTATTAAAGGCACAGGAAAAATATAGAACTGGATGAAGTATCAAGGGAGTGAGTCCAGAGAAGAAACACTAAGATGACAGGAACAGGAGGAGTTTGTAGCAAAGATTGAGAAAGAAAAAAACAGCCCAGCTGGGAGAAAAAGTGGATTTCCATAGCTGTGAAGTGTCAGCTTTCTTTGTAAATTTCATGATGCCATGAAAATGGAAGGGATTCAATCAAAAGTCAACTTCACCTAAGAGTCACTATGACTGCTACATAACCTGTCAAAGCTTATGTATGTATGTTTTCGTGATGTTGAGCCGTGAAAGAAAAAATTGAAATTAAAATTAAAATACGGTATTTAAGACAGTTCAAATATGGGAATCAGGATAAATTCTGGGAGGTGGGGGGAAGTCTAACACGTGTCTTTTTCCTAAAACCAGTGACCAAAGGTCACGGCTTATCTTTACTAGCTGAGAAACGTTCCCTCTGTGTGCACATGATTTGTATGGATGTCTCAAGTGGCCACAGATGCCTGGGGAGGAGCATGTCAGCTGGCTTCGGTGACTGAAGCAGACAGGCATCCAGGCCTCGGGTGTCCTGGGTCGATAAGGAAATTCTCCCTCCGGTACCTCATCTCCTCCTGTCCGGCATCTCCGATTCTCCCTGGGCTTTTAGGTTCATTGGCATGCCCACACTTGACTCCTAAGGAGACGCTGTTCCCCTAAGACTTTGAAGAGACTCTAAAGGAGTGACATTTATTTTAAAAACTTAGCTTAACCAAATAACCCTTCAACTACTTTGGAGAGAGATTTTTCTGCAAGGTAAAGTAAAATACAGTTCTCACAGATGGGAAGTTCCACTGTCATGGGTTTCAGGTGTAGCGGGTTGCTCCGTTAGTCCTGGGATCAGTTTCCTAATCGTCGTTTCCCATGGTCCTCTCCGGCCCTTTCAGGGCAGCGTCGTGGCCTTTCTGCTTGCCTCACGCTGCCCTTCTAGGGTCCCTCGGGCTGGCTTCAGAGCTTGGTGTGGAAGAAGGAGAAAGAAGATCCTGCTGAGCCTTCCCTGGGCTTCTGGCCTTGTGGGAAGTTCTTGCCCCCTTTCCACAAACGTCCCAGAATGCCTTTCTCATGGGCCTCACCTCCCACTTTGTCTCATCTCTCTGTGTGTCTCTGGGCAATACAGTTGGTCAATGTCACATACACCCCTGTTCTCCTCAGGGAAGCAAGGCTCTTCTTGGGTCGTTCTGAGCCCAGACTTTGATGGTCTGTGAGACAGCCGCATAGCTCAGTCTTCATGCTCAGCTTCCTGATGGACACATCTCTCTCTCCCAGCCAGAGGTAGAATCCCAGCCCTCCCAGTTTCCAACCTCTGGGCTCTCTTCAGACCCTCCTAGTAAATTACTTTTCTGGGCCGAAAGAAATCCCTTCTTCTTGGTTTCTTTGAAGAATGGAGATTACTGCTAAGTCATCTGACAAAAGAATGAATTCCTTTCTATGGAGTCCCTAAGACTCACTCTAAAACTTAAGGAAATATTTCTTCGGGCTTCAACAATGGTGAGATGACTTACATGTGCATTGAGCCTGACATTCAGATAATTCCTACTAAAAGCCAAGCAGGAGAAAAGATATTTTTCCACGGTTTTTATATTTAGCCTTGTCTTCAACAATGTAGTTTAACATCCTGATGAGTACAACAATAGAAATATGCTTTTGAGATGGAAACAAGAAGAAAAGAATGTATTTACTGATACCTCACATTCTTCCAAAAATAGCTTCAGGTAGAATGTCATAAATATTCCCAATTACCTTAATAGTTGGGAGCATATAATATTAACTAAGAACTGAGAATTTAAAGTGAGCTAAATATCTGAGTGAAATTAACTCAGAGAAGGAACTCCAAATATTCAAATATTGATTTTCACTGCAAAGAAATACTGTTTCTTGCCTTACAAAATTAATTAAGCTCTGTGTTAATTAATCACTACGCCTCTATAATGAGAGGCTGCCAATCACTCTGTCAGATTGTTTACAGCTGAAATCTTAGCCGAAAATTCATCTAGTTAATGATCAAAGTTAAATTTAACCCGTGTCTCAGGACCGCAAACATCATTCCAGATCACAGCGGAGATCATGGTTTTAGAATCCCCTATATGCCTCTTTGTTTCTCTATTAACGCAGGCAAGTTTGGGTTCCTACAGAGCCTCAGACCCGCAGTGGAGACTTACCTGAACCTCCCTTGGCTATGAAAATAGAAATGATATAAAGACAATCTGTGCATATTTCATTCTGTCTCATAGAATTAAATGTTTGACAAATAATTTCTTTGATTTTTAAATGTAAAATTAATAAACTCCTTGACACCTTGATAGCTAAAAGAGTTTCAAACATGGGATAAATATACTACCGACTCATGAAAAATATAAACCACAGTTTCAACTATACCCTGTTTATTTTTTTACCAAGAACTTAAGACGTTTGGCCTATTACTTGCTGGTGATTTTTCTTCTCTTTTAATTGTGTTGTTTATCTGAAGCCAGTTTCCCTGCCAATGAAAGCCGCATGATTCGAGCTATGCTAGAAAAATGTGAGTCTCCCTG
Organism: Paguma larvata; assembly: GCA_030068075.1. Taxonomy (NCBI): domain Eukaryota; kingdom Metazoa; phylum Chordata; class Mammalia; order Carnivora; family Viverridae; genus Paguma; species Paguma larvata. The sequence goes on along the minus strand of CM057835.1, from coordinate 19,614,355 downwards.
GCACTTAGGATTTTAAAACTAGATTAAACAAGGCCTCAACAGGGCTTCTTGGACTCAGACTTGGGTTCAGCCACCTGTGTGATGGAAAACCTGTCCAAAGCAAAGGTTCAATGAACATGTTCATGCAACATCTCAAGCACTTAACATTACATTGGATGAGCAACAGGGTCCCTTTAAGCCTGGCTAGTTATTTTTGGCATTGAGATTTCCATGCATGTGGCTTCCCCTTGAGCAAGGGCTCCGGAGTAAGGAGGGGAAGGTGAAATCTGGAAGGGGAAGGGCAAGGCTAGGAATTCAGGAAAAGGAAAAAAATCACAGGGTACAATTGGCCTGAGAACTAGCCCAAGCCTGTGGTCAGAGAATACTGAGGTATTTGGACCAGGTGATCGGTCTAATGTTGGGCCGTGTCCTCAAGTTCAGGGTCAGACAACAATTCTGAGCAGTACTGTTCCACTGGGCAGCCACTAGCCACACGTGTCTACTGAGCATTTGGGATATGGCCAGCCTGAACCAAAATGTGATAGAAGCCTAAAACATACACCAGATTTCAAAGACTTAGTATGAAAAGTATCATGGAAATGATCTCATTGATAACTGTTTGTACTGATTACAGATTAAAATGATGAGATTTTTGGATATATTGAGTTAAATATACTACTAAAATGAACTCGTCTGTTTCTTTAAGTATTTTTATATAACTCCTAACATTTTAAAACTTATGTCATTGGATTTCTATGATGCAGGTTGGGTTTAGAGCCATGTTCTTAGACAGAGATAGGCCAAGCTTTCAACTGCCCCTGGGAGGAAGAGGAAGGGGTACAACAGGGGCCCTGTGGGTACCTGAGGCTCATTTTGTCCAGCGAGGAACTTATTTTCTTACCCTTGTACCTGACTTCCACACAATCCCCGCCTCCATTATAAAGGTTGTTTTCACGTTCACTGTTGCTACGAAGATAACCATGGTCTCTACTCAGAAGTTTTCTTCCAGTCACTGATTCGTACACACTTTAGACACACATTCAGACAAATCTAACGCTAGACCAACAGTTCTCAAACGTGGTTCCCAGAGCAGCAGTGTCGCCCAGAACACTTTGAGCAACACAAATCCTTGTGCCTCATCCTAGCTCCACTGATTCAGAAATTTCGAGCGTTGGGGCCTAGGACTCTGTGTTGATGAGTCCCTTCAAGTGATTCTAATGTTTGAAAACCACTCACTGCTCTGGACTAACATTCGAGAAGGGCTGCCAGATAAAATCAAGGATGCTCAGTGAAATTAGAATTTCAGACCAACAGCAAAGAATTTTTTCACACTCTTGACACACTCATACAAAAATATTCTCTGCCGTTGGTCTGAAATTCTAATTTCAAGGGGTGTTCTGCATTTCCGTTTGCTGCATCTGGCAATTCTACATCAGAACAGTGGGTCTCAACCCTGACTCTATGTTAATTTAATTCATCTGCTGTGGTACCCAAGCTTTGGGGATATAGATTTTTAAAGTCCCCAAATTATATTAATGTGGCACTGTGTAATACGGCATTAAGGTAATGCTTTTCAAATTTCTTTTTAATGTTTATTTTTGAGAGAGAGAGAGACAGAGAGAGAGAGAGAGGAAAACAGAGCACAAGTGAGAGAAGGGCAAAGAGAGAGGGAGACACAGGATCTGAAGCAGGCTCCAGACTCTGAGCTGTCGGCACAGAGCCCGAGGCAGGACTTGAACCCACGAACCACGAAATCATGACCTGAGCTGCAGTCGAAAGCTTAACTGACTGAGCCACCCAGGCCCCCCTGCTTTTCAAACTTCTGTATACATTCAAATCATCTGGAGGTGTTGGTGAAATGCAGATTCGGATTCAGTATTTGGGGGGTGGGGCCTGAGATTTGGCATTTTTAACAAATTCCCAGGTGATGTCATCGCTTCCAGCCTGGGGACCGCATTTGGAGGAATAAAGCATAGGGACTGCAGAGAGTACTCTAACATCTGGTAAAGTGAGGCTGCCCCAAGACGGCGGCAAGGCAGAGGAGACGCTGATGCGAATCTCAAGTACCATAAGAATCTCTGAAAAAGGAGAAACTACCTCTGATACATGAGGAAATGCTCACGGAGGAGGTGGCATTTAGGTTCATCCTTTTAAATAGTTGTATTCTATTAAAAAATATAATTGTGAGGGGCGCCTGGGTGGCTCAGTGGGTTAAGCATCTGACTTCGGCTCAGGTCATAGTCCCGCAGTTCGTGGGTTGGAGCCCCACGTTGGGCTCTGTGCTAACAGCTCAGAGCATGGAGCCTGCTTTGGGTTCTGTGTCTCCCTCTCTCTCTGCCCCTCCCCTACTCACACTGTCTCTCTCTCCCTCTCAAAAATAAATAAACATTAAAAAAAAAACCAAAAAATAAGACTGTGCTATTTTGCAAGAGAAAGAGATTGGTTACACAGGTGTTGCCATAACAAAAAAATGGAAACATGTGGCATTGACTTTGTGCCCAGACAGCAGGCAGGGGCTAGCAGAGCGGCAAGGTGGCTGTCGGTGTGTTCTGGAAGAACAGAGGGGAAACAGCTGTAGGAAGCTGGCAGGATGCTGCCCAGACCCATGTTTTGCGGCAGTTAAACAGGTGGGCCAACCAGTGCCCGGAAGAGAGTTTGGAGGCTAAAACGTGTGTCTAATGAACTTACGGCTCTGATGAAGGTGATGGGAACAATTTTGGTCTTGGTTATCTAACAAAGCATCCTAACTAACAATTAGTAGCTTAAAATAACAATCGGTGACCAGTTCTCACGATTTGGTTCTTTGGGTTGCTCATCAGGCTACAGCTGGAGGCTTGCTGGGGCCCCGGAGAGCTGGCCTCTCGCCTGGTCGGCTTTCACCCACGAAAGTCTAGACCAGATTTCGTCACATGGTGGCAGCAATGTTCTAAGAGGGCAGGCCCCAGTATACAAGTGGTTTTTCAAGCTTCTGCTTCTATCATATGTACTAACGCCCCTTTCACCAAAGGAAGTCGCGAGACCAAGCCCAGAGGCAAGGCAGGAGGGCCTCCACAGAGGCACGGATACCAGGAGGCACGACTCACTGTCAGCCTTTACTACAATGATTACTCCAGATGGTAATTTATTGACTAGAGAGCAGGATGTAAGTAGGGAAAGAGTAGGAATTAAAATTGGGAAAGTAGGGGCGCCTGGGTGGCTCAGTCGGTCAGGCGGCCGACTTCGGCTCAGGTCATGATCTCACTGTCTGTGAGTTCGAGCCCCGTGTTGGGCTCTGTGCTGATGGCTTGGAGCCTGGAGCCTGCTTCGGATTCTGTGTCTCCCTCTCTCTGCCCTTCTGTTGCTCACACTCTGTCTCTATGCCTCTTAAAAATAAATAAACATTAAAAAAAATTAAAAAAAAATAAAATTGGGAAAGTAGATTGCTATTATACTTTGGGAGGCCTGAAACTCCATGGTGTGGAACATACACTTAATTTGCCGGATCGTACGCCGGCACTTACTATTCTGACAGCAAGGCCCCATTGTGTTGAGCCAGGATAGTTCCTTAAGCTGGGGAATCGGTCAGTGCTCTCAGGTAGCATGCAACAGCAACTGTGCCTCAAACAGAGCTAATTGGATTAATGACTTGGAAAGAGGTCACAGAATCAAAGGAAAAGCTAAACAAGTAGGTCTCAGGAAGAATAGAGGCCCAGAGAGCTCTACTAGGGATCAAGGAGCAAGACTCAGTAGAAGTCTTTCCAAGGCACTGTCGTTACAGTGAGTCATCTATAAACGTTTTGGTTCTCTCCACTCAAGATTCAAAGTTGCAAGAGGGAGATTACTCTATATGATCTTTATGTATCAGTGGCCAATGTTGGGAAGAGAATTTTGGTCAGCATTCCAATCAAGAATGGGGGTACAGACAGCCCAATGATAGGCAGAAGACTTGGAAAGGTGTCCCAGCTTTGAGACTCAACCCTGATCCTGAATCACACACCAAGTATCTCAGGGAAAGCCAACCCTAACACTCCTTGCCATTCAGGGCCTTGTTGTTACTGAGACTATATTTGACACTCTTCTAATCCTATTTCTCTTGATTGTTTTTCTCTTTAATCTCACCCTTTGGTATTCACATATGGCACAATTTTCCTAGCTCCCCCTTGACAACAGTGTTGTTGTTGTCAAAAAACATTTTGTTTTTGTTGTTGTTGTTCACTTAGCTGATTTGGTCTACATGATTCATTCAACTTGGCTCTGGAACCCCGCTGTGATCCTTATTCCCATCACTCTCCCCTTGCTCACCACCCGCCTTTGCCAGGCCCCACAGATCTTTAATGTAGGAATTGAACAACCTGAACAGGACTATACTTTAGGAAGATTAATTGGGCATCAATGTATATGGCAGACTGGAGGCAGTGAGTCGGCTACATGGGAGGCTTCTGCAAAATGGAGGGGCCTGAACTTGGACTAGACACAGAATGGGGAGAAAGAAGGAGAGGGGAAGAGAAGACACACAAGGGTGCTACTGGCTGTGGGGATTAGGCTGTCAGGAAAATGATTAGAGAACACTGAAGTCTTGATTCAAGGTGTTAAGGAGTAAGGAGGGAAAAGAAATGGAGGTGGGAAATGTATGAATACTCTTTAAAGAATTTTTTTGGTGAAAAAAATTGTAGTGGAGTGTGATAAGTTTGTTAAAGTGGCATCAGCATAAAAAATGGTATGTAGATTCTTTAAACACTTTACTTTAACTTAAAACCTGAAGTGTATATTTTTTCACCATTATTTTGAGGCAAGGCTCAAGTCTTTGGTAAGTGGCTGACCTCTGATGAATCATTTGGGGCACCATGACTCTAAGTAATCACATTCAAATGGGCATGGTCTAAAAGGTGCAAGTTCAGATCTTTTAAAGGAAAGCAAGGACTTAGGGGTGCCTTAGTGGCTCAGGCGGTTAAGCATCCAACTCTTGATCTCAGCTCAGGTCTTGAGCTCAGGAATGTGAGTTCAGGCCCCGCATTGGGCTCTGTGTTGCGTGTGAGCCTACTTACAAAAATAAATAAATAAATAAACAAGCAAATAAATAAACAAGTAAAATAAATAAATAAATAAATAAGAGTTAAGAAAAGCAAGGACTTAAACACACTTGTGAAACAATCTCGGGGTAGGCTTTTGCCGTTGCTGCTAATCCAGTAGTTTTCTTACCCATGACTGTTTTGAGAGCAAGAGTTTTCTTACCTACACCTTTTTTTAATTTAGAAACTCACCTGGGTCTTTTCAAAGCATTCAGCTTATTTGTCATAAAAACAACTACTCAGTTTTTTGGCACTCTGTCAGTCTATAAAGTATTTAAATACATTACGAAACCAACATGTAGAATAGAACTAGCATAAACGAGTTTGGAAAATATATATAATAGATAGTTAATAAACATGCAACTCACTAGCAGGAGAAGTCTCTGGAGGCTCTAGAGAGTTCCTCACCAGCTTCCAGTATCCAGAGGTGCTGAGCATTACTCATAGTTTACCAATGGAATGGACACTTGAGATTGAATTCCGTGAGTCAGTCAGGTGGGGAGCAGATAGATAGTTTTTTTGTAGATTCTGTGCTCGCTTGAAGGATACCAACAAAAATTGGTAATGCAACATATTTACTGATATTTGCAAAGTCATTAATTAGTTTTTAAGCAATATGTGTTTTATGGGTTTTTTTGTTTGTTTGTTTTGTTTTATTTTGTTTTACTATGTGAGTCCTTTATAGTAGACTTAAATTCCAATGTGTACTCCAGGTCAACTTTCTCCTTTCGTTTCAGATTTCCCCTAGCCTGCTTTCCCATCAATGCTATGTGTATTGCACTTGCTTACTCATTGTCTGTTTTCCTATTAGACTCTGTGAGCAATTGTGAGGGCAGATATGTCTATTTGAATGACCACTGAATTCCTGGAGCCTATATCAGGAAGTCAATACATATTTGTTTAATGAACAAAGATATGCTGTGTTCTTGCTAAGACTGAATTTCTAGCTCTCAGCAATTACAACTTTAAATAATTCTAAATCATTCATGTACTGACAGTGTATTCTTTGCCAAACAAGCAGATAAAACCCTACTAGGCAACATTTGAAAACATTAATATATTGAAAGTGCTTTTCAATATGATTGGAGGCTTATTCTGAATAATATGTATTGTAATCAATATTACATATGTATTGATTACAATAATATGTATTGATTACAATAATATGTATGGTAATTAATATATCTCCTTTTCCACCATGGGTCACAGCACCATCGCTAACAACAGCAAAAGTAATTTTAAAAGGTTGCTTAAAAATATGAGCTTGAGAATGCTAATTTGAAAATAGACCAGAGGTTAATTTCCTTGAGGCAGTAGTCAGATAATTAATGACTATTTCAATTAAAAAGAGAAGACTTAGCATAGGAATGAATCAAGAACATATGATTATTTTATCCAGGCAGTAGGATTTCAGAAGAAATGCCCACAGGCAGCACTTGCTCAGGAATTTCATTTGTTAATATCATCTATTTCCCATCCGTTTAATGCTTTACAGTAAATGTAAGTAAGCAATCCAGAGTGCTATGTTACTCTTAAACCACTCTCGGTGACGTATTCAAGTATGTATTATATAAAGTAATATAACATTCCATCATGCAAATATTTCCTAAATTGTCTCCTTATAATGGTTTGGGTATATAATTTTGTCTCACGTATAAACCTAAGTCCTTCTTCAAGATGGAGTTCTTTCATGCTAATTCTCGTCACTGGGAATGTTTTCTCCCTCATTCACAACCTCGTTTTTGTTCACCCCTCCCTCTCTCATTGATAGCTGCTTCCAAAGTCTCAGTTAGGTCAGATTCACCACCTTCTTCCTCCCTCCTTCCTTTCCTGTGCCTCCCCTGCTAAACCCACTCTAAAGAAATAGCAGAAGAAAGTAAAATTGAAGTTCATTTTGGAAAGATTTGGTATTTGTGTCCCGTTTTATCATCCAGCCAATCCCATGTGCTTTCCTGACTTTTTGTGCCTGCATCCATACTCTGATCTAAGAACATAAAATCCATGAGAAGAACAACTTTTATCCCGTTGTCTCCCTGAGTTGTTACAGAAGGGTGTGCAAATGAAATTTTTTGAATCATGGAGACAAACAACCAAATTTGTTATTCTTTGTCAGGCAACCAACAAGTTAGAACACTTAAAAATCAAATAAATAAGAGGAACAGGAAACAGGAAAGTCCTAATGTGTAATAGTTAGTATCGTTTTGCTCTTGTGATACAAGGATAACCAATTCAACCATGAATTTAATTAAAAATAGGTTCTTTTTAAAACAAGAAGGCACTGTTGGAGCATTTTTCCTTAAATAATGACTGTAGCCAGCCCATTTTGGTTTGTGGTAACAAAATTCTTAATTACATAAGGTGAAAATGGCCTCCAGGATTTGTTACAAATTTATGCAGTGAGGACAGTAAATATGACAACATGTTGCCACCTAGTGGACATTTCATAAAATTTCTAGGCATCCAGCGCCCTGACGTGGTATATGTACTTAGGATCAAAGAATGTAGGGCTTGTGGGGAACTTCCACCCTATCCTATAGGCCCTCTTGTTTGACACCATCGGGCTTTGACTCTAGATTCATCAGAATTTGAATTGTAAGGTCAAGAATCAAAGTCGGAAGATAGAAATGCCTAAAGTTTACTGAGCACCTACTTTGTGCAAAGTTTTACCTGCTTATCTCTTATAATCTCACAGCAACCCTATTACAATTATAAACCTCTTCGTACACATTAAGAAATCACCGCATAGTACGAGTAAGTGACTCACCCACTTGGTCTCAAGCTGTGGAGCTGAGGTTTGAACGCGGCACCCAGGTCATCCTGTGAACGGAGGGAACTCTCAGTTTACCATGTGCGAATGATCGGGACTGTATCTAAGTTTGTAAAGCATGACATTTTGCGGGGTGATTTCACGCTCTTTATTGAACGTATATGATACTTGAAGTAGTTTGGCTTTCAAGATAAAAAGCAAAAGGGCCCCAAGCCGTATGTCCCCTGTGCTGGAGCTACACCAGACTTGGATCTGAGAAGCCCCCTCCCTCCCCACTCCCGCCCGATAAAGCATCGTCCACTGCCAGAATTCGACTGTAAGTGAATTCAAATCCACTTTGTAAGGGTTAAAATATTGTTATCTGGGAGGGTACCCCAGAAGCTGTGGATATTTGGTCTAATTAACCCATTTCTGCTGTTTCTGACCCCAACTAGCACTTCTTTCTGAGTTAGAAGTAAGGAAGTGTTGAATCTAAGAACTAGTAAATCAAGGAATTGTCTGAAACCCTGGAGATGGAATTTGCATGCGGATCAAGGAGAGATAATACTTCCCTCCAGCGCTCCCCACACAACTTGTTCGGATGAATATTTATAGCATTAGGTTATATTATATTGAAGATTACAGTCAATTCGGTAACCCCTTAACTACCTCCATCACCCCCACCTCTGCCTCATCTGTATGAGAGTCCTAAATGCAAGAAATTACATTTAAAAAAAATATCTCTGACCCTCTGGTGTTTAGCACATTGCCAGTCTCACAGTATTTACTCAATAAATGTTTGTTAGATAGATGATAAGAATTTCGGTATATTTAAAATTAAAACCCTAAATATACAATTTGTCAGTAAACTGTTTTCTTCAATTCTGCTGTTGCTTTGCAGTTGAAATGATATAGGGAATGCTTCGCAAGATTTTGTGGTCATTTGTGTCACCAAACAAAATTCATAATTTGGAAATAAATAACAGAGTCCATCATGATGAGGAACAATTACACTATAATGCAGAAGTTTGGGTCAATAAAATGGAATGTAATTTAAAAGACAAACAAATGCAAACAGATATTGGTAATCACCATCCTTCTAGAACATCAGAAATCTATGGGTTTCTGGGTTTGCTTAAATAATTTGAGAGGAGAATCTAGTTTTTCCACTGATCCAGAAAGCTGGATCCTAGTTTTACTTGGTACAGCACATCTCTACTTAAATGGCTAGCAGAAGGCTCAACCCCAACATTCCAAGATGGCGCTCACTCCTCGTCTTTCCTTTAAGTAAACCCTGTTCCTCTCACAGTCTTCCCACCTCCAGCAAGGGCAACCCCACCCTGGCAGTCTCTCAGGCCAAAGCTTTGCCATCATCCCGACTCCCTCTACTCTCAGGCACTATATCCCATCCTCTGACAAATCCTTTCGGCCCTACCTTTAACCTATCCCTAAAATCTACCCCCTTCTTCCCACGCTGGGTGGGGGCACTGTGCCAGGCTCCCACATGTCACCGGGATTCCTGCAGTAGGCTCCTCAATGGTCTCCAATGCTCCCCAGGGCATCTGGCCTCACCCAGCTGACAGCTAAGAAGATTATGAACATCTTCATGCTCAGCACCCTCCAAGAGCTGCCATTCGCTCCCGAGTACACAGCAAAGTTCTCCTAATGGCCTCCCACTACCTCTCTGACCTCTTCTTAATGTTTCCCCAACATCCAGCTTGTTCTTCAACCATACTGGCCTTTTGCTGCTCTTTATGCAAGAGGCAAGAGCCTACGTCAGGCCTTTGCTGCAGCAGCTGACTAGGCTTGGACTCCTCCTTCGATCTCTTCCCACCTCGTCTTCCCACCTCTCACCCTTAAGTCTCACCTGACACTGTAACTGCCCCAACCCTCCCTGTGGCATTTCCAGTGCGCCCTACTTTACTCTGTTTTTCCCTCTTTCCAATGGCACGTATTCCCTTCCAGCATATCCTATAAGTCGCTTATTATGTTTGTTGATTCTTGCACCTTCCGCCCCTAGAACAGAAGCTCAACAAGTAGAGGGAGTCTTTATGTTTTGTTCACTGATATGGTTCCAATATGCAAAATAGTGTCTGGAACATCGTGGTCCCTGAAAAAACATTTGTTGCGTAGATGTTTAGATCAGTCCATCTTTTCAAGATATTTTAATAGATGGGGCACCTGGGTGGCTCAGTCGGTAGTGTCTGACTTTGGCTTGGGTCATGATCTTGTGGTCCATGGGTTCAAGTTCTGCTTTCATCTCTGTGCTGACAGCTCGGAGGCTGGAGCCTGCTTTGGAGTCTGTCTCCCTCTCTGTCTCTATCCCTCTCCCACTCACACTCTGTCTCTCTCTTTCTCTCTCTCTCTCTCTCTCAGAAATAAATAGATAAACACTAAAAAAAGATATTTTAGTAGATACCCTTGTTGCCATATCTCAGATAGGAATTACACTACATTTAGATGATTTGTTTTTGGTTTATTTCCCCTAAGTTACCTGAAGGTGTAGTATAACTTGTATAGTCTACTTACAAAATATACTCATATCTCTTTTTTTTTTTTTTCTAATTGATCATTTGAGCCCTTAAAAAGCCCTTGTTTTTGAGCAGGAAGTACCGTATCTCTGCCTTTGTCTTTCACGACTTGCCCAAAATGCTCTCTCACTTTATCAGTCCAAAAGAGGCCAGCTCTGCTTCCCAGTAACAGATAGCGAGGACCCACAAGTCTGAGGAATAGAAGGCTGACAGCCCCAGTTCTGGTATGTCAGAGGGGACTGCAAAGAGCTATAGATGAACACTAGTCCCACTCTCCGTGGTTGCAGCAACGCCCTCTGTATTTGTTACCTATCACCACGGTAACGCTGTGTAACACACAGCCTCAAACCTTAGTGGCATAAAACAATGAGCATTTGGGGGCTCACATGTTTACAGGGCTCAGTTGCCATGGGCTGGGCTCGGCTGATCTTGGCTGAGTTTATGACACACATTAGGGGTTGTGTGTTTAGTTTGGCTTTGGCTGGGCTGATGGGACAGCTCAGCTCTGTTCCCCTATCTCAGAGTTCAGGAAGCTCACCTAGGCATGTTCTCATGGCCACGGCAGAGAAACAAGTGCAGAGCAAGTAGAAATATGCCAGGTCTCCCGAGTCCTAGACTTGGAACTGGCACACTGTTATCTCTGCTGTGTTTAATTGGCCAAAGCAAGTGAGAGGGGAGATAGAGTTCACCTCTTTACTAAAACTAGAAAACCACTGGGCAAAGGACACAAGTTCAAAAGGGATGGAATGTATTTGGGGCCATTACACCATCTACTATACCCTTCCTAGCCCATACTCTGCACAGAACTCAATTGTAAGCCATACTCAAGCTCCAGGGTCAAGTCCCTGAGCCATCATGTCCCAAATCTCTATACTATTAAAGCAGGTCTAGGGTTCAGTGGGACCTATAGCCTCAGCTAATTGCTGCATCAGAATCAACTGTGCCCTGAAATTTGATACTACACTAATTAAATAAAGCAACTAACATTTTGATTACCTAAGGAAAATCAAATTTAAGGGATAAGTAGACAAAGAAACAGAAATTTATAAAGCATCACTCTGCCCAGGTCCATAATGGAGGCTGGGGGAGGGGTGCAGACACAGATATCACTAGATTATAATTCTCTAGTGACCTCAGCATGGGAGACACAAATTGTGAAGAGTGGAGGAAGGATTTTAAAAAACAGCAAGCAAACAGAAGGTGGTAGAGCTAAACACAATGAAGATAAAGCAAAACAACCAAAAAACTTGGGGTCCATATTTTTCAGCCCGTGACCACCAAAGGGTGGTCTATACATGCCACAAGAACATCTACCATTGCTCTCATCTCCTCCCATTTTCCCTGGGTTTCTTTTTAATAATTTCTTTTCCTTTGAAATCTGCCTTTGTCACGTACTTTAAATTGGTATCAATTTTATGAAAAGAGTTTAGAAAGGACTGGCTTTCTAAAAGAATAAATCTAAAGAGTATGATTTACTCTGGTGTCGAACCGTGGAATCAATGAGTTTAGATACAGAAATGTAGAGTAGGGGCACCTGGATGACTCAGCCAGTTAAGCATCTGGCTCTTGGTTTTGGCTCAGGTCATGATTTCATGGTCGTGGGATGGAGCCCCTCAGCTCCTCATTGGGCTCCGTGCTGAGTGTGGAGCCTGCTTGCGATTCTCTGTCTCTCTCTCTCTCTCTCTGCTCCTCCCCCACAGTCTTTAAGTAAATAAATAAATAAATAAATTTTTAAAAAGAAATGTAGAGTAGACGCCAAGCTCTCAAAGAACTTACAACATAGTTGGACAAGCACGCATGAGTCCACAGTAAACAGGACAAGATAGACTGGATTTGGAGTTAAATCCAATGGCGTAGACAAGGAGCTCTAGGGAGAGAAAGCACAATTAGGAAGACACAGTTCCTGCCCTGAAAATTAGCCACTGCCCCAATGGATTTTGGAATTAAAATGCTAATAGGTCATGTCTGAGACTCAGATGAAACCACCACTTCTTCATGAAGCCTTGACTTGTTTCTCCAACCTCAGAAGTTACTGCACACCAAATTCTAAGAACATTCAGAATCTGTACCACATAATTGAACACCTAATTGTGTGTGTGGTTATTTTTTTTTTTTTTTTTTGGTAATGCTTGCTGTTTTTTCAGGATGGTTAGTCTTCCCCTCCTACCAGATTGCAAACCCGCTAAGGTCTGGGAACATATGTGTCTGCATAGACTTGAATGAGACCTTCGAGATCATTCTGTATAATCTTTTCATCTCTACAGCAGGGAAAATCAAAGACTGACAAGTTGTGACTTGCCCAAAGTCATTCAGCCAATAGTGTTTAGGAGACTCCTTAAAATTCTATTTGTTTTTATATTCCCTTGATTGGTAAGGAAAAGATATTGGGTGGAATATTCCAGGAAATTCATCATATAGTGTATTGTTTTGTTTAGGGTTTTCTCACCTTGAGAATTAGGAGTAGTAAAAGGCATAACCCTATACTTTGGGTGTACAAGTAATTCTTGAAATCAGGTGGTGTTCTCCAAATTTGCTCTTCTTTTTCAAAATTGTTTTGAGTATTCTAGGCCCTTTGCATTTCCATTTTTCAAAACTGACTTGCCAGTTCCTGCTAAAAAGGTTGTTGGGATTTTGGTTGGCATTGCACTGAATCTTTGGATGACATTAGGGTGAAATGCAATCTTAGCATTATTGCCTCTCCCAACCGATGGACATGATATATTTCTCCATTTTTTTAGATCACCTTAAATTACTCATAAAAATGTTGGGTAATGTTATTTTAACTTCAATTTTTGCTTTTTTGTTACTGGTATATCCAAGTAGAATTAACTTTTATATCGATTTTGTGTCCCGCCTTCTTACAAAACCTACTTACTAGTTTTAGTGTCTTTCGTTTCATAAATTCCATAGAATTTTCTACATAGAGGTGCATGTTATTTGCATATAAGTTTGTCTTTCAAATCCGGATACCTTTTATTTGTTTTTCTTGTTGTATTGTGCTTGCTAGAACCTTGAAAACAACGTTGAAGTGGTGAAAGTGAACATCCTTGTCTTTTACTTGATTTAGAGGGAAAGAAGGTTCTAGTCTCTCATCTCTAAACACAATATTACCGATAGTGTTGCTATAGATGTGCTTCATCAGTCTGAGGAAGACTAACACTTTGAGCAAGCTACTCTCTAATGCTCTGTGAATTATAAGAGGTTTTTTTTTTTTTTTTTTGGTCTGGTTGATGGGAACAGGTCCTATGCCTGACCTTGAGTGGGTTCTCAGCACTCTTCTATTAAATGTGTATATAGCCCAGGGGGCGTGTGGCTGGCTCAGTTGGTGGGGCATGCGACTCTCCAAATTAGGGTCATGAGTCGAGCTCCACACTGGGTGTAGAGATTACTTAAGAAAAAAACAAACAAACAAACAAACACGTGGCCCAATATCAGGTTGAGAAACACTCTTCTATCTCTAGATTGCAGAGCTCTTATGAATAGATTTTTGTCGAATGCTTTTTTGTGATGTCTTGTTATGATCATGTGGTTTTTCTTATTGGGTGTGATAATGGAGTAGATTACATGGGTTAATTTTTGATGTATTCTTTTTATGCAAAGAAAGTGGCACCATTGTTAGGAAAAGATTCTGAAACCTGGGTCAGCCTCAGAAGGCAACAAGGGGAAGACTAATGAAAGAACCTGAACCGGGTACAGGAAGTGGACTGGCTCCTTCTGGGCCATGAGGTTGCCATTTTGTCCTTCAGTGGTGACGTCTTCACTAAGTAGGGGATGCTTTCAGTACTGCTTCCTTGCAGCCAGCTTTGCTGGTCACTTTTGCTGGTCACGAAATTCTTACAAATGATGATCGGAGAGTAGCTTCTGAGCCCCCAATATTGTGCAAGTTGAATTTCATTACATTTCAAGTTATTAAAAATAATTTACCCTCTTGTCAGTGAAAAATAAAAAGAATCTGATAGACAAACACCAGGCCACTAAATATATTGAAGACTAGAGCTCCCATCTCTTCTGGATAAATTTATCCTTTTTTTTTTTTCTCAGTTTAGACCCTATGGAGTATGATTGATCTGGAGAAATGTGTTTTCTTTTGAAACTGTAGAGTGTTAACAAGATATTGGCATAGGGATCATTTCTGCCTATATCACCCATTCCTTTCTAATCCCACATGCCATTCCTTATGTCCCTTGCAGAGAAACCACTGAATGTGGAGAGATGTGTTCTTGGTATCTGTAATGGAATTCAGAATGAATTTCTTATTATCACTGGTGACTAGGTGTCCTTAAAATATTGCTTCAAGTGCTTTATACTGTTGTCCTGTGGTTTACATTATTTTAAAGTTTTGTTGGGATCTCCCTTTTAATGCTACCACTATTTCACTGGGGAGATGTGTGACCTACTTCAAGTGATTAATAAAAGGATTTTTAGAATTTAACCCATTTGTAAGTTGGGCACAGTCTGAATAAGGTCCTAACACTAATATATACTAATATTAATATATATACGTCCCATGTGCATTGAACAATGTGTGAAAGCGTTTGAGAAGGCAATGATAAAAGAAACTTAGTTTTCTTGTGCAACTAAACGAAAATTATAGAGGAAAAAATCTGACTGCTACCGAACTCTTTGAGACAGCCCAAGCTGAAATTGATTCTGGCAAGGCCATTACCGGGGTAATTGTCCAAGAGAATGTTTTCTTACACAGGAAATTAGAGACAGGGAAAACATTATTAAAAGTAAAAATTTGTAGATTTTTGAGTCTGCCAGAATGTGTAACAGCCATTGTATCCCCTTATGGGATTAACAACTAAATTGAATTTTAGTTAGACTCAGCTTTTGAGCTGAGTTCCAAGTTGAAGAACCTTTGAGAAGGAGGGGAAAAAAAGGCAGAGAGATTCAAGATGTTTTTTGATACAGTGAAACCAACCCCCACCCCCAGTCGCATGTTTTACGAAGTTACAAAAAAAGGTAAAATGAGGCGTTTTATTGCTTATATTAAATGAAAGATCAAAATGTTTTGATTGATGCCTTAGAAAAAAGTCTGGTCATGATTCTGCACCAAAATTCACCATATGTACCTGATTCTACAAGTTAGATATGACAAGATATGAAAAATATCTGTCACTAGATCTTACGATTAAACTGGATCGCAAAAGGGAAAATTGATTGACTGATCCAGGAATTGGACGCGTGTTGGTGAGCATGTGTATGTGTTTGCTGTGTGTGTTTGTTGTGTATGTGCTGTGTGAGTGCACGCATTTTGAAGGGGAAGGGAGTGGTAAGATTAAAAATGTTATTTTACAAAAAGTTCTTGAATATCTGAATTATGGTCATTATTCATATCAATTATTTGAATTAATATAAAAAGTCATCCGTTGACTTCTTTGGCTCACGTACCTATAGTCCTTTGGATTTTCATTTACAAACACAGCTTTATTGATACCATGGCTTCTACCTCTCTGCAACAATTTAAAGGAATAGTGATTACATTCTGTCATGTAGATAGACGTTTTTGGACTAGACAGGATGTGCATTCATTAACAGCTCATTTATTTACCATTATAAGTTTTTGCATAAGTGAAGTTTCCAGAAAACCAAAATTAAACCCACAAAGTTTTAATTTTAACCATCTTAATGGAAAGGTCTCAACTTTCCTCATCCCTTAAATGATGAGGATTCTGAGTGAGTGCCAGATAATTGTGAGAAAGGAATTCTGTTACTTCGTGAGCATGAATTAGAATATAATGTGCAATTTAAATGATACTTTTGCATGACATTTAGTGGTATGGGAAACGCTCTGTCTATAATGTTGAATGGCAAAAGAAAGATGTAAGGTCATATTCCGTATTATCCCAATAATGATCTACAGATAGAGTATGTATAGAGAAAAGCAAATCTTTTGATCTACTTTTTAAAGATGATTTGCATGCAGAGTATTCACAGGAAAATACGAAACACCTCAAATTGGCAGCATGGTTCTCTTTGAATGGAGAATTAAAGATTTAAATATTTTTTCTTCCTGTCTCTTTTTCACATTTTCTAGAACCAATATTTTTTATAATTAGGTTTTTTTAAAGGTTGTTGACAGTTTTTTTATTGTTTTAGCAATCCTATTTATCTCCCATATAACAGTAACTATTACATATTAAGTAGTGAATACATCTTTTTATATAATGGATGCTGAGAGAACATTTATTTTTTCATTCATTTTGGCATAAAAATATTCCGTCAAAAATTCAGAGGGTGTTTTCATACACAGGCTGCTCTTGAACTATTTCACTCAAGAGAAAGCTTTTTTGTGGTTTTCTTGGATAGACTAAAATTTTTGGAAAATATGTACTCATCTATCACAAAGTTAAGAGGTTTACTGGAAGATGTAAGATGGATAATCGATCCTACATCTATATTCTACGAAGCCAAGTGAGGACATAAGCTATTCACAGGTTTCCGTCAGAGTAAATCCTTGAAGATGTGCTACTCCGACCCAAAATTTCTGCCCAAACCTACGAGTTGCCTGATTTGCTGCCGAAGTTAACCACGTGAATAGAAAACTCAGCAATTATTTCAGCGCGCCATGTAATATATACGTTTGTTACTAACAGCTAAATCTCCCCTTCAATTCTCTGGAGATAATTAAAAGCTAGCATGAAAGAAAAGGAAGTTGCCTTGGCTAAAATGCTGGGATGGTGGTTTCTGAAGTAGTTATACTTAACCTTGACTATCACTGAAGAAGGGGTAATCAACAATGGCACTGTTGTTAACTTTTTGGTTATAGCTAGGTAAGACATACTTGCATGGCCATTTTGACCATGGTACCATTCATACCTGGAATCATATATCCTAGTGTATGAGAGGCAACACACAGCCTGGTTATAAGAGTGGGCTCAGAGGTAGAGCACTTGAGTTCTTTTTTTTTTTTTTTTTTTAACATTTTTATTTATTATTGAGAGGCAGAGACAGAGCATGTGCATGGGAGGGGCAGAGAGAGGGAGACACAGAATCTGAAGGAGGCTCCAGGCTCTGAGCTGTCAGCACAGAGCCCGATGCAGGGGCTCGAACTCACAGACTGCGAGATCATGACCTGAGCTGAAGTCGGGCACTCAACCGACTGAGCTGCCCAGGCTCCCCCACTTGGGTTCCTTTTAATGTGAGATCTTGAGCAAGATACTTAACTTCTCTGTTCCTCAGTTTCCTCATTTATAAAATGAAACTAGTATTAGAATCAATCTCCTAGGGCGATAGAGCAAATTAAATGAAATAATGTATATGCTATGCTTACTTAACACAGTGCCCTAAGACATATTAAGTGTTCAAGAAATGTCATCAGCATCATCATCATCATTGTGAGCTTTTACTTATGGTTAAAAATTAACATAACTGGGGCACCTGCATGGCTCAGTTGGTTAAGTGTCCCACTCTTAATTTTGGCTCAAGCCATGATCTCACCATCATGGGATTAGGCCGTGAGCATGGAACCCATTTAGGATTCTCTCTCTCTCTCTGCCCCTTGCCTGCTCACACACACTCTCTCTCAAAATAAACATTTAAAAATTGTTAAAAATAATTACCATAACCATGCGTGTAAATATTTATAAAATCGTAATGTACCAAATGTGTTATGGATAACAGCGAGATGATAGCTTAGAACACGGTTTGGCAAACTGTGACACCCCTTCCCACCCAGACTAAATCTGACCTGCTGCCTCCTTTCATAAATAAAACTTTATTGGACCATAGCTACACTCATTTGTTTAACTATTGTCCATGGTGCTTTTGTACTACAGTGGACAAATTGAGTACTTACTACAGAGACTGCATAGCCAGAAAATCCTAAAATATATACTATCTGGTCCCTGACAGAAAAAGTTTGCCATCCCCTCATCAGACCATAAAGAGAAGATGAGGAATCAAGGGAGAATATATAGGAGCTATAGGACATATAATACTTTCTGCTATAGGAAGAGACTGTCTGTGAATTACCCAGATTCACTGGTAGCAAGGAAAATAGTGGTAGTAACTGCCGTAGAAGCAAGTGATCACCTAAGCAGAACGACATCAAAGAATGAACAGTAGTTGGCTTCTTTATGGTCAAGGGGAAGATCCCATTGAAGGGAAAGGGTAAGGGAAGAGCAAATAAACATAAGTTTCATATTATCAACGAAGGTAAGCAAGGAATGCTGTCTTCATGCTGTACAGGTCTGTATTCCAAGGCAATAATAAAATACAGAAATTAATCAGGAAAGTTGTGCACTACGATTAAGAATGTATATGTGTGCACACATGAAAGATGTTAAACGCTAACTGTAAGACAACTAAAGCAGAGAAAATCGAGCCCAGAGAAGTCAGCAAAATCTAGTCCTCTGATTAGCTGAAAGTAGATGTCAGCCTCTTGGGAATTAGATACAGATACACAAGAACACCAGCCTATGCGGAGACAGACCTTGGGTAAGTTCTGCCCTGGGTCGCAAAGTCTTTGGGAAGATGAAGGCAACAGTACCTTCCCAAGATGAAAAGTCCTAGGAAACATCAGGCCAGAAGTACTTTCATGAGGAAGAAATCCCTGACTCTGTGGGATAAAGTTGCTAAAGCTACAAAATCTCCTATCGTTCCCTCTGCATCGGGTCGGCCACCCATGTATGAAGGCACCAAATGCTAACCTCCGAACAGGCATACATAATTTGTTGGAGTCTATGATGTGTAAGTCTGTACACCACATCAGTTATAATTAATATAAAATCTCCTCCATTCCCAAGTTTAGAGTAACTTCTCTCATGCCTCAACTGGAGATGATAGAAGAAGGACCAGGCTACTGAGTGACTGTCAGAACTCAACTTCTGAGGTCTCCGGGCTCCTCATTCAAGCAGCCGCATAGCACAAAGTTAAAGCGGGAGTAAAGCACACAGCACTCACATGCAAAGCCTGCTCCCGCAGAACCTGAACTTCCCACAGGCTGATGGACACCGCCCTTCATTTGGACGACAGGGATTGTTTTCTCATCAATCTCTGGTAAAAGACTAAGTAGGGCGGAGAGCAACTTACACTTTAAAGGAAGCTAACAGAATCAAAACAGACATATTAGCAGCCACTATCTCCAGGGAAGAAAATTCTTACCCATGTATTATGTTCTAATTTTGGAACCAATGGATACCTACTGAGACATTCAGTTCATCAGATTTATTCTGCACTGACACTCTGAATTGTGCGATTTCTTCATTGACGCTGCTTTCATGGTTCCGTCATTATTACAATGCACTTGGGAGAGAGACTGGGGAAACAGGAGATGGAAGCTTTGCTCTGTCGCACATATGGTTGGATACATCAAAAGCAGTGAGGGATGCAGGGTTGAAATTAACTCAGTTTAGACTAAAACATCATTTCTATTGAAACCAAAGCAAGATGCATAAGGTATAGTTCCTGAAGCATTTTGTTGCTTCTTTTCAATCGGGGAGAAAATAATAATGATATACCTAATATTCACTGAACTCTGGATAGTTTAATAGTTTGCGAAAATGTTGTTTTAAACCCATAGGTAGGTGAGGTGGGGGAAGACTGGAAGGAAGGGAATTCACTTAAATGGTAAAATTTGTTTACTTCGTGTGATGAAAATATTGACTTTTCTCTTCTATTTTTCTTTATTTCAAAGTTTTTCTAATAAATATAGGTATTCTTATGTCGTGGAGAAAATATATAATAAATTACATTGTATTACGTTCATTTGTCTAATTTCTTTTTGGCGTATTTGGAAAAAAGAGAAAGAAAGAAAGAGCAAATTAGCTTATTTCCTGATATGACAGATGGATGTCTGGGAAGTAGGTTTTTAAAATGGCTTTAATAAATAAGAGTAGGCAAAATAATAACATTTTTCTGGCATTTAAGTTTAATATAAATGAGTAAAAAAGGCACAGTCCTACCTTGATGAAATACATCTGCCAAAAATCATTCATTTTTTTTTCACGTGGATAAATAATGTTATTGTGCCAACTCCCTCCATTAATTCTACTTCTATTTCCTTCCTGCCATTTTACCTCCTATTCTTCTGTCTCCGTATCTCTCCCTTTACTTATTATCGTATCAAACAACAAGTGCAATTGTTCAAATACATAAAATAAAGGCGTTTGTCTTGTGAGTTAAGAGACTTTACCATTTTGTACTTTTATTTTCCATCATGCTTCCCGCTCGGAAATTATATATGGGTGAATTGTTCTATATTGGTCGTTAAGATGAGGTAGATATTGTTCTAATTTAAGAAATAGGTAATAACTAGGACATATTTGCAATTAATGAGAATTTTTTTGATACGCCTATATTCCAAGTCAACACTTAAAAGCACATTTCTCAGCACAGATATACTAAAATGTGTGTTTTAGGCTGTGATAAGTACTACACGTACAAAAATTGCTTGTGTCTAAAACAATCTGTACTTTCGCATTGGCAATATTCTTGGCCTATTATAAACAAACGCGCATTGTGTGGAGCACATTTAAATGCATTATTTCCGTGCTTAAAAATGTACTCTTTAAAAAAGAGCATTAAAAGAAATGTTAATGTCGCCATTTTACTAATTTCACACAGGCAAAGGGTGAACCAGTTGAAGGTCGGGAATTCGCATAAAATATCCTGCGTCGACGAGAGATGCGATCCTGGGTTTTCAGTACAGCAGTGAGTCTATGAAGCTGGGCCTGATAGGCCATAAAACAAGTAGTAGGAGACCAGGAAGGCATTTTACCGGATATAGCCTTGTACGCTTCCAAGTCTGAGAAATCTGTGTGCAAGTTCTACCGTTTATTTCTGTGGTCTTGGGAGGTTTTCGTTTACTCTGAAACGTACTTTCCTCGTCTGTGAGGAGGGTATCGCGAAAGAATAGTACCCGCCTCACAGGGCTTTTGTGACAGAAACAATTCACGGGAAACATTTCACACAAGGAGCCTTCTATAGAAATGTTCCACCGAGGGCATCTGGCCGCAGGGTTGGCTTTGGCGCTGCCCTCTATCGGTGTCACTCATTTATCCCACAAAGCAGAGCCCAGCTCTCACCAGACCAGACCCGGTTCTAGTGGCTTATCCACAATACCGGTTTCCCTGATCTTCCTGAGATGTTTCCAGTCCAGCAGCATGCATTAATGTAGCTCCCACTGTATGCAGGGTGCCATGACAGGCAGAGCCCCTGAAGGAAAGAAATGAACTGGGGTGAAAAATAAATATGACAAAGCCTTTAAAACTAAGAATCTTGGGGCACGTGGGTGGCTCTGTTGGTTAAGCATCCAACTTTGGCTCATGTCACAAACTCCATGGTCTGTCAGCTGGAGCCCTGCATTGGGCTCTGTGTTAACAGCTCAGAGCCTGGAGCCTGCTTTGAATTCTGAGTCTACCTCTCTCTTTGGCCCTCCCCAACTTGCACTCTGTTTCTCTCTCCCTCTCTTTCAAAATATAAATAAACTTAAAAAAATTTTTGAAATGAAGAGTCTTAACACTAAAATTCTTCCAGTACACACTAGGCTTCTAATTCCTATCCCTCTACTTCTTACCTTGTCTGCAAATTCCCAATTTGGCCTTTTCCATTGGAAATACTTAATCGGCTTACATGAAAGTTCAATTCAAAAACAACAACAACGACAAACAAATAAATAAACCACAATCTGCCAGGCATTGAAAATTAGTAAAATACTATTGAGTATTTTCAATTTCAACTCCCTAAAAATAGCATAACTTGGCCACATTATTATTACCTGGATTTCCCGTTAGCCCAACAGGTCTCTTCCTCTCCTGCAGAGGTATGAAACCCTAGAGTATGAAACCAATCCTGTATTTAGTAGGGTGTATTTAGTAGGGTGAAGAAAACACCAAACTCCGAGACACACAGAAGGGGCTGTGAGCAAATCCCTTCCCGCGCTCAGCCGCGGGGCTGCTGTGCTCTCTGAGAGCCGTCTCCGATGGGAGACGTTTCCCTGAGCCTGAGTGCGTGCTTCAGGAGCCTGCGCGGTAGCCCTCCCGAGGCAAGGATCATGGCTTATTCCTACCAGCGACCCAGGGGCGGAGGCCGGTGCTGAGTCCCCTCTGGGGTTACTTTCGAAACTCCCTTACCTTGACACAGAGACCACCTGTCTGGATGTCTCTGCAGTGCCTCCTCCCCAGTTCCCAGGATGCTGGTAACCACTAGTTGACTTATCTTGGCTGTCACCCACTTCTTGCCATTCTAGTCTGTGCACGCCAAATTGCCCCAACCATTACCTGAATCTGTGTGTCACCTCGATCACCACACCTCCACCCCCAACGGTGTGCCCCTTCCCTGCATCTCAGAATCACTTGGCCTCTTCCCGGTGCCTACTGGCTTCTGGCTCCTTCCCTGACACAGAGGATCCAAGAACACGCTTGCAGTGATGGTTTTTGAGTCTGGAAGTGTCGCGGTTGGGAATCAGGTAGAAGTCTTACAGCTCTCGTTGTAAAGACTTCAAATTATATGGATTTTTTTTCCCCTCCATTAATTTAGTTCTGAATCCGTAAATGCCATCTGGGATTCTTTAAAAGTTTTCTCAATCAGCGTTTGTTGTTTGAAAAATACTTCAACTTGCCTTATTGCTGGCTGTTGAGAGAATTGATGCCTTGCTCTTTGTTCCACTGCGCGCCACCTCAGAGGCACTTCTCTGTGTATTCATGCACCGAGAGCAGTATTTTTAACAGATGAGAGGTTTGGGAAAGTAACCTTGCAACAGACCCCAAATCAAACAGAAAAAGGATGATATTAAGGCTGCAAGAGATGGCGGGTACCAGGAAATGTTCATACTCCTTCAATACGAATCATACTCATATATATGATCAGGAAATATATATGCACATATGTCTGCCAGGATTTGTAAGCGAGCCGCCTCTACCTTCCCATAAGAAAGGGAGCTGGAGCCTCAGCAGGGGTAAATGAGCTTCCTGCAGGTTTAAGAAGCTGTTTCCTGATCCAAACCGGGGTGCTTGAGCAGTTCCGATAATGAAATGAAATGAATTTTCGACTGCTGGAGAAGCGCTGTTCAGCCGACCCAGACAGGCAGCTCCATTGGTGCTCACACACAAAAAATGAGTTTATCGCAGAAGTTCCGTCTCTTGAAAGGGTTCTTCTCATTTTATTTTAAGCAACTCGCTCTCCGACTGGGTCCTTTGCAAAGTTATCCATCAGAACACCGGTAAGAGCGCCTTACCTGCCTGGAACCTTTCCTCAAGGTGATTGCGGCAAATGTATTTTAAAGCTGGCCACCAGGCTCCGCTCTTTAGAGGACGTGGGAGCCAGGCTGAGCCGGCCCCAGCCAGCAGCCACCTGTATACACAAACACAGGCACTCCTAGGTCCAAACTATTTTAGGAATGTCCTGATTAGAAAGATTTATTTACTTATGCACTCACATTTGTGGTTCTTTCCAAGTTCCTGAGATTTGAACGCATAAGAACATTAAACGTCCCACTAAAAATGACCATAAGAAAGCCAAACATCAAATTGAGAAAAATATTTGCAATAAATGACAGACAAAGGTTTATCATTCTTTTACAGAAATAGACCCCACCAACCAGTAAGAAACAAATAAAACCTTCCATTCTTCTCCCCACCAAATTACAGAAAGGGCAGGACCAGTTAACTTGTGAAAGAAAATATATAATTGGCCATCCAGCATCTGAAAAAAACGTTAAATCTCCAGTAATCATAGAAATGTTTTCTAAAAATTAAAGAGGCATCAACTTTTATTTTTTTAATGAAATAAAATGGAATGTTTAGTCTCATAGGTTTAAGAATGGTAAATATTCTTTAACACTTCAAGTGGAAGTACGAATTTTGTTTTCTTGTTTTAGAAGTCAATTTATTTAGACTACATACTGATTGATTCAACTGGTGAAAAACAGTAAATAATCTGGTAAAATGTTCACTTTATTATGTTAATCACTCCACGCTCTTAAAAACGTTTAACATATTTGCTCATAAAATATATAATATTAATACATTTATAAGAGAAAGACTAAAAAATAATAGATCAAAATACTGGTCGTCATGTAAAAATTATAGACTCTCCACTTTTTCTTTTTGCTTTCTTATATTTCTAAACCTTCTAAAATGACCATGATTTGTAACGTTTCCGAGGAAAAAATTATAAAACTGGCATACATGTGTTTAAAAATACACCTACCTACCAGAGTTTCCTTGCTAAGAGTTGAATGTCTAGTTTTTGAACAGTTTTATAGCCCTCGTGTATTTAAACAGTGCACAGGCAAGAAACATTTCTGGCGACAGGAAGTTACATCTATGCGTATGAGTTATGGAGAATGAGAGCCACACGTGGGCTATCAACCTCATTACTCTGTAACTATATGTAATGTTGTAAATCCCAGTTTTCCGTTTTCCCCGGGTTTACGTTTTCATTTAAACAAGAAATCACTAGCACATCTCAGTATACAAGACACTGTCAGTCTACCTTTTTTGAAAATAAACTGAATTTCGAAACGTGGCTTTTGGTTTAACTTCGTGGCCATGGTTGAATGTCGCTGCAGTGTCCAGGTGTAGAATTCCGTGCGGGGACTTTGCTTCTGCTTGGATTTTACAGAAAGCTTCGATCTACAGTGCTCTGTGTAACTCCAAGATTGAGGGGTGCAGCTGGTTCAGGGGGGAGGGCCCAGCATGATGCACCCTAACTACTGCAGAAAACTCCTAAGTGTATGAGGATGCACTCAGGAAGAGCCTGCGGTGCTTCCACGAGGTCTGACTTGACCTTCATTGAACCAAACCTAATTACCCACACGCACGACCACTGCGGCAGCTCTGAGGACCCTCAAGCGGTACACCATCACTCTTGGAAAAAGTAGTTATTTTTGCCGTGCATCTTGACTGCAGTAAAGTTCTGTATCACTTTGCAACTAAAATGAAATAACCATATTGCTTACCCAAGAGGCTACCTAACCTAGTTTTGGTATCAATGCAAATCTCTTATTTTCATTATGTCAATATGGTGGCCATTCAATTTTGTGTGCATTTCGTGTGTGTGTGTGCGCTTGCATGGTTGAATATTTTATAACATTATTTTTATTAATTCCTTAAATCGTGTCTGAATTTATAACTATCCCATTATATTAAGAGGAAACTAAGTTTTATAAGGTGTTAAATAATTACACACTGCCACAGAGCTAGGAAAGGTTAAGTGCACAAGCCTCAAAGACAGACAAAATGGAATCCTAATCCCAAAACCACCATTGACTAGCCATCTGACATTGAGAACTTTACCTAATCTCTCTCTTTCCCTTCATGACCTTTTCTCCAAAAAGCTACTTGCATTCTCTATATGGTAAGGCCTTACAAGAGACCAAGATGAATGTTGCAGGACCTCTCAAGGTCTCAGCCCAGAACTAGAGAATTGTCACTTCTGCTACATTCTATTAGTCAAAGCAAGTTACAAGGCCAACCCAGATTCAAAGAGAATGTAAACAGTCTAACTCTTGATTAGAGAGGTAGCATGTACATAGAGGAATGGGAAGAATAGGTGGTGGTCATCTTTACCATCAATCCACTATAGACCTCTTGTAATTGCCCCTAGATTACTGTAAGGATAAACATCTCCGTGAGCCCTCCCACTGGGCATAGGCTATAAAAAGGACAGACAGGTACTCTTCAGGCTCCCTCCACGATATATCTGTACAAGATCCAATAGCGACTATGACTTTTTTTCTTAATTCTTAAATGTTAATAAAAATTTAATCTCTGCTACTACCTTTGAGGGGGATGAGGTCCACACATGGGGTGAGGTGATAAAGAGAAGCCAGCCTTCAAATCCATGGAGCTGACAAGCTGGCTCATGAGCATGGGTTCAGTGTAAGATCAGAGACGGGGCTGGAAATCAGCAAGTAGCCAAGATGGTGGAGAAAAATGGATTATTGGATGTGAGAGAAGGGTTTTCAGTAATCCCTGGGGGCTGCCAGAAATACTGAGTAAAAGACTCGCTCCCCAGCTGTCAAATAGGGTAAGAGTTTATTGTGATTCGGACTCTAGAAGAACATTTACCCTTATGGGTTATGGAATTCTGCGAAATACATGCCACAGACATAAAAGTTCCTGACATAGTGTCTGGCTCAAATTAAGTACTCAAAAGATGGTAAAAACCAAAAGTGGGTATGGGAGTTACAGGGTTGAGACATGGGTCCATGAGAGTCCATACTGTTAACCTTTGTGATAGTGCGTGGTTATGATTACAATAACTTTGGGTGGCTTTGAAGTATTCATGGGTATGAATTCACCATTTTAGTTATTTGAGGTTCATACACTTTACTCATAAAATGACTCCTTTGTAGGGATGCCTCCAAGAATGAAGAAGAGGCATAAGAAAAAGTTACAAAATCAAGTTCCCATTTGCTCCCAGGTGGACAATAACATTAAGAGGAGCACGAAGAAATATTCCTATAGTAGGAAGCTCTGTGGCTTGGAACAGCCATGGGTAATTTGTGAGATGGCCCAGGCCACAAAGTGTCTCTCACACACTTTCTGCAAATTAGATCTAATACTTAGTTACCAGCAGTCTTTGAAAATGTAAGCAACCCCAAGTAGCCTCATTTGGACCTTAATATAAATCAAATTAGTGTAATTGCTCATTTATGGGTTGAGAATTTTCAGTTAAAGAGAAATTGTAAATAATCGGATCCAGACTTTGATGTGAGGAGACTTTGACCAGCCTGAGGCTGTGGAAGCCAAGCAGGAGATAGTAGAGGGATACAGAAACCCTTGAGGGTGCCGTAAGGACCAGATCTAAGACAACATGTCTAGCCCATATGTTGATGAAATGGATTTCCTAAGTTTATTAGTTTAATAGAAAATTACTAGCTAACAGGTCTACCTTTTCTCAAACTCCTCAGAAACTCCCTATCTTCACTCCCTGGGTCTTTCCTTGCACTCTTGGAAATACAAATCAGTTTCACTCATCACTGAACTGAAATGATACATATAATTAACAGATAACATCATCAACATATATATTTAAAATGGGTGTTCTTAACTGGATGTCAGTTAAATTTCAATAAAAACTAAGGGGGCACCTGGGTGGCCCAGTTGGTTAAGCATCTGACTCTCCATCTCAGCTCAGGTCTTGATCTCAGGGTTGTGAGTTCAAGCCCCGTGTTGAGCTCTGTGCTGGGTACTTTAAAAAAAAAATAATAACGACTTAAGGGAAAGTCAGATTTTGACATTCGAAGTATGATTTTTCTGAGTCTCCATTAAAAAATAATCTTAAGGGTGAAATAGGTGATGGGGATTAAGAGTACACTTTTCATGATGAACACTGAAAAATGTATAGAATTGTTGAATCGCTCTATTATATGCCTGGAACTAATATAACACTGTATGTTAATTTTATTGGAATTTAAATTATTTTTAAAAAGGAAATAGTCTTGAAATGTAGTCTTGACTTAAGTAGATGATGGTTTTGGTATTCCCTTAGCTCCGAAGGCGGCCTGGTGAGCTAGAGAGTGAAGTTCTACTATAAGGCAGAAGTGGGGGTGGTGTGGTGGGTGTGATGAAATGACTTAGGGTACTGGAGAAGGGGAAATAGTAGGTAGGCTGACTGGAATCCCAAAAACAGGGATCATTGAAAGAGATCTTCAAACTGAGTTTGAAGGATTTCACATTGTGGCCAAAGAAAGTAGTTTGATAGTTAAGTCTGAGAAATGTTCTTGGCCCTAGTGAACTAAGAATTAAACCTGCATAAGAGAGGTCCAGAAAGTTCCCTGTGCCTGCTAGGAAGACTTAGAAGGACTTATAAAGATAGTAGGCCAACACGAGTCTGGGTCAGGACAAGAAGCCTTTGTGTGCAGGGATCTGGCAACTAGGAGAAAAGACAAGAATCAGAAGCTAGAACAATGGGTGTCATCATGATGCTTCAAAAGACCTGATGAAAACAGGGTACCCAAATAGAAACTCGTCCAAGTGCAGGCCAGCCGGTCACCTATATAGATCTGTGAACATCGCAGACACTACATGAATATGGAAAGAGTGAAGAAATCTAATGACTGAGCATTTACTCAAGAGGCCCAAACTATCCAATAACGATGATCTGATCCTAAAAATGCCAAGACACAGTTAATTGTAGATATAAAGTTAAATTTTTTCTCTTGATAGACATGGAGGGATTTGTTTAGGAAAATTATTAAAACGGTTACATAAACTACAGACTATATATCTTCTCACATTTGAGCTGCAATGAATGTAAATTTTTAAACAGCTTTATTAGTCTTTTAGATTTTTCACCGTTTCCATCTCTGCACAGTGTACTCTCTGCCCAGAGGCCAAATTTCTGGTCTTTTCCAGAGTCACCAGGCAGCAGCTTGGCAGCCGTCATCAATGTTGCAGTGTTAGCAACACTCAGAAACTCCCTTGACTCCCTCTGACTCTAGAACCGTAGGAAGTTTGGGGCAGTTAGTCAATTCTGCATCACCTAGTGGCAGCTCAAAGATATAGACTCCTGTGTGGCTCCCACGTGGTTTCTAAGCTTCCAATCCTGTGGACATGAGCAAATCACAGAGAAGTGATGTTGCAGACACTACAGATGGCTCACTCATCCTTCTTTCTCAATCTTTTTTCATATCTTCCTGTGCTGCGGCAATTAACATCCTAAAAATTTGCTCTCCACCTCTCTTGCAGTTAGAGATAGCCTTCTAACATGGTTCTGGACAAGAAAATGCCTTGGGAGAATGCTTAGAGAAAAAGAAATTGAGAAAAATAAAGGGCAAAGCCCCCATCAAAGAGAAAAAGTCCTTTGTCATTCAGTCTTTCCCCCTCATTCCATTGTCCTAGCCTGCTCTTCCCTACCCAAACCACAGATGTGATATTTAGAACTACAATGTCATCTTGTGACCATGAGATGGTCACAACATGGAATGATCTGGGTCCTTGCTGGCACTGGACAGCCCTAGACTTTGTGAAGCAACAAAAAATTCCTGTGTGTTTTCTCTGCTTTTAAGTTTTCTGCTGTGATAGCCCAGCCCATCCCAGCTAATGAAAAAGAAAATCATTGTCATCCAAACACAAACACCAATTTGTTTTGCTCTACTCGTACCATTCCCCTTTACTTTTATTCATTAATCCATTTGTTCAACAAATATTTACTTATTATCTGTTACATGGCAGGAACTCTTCCAGATGCTGGGACGACAGTGATGAATCAGACAAACTCTCTGAACTCCTGGGGATGATATTCCACCTCCTGGAAACTCAGGCTTTGAGTAGACTCCTCCTCCTGAGTCTACTCTTTATCTAAGGTGCACGTCTTTGCGAACTCCACTGATTCACAGCACAGAGGAGAACTTAAGTAGGGGGTCCATTTGGAGTGATTGTCTTATTTCATCAACTAAATTTCAAGCTTCCTGAGGTAAAAGGCTATGATTTTTGCTTCTTTTATGCCTCAGGTTTTTGCACTTGGTGGTTTTATAATAACGTCCTTGGGTTGTCTAACTTGTTGGCCAAAAGGGAGAAATTGTAAATTTTGCCAAAAATACCTTTCCAGCAGACTCTACCTCACTTTCTTCCACCATGTGTCCTTCAACACAACTCAGAAGACTGGATCAGGTCACTTACATTTGTAGTCAGTCTCTGCTGTCCCTCTGGTTTCTATATCCTATACACGTGATGTTTGTTTGCATCGCTCTTGGTTGAAATTTAGTTCATACCACCTCTCTTTTTGGTAGAGTCCTGGAAATTTCCTCATGCTTAATGCCATTCCTTCAAGCTATCTTTCAGCACAGAGCTTTCTTTGTTCACAAAAATTCCAATAGCGCTTCAACACAACCAAACACAACCTATACGGGAAAGTGTCCATCACTTTTCAGGGAGGTACATGCATGGTTTCCAAAGCACTGTGGCAGAATGTAAATGTAGAGAAAAGTTTATATCAAGAAGATTTTAGTTTCCTAATGTCAAGACAGTTGTAAGCCTGACTCAGGAAAAAAAAAAATATGAAGAGGAATGCGCTTGCCTTGAGCAGGCAGATGTACTGTTCAACATTGATCGGCTATTTGCTTGTTATCATTTAATCTCATATTGCAAAGATCCTTCGTGTAAATGGTTTGGAAAAATATGTAGACAATTATTGTTAGTATCAAGTAATTTATAGCATGTAAGGATCTCAAAACCTGTTATAGACTAGTAAACAGCATCATTCCAAGTTCACCATCATGAAAAGGAAGCACAGAAAGATTAAGTGGCTTGACAAAGGCCCCACAGCCTGTCTTAGTCATAGTGGGGTTGCCAGAGGCTAGGAGTCAATGGAACCCAAACTAGAAGCACCTTGTTTCCCAAAATCCCTTGCATCACATCAACCCCATCAACACCGATGCTCTCTACTCTCTTGAATTCCACATCACTCATTCATCAGATTCTTCTCCGCAGTCCATTAACCTTCTAAGAGTTGAGCAAACATACTCAAAGCATCGCAATGGATACATGGAAATGGTGGGATTTGAACACCTGAATGAGGTTAAGGGGCAAAAGAAGGTTGGTAGAAACCAATTTTTCCTCGAGTAACTATTTCAATCAGTATATAGGTGAGTAGATGTTGTTCACTTGGGCCCAAATGATTTTTTGTCGTCCCCCTTACTCTTCCTGCCAGTAGATTCCTTCTGGAATTAGTCCCAAGTTGCAGAAACAAACATAGTGGAAGTAAAAATTAAAAATAATTTTAAATCTACAGAAACGAAGGAAAGCGGTTTCTGTTACCTGTCAGAGAAAATGAAAAACATCTTTCCTTCAAGACAGGTACTTCTGTGGTGAATGTGTGAGGGCTGTAGGCCCTACATGTCTTTTGTGGGACACAGAGTACCTTTGAAGGTTGACAAGACTGACGATTCCACAAGTAGATATTGTGGATACTACTTATTTGAGGAAGAGGGTAAAAATAGCCATGTGTGTTTTTCTACAGTCTGCACAAAGGGGAATTATTTATTGGGCACTACCTCTGGTTGCCAATGGGAGCTATCTCCATATAACAGGAAGTAAGGCACCTTTCATAGGAGTGTCCCAAGTCTTCTGCAGGCCAAGCTTGTCCGTCAAATGCGGTGGCCTCATAAGGCTGAGCTTAGAGATCGTCTTGCATGATTTCTTCCAAATTTTCTGCTTGCCCTTGTATCAATTCCTTTGGCAATGAGGCCACTTGTATAACCTAAATAAAGGAAAGACTTTTGAGCCCACATATCTAGCAGGTGAGACTGTTGTCCCACAGTGTTTTATGATGCGTTGACTACTCAGGCCAACCAGCATAATCCAATGCAGCTCAACAGAACTCTGTGGTAGGTTTTGAGGATGAGTAAAGGAACAAGACATAAAATGTCTCACCTCTAGGAGCATGTCACATCCTTCTGCTCTAAATTTTCACTGTCAAAGATATCTGTACTGTGCATGTGGCATTTAAATATATATGGTCTGAGACTGATATAACACTGTATTTCAATTATACTTCAGTTAAAAAAAAACACACAAAACAAAACCAAAACAAAATACATATGTATGGTCTTCATTTTTATTTAACTTTTCAAAGGAGGCTAGTCTTGCCTCTTCAATTATGTTGTCAATTCTCAAAGATCAGAAAATTTGCCCTTTATATTTTCCAAAGCACCTGGTATAATTCAAGGCATATAGTAACTGCTACTCTATAGACATTTTGTCAAGCAATCCATAAAAGGGTATCTATTGCATCTTTATAGGGATTGTATTAGGCTCCTGACTCTTCACTCTAGAACCTCATCTTGGGGGTTCCTATCTAAAGAAGCAAATGTGATATCCATAAGAGATCAGTTTTATAACCATATACCAGACATTGGAAATTACCACTGTATTATAAATTTGGAATTAGTTTGGAATTGCATAGAATTTTATTTTTCTTTAATTTTTATTTATTGAAAAAGAGAGAGAGAGAGAGAGAGAGACAGAGAGAGAGATGAGCGGGGCAGGGGCAGAGAGAGAGGGAGAGAGAGAATCTCAAGCAGGGTCCCTGCTGTCAGCACACAGCCTGATGTGGGACTTGATCCCACAACCATGTGATCATGACCTGAGCTGAAATTAAGAGTTGCACGTTTAACCGACTGAGCCACCCAGGTGCCCCATGGAATTGCATAGAATTTTCTAATAGCCTTTCCATTTTACTAAAATTGTCTGCAATCTTTATACAATTAACATAACATGGCTACAGTCAAACAAAACAGAAGTCATAGAGATTTGATAACATAAAAATCACCACTGATATATAAAAGGTTATCAGGATTTCCTTTTTCAAAAGAAGTATTGTATATTGTATAGGATGTTAATAATTTACCAGTGTGGAAAACAAGGTTAAATAGGAGTCTTATATCATGAGATGTCTCAGAGCCTTTACTTGATTAGAGTGCATTGTGAATCGTCATGACAAGCATATTTTCTGTTAATATTTCCCAAATACAAATAAAAATGGGACTCATGTTCTCAAAATACGTGTAGGACTGGGGTTCCAACAAAACAGAAATTGACTACTCTATGAGGTTTATGAGATTGGATCCATCCTTCAAAGTATGTGCAGAACGCAATTCAAGTTCTTTGTCAATTTGAACATTTTTAAAACGTAGGTATTTGAATATATCAAGTGTACATACAAAGTAGAAGTTTGCAATAACTTTCAGCTCCACATTGATTAAAAAATCTTTACTCTTAGTATAAATTGGTACATGACCTTTCTTTTCTCTAAACACACTCAGACCATCTCTCTGATCTGACTCTATGGAGCAGTGATAAACAGCGCACTTTCTTGCCATCTAGGTTTCCAGAGTACTTAGCCATGGTAGCCTGTGTCTACCATTCTTGTGATAATGATCAAAAATTGGTTACATTAATACACCTGATATGAAAAAAAATACATTTAGGCACTAAGGTCTAGGCCTTGAATATTACACTCAAACACAGTATGCTTCAGAATAAGCATTAACAGCAAACAGAGAAAACCCTGATGGCGTCCCTAGGGAGAGTTCTTTGTTTTCATGTTTTGTATTGCTTTTGTTTCCCCCTTGATCTTCAGCTGCGTAAGTCCCTGGTTTTTGTTGAACAATTAACGTCATAGCAAAATACCTGGCAGGATTCTTGCTTTTAACAAATTTCTTAATTAAACTCAAAAGTTCCTTTTCTTTCTCAAATTGAAGATTTATGTGCTCACCCAAAGGTACCATATGCCCCTGAGTTTTAGGATCCCCAAAACCATATGCCCTGATCTTTATTATTTTAAAAACTGAATACACCCACACCTGAAATAACTACAAAGGCTCGCTTCCCATAGCGCTCACCAGTCAGACCACACCTGGGCCAATCCACCGCTAATCCATCACACCCTCTGTCCACATGGCAAGGTGCACAGTGCCGCAGAGCTCTCTAATGACTTCCAGAACTCGACTCTTCAGAACATCATGAATCAAGGCAAGCATGTGTTTAGATTGTAATTGGAAGGTTGCGTCTCTTAATCGTTATTTATTTTTAATAAGAAGCCTTCAGAAAGAAATATATTCAGAGATTTTTGCCACTCAGAGCATGGCCCTCAGACCAGCAGCAGCAGGGTCTTGCATGATCTTGTTAGAAGTTAAAATCTAAGACTCCGGCCAAACCAACTGAGCCTGAAGCTCCACTTCACAAATACCCTCAGGTGACTTCTGTGCACAGTGAAGTTTGAGAAGCACTGAAATCTGGTCAGATTTCCTTTTCTAGACTTGAAACCCGCTCACGCGCATTGTACAACTAATGATGTTTTCCTCTCTTACAGAAATAAAACCTAATCAACAAACAGTAGTATTGTAGAAGTGATACTAAAAAAATTCAAGAGTTTTCCCAAAGACAAATACTAGATTTTGCAACGAAGTGCTTGATGATCCAAAGTTCCTTTAAGAAGTATTTCCCATCCAACATTATGCTTATTTACTTTGGTGTGGCTGCTAGGTTGTAGAAGGGCCCGTTGACCTCATGTTATATAATGTAATGGATTTCTGGCTTTCGCAAAAGTCAATCATCTCTGCTTAGGGAGGTAAGAAGAAGAGTCAGAAAAATACCTCTATTTAAAGCATCTTGCTTTGGGGGCGCCTGGGTGGCTTGGTCGGTTAAGTGTCCAACTTTGGCTCAAGTCACGATCTCATGGTTCGTGAGTTTGAGCCCAATATCAGACTCTATGCAGACAGCTCAGAGTCTGGAGCCTACTTCAGAGTCTATGTCTCCCTTTCTTTCTCTACTCTCCCCCTAACACATTCTGTCTCTCTCTCTCTCTCTCCCTCTCTCTCTCAAAATAAATAAACATTAAAAAAAATTTTGAAGCAGCTTGCTTTGTATCTACCGCTTCATTCCCATCAAATGGCTTCGATTTTGGATAAAAGATTCTTTTAAGCTAGAGACTTGAACCAGTTTAGACAGTACCTAAGTGGTGTTTAGCACTCTAGAGATAGAGAGTTACAGCAGAGTGGGAAAGCTCTCTGGTCTCCGTTTTAAAAACCAAAGAGATAAAGAAAATGAAACATCGGTTTAAAAAAAGTTTTCAATTTTTAACGAACTTCAGATTTTGTATATTCAGTTTTGTTTGACTCCTTTCAAATTAGGCACTTTAGTAAATTGGACGCATATTTATTCCTGTGGTGGTGTCGCCAGAGACATATTTTTCTAACTCATCTTTGAAAGCTGCCCTCAAAGTAATCTTTTGAGCGTTGCAGGAAAATGGCATGATTTTGTTCTCGTTAGTCATTTTTAATTTTAAATACTGCTATCCAGCCTGATCTCCTACCTTATTTTCCAAAGTTAACCCTTGGTGATCTCAAATCATTCTTCTAAAATTGAGAAACCAACTCTAAAGTACACTTCGCCCCATTCGATTTTTAAAAGTTTGTAAAAAAAATTTTTTTTTTAAAAAAAGGGGCGTCTGGGTGGCTCAGTTGGTTAAGCGGCCGACTTCGGCTCAGGACATGATCTCGCGGTCTGTGAGTTCGAGCCCCGTGTCGGGCTTTGTGCTGACAGCTCAGAGCCTGGAGCCTGCTTTGGATTCTGTGTCTGCCTCTCTCTCTGCCCTTCTCCTGTTCACGCTCTATCTCTACGTCTGAAAAATAAATAAATGTTAAAAAAAAATTAAAAGTTTGTGGCTGGCCATACGGAATTCCGAAGCAGTTTTGGCCAACAGCAAAATGAGGACATCAGCAACTGCCTCGGTTTCTCTCTGTGAAGGTAGAAAATACTCACAGGAAGATGTGATACTCAAGTGTCTTAGGAACTCTGGTAGGTTTTTGCAAATTCAGGCTACAGGCATGCCTCATCATGCACAGTAGCCAACAAATTTTGTATGGATAACTTACGCAACTGGGGAGCTCTCTTAAGATTTCTCCATCCCTCAGAACCCCCTTCCTCCTCACTGCTCTGCCTTAGCTTCCTACAGAGTCAGCCAGGAACAGAGGCCGTGAAATATCACGGAGGGAAGAGTCTACTCTGTGATTAAGGGTATGTGTGTGTGTGAGTGCAGAGTCAAGGCCGGGGCAACAATGGTGACTTGCAGCAGCGCAGGGCACCATGTACTGGAGGCTGGGTTGTTCCAGTGTGTTATGGAAAATACAGCTCTGTTCTGGGGATGCCCAGTGCCACCTCCCAGTTCTCCCAAAGGCCAAAGATTGGGTGAAGATCAAGTGGGAGATCCCAGTGTTTGGAGATATTCCGGAGATATCATGGATGGCTTGTCAATCCCACGCATCAGCAGAGACAAAACTCTTGAGAGTCCTTGGAGGCATCTGTGTACACTTTGTAAGTGTCTACATGGTCTGGAGGAGAGAGAGGGGGCTACTTCCAGGAAGCCAGGAGTCAGACGACCTGGATTCAAATTCTAGCCCTGCCATTTTCAAACTGTATGATCTTACAATTACCTCTCACTCTACACAAGGAATGCTAAACATCTTTATTCACCACTTCTGCAACAAGTATTTAAGTCTCGGAGGACACAGCAATGAAGAAAATTCCTATCTTTGATAATTTTACTAAAGTGATGATCGTATTCATTTATTGGGATCTTACCTATACTTGGCTCTATTAAAATGCTACACATAAGTCACACATCTTAATTAATTCTCATAAGACTCCTATGAAACAGGTATTCATTTTATCTACTTTATATTTGAGGAAATTGGGGCTTAAGAGGTTAAACTACTAAAGTTTACAACTCTAGCAACTCCAGATTGTATTTGTTCACAAAGCCTGAGCCCTTAAGCGCTGACACCATTCAATAGGTAATAGGGAAAAGGCACGGCTCAAGTAACTACTAAGCAAGATAAAAATCATAAAAGCCACATTAAAGATACAAATACATCCTAAAAGGGTCAGAGATCACACAATTGCCTGAGAAGGAAGAAGTGTATCCACATTTAACTGAAGAAGTTATCCTGAAAAATGAAATGGCAGGGATGGATTGGAAGAGATTTCTAGGTAAAAAAAATATGGATAGATAGATAGATAGATTAATAATGATGAGCTTCCCTGCAGGAATTTATAGGAAATTGCTTATACTTTCCTCCACAGAGCTCAAATAATTGCCCCAGCTTTAGTCTAATTAGCTTTCTCCCTTGTGGGAAAAGGAATAGGGTACTAATTTTGGTCTCTCATTTGCAAAAGAGGAAAATGACACTTAGCTTAAATACATTTTTCAAGATCCTACAGAACACCAATAAAATGAAACAACCACCACGAGTTTGGATCTGGGACTCCATTTTAGTCCAATGATCTGTTAACATAATCAGCCTCTTATTTAAACACAGGACTGAGTGTGACCTGTGTTGTGCCTTTTGCCAATACATTGCAAATTCATGCACATCTTTCCTTCTCTTTTTTAGAAATACAAAGCTTTCTCGGGAGGACTGCGGGGACATGTCCAAGTTTTGGAAATGAGGTGGAAAATTCATTGCTCCGCGGTTCCCTCGGTAGAGTTGAGGATCACGGTATATGGTTGCGAAAGCTTATTTGGGGTTGTTTCTTTGGTTCATCTCATCTAGAACCTTACTGCAAGTGCTCGATGCCTACAAGTGTGCCAGGAAGTGAGGACATGATAAGGGTAACTTAACTCCATCGAGCCATTTGGCCACTCAGCCAGGACCAAAAAAAAAAAAAAAAAAAAGTTATAACAGAGTGTGAAAATGACCATAGTTTTTATCCATTTTCTTATTCTGAATCTTTTCGGGATGTGGGCCAGCCTGTCAAAAAAAAAAAAAAAAATGCGTAGGTTGGTGCCCATAAATCGTTATTTATGAGGTTATATGGCAGAGATTGTCAATTGTCTTAACCTTCCTCAGTAACAGCGGTACTTTATCTGATCATATGGCCACCCAGGGGGGAACAAAGAAAGACAAAGCCTTGGGGCGCCTGGGGGGCTCAGTCAGTTAAGCGTCTGACTCTTGATTTCTACTCAGGTTATGATCTCGCTCTTCGAACGTTCGAACCCCATCGGGCTCTGTGCTGGCAGGGTGGAACCTGCTTGGAATTCTTTCTCTCCCTCTCTCCTTAAAAGAAATAAACATTAAAAAAAATGGTTAAAAAAAAAAAAAGACAAAGACTCTATTTCCTAACCACTCTTGCAATCATCTGAGTCAGGCAGCTAGATTCTGGCCAATATGATAGAGGCAGAAATTGAATGTTGAACTTCCAGGGAGCATCCTTAAAGGTAGGAAAAAGATCCTCTTCTCTCCTTGCCTCTCTTCTCCTTCTAAATGACTGGAATGTGAGCATAGTAGTTGGAGCTCCAGCAGCCAGTTTAAGTCATAAGAATCATTGCGGTATAAGGCCACGGATAGAACAAGATGGAAGATAACTTGATTCCATGTCCTGCCGTACCAACCAGGGACCTCATGACTTCTTTAAGTGACAGAGAAATAAACTTTTCTCTTGTTGAAGACACTGTTATTTTCTATTACTTATTCTATTACTCTCGGCTGAAACTTGCAGAAGCTGGAACAATGTCTTAGGGATTGTAGTGTACTTTTCAATCAGGCAGAATAAAATATCTTTCTCCCGGTTTCTCTAAAGAGTTGCTACTGTAGTAACAATTAGCTAGACCACCTAACTGGTAATTTATCATGAACTATCTTTTGACACTTTTTGCTGTTGTCATTGTTCTAAGCTCGTATTTGAAGCATTAATTACATTTCAACTTGTGTACTTCCATATATTAAACCTGTTTTTTTTTTCCTCAACTAAATTGAAAGCTGCCTCATTGCTGAGTTTCACTCACGAATTCCAGATATTCAAGTCTCCGTGATAACTTCGGGATACATTTACCATCTGTGTTAAAATTTGAAACACACTTTTTGTTTTCAGAGATGGTCCGTATACAGAGTATTACTGAAAAGCAAGGTAGCATGGTGTTTAAGAAATTGTTTTAACTCCCAGACATATCAGCAGGTGAGTGACTTAGCCTCACCGTGCCTCAGTTTACTTGTCCAGAAGATGAAAATAATGATAGCTGACAATAACATAGATAAAAAATAATCATATAAAATACTATCTTAGGAAGTGTGTACTACAGTTAGTTTCATTTACAGGTAAGATAACTAAGATCCAGAGAAAGTAAATTGCTCAACGTCCCAGAAGTAGGCCAGGGTGGTAGCAAGAGTCCCATCCCGGCATCCTGTTCTTTTCAGCCATTACTGCCTCCATGAAGATGCTGCAATAGCAACATTGACGTTTCTGCCCCAAACTAATTCTTCTGAATTTTCCGTTAATGCCTATCACTTCTGTTATTCATTTTACACTGTCTTGTAATTTCATTTTGAGGGGAAGAATTCCATGTAACATACCTTTGTCACTCAAGTCCCTTTCAAACAGTCAAGAGATAGTATTGTTTTTGATGATGTTCTTGTGTTGGACAGCACTGCCAACTATGAATGACCAAGGAAGGCACCAATTCTAATCGTATTTTCTACCACAGCCCAGGCCTTCTTATAAAAACAAGAATATGGCACAAGGAACACACTGACCAATGCAATTTGTCGTGGACATTCTAAATATTAAAACCCTTAGTTACACAATCATTAAGACACTGATATTTTATTCATTAGCTATGCTCCAGTTTTAAAAAGTAGAGGTTCATTTTATATACTTAATGAATTATGTTTCGCTTGTCTAAATTGGAAGGAAATTTTTTAAGGTGAACGATCAAGAAATAAATTCCCAATCTGAGCTACAGAAGATTTATCTAAGAATTATTTTGGGACTCCTTAGATGTCATATTTTAGTGACCTCAGGGAGTAATGTGTGACTACTTATTAATCACTATTTAAGTGGCAATAGTATAGTCTCAGCCTCTAGCAAAATCAGTTTAAGTAGAAAAAAATTCAATATTTAATAATATGATTGTTAGGCTCTATCAGTGGCTACTAAAGGGGTGTACAATTTTAGAAGCAAAATAGTCAATATGAAAAATTTAAATTAGAGAAAAATCAATTAGTAACTATGTAATTTTTTAAAAAATTTTATTAATGTTTATTTAATTTTGAGAGCAAGAGGGAAGGTGTGAACTGGGGAGGGGTAGAGAGAGAGAGAGAGAGAGCAGGCTCCAGGCTCTGAGCTGTCAGCACAGAGCCCGACGCGGGGCTTGAACTCACAGACTTTGAGACCATGACCTGAGTCGAAGTTGGACGCTTAACTGACTGAGTCACCCAGGTGCCCCCGTAACTATGTAATTTATGTCTATAAAACATCCTTCACTATTCAAAGACTTATCACAGATTCACTCTATGAAAATATGCACTTTAAGTGCCTATTAACAGGCACAAACTTTCTACGAGATGGAAATTGCATTCAGGTTAGTTCCTTTTTTCAGCAGACACCAGAACAGAATAACCACAAGTGTCTTGCAGTTGTATACCATTTTATCATTTATAAATGACCTTGGCCTCTATTATTTTATTTAATTCTCAAATGAATCCCAAAGTGGCAGGCATTAATATCCGTGGCCATTTTACAAAATAAGAAACCAAGGATCGGAGAAGTAATGTCTCTTTTCCAAGCTTCCGTAAACAGTGAGTGTCTGACCTGTTTATTCTGGGTTCAAATCTAATGTTCTTCCTAATAAAATATGCTTCATGATCTTAGCATGGATCAGGAGCAGACTTCAAGTCCAACATCTGATTTTCCTTTTTAGGAAAGGTCAAGTGAGGAGTACCATAATTGGTACATTGTATGACTATTTTAAGATACAACTCATTTGTCTCCAGTCTACCAAATAATAATAATAATAATAATAATAATAATAATAATAATGCACACCCGCCAACTCTACTCTCAAGGCATGTATATTCCTTGTGGATAGGCGCCAGGTTTACCTTTACCTCAGGGAGGGATAAGGAGAAATAATTTGAATTTATCTGAAAAATACGGAGTCAAAGACCTTGATATTTTTGCACCAATCAGAAGAACAATCCAGAACGGACAAGTTCCCCCTTCCACAGACACTGGGGTGCACATTCCCTTTCTCACCTCTCCCGCAAGTTTCTTCTTTAAAATTAAACTCTGAGTGTGCGGCCCGTGGACATCCGGTGACTGGGCAGGCACGCAGGGGAGCTGTCCCAGGCGATCTGGGCCCAGGTGCAGAATAAACTAATGCTCTTCCTAATGTGTTCTTCTTTTTAATAATCATAAAAAGTTACAATTACTTTTTGAATAATTTTTTTTCCCATTTGGATAAGTGCAGTTCATGAGCGTGGATCTCCCTGGTCCAAAGCACACCGTTCATTCCTGTTAATGATCGACCCCCATAGTTGAGTAATCACGAGCTAATCTCACTTTGGTGGATGAATATTGACAATCATCTCACTTACAAAGACTATTTATTATCAGTTTTTCAAATTAGCAGTTGATTGGCATTAAGCATAACTTCTTTTAAGGGGCAGTGTCTTTGTATACAACTAATTAAACTAGGGAACTCATCTGTTCAAAAATTGCAAGAATTAGAATTGTGAAAAAATAACACTTTTTGCCTCAAAATTGCTATACTCATATGTACAAAGTTTCTATATAATGTGATGAAATAATTATTGTAATTAGCATCTTAATTTGAATTTAGATGCAATTTGTTTTTTTTTTTTCTTTTTAGAAATCTAAATTAATTCCCTGGGAAACTGATGAGAATTTTTCAAAGTAGAAATAAATGCCTGTAATAAATCAAGAGATAAGGGAACAGGCAGAGATTATTCTGCAATTAAAGTTTACTAAATTAATTCCACTTAAACTCCTTGGAGTTTAATGTGAAAGAACTCAGAAGGATGTATCTTCTAGGATTAAAAATCTGCAGACTGAAAATTTAAAGACAAAGAAGGGAAGAGAACCACATAATCAATATTTCCCTAAACACTAATCAGAAAATAAATGTTAATATTCCTCTCACAGTTTGATATTAAAAATATAAATAAAAGACACCAAACTTGAGTAAATTAAATGGAAACATGGACAGGTGATTGGAAGTTGAATGTGAATATTTGTTTTACCCAAATGAATGTAAATTTCATTAGTTGATAATTAAAAGGAAATTATACAGACATTACAATTACTGGCAATGGCGTAAATTATGAGGCTGTATGGCAAGACAATTTAGGAATCCACATTGCTGCTACTATTGTCAAACTGGTTACCAGAGAAACCTAGAATAAATAATATATTCTGTGACTATGGAAATGAGGCCTTGATGTGTTGCTAGGCTGTTAAAGCTAATGTCATTGTATAAAACAATAATGTTAAACATTATTAGTTTTTTAATTATGTCAGTTAATTAGAATTGTTCCTGTTAATTGCCTATGATTCATCTCCAGATGAAAAATGTTCAAGTAAGAGTTTGGGCTTTCTCTCCTAACACACCGTCTAAAACAAGGCCTGAGTTTCGTACGCTGGGTTTTACAAATACCATTAACCTGGGCAGCAACAATAATCATGGTCGAAGTCATCTCTAATAAAGGTACTTTAATAAAAACATATTATTAAGGCAGGTCCTCCGCAATGAAGAGCCACCGTTTTATTGCTATGGACAAATGTTGTTTTTACGTCGAAGATTTTCACCAACAAATTAAAAGCAAATGTAATAAGGATAAATTAAAGGCTTTCTGACATGTGTCTAGCCTACAAATACCAAAGTGTTGAGCTCTATGAACCCTCAACCTCTTCCCTTATTTTTCATGACCTCAGGAATTCTTTATATTTTCTTAATTTTACTCATATTATCCAACACTTATTGAGCTACTACTATGATAAAGACCACAATTGGATATCCACCTGTGAACATGTTATGAGCCTGATGCTGTGGAGCTTAGAGTTTAAGGCCACAAAGGCATCAATACACCATTTACAATTGTGGAGACCATCAAAACTTCTCAGTCATATCGTAGGGTCGTGACCAGAATATCAACAAACTAACTCTGACCTCCTCAGGTTTCCCCCTTACAGAATAAGAACAGGAATGCTTCTTCATGAAGTTCCGTCCATTACTGCATTCCTAGTGCCCAAACAATGGTTCATGATAGGTGTTCACTTAATATTTGTTGAATGGATGAATTATCCATTACTGAGCATGAAAGCAACATCAAACGAGCATCTTAAGACAGATTTTGTTCTCCGATATTAAATGTTCTCAGCATTACACTAAGAGAATTTGTTAATGTTCTTAATATCACACTGAGAGTTTACATTAAAAGAAAAACCTGAAAAATAGATTAATTAATTTTTCAGTGACCAGAGTTCAGAATTAGGTACAAGCAAATGTTACAGAATCTGTGTTTGTGTTTCTTTTTTTTTTTTTAAGTGTTTATTTATTTTTGAGAGACATAGAGGCACAGCATGAACAGGGGAAAGGCAGAGAGAGAGAGGGAGACACAGAATCGGAAGCAGGCTCCAGGCTCTGAGCCGTCAGCACAGAGCCTGACGCGGGGCTCGAACTCACAGACCACGAGATCATGACCTGAGCTGAAGTCGGCCACCCAACCGACTGAGCCACCCAGGTGCCCCTGTGTTTGTGTTTCGATGAGAAGTCCATACTTTTAAAACTTCTAAAGTTTTTAGTAGAGGAAGAGATTTCAGAGAGCAATTTTCCTCACCATAGTGACATGGCATCTGTGATATGATTACTCCCTCTTCCTACAACGTGTCATAGCATGGGAGACTCATTTTATCAATGAGAAGAATAGTCAGGACAGGCCTTTCTATGCCACCAGCCACCTGCAAGGTACATCCTTCAAGGAGCTTCCAAGTGTCCACCACACATCTGTGGGGTAGCTTGATTTATGGCAGACCCTGGTTCACCAAACCTCACCTAGTTCTGAATGAAGCCAGTGTCCCAGCTGTTACATTTCTATTGGGTTTAATGAGAAGAAGAATTTTCTGTTCCTAATCCACTTACTTGAATTGGTTACAGTGATTTCAATTCAGGGGCAGGAGGGTCTGACGAGGACAATGAAAAGATGCTGAAACACCTGCAAGTTTCTGGAAACCTTCACATGTCATGTGCTTTATCTGGAATCCGAACTGATGGGTCGGGATGGATTCTTGTGGAAACCCACTAATCCTGCATCACAAAGGAAGCATTAAGACCACTTGTTTAAGGATAAAGAATGACTAGACAATATTAACACACAGAATACCGGAACCTGTACACATTTGTACCTTTCTAGACAACTTCCCACTCTGTTTCACAGGCTATTCTGTAGTCAGGCTGCCAAACAGACTTTCTGTCCCTCCAAAGATGGCCTCATTCCTTAAAGTTTCAGTTTTCGTAATTTGGCTGATTGGAGAACTTGGCTGAGCAAAGCATCATCAGAGATGATTTCTCTTGTTGTGAATTCAAAAGGCTGTAGCGCACTGCACAAATGATCCATTAGCGCCCATTGTCTAGAGTTCACGAAAACACCTTCTGCAGCATTGTGCCCTAATGTGTGTGGCTTTTTTCTTTCTCTTTCTTCTCCTTTGATGGGAAAGAATGCAGCCTGACATAAATAATGGCCAGCTTTTCAACACGTGAACACTTTATTATGATTCACTAAAGTTGAGGGAGAACTGTCACACTTCGAAAATCCTCAGAGAATTCTAGCCAATGGCAAGAACAAGGTCCAAAAAGACTGGGGAAAAACTGCAGGGTTTCTAAGTTTATTGGGATAACATAAATCAGATAAAATCACAAGAGAAAAAAGAACAATGAAGAATTTGGCGTGCATGGTAACAAATTTCCAGGTGGGCGAGATAGAATAAAACATTGCCAATTCTGTAAGCTTACAGTTCTGTTGTAAAAACAAGAACTTAAAACAATACATTTTAAAAAACCCGATAAACCAAAACAACTTTGAAAAGTAACAAAATTGGAGGATAAGTACTATATCATTTCAAGACTTCTCATAAAGCCATAGTAATCAAGACACTATGACAATTGGTATAAAGGTAAATAAATAGATCAAAGGAACAGAATAGA
Organism: Paguma larvata; assembly: GCA_030068075.1. Taxonomy (NCBI): domain Eukaryota; kingdom Metazoa; phylum Chordata; class Mammalia; order Carnivora; family Viverridae; genus Paguma; species Paguma larvata. The sequence continues at coordinate 19,569,599 of CM057835.1, read as the reverse complement.
GTCCAGAAATAGCCTCATAGGTTTATGATGTGTGGACAATTGTTTTTCCACAAAGATATGAAAGCAGTCGGTGGAGAAAGAATAGTCATTGCAACAAATGGTAAAAAAAAAAAAAAAAAAAAAAATTGGATTTCCAAGATGCAAACAAAACAAAAACAAACCCTTCACTTCAATCTGTACCTAGCACCAATATAAAAATTGATTCAAAATGCATCATAGACCTAACTGTAAGACCTGATACTATAAAACTTTAAAAGAAAACATAAGGGGGCACCTGGGTGGTTCAGTAGGTTGAGCACCTGACTTCAGCTCAGGTCATGATCTCACGGTTTGTGGTTTGAGCCCTGTATCAGGCTTTGGGCTGACAGCTCAGAGCCTGGATCCCGCTTTGGATTCTGTTTCTCCCTCTCTTTCTGCCCCTCCCCTGCCCACACTCTGTCTCTGTCTTTCAAAATTAAACATTAAAAAAAATAAATAAAAGAAAACATAGGAATAAATCTTTGTGACCTTGGGTTAGGCAAAAATATATTATATTTGACACTTAAAGCATGAATCATAAAAGAACAAATTGACAAGTCAGACTTTGTCATAATTAAAGATTTCTGTTTTTCAAAACTCGCTCTTAAGCAAATGAAAAGACAAATCACAGAGTAGGAGAAAATATTTGCAAGTCATATATATGCTAAAACACTCATATCTAGAATATACAAAGAATTCTCAAAATTGAATAATAAGAAAACAACCTATTTTTTTCATTAAAAAAATTTTAGAGAGTGTGTATAAGTGGGGGAGAAGGACAGAGGGAGGGAGAGAGAGAGAGAGAGAGAGTGAGAATCACAAGCAAGCTCCATGCTCAGCATGGAGCCTGAAGCTTAGTGAAAAAAGGAAGACAAAAAAAAGAATGTAACTTATGATTCCATTTATATAAACGTTTAGTGAATATAAATTAGTATGTAGTGACCAAAAAAAAAAGCTTTTGTTGCTTGGGAAAGAGGATACAAAGAGAAGCAAAAGGGGCACAAAGAAACATACAGATGATGTGTTTATTATCTTGATTGTGGTAAAGGTTTCAAAGGTATACAAATATGTGAAAACCGATCAAATGGTACACTTCAAATATGTACAGCCTATTGTGTGTCAATTATACTTTATTAAAGCAGTTAAAACAAAAATGAAAACAATGTATGATGAAGTCGGAAGATGATGATTTGGGGACTAACATTGTAGGAGTTCTAGCCGGACCCACATACAACACAGCCAACATGAAAGGGTTCCCAGAGGACCCGGCACAGACCTGAATGCACGAAAATTATTCATAGCACAGATCCGTTCATCAGGTAGTTTTTGAGCACCAGCTATGGCAAGACTGTGTGATAGGCACGGTTTCAAGGAGCTTGTTGTTTGATGGGGTAGACAGAGACATAAATACTAAACTTCAAGGTAAGTTGGAGTAAGAGCTGGATAGGAGTTTGTACAGAATGTTCTGGAAACATGCAGGAAGATGGGTAGCCTTACCTGGTGGTTCATGGAAGGCTTCATTTAAAAAAACATTTTGAGGGGCGCCTGGGTGGCTCAGTCGGTTAAGCGGCCAGCTTCAGCTCAGGTCATGATCTCACGGTCTGTGAGTTCGAGCCCCGCGTCAGGCTCTGTGCTGATGGCTCAGAGCCTGGAGCCTGCTTCGGATTCTGTGTCTCCTTCTCTCTCTGCCCTTCCCTTGCTCACACTCTGCCTCTATATCTCTCAAAAAATAAAATAAAAACGCTAAAAAAAATTTAAAAACATTTTGAGGCAAGTCTTGTAGATGAGAATGATTAGCTAGGAAAAGAAAGGCTGAGTCAATGTTCTAAAAAGAGGTAACTGTATAGGCAACGACCTGAAGGTAAGGACAGTATGGTGCATCCTGAGAACAAATCAGTCAATATCAATAGAAAATAAAAACAAGGTGCAGAGTGATACTCATGCATTTATTCACTTAGTTTGTTATTCAACAAATACATATTGAGGGGTTTCTATGGGTCAGGCTACATCAGATCATAAGACAGGTGAAGTTCTTGCCTTTATAAAGCTTCCACTGCGGAAAGGGGACTCATTCTGGAAGGTGTCCTTGATAAAGTCAGAAAGGCCAATGAAGTACACTATGAAGAGTCTTAAATACCATCCCAAAGCCCTTAGGCTTTATTCTGGAGGCAAAGGGGAGCCATGGAAAATTTTAAACAGAAGAATAGCATGGTCAGTTTTGTATTCTGAAGCTCATGCAGATTGAGAGGCGTGGGTGGATCTGATGAGGACAAGACTAGAAAAAGGGAAATCTGTTAGCTGACTGTTGCAAGAACCAAGATTGGAAACAGGAGAGTGAAGCATCTGAGGGCTGAAACAATGATGAGTTCAGGCAGAGGCATGCTGGCTTTGGGGAAGCCGGGAAGCAGATGGATGTGTTAGTCTGGGGCTCACTGGAAAGGTGAGACTAGAGACAGACACGTTTGCTGAGAACCTCATTCTGGAGAACTGAAGACAGAAGAGACAAATCCCCCACGCCCACCCTGGTATATCTGTTAGACCCTGGATGCTCACCTAATTTTTGCACAAAGAATCCCTGTCCTTGCTGTTACACACTCTTATTTACCATTCTTACATAGCCACCCTCAGTATAATGTTCTGCCCCTAGGACATGCCGATCTGAGGCAGTAGGCCCAAGGTTATCAAATCAAGAAATATTGGACTCAAGAGTTTTAAAGATAATCACACCCACTTTCTTCCATTTACAAGATCGTTGTTTCAAACTTTTATTTTGGTAATCTACCATTTTTTAACATATAACTATTGGCACAAAAATCCCACTGCAGATTTAATAACTTGCCTTAACAACAACAACAAGCAGACACCTAAAAGGAAAGAAATATTATTTACGTGTGCATCTCTCTGAGTATGAGAAAGAGTCATAGCTTCATCATGTTAACTTGGAATCTAAAAAGTTTAGAGGGTGTCGCTTGTCCCAAAGTTCTTTCAAATGCCCAGAGGTGTAAGTAGTCACTTATTCCTCCCATAAACCTCAGACTTGAACTGCCTATCAAAGCCATATCTTACACATACCTTCTTGCTGCAGCAAGAAACATACTCAAGTGGTCATATGTGCGAACTGAAACATCGACACAGAGCTAGAGTTCGTGACCTGGCAGTAAGCCAGGCTTAGTAGTATCCTGGCCACTAACAGGGACGGAGAAACTTCTGGCTGGACTTTTCCATGATTTCATTTCTTCCCTTTTGACAACAAGAACTTCAGGGTTCCCGGGTATCAAACGTGCCTCTAGTTTCTGTCCTTTGCTGAACCTGGCCTAAAAAATTCTCCGCTGATACAAACTTAAAATTTAATCAATAAACAAAGCAGTTATATATTTCATACTGAGTGTCGGGATGGGACAGAAGATTTCTGTACTTGTGGAAACTGTAGAAACCTGTAGGAGCCCCAGAGAAGACAATCCCAGAGGAGCCCCTGTCTTCTATCTCCTGTGAAGGAAATTCCAGCATCCTTGATAGAAAATGGCTTTTTTTTTTTAACAACAAGGAAAACAAACAAACAAAAAATCACAACCCCTCCCCACCCAGACACACTTTCTGAGTTGTGGTTGTGGTTGTTTTGATTGTTACTGTTTGGTGGTGACAATGGTACTTCTCATCTCCTCCTCCTCCTCCTTCTCCTCCTTCTCCTTCTTCTCCTTTTCTTCCTCCTCCTCCTCCTCCTCCTCACCCCTCCTCCTCCTTGTATGTCTCCATATGCCTCTCTCATCTAAGTGAAAACAAGGGGCTGTTATTCAACCTACATCAGGGACTCTATGTAACTCTCAATGCCAAGAGTGACTCAAAAACAACATAAACATCAATTTGTTTCCCTCTCACATGGTCAATTTTATTTTTCTGGATGTGAATTGATATGCTAGGTGATACTTTTGATTCTCAATACCCTTCTGATGGCAAGGAGGCTTGGGATGCTTTATGGAACGCCCAACACAGCACCTTACACACAAGGCCCTCACCGACTAATAATGTGATGGCTCCAGGTCAGAAGGTTGCTACCTGAAGTCATAGTTTTTGCTAATATGTGTGGAACCCCCTCCATCTTGTACGCTAGCACTAATGTAAGTGCAAGAGTCTGGTCTTCCTCTTCACACTTAAGTGGCTTTCTTATTTAGCTATAATATTTTCTTACCTCTTATGTTGAATACTTTACAAATTTAATTAATGTCAGGTTTATTTTTTTTAATTTATTTGTTTTTAAGAGAGAGAAAGCACAAGCTAGAGAGAGGCAGAGGTGGGGGTGGGGGTGGGGGACACAGAATTCAAAGTAGGCTCCAGGCTCTGAGCTGTCAGTGCAGAGTCCTATGCAGGGCTCAAATCCATAACCCTCGAGATCACGACCTGAGCTAAAGTCAGACTCTTAACCCACTGAGTCACCCAGACGCCCCAAATTTGTGTCAGGTTTAGATGAGCCAAAGCATATTCACTTTTTACATTTGTCAGAAGTCTTTGACAAAATACTCACAATTCGTTTCTTAACTCAAAGTTTCATAGCAGAGAATGTTTCTAGGTACTAAAATCCTGCTCTTGCCTAGAGAGTCGGGGGAATTGTTGTAGTATTTGATCCAGAAATTATACATAGCAGTTCTTCTCAAAGTCCTTTCTAAATGAAGTAATCTGAGGAAATGCCTTCAGCTTATACAAAAATTCAATCACCCTTTTAGAAAGAGAGTCTGAAAAACTTCACAAGTACCAGCGCCTATGCCTTTTTCAGAATTACAAGGATCAGAAGTCACCCACTCCGGTGAGTGTACATGCTAGCTTTATTCAGCGTGGCAAGGGAAACACAGCACCTCTCACGTAAGCTCGTTCAGTTACCAAAGTCCTGGATCTGGGTCCTACGGTCCATGTCAGTGGCGACATACATTTCCAACACCTTCTACAGTCAGACACTAAAGGAAATGGCCTTTTATTGTTTCTCACTCATAGTTCCTGAACACAACCCAGGCAATTGAGGAAGAAGATGAAAGATGAAATAACCAAATGCCAAATTACGATTTCCATACTTCGATCTTGATGCTCTTCTACTGGATTGGGCTCTTTAATATTCTCCAGCGCCTGTGACAACTACTCTCTGAGTGTTGGAGACGCAATTTCGATCTCTTTTTCTCTGAGTCTTTGTACCTTTTAGTCTAACAACAAAGGGGAACAAAGATCCTAATTATACCCATAATCATTATTATCTGAAGAAGTTCCTAGTAATTAAATTTTAAAGAAAATTTATTTAATGAGCTTTCTACAGTCACATCCAAGCAATACAGATTCAAGTAGATAGTGATTAGTATGAAATAGCACTAATTTGAATGACTTGTTAAAAGCTCCTACTTCACTACTATGTTTTTAATAATTGTGTAATTACATAGAGAATTATTCCTGTAAATATCGCTTGTTTTATATAGCATGGAGGACATGAAGATGTGTTCTATCTGGAACAAATTTCCAATATTTTGAAGCTGTGTCTTCTTGTGTCAGCTAAAAAGTTAATATGTACGTCTTAATTACACAAACACACACATACTCTCTTGCATGGAATATACACCTTTCATTTGCATGAGTTCAGAATAAGTGCTTAGCTTAGAAGAAGCAGAGGTGGAGGGAAAATAAATCCCTGAAGGAGTGCATGGTCATTACCAGTGAATGGAAATGAAAAGCGTATTTCAGTGAGCATCTCCTAATTATCCCATAAGAGAGGCGCGATAATTGGCGTAGACTATATCGATGTTGTCGCGTCTATATCATTTCCAGTGATTCATGGAGCCTTAGAAATGTTATCATGTAATATTGTGCATTTTTTCTTTTTATTTCAGGGCAAAATAAAGTGCCAGTCTTAAATACAACTGTAGAAAGGAACTGCAGCTCAAAGCGGACCTCATTCATTTGAATACTTTTTCGTATCATGGGACTAAGGTACCGAAGGCTCCCATGTATACTCAAATAACCAATACGTGAGACAATGAGACCAAAGGGATATATACCGTTCAATCACTCAGGAGACTAGGTTCAAATTCCTGCCCTACCTCTAATTAGATGGTGTGATCTTTAATAAATTATTTGCCCTTGTTTGGCCTCAGTTTCTTCATCTATAAATGGCAAGATCAGAGATCTAATTTCTAAAGATGCTTCCAACTCTCAACTGCATTTTTCTCAATGTGGCCTGTAATACCTCCCACTAAATTTTATAAATAGGAAGAAGTTGCTAGATACGTTCTCCTCTTCCTAAAGTTCAAAATAAAAGGAAATGTTTATTACCTTCAAGAGGAAACATTCGAATGTAAAGTATCTAATGCAACTCTAGGTACCCAAAATATTTAATATTTTATTCAATATGCCAATGATATGATGCTAAATTAACTTGCTAAATGAGGAATACAAGGATACAATAAGGTTAGAATGGAAAACTAAATAAATGTGACATAAAGTTTTGATATCATATAAGTAAAATTAAAATGACCATGCTTTCCTAACTCTTACCAAACCTTCCTTTTCAACCTTACATAATTTTACCCTTGGCAATAAAAACCTGAAATCGAAGGAAAAAAGAGAAAAATTTCCAAAGTAATTGGAACTCGGCTCCTTATTGGCTGGCACTTCATCAGCAATAAGCTATTGGCCATCCTTGGTGCAATCTATAGCCGCCAAAGAGATATTAGTGGTTTCGGTGTTCTTGGAGTCAGAGGAGGAGAAGTCGACTAATAGCAATGCCCTGGGACCCAATCCCCGAAAAAAACCACTGTGGTTCTGGCTGGTGTGACTGTCACAGGATCTCTCGGTGGAAACATAGCCGATCTTGATCTGGCTACTGTGATTGTGCATTGCTGGAATTCCTCCTCCGGTCGACATAAATATTATCATCCCTGCTGATACCAACATGACACAAAGGAAGTGTTTGCACCTCCTGGAAAGTCCATGGTTTCCCAGAGCTGAAATGTGGGTTGGAGGAGAGGGGTTTTATCACCCATTTATCTAGAGAAGTAAATTCGAGTGCAGTGTGTCTTAATTCTAAGCGTGTAACTCACTTAGACTTTCAAGAATCCAGGAGTTGGTCTTTCACACAGGAAATAACTCCAGGTTAACTTCCACTAGCAGCACAACTCCAAACTTCTGTTGGGTTTAGAAGAATTAAGGATCTTGTCTCAGGCATTGTCGCCTTGTCCTGTTTTTTATGATTCTCACTGAATAAAACTTTTTTTAAACGCTGTAATTTGAAAAACCAATTCGGCAGCCATCTTAGGATTCTGGAGACATGCATTATTCAAACCAGTCTCCTTAATCCAAGTAGGGCGAATGGTCAAGTGATAAGAAGACCATTAAATGATTCCCCCACCCCCAGATTCCGTGGAAAAAGGCTGTCTTCCTACGTAAATTCTCCAGTTTGGTGTGATCCTTTTGTGGGAGCTTTTTCAAGATGTATAGAGAATCAAAACGTTGCTCGGTAAAAGGACAAAAATAAAACTTCAAAAATTATAGATATTAAGACTTCTGTAGAGTATCTGCCATTTAGGGTTTTCTGCTTCAAGTTCACTTTCAAATTTGTAGTTGAAAAAGGTAGTAACTACTTTCAATCAAAGTGATATTTACATTTGCTTTAGGTTCAGCAACTGAGACGGTTCACATAATGGCATTCTAGTCCGTGTACTAATCTTCATTTTTAAAGTGTTTTGTGAGTCCTCAAGATGCAAAAAAAAAAAAAAAAAAAAAAAAAAAAAAAAAAAATTAACATATCATGAAAAGGGCAATTCATTTGAGGATGAAATTTGGATAGGAGAATTTTCTTTAGTAACGACATCATTCGAGCAGGCTAGCTTCAGGATGAATCATCCCCAGGTTTTCCTGTTTAACTTCAAAAATAAAGCAGGCAAATTTAAAAACAAGAAGAAGGAACCTGAAAATGAGAGAAGTTTGAGAGCGACTCATTGGCGACGCGGAAGAGCTGCCACTTCCCCGGCTGATTTTATTTTCTATGCCCATGATGTGTGAGAAAAATGCCGGCGCTGAAAAAAACTCAAAAGCTGAAAAAATGGATTTTGATTAGTAAGGAAATGGTCCTGATTGTGAATTTGCAGTTCATCTCATTCTTCTGGCTTTCCTTTCAAAAGCCTTTTCTTCCACGTTTTATGCTCCCGGAGCGGTTAATCTACCCTAATTTGTTGGTTCTGTTTTTAACTCAGGCATTCACTACCTATACCTGTGCTTCACCAGCTCTTTCATCGACGTCTTTTGATGCTCACAGTTATTCGGATATGCTTTTTATCAAGTCCCCAAGATTCCCTGAAAGGATGTCTTTCTTCCAGCTCATCTGAATATCTAATAGCACACGTAGCTTCCTTCGGTTCAGTTCCACAGGCCTTGGCTGAGCCACCTACTGTGCGCTGGGCAGCGGGGCGGCGAAGTGGGGCAGCAGGGCTCTCGGGGCCGCGGCACATTCTCCTTAGTGCTGCTTTCAGCGGTTCCTAGTCCCGCACTTCGTTTCTCTCAATTCCAGCAGGGACCTCACATTTTGGAGACAAGGCCATTTAGCAAGAGAGTGTGTTTCACAGTTACGGGGAGGCTGACCTCCATATGGTGAAGCACACCCAATGACCAGGAGACTACAGGGCCGGCCTTTCCGTGTCTGAATCCAGTGAGGCAGTCAGTTGGCACTTAATTAGTTAATAAACAGACCGTTTCATTGAGAGCGTGCATTAGCATCTGACACCGGCTGGCAGACGAGCCTTCTTGATTGATTAAAATATACATTTAAATATATTCCCTTAATTTATACCAGTTGCAAAGTGAGGCAGTTATCTTTATAACTGAGAGCATTAGCGTAAATTATTTAGGATCTTCGTTCTAATTTACAGCATATTATAATATCTATCTTGATCTCAGAACTAAATAAATCATCTGTCCCAAATTCAAAGCACACTGCGAGTCCTGAGATTTTTATATCGCTCTTCCATCTTCGCCTCACGATTCTTCCAAAGGAAACCGGAACTCCAAGGAACAGCAGATTACTTGAGCAGAGAAAATAAACTTTAAAAAAAAATGCCGTGGTCATTTTCAGAAGAATGAGGAGCTTAGATTCTGGTTTACGTTTATTTCAATATTTCATCACGAACTGAAAATAGAGGAGAGTCTGAACTTTCTCGAGATGTTAGGGTTTTGGTGTGGGTTTTTTTGTTGTCATTGTGGTTGTTATTGTTGCTGTTTTTGTTTGTTCGTTTCTAATCTGGATAGAAAAATTCTTCCAATATTTATAGTCAAGGCTTAGTGGAAGTGGGGAAGTTGAGCAAAAGGCAAGACACTAGGACAGATGTCAGAAGACAGAGTAAATAGAATGGGGTGTTCAAAGGCCTGTTGACCAACTAGGTTAGGGGAGCATAATTACCATGACAAGAGACAAGGCTTTCATAAAGGAGGTGAGACTATCAAATGCTTCAAAAGTGTTGGAAGAGATACAGACAAAGATTACTAGATCCATGAGACAAGAGAACACTGGGGACTTCTGGAAACCATTTCAGCGAAGTTTGGGACCCGATACCAGCTTGATCATCATGATCATAGGCACTATAGACTCTTGTTACTAGATGGAAACCAAGAAACAAGATCACAGTTCAAGAAAGTGGTAGAGTAGACAGGTGGTTTCAACAAGAGTGAAAGAGACAAGAGAAGGAGGAGAATAAAGATGGTAGCCAGAGAGGAGATAAATTTGATGGGGAAAGTCCCCAAGAAGAAGGGACAAGGGGACGTCTCCTAAGGGGAGTCAAATGCAAGAGCCCCCTTAGGAGGGAGGAAATTTGTCCTAAGACAGGGGAGAGGTGAAAAAGAGGACGGAGAGGAAAGATAAATGGAAATTAAAAGATGCTAGAGATTGTATGGTGAGGGGTAGAAAAATGGGGAAAATGAGGGATTTCAGGACCAAAAGCCATGATTTCAGTAACCAAAAAAAAGAGAGAGTAAAAATGAAGTCTCAAGTGATTCTTAAAAATTCAAATTATGACGATGCATTAACAAAAGAAAAATAATGAAAACAAAGTCGCAGAGCATCATCTTCTGAAAACAGAGAGTAAAGTTTAATTTAAAATTCCCAAAATTTACTTTGTTCCTTTGTTTTCTGAATACTTCAAACTCGTTCAAAGTATTGCATGGAATTTGAAGAGAGATACAGGTCATTCTATTCCTAGTTGATAAACCTCTCTGAGGAACAAATATTTACATTATCACTATCACCGTTGTATTTACTTGGATCATTTAATTAATGTCTGTCTCCATCCAGTAAAGGCATGACTCGGAGGGAGAGTCAAAGTATATTTCTTCTTATCATCAAAACTCTGATTCCAGCTAAGTAAGTCCCTTAGTTAGCACAAGGATTTTGGTAAATGTTTGCTGAATGATTGATCTGTGCATTTTAACACATTCTTGCATCTTATCAGTCTTTTTTTAAAATTTCTAATGTTTATTTATTTTGAGAGAGAGAGAGACAGACAGAGTGCAAGCTGGGGGCGGGGGGCAGAGAGAGAGGGAGACACAGAATCCGAAGCAGGCTCCAGGCTCCCAGCTGTCAGCACAGAGCCCTACGCGGGGCTCCAACTCACAAACTGTGAGATCATGACCTGAGCTGAGGTCAGGCGGTTAACCTACTGAGCCACCCGGGTGCTCCTTATCAGTCTTTTTTGAAAAACCAAGGACAGTACCTTCCCATATGGATAGGTTACAGTCAAACCAAATTAAATCAGCAAATTGGACCACTTTTCATACATACATACATATACTCAAAATGACAAGAGGTGCAAAGAATTGCCATAGACACTGCCCTTAAGAAGCTTCTAATCCATTTAGGAAAAATACCCAACATCCATGAAAAATTACATAGCAATAGAAGATTTCGATAAGCTTCTAGACAAAAAAAATGAGCATGATGAAGTAGTAAATTATTAATTGTCAAAGATTTTTCTAGTCCAGAAATTTAAAATGTTTTTATATGCCTGATAATTTTTTTAATTACGCATCTCCTTAGATATTTTAAATATACATACATGAATTTTATTGTCTATTTATAGTTCCAAAACTGTGTTTTGCAATATACTACATAGAGTATAAGTGTTTTACATATAAAGTGTTTTGAATATATTTTTATCAATATATTTTGACAGGTCAAGTTTAGCTCACTTAATTTGTGGAAAATTGTCACATAACCAAGTAGGCTGAGTCGGTCCTCGTTCTCAAAGAAATCAAACTTAATCTATGCGAGAAAAGTAAAACCTGAGATTATTTTTTTTAATTCAAATGAACATGTTCCTGAATGTCCTCGTGGCAATCTTTTCATTTCTGAATTCTATTTTTAATTATAGCTCTATGAGTAGATAAATGATAGATAAGTGATGGATAGATTCGATAGATAAATACATAGAGAGACAGATAATGAGAAAACATAATGCTTTGCTCTGAGTTTTTCAGCTTGAGGAAATAAGGTACAGCATCCTTCAAGATTTCTTACCTCGTTTGTTGGTTTGTTTGTTTGCTTGGATCCCAAAGACCTGTACCTTAGGAGTGAGTCACTTCCTAACGAACCCTCTGTTTTATGTGACAAGGGTTTTTACACCCTTTGCAATGATTTTTATGCCCTAGAGGACGTTACACCGTGAGGCAAGAATGACAGGAAGTATGATTTCTTTGGTAAAATGGAACGAGTTTTAAAGAGGAGGCCGGGGAGGACCATTGACCCGCCACAGACGTCAGGCGGATTAACTGCAGGGGAACGTATGACTGACGTTCATAGTCAGGAGAACAGTTCCCTTAAAGCTATCCATGCCTGGCCACCCTCTGCAAAGTCTTTGTGTATCCCCCAAATTGAAGACTGTTGTTTAGATAAGGGATCAGCAAGCCTATGGACCGAAATCTGTCCTGCTGCCTGCTTTTGTAAACAAAATTTTGTTGGACTGCAGCCATGTTCATAGGCTAACATATTGTCTCTGACTGCATTGACACGATAACGGCAGGCCTGAGTAGTTATAACAGATTGTATGGTGCTCAAATTTTAAAATATTGACTATCTGGACATTTACAGAAAAGTCGGCTCATTCCCATTCTAGGTATTATGAAACTGCTGTAAATAGTCAGATGAGAGACAGAGTACGCACATGCTCTAAGTTGGGGTAGTCAGCCTAAAATATGCTGTTTAGCTGGAAAAGGGTTGGAAAAGTGAAGAGAATGAAAATTGGCAGGAAGCATGCTACCAGTGCGTCTAAGAGTGAGGAGTCCATTTCATCAATAAGCAGATCCATGTTAAATTTCATAGCCAAGAGAATTATACATGGAGGGGAAAAGCCCACGAACGATGCCTTAGTCAAACAGAACGAGCCATCCCAAACACATGCTATCATCCAAACCAATATAAGGGTAGATTGGTCCCCATCACGTGGGCATCTCCCTTGGAAGTCTGAAAGTAGCAGTTGGCAGTGAATGAGATCCTTAAGCAGGTTTTAATAATGGTGAATGTCTTCACTAATGCAACTAATTGATTCAGATATGAAATCCAAGCTCAGGAATGTAATCTAAGTGGTATTTAGTTTTCTAATGTGACTCTGATTTCTCAGAAGAGGCTATGGTGTGTAGGTGACGCCCACTAATTTTTCTTCTATGTGTTATTTCACCCACATTTTAAAAATATTTAATTGTTCGATGCATTCTTAAAATCACCATATAAGCACTGTAAAGAACGACATCCTCAACAACAAAGGTAACAGGCACTCCACTAATTTGAACTAGTTAACTAAGACTGAGATTATTTTTAGAGACATTCGTAACTCGACTTTTATATAGATGAAGTAAATCCAGCTGGGAAGCCTCGGTATATCTTAGAAGAAGATCTTAGAAAAACTCTTTTAATAAACTGAAAGATTTAGTTGAATTCACCTCATCGATTATGGCATAATCAACATTTAAAAGGGCCTGCCATGTAGAAAACGCTGTATATATCTGAGTGCAGAATGATACTTTAAAATCTTATCTTTGCAGATATGATCATGCTATTCATTTGTAATAGTTAGAAGACATTTTTGTTAAGGGGATTTCTGATTTATCCCCCATCTGAATTATTGAAAGTTCAAAATGGAGAACGCATAAATTCATTTTTTGTGTGTGTGTTCCGGTACTGGCATAAGTGTAAGCAGAGACTACGTCCAAATTCAATATTTAAAATTCAGTATAATTAACACGAAATGTAGAGATATAGAGAAATATAGAGATAGCTCTACAGACTTCACTATATTCTGACGCTGAATCCAATGTTCCAAAATAAACAATTTTCTTTGTACCTTTATTCACTTAGCACTTGATGTATCAGTCAAGGCCCCACCAGGAGACAAAAGCCACATAGTAAGTTGAACAGACTATGTAAAGAACAATATAAAGAACAATTAACATCGGGTTGGAGTAACGAGTACTGGGTTAAAGAAAACAATACAAAATAACAGGAATAGCAGATATCAGGAGCAGCCACTGTGCCTTGGACTGAAAGAGAGTACCCAGGGAAGACCTTCCTTCCTCCCTAAGCTGGGCTGACATACAGCCTTCATTAAAGAGGGCATGGCTATAGCTCACTGGAAAGCAAGAAGCAGCTGAGTGCTTATGCAATCAGGACATGCTGGCAATCTCTCCTGTGGGTGTTGGGGAAAGCCAGCCACAGGCAGGTGTTATGCCTCAGAATTCACTGTAAGGTAACCCAGGAGAGGAGTGGGAGTGCCTTACTGTCAGCACTCCACTCTGAAGCCTTCAGAGGAAGTTCTGGAGAAGCTGCTGGCTCCTGTTGATTACGTTGAGCTTTTGGAACTGGGATCTACAACAGCCTTCCTGGACAGGAGCCGGTAGGTACCAGAGAAATTGTACTCTGTAGGAACTTGGCAAGTGAGGCGCATCAGAACCCGGAAGAGAAACCCATTTCTCCTCCAGTGTCCTTCCAACACCCTTTAGAATGACAACATTTAATACTTGGCGTGTTGGCAGAGAAGAAATATTCACAAAGGCCACCTCCATAACTATAGAGCAGCAGGCTATGAAGGGCATTTTTGGGCCAAGAGGTAACACATCAACAACTGGCACCCTCGGTGTTTGCGAGTGTGCCTTCAGTGTGCTGGAGAGCCTCATCACTGCTGCAAATTTCCTAATTGTCCATTTCTCCGTACAACACCATAAATAAACCTGGATGCCTTTTGGGAAGGCCATTCATTCAACGAGTACTTACTGAGTGCCCTTGGTGAGTGGTGTGCTCTCAAAAATCAGGAGTAAAGGGCAAAAAATTATAATCCAGGCCGTAAAAGACTGCATGCTTGAACAGGAGATGAAAATGAATCAGCAGTTGCATACAATGAGCTGAGCACTCTACCAGAGATATTGATACCCAATGTTCCGGAAGCACAGAGGAGAAGCTAAGTGTGCCCTGTAAGAGAGAGGATTGAGGGTGGTTACCCTTCGAAAGAGAAGGTGACATCTCGTTTGCATCTTGAAAGATTACTGGGAGTTTTCCAGGAAGCCTGGAAGTGAATCCTCCGACTGAGGGTACAGAACGTGCAAAGGGTCAAGGTCCTAAAAATAATGACTTATTGACTGAAGGGCCAGTGTTTCCAGGATGCTAGAAACTGCCAAGGTAGCTAGAAGCCAGATGGAAGATCTTCTGTAAAAAAAAAATTAAAACTTGACTTTAAAGGTTATCCTTTCTCCATTTCCTGAAACAGATTTTTTTTTAGAGAAATTACTATTTTCATTTGTCTTCTTGGGGAATTGAAGATGGTAAAATTAAATCCTTTAGATCTGTACTTCCTGAAAGAATCAGACGGAATGCAAAAAAGAACAAACACTACTTAAAAAGAAGTGACTTGCTCTGTTTTGTGTGTGTGGTTTTTTTAAATTCAAATGTGACTCTGGAGTGCAACCAACATAATATATTGGAGGATCAGAACATCTGAGCCACATCACTGATTAGCTTCTTTTCACCCAAACTAAAGGGGAAAAAAAATATTGATGAATTAAATAAATGACTCATTGAAAATGACTGAGCATGCACCATTTTGGTAAATGTGGCATGGCAACTGTACTGAGCCATATTTTAATTTTGAACCACAGCAGAGGGCAATACAATTCCCTGGTTTTCAGTTTAGGATTTTAGAAGAGCTAATAAAGGTTTAACGCTATATTATGGAGAGGAGAACTGAGTTGCTGCCCAGCGCAGAAGAGGAGGGAAGTCTCCAGATTGAGTGTGATTGTCGGGGAAGATCCTGTTTTCTTGGTTTTTTGACTGCAGGAAACACATGTGCTCTGAGCATCGTGAGACTGGGGAAGAGGTTCCTGCTTCCAAAACTCCCGTTTATAATTTTGGAGAGAGGTCCTGCAGCAAATCCTGTTCTAAGTCAGGTGAGAAATCAGGTGTTAGCTCTAACAGTTCTACATGGCCCTTCGGAGACCCTTGGACTAGCTATAAAAGCTGATTAAGGTTCAAGGCTAGTCTGACCCATGGACAGAGCAGGTAGTCATTTATAGAACCCTCTCTGCACAAAGAATTCCCCCAAAGACTTGAATTCCATGCTCTGTTGCCAAGCCTTTTATCATATTACATAATTCTGTATGTATTTTATAATATCAATTAAGTGATTGGGGTAAGCTATTACCATTTCCGGAAATCCTTGCACACAGTACGTACCTCTACGATAGACGGTAATGGCTAGCATTTATTTGGTACTTACTATTTCATCGTATGTCTAAATTATTAAAAACAATATACTAATTTAATCCTTACTTTGGAATAGGTTTTTTTTTTTTAGTAACTCTGTTTTCCAGATGAGAAAACTGAAGCACAGAGAGGTTAAGTAATTTGTCACAGGCCATACAGCTAGTACACATGAAGCTGATACCTGAAGGCAGGCAGGTTTCACTATTCCAAGATCTTATATTGACTCGTCAGTTGCCACTAGAACCTTAATTAGGATTACACTCTATAGTAATGAGTGCTTTAATTCACTAATCACCGTTTTCAACATTTTACATATATCATTTCGGGGCACCTGCATGGCTCAGTCAGTTAAGTACCGACTTCAGCTCAGTACATGATCTCATGGTCTGTGAGTTCGAGCCCCATGTCGGGCTCTGTGCTGACAGCTCAGAGCCTGGAGCCTACTTCGGATTCTGTGCCTCCCTCTCTCTCTGCCCTTCTCCTGCTCACGCTCTGTCTCTATGTCTCAAAGATAAATAAACGTTAAAAAAAAATTAAATACATCATTTCATGTCCTCTTTAAATTTAATACTCTTCTAAGATGGGTAAATGTTCTATTTTATAAAAGAGGAAACTGAGGTACAGTAAGATACAGAGATGACCCCAAGGTCACACAATGATTAAGGACTAGAGCCTGATTTAGGACCAAGGTCAGCCTAATCCCCAGCCCTACAGCTCAAGCCAATTTCTCAATTCTCCCAATCATTACCCGCTCACCATCTGCCCCTCCCAATGTATACTTCAGCCATACACATTTTTACCTTTACAAATTTTAGTAGAATTCTTAGAGCTATAGCTGGCAATATAAATGGAAGGGAGGGTGCTACGAAATTTTCTTAAAGTCATATTCGTATGGCAAATCCTTTGTGTTTGGCTGGGCTGGAGGTGATTATGAGGGGTGGAGGTTAAGCCATCTGTTAGTGACACTCTTTCCAGAATCTCTTTGCTTATCCTTTCTTTCCAGCTGAGAGCATCTCTTCCATGAAGCAATTTCGATCTCTCTACTTCAAGATACTTACTCTTCCTCCTCTGCCACCATTTTAATGACTATGACATACGTAAACCAGAAGAAAGAGGGGCACCTGGATGGCTCAATTGGTTGAGTGTTGGACTTTGACTCAGGTCACGGGGCTCACGGTTTGTGCGTTCGAGCCCCATATCAGTCTTGCTGCTGTCAGCATGGAGCCTGCTTGGGATTCTCTCTCTCCCTCTCTCTGCCCCTCCCCTGCTTTGCTTGCACTTGCACCCTCTCTCTTTCAAAAATAAAATAAAGGAGAAAGAACCATTATTTTAAAACCATTACTAAGTTTGGTGACAGCACTGTACTCTATAGATCTGTATCTCATGGATTCTAAAACATACAATATTATTCACATATTAATGTCTCTGAAATTGGGATGCTTCTCACAATTAACTGTCTGATCATCACTGCTGACCATCCAGCAGTCATGATGCAATTATCATTGTTCAGTTATTATTCTGTTATTAAAAATGTTTTATTTATTTATTTTTGAGAGAGGAGAGAACACCATCAGGGAGGGGCAGGGAGAGAGGGAGACAGAGAATCTGAAGTCGACTCCAGGGTCTGAGCTGTCAGCATAGAGCCCCACATGTGGCTTGAACCCAAGGACCATGAGATCATGACATCAGCCAAAGTTGGATGCTTAATCAACTGAGCCACCCAGTTGCCCCTTGATGGAATGACTGGACAACTCCAACCCCTTGCTGACACTTTAGCGGGCAAAATACTTAAGGACCATTTGAAGGTGAATGACAGTTTTGGTTGGTGTTTGAAAACCTTCTGATGCCCAGCATCTAAGCTTGCCCCTGAGTGAGAGCATCACAGGTAAAATCCCAGACACAAGAGTCGATCACTCTTATAGGACATAGGCTGCATCAGCACTGCTCCTACAGGCCCGGAGGGTGATATCATAGGAAACATCAAGATCTCTGGGTGAGAGTACCACTGAAGCAATCTCTTAGTGCCTCTGTATTTCCAGAATCTCTCTGCTTATCCTTAACTATGGAAGGTCAGTTGTGAAGAAGTCTAGAAATACGTAGCTCATTTATTTCTCTTATATTTTCCCTTTCATGTATAACCAAGAGTCATATTTGATTTTTAAAGTTTATTTATTTATTTATTTATTTATTTAGAGAGAAAGAGTTGGAGTAGGGGAGGGGCAGAGAGAGAGGGAGAAAGAGAATCTCAAGCAGGTTCCGTGCTGTCAGCGCGGCGTCCAATGTGGGGCTTGATCCCACAAACCATGAGATTGTGACCTGAGCCAAAACCCAGAGTCAGATGCTTCACCAACTGACCCATGCAGGCACCCCCAAGTTTGATTTTTTTTTAAATTTTTTTATGTTTATTTATTTTTGAGAGAAAGAGACAGAGTGTGAGTAGGGGAGGGGCAGAGAGAGGGAGACACAGAATCCGAAGCAGGCTCCAGGCTCTGAGCTGTCAGCACAGAGCCTGACGCGGGGCTTGAACCCACAGACTGTGAGATCATGACCTGAGCCAAAGTCAGACGCTCAACCAACTGAGCCACCCAGGTGCCCCCCAAGTTTGATTTTTAAAAACAAAGCCTATATCTAAATAAGTCTAAAAGACCTCTTTAAATAAAATAAATAAATATTGTAAAGATTAAAAAGATTGCAGATTAATCGCCAACATTTTTCTCTTTTTCAGTGAAACATAAAATAATGTTGCCACTTATAATAAGTGATATCTTAGATTGGGGAAATGCAACACCCCTCCTCTATTTCTCATACCAAGCCTATGAAGTAGGTATCATTGTTCTCTTCTAGAAGCAGCACAGACTGCTCAGCTAGAAAAAATTAAAACCCATAGTCTCGCCTTTTCATTACCCCAAGTGGTCTTTACGGGGTTTGGGGTCTGCCACTTACCGGTCTTGGACAAATCATTTAGCTTGCCCGGGTTTCCGTTCCGTTTCTACTTCTGTTAAACACAGCTATATCACCGGCTTGCCAGGAGGATTAAATGTGGCCAGACTCCATGAGCTTCCAAATCTGTAGACACGGCAGGCATCCTGCCTGCCATGAATTAGCCTCTTCCCCCTGGCAGTTCTCGAAATGTCTGCCTCTTGTCAGAACACGACTGGAGATGCTTCCCTGCGCACGTCCAATGACAACTAGATGGTCAGCATTTTGAGGACAGGGATGTGCTGTTGGGATCTGTTTGTACATTTATAGCCTCCCGTGCGCAGAGCTGGCACCAAATGGATATTTGTCTAAAGGAATAAAAAAGCATTCGAAAAGTTGCAAAGTGTTCGATGCTACTGATGTTATTCCCTGTGAACCTGTTGAAACAGAGGATAGGCTGGGAACAGCATATGTTGGTGATGATTTGGCTGCAAAAAGTGTGAGACTTTTTAATAAAACTGCACTAGACCGCATTCTCTCCCATGATGATATTTATGACATTTTAGGTAGCAGGAGAAGACGACTCTGGAGAGAGGAAATAACGGCACATGAGACAGAACAAAGAGTCGGAAGCACTGATTTTTTTTTTTTTTTAAAGAATGCACGGCCATGAAAGAGTCCCACTTGCTGTGTGATGCATGCCTTTTCATTGTGTACTAAGTCATATGAGACCCCGTAGAAGGAGCTTCTGTCCTTAGAAAGCAATTTCCAGTCAAGTTCCAAAATAATGTCAAATAAGTATCTTTTTAAATACATGTTTATGTATTGTAATTAACTTTAGCATCGGCGTCTCTAATCCCCAGTGCCTAAGAAATTCCCTGGTAGTAAGTTGGTTATTTAGGGAGGGACATTCATTCTGGGCCTGTAAATTTTATTTAAAATGGAACCGTCTTCCTGCTGTTTGCTTAACAGTCCCTGTGTTGTTTGCGGGAAAGTAATACATCTCCCTAAATGCACCTAACTCTGTACCAGCGAGCAAGTCGGACACAGGGGCCTCGATGTAGGATACCGAGAAGAAATTCGTACACACGAAACACATGCCGACATTGCAGATTTTTTTTTCTTTACAACCAAGATGTATGTGCTTTTTCTTTCTGGAGCCCCTCCACCAGCTTAACACCCATCCCACAGAGAGGGTGCCTTGCAGCCCGCCTGCAGGGACAAGGACACGGAACAACCCAGAGACTCCCCAACAGTTCCCGTGTGTGGAATGCTTCAACTCAAATTCACGCATATACAGAGGCGGGGAGTAAAGATTTGTTTCCTAATTCCGATGAATTGCACGTCTGGGGCCCCACACGAAAGAAGGGAGCGAATTTCAAAAATGAAATTTGATTTGAGGGATGCCCCCAAGTCCTGGGGCCCAGATTCTCTCTCTCTCCTCTTGCCATGGCTTCCAAATCTCCTGCCAGGAATGGTATCCCTTTATATAAGGTCCTCTCGCCAAAGGACAAGTGACGCAAAGGACTGAGCGTGAAGATATTGTCAGTTAGGGCCAGTCCTGAGCTTCCTGAATCTGCTTCCTCTCTAGTAGACACAAGGCTCTTTGAAACTGGTCTGGGAATCCCATACATTTTTACACCAAAGTTTAAAATTAAAAATGATGCGGGAAAAGGGGGCCATGCTCAAGGGGACCAGCCCAGTCGGGGACAGCATCCCACCCTGGCTGCGCAGGCAGCTTCTCTGTGCCCAGGTGTGCAAGGGTGGGGGGTGGGGGCACAACAAGGGGGAGAAAGTCAAAACAACAAAGACAATTCTAGTTCACAACCGAAGCTGGCTCGGGTGGGCGGGTGGGCTGGGGGGTGGGGGGCGTTCACATTCTTTTAAAAAGAACAATACACCCTTCGGAGGCCTGACCCTCCTATCTCAATTTGAGCAGTGTTGCCATGTGTGGTGAAGCCATGGAAATTCACATCCCGGGGGAGCAGGGGGGTCAGCCGTGACAACAAGTCACAGCCACACACAGCCCGGCCTTCCTCCCCGGGTTGCAGAGCGCACTGGCAAAACCAATTACGGCAGGCTGCGCGCATTACCGAATTCAAAAGCTATAACCAATTGTTATAAAATGAAAATTGAGCCACATGCTCTGGGTTGTTGTTTCCACCCCCCCCCCTCCTTTTCCATTAAATCATAACAGAGTATCTTTGGCCTAATGTCCCCTGTGAGACGGGTTGGGGTGATTTGTGTAGAAATTCTCACTTGACAAGCAGCTGTGAAAGCAAGCTTGCCGGGATGACAGGCAGCGCGGCGCGTCACCCACCCAATAACTCGGGAACAAAAAGCAAATCAATAGACATAATATTGCAAAACACTGCAGCAGGATAAACACAGCTCTCACATCTATTTGATTTTTCTCCCTCATCTGTCAACACAATTGAGAAGTCGCGCTTGCTAATTGTCTTCCATTGGCAGCCTCCGCCGACTTTGACGGGACTGCGACACTTGGATGTCACAGTCTTTGCCGCCCGTGGTCGCCAGCCTGGCAGCCTTGGACGCGGCCTCCATGTTGGGCGGGGTGCGTTCAGCTGCACGACTTCTCTCTGTCTGGATGCGGCGCGCTCTCCGCTCGGCGGTGCTTCTCGTCATCAGCCCCGACTGAAGAATCCGTGCCATGTTCTCTGTATCCAAAATATTTGAGGGAGGCAAAGAATCCCAGGAAGTCAATGAAAATGCGCTTCTATTGCCAGCTAGCATTTGCAACTGCCAGACTTCCTTGCATTCAAATTAGATTACCCAGCCGAGGAAGGACGGAGAGGGACCGGTTTCAAACCAGGCTTTCTTTTGTGACTAAATGGCTACGTTGGGGGGAAAAAAAAAAAAAGAGTACACGATTTACTTCCTGAGAGGTCATGCCCATCGGCTTCTTCGCTTGCTCCGCGGGAGACTTGGGAGGTCAATGACAAACTCTTGCGGGTCCCAAAGACGGGCATGGTGGTGACTTGGTCCTCCGCACGCCTGACACAGGGCTCCCCCAGCAGTCGAGGGCTGGCAAATGCTGGCCATACTGACCAAGGGGTGCTGGCACTACGGAGGACAAAGGGACGCTGTCCCAGGAGCTCGTGGGCCGGGGACTTTCTAGGAGGAGGGCATCCTGCTGTCTCTAATGCCCCAGATCATGGCTGCAGAACGAATTCATCGCGTCTGCTGGGCAGCAGTTGTCCAAGTTGTCTCCACCGGGTCCTGGGCGGCAGGTCTCTGAGCGCACGGTCAAGGTATGCTAACTTTACAGGTGAACCGGAGCGGGTAGCGCTGGACGCCTTGGTAAGCACAGCGGCTGTGCCCCATTCCGCCCGTCCAAGACCTTCTCCGAAATTGCCAGGGGCAATGCCACGAGCTTCCCTGGTTCATGCATGCGCCTCCTTCGCATTCCTGGTGTCACCAGGCAAGAACGAAATCCCCTCCCGTTTGCAAACTGATGCACCGAAACAGGCCGTTCCCTCTGGGCCACTCCACTTCTCCTGGGCCCCTTTACCTTGCCTGACCACCTCAATCTTTCTCTCTCTTTCTATCTCTACCTACACATACGCATACACACAACAGATGTACACACACACACACACACACACACGCTTGCCTCTTTCTTTTGGACAATTTCGAATATACCAAGCAGATGGGGTGTGTAGTTGAGGTCCACGGACTCCAACTCAGCTTCAAGGAATATCGACTCAGGGCTAACTTACTCCATGTTCCCTCTCACACCGAGACCATTGCAAAGACCCAGATCTCATTTCGTATTGTCGATAAATAATGTGGGGCTCTATCTCTAAAAGGAAACCCAGTGGCGTCTCTGAGAAACCTCGCAGCCCGCCACACACAGCTTTGGACCCCCCTCCGTTGTGCTTCCATGATATTTTGCTCACTCTCGACTAGAACAAAATCGGTAGTGTGTTTCCAGATTGTCTCTCTCGCTAGCTGGTAAGATCATGGAGACCTGAGATCCTGGCCTAGCAGACAGAAGTTGGCTGAGTCGCACTGTGTTTAACAGATCGGCACCCCTTCTGCCCACCACTGGCTCCCCTTCCAACCCCTAACTCACGTAGGCGCAGAGGCGAGTGAGCAAAAGAGCCCCTTTGTTATTTCCCTTTGAGATAAACCATCGAGCCGTGTGAGGAGACAAACGACAGTGTGGTTTTTAGACTAGTTCTTCCGGGTTTTCTCTTTTTTTCTTTTTCCTAAACTAGCCACCGTTTTGGTGCCTGGCCTCAAAGGCTGTGGGAATCACCAGTTTCGTTTCCCAGCATCCTGCAGAGGACCTCATGTTTTCACACTTCTGATCCAGGCACTGAATTTTCCTGCCAGAAAACACAGCTTTAGGTTATAAAATCACAGCCACTGAAACAAACTGCTGCCCATTTCCATCTAGATTTCTCAGCTGCAAAAATCATTGTTTTTTTTCAGACAGTGTTTGTACATTTCATCACTAAGTAGCCACCCTCTGCTTTCGTTTTTGATGGTAAAATAATGGAGAGGAGGAAAAATGGTTTTTACGAGAGTGTTCCAAGTTTTACATTGCATGTCTGATTTCTAATTGTAATTTCCCTGGCCATAACTCTCCTTAAGTTTTAATACACGGTCAAATTAACTTAGCTATAAAATCACAGAGTGAAGAACAATTTTGATGCTCCACGTTAAAATAACCATTTCACAGAATAAGCAAGGGAGCCAAAAGTGGATTTTCTCTTAAGACTTTTAATTGTGTCATTTTATGGAATAGAAAAGCTTGTCTTCGGACATGAGGTGCCTGGGAAATGAAAGAAAAATATTTTTAGTTTTAAAAACTAACCGATTAAAGACGTTTGCCCATAGGACAATTATGTAGAGCAATGTGTGATAGAATGGGAATAATTTGATTTTGTGAGACCCAGGTTCTAGCGGTGAAGGTGCCACCAAAATAGCTCTGTGACCTTGAACTTATCACCTGAATTCCCTGGCTCTAAGGTTGCCAGATAAACTAGAGGGCACCTAGTTTGAGTTGAATTTCAGAAAACAATAAATATTTTTTCCGGATAAAAGTGTCCCGACTATTGCATTGGAAAACCTAACCTAAAAAAAATGTTTGTTGCTTATCTGAAATTCAAAGTCAGCTGAGATTTTCTATATTTTGATTTGTTCCATCTTGTGCTCAGCCTGGGTTGCGTTATCTTCGCAGGCCCGCGGGTCTTGTCCTAGCTTTTCCTTTCTGTCCTCCTTTATTGAGTCATAAGAAAAGATTTTTGCTAATTTGCATTTCACTAATCTTCGAGTTGTTAATCTTTAGGTTGTTAAAGAAATATTATTTCTATTTCTGTTTCTTTTTCCAAAGGTGTTTTGAGTTTATCACCTCTCCTATGCATGCATGATCAGAATGGATACAATCTCAGAATACTAGAACTGATGCAGTTCAAAACAAAGGCTCCCAGGTTATTTCGAGCCTTGTCACATTGAAATCAAAGAAAGAACTAAACTCTGCCTTTCCTTTGGCAACCATTTTCCCCTTGGTAAACATGGCAAGGCTGGCATCCACCTTCCTGCATTCCCGTGAAGAGAAAGGAGCGCCACGCCCAACAATTATTCGTAAACATCATGGCTAATGAGAGAACAAGAGCCATGGTCAGAGTCTTGAAAAATCAGCATGGCCCAGCATTAACTGTTCTTTTATTCTTTTAATTTTTTTATGTGTATTTATTGTTGAGAGAAGAGAGACAGAGCATGAGTGGAGAAGGGGCACAAAGAAAGGGAGACACAGAACCTGAAGCAGCTCCAGGCTCTGAGCTGTCAGCACAGAGCTCGACGTGGGGCTCGAACTCAACGAGCCATGAAATCATGACCTCATGAGCCAAAGTCAGACGCTTAACTGACTGCGCCACCCAGGCGCCCCAACTGTTCTTTATTTACTATTGAAATCCAGAAGGTAATTGCTCCATGTTTTCTAAATCAGGTCTACCTGAAAAAAAGGTTAGTTGACATTAAAAAATACAAAAATTGTATGGACTTTGAACAAGGAAGTTTGCATCTCACAGGTTATATATTCCATTCTTGGCAGCCTGCATTAGTTAGTACTTGAGAGCGAGGTATAAATTATGCCTATATATAACATCCTCAGAAAGAATAAATAGGAAAACGTTTCCTTGAGACCTGATTCGTGTTTCCCCCATGATGGTATATTCCTTGTGATACTCTTTTAGTCAAAACAGATCTTTAGTGTTTGTGCTTTTAATAAATTATAGAACACTTTTTTTCTTTGAAATCTCTATTTCTCACAAAGCTAATGAAAACAATATGGTATGCTCTAATTATAACAAAAAAAAAATAAAATGTTTTGGGTTCATTTGGTCTTACTGAAGAGAATGTTATTGAGGCATCCTTGATCTTGTATTGTAAAGATTCAAATGGAAATCTGAGTCTCATCAGGACAGGTGGCAACTAAAGGAGTCTTTCCTGAATTCTTAGTTTTAATGATATTTTCAATTCTGTCGGTACCGCAGGCAGGGAAGGATAAAAAAACAAGCACAGTACTGATGGTGTATGAGTTAATGGGAGGGTAACTGATAAAATTAAACCTTTGCAACCTGCTGAGCTAACCCAAACTTGCTAAGCTATGAGAACATTAATGAGTAAGAGATCTTAATTAAATTGTTTGTAATTAACTCTCCCAAGAGTAAAAAGTGTAAAAGTAGTGCAAACTAAATACCTGTGGTACATACTTGCAAAAGACAAAGCAATTTCAACACAAATGATATGCATAAATACATATAAAATATGTGTATTTGCCACATATGTCAATGCCATACAAAGTATAGTGATTTTTTTCTCTTGCAATTTCCCTGAGCTACCATTTTAAAATATTTGTATTAATATCTACCTGCTATTTAATGAAAATAATACATTCTGTCTTATCAGAGATAACTCTGAGCCCTAAGATGAGCTAAGGATTTCCAATTAAAGGTATAACATTTTCTATCTAAATTTAATGAGAGTTAGATCATCTGAAGACTATTACGACAAACTTACACCCTAAAAAGACCTGGTTAGGAAGGGCCCAATGAGCAGTGATGTTTACAGATGTGTCAACATCATCTCTGGCTTTTCCAGGGGATCACGACAGTCATTCATGTGACAGTTGTGCAGTCCCACTCTGGGGTGGCCTGGCATGACAGTCATCCAGGTGGACTATAACCCATTCAGCCAACCACACTTACATACACTGTGTCGTGAATGGCTTGTTCATGAGCCCAGGCATTGCATTAGGTACTGAGACACGAAGGTGCAAAAGGCATGGCCCCTAGCTTAAGCATATTGCAATCCAGTGGAGGGATGGCATGGAGAGGTAAAAGTTTTCACCAACTGAATTCAATTCCATTTTTGTGGTTTCACATGTTCTTATAGAAGCTACATTGCTTATTACAGGAAAACATAAATTACGTAACATTAAAATAAATAAGAGTGCACATGCGTATGTTTTAGGAGCTATAAGAGTCTAATGCAAGTATTAATATGTCAGTGTGACCCAACTTATTCACACTATCTTTGACCTTGACTTTGGCCATGACACTGTGGTCGGCCAAAGCCCACCAAACTTGCATAAGCCTAATAGTGGCTTAAGAAATAGAATATGGAACTGGCAGACTGGGCTAACATGGACTCTTACCTCATTGCCCACCACCTTTGCCAGCGTAAAATTCAAATGGCCACCATCACCACTGTTAGTGGATCCCTCATTATGTTGGAGCTGCTGAGGTCACCGAACCTGTCCTTATGGATACTTGAGGGCCAAGTGTGGCCCTGAGGAGTCACATCTGCTCATCACGACTCTTGATCTTGGAGCTGCCTTTGCATTACTTGCTGGCTGAGTGATGTTAAGCTGAAAGAAAGAGTCCTCCGCAGAATACAAGGCACCACGGCACTAATCCAGGGACTGGCTGACTCAGACAGCAAAGGATGTTTGGTGAGCAGCCTCATTGTCCCTCTCTTACCTCCACGTCCAGAGGTGAGCCATTTCCTTAATGCGTTATATCCATCATAGATGAAACTTTTCTCAGCTCCTCTTTTCTCTTAGCAGAGGAAGCTCCAAGGTGGGTTCCCTGCTACAAAGTCACCTTCCATTTTATTTACTTAATGCTTGTTTTCAGGTTCCAAAGGATGTCCTTCTCAGGACAATTGGGCTCTCAAATTTCCTTAAGATTTCTTCCATTCCCAGTTCTCAGATTCCAAAATCTAGTCAAAAGCTTAGACATATAAATATAAAGTCATCCATGAGAATCATCTCACCTCCGATCCTATGGTTTCCGAGCTCAATTTTCATATTACCTTTTTGCGCTTAGTTTATCTTTCTAAGAAACTCTGCCCCTTTGAACATTCAAATTTTGGCCACGTTGGTTAATACCTCCAACCCCGAACTCCTCATCCCTGACGTTGGAAAGAATTCTATTTCCGACTCTGTTGAATTGCCGTGAATTTAAATGGCATCAAATGTGCGCTGGCGTTCCAATGACATCTGCTATATTGACTATTCATATCCCCCATTCACGTCCTTTGCTCATTTATATTTAGACATAGTTGTGATGATCAATGTTATGTGTCAACTTGACTGGGCCATGAGGTGCCCAAATGTTAGGATAAACATCATTTCCGGGTATGTCTATGAGGGTGTTTCTGGATGAGATTGAATCAGTATTTCTGAGTAGAGCAGATTGCCCTCCCTGATGTGTCTGGGACTCATCTTATCCATTGAAGTTAGAGTAGAAGAAAAGGCTGAGTAGCAAGAATTCCTTCTCTCTGCTTAACTTTCTTAGGGGCGGGACATCCGTCTTCCACCTTTAGCCTCAGACTCAGACTGGAACTATATCATCAGCTCTCCTGGGTCTGAAATTAGCCCACAAGATCGCATGATCCAGTTCCTTATCACTGTAAATGTATTTTCCAGACTGTTGCCTCACTTTTGATCTCATTAATTCTGTATTTGGACTTCGTAAGTTAAACATTTTTATGTAGCTACCTGTTTCTCAAGACTTCCTCTTAGCATTCGTGGAACTGAACGAAGCAATTCTGCTACTTTTCTGATGATGTCTCTAGTACACCGTCCTATAATTAGCTCTTAAAAGAGAACTCCGCCCAAAGATCTGCCCTCTGACTTGTTTTCTTTTAACAAATTTTATCTCGTGTAGCATATATACATATTTGAATCATAAGTGTTCAGCTCGAAATATGTTAAAGTGAACACACTTGTGGAGCAAGCACCTGGATCAAGAAATGAAAGAAAAACCAGGATGCCAGAAGCCCCTTGTGTCCCCATTCCAAAGGCAACCACTCTGCTGACTTCTAACAGTATATGTAACTTGGACTGTCTTTGAGCTAGATAATCTCACAAGGATGCACTTCTTTGAGTTTGGTCTCATCTACTCAAGCATTACCCCGGCTAGATTCAGCCCTGCTGTTTGTAGTTATTGCCTATAATTGCTCTCTGTCGTGTAGTATCCCCTTGAACAAATAAACCACAATTCATTAATCCGTTCACCATTGATCAATTCTTGGGTTGATTCCACTTCTCACTGTCATGGATGGTCCCGTTAAAAAAATCTTATGGACGTTTCTGTGACCATATATGTCCATCACGGTCAGATAACTCTAGCAGAGGAATTGCTGGCTTGTACAATGCTTCTGCATTTGTGTCTCCTCTTCCAATATATTTTGTTTCACAGGTTTTATTAGCATTTATGTATTGGATTATCCTCTAAACATGCGTAACTTGCAGTTTTTTTAAAAACGTTTATTTATTTTTGAGACACATAGAGACAGAGCATGAGCAGGGGAAGGGCAGAGAGAGAGGTAGACACAGAATCTGAAGCAGGCTCCAGGCTCCGAGCCATCAGTGCAGAGCCTGACACGAGGCCCGAACTCACAGACCGCGAGATCATGACCTGAGCCGAAGTCGGTCGCCCAACCAACTGAGCCACCCAGGCGCCCCGTAACTTGCAGTTTTGTATCCTCACCTTTCTACTCTCTCACACACCAGCAGAACTATACATTGATTATAAAAAAGTCCAGGTTCAAGTCCTTGATTACCACCCCTCCCCTCATTGTGGACTGACCCTCCCATGACCTCCCTAGGCAAAGGATCATTATTTCCAGCTGGAAGTTTGAACTCAGACACCCACCTAGTCTTCTACCTCTGGACCATATGTCAAATATAAAGATTAATTTTGTCCATTTATATAAGGCCTGGGAGGGGGAAAAAGGCCAGGGTGAGACTCCCTCCCCGCTTCCCCACTTTCTGGAAGGCCCTGCCCTGGTTCCTCTCTGGGTTTCTAAAGTGGGAAGGGTTTAAAGATAGAATGGAATGCCTCCATAGCAGGGAAAGTTCCAACGCCTGCCTCACCACACCAGCTGCATGAGAGACAGTTCCAAGACAGAGACGATTCAAAGAGGAAACGGTCCTTGCATGCAGAAGAGAGAGCCCTAACCACCTCACTCCTCCCTGGCTCCCTTACACCAAATGCCTGACTCTGCTTATGATTTTGACCATATCCGGGCTCCTCCTTGGATACAGAAGGAGGGGAGGGAAGCTCAAGTTTCATGTGTCCCACCAACCCAGAGTCTACGTGTAATAATTCTTATCTGGAACACCTCTAATCTAGCATATGCAAAAACAAACC
Organism: Paguma larvata; assembly: GCA_030068075.1. Classification (NCBI taxonomy): domain Eukaryota; kingdom Metazoa; phylum Chordata; class Mammalia; order Carnivora; family Viverridae; genus Paguma; species Paguma larvata. The sequence continues at coordinate 19,540,214 of CM057835.1, read as the reverse complement.
CTTATCTTTCCCCCCAAACCAAATTCCCTTTCAGACTTCTCAGTTTCTGTCAGCTGTAATATCAGAACCATGCTGCTCAAAACCTTAGAAACCATCTCAGATTCTTTTCCTTTATCTAGTCAGTCAACAGATATTTTTTCTTCTTCTTCAAAACTGTCCATCCTTTCTCAAAGTGCCTTTTGTGTCCACTTGATACTGGCCGTTAGCACCTCCCAACTGAAATATTCCCAAGGCCTCCGACTATGTTCCCAGCTCAGTCTACTATCCCACCTAGCTTTGCCACCGCCTTGACATCTATCTTCCTAAAACGATGATGTCCTGAGTTGCTTATCTGCTGCCCTGGAGTAATGGGCTTTTCAACTGAAAATGAACAACTATAATTTACATAATGAAATAGTTGTGGTTTTTTTTTTCAAAAAAGTATAAATGGGGTGCTGCTGAATGATGGAGTCTAGAAGAATCAAAACTGGAAAAACTGAACCCATTTTTGAATTTCAGTCTATCAGCGCACTTTAGAGAACAGGCACAGTAGAACGTTGTCGCTAAAAGCCCAGGGAGGTGGCACTGAGGTGAGAGAACCTTGTGGACAGCTGGAATGCAGGCTTGTGCAGGACACATGGCTGGGGAGTTTTGAATAATGCACAGAAACCAAAATTTTCCCCCATGGGAAGCCCAAAATGGACAGTCTCTCCCTGCATCTCCTTAAATAGCACATGAGCCCGAGCACCTAGTAAAGCTCTCCATGCTGGAAATGGCCAGTTGAACTCATTCTCCTTCCTGTCCCTATCACTTATGGCCAAAGCTAACAGAGGCGACCTAGCCCCTAACCCTCTCATTTCTGGTCGGTCTCTTTATAGTTCAAGATCCCCAGCTTCAGTGTTGGCACTTCTGTCTTTTTCACTCCTGTGCCGCAGTCCATCATATGTACACAAGCGTATTCACAGGACTCTACTAGGAATCCTGCAAGGGATGAAAAACGCAGGCTGGCTTGACGAATCCTTCATTTCCCTCTTCTGTCTTCCTACAAATATGAGGTGAGGATCCACTTTCTGCCAGATTACTATGGATTTTTGTGAAAGCAAGATTAAATTGTTTCTATCTTCAAGGAACTGACCTTCTGGGTGATGATTTAAGACTCTCTCTCTTTCTCTCTCCCCCCCTCCCTCCCTCCCTCTCTTTCTTCCTTTCTTTCTCTCACTCATTCATGCTCACAGGAACAAGCGTGTGCCCATACACTGTACCTTGTATTATAGGGTTAAGTAAGCGGGAGAATGCTTTGGGTCTAACAGGCCTCATTGAATTTAAGCTTCTGCAGGTAGAGTCACATTCCCAGGTAATCCACACAATCTGGGAACTAAGCAAGGTAGAGGAGGTTAGGAGAGGGGAGAGATGGGACCAGCAAATGGAAGGGCCAAAAGGGTAAACAGAAAACCCAGCTCCCTTGTCTAGTGAATTTTGTTCATAGAGCTGATGCTTCAGGAAAGGTGTGCTCCAAAGGGCACAAACTGATAGGGCACAATTCTTCCAGAACTTTTGTTCTTCTGACTACTCGGCCTATCATCGAGCCTCTCGTAGGCAGTATATTCACCAGGTGAGGGTTTACTTCAAGGCTGCCTTTAGGAGATAGTGAAGGTGGCATCGCTGGGAGGTTGGTAACTAATTCCTGAAGCATGAAGATGACCAGCTAAGATAAAAAAAATCTGTGAGCTTGCTGACTTGTAAGCGCATCCTGTCAACCCCTTCTCATCTCCATTTGGGCCTTCTGAGAGCTTCCTGACATGGAGCTGGACACCGGCTGGGCCAGGATTTTGATCTCTATGAAAATGGTTTCAACTTTAGCACAGGCAAATAGGCAGTTATGAGTGATTCTCAGGAGATGCCTCACACCTGCCATCGCTGTCTGAGCCCTAGAAACACAGGAGTAGAGGGTGGCAAGAAGTTGAGATTTCCTTATTTTCTCTATCACTCAAGAGATGGAAAGGTAGAGTGTTGCTGGGGATTGTTGTCCACATGTTATTTGATTCTCTCACGTCAAAAGATGAGGTCTTTGAAGCCTCCCCTGGAATCTAGGTGGACCTTTGTGGTTGATTGGACCATTTGGACTATGGTGGAAATGATACTTTCAAGGTCAGGTCATAAAAGACCATGCAACTTCTACCTCATTCTCATGGGACACTTGTTCTGGGGGAAGCCAGTGCCCATGCAAGTCTGACTAACAGGCAGCTAGTACATAAAAGGACTTCAACCGTCACTCCCAGCTGAGCCCCACTTTCCAGTCATCCCACCAAAATGCCAGATACGTATGGTTGTTCTGGTCCCTCCAGACCAGCCTCTGCCAGCGAGAACAACTTACGCATCTTGGTAAATGCCAAAAGGAACAAAAGAATCACTCAGGTCAGCCCTGCCTGAATTCCTGAACTATAGAATCCAGGAGCTATAATAAAAGGCATTCTGTATTAAGCTTCCGTGTTTGGGGATAGTTTGCTATGCAGCTATTGTAACCAGCACAGAAGCGTATGCAGTCCGGAAATAAGTGCCAAAAGTCCTGCTAAGGGTGTCTTGGGGGTAGGGAGGAATGGTTGCATATAAGTTGATGTTGCTGAGTACCATTATCTCTGCCTCCATCCTCATGTGACATTTCCCCTCACGTGCATGTCTATGTCCAAGTTTCTCCTTGCTGTGAGGACACCAGGCATATTGAATTGAGACCCATTCTAATAACCTCATCTTAACTCAGTACATCTGCAATGACTTTATTGCCAAGCAAACCCACATTCTGAGGTTCTACGCGGTAGAACTTCAACATATGAATTTGGGGGGTCGGTAGACAGTTCAAGCCACAACATGGACTGTGGAATCTTTACTATAATGGAAAGTACTCATGCTTTGACTCTCACTCCAGAGAGATGCTGTCAGATTTAAATAAAGTAGGTAAACTCGAAGGAGGATGTGTTGGGGGTCCAGTCTCCCTGCTCCTGTCCTCAGCGAGGTGGTTTGTGAGGTGCACATGTGATGCCCCCCATGCCAGGTGTTCAGCTGCTGTGCCTGTGTAAAGGGTGTGGGCTGAACGGGAGTCTCGGTGGCATTTTGCGAGGGGATTTTTTTGGCTGGTGTTTCTGTGTTGCGTGGGCTGGAGCGCGTTTGTGTTATTTTCACTTCCTACATTAGCAAAGGCAGGTGCACAATTATGGAGAACTTCATCCCTCCTTGTCTGCATAAGGGGTTTGTGTGTGGTCAAGTTGTTATGAGTAAAAGCAACACACTAAACACAAGGGGGCACAAAGCAGCAAAGAATTCAACCCAGGCTACTTCCCTTCCCCTATTCAGCTGGGGCTTGGTAAGTCGTGAAGAGAAACAAACAGTCGCTTTACACAAAGGCCCTAAGGCAAGGGTCTCAGTATCCAGAAGACAAAGATGCCTTCCCAGATTCATCACCTACACCCTCATCCATCCTTCTCCCCTCACACCCAATGAACACTTGACCCAGCGCCTCACAGAGTCCCAACATCTGCACTGTGTCCACAGCTGCCAGTAGGGAAATGCCTTGGGAAGCCCTCTCAGAGGGGCCCGAATTTACCAAAAAAGCCCAGTTTTCCAGAAAATAGAGACATACATGACTTACTCATTTTGGAGAGGCCAAGATGATTCTGAACCAGTTCCCACTGATAACCTGAGTAGAGGCCCGGACCGTGTTGAAAATCATTTCTCTTTAAGCATTTGCGCTTCTACATCTGAAAGCCAAATCTGACTATAGGAACAAACTCAGCCTTAGCGAGGGCATCTGGAGTGTCCTGGGATGGGATTATGCCAGGGAGCCCATAGAACTCTGCACACTGGGACCAGGATTCCCTCTGGCTTCATTGGGATTATCTGAGGATTAGATGACTGGAACTAAAGCTCATGGAAAAGAAGAAATTTCAAGGAATAATGTGTTGAGTGACATTCTCTGGGTCTACTATCTCAAAGCCTAATGAAGTAAAGGCCCATGATGCTGGTCCCAAAAAAAGGCTTCTCACTAGCAACAAGCAAATGTACATTTCAATTGCAGACTATCCGCTTGATTCAGCCCCCACCTCCATATCGGTGGGCATCCTCCCACAGCTCTATCCCACCCCTCCCCAAGCCTTTTCTATTCTCCTCTAGGATCATGGCCTCTCTATCCACATGAGGTCAAGAAAATCCCTGACACGGGAGCTGGGTTTACCAAAGTATGTTCTGAGGTGAACTTACATCAGGATTACCTTTCCAGGTGGGGAAGGACATCAAACGGCAGAGTTCTCAGCTCTATCTTAAACCCATGGAAACAGAGTCTCTGGACGTGGGGTTCTGTTTAGGTCCTTGGTGCTCCAAGGATGGTCCAAGGACCAGCGGCAGCAGCAGCACCTAGAGCCTTGTTAGAAAGTCAGACTCTCTGGCTATACTCAGGACCAACTAAATCAGCAACTTCATTTCAGCGAGACCCCCGGGGGTGAATCCCAGGCACGTTTATGCACATTAATGCTCAGAGGCGTATTCGTTGATCTGACTCTTCATAGGCAGAGTGGGGTTTCCTGCCTGCCTTCCGGTATCAGTAGCAGGACAAGGACTCAAGAAGACCCACTTTAGCCAGCTGCCCTGAACGGCCATCTGCATCTTAGTTTATCTGGATAAAATTATCAGAGACTACAATAAAGTTTCTCTAGTCCCTAAAGAGTCAGTATCACACCTCCCTTCCCTTCATCCTGAAATTGCCTTTGGACTTCACATTTTCTGACTTTCAAAGCATAAAGCACCGTTTATTAAAGTACAGATAGGACTGCTGCCTAGAATGAGACACCCAGCTTCACCTACTGACCTACTATCCAGTACCTCCTTTTGAATGCAGCCAATGTTGTTTCTTGAGGCCTCATGCTAACCTTCCATTGCAACACTTATACACGGATAAAATATCTGTGTGAAATGATAGAGAGGAAACTGATGATTCCCTCCAGGAAAAGGAAGTGGGTGGCTTTGGAAACAGGGGTGGGTGGCATCTCCCTGTATTCCCATTTCTAACTGTTGGAGTATGAAGCTTTACAGAGAAAAAAAAAATTAAAGTAAACATGAAACTGAAAAATCGTCCTGTCCTTTAATTATCCTATGCAAAGGCTACATGGTTGTGACTGTTTCTGGTGGCAAACCAACAGTGCTCATATGTCACTCAGCCAAACATTTGTGTCTCAATTAGTGGATGCATTCTTGGAGGAGAAAAGAAATTTGAAGACAGTGGAGGGGGAAAGAAAGAGAGGAGAAGAAATAAAACGTATCTCAGCACAAAGGAATTAACTGGAAAATTAGGGGAAAAGCTGGAGGTTTAGGGAAAGTGAAATGCATGTGATCTTTCTTTCTTCTTGCCCCAGCTAGCCCGTGTTCACTTTCTTGTAAAATCTCTGCATGGTGCTCGCAGGAGCAAAAATGTTCAAGCCACCTGAGACTCATCTTCCTTGGATGAATTCCCAAAGGTTGCCCCAAATCACTGTGGGACACTCTGGAATTCACTGCAGTGGCCACAAGACCTTTAGTTAGAGTTCGACGGAGATATTGAATGATACGAGATATAGGACAGGAAGAGGGTGAAAGAAAGTTACTTTCTGGACCTTCTTGGAAGAGGTCCCATGCTCATGACTTCATTTTGAAATGGCAGGAAAAACAAAACACATTGAAACAGGGCTTCGGTAGCAGCCCCAACTCGAACGGATGCACGGAGAGCTGCTGAAGTGTTCAAAATACTGCCAACTGGCACTTACATATGCAAATGAGCTACAAATGTGACGGTCCAAATTTTGGGTTATGTGTGCCAGGACAGAGGGGACAGAGGGAGCATGTGTCTATTTCGAGACTGCACCTTTTTTAGAACCGGATTTCTACATTGTCAGCTTCCCCGAAAACCATTATCTCACATTTTGAATTATAAACATATCTTTAATCCCGTCGCCCGATTCACATTTCAGAGAGACTATCATGCGTATCTGGGGGTTGTAATTGGTATCAAGTGCTATGATGTTGAGCAACACTGTTCTCACCAATAGCAGCTTTTTTTTTTAAAAAAGATCACCAAGATCTGATCTGCTGGCAAATGAATTTGCTGAAAAGTATAAATGTCACTAGACCCAGGGTTTAATGAGGACACACTAAGAAAGACGCACTATATTTTTATTCTCCTCTAGGAAAATCTATTATAGCATTTCAAAAATAAGATGTCATCCTCATGGCATCTTTTCTATCTTGTCTCTTCATAGAACATGAGTGAACCCAGGACTAACTTGCAAAATGCAGACTCGGTCTCCTCGTTCCCAACTTGCCGCCATTTGTAGCCCCGCCCAAGTCACACGTGCTGGGGAAAGAACACAGCACCTACCCTCCTGCCGGCCGGGCATTCACCTCTGCTCCCAAGGTCCCCCCAGCCATGCCCTGAACCTGAACCTGTCTCCCCCTTTCGGGTCTCCTGGTTCTCCAGGGTTACACAGCTCTGGGATTTGCATCCGGCCTTATAACCTGGCATTTAGCGTCCTGGGTCTTATCTGTACACCTGGCCTCTGACCTGCTCCTAACTTGAAATGTCACACTTCCTGGCTCCCTCGCCTGACCTGTGGACCTCTCAGTGACTCGCCACGTGCTTTGGGCTCTATGGTGCCAACTTCTTGCGTCAAAAAGGTTGCTTCTGAGTCTTCTAGCTGCATCCAGTTGGTGGGCACCCATGCCCTGTGTAATGAATGCCCTTAGTTTTATTCAAGTTAAAATTAACAAAGATTTGACTGACGTAGAAACTTCTGGCCGGTTACTGTCCTCAACACACAAACACTATAGAGATGTGGAAAGAGCAATAAAACCTTCCGGTATGAGACGTTTAATAAAAAATTACACATAATGAATGTGCGCCATCGTACCTGAGCCATGAACAAAAGTGGTTCATTTGGAGAAAAGGGAAGAAAGGAGCTGCAGGGGTGTAACTCTCCACTCAGAGCACACCTGAGTGCCAAACAGGTTCCAGAGTCTTCCTGCCTTCCCAGAACAACCTGCCTCCTCAACTCAAACTCCCTATCTTATCAAGAACTGGGCAGGGTCTCCGATGTTACCCTGTTCTCAGCTTATCAGTACTTGTTATCATTTCATAGCTCTTGGCAGAAGAGTCAAGTCCCCAGGGACAGAGACAACGGAGCGGACTTCATCATTTCTGGCAAAAGCAGTTTCTGTTCCTGTTCCACGTGTGTGTTCCTGTCTCCCAGATTCCCCCATGCGCCCTACGTCCCACACGGTAGTGCAAGGGCTCACTGTGGATGGCCGCGAGGGCAGTGAGCCGCGGTAGAGGACAGGCACAGAGATTGGGGGATTCACCTCCTGGATGCGAGCAACCGCAAGCCTGCTCTGACCTCATCCCTCAAGGCTGGACATTGCAAACACTTCGAGTTGTCCCAGCGTCTGTATCAGAAGTGGCCGGTGCCTGGCCTTCTTGGCATTCTCAGCAAGGATAAGTAGGACTTCCGGGGCCTGGGTTGAGTTGCCAGCCCTCACACTCCTATCCCAACCAACTCCAGGTCTGCGGGCCTCAGGGCTCTGCCCTGCAGATGCTCTGTGCACCTGGGTCCCGCCATCACTCATGCTTATGTTGGCAGCTCCCCAACACACTGTCCCCTAAGCTTCCACTCAGGGAAAGTGACCCTTCCTCAAGCATCTCTGTAGAGATCTCTTCCCCACCCCAATGAAGCCTTCCCTGATTCCTCTTCTTCTCTCCAAAGGATGCTTATCCTACACCTCAGATTGTGGACAGCATTCACCGCATTCTTTCTTTTCTGGGCATTTGCTGCTTGTGTGTCTGACTCTCCTCCAGACCAGAAGGGCTGTGTGCGGCTCTGTGCCTCATGTAAGCTCAGGTGCATGTCAGATAAACAAAAATGACCAAGGGAGAGAGAAATGTTGAAATCCAAAGAAAAAAATTATAAAGACATATTAAAACCAACCACCTCCCTTTTGGATCTTGATTCTTGAACACCATTCTGTAATAAAAGAATCTAGAGCCCCTTGGAGAAATGGCTGGTTCCAGGACAGGGGCAGGGACAGTTCGAGATGCACTTGGACTATCCAGTGGTGTCAGAAGGTAAGGAAGTGCTCAGAAAGGATGGGAGCATGTTGGAAGGACTCAAGAGTCAAGTCAAGGAGCTCCAATGGCCACAGCCAGAACAATTTGAACAAGTAAAAAACAATAACATTGTATTATAACCCAAAATCTAAAAGCAGTATCCATGAGTCCATATCAATAAGAATCAATAATACAAGGAAAAGAAAGGACTACTCTTTCTTATAAGAAAATTCTGATTAATAATGCAGAAAGAATGATGGAAATGGAGAATCATTCCCAGAATGCTCCGGTAATAATTACTGTAGGCAGGAGTCCTCCATGAATGCTAATATCCGCATGCAAATGTTTAAGGAGAAACAGAATTCTGGCACAGTCTCCAAGTACCTCCCCCAAGGCATTTATTACATACAAAGGGAAAATGATGGCTTAAGGTGGAGAAACCAAGCAGACACACCTCCCCTATGTAATCAATGGTACCCTCACCAGTAATAAGACTTAGTGACATCACGTACCCTTGGTAAGATATACTGAGAAAGGCGTGTCACCTCTGCCATATTCTTTCCTCAAATACATAACTTAAATCTGTTCCCAAGGAAACAGACAAATTTGAATTGAGGGACTTTCTCCAAAATACTTGACCAGTTCTCTGGAAAAAGGTCAAGGCTATGTAAAACAGAAAAGATTAAGGAACTGTCCCAGATTGGAGGAAACTGAGGAGACATGAGAAATAAACATAATAGGGTATTTTGATTAGATCCTGGGGTGGGGGGAAAACGAAAGATATTAGTGAAATTCTGGTGAAGTCTGTTGTGAGTTCATAGTCCTATACCAATATTACTATCTCAGGCTGAATCACTGTGCCATGGTCAGGCAGGATGCCATTAGGGCCAGTTGAAAGGAAGACCTATAAGAAGTCTCTAGAATGTACCTGCAACTCCTTTTTAAGTCTAAAATTATTTCGAAATTTAAAAAAAAGTCTAAAGAAAAAAGTAGTGAGAATTCAAGGAAAATAGCCAAGTACTTTACATATATGAACTTCTTAATTTATACAACAACATTAAGACGGAGGTACCTATATTGTACCCATGTTATACTTGATAAAACTGAAGCATAACTGGTCTCAGCTATTAAGTAACAAGGCCGGGATTGAAACCCAGGCTCCTGGCTCCAGAATCTGTGTGCTTAGCCTCATTGGGCAAGGCCCATGTGGTTCCCAGGGATATATTATTTTGTATTTTTCCTCAGGGCTCCAGGCTCCGGAGTAGAGGTTATCAATAACTGAGAACCTATTTTGACTAAGCACCAAAAAAAATGTCCACAACCATTTTACTCCTCTGGGAGCCTCATTCCCATTTTACCGATGAGGAAACTAAAGCCCAGAGAGTTATGCCAGATACAATTTTTTGATAGAATGGTCCTTGCTTTTCTAAGTGCCTCCCCCCCAGTAGCCAGGCTCACAAAGTAAAAACTCAATTTCCCAGTGTTCTGAGCCAACGGGTCCCCCACTGGATTCTACGCAGGAGAGGCCTTTGTGCGGGGTCTGAAGACAAAAAAGAAGAAGCCTTGTCCTTTGGCTGCAACCAAGCCAAGGCCCAGGCTGTAGGCTGCTGGTGGGAGGTTCTGCCTGTGGCTTCTAGGCGGCTTCCAAAGAATCTCCCCACCCCCCTCAGATGAGTCAGCTGGAGTCAGCTTCCCTACAACCCCTGTATTTCCTGAGACTTGCTTTCCTAGCCTCTAATTCCCTGCATGAAACTTTTTTTGAAATACCTAACATGGCTTTTTAGCTCCTGACCGAACACTGATTACGAATTTATTTTATTTTTTTTAACGTTTATTTATTTTTGAGAGACATAGAGACAGAGTATGAGCAGGGGAAGGGCAGAGAGAGAGGGAGACACAGAATCCCAAGCAGGCTCCAGGCTCTGAGCCGTCAGCACAGAGCGCGACGCGGGGCTCGAACTCACAGACCGTGAGATCATGACCTGAGCCGAAGTCGGCCGCTTAACCAACTGAGCCACCCAGGCGCTCCTGATTAGGAATTTAAATGACTTTCCCCAAATCGCACAACTGGTAAGTAGCAAGGCTGCATCTATTAATCTGCTCTTGTAACAAATATTTACCGAATATGTAAACTTTTCCAGTTCCACACTTGGAAGACAGCCTTTTTCTGGCCCCCAGAAGACCATGTGGTTGGGAGTCTGACAATCTCCCTAGCTTTCCATGTCTCTGTCCACTTGAACCCTCTGTGGATCCTGCTTCAAGCCAGGTGAACATTTCGCTAGGGAAGATGCTAAATTCCATCCACCTATGAGCATCCCCATGGCTGAAACCCATCTACTGCCTCTGACACTTTCAATCACCATGAACTGAGCTACATTTTACTACTCACCCCCTCTTTGGGACATATGTTCTTCTGCTCTCCCTCTTCCAGAACAGTATTAGAACCAATCTTTCCTCAGTTCCTGCCTATTTCTTTTTGCTAGTGCTGAGGTTCCAACACACATCATAGCCAAAGCCAAGTTGTTGATGACAAGCAGCTAACACCAAGTGCAATACTCATACAGAGGAACTTCGTAAGCTTTGCAAACTGTGAAGTGCTAATAAAAATTAATTCCTTTCTTTTACGGCATCAGTCACAGTCCAATTCTGTCACTAGAGACCTGGCTCAGAAAATGTAATTTAAAAGGAAATATTGACTTATTAATTAGTGTTAGGAAAGCATCAACCACAAGCTCAAAGTATTAATAGGCACGGGTCTGTCGTGATTCTAATTAAGCAATACCAGTGTTGCAGATTTCTGGTTTATTGTGCCAAATTCGACATAAGCAGCCATTTCTGGCTAACGCTACTAATACCCAGTTAATGTAAATGTTAGCCAGGTTTATTCTTCAACATGAACAGTTTTAGATCGAATTTGATAATTATAAAGCTATGTGGGAAATAATGTGAAGACGGGAAAGAGGAAGCAGAGTTGGAAGGAAGCACAAATTCACAGCGAGGACTCATCCCTGCTGTCCCCTGAGCCAGCTGTCCCCAGCCATAACAGAGTTTCGAGATGTCCAGAGGAAAACAGAACACGGCATGTTGGGGCCACGGCAAGATGAAAGCGCACACGTGTCCTGTCCAAAGGGGGTAACGGCTGCTGAGCTCCAGCCAGAAGTGACTGGGCAGAAACGTGGGCCCGGCATGGTCAGACTTTCCAATTTTTTCCAGAGAAGTTAGATTTGGAAAATAAATAAATAAATAAAATCTTGCTTTTTGAAAATGTTGACAACAAATCACGTTTCATTCAAACAAATACAGCTGGCTCTGTCATCTCTGATTTTGTGACTACCTTGAGGTGAGACACCTATATTTAAAATAAGAGCAACTGGGTGGCTCAGTCAGTTAAGCATCCACCTCTTGATTTCAGTTCAGGTCATGAGCTCACGGTTCGTGAGTTTGAGCCCCACATCGGGCTCCAAGCTGGCAGCACAGAGCCTGCTTGGGATTCTCCCTTTCCCTCTCTCTCTCTCTCTCTCTCTCTGCCCCTCCCCAGCTCACATTCTCTCTCTCTCTCTCTCTCAAAATAAATATAAAAATATTTAAAAAAAAAGAGGACCTTTAAGAGATAGGAAGTTGGAGGAAGGAATCTTTTTGTGTGTGTGTGTGTGTGCTGTTTATTTATTTTTGAGAGAGTGAGAGAGAGAGAGCATGAGCAGGGGAGGGGCAGAGAGAGAGGAAGACGCAGAATCTGAAGCAGGCTCCAGGCTCTGACCTGTCAGCACAGAGCCTGATGCAGGACTCGAACTCACCCACCGGAAGATCATGACCTGAGCAGAAGTCGGACGCTTAACCGACTGAGCCACCCAGGCGCCCCAGGAATCCTTTTTGAAGCCTCTATTTGCTGAGCTCCACATTCGCATCAGAATATGCATCACCTCATTTATAGAAAGAAGCAATTGAGAATCCAGGTGGAAAAGCAGAAGAGGGAAGAAAGGAAAGAAGAAAAGGCTCTGATGCTCCGTGCTGGAAGAGAAGCAGCACTCTGGTGAGGCCCCGAGATTTCTAAGGGAGGCAAAGCCACAGCCTCTTCCCAAAAACTTGGCTAGTTTGTTTATTAATTTATTTCCTTCACATGTTTGCTTTTATTTTTAGAATAACTGATATACTTGGAATCCTAATGTATCATCCCTTAGGGAATTAAAGTCTGCAGCTTCCTGTCTTCAAGTCGCTGATTAAATTTAAAAGGAGTCGGTCCTCAGGTCGCATCTGTGTGTGTGTGACCCAGCATTCTCGCCTCCTTGGTCTTTCTCCCGTCACCGCTGCCCTGCAGGGCTGTGACAACATACAGTGGAGGGGGTGCTTGCAAACAAACAGTGGAGGGCAGTTGGTGGTGTCAGCTCCCCGGAGGGGGTGGGGCAGGCACCAGCCCTCCAGACTTCTCCATTGCAACCCCGCTGGGGAGGACCCAAGATCCGTGCCTCCACACTGCCAGCCCACTCTCTGCCTATTGTTCCCCAGGTCTGATTTCATACTTAATAATGGGGAGTGTGTTCACTTTCCAGGCTGCTAGAATGAAGTATCACAAACAGGGAGGCCTAACCTGCAGAAAGCTATTGTCACAGTTCTGGAGGCTAACAGTCCAAAACCAAGGTGTCGGTAGGATTGGTCACTTCTGAGGGTTGCCAGGGAGAATGCGTTCTGTTCCTGTCTCATAGCTTCTGGCGCTTTGTTGGCAATCACTGGCATTTCTTGACATGTGGATTCTGGGCCCCAATCTCTGCTTCGTCTCCACGTGGCCTTCTCCTTCTGCTCGTGTCTCTATGGCCAAATTTTTCCTTTTCACTAGGATACCATCCTATTAGATTAGGTCCCCACCTCAATGACTTCATCTTTTTTTTTTTTAATGTTTATTTTTGAGAGAAAGCGAGAGAGAGCATGAGTTGGGGAAGGGGAGAGAGAGAAAGAGGGAGACACAGAATCGGAAACAGCCTCCAGGCTCTGAGCTGTCAGCACAGAGCCCAGTGTGGGCCTCGAACTCATGAACCATGAAATCATGACCTGAGCCCAAGTCAGATGCTTAACCAGCTGAGCCACCCAGGGACCCCAATGACTATATCTTAATTTAACTAATTGCATCTGCAACAACCCTATTTCTAAATAAAGTCACATTCTGAGGGACAGAGGCTTCACTATATGAATCTGGGGGCACACCCTCAACCCACAACAGGGAAGGTGTCTCCTCCAGTTGCTAGAGACAAAATAGAAGTTCCAACCCCGAGAAGACTGAATAGGGTTGAGATCCAAACCTGTTCTCTGCTGTTCATGGAGAAAATTACAAATGTCCGGAAGTTGGAAACAATCCAGAAGTCCCCCCAGGGCCTCCCTAACAACCCAGGGGCACTGGCAGTCTCCAAGGCTGAGAGGCACTAGACCATGCAATGCCAGAACCGTTCCTGTTCATAAAATGCCCTGGCCTCCCTCGCCTCCCCACTTTCACTTTGAGCATGGACATGGACAGGCTCACCTTGAGCCCATAACAAACCTGTGAGGGGGACAGGAGTGCCTCTACTAATTGCTGATACGGCCAGTATGCCACTCTCTGTGGTGGCCAGTTGAGAAGAGCTATACACATCAACCTGCTTTCTGTTTATTTTTGTCAACTCCACTGTATGCACGCCTCTGACTTTGACCTGTTCGTCTTAGCGGAATGGGTAAGGTCTGCCATATTAGGTTGCAATAGATCGGTCTCTAGTGACTACATAAATTATTTTAGCCATTTTGAAATGAATTCTGTTCTTCACTTAGATGCCCCTGACTACTCGGAAACTGTTGGAGTTCCCACTTGCATTCTGTGAATTCCTTCTGGAGCGATCCTTTTGGCTGCTTCTAAGCAGAGCTGGGGGAGGCACCTGGGCTGTAAGACGATGGACCTGGATGGGCTCCAAGCCCTCTGTCAGTGCTTGCCCCACCCTCCCCTGCTCTCTGAGCTATCACAGTTCATTTCCAAAATTGTCCCTAGCCCTGCTGTCACAACACAAACAGAGCTCACTTCTCACTCCAAAGTACAGCATCTAGACTTGCTTCCTAAAGTCCAGAGGATCTGGCAGGCAGGAGAGCCAGAAGGGATGTTCCTACATTTTACTTTTGTCTTTGGGCCAGGAAGTGCATATATTAATATTTCTTCTGCTGTGTGCAATTCTCGCACTGCGTGTCTACAGCTATACCCAGTTCAGGGAGTGATGGATCGACAGCTCTTGGCCATGGGTTCCTATTGACATTTCATTAAGACCTCTCTTAATTTTACATTTGAGACCATTCAGCAGGGAATGGGGCCAAAGTTTATCTTTAGATCGTACATAAAATGTTCGTTATGCAAACTGATAATGCCAACCAGGTTTCCAGGGAGAACTCTTAAACTGTTTCCACCCTCCCCCCAGAACTGCCATTAACAAAGTACCACAAACTGAGTAGCTTAAAACAATAGAAACTTACTCTTTCACAGTTCTGGAGGCTACAAGTCTGAAATTGAGATGTTGGCTGGGGCTTCGTTTCTCTGAAACCTATAGGAAAGATCCTCCTTGCCTCTTTCCAGTCTCTGCTGGTGAGCATCAGTCTTTGGTATTCGTTGGCCTGCAGGCACACCTCTCCAACCTCTGCCTATTGTCACATGGCATTTTCTTCTCTCTCTGAGTGCCTCTGTGTCTAAATGATCGTCTCCTTGTAAGGACATTCGTCACATTGGATTAGAACCACCTGATGACCTCATTTTAACTTGATTACATCTGCGTAGACCCTATTTCCAAATAAGGTCACATTCACAGGTGCAGGGGGCTAAAGACATAAATATATCTTTTTTGTGTGAAGGGAACACAATTCAACCTATATCGTTGTTTAAAAGTAAAATTCTCTTTAGATGCTTTCGAAACATACTTTAAATACTGACAATAGCCACACAAACTAAAACTAACTTGGCTCTGAAAACCTCAGTGGCTCCCTGTTATCTACGTAATGTTAAAATACCAGGGTCTAAGCTATAGACCCAACCCATCTTTCTACTCTTCTAGCCCTTGCCAGTATGAGATCCACCATTTTTGTGAGCACGTGTGAGACTTTGCCACTCCTGATGCACACTGCTGGGAATACTTTTCCCATACACCAACATCTTTCAATATCTCTCCTGTGAAAACTGACCCAACTGCTCACTTGTTAGCTTATAAATATCTATTGACTACATACTAAGTGCCAGGCAGCATGGGGGCTGATGAAAAGCACAAACCCTTCCTTCCAGGTGTCCCAGTCCAGTGGAGAACACACGAAACAATTGTGGTGCTAGAAACAAGCTTCGGGAACAGGGAGGAGGCAAAGTTGACTGTATGCACTGAGTCCCTCTCTCATACAACAGAGCCTGGGCCAGGCACATTGCTTTCGTGATCTCTCCTGACCCTCACACACACACTCTGGATGGCATTAGTAACTCCGTTCTACTGATGAGAAATCTAAAGCTATGAGACAGTCACCGATTTGACTCTGTCACCCAGGCGGCAGGGGAAGAACTAAGACTTACTCTTACACGCGTCTCATTCCCAAATCCTTGCCGTTAATGCTAGAACCTGTTGAAGTTGCATGGGAGCTCCTTGGGGATTTTTACCACTGCTCTAATACTTCACATGTTTGAAAGTGTTCGTCCTGAAAATGCTTCGGAAACAAAGAATGAAAGCCTTGCTCTTAACCACTGCACGGGGCCTAAGAGGCAGGGCCTCGTATGTCAACAGCCAGAGGTTTTCTTCTGAACTCCCCTTGCTCCTGTCTGGATCACTCAGGGAGAGCATCTTACTTATACGTGTACCATATTATCATCCATCATCGCCAACCCCCAACACACACTCACACACACACACACACACAGAGGCAACTCCAAAAAAGAATAAACAACATACTTACTCTCCAATAAGTATAGATGACTATTTATTGACCATCACGGTGATTTGCATGTATTACCAGGGAAAAATATTAATTAATTAATTAATTAATTAGTTGATTAATGAAAAGATATTGCTTAGAGCTTATTTTTTATTTTACGAAGCCCTTGAAAATAACAAAGCTGTCTTATTTACGATGTATGATTTAGACCTTTCACTGTTATCACTATAGTATCTTATTTTATATTAAATACATCTTTAATTATGTTATTAATATAAATTAATGACATATGGTCACTTGCCCCCACATACGTAAGTACATATTTGTTACTCACATGAATATAAGCCTCAAATGGGGTGATTTGTGTCTACTTTTACTCATTGATTCCCAAGCACCTAGAATACTACCATGTACACAGTAGGTATTTAACAATTACTAAGTGAATTAATGGATGGGCCAACAACACATAGGTCCTAAGGACTATGCAGGAAAGAAAGAAGTGCAAATAAGTCACTAATTTTGTGTCAGTCTGGAAACACCATCCACATAATTTCAACAGTCACGTATTTTGGGTTGCATTGAAATGTACTTCAGGGACACCTGGGTGGCTCAGTTGGTTAAGCGTCTGACTTCGGCTCAGGTCATGATCTCGCGGTTGGTGGGTTCGAGCCCCGCATCGGGCTCTGTGCTGACAGCTCAGAGCCTGGAGCCTACTTTAGATTCTGTGTTGTGTGTCTCTCTCTCTCTCTGCCCCTCCCCTGCTCATTCTCTGTTGCTCTCTGTCTCTCAAAAATAAATAAATGCTAAAAAATTTTTTAAAAAAAGGAAATAGTACTTCAGCTTAGGTGATTTGATTGTACTTAACAGTGATACCTTGGTTACCCAGATATCACTTAGTAGGTCACCCTTGACCGTCAGAGCACAATCCAAAATAAGAAGCAAGCAGAAAATACCACGGAGTTACCATAACACATACTGCACAGTTTCTGTGCCTATGAGCTATTCTAATAAGTCTGGCTGTCTGTTTTTCTGTATTTCAAGAGAATTCAAATATTAAAATAAAAGGGCCATGATAGTATCAGACCAAATGGACATCCATATGTAAAAAAATGAATCTCAAACTACAACCTCATGTCTTATACAAAAATTAACTCAACAGATCATAGACTTAACCACAAAACATAAAGCTATCAACGTTTTAGAAGAAAACTTAAAAGAAAATTCTTATAGCATTGAGTTTGGCAAACATTTCTTAGATACAATACCAAAAGCATAATCTACAAAGAAAAAAGTAATAAATTAGAATTCCACAAAATTAAAAACGCTGTGAAGGTCATTGTAAAGAAAATGAGAAAACGAAGCACAGATTGAGAAAAACAATATTTGCAAATCACATATCCACAAAGGACTTGTATCCAGAATACCTAAAGAAACTTAAAACCCAGAAATAATAAAATATACAACATCATTTTTTAAATGGACAAAATGATTCGAAGAAACACTTCACTAAAAAACGTACATGGGGTCACCTGGGTGGCTCAGTCGGTTCAGAGTATGACTCCTGATTTCCGCTCAGGTCAAAACCTCACAGCTCATGAGTTTGAGCCCGGTGTCTGGCTCTGCCCTTGACAATGTGGAGCCTGCTTGCGAATTCTCTCTCTCTCCCTCTCTTTCTGCTCCTCCGCTGTTCATACTCTCTTTCTCTCTCTCAAAATAAAATAAATAAAACTTAAAAGAATTTTTTAAAAAAGGTCCAGGGTTAGCAGATAAGCACATAAAAACATGCTCCCCATTATTGCTCGCTGGGGAAATGTGAATTAAAACTAAGAAACTACCTCCCACTCATCAGAATGTCTAAAATAAAAGGTAGCAACCATGCCCAGCCATGGCAAGGATGCACGGCAACCAGATCTCTCATGCATGGCAGGTGGCAATGTCAAGAGGGATTGCCCCTCCAGAAAACAAGCAGTTCTTTAAAAAGTTGAAACACATACGCTTCCCATATGACCCCGCAATCCCAGGAGAAATGTAAATTTACTTCATGTAAAAACCTACACGCAATGCCCTTCGGTGGAGGGATGAATAACAAGCTGTTGTGCTTTCCTCCGATGGAAATCCACCCGGCAATAAAGAGGAACGACTTGTTACATGCACCGGCTTGGATCGATCTCAAAGACAACCTGCTAGCTGAAAGGGTATGACTCCGAAAGGTGACAGACTCTATGACTCCATTTATATGACATTCGCCGACAGATAAAACTGTGGGGACAGAGAACAAATCTCGGGTGTTGGGCTTTAGGGGCTAAAGGAAGGTAGGACTACAGAGGGCGTGAAGGATTTTGTTGGAGTATCCTAATTGTGATGCTGATTAGCCAACATACCCATGTTGAAATGTATAGAATTGCATGCCGAAAAAAG
The DNA here is from genome assembly GCA_030068075.1 of Paguma larvata. NCBI lineage: Eukaryota > Metazoa > Chordata > Mammalia > Carnivora > Viverridae > Paguma > Paguma larvata. The sequence goes on along the minus strand of CM057835.1, from coordinate 19,521,796 downwards.
CATCTAAGTTATTTTAACAGATAAAGTTTTAGAAAAGGTCACTGAGAAGCCAAAGATATGATTGCACCGGTAGCAGTTGATAGCTGACAGGCTAAATGAGGGAGGGTTGCTCCAGCAATCTGGGGATAGCTGAAGAATGACAGCCAGATGACACCTTTCCACATGCCTATGGCCATTGGTATGTTCCAGTACAGAGAAGATATGGTGCTGACGACCTTTCTAATTTAATAATAATGGCACATATATATATATATTACTTTCAGCACGGAGTTTTTATTTTCTGGGGAAAAATATATATACACACCTAGGTATAGGAATATGTATGTATTTGAGGGTAACAATGATTCATCCATGAGCTGTTAGAGCCAGAATTCCCAGAAGACAATCCATGACAGAATTTCCTTAGGTCAACTTGGCAAAGTACCGCCTCAGCCTCAGCACAACCAATACCAATCTAGGAGATAGGTCACCATGAGCCAAAGAAAGCTCTAGTTCAGAGGCAAGAGACCCAGGTGACCCAAAGAACTGAGCTGATCACCTGGACACAGGGGTAAAGCTCAAAAGAGGCTTTAAGTAAAGAGGGTGTCCCAAACAGGAGCACATGAGGACAGAGTGACACACGGCCATGGCCCAGTCAGTCCCAGAGCTACTCTTTTCTTCTTTCCTGAAACATCTGGTTTTCTCTAACCATCCTGAGAATGGGATTTTTAAGTGGCAATCTCCTGCAGACTCGCCTGGAAGTTTACAGTGATTTTTTTTAAGGAGGTTTCTATGCCAAATGATTAATACTAATATTTTAAAACTCATAATAGGGTACACTTTGTTTCTTGACAAAAGCACTTATAAGAAATAGCTCATTTGCTGACAAAGCCGGATTATTGATGTGTTTCTGTCTCTGCCTTGTGATTTCTATAATAGCAGAATAATGAAGTATTATTAAGCTTAATACAATCACTGGAGTTTCTCTATGGTCTTGGAAGGAAGAGATACAAGCTAGGAACATTTTTGAGGTATAATCAGTTTCCTATACAAGACATTATATAAATAAAAAGTGGAATTAATTTAAATGACAAGTGGACTGTTGTAGATCTTCATTATATCCTAGGACTCACGATACCAGGAAATTACTCAACCGAGAACACTTTGTTATTATAGAGGCTGTGAGAATCTAGAATAGATCTATATAAAATAACCCTCTAAATAAGATTACGGTTAAAGCGCATTACGAACTTTTATGTTTCATAAGACAGCAAAACTCAGTTAAGTGGGAGGGAAAAAATACAAGTAAATAACATTTAATAGGACAAGAATACTAAGTCAGAGTGGACTTTTCATTGAGTCAAATGAGGTCTCTACTCAATTCCACCATCTGGCATTTTGCATTTATCTGTCTGCAACATAATTTCTAAATGAGTGGACCAATTTTTAACCAAATTCAATACCCTCCCTAACAAAGAGTAATAAGATACATCTTAAACCCTTCAGTTCTTTTCTTGCAACAGCTGATAGGATTCTGTAAACCAATCCTACCAAGAAATTGTACCAGCCCGTTTCGCAAATCACTGCTTCATATTCACAAAAATATCTGTGTGAAAGACATGTGGATGGCCATGGCTTACTTGAAAATCGGGTTTGCTGCTATGTCCCTCAAGGAGGAATCTCACTTGGAGCAAATACATTCCATAGCTCAGCAGCCGTTCCCACAGGAAACCTGTTGAAAACAAACAAAGATAAAACATCTTGAAAACTCGCCTCAGAATCAAAGTGATGTAGATTGTAGTGGTGGGACAGGAGTCCCGAAGAGCTAGTGATTTCTCCATAATTGAATGATTCGTTAGAACCACTGGTTAGGGAAACCAGTGGTAATGAAAGCTCAAAAGTTGAGTTGCACATATTGGACAATTACGGGTTCCAGAAGATAAGTAAGTGAATGCTAGCTCTGTTGATTAAAACAACAACAGAGAAGCAATTGATAATGAAGTATTTCAGATTCTCCTTAGTCAAATTGTCACATACAGTCGTTATCTCGAAGGCTGCTTAGTTAGGATGGAGACCTCAAGTTGTCCGGTAGAATTGCTGGGTGGCATTGGAGCTCGTGTTTTCTATGGCAGATATAAAATAGTTATGCACTTCAGGTTTAGGGTCAGAGCAAAGGGAAGCTACTCATCAACTATGCCTTCAAAATGGATGCAAACTCCAGAAGTGTGTAGGCTACAAATTGTGGGGCACAGAACTGCAGAGGAAATGTAATGAGCAAGGGAGGAAAGGTGTCAATTGTAAGACGCTATAAACTGTGATGCAGTCATTTTAATTAGGGGTTTCCACTACATTCTCTGGGCTATTTCGAAAATGTGAGAATGTGTCATGGTATACCAGTTGGATCTTTTAAACTGAATCCTAGAATTAGAATAGGGAACTCAGTAAACACGATGCATCTGAATTTCATAAAACACCCGAAAGTAAAATGCTTTCCTCAAATGTGATTTGAAGAATTGGATTGAAGTGGGTCGGGTGGAGGCCAGCCACATAAGCGGAAAGTTGGCCGGTGGTCCCCACGCACGACTGCGGGATAACTGTGGGGAAGTGGGGACCAAGGAGAAGAGGGTGAAGGCCTGGTTATGCCAAAATATTCACTCGTGGTTTCAAAGGGCTCTGAAAGTAGACACGTGTAAAATTAGTCAGCTGAGATACAAAATGGGAACAGAAAACTATTCATTCGTTTCTTATTGATGGCAGCAAATTCACACCTTGGTTCTGAACAGAGATCTGGAAAAGACGAAATCTATACCTCTGGTTAATTATCCTTGACTGCATCACCCTTTCTCTGTGTCCTTTGAACACCTCTCATCTCCTATGTTTGTAGTTCTACTCTGAACCATGCCAGCTTGCATTTAATATTATTACCTCATACGCATTAAGTGTTTCCATTCAGAGGGCATTTTAAAATTATTTAATCCTTATAACAGCCCTATAAGGTAGAGATTATTATACTTAAAAAAATAGATGGGGAGCGAAGACTTCAAGAAATGCATTGTCCACGGTCATGAAATGGGTACTACTCAGACCCTAGCAGTCAGCTTCCATAGCCCAGGACACCAACCCAAAACTACCTATCATGTTATTATTCCTTGTATTTAATAAGGTGTTGTGTTTTTTTATTGAAATAGCAGTAAAAAAAAAAAAAAAAAACGCACAGAAACAAAAAACCTTTATCTGCTTTGTCCTTGTTTTCTCTGTCATGTTGGACAAGCCATAAATATTTGAAACAAACCCAGACCTGACAAGCAGCCATCAGACACAACGAGAAATGTATCCTCTTATTAGAAGGTGGGGGCGACTGCCTGCTCGTAACTCCAGTTCTAGGGGCAGGAAGCAGGCTTGGAGAAGTACCTAATGCCTTCCTAAGCACTGCTGGACTCATTTCTGAAGGGCAAATACCTTTCAGGGATATTGAAAATCCTGTGGGACCGAATGGGGCCAAAGAGCAGGGGAAGGGGTTAGGGCTGAAAGGGCCTTTGGAGAAAACCTCCTCTCTTCAATAAAATCAACACGACATAAATTGGGTCTTTGGATCAAACTTCAAAATGGAGCATTCAGCAATGTCTCTGATCTTTGTAACATGTTGTAGTTTTCAGCTGTCACTCTGTGTTCAGCTGTTCAGGTCTCCAAATGTGATTGGTTCTCTGCCAGAAAATAATTGTGCAGGTCCATTCTTAGCTTCTTTCTGAGTGAGCGCTGTGTTCGCAGGAAAACATGTTGTTTCTAAATAAAGGCTCCATCTTATTAAATTCTTTAGCCTATGCTTTTTTTTTTTTTTTCCTGAGTAAAAAGATTTTCAAGAGTTCCTAGAAAAAAAACCCAACTCCTGTCATGGCCATACATGGCTCTGCGCCTGTGTTCTCTGGGTCTAGAACATGAAGGGGAGTGTAAAGCACCCAGACCAGTCTGTTCTATGACAGCATTGTGCACCTTATTGGCTTCAATTTCCTTTTGAGATCCGCTCTGTTAAACTTCGCAAGGATAGGTTTGCCTGTATTCCCTGAGTTAAAGAACGTGATATTTTACCCAATTTAAACAAGGACCCCATAAAAGCCAACATGGCAATATGTTCTCCAAATGGTTTCCTGACCTCAGCAGCCACGTGCTCCAAGAGGCAATTAAGTACTGAGTAAAGAGTCGTAAATGACATGATTCAAGGGATAATGAACACCTCCTCCCCACCCCAAATGATTCCGTCTATATGTCACCTCCAGTCTGTATCAACGGAGGTTTACTTCTTTGCAGAAAACAGTTTCGTAAGGGCGACTACCCTCAGGAGGGATTAAACTCTTTGCCATCATTAACAACTTGATGAATTCATAGAGGGCACAATTGAGAGAAAATCGGGCATAGGAAAGAAAAAGAGAACGTGTCATCCCAAGGCATTGGCCCAGCAATCGTGGGGAGAAGTTTGTTGGTTTCTTGAAAGATTCATGTAAGTGGTCGGGATGGGGGTTGAAGCAAAAGAAGCAGCACAAGTAAGGAGAAAGTTGGCAATTTGCACGATTGCAGAATGAGCTACTTTAGGTCACGCCTGAACGGGACTGTTGGTATCATTCACTCCACTACTGGAAAATCCGCTATGATTGCAATGATGATAACCACGGAGTCTGAAAGCCACCAAAGAACAGAGGCTGTGTTTGCTGGTTAATTTGCAATATTTGAATGACTGCAACACCACAGATTATAAAAGTGAGTCACCAGAGACTCCCGGTAAAATCCCTGAGTAGCTTTCTAACTGCCTGTGACGTGCCAGGCCAGAGTTTCTCCCCTAACAAGGGAAGCTGATGGGAGCGGGGCACGCCCACACTTGGCCAGGTTAGAAGCACGTACACCTTATGACCCTATCCACCTCATGGGAAAGCTTATTGAATTCGTGAAGGCCAGACAGAGGAATTACTGGTACTACCTTTCCCTTCTTCATGAATCTGTCATTAATCTCCAAATCTATTTGATTCAGGATGGCCTTCCTGGGTCATGGGTAATGAATGCAATTACAGGCAGATTCCAAGTTCTAAAGCATCCAGGAAAAAAAAAAAAGTCTAAAAGGTTGTTTGTCGATCAGGTTTTTTCTATTTCAATCTTTCTCACATCTCCTGCTAGCTCACTCCCTGCCGCTTTGGTGTGGTTATCAAAAGCAGACTTTGCAGGATTCAAGTTCAGCCAAAGCAAACAGACTAAAAATTGGGGAAATGATTTATCTTAATCCAAAGGTAGTAATCCAATTTATTTGACTTGAATGCTTTAGATTTCATCAGCTAACCTAGCAGCACTGGGGTTTGGCAAAATGATGTCCAGCGAAAGCCGGCCCTGCAGTGTTGACCACTTGTGACAGAACAATTTTCGCATTAAAAACACACATGTTGTTCTACCTTTTCGTGTTTGTGGCTAGCTAGCACAGTTGGTGATAAAGAGGTTGAAGTCTTTCACTGTGATGCCGGGTATTCCCAGCCTGACCAGTCACTGCATAGATGTAGTTGCTGATGATAAGGGAGTGAGGGATGGTGAACGAATTGATGCATGTTTATCTTCCCACACGGAAGACGCCCGGGCCAGAGTGCAATCTACCTTTCATGAAGATAGTATACTATTTGAATGGAAGAAGAGATTGCTTGGTCCCTGTCCCTGATGCTAAGCAAAACTGAATCCATCGTACTTAAAGAATCCACAACACAGAAAGGATGGAGATTGCATCCCAGTGCTAATGGGATCATTAATCTGCATTTATTTAAGACTGCTTTCATGGCTTTGAAAAATAGCAACTTAAATAAAGTAGCATCAAATGGGACAAAAGACCTCTAATTAGGAATCTATTGACCTGGGTTCTAGTTCTGCTCTGCCCCATGTTTTACATAATATCTGCCATTAAAACCCTTTACCTGTAAGTCTCTAGGTATGATGTGAAGAGATTCCTAAAGTCTTTATAATGATAATTCTAGGGTTAATTGAGATAACTTTTTGTGTCCGTTGTCATATTGCTAGATTCCTACCACTATCATGTTTAGGAAGTTCTTTCCAATTTTGTTCTATTTAATTTCTGTGGTAGTCAAAGTACAGAATCAAGCATGCCCTGGGCCAGTGATGGTGGGGAGTAGGTTGTTGGCATCTTGGAAGATGCATTTAAGAGGTATTTAAGATGGAGGGTGGTGAGAGGTACAATAGAAGAAGCACAGATAAGGAAAAAGTAGGTAATTTGCCTGCTGCGCAATTTTAGGTCACTTCTGAACAAGACCATTGCTATCATTCATTAAATTATCAGGAATCCTGAATAAGACTATGATTTCAATGATACTGCAGAGTTATCATGCCCTGGCCAAGGAAGTTAGAGCAGTGATGAATCAATTTGGATTATAGCCTCCCTTTTTCTTCTACACCTTTGATCTGTGGGCCAAATCAGTCTACTTCCTGTTTTAGTCAATAAAGTTTTATTGGAACACAGCCACACTCTTTCTTTATGGATTGTCTATGGCTGCTTTCCCACAACTCAACTATAGCAGAGTTGAATGGTTGTGATAGAGACTATATGGCCTGCAAAGCCAAAAATATTTACCATCTGGTCCTTTGCAGAAAAAGTTTGCCAGCCCTATTCTACACACTTAACTCTCTATGCACTGTTTTCCCATTGCAATATATGCTGGTTTCTTTTATTTTTTCTTGGTCTTTCGTTTCTCATCTAACCAACATCTTTGACCTCATTAATGTTCCAACCCTTCCTAGTATTTTTATCCCAGTTCTCCTTGTCTTTCTGTTCATTCTAAGGTCATGCTTTGTTTGTTCATACAATCCTTTCTTTTGACCTAGACTCATTTGCCAATTTAATATCAGCCAACATTCCTCCCTTTAAAACCTTTAAAACCCTCTTAGAAAGTTGGCACTGGAGAAGGATTTTAATGACAATGCCTGGTAGTTAATGCGTCCTTAGTCTTTGCTGCATTGTTCTGAGTTCTTAGGGCATTTGTAGTGATAGATTGAAAATTGTTCAGGGTCAGAGACTAGGTCCTTTGTTTGTTACATTATATACACAGAACTGCCTTGAGCTGCCAGTGTTTACAATGCTATGTAAATTACTTTTATTTTCTGTTGTGAACAATTCTTCTCCATGAATTCTCTTATTGACCCCCAAACTTGGCCTATCCAAAAGTATTTCCATTTCTAAGCAAACACAATTCTAACACGTTTGAATTTGTTGCTTCAAAAAATTGGTGTAATTCTTTTTACAGAACTTTACAGAATGGTGGTTGTATACAAGTCCATGAAAGAGCCTTGTTCTCAACTGACAAATGAAGAAATTTGAGCTTGGGAGCTGTCTTGTGCTCTTCACAAGGAAATTTGGCAACATCGATTATCATATGTAATTTGGTAATTAAAGCATGACTCATAGTAGCTTTAAATTTGATCAAAGGAGGTAAGTGAAATTTGCTGAAAACATTGCAAAAGAATATAAATGTAATATGAAAAATAATTTGCCGTTGTGTTGTATCCCATTGTTAGCTTAGTCTATCTTGATGCCAAGATACATATGTAAGAAACCTTGCTTTTTCCCCAGTATGTTGAATTGGGTCCTTATAAAATTAGCTCTGGTGCTGGGGACACTTGAAATTTCACAAATAGTAGTGAAACTACAAAGTCACACACAAATATTACTGACTTATATAGCTGAAGCTGTATTTCCAATAACAGAGAGGTTCTTCAAAGGGAGAAAGGCTTGTTGACTTAGACTGCGTTGGGTGATAGTTGTCTTTGGGAACATAACTGATCTGTATGAGGACTGATTCTACTTGGCCACTGTGACCAGAAGAAGCTTAAATAAATGGCATGACCAGCCTAAAACACAAATTTAATGATAAGAAATGCCTGGTATTTTTTTTTACTTTCTCTTTCAAACATTCTTAAACATAGAATAACTACTCAACGGTAGACATAAAATTCATTTAAGAAAACACTGAATGAGTAGGGGCAAAGGAGTAAATACAGAACGGGGTCGCTAGTGCTACAGTCCCCATCATAGGCTCTATTATTTGTGAGATGTTTCTGCTGTATCTTATCTACCAAAGCGTATTTACTGTATTAGTAGACAGATTTATGTGTAAATAATTTAAGATAGCATCATTCAATCCCAGTGCAGATTTCCCCTCCAACAAGTAGTAACTAACCTTTGTTTGACCACTTCCCGAGGCAACATGGGAAATTTGTTATGAGGGATTCCCTCCACCTCTCTGGTTGAAGTACTATCATTTATAACTAAGAGAAAACCAAAATAAGCCCTTTTAATGTATTTGAATCAAAGTTTCTAATAAACATTTGTCTTCATACATGGGATAGTCATTCATGAAGCGTTGTGTCAGTTTCTACTCAGAGCCAGGGACTGTGCTGGGTGCTGAGGATATGAACAAGAAGATAGCTTACTACCTGTCTCCTAAGAGTTCACAGCCAATTTTTGAGAAGTCAAATAAATAATTGCAATCAATAGAAGTATGTGCGAAGTAATATCAGGACACAGAGTAGAAAAGTTTTCCTGGAAGAAGTTTCAGATGAGCTACATCTTGAAAGTGAACTCAGAATCTATTGGGTAGCGAATGTAGGGAAAGACATTTCTTGACCTGGGAAACATCATGGGCAAGACCATGGAGATATAAAAGAGGGCAACATGATCAAGAGGGCAACAGTTTGGAGTTGCTTGAGCTAAAGTATGCAATTAAGGAAAACCATAAGCTACGACCAATTGCAGATAGACTGAGATCAGACAGAAAAACAAAAATCTTTGTGATTTTCCAAGAAAGCTTTAACTTTATCCACTAGACAATAGGTCTCTCAAAGCACGGCTGTACCATGAACAAATATACATTTTAGGAAACATTTTTAAAGTATATACATAATATAACTGCTAGAAAACCTGGAGTCCAATGAGAAGATATAACAGTATGGATAGAACAGTATTGGACTGAGTCCAACGAGAAGAGAGAACAGTATCTTTTTCATGGTAAACTTCGAGACACAATTCCCTGGCATAATTGGCGAAGTAAACTTTTCAGGTTTCGCGCGTTCCCCTGCTGAAGAGCTGCATAGCGAGTGACGACCTGTTTGCTCTTCCTCTGGCTCTCCACCAAGCGCTTTTCCTTTCTCACCACCTCCGATTTCAACCTTTCACTTTTCAGAAGGAAAGTGCATGAGTATTGATGGTGACTGATAAATTAGTTTGGTAATGGGCACAAAACTAGTAATGAAAATTGAAAGGAGGGGATAGATTCAAAAGAGATTTAAATGATAAGGTGAATTGAATTTGGGAAACACTGGGCACTGGGGGGTGAGGCAGAGTGTGGCTGAGGATCACCAGAATTTCCAGCTGGGGTTAGTAAACTGCACCCCAGTAAAAGTGGGCAGTAGAAGAAAGAGAAATGAGAAAAAGTTGGTTTGAGATATGTTGTGGTGGTTTCCTAGGAATATCTGGTCAGCACTCTCTAGATGTTCATTAGAAATATACGTCTATATCAACAGATAAGGGTGTGAATATATTTATGTGAGAGTTGGTGTTATTTCGTGGTGGTCAAAGCCAACAGAATGAATATGATCATCAAAGAATATGTTCAGAGATAGAATCAAAACAGAACTAAAAATCACAAATTCATGGGGACTACCAAACTTTGAGTAACAGGCAGAAGATCTATAAGGAGTGGAAAGAGAGAGAGAGACAACCCTGGAGTGGTGTTTCGGAACTCAGAGATAGAGTTTTAGGATAATATCATCAGTGTCAAATAGTGATGGATAAATACAGTTTAAGTAGGACAGGTACTGTAAAGAGAAAACTAAGTAGCTGTTTGTACTCCATCCAAAAAACATTCAGAGTAACTAATAGTGGTGGTTGAGTGGGATGGATCTTTGAGGGGGTAGGAGTCAGACTGCAGTAAACTGAAGAGTGTGGGAAACATGGGAAAATAGAGACAGAGGGTCTGAATGCTCTTAGATGTTTTCCAGGAAGCTTGTGTTTTGAACCATGGATTCAATCACAAAAACACTATCATGAAAGGGAAAAACAATAGGAATTGAATGAAAAGGAAAAGATCCCATAAAAGCGGAGGGTTAGAGGGCAAGCTCTGTGGACCCAGAGGCCACGTACCATGTGGTCTTTTGCAGGGCCAGCCTCATAGACACATGACCTGTGTGATCACACAGGGCCATCTGATTAGAAGGGCCCCCAAACTCCATTTAATGTTTTACTGTTTTCATCTTGAAATTATTGTTTTTAATGTTTATTTATTATTTTGAGAGAGAGAGAGAGAGTGCAAACAGAGGAGGGGCAGAGAAAGAGGGAGACAGAGAATCCCAAGCAGGCTCCACACTGTCAGCACAGAGCTCGACATGGGGCTCAAATTCACAAATGTGAGAAATTCACAAATTCACAAATTCTCACATGTGAGATCATGACCTGACTGAAATCAAGAGTCACACACTTATCCAACCGACTTGCTCAGGTGTCCCTGTCACCTTGAAGTTCTGAATAATTTTTGGAAAGGCACCCACATTTTTATTCCACATGGGGCTTTGCATGGAGTCAACTCTGGCCTTTGTATCCCCCACTTGGCCCAAAGGAGAACTGATTGGTGCATAACTTAGATGATCTACCAATCTCTACATATGAATATGGTTTTTTAAAAAAAAAGAGCTCTTTGTCTTCTTTTGTTACTTTAAGAATAGCCAGACACAATTTTTCCACTAATTTGAACAATGACATAATTGCTAACGTGTATTGGCCAATTACTATGTGCAAGACATTTTCAATGTACTTTATACCCATTAATTCATTTAACCATGACAACAATCCCATGAGTAGATATCATTATCACTATTCTTTAAAATGAGCAAATAGAGGCAGAACGTGGTAAACAACTTACTCATGGTCACACAAGTAGTGAGGAGGAAAGCTGGGGCTCAAACCCAAATAGTTTGACTTCAGAGTCTGTGCAATTAAACACGCTGCTTGGTGGTCTTCATTCTCTGGGGTCACAGTCACAGAGATTTTTCTTACCTTTCTCCCCACATATCTAACATGCAGCCTCTCACCTGAAATCTGCTCTGGATACAGGTCCTTCAATGCAGAGAAGGAGGAAAACATTCTTCTTCAAAGGATGTGCGGAAGACATCTTATGTGTGGGTTTAGGGATCTATAAACCACTCAAATGCCCTGAACTGGAGAATACGTCTCTCCCATGTGGGAGGTGGTAAGATCATTGAGACAGAGTATGAAATGGACTATGCTCCCAGTCCTATGGTCCCGTCCCTCCTCTTCTTCCTGTCCTCTCCTCACACCTTTGAGTATCATCAGAACTTTTAGTTGTCTTCTGAAAAGGTTGAGATTTGCATTTAGGCATGGGATTGGACATGTGGTCACTCTTCTCAGAGAGTTCTATACTTACTATTTTCTCCCAACTCCCCCTGTTTCTCAGAGAGTTAAAGTAAGGGCAATCACATTTACGTGTGGAAAATAAATTAGTCAAACCCATAGAAGCAGAAAGTAGGATAGTGGTTACCAGATCCCGGAGTTTGGAGAGGGGGAAGATGTTGGCCAAGGGGTACAAAGTTCTAATTATGCAAGATGAATAAATTCTGGAGATCCTAACATATGGCATGATGACTATAGGTAACAATGCCATACTGTATACTTGAAATTTGCTGAGAAGGTAGATTCCAAGTGTTCTGACCACACACACACACACATACACATAGGGGTGCGCCCACACACACACAATAACTATGTGAGGGAATGGATATGTTAATTAGCTCGATTGTAGTGATTATTTCACAATTTACACATCTATCAAATCATCTAGTTGTACATCTTGAATATATTTTACAATTCAAAAAAGAAGTGGAAATAGGTCAAGGCTCTCTTGGAAGACAGTTTGATAAAATGTATTAGAAGTGTTAAAAAGTGCAACAAAGAGTAAGACAGATCACCAATAATAGGATTTGCAGAATGAGGCTGACTAAGATGGAGTCCATTAGCATTTCTATGAAAATATCATTCCAGATCTAAAGAAGTAGAGAAGGCAGGGTGGTTTTTAAACTTCTCCCCACTTGATGCTTTTAAGGAAATGAATATATATGATGTATATATATCATATATATATGCCCAGTATATACACATATACTGATGTGTATATCAGTATTTGAGTAATATAAACTTATTATTTCAAAGTTTTAGAGCTATGATATTGGCTGCTTATAAAGTCAGTCAAAGGCGTCATGAGAGAATCTCTAAAAACATAAATACTTTTAGTTTTTCAGTAAAGTTTGTATATAGCAATTTAAGACTAATTCAGCCTGGTATCCATGTGATTCTAATAAAGTTTTGAACCAACACCTCCATTTTAAAACCATGGGCTTTGATTATAACATAAGGTCTCAAGCCAGTGTTGAGTAGGGGGGAATGATAACCGCTCCATGTTTGTGGCTGCCTTTCCAAGAAAGGTAAAGAACCACAATGTGTTGGACTTGAAGCGTTAGGTAAACAAAACCATGAGTATTAAAGTTTAGGCTCTAGTGATTAGTAGGGAAGCACAGGATAATAAGCACAGCAGGGTGTCCCTCAAGGTATTTTAGACTCCGACTGTGTTTATTATCCAGTATCAGTATGGAAATATATGCCTGACTACATTTATGGTGCCATTTAGAACTTTAAAATAGGCTCTTATGCTCAGAAAGAGGTTACTAAATTACTCACCCTGTAAGGTTTTCCTCGATTAGCATAATTCTACCCATTCCATGCCTTATCAAGAATACGTTTCCATTGTGGGCACGTGTTTCGAAATGACATTTGAAGAGACATCAGGGGTACATATTCGTGTCAATCCCGAGGTACCCACCTTTCACCGATTTCATGGTAAACTTCGAGACACAATTCCCTGGCATAATTGGCGAAGTAAACTTTTCAAGGTTCGCGCGTTCCCCTGCTGAAGAGCTGCATAGCGAGTGACGACCTGTTTGCTCTTCCTCTCGCTCTCCACCAAGCGATTCCTTTCTTCCTTTCTCACCACCTCCGATTTCAACCTTCCCCTTTTTAGAGGGAGAGGGCATGAGTATCGATGGCGAGTGCCGTGAAGCTGGAAGCTTCGTGTGGAATTCAGGATTCTGTCATAAGTGGTAAGAAGGCCAGTGGGAGAACCGACCATGTCTATGACCAGAAGTGGGGCTATCATGAGGAGAAGGGCGGCCATGGTGCTCCCACCACTTAACAGGAGTGGCGTCTCTTCCAGGGGGAACTCCTGCCCTCTTTCTCTATTTTCGTCAGCATCTCTTCAGCACACCACGAAGTTCCTGAGTCCACACTAGGTGGCAGCATGGTATACAGGTCATGTGGGAAGAGCTGAGGCCCCAGCAGCCAGAGCCTACCCAGCTCAGTCACAGAACACACACACACACACACACACACACACACACACACACACGTGACTTCCAAAGGGTCCCTGCTTCTCCACTGTCATCTGTGACTCTACTTCACCTGGCAACGTGCGTCTGAGTGCTGGAAAACCCACCCTAGGATTGCCGTCGCCCTCCCTACTGAACTGTGGGTTTTCTCAAGCATCGTGAATGGACTTTTACTCTTCGCAGCCCTGTTCCTAATCTCGTCCCCGGACGCCTGTGCTTTTACAAGGTGACCGAGGTCTGCAGTTGCTCTGAGTTCACTTTGTGAACACCGACAGGCTCCTTCGGGCTCGGTGCGTGCACCGTGCACGTTGGATGTGCTTGGCTCTGCAGGTTTCCCTTGCAGAACCGATTATTCCATTGAAAAACACCCCCACCCAGCTGCACAGTGGTTCAACATCCCTGTCTCAAGAGGAGCTAAAAGTCAAAGGGGACTTATGCTCAGATCAGGAGTTCATACTACAATGTCGAGGGCTGAGGGAGGGGAGTCTGACCTTTGCATCTTGGACATGAATAGGCATTTAGAGTTCATCCAAGTCGATCGGCCCCATTTGACAGATAAGAAAACTGAGGTCCAGAAATCTAGATTTGTCCAAGGCCACACAGGTTGGTAGACGCCATGCCAGGGCTGGAAAACTGGTTTCCGGAGACCCTGTCCAGGCCCATTTCCATCGCTCCTTGTGCGATTTATAGAGAGTCATAAATATACAGCAGATGAAACCTCAGAACCCTCTGAGCTGGTTTTCCTCCCCTCCCCATACCAGGTACCCCAGTCCAGCCCAGCCTGGACACCTGATCTCTCTGCCCCCAGGGTCTCCTTCTCCATGGCCAGGAAGGGGGTGGGACAAAGAGAAACAGAGAATCGATATTCATTGGGAAATTGGATGACAGATACAGAAGTACTGAAATACTGCAGTCCTTCCCCTGGCATTTCCTCTTGACCAGAAGAAGGAAATACCAGAAATCTCATAAGCGAGCCCATTTGGGCAATTTTTTTATACTCAGCATTCATATATTTCACATTTTCCCCAAACCTTTGAGTACTAATTCAAACCGTCCAGCCTCCAGGCCCCCTAGGGATTCACCTATCACTAAATGTTGTTGATTTGCAAAACACACGGATTCTTTTCATAGAACAGGCTCTGCTTTCATGGCTTTCTTCAGACGCTGAGCCTTTTCCCAATTAAGCGATGCCCCAGCTTCTCTCTGGTTAGGATTACAAACAAACACCACCACCCTTCGCCTTTGCTCCAGTCACCCCTCCCTTCACTTTGACACATGGTTCTTTTGATCTCAACCCCAGACCATAGCAACAGCCTCCTAATTATTCACCAGCCATAAATCACGGCAGTAATGTGGTCCTTGCTAAGGAAAGGGAGTACTGCTGGGCCATCGGAGTCTGGAAAACGGGGCGTGTTTAGCATTTCCAAAAGCAAAGCAGTGGAGGAAAGGAAAGCAGGAAGAGAAAAGATGTTTTAAATGTTTGTAGAAATAGTTGCTTTGATGTTAAACCCTCTCCCAGAGGAAGTCAAGAGTCTGAAAACGAAGTCTATATTTTTCATATTCAGAGGAATAATAAGATCCACGACCCCCATGAAGAGGCAGGTGGATGTCAGGGCCTCCTGAAGCAAATGTCAAGTACATTTCCAAGTCATCAGAGCAAGCGGAATAAACCTGCTTCTCTCTGTCCACCTCCTAATTTTGTTAATTTAATTTTAGCTGTTCCCTTGCTTGGGAAATCTTAATTCCTCTGTGACCTTACTGAATAGCAGTTAATCTGGTTGGATCTGGCATTTTCGCCAGGAGGAAATTGCCTGGGAATCCCAAATTATTTTTTTAATTTGTCTTGGGCTGGGATGTGCCGCGGAGCCCACAGAAATCCCAGTATCAGTAAAACTGGTCCGTCTTAGTCTTACCTGGGGCCAGACTGTGTGAATATAATATCTTGCTTATGAGGCTTGTGGGTCCAATTGAACTGGTAATCATTCCCTCTTTACTTCGGGATGTGATATGTGATAAGAGAGAGCTAAGAATATGCTATAGATATTCTTTCACTGGTAAATTCGCCCTCAGAAACAAATACAAAATAAGACAGATTTTTTTTCATTCAATTTTGTTGTGTCAGCCACTCTAATTGGCTGTAATAACATGTAGACAACACGGGACAGGAGGAATATCGTGAGGTTTGTCTTTGTTCAACAAATATTTATTGAAGATCTACTCTGGGCTGGATCCTGGAGTGACGGCAGCTATGAATTCAAGAAGAGATTAACCCACATATTGCTTATGGCACATTAGAGCAGGGGCTCTAGACAAATGCGTAGTCTAGCGCTGGATTGGCAGACTTTTTTCTAAGTTGCCAGATAATAAACATTTTAGGCTTTGCAGACTATAGGATCTCTATCATGACTTCTTGGCTCTGCCTTTATGGCCTGAAACCAGTCATAAACAATACATAAAGAAAGCACATAGCTGTGGACCAATAAAACTTTATTTAAACACACATGGGCTCTAATGTTCTCATCCTTGGTCTAGAGGGAGATCCCTTTAAGTTTGGAGAAAAATGCAATGAAAAGGAGGTACAGGAAACTAGGCAAAGTCAGAGAAGGGCAATATGCCTAATTAGAGTTCACAGAAGCCCTTAGGGGGCAAGCGAAAACAATACTTAAATTAAGACCTGCTGGGTTGGAAAGAATCCATCCGGTGAAGAGGACTGAGGAAGAATGTTTCAAGGAAAGGGAATGGCACATGTTACAATTCAGAGATGAAAGCACAACTCACAATTGAGAGTGGGGAATGGAAAGTTCTGGATCACTGGTTGAAGGGAGCAAGGATAGAAAAGATGAAGTGAAGTTGGAGTCAAGGCACAGCATAAAGAGGTTCACCCAGGGGGGAAACGGGAGCCCATAAAAAGTCTGAACAAAAAAGTCAGAGATCGAGCACATGCTTCCAAGAGATCACTTTGGTACTTGTAGAGCAAACATTTTCAGGATCTTTTCAGGAACCTCACTGCCTCCACATCTAAATGAAACAGAAAATACGTTACCGCTCCTTTCCTTCATCTCCTCTCCAGGGACAGCCAACACAGTTCCTAGAATTCCTCCCACAGCTTCTGTATTTTAATAGGAATCAAAGCCTTGGAAAAATGGATGAAATTCTAATGGTAGAATTTGAGGCAAAAGCCCACGCAAGGAAAGGGTTTGGCTGTGGGAGGAGAGGAGAGGAGAGATATTAGAGCGACCCCAGCCTCCCTGAGATCATACTACATAGTCATTTTTTCCACCAAAGCATAAGGTTCCACTTACAAGTTTCTCTCGCGCTAAGTTTGCTAACTAAACTGTTCAGTTGAATCATCGGAAATACAGATTTTACGTTAACCGAGTGATCAAGATTAATAAGACATTGATACTGTGAACCCCTCAATATGATGCACTGAGAAAGTACAAACTAATTTCTGTGATATTCTTATCAAAAAATGCAGAAACTCATTCGAATCACGAGGAAAATATCAGATGAATCCAAACTGAGGACCACCCGACGATATTAATGAATACTTGTCAAAAGTGTCAAAAGTCATGAAAGACAAAGAAAGACTGAGGGAAACGCTCATTAATTGGAGAAGATGAAGGAGAAATAACAATTAAATGCAATGTGGGATTCTGGACTGGATCCTTGAACAAAGAAAGGATATTTGTGGAAAAACTGGTGAAATCTGAATATAGTCTAGAGTTTAGTTGTCGGGATTGTACCAATACCATTGTGCTGGTTTTAATAATTATGCCGTAGTTATGTTAACATGAGGGGAGCTGGGCGAGAGGTACATAGGAGCTGTTATTTTTGCAACTTTAAGTCTAAAATTGTATGAAAATATTTTTTAAAAGAAATACAGATTTCTAATTGATATCATCTTGATGTATTCTCCCATTCTAGACAAAATGATATTAAGTGATAGTAACTGTTTTCTTGTCCAGGTTAATTTCTCTGTTAATAACCGGGGCGATTGCCAATTAGCTTTCAGGTTCTTCAGGTCTCCTAGCACTAAAAATCATTGTATGGACAAAATAGAGAATCTTACCAGTTAATTCCCCACTCATTTGGAATCTTCCCTTCTGTTTGGTGCTGACCATGCCCTGAAGAAGCTTCCCTATAGAATGCCACCTCTACCTTTCTCTCCTTTGTGGTCTTGGGACAGAGCTTACTCAAGGCTGTGTCTGTGTCTGCAGTGAATGACAATGGTTCTCTGCTACTTTGCAGGGTTTGCGAAGCATGACAGAGCTTTGTGAAGTAGAGCATTCTGGATGGGAAGTATGGAAACTGGGATTCTTGTCTTGGTTATTCCATTCTTGGGCCCTGGAATCTCGGGTACATCACTGACTTCAGGTTCCTTAACTGTAAATTCAGGTCTTTTCATGAAATCCAATACTTTTTTACCGATAATTTTTATACTTGCCTAGGCTTTGAAATCATCCAGGAAGCATTTTTTTTTTTTTTTTTTTAATGCTGGTGCCTGGTCTCACTCTCAGATTTCTTGATTTAACTCCTTTAGGATGCAGAGCAGGCATCCAGATTGTTTTAAAGCTCTCCAGAGTGGTGTTAACAGGTAGCCAGGGTTGAGAACCACTGATCTAGATGATCTGTAAATTCTAACCTCCTAGGGCTTATCAGTAATTATTATTTAAACAAGATGAGTCAACAAAACCAGGTCCTGGAAACTATTATCTCACATCTAAAGGAATTCTGGCCGTGGGTAGATAAGACTACAGTAAGTACTTTGCATCCTTTCTTCAAAACTCTGTGGTCTGTGCCTGTCTGATATGTTATCATCTTGACTAATGACTTACACAAAAAACTCAAGTATTTGGCTTGTGGAACATACCCTGAAGATCAAAAACTATAGACAGAGACTTTAGGACAGGCATGTGGTTTTTCTATCTTTACCACTTCTGTTACCACGTCCTCTTTCTGTCACCTTTCCTTCTTCCTCCAGCTTTACATTCCACTATTTATACCTACATAGAGATTGACATCTAAAAATAAGGTGAAAATGGCCCACATTGGTGCAGTGTGTCTATTTAGGTGGGTTGAGAGAGGAAGAAGGAAAAAAATTACACTATCAAAAAGACAGCAAAAACATAGAGCAGGAGCAACAAATCCAAATACCTACAGGGAGGCCAACCTAGAAGGCAGACAATAGGGAGTCGAGGCCTCCGGGGAACCAGAGCGCTCATGGCCCTCATAATGGTCCCTCCTAAGGGATCACTTTTACTCTTCTCCAGCCCATGGGAGTTAAGGGACATGTTGGCTCAGTAGTGCCAGAACTTTTGATCTTCGAGAGAATCAAGGAATCCATCATTGATTTGTAAATGCTAAAAACCAATTTTTTAGAAAAAATATAAACACTATGTAGGCCAGACCATACACTTTTACAGACTAGACCCTGACAGTTTGTAAGCTCTTATTTAAAGGTGAAAAACTGTGACAGGTAGAATTGCAGGCAAAACTTAGGGTGAAAGAAGTCTATTGTTTTAATTTGTTGTTTTTTGGTTTGTTTGGTTTTTGTTTTTGTTTTTGGTTTTGTTTTTTGGTTGGGAGGGGGTGTTGAGAATATAGGAATCTTTCAGTTGTTCTAAGACATGCCGGACACTCCCAACCCAGGCTTGTTAGAAGCAGGATGGATATTAGTGCCCGACCAGATGGGACTGGATAAATGAGCACACATGCAGAAACTGCCTCTGATGAGAACAAATTGGCAGTCTACAGCACAGGGCCCAAGCTCAGCTGTGGTACAGCTAATTATCAATGGCAAGGGCTGCCCATTCAATGAGCAGGAGTTTGAGAGCCAAAGGGCCATGGAGGACAAGGGATAGACAACATGGAGCCAGGTGATTCTGAGATGTTATCGGTGCCCTTAGAACAGATGCCTTCCAATAGGTGGTACTATGGTAGGAAAATTCTAGCAACTCAGGCAGCGAAGGGAAGGGTCTTGGCCCCAGTCAAAAGGCCTACAGTTCAAAAGAGGGTTCAAATGTCAAGAGAGGGGAGACTAGGTAGAGTACTCCAAGGACTGGAGCATTAGTAGCATGGAGGCAGGAAGAAGCAGGAGCCAAACTTTGAGGTTGGCCCATGGCAACAAAGGCAGCTGGGCTGCCCTGGCTTATCAGAAATCAAACCTATTGGGAAAGATTTTTCATTCCAAACCCTACCATTTGGGAGACTGGGACTGTAAGTTAACTTTTGCCCTGGTCAGGACTAACTCCAGAATGAAGATAGATCTTGGTGTACAGGTGCAGCTCATTTGTACATAGACCAGGGGAGAACTGAGAATTAACATGGCAGAAAACATGATCAGCTCCCCTGAGATTACCCCAATGGATCTGCTTGCATTTGAAATACTGAAGCAAACAAACAAAAAACAATAGAATTTTCATATGACCCGCCTTTGCCAGGTGTCTTAGGTCACGTTGAATCTTCAGCTTTACTTATTCACATATAAATATGGTCTTAGAATAACACGCGGATAACACCCGAAGCACGTCAGGGAACTACCTACTCATCTTTGTGGTGATTTTTTTCTTTTTTCTTTTTCTTTTCTTTCTTTCTTTCTTTCTTTCTTTCTTTCTTTCTTTCTTTCTTTCTTTCTTTCTTTCTTTCTTTCTTTCTTTCTTTCTTTCTTTCTTTCTTTCTTTCTTTCTTTCTTTCTTTCTTTCCTTCTTTCTTTCTTTCTTTTCTTTTCTTTCTTTTTTATTTTTTTTACTTTCTGAGAGTGAAAGGAAGCAAACATGGACCATTGTTCTTCAAAGAAGTAGCATATTGCATCAGAGGAATTATCAGATTTCTTAGTGCAGTCATCTACAAAGTCTCGTTCCCAGAACAAATGCCACATTCACCCGTATAATCCTTGCTTTGGCTAACAGTGCACTATGCCAGTGTGGTAAAAGCATAAGGGAAAAAGACTTAACCTGTGAGTAAATTCTGGCCACACTGCTTACTGTAACTGGGTCATTTGGGAAAGCAATTGCATTTTCGGAGCCTCAGTTTCTACATGTTCAAATGAATTTAATGACCCTACTTCCCAACCTCACGGGGTTGTAAGAAAACCAATATGATGAATTGGTTAATGAACTTCACATAAAGAACTTCGCAATTGCCAACAATCTGCATTGTCAATGCAGAGGGGCAAGCCCTCCTGGAAAGAGTATATCCAAATCTGTGGACAGTTTGAAAAAGGATCGAAACTACATTTTTATTTGGAAGACAAGTTCAATAAGACCTTCGGTATTGATTGTCACCTGGCACCATCTCCTCGTGTGCAGATAAGGCCATGACAAATATTTCAGTTTTTCCAAAAGAGTCATGTTTTGAAAAGATGCACAACACTGGTCTATATAAATATCTTAGTTGGTTCATTTCCATCACACTTGGCATTCTTATTTGCCTTGTGTTAACAAAGAGGTGCATATTGGAAACAGGAGGCAAACACTCCTTAGGCTGCTTTAATCTGGTGTTTTTGTTTATTTGCTTGGTTGGCTGATTGGTTGTTTAAAGCAACTTTCACACTTAAAACCTTGAACCTGACACCCCTTTAGTGTCCCAACCCTTTGAGAAATTTCAAAGGAAACCTAACAAAAATATGGCATTTGAGCAGGTCATCCGAAAGGATGGCAATCACTCATGAGGTTTATTTTATTTTATGCTATGTTATTTGGGAGACAGAGTTGTACGAATTTTATCCTCAATGGTAGAAACAGCTTCGTTGGCTTGACTGCAGCTGTGATAAACAGAGAGCTCCTTGCTGTTTTGCATGTAGATGTTTATGCATGGCCAGGGAAGTGCTGAAGCATTCCTCGTTACCCACACACCTACAGATTCCATAAAACCTGAGTGAAAACAATCAGTACGAAGGTTCGAATTCTGAGTCACACTTCAAAAACCTCAACCCAGTCTCCATATCATTATAGTAAAAATGCTAATGTTACTTCTCTGTAAAACATTGTTTTTACCTGCCTTCTCTTTCCACAAGCATTCATTTCTCCCTGCTTTTAAGAAAAGATTACATATGATGGAAAGTATTTGTTGGGGGGGCATGGATCTAGATAACTTTGGGCTGTCTCCATTGTTTACAATTTATATGACTGGGGTCAAGGTATCTTAAATTCTCTGTCTTCTTCCATAAAATGTGGATCAACTCACAGTGCTTTTTAGAGGAATAAGAATACACACACACACACACACACACACACACACACACAGGGGTGCCTGGGTGGCTCAGTCCATTAAGTGTCCAATGTCGGCTCAGGTCATGATCTTATAGTTCATGAGTTCAAGCCCCCCCATAGGGCTCTCTGTTGTCAATGCAGAACACACTTCAGATTCTGTCTCCCCCTCTCTCTGTCTCTCAAAAATAAATTTAAAAAACACATAAAAAAAGAATATATATCTATAAAATAAATGCTTCATAATAGCTGTTAATTTCCCTCTAACTTTTTTTCTATGAACTTATCAGTTAATCTCATTTTGATTCTCTGCTACTCAAATTTCAGCTCAAGGATGGTTCAGAGGTAGAAATAATCTATTACAACACTTATTTTATAGACTAGGGAAGACACTGGGGGCCAGAAAACTGAAGGGCTTTTCCCAAGATCATGGAGAATTTCAGATCCAAAACGAATCATGGCGCCCAATTCCTAGACCAGAGATTTCTCCATGAAACAATATTTAATGGATTCTTCTATTAATCAGCAGAACTTACATCAAGGATACTTTGCCTAAAATTATTTGTAAGGCAATCATAAAAATCCTTAATTTGAATTTTTTATTACCAACTCATTGAATCTTTTCAGTTCCTGTTGCTTCATTGTTCATTGCTATCTTCATTGCTATCTTCAGCATACATGCCAATGAAAAGAAATGTGCAGAGATTATTTGTGATAGATACTTTTGCAATAAACTATTCTTGGATCATCCACGGCATGGACCAAGACTTCCAACACCTATCACGACCACAGACTCTTCTAAGGATTTGTGTCTATAGCCTCTGCTGAGCAAGGCTGCCCTAGGAGATTCTTTGCTCATCTTTGGCCATGGTTCTCTACTACCTCCTGGCCTCCACTGATTGGACAAAGAGTGGACAAAGAGTGGACACCTGACCAAAGGCAAGCAATTCATTGGCTTGTCAGCATCCTATAAAGGGGCCTGTGATGGAAGTTTTAACCAACAAAGATGAAGGCTAACGGAACCAATTAGATTCTGTTTCGGGGGAAGAAGAGCCAACTAGTTGCTAACAAGCGCTAGACTATTCTATATCAAAGCTGAAAACAAAACAAAACAAAACAAAAAAAGAGTCATTAATTCATTAGCCATGATGATGGTGATATGAGTGGAAACATAAACAACAGTGTCATAAAAAACATGGAGCCATAAAATTGAAATACATTTCTTTAAGCTTTGGTCTGGATATCTCAACAAAGAAAGAATAACATCGAAAAATATCTAGAAACATAAACCAGTAGGTATCCTTAGATCTTAAAATTTACACCTTGGAAAAGTGCGATTTGTGTCATGTTCCATCTTATCAAGGGTTTCAAATATTAATCAAAGACACCTTTCCTTTCCAGGCAAGGCACACGTTAGGAAAGATATTTATAAAAGTCTTCAATATTGTCAGTAATGTTTTCAGATTAACTGGAGGATCTGTGATAACATTTTGTAATAATCTTCTGCATATCTTAGTGACAAGACTTGGAGAAGCCAAAGTAGAGAGTGAGGTTGAGAAGGGGAAACAGCACAAGAACCAAGGTCAGGTGTGGTTCAACAGGTGTCCCTGTCTTCATCAGGCTATGAGAGTTGGACAATTTCATGATCATAGATTAAACTGCCTTTGAACTTTCATGAAAAATAACATTTAAAATCTGGCAGAGGTTTTAAAATGATGATTCTTTTAAACTACCATACCAGACAATGTCATTTGTAAATCAATTTGTAATTAAACTAGTACCATTTTGGAAAGATGTCCACACCAGGGCTCCAGATTTTCTCCACATTTGGTCACCTTAACCCTCAGATCCTTGCACAGCCTGGTGGCCATTTCGACTGAAGCAGCACCGCCCCCCCCCAAAGACAAATACTGGTTGTTTCAGTCCAGAGTCCTACATATAAAAATTAATCTGCAAAAATTCTTGACGGATTTCAGGAAAATATTTGGAAATTCAACTGATAGAGAATTTTACTGTTTTATCAAATTTTATCCCTTAATTTTTTATTCTCTTCTTACTTTTCTATGTGGTTTTATGCAGTAATGGTTTGAATGTAATACATGAAGAGATGACAGGAAAATGAATTTGGCATTATTTGGATCAAGCACCTGGTTGATTTAAACCAGTTACATCATCACTTCTCTCCAGTCCACTGCCAAGTACTAGTCCAGGCTCCCATTCCCCTCGCCTGGATACTTCCAGCTGGTTTCTCTGCTTCTCCTCTCACCCCTCCAGTCTAATCTCAACAAAGAAGCACAAATGAAGAGATGTTAATTGTAACACATCACTCTCCTTCATCCATTTAATGAGTCCCAATCACAACTCTTCAGTAGCTTCTGATCATCTTAAGAATAAAAACTTGAACTTCTCACTCTGGCTTTTAAATCTATCCTTCATCCGACCCCTGTTCCTCTTCCCCTGGTTTTCTTTCATTCAGTTCCTGGAACACATGCTCTTCCTCACCTCAAGGCAGTGGTCACATTGTTTGCTCTCCCTGCAATGCTCTCTTCCATCCCTCCCTTCTTTTTGCCTAGAACATTCTTTTTCTTCCTTTTTAACTTAAATGTCACCTCTTCAAAAAGGACTATATATATATTTTGTCTGGTCAAAAAGGACTACCTAGCTAAAGGATTACCTCCCCATACCTCAGTCCCTTGCTGGTTACCTTCATGACAGTTATCACAATTTGACATTATTCTTTTGGTTTATTGTGTGTGTGTTTTTTTTTTTTTTATCCATAGGGGCTGACAAATGTCTGTCTTGTTGATTTTTGTATTCCCAGCATCTAGCAGGGTGCCTGGCCCTCAGTAGGTATCCAACAAGTATTTGCTGAATGAATAAATGACATTTTCCCTTCTCAAATCTTTGCCGTCAACCAATCTGGAAATTGAGGACGCAATAGATAAATTTTCCAAAGATAGCCTAGGTATCCTTATCTTTCTTATATTCAGAAAATGGCCATGTTCTATTTCTGGGGCTAAATGGTTAGATCTGCTTTCCCAAAGGAGGAGGTGAGGGTCCCATCCAATACACTGAATCCATCATGTCACATCTTGTGTCATACCTATACTCAACTCTTTGTTATCCTGCTCTCAACATAGTCCGGAAGGGATGGGAGAAAGTGAGGACAGGATAGGCCTGAGGTGGAATTTCCCATGCTCCATGAGGAAGTGGAGGGTAGTTTAGAGTAGGTTCTCTGGACTAAGTTCAACAACTCAAATGCAAACAGTCAGAACAACAGTAGATGGGTACGCCCCTGAACTCCTCAGATTGAGTTTGGGAGCTACTAGAAGAATTTGGAACATCCTGCTGCATTAACTGCAGAGAGCACTTTCAGGTTCTGAGAACTTTCCATTTTCCAAGGACACATTTGTGAACTATCCTTTCTAATCCCCAGCACTCTTGCACATGGGGTCCCAGGACCCTGGGTGGTATTGCCTGAGCCATAAGCTCTTTCTGCCTCGCCTATATAGACTGGGATCTTCCACAGAAAATTCATTTTCTTAAGGGGTGTATCATTCTGTGGTTCCTTCATAGATTTGAGGGGTGATGTTATCAATTGTCCCTTGGTACTAAGCATCAGAGGTGAGGGGAATTTCAGGCAGTCCAGGGAATGCTGGGAGTTTCAAACCCTTCCTTTTGGCTGACTGAAGGGTCTTTCTTCTTTAATGTACCACCAGAGAGTGAATAGAGCTTATCGAATAAGCTCCTCTGGGGAAGATGACTTGGTGAGACTGGAGGCTCCGAGAATCTGAGTAGGGCCAAATCCAGAAGCTGCAGCTCTGAATCATAGGCCAGATGCCCAGCGGGAGAACTAGCTTGAGAGAGCCCGACACAAAGTCTCTCCGTCTTTGTAGCTGTTTTGGATCATTTACTTTACCAAGCCCCTCCCCAACTTCACCCCCACATCTACCTTTGTTTGTTCAACCTTTCCATTTATTGACGCTGAATTAAAAATAAACTTTAAAAACTTTAACACAATAGAGAGTCAATGGCTAAGTGATCACGCAGCACTTGCCCTAAAGAATGAAACAATTAAAATCCAATCAGTCCTGATAACGTTCTGTGCTGTGATGCTAGACTTCCCTTTGCTTTGACCCCTCTCCTTCCGGCATCCTGTTCTGGGACAGAAATGACACCACAAGGGTTTCCTGTGCCTGTCCTCTCCACTTCTGACCCCTCACTACATCCTCTCTCCATCTATTTGGAGAGCAATGACTTGATTCCTCTGGAATTCCTCCCATTTCATATATTTGATGACACTTGTTGCTAATTTGGGATGTCAAAAATGCCAGGGAACATCTGAACTGAGTTCGTGTCAGCTGTTAGCCTCCTAGCCACTTACTTAATAGCAAAATAGGGAATGCGATATTTCCAGGTATTATTGGTCGTAATTCGTCGCGGGGTCCCTTCTCCCTGCAGTCTGCCTACCCCAGATATCTGAAACATATTAACTCCTTAAACTCTTGGGGTAACTTCTGAATGTTCACTCATTCGAGAGGACTTTCCTGAGGTGTCAGAAATCAGTGCCCTTCGGGGCACCCCGAAACAGGGACCCCTAGACAGAGCCTGAGGTCAGGGCCACTTGGTCCCAGACTGACTAGCTACCCTCCTGCTGTTTACCATTGGGCCTTCCGAGCCTTCTCTTTGCTCTCTGAGGATCTTGTGTCTATAGAACTAAGATTTCAGCCCACTGCATCACAGCCAACAGCCTGCTTAATTCTGTGGTCTGCAGACCACTTAGCACATTGTTGCCAGTCAGAATACATTAAAGAGGAGGCATGCCCATAATGCCATAGAATAATAACTAGAAGAAGATGGCCCCATGACGATCATGGCACTCTCCTCCCCACAACTTAGCAGCCGATGGGGTTGGGAGGCCAGACCAGGTGCAGAAATGAGGTCCCCAGCTGTGGCACTGAGGTGCTGTTTGCTGTCTACTTGTCTGCCCTGCGCCAGGAGGCCTTGGTCCCAAGCCCTGTGCTGCCTGCCTGCCAGCCAGCCGCCCCCGGACTCCTGCAGCTGCCCCCCTGCCGCTCCAGACACACAACTGGAATTTACTTCCGAACCGTACACATTGGCCACATATTTTCGTCTTCTTCCTCCTTAAAGTGAAATCATCTTGTTCTGTCTGCTGAGAGAACTTTTTCTGAATTCACACCTGCATGTGATCATTTACCCCCCAGAAACCAAGAATTCATTGTTGGCCTTGTTTGGGCCTGCATGTCCAGAGTCTAGAAATGCTGGAAATGTTGAACGAAGTGCCTGGCTCAGAGATAGCACTCCAAATGTATTTGCTGAAGAAGGGAAAGAAGGGAGGGATCAGAGAAGGGGGGAGAAATGTTTTCTGACATTCTAAAACCCAGAGACATTCAAGTGTCAAAGCTCTTTTGGGTTATTCCAAGCCTTTAAAAATGAAAAATGAACTAAATCTAAGAGAAAACAATAATTTTACCACCTACTACTTTGTTATGTGCTTTGTGACAATCAAAGATATGGGAAATCTGGGAAGGATAGAATAACAAAACATCAGCTAGAATAGCAGTCCCTAACATTACTGGGCTTTTATAAGCCATTATGTAAACCTTGTATGTGCAGAACTCACCGAATTCTCAGAACAACCCTATGGAGGCAGTAAGTAATACTGTTATCTCTTTTATAGATGAGCAGACAGAATTTAAAGAGAATTTAAAGACAGGTAGAAAGTTGGAGGGAGGGGGGACCGAATTAGATTCTACACCTGTAGTGATTTCTTGAGGTCTTTTTCTGAAGGTTCTGGAGCCCTTCTCCCTCATGCTAAGTTCTCTTTGGCTTTGAGCTGAGAGAGGATGAAGGAAGTACATCCAACTTGCCATGAAGAATACGCTGAGACCTCCTTGACACTCGGCTTCAGGACACCTGGCTCCCTGATCCAGGCAGTCTCTCGCAACGACAGCCATGTTTCTTCTCTTTATGGCCTCCTCATCTTCCGGTGGGGGGCGGGGGTGGCGGTGACAATGGTTCTGTCTGTCTCAGCTGGATGCCATCAAGGCTTTTCTGAGTCGCTGCTATGGAGACAAAGCACAGGTACCGCTTCCATTTGCCACC
This sequence comes from Paguma larvata, assembly GCA_030068075.1. Taxonomy (NCBI): domain Eukaryota; kingdom Metazoa; phylum Chordata; class Mammalia; order Carnivora; family Viverridae; genus Paguma; species Paguma larvata. The sequence continues at coordinate 19,493,999 of CM057835.1, read as the reverse complement.
ACTTGCTATTAAAAGACAGGCACGGATTGTGAGCCCAAGATGTTCAGTGAATCAACCTGGAACTTACCCCTTTTTAAAAATTCTAATAGAAGGTAATTCATGCAAGTTTGTTGGCAAGCCATCTGCCTCAGGGACCGAGCACAGGTTAGATAATTAAACTCAACCTGTTCCTGCATGGCTGTCTGACTTACCATTTACCTCATCTCAGACTCCTCGCCTCCAGAAACCCACTCTCCAAACTGGTTAACTCATTGTTCCCCCAAAACACCTGTCTTGCCATCTTATTTTTACTCGTGCTATTCCATCCACCTGGAATGAACACCCTTCCTTTCCTGTCCCTCTTGAAGTCTTTCTCATTTGGTTCACAATATGGTCACAATGATCAGTCTCTCTCTCCTGAATTCCAATAGTAATGGATTGTATACAATTCAGCTGGTAATTAATCATACGCTGCCTTATGATAAGCCTGCTATTGTTACCTTGAACTGTTATTTAAATCTTTAATTTTAACTTAACTGTCTCCATATGTTTATCTTGTTTTCATAAGTGAAATATAAGATCTTCAAAAGCAAGAGATATATTTTATATTTTTATCCCCTTCAGTACCTAGCATGGAGCTGATTCGCTGATTCTTTTTTCCTTTTGTGTCTGTTGGATATGACCAAAATTATAAAACTGCACCCAATTATTTAGTAATAATAGATCATATTTACAGATAAATATGTACGGGTGATTACAGAATATGGTCTGCGGTCCATCAGGTGCCTTTTAACCCAAAGAACTGAGAAACGAGCAGGAAAGCAGGAGCCATACTTGTGGAATAGCAGGAACAGGAAGGAGTTTGTGAAGGAGTCAAGCAGCCAGGACTGGTTGAAGATTCTTCCTCACATGAATCTTCAGGTGAGACCACAGCCCCAACCAACACCTTAATGGCAGCCTTCGGAGAGACTCTGAGCCAGAACACTGAGCTAGGCTGCTGAGATTCCTGATTCATACTAACTTTGAAATTATAAATATTTGCTATTTTAATCACCAAGTTCTTAAAGTAATTTGTTACATAGCGATAGACAACTTATACAGTGTATAATTATGGGAAACTATTCAGGAAATGGCCAAGATCAACTGATTGCCTCTGATTATGTGTATGACATTTTCCTTCTGTGAGCTTGAAAAACATGGACAGTTCGTTTCAGATACAATAACTGAGTTGACCCTGAGGTGGTTGTTATGTTTCTTGTTTGCTGCCCGTCTTTCATTGTCGTGAATCTAGCTGATAGTAAAGCAACACAGATCATGAACCAGGCAAATATTTCACAGCTCGCTAAATATCCGGTAAAATAAGCAGTGTGAAATAAACCAGCTAGCCTGCTCCAAATCTCAAGATGTTCAGAGAAAGACTGGTATTCTCGTCGGCTTAGTCCCCAAAAGTCAGCCAAATTCTAGTGATGAATCACAAACGAATTAAGCTATTATTTCACTATTTGTGATTATACCTTCACTCATCTGAATACATCTCACTAGTTTAGTGGAGGAACTGGAGTCAGCAAGCCACAGCTCACAGGCCAGATCTGTCTTATTATTTTTCTAAGTGAAGTTTTATTGCAACACAGCCACGCCCATTCATTTGGATATTGGCTATGGCTGGTTTTGCACTGACAGAGCTGAGTAGCTGTGACAGAGTCGGTGAAATCCACGAAACCTAAAATATTTATCATCTGGCCCTTTACAGAAAAGTGTGTCGATCTCTCCAGAAGGCAATTATTTGTAAAAGATACATGCAAAGGATCTCTATTTCTGTGGGATGTTAATATATATTATATGGGAAAACAATGGGTTCTGTGGTCAAATGTCCAGAAAATCCTGAGTTAAATAAAGTCATACACGTTGCTCGGTGACATAACTTCTCTGAGCCCTTAGTGAGTCTCCAAGAGGAGGACTTGGAATGCTACATTTTTAAAATGTTTTTGGCCATGAAGCTCTTTGTTTCAGATCACCTGTCAAGACACTCGAGTCCAACTCACCAGGAAATGCTCCTCTAGAGCTACGAAAGCAGCAACTTTCAAAGTATTAACTTTGCAAAAAATTCAACTGACGTAAGCATCTATAAACTTTGACTTTTAAAAGCCTCCACAACGATTTGAAAATGCACCTGGAGATGGCCTTACCGATCACGAGCCCAGGATGAAACTGACACCTGGGAAGTGGCAGAAACATAAGTACGAAATTGTGTGCTAATAGCAGACTCTGTTTTCGCAGGGCCAGTCACACTCAAAATAATTTTAAAGTTGGAAGGAGAACAATAAAATATTCTACTTCTGTAGGTCTCGAATTTTGTACCATGGAACCCCCATAATTCGTGTAAATGCTTAAAGACTCTAGCTGGGAGTTAGGAGGATCTAAGTTTCATGAACCAATTTAAAAAATCAGGTCCCTGTTATTCAAAAGAAGTTTGAAAATTATTAATCTATTCCAAACTATTTTTCTAGAAATGAGACCGACATCAAGGTCTCAGGTGATCAGCCACTGGCCCGTGGTCAAGATTCAGACCTATGTTATGACTGTCCTTTCCCTTTCTTCCTGCTTCTGGCCTTTGGGACACATTTTTGTGGATGACCAGCCAGGGTGAGGTGCCTAGTCCATGAGTCTGGGAAACTTCTAACTCACAACCTCAGTCTGAATCAGCTTGGGATAAGAAGACAGGGAGAATTTGGGTGGCTTAAGTGAAGAAAATAAATCATGATGTATGACACTAATATAATAGGATGTAGAGTAGGTTGTTTCCTGCTGTCCTGGAACCATGGCCAAGGTCCAAAGCTGAGCTTAACTCTTTTGGTGACAAGTACTTCCCTAGTGTGCTTACTAGAGACTCCAACTCTGAACTGTCTCCAATCAAATTAAGGAAAGAACTAAGTTGGGGGGTCGTAACCAGTCTTTGATGATGTCCAAAGCCAAGTAAAGCAGTCTCCAAGAGAACTGTGAATAAATACTGAAGGTGACTTTGTGAAAGGAAGATATGGGCTGAGCTGCAGGCCTCAAGGTCCTCTCTGATGCAGCTACAGGAATGGGGCCTTGAGAGTTATTAAGTGGACAAGGAAACAAAAAGTATGGCATGCTGTCCTTTCCATTTCCTAATCATAGCAAAAGGAGAGAAGAGTGTTTACTTAATACCTATCACCTAGAGTCATCTGGGGCGGGGGGAGTATATTTGAATATAGAGAATAGTGTTCACTTAGAGACCAGAAATTTCTCAAGGCAGTTGGTCTAGGTCAGTAGGTCTGGTAAGCATGGCTTGTCACGTCGTATGCCTGGATATGAGATGTGGGCTGCTCCACCCATCTCAAGTGTCTGTGGATATGGGAAACATAGAAGAGGATTCCAGTACTTTCCAGAGCTCTATGTGAAGCAACATGGATGGTGGTAGGAGAGGGGCCATAGGGCCATTTAGGATAGCCATTGGATAGAGTGATGGGAGGCCCAGAGAAGGAGTCAGAGACGTTTATTATTGTTCAAGCCCAAGATGCCAACTGCCTTTTGGGGTGGAGGTTGGCAATCTCAGTGATAGAAGGGACCAAGATAAAGCTGAACATTGTCCCTCAAAACACAACAAACAGCACGCACACACACTCACAAATGCATCACCTCCACGGAAGCTGACTCATGAAATGAGAACACAACATCACAAAGGAGCAGAGTGAAGGATATCTAGACTAGAACCACTTCCTGTCACTATGCATTCCAGCCCATCGGCTCTTTCCCTGCTGACCATGCACGGTGGGCCAGCAGAGTCCCTGCGAGCCTTCTGAAGTCTAAAGGAAGGAGTTCAAAAAGAGTAGGAAGAGGGTAAGTACATGAAGAACAGATCGCCAACCTTCAAGCCCCTGGAGTCACAAGGGTGGAAAGGAGGCAACACTGGGCAGTGGGGAGGGGGACACAGCTTTGAATCTGATTCGAGACCGAAGTATCAAAATAAACAGCACCGAGTCTTAAATAACAGAATGGACTGTTCTAATAACCAAAAGTGATAGGGAAGTTAGAGGAGCTGGCCAAGTTGCTGTTAAGGGAGTTCCTTCTCAGCAGGAAATGTAGGTCAACATATCCTAGTGGAAGGGCTGTGACCGGGAAAGTATAAAACGGTTTCATTTTTATACTCAAACAGGTTGAGACTCCCCAATAAATTTGTTACATAAGAGAAACACTTTGGACAGAATTTTAATGTTTTCATATTTCTAATGTTTGTCTTCCAAGGGATTCTGAAGGCAACATGCCAATATTTTCCCTGTTCTGCAAATTAGCACACAGAGAGCGGTGTTGGTTATCAAAGGGACTCTGGTCTATCTACAGCCTTCTGTCTTCTGCAGCTCTCATGAGGTGGCTGAGTCCCTCTCAGACCCAAATGTGATCCATTTTTAATTGGGAACAGAACTTTCCAATTCTTGAATCCAAAACAAATTAAAGAGGAGAAGGAGGAGGAGGCGGAGGGGATAGAAATGGGAAAAGTTTTGCTCTACCCTTATTTGAGAATCTGTGACTTCTCACTGGTTTTATCAGTACTAAGATTTTTTTGTTTTGTTTTGTTTTGTGTTCTTTTAATGTTTCTTTTCTTTTTTTTTAATTTTTCACAGTTCTCTATTCAAGACTAAAATTATCTGTTTTAAAAAATCCATCTGGCTTTTGTGTTATGGAAACCCACACAAGCCTACACCAACCGTTCGACAAGCAACAAAGAGTTATCAAATGGAACGAGTTTCCAATGAAGGGACAGCAAGCTAATTAAGGGCTGAGTTGTTTAATAAGGAAGAAGGCACAGAGGAGAGTTGAATGATGCCAAAACACACAAAAGTTTCAAAGACTAAAACTGTTTGTGAGAAAAAAAAACAGCAGAAAAGACTTGGCCGATTTTTCAGGACCTACCCTCAAAATAAATACATCGTATCAACAGACAAATGTAAATATCATTCAAATAATCTCAAACTAACATTAACATTAGAATGAAATATAAATAGTTCTGAATATAAAGACCAAGTATAAAACATACCAAAATATAAATATAATAAAACTAGAAATAACATTACACTACATTCAATGTTAGGAGACTGTCACTGGTTTTCTTCGGAAGCTTTATTTTTCTGCCTCAACCACACTGAGAGAGATTTCCCTCTTATACAGTATTCTGGACAGTTTCATTTTTCTTTGACCAACAAATGAACAATGTCCAATAAAATGAAAAGTTTCTGCAAGACGGTCATTTTGTTCAAGTGATTTTTATGAATGAAATGCATTGTTATTTGGCTTTATTGCTATTATTTATTTTTAATGTTAATGGACAAGAAAAATGTGAAAAATCCCTTAGGAGATCAATATTTCCCCACGGTTATTGGAAAGCATGTACATTTAAAACATGTACAATGTATTTCTGCCATATTGGCATGGTCTAGACAGGGAGCGTACGAAAACTAGGAATGAAGGGGTTTGAAAAGCTTTTTTCGGTTCTGTCTCAAATGTGTTTAGGAAAATGCTTTCTCACACTATACCTCGGTGCACTCTGCCGAACAAGAAAGCTAACCACAGCAAACCCTCATTGCCTCTAGGAAATGAGTGAAGAATCCATTCGTGAAATGTTTCTCTGCATTTCATAAAGAGGTGGCGTGTTATTATTGAATGACGTCGGAAAGTATAAGCAGGGTGTGGTTCTGTTGAAGCATTCTTTGGCTAAGCTAAAAAGAAACAAGCATCCCCTTCTAGATCTCTCACTTGTTCTGAAAGTAGATTTCCTTGGGGGGAAATCGAGTTGTTGCAAATTATAGAAATGGAGGGAAGATGGAGAGATGGATGGAGAATTCTGAGGAGGGCATAGACCAGACAAACTCCAAAAGCTCAGTTACCATCCTGTTAAAATATAAGCCACGAAATGTGACACCATAGCAGTCTTCGCAGCCATCTGCTTCTGCCATCGTTTTTGATTCCCACAAACAGATTTTGAAAGTTGAATCTGGCCCTCAGTGAGTTTAGGGACATTTAGCAGGATTTTTTGATAGGGTCAGAAAAGCCACTGATTAACTCACCATTCCTGACCCCAGAGACAACCTACCCCTCTCTCTCTCTCTCTCATTCTTTCAACCAAGCGACAGCAAAATCTTTCGATTCCTTGTGCCTTTTCACATCCTTCGCAAAACAGAAGAGAATAGATCTAGAGCAGAATTTGAACAGAGCGTGCGCTGCAAACTCTTCTCTCCACCCTGCACCCCTACCTCCAGGCCTGACAGACATCTTGTCTCCTTTCCTTCTCTGGATTATTGCAATAGCCTCCTACTGCTTTCCTGTCCTCCCCTCTGGATTCCCTCGATTCTTGCCTCCACAGCCAGAGTGAACTTTGTCAAAAGTAAATCAGAGCATCCTCTCCCCTGCTTAAAACCTTCCAGGAGCTTTACACAGCATTCTGAAACACACGAGAAAACAAAAAATCCAAACTCAACATGACGGCTGCTGAGGCTCTATAAGTCATTTAGCTCTTGCTGCATTAACAAACCAGCCCCAAATCCAGGGACACAAAACAACATTTTTTCTCTCTCGTGTCAATGGGATCTTGCTGACATGGGCTAGACATGACTGTGCTCATGCATGTATCTGTGGGTTGGGTGGGGTTCTGTTTCGCATATCCCTCATTCTCCTATGTGCCGACCATGTGCTAATAGGCCAGATGTTAGTGACGGTGTTTTTTGTTTTTTTTTATTTGTAGCCAAACACAGTCTGGGAGTGAATTTAGCAATTAGGCAGGATGTGTGCAATGCCTAGAGCCCACGATACTTTAAGGAGTCCACAAAACTGTTGTTTGGGTTTTGTTTTTTTTTTAATGTTTATTTATTTTGAGACAGAGAGAGAGTGTGTGTGTGTGTGTGTGTGAGCAAGGGAGGTTTATTTATTTTGAGAGGGAGAGAGAGAATCCCAAGCACTGACAATGCAGAGCCTAATGCAGGGCTTGATCTCAGAACCGTGAGACCATGACCTGAGCCGAAATCAAGAGCCGGACACTTAACTGACTGAGCCACTCAGGCGTCCTCACAAAATTGTTTTAATTTCATTTTAAAATCTGAAGGAAAAATTGAATATGAAATAATGATCGTATATAATAACCATACAATAACAAAGCCACTAGTATTTTGTCTTTATTCCAGTCCAGTCATAAGTTATAATTTTTAAGTGTTTTTTATGGATGAAGTGGCCCTTGAAGGTAAAAGTGCCTGGGGCCACAGAAGCCATGACGTAACCTTGCATAATCCTAATTAATCAAACTAGAAAGTTAGCAAGCTGATTATTGGGCCTCTTTTTTCATTTAACTGAGCCAAGGATATTATGAGGTCTCTGGCGAGAGTTTCGTCTACTCACTCTCAAAAGAGGGTGCCCCAAATGCGGGGTGATTCTTCCCTGTACTCGTTAGCTTGCTCTACCCTAGTGGCCTCGAGTGTTTTCCCTCTATCTAGGGGACACACGATTTTACACGAATACTGTCCTACATTCGTTTTGTTGTCCTGGGGGGCTTATCATCCTCACTGGGACCATGGGTTGTCGACATGGAGTAACTCCATGGAGAGTTACTTTAGTCCTATGCATACAGAGTGGAAGACTCTTTCCTGCAAGAATATATGCTATTTTCCTGACAGATCATTGGCTCATTTGATTTACATAGAAGTCCGCTTTGCATTTTATGTACCTGGAAGTCCCATTCACATTATCAATTCCACTAAGTTTATAGAAATCTGATGCTGGCAAAACATCATGAGACCCAGAGGGGACACAAAATGGAAGTTATGGCTTGAAGAAGAGACGCCAAACCATCCTTCACCTGTAAACATAATTAGATTCAGTTCAGAAGGAAGAACTTTCTTTATCTGGTGTCGTCTCGTCATTCTCACAAGAATAAATGTGCTCAGTAACCATATATATTTTTCGAGCTATTCCGCCCTTTTTTAAAGAAACTATACACCTTTTAAAATCACTGCATACGGTATATTCCAAAGTTAACTTGGTCTGGTGAAACTGAATTAGCTTTCTGATTTTAAAATTATTTTGACATAATTCTGGTTTTTAATAGGTAGTTCATTTCCTGTTTCCGGGTGCCTCTTAATGACTCTGGGAGAGCTCGGATCACTTCTCCTCTCTGGCTCCCAAACCACAAATGGGAAAAACTGCCGTCCTGCAATAGCTGTGGAAGCTACCTAAATATTCTCACAGACTCTGTGATTTCTTCCCTCGCCGAACTGAGAGAGAAACGTTCATAGCGTTTTCACCTTTCATAGAATTCATTTAATCTCGCCTCTGTTTACACACATTTCTCTTCAGTATTCCCAATACTTCCGCTGGGTTCCATAACAGTATGGCTTTCCACAGCCCTCCACTTTGGGGGCTCTGTGTGTCTTGTGAGCCAGGAATTGGAGAAAATGCTCCTCCTTCCTCAGCTCTCTTTGGAATGTGACCCCTAAAATCTCCTAAGTGTGAGCCAGTCTCCTACTCACCCTCTCCATCACACCTCTGAAGGTGACACTGAAACACATCCTTTAAATGATGTGAAGGGACACTTCGGAATGCCCCAGCGTGTCCTCTGTAGCATAGACTCCTGGGCGGGAAGTGTAGCGGGCCGGCTCGGGCCGGCTCATCCAGGTGTCACCTGGGGAACAAGCTGGAGTCTGAGCAAGGTGGCCGCTTCCCCTCAGCTGCCTCCTTTCCTCACGTGAAGGATGGGATCCCTGGCTTACCCTGTGGGACGACGGCAACGGTTCTCAGAGGATAGTCCCTGCACCGGCAGCACAGGCATCACCCGAGAACTTGTTAGAACTGTAGACTGCCGGGCCCTACATCGGATCTCCTAAACAACAGACCCAGGTGGTGGGGCCCAGCTACCCGTGGTTTATAGTCCCTCTGGGTGATTACGATCCTAATGTATGGGAACCGCTGGACTGAGACTTGTTTTTATTAAAACTAAAAGTTAAACACACGAGCGATTTACTTCTCCCCACCAGGACCTTTTGGAGATCTGTGCTTCCTGGTCCCTACTGGCTCTGTTTCAGGCGCTCACTGCAGCCTGTGTCCTCTTGGGTCCCAGGCAGGGTTGGCAAAAGACCACTGGAAGAAGCGTGCAGAGGCTGTTTTTTTTTTTTTTTTTTTTTTTTTTTTTTTTTAATGTTTTTTTATTTATTTTTGAGAGCAGGAGAGACAAAGCATGAGTGGGAGAGGGTCAGAGAGAGAGAGGGAGACACAGAATGAAGCAGGCTCCAGGCTCTGAGCTGTCAGCACAGAGCCCGACGCGGGGCTCGAACTCACAAACTGTGAGATCATGACCTGAGCCGAAGTCGGACGCTTAACCGACTGAGCCACCCAGGCGCCCCCAGAGGCTGTTTTTGACCCGTCGGCACCTCTCTCCCACAAGTCCCCATACTGTGCCACAGCACACCAAGTGCAGTTCTCTTGATCTCTTAGCCCTCCCCATTCAACGATGTCTGGTGGTGAAGGCTGAAATCGCGGCTTCTCCCAAGGTGACTTAATTTTTTTTTTTTGTTTGCTTTGAGAGAAAGAGAGTGCCAGCAGGGGAGAGTGGCAGAAGAAGAGAGAGAGAATCTTAAGCAGGCTCCATGCTTAGCACAGAGCCTGGCACAGGGCTCGATCTCATGACCCTGGGATGATGACCTGAGCCAAAAATCAAGAGCCAGAGGCTCAACAGACTGAGCCGCCCAGGTGCCCTCTAGAATGACTTAAAGTTTAAGGCAGTACCTTAAAGTCCTAAAAACCATCACTATCATCTGCATCAGTCTGCGAGTCTAGGCTATACTGGCTAACAAACAATCCCCGACCTCAGGAGTTTACAGCCTCCAAGGACTGTTACCACCTACACTGCACGTCTGGTGTGAATCCATGGAGGACAGAGAGTTCTGCTGATTGGTGTGACCCTCACTGTAGAACTCAGGCTGGCACAGACTGGAATCTGACCTGCAAATGTGGCAGAGGGAAAGAGTGTGTCAACGCATAGACTGGCTCACCAGGCTTCCGTCCAAAGTGACACACATTATTTCAATGACATTATGTCATTGGCCAAACTAGCTGACATGGCCAGACTTGACCTCAATGGGGCACTGAAGTTTAATCACCTCCCAGGGAGAAGAAATGGCTACAGGTGAACCATGATACAGTCTTAGTCCATCACCCAAAGAGTAAACCACTGATCTAAAATACCACAGTCCATGTGGATAATGAGAAAGCTTCTGGGTGTGTATACCTGTGGTGTGTACACCCATTATGTAGGCTCACATTGGAGAGGGCTCCCCCGGGAAAGGCTGCTTCTTATTGGGTCTCATGCACAGTCACACAGACTATTTCCTAGAGGTAAAAGGGAACTAACATTGATAGATTGCCGCCTACGTCCTGGCAACTGTGATAGACCTTTTCCATTCACATTTTCACTTACTCCTCACCTTAGGCAGAAGAGAGGGCACGGACCTGGTACAAGGAAGCCAAGAGCCAAAGCAATTTGAAACTTACCCAGAGTGACACGGGACACGGTAGAACTGGTTTATTGACTTCATGGGCACCCACAAAGCTAGACCTACTACCAGAAAAGTAACAGGCTGGAGGAGAGACTGTCTTCCTGCACAGCCAGGAGAAGCATTGATTCTTCCACCAGCCCCAAGGACTGTGGTCCAGAATCAGCCTCAACAAATGGGATGGTATTCACCTCCAGTCCAACACGATCATTGCTGTCAACAGGAAACTGTTTCCTCACTATGAATACATATCTTCAGGATTTTAATTGAAGAAGCAGTAGGGAAAACCATACCATTCTTATTAATGAATCCTGAGAAATCCACTTAAACCTAGAGTGTCCCTAGATGCACGACACCAATAAACTAGTTTAAGGAGACCAATAAATTCCACTGTTTTAGTAAAGAATACTTCACACCAGTGTTTGCCAGAAGCTCTCTGGTTTACATCCTTAATGATAGACAAAAGAAAAATCTCTTTGGCTAGATTTCAATCTCTATATCACTGAACAATTAGCGCCAATAATGCACACTAGAAAATATCATTGGCGGAGAAACTAAGGATGGATATCACGGAAGCGGAAGTGCACAAAGCTCCATGCAAAGTCGGTAACGAGCGGATAACTTTGTCAACGCTGGCCCCAAAAGTGCTTACCTCACTTAGAAACAGCACCAAAGCTCTTCGTGCAAGCGCATCATGAAATTATGTCGATGCGATGCTGCACTCAGCACCTCCATCAGCAGGGCGCCAGCTGACTTCAAACGCCTCCTAAGAACACCATGAACTAATAACCATGAGAGCTGTCCAGGGCCAACCCCCAAACACCCCAGGACACAAATGCTAAAGGTCCGGGAAGGACGTGATCTTTCAAAGTGCTGCAGACGCCCAGGCCCTTCTAAGTGAATGAATGGCATGGGGCTAGCTAAATCTTAGTTGCTCTTAATCCCCACCCTGTCACCATTATAAATTAGACCATTTCTAAGAAGTTGGTTGGCATTTATTATCAAACTAATAGAGCTACTTTTGCAAAGGAAGAGCTCTTACTAGCTGAAGACAAGTACCACAAAAATACAGCGCGGTGATATCAAAAACAACCGTTTGTTTTCCTTCCAATCCCCAGGAGTGACTTGGGTTAAAATAATATAAACTTGGAAACACTCAGTATAAGTTATGGAACTAGCATAAATTAATCTCTAGGCCAACTGCCTATAACATAATCACTTGGTGTATAAATTCTATAGAAATGATAAATCCAGTCTGACTTTAATTACCATGGTATCTTTCTGTATTGCGGATAATGTATATACATAAATCCTAAAATTCAACAAATAATGAAGCAAAAACAGCTGAGTGCACATACAATTTTAAAAAATACTCTGAACTGGCTGATGATCCTATCATTAGCCTGTTAAAAATCCACCAGCTCATCCTATAATTTTCCCTTTACCATGCTTTAGACTCTCTCTTCATTCCAATGACGATGTTGAACACATTCATACATCAAATATAATGTATCTCTCCACGCTTTCCAGATGGTATTTGATAAAATGGAAATACAAGAAAAGCAGAACAAAGAAAAATAGATGTCTTCCTGTTTTGGTTCTGGAATCAGTTTCTCCCTTGATAGGGAAAAATAGGAAACCACTCATGAGGTTCTAATGAAGAAGCTCAAGAGATACGGTTCATTGAGGGGCAACAGCCTCCGGCCTCGGAGTTTCAGGCTACTTTTTGGATTTCAGCCAAGCTCTACAAACAAAAACGTGAGGATTTCTGTAAGTCAGGTGTAAGTTCTTACGAGCTTGGGCTAGAAAGAAATCAGCAATGGTTTAAGTGAGTGGTTTGGATAGAAATAAAGTCAAGCCAGCATTTGTTCCCACATTGATCATGAAGTTTAAGGAGAAAGAAAAAACATCCACAATTAGAGAAATTCAGAATTTTTTAAAATTAGGACTGATAGACTCTAAGACCTTTAAAACATAAACTTACTAATTTCCACGCACCAGAAAAATATTTTAATAAGTCATTTGAAGAGTACAAATACCAAGTTAGAATATAACTTTTCCAAAACTCTCGATAAACATTTGATTTTTGTACACATAACCTTAAGGCGGGTTTTTTTTTTTTTTCAAGAAATTTAGAGATAAATACTATGTCTTACAGGTCATTTGTGAAGCAAACGCACCAAATATGACTGTCTCTAAAAGAGATAAATTGCATGGATGGTGAGAAAAATAATTTTGAAGAAGCAGTAAATATTGTGATTAGTCCATTTCTCTCATTTCTAAATAACGCTTACCATTTTGTTGAATTCAGCCCCTGGAATAAGTTGAGCTGTTTGTAAGCCCTGATAGACTATGAATATGAGCCCCCATCCACTGTGCAGTGACTCTCAGGGCTTGCTCCGAAGGTCAGGGAGGTAGATCTCAGGGTCCCTCAGCAATACTGACTCTGAGCGTCATCTGGCCACACCTCCAACAAGGTCATCTGGCCTCTTGATTTCAATCCCCTGGCCCATTAACCTTGAGTCCTGTCTCTTATCATCCTAAGTGAAAGCCCAAGGGGGATGCAGGTGCCCGTCTTCTGGTGATGCTCGGAAGCTGGCTGCTAATGCGCACAGGTGAAGGGAGTAAAGCCCGGGTCTTCCTCTGCCTGAATCCTGTAGTGCCAACCTTCAACGTCGGCCCCACCTGCATGTTGCTCATCCCGGGCTTCCCGAGAGACATCGTGGAATGTGCAACCTGGATTCACATTTCTCTCCAACGCAAGCGAGCTGCACAACTTGCATGGGTTACTAAGACAACCTGAGCCTTAATTTCATCATCTGAAAAATGGGATAATAATTCCTCCTTTATGGGTGCTTCTGAAGACAAAGAACATAACGTTTGTGAAAGTGCAAAGCAGGAACTACCCGGCACGTAACAGATGTACAACAAATACAGCTTCCTTGTTTTTAGTCAGCGATGCACAGTTTTCCAGTGAACCCCGGCTCTCCCTCTTACTGTCAGAATTGTTTCAGGCTCTTTGAAAAACTTCATTCATATATTATCAGAGCTGGAAATGCCCTTAGACACCACGCAATCGTATTGGTATTATGATTTCTGCTGTGCATTCACCCCCATTTTCACACCCAGTTCAGAGAGTGTCAAGCCACTAACCAGAATGCTGGTACGCTGTGCGCCCTCTTTATTGTTTTGATAATTTGAATAACCTCAAACACCAACCAAGGTAAAGGAGCATGGTCCATCAGCACTTTCGTGTGTGGTTCTTACAGGGGGGCTAGCGTTTATTGGACACTTCCTATGTGCCAGGCGCTCAGGCTTTGTCATCCTATTAGACATCACCATACTTTTGTAAGAAAGGTTGTGTATCCTCTATTGTTTTGTTTTACTTGTACCTGTGAGAACACAGGGGTCACGTGGTCAGTAAACGGTAGATCTCGTTTCAAATCCACGTAAGTAGCAACCAGAGCCTGTTGTCTTCTCTGAAACCTGGCAAAGCAATGGCAAAAGCAATAACCACCAGAGGTAGAAAGATGAGCTCAGACACTGAGATGAGAGGTGCTATATTCTAAAGTAATAAAGTCAGCCACTGCCAGTTATAAGCACCTGGGCCATAGCCTGGGGGTGTATTGCTGTAGCAACTTTGAAGAAGCATCGGAGAGGATGGAATTCTTACCAGAAACCAAACCATCCATTGAGTAGAAAACAAATTCTGAACTTTGCTAACCCTGAACAGAATACAAAGGTACAGAGGAATAAACATAAACACATAAGAATTGAGAGAGAACATTTGCGGAATTAAATCCAGATTGGTTTGAAAGAAGGACATATGTTGTATGCTGAGCTACTCTTAATGGAGTCAAATCAATTCTGTTATTACTACGTTGTGCGGAGAGGAAAAAAACAAAAAAACAACCTGAAATGCTCTTTGGAAGCCCTTTGAAAAAGGAAAAGCTCTATAAAATGGACCGAGTCATCAGTTTATTGAAGAGGGCCCTGGACTGGGAATCAGAGAGACCTAGGACGTAGTGTCGGCTTTGCCTCTAACTAATTGTGTGACCTTGGGTCATGCACTGAAATTCTGTAGTCCTCAATTTCATCAATGGAAAAATTAAGGGTTGGGGCAAGGTGGCTTCCTATCGCTATAAATTTTTTTTCCCAACGGCTCGTATCATTGTGCTGCCGACAATTCCCCGCTGCCTCAATCCTATGCATATCCCAGGAATTCCTGTGCCCCTGGATTCCAGGGTGATTGAAAGCCAGAGATGAGCTTTGTTCCCTCAGCATTGTTCCAAGTTCTAAATTTGCACATTGTACAGAATCATGAGCGAGCACACGCACACCGAGAAAGACAGATGGCAACAGACAAACTTGCTAACCTTTAAAAAGATTCCAGTCTGGCTACCCCAGCAGTCTAGTGGCAGGGATCTGTGCCCAGAGGAGTTGAGACAGGTGAAGAGCTCCCTGGCTGCGGCGCTCAGACACTGGCGAGTCAGCACGCGTCGCCCCCGGCCCAGAAGAGAGCAGCCACGCGGCTCCCCGGTGACCAGCCCAGCCCAATGCCAGGCTCAGGCCGCTGGAGGAGGTCCCCGCGCTCTCCTGCTCCAGGCCTCCTGGGGGCCAAGGGGCTCGTGGGAAAATGTGGGAGAGAAAGGAATCCCAAATCAGAACTTAGAACAGACTTTTTTTTGTTCAGTAGAGCCCTGGTCTGGTAGTGGGTTCGAATGGCGTCTATAAAGCCCGGTGCTTGTTCAACAAGTCCGGAATCACGGACCTAAATGGCAACCTCCTCCACAGAGTGGGCCCCTCCAGAGTCTGTCCACTTCCCCAGAGCAAAACTTTTTAGAAATTCACCTCAAGGAGAGTCCATTAAAAAAAAAAATGAATTCTAGGGGCGCCTGGGTGGCTCAGTCGGTTAAGCGTCCGACTTCAGCTCAGGTCATGATTACATGGTTTGTGAGTTCGAGCCCCGCGTCGGGCTCTGTGCTGACAGTTCAGAGCTTGGAGCCTGCTTTGGATTCTGTGTCTCCCTCCGTCTCTCTCTCTCTCTCTGCCCCTCCCTACTTGCATTCTATCTCTGTCTTTCTAAAAAATAAATCAACATTAAAAAAAAAAAGAAAGAAAGCAAAAGCACTGAACTCCTTCGGAAGCCCTGAGGAAAAGACTGCTTCCACCTTCTGGTTAGCTCCAGGTGCTCCGTGGCTCTCAGCTACCAGAAGTCCCATCTCTGCCTCATCTTCACAGAGCCTTTGTCCCCCTGAGCCTTCATCCCCCTGTGCCTCTGTCCCTCTGTGTTTTCGCGTGGCATTTTCCCTGTGCATCGGTGTCCGTTTCCAAATTTCCGTCTTGTAAAGATACCAGTCAGACTGGATTAAGGCCCACCCCGATTAAATCTGCAAATGCTATTTCCAAATTAGATCGTGACACATTCACAGGCTCTGGGGGTTAAGGCTGACACATATCATTTTCTGTTGGGCGGGAGTAGGGGGACACAATGCAGTCTAGAATAAACCCTGCCCTTCAGGTTGTGGAATCCAGGATTTTTTTTAATTAAAAATAAGTTTCTAGCATTTGTTTATTTTTGAGATGGAGAGATAGACCATGAGCAGGGAAGGGGCAGAGAGAGAGAGAGACACAGAATCGGAAGCAGGCTCCAGGCTCTGAGCTGTCAGCACAGAGACCGCGAGATCGTGACCTGAGCTGAAGTCAGATGCCTAAATGACTGAGCCACTCAGGTGCCCCAGAGGGCGTATACAGCTCTGCCAACACCTCGATTTGGGACTTTTGGCCTCTAGACTGTGAAACAATAAGTTTCTGTTATTTTAAGCCACCCAATTTGTGGTACTTCATCATGGCAGCCCAAGGAAATGAATACGATTTATTTATCTGTTTGACCAAAGACTAGCCGCATGACCTCTGGACAATTCTCTAAGCTGTCTGGTACCCGGCAGCCTCGGCTGTAAAATAGGAAAAATGATAGCACCTGCTTCTCCAAGTTGTCGTGGAAATGAAATAATATTAATTAATTAAATTCAATAAATCTGATGCCCGTCACACAGGAATAGCTAATTTGACAGTGACAATCAGTGATGTTAAACCTTCATTCACTGCCCCAACCAAAAACACATTTAGAAACAGTTGTGAGTGAGATGGGCAATCGACTTAAAACAAAAACATGATCTGACTTTTAAATAGAGTGGGTGTGTAAGTGTTCAGACATTTGAAAAGTCCAAGGCGCCAATAAATGTCGATTGAAATGGCCCATAACCAAATGTATCACTTGGCAAAAAAAAAAAGGCAGACGCACTGGGATTTTACTGTCACGAGTGGCATACCCAGGCATTCCCCCTCCTTCGAACCCAAAGAATAACAGAGCTGCGTCTTCTAGCCCAACTGTTAAAGAGAGCAAAGGCTGAATTTGGGGACACCTTCGCGCATGGCCCACACCCACGTCCCATACAAATGTTGCTCACCTCCTACAGCTGGTGTCCCTGAAGTACCCAGAAAAATACAGAGGCCCAGCAGGTTTAGGTATGAGTGTTAGCAAGCAAGGAAAATACTTTGTTCTAAGCACAAATGTTCTTTCCTGGTGGGACAGCGTTGTCTGAATTTTGGCAAGTTCTTTTCTGAAAGTTCCAATCAATGAAAACTCAGTATGTTTGCCTTTATTACCTGGTTTCTACAGGTGTTTGGAAGGGGAGAAGGTTTCATTTTTCAGAAGAAGAAATCAGTACTCTACACCGCACAAAACATATCCTTTTGGGGTACGTGGCAGAGGAAGCGACTTCAATATTTTGCAATCATATGTAATGAGACTCGCATCTATTGAGTAGCAAGATTTGGGATTTGCCTATGGGTCTTCACTCCCCAGAGCCTTAGCTCTTTCCACAAACTAGTATGTCCAGGCTTGTTGTGTACCCAAGATGTATACTTTAAGTGAGAAAATATAGAATAATGTATAACTAAGCATCAAAATACTAAATTCCATCATTAAATGATACAAGATTTAGAGAAGAGAGCGAGCTAGTTGGCTGCAGGCGGCAGGAAAGGCATAACCTGGACGGAACTGTGTTTTCTATGCAGTATGGGGCAGGAGATCTGTCACTGCTTCCCACATCAGCAGGAGCAAAAATAACATATTCACTTGAAATGCTTGGGATTCTACGATAAATCGTGGAGAAATTCAAAAGTGGGACACCCTCGTCTACATAAATGTTTACTGTCTGCATTCTAAAAACTGTCTGGGCCAAAGGGCTTCAATCTGGTTATATCCCGAGATAAAAGACCTCTATTTAAAAATGATAACAAAGGCAAGAGCCAATGCATGCTCAGAGTCACAGATGCCGTGCTCTCTGGGGTAACCGCCAATGTCATGGTTCGGTTCTTATTTACAGGTATATCCATTCCAAACTCCCGGGGATATTTTGTTAGAAAGGTTTATATTGCAGGAAAGCCTCAATCCTTTCTCTTCTTATTCTCTATCATTTCTCCTTCAGGCCCCGTGACCCTAAACAAAATATTCACTGAAATTCCCAAGAAGGGTACCAATCGAATCTATAAAAATTTCATAGTTGGTAGGTTTAATAAAGTAGTACTCCACATTTAAGAAAAAAGGAATTAGAAGAGTTTGAAAAGTTACTTCTTGAAGCTTGTTTGTTTTTTATTATTAGTTTAATCACAAAGACCACAGTAACATTTTAATTCTCTGGAACCAAGCCTAGCAGCTAAAATGAGAAATGGGACGGTTCTGGCTCGGAACTGCAGAAGAGTATATGAGCAGGGGAGGGGCAGCTGTCGCAAAACAATAATAGCTGCTCATCTCTCAATCTTTATATAATCATTAATAGATTCCTATAAATCACGAGGCAGGAATTACTCCTATTTTTAGATGAGCTTATTAAAATAGTTTGTGTTGGCTTCACTTCAGTGTAGAAAATACAGGCAACCACGTACTTCTTGGGTCTGGCAAGACAAAGATATGCCATAACTCCATCCACTCCAGACATATAGTATTTATTTGTTTGTTCTGCCATTTAGTCATCCGACAAATATGTATCGAGCTGCTCTGATGTGTTAGGGACCCTTCAGGCAAGTGGGATGCAACAGGGAATAAAATCCTCTTAGAACATAGATTCCAGTGTGGCCAAAGAGCAGGTGGAAATAGAGACCGTCAACAAAATATGTAGGGAAGATACATAGCCCTTCCGACAGTGGCTAGTGCTACAGAGAAAAATTAAGCGAGGGAGATTAGGGGGTGCCAGTGATTGGTAGACGGTATTTCGGGAAAGTTTCAAGGAAAAGGTGACATTTCTTTAAGGACCTGAACGTGGTAACGCAGTGGGACATGCAGAGATGGGAGGAAAAAGGAGAGAGAGAATTCCAGCAAAAATCCCTGAGAGGGGGGAACATGCCTGAAAGGGTTCCAGAAACAGAAAGGAGGACAGTGTGGCTAGAATGTAGTCAATGACAAGCCATATCATAGAGGGCAGGGCTGAAGTCCAGGGGAGGGGAGTAGGCTTTTCCTCTGAGTAAGATGGAAGCCATGGGTGAGGTTGCCAGAGTCAGCAAGTAAAAGCACAGAATACTCAGAATGCTGATGAAATTTTAATTTCAGATAAACAATGTAGTTGGCCGAATAATGGCTCCCCGAGGACACTAATATCTTAACCCCCAGAACCTATTTTCTTATATAGAATATGTTACCTTCCTTGACAAAAGGGATTTGCAGAGACAATTATGTTAACTGTGTAGAGGTGGGACCATTATTCTGGATTATTCAGGTGAGCCCAATGTCATCACAAAGAACCTTAAAAGATATAAGAGGAGGCAGATGGGTTGGAGAAGGAGATAGGCAGATGGGTTGGAGACGGAGATGAGATGGCTCAAGTTGAAGTCAGTGATAAGATTGTTCCCTTGAAGATGAAAGAAGGTGTCAAGAGCCAAGCTGCCTTTATAAAGTGAAAAAGATAAGGAAACAGACATTCTCCTAGAGCCCCCAGAAGGAACTCAATCTTGTCAACACTTTGATTTTAGCCCATTTTGGACTTCTGTTCTCCAGAACTTTAAGATAATAAATTTGCGGGGGGTTTTGAGTCATTGTTTATAAAAATTTGCTACGGCAATAGGAAAGCAATACAAATATATTTTTTTAATTTGTTAATGTTTTTATTTATTTTGGAGAGAGAGAGAGACAGAGCATGATCAGGGAGGGGCAGAGAGAGAAGAAGACATAGAATCCAAAGCAGGCTCCAGGTTCCGAGCTGTCAGCACAGAGCCCGACACAGAGCTCAAACCCACGGACAATGAGATCATGACCTGAGCCAAAGTTGGATGTTCCACCAACTTGAACCATCCAGGAGCCCCCAAACAAATATATATATATATATTTTTAATGTTTATATATTTTTGAGAGAGAGATAGAGCATAAGCAGAGGCAGAGAGAGAGAGGGAGACAAAGAATCCAAAGCAGGCTCCAGGCTCTGAGCTGTCAGCACAGAGCCCAATGCAGGGCTTGAACCCACGAACTGTGAGATCATGACCTGAGCTGAATTCAAGACACCCAACCAACTGAGCCACCCAGGCGCCCCAAATATTTTTTAGTATAAATATGCTCCATGCAACTTTTGAGATATTTATGCTAAAGTTTTTCATTATTTATTTGAAATTTACATTTAACTGGGCATCCCATATTTTATCTGGCAACCTGTGGAAGCTCAGAAGCTTAATATCCTCTGATGTGCATTGTAAAAGAATTGCTTAGGCTCCTGTGTTGGAAACAAGGGTGGAAAGGTGAGGTCGGAAGCAAGGAGAACTTGCTGCAATCATCCAAGTGAAAGGTGTTCATGGCTTGGATGAGGATGACGGTCATGGAGGAGGTGAGAAGTGGGTCCATCTGTATCATGGCTGACAGACTCTACTGACCATTGCACTGAGGGAGATGTCCTCACCTTATGCCTTGTACTTTTCTATGTACTACCAAGCAGAATTCAGCTTTGTAACTAATTCGCACTTTTCCAGTTTACAGAAGCCCTTCCAAAAAAGAGAAGATCTTTCTAGACCCACAAAACATATGTAACACATGGCATTTTTATGTGTGCAAAGAACACACTGCCGTGCCCATTTTTTTCTGCCACTCCAAACTTGTAAACCATTTAGAAATAAGGCACCTGCAGCACCGATTAATCTGTGGATGTTATTAATCTGTCCAACAAGCAAATCATGTTTTTAATTCCAAACACCAATATTTTGGTGCACATGTGGTTTTTCTTGGTATAACTACCGATATGTATTTAGAAACATATTGGTCTGGTGCATGGCTGAGCTTGCTGGCTGTCCCTGATTGTCTGATGAGCATCTTGCTTCACTCTTTTCTCTCCTTGGAGATCCTGTTTCTGACTTTTATAAAGGCTTACAAGTCTGGTGGCCAAGACCTAAAATATGAATTCTCTCATGTTGGCTACAAGTGTTCTTCTGACCCACTTGGCTGGCAGAACACGTCTCCAAATTTTTATCTACCTCTGCTTTGCAATCCATTAATGTAAGTGGGTTTTTGGTTGGCGACTTCTATCACCAAAACCTTACCAACCAGGAAAGGTGAAGACACAGATGAATGAAATTGCTATGAGGGCTAGGTTAGCACCCTCAGGTTCCAAGGCATCATCTTCACCAAGGTCTGTAGCTCTTCTCATTTGGAGAGGATATCTAGCTCAGACACAGGCTTTGAAGTGGACAAGTAAAGTTCGGTCTAATGTTGGTCTCTTCCTCAGTCAGAGAGAATGTATGATACAGTATAATGCAAATACAAAGGCAACAGGCAAAATTAAAGTGATCCAAATATTCTCCCAATTTTATAGGACAAATGTGTATAGACTTCCCATTTCCTGTAAAGCATTATACCAGTTGTTTTTAAAGATGAGTGAGGGGCGCCTGGGTGGCTCAGTCAG
Organism: Paguma larvata; assembly: GCA_030068075.1. Lineage (NCBI taxonomy): Eukaryota > Metazoa > Chordata > Mammalia > Carnivora > Viverridae > Paguma > Paguma larvata. Next base: position 19,472,530 of record CM057835.1, on the reverse strand, counting down.
TTAAGCGTCCGACTTCAGCTCAGGTCATGATCACATGGTTTGTGCGTTTGAGCCCTACCTCAGGCTCTGTGCTGACAGTTCAGAGCCTGGAGCCTGCTGTCTCCCTCTCTCTCTGCCCCTCCCCAACTCACACTCTGTTTTTGTCTCTCGAAAAACAAATGCCAAATAACAAACAAACAAACAAACAAACAAAAAAAACGAATGAGACACAATCCCTGCCATCAGTTTCACAGAGAAAGTATACAAGGAAGTAGAATAACTCTCTCTAGGTGGTTGTCTTCAACCCAAGCCGTCTTCTTGGCTTTAACTCTTCTCACATTTTGTTCTGGAAGATTTGTCAACAGATTTGCAACTCATGAGTCCATTCAGGGCATTTGTTCAAGTAGAGCAATGTGATCAATGCTGGAAGTTGTGCCTGTATCAGGCACACTCTCTGATCAGACAAGGTTTTCTTATCAGTCAAGTCAGCAACTAGTTTTTGAGCTCATAGGGTTCATTTTGTAAGGCACCAGGTGCTTGGGTACAACTAAAAGGATAGGCATATTTCTTTCCTTTAGGGACTTATATGTTAATTGAGAGAACAGAATTCTCAGTAGAATACAATCCCTGGACATGTATACAGGCAAACATCTTAATCCCAGTCTTCGTAAATGGGAAATAAATTGGAGAAGTCAGCACTCTGCGGGGAGACAGGAGAAGGATTGGCAATGGAGATAAGATGGCTTCTTTTCTAGGGCAGGCTGGTGTCCTTCAGATGTTCTTCCCAAGTCTCTATTCGGGCGTCTCCTGGAACGCGAGTCTCCAAGTTAGCTGAACCTTCATTTGCATTGCGTTCAGGTTAATAAAAACCTGAAATGAAGTGGTGGTCCCTGGGATATATCACGTGTTCTGATTTTTTTTCTGGGAGTGTTCTCGACAGCATCAGTTCACAAATAACACCCCCACAGGTCGTATAACAAACCCAGTGACGAGTCATGAATTTTGGCTTTCTGACACAACCCCGGTGCTAACAATTTCAGTCCAACGGTTTACTTAAAATCCTGAACAAGGACCAAATGATCACAGAACTTAACCACCGACTTAAAAAAAAAAAATGTTTCCGTCCCCCGGGTCTGTGAAGTATCACGCATTGACATTCCTTGTTTTCTTGATTGCCTTTCTTTCTCAAAATATGGGTAAAGAATGTGCCAGAGGCTGCCGCATTGTGGAGTCACACCTCCTTTTAAAACGATCAAGAGGAAGCCAGGGGAGAGCTTGAATCAGACTTCACGACCTGCTGGTTTCCTCCTGCCCTCCCTCCTCAGCCCTTCTCTCCTCCCCAGCTCCCTCTATCGTCCCGTGAAGCCATCAAATGTGGACCAGATGGAGACAAGAATGCTCACTGACCTGCCGGCTTTACCTGTAGAATTCTATCCACACATGATTCTCCTCTGGTTTCGCTCCTGCTCCGCCATCTTGCAAGTCATGAAGTCAGGTTTCAGGCCAGTGCCCGATGTCTTCCGTCACTTCATTTCCTGACTCCTTTTAAAGCCTTGCACCTGTGTTGTATCCACACAGGACGTTTAAATTAATAGCAGCCTCGCAGAGGATGGGCTGACCTCCCGGGTTTTTTAAGTGAATTTTGATGTTGTAAGGCTTTAAATTGTAACATGCTTCCCTGGAAATGGTCTGTTCTCCGGGACATGTGGAAAAGGCTAAATGGAAAACAACAGTGTTGTCTGCATTTCTTTTTTAAAGAAAACAGAGGATGTGACTTAAAGGTCTCGGGATTTCAGGTTGGACGTGGGAGACAAGGAAGAGGCTCTTCTCCTATGTTCTTAAAGACAGTGACGCATTTTTTTTTAATGTTTATTTTTAAGAGAGAGAGAGAGAGACAGAGAGAGAGAGACAGAGTGCGAGTTGGGAGGGACAGAGAGAGGAAGACATAGAATCCAAAGTAGGCTCCAGGCTCTAAGCTGCCAATGCAGAGCCCAATGTGGGGCTCGAACCCACAAGCCGCGAGATCATGACCTGAGCCGAAGTCGGACACCTAACCGACTGAGCCACCCAGGTGCCCCGACAGTGACTCATTTTGAAACAACTCGAATCCAAAGATAATATAGAGTTTGCATAGATGTGTCGGTGAAAGCAAATGCCCACATTTGTGATGAACCTTCATAAAAGTACTGCTCTGTAACAACAGATTCCCTCTTATAAAAATGATTTTTACACATGTGGACCTGGAAGGCGAAAGCACGCAAAAGCTTTTGTATTGAGGACCATACAGTTCAGTAGGCCACATTCCTAAGTCGTTCTTTCTTCAACAAACATTTCATTGATCTTCTCTATATACTAGGTGCTGGGGCTTCAGAGGTCAGAAAGAAGCAGCCCCTGCTTTTATGGGATGTACCGTCATTGTTACCGTTGTCTCTGGACAATGGTAAGATCTCCTCTTAGCTCTGAAATTGGCACGGGGGGGGATATCAAGAGTGAGAGAATTTTAGATACTTATGCAAGGACATGCAAGTCCAGAACTTCTAAGTCCTGCTCATGGGTCTGTCCAGAAAGCCCAACCTTGCTCGCCAAAGACGCAGGTGGGCAAAGTGGAAAGAGCACAGTTTAGAAAGAGTTTAGAAAGAGTTTAGAAAGAGTTTAGAAAGAGACTCAGTGTCCAGTTGGATGTAAGCCCACGTCTAACCAGCTGGATGTAAGCCCACATGCGAGGTCAGCATTTCTCTCAGGCTACCTGAATGGCTTGTTTGGGACGCTTATGGTCAGGCCTCTCCCCTGGAAATGCTGACTTGGTAGGTCTAAACTGAGGCCCACACCTTCTCATGGGTCTCGTCTTCAGAAAATTTCTGGAAAAAATGCATTGAACCCTCCAATGATAAGAAGATTTAAAGTGAAGTCAAAGCAGGCACAGCAAAAAGAACATTGGTGTGTACCGAGGCCCTTGCCTCTGAGGGGCAAAAACTCCTACCAAGCTGTTTCTGGGATTGATATTCTTTGACTGCCGATCTGACCAGGTTCTTCTGAGGAAAACCATTCCCAATTACATAGACGGAGGACTCCTAAAACTCATAGAAACTTCCAGTTACCTCAGACCATTGCCAATGATAGAATGATTTCACTTTGTATAAATTTAGGGTATCTATGAGCCTGTGGAAAGAACATATATCGATATATTTATATCTCAATAGAGAGACAAACAGATACATCTCCATCAAAATTTCACCTGACATATTAAATATGTTTTGGGGGAAGGTTATTGTTATCGAACCTAGGAAAGCAAAAGTCGTGCTTATATTTCCCCTTTTGCTTCCAAGGACAATTGTTACTGTTTAAATACACTATTCTGAGAGGCGAAATACTCCTAAGAAAAATGAAAGACTTCGGTTAAACACACACATCACTGGATTAAAATCAGAAGCGTCACCCCGGGCACAGATCTGTGAGTCCAGTTTGCAGGCTTTTGACTCACTGATTAGTTCAAATGTTGCCACTGTAGTAACCCCAGACTGAGGCTTTGGTGGGGGATCCCAGCCCCACCACTTCCCCCATGAGCAGGGCGAAAGCCATGTCAAGCCCAGTGATGATGGTGGGGTCATCTGTAAGCTTTGTTTTGTCTTCCCTTGCATTTCTTTGAGTCACAGAATTAAAGACATTGATTTTGGATATGAAGGAAGCACTGGCTGAGGACATCGTTCTGGAAATGTCTTGGCCTGAAATATCTGGCTAAAGCCAGGTAACAGGCTGGACAGGAAAATCAAAGAGAAAAAAGAGACTGGAATAATTCAAGCAAAACTGCATTCCTGATGCCTAATGTGTGCGTGTGTGTGTGTGTGTGTCTGTGTGTGAGTGTATTTAGTTCTGAGTTTCTTTATGCAGTTTGCATGGGTCTAATTGCTTATTCTCCCGACAGGTAATTATTGACTTCCTCTGCCTGACTTCCGGCACAGTCTGGACAATGTGGGGACAATGTGGGGACAAGCGAGAATAAAGAGGTAGTCCCGGAGCATGAAGAGGTATCACTGTAACCAGTATTTACATTTTCTCACCAGCAAAATTGCCTTGGGGGTGAGAGGGCAGCAGGGAGAGAGGTAGAATGAGCAGGAATCAGCAAACCGCTCTCTTCCCAGGGCGACCCCTCGCTAACTGTAAATGGGGCCTCAGTTGATTTTTGTTTTGTTTTGTTTTGTTTTTTACCTATAAAATGGGAAGCTTTTTTCAACCCTAAGAGTTGATTATTCCATGTAATACAGAGGGTTTTGTGAAGAAGAGTTACTTAATGATCTCAAAGATATAAGAAAAAAAGAGTCAATGTCATTTACTTTCCTGAGATAACTCTAAGGGTCTGGCCTGGGAAGAATGGGACATTTTGGGTTGTTGGAGACTATTTTTCCTTTCTCCTTCCATCCATCCTTCCTTCCTTCCTTCCTTCCTTCCTTCCTTCCTTCCTTCTTTCCTTCCTTCCTTCCTTCCTTTCTTCCTTCCCTCCTTCCTTCTTTCCTTCCTACTTTCCTTCTTTCCTCCCTCCCTTCCCTCTTTTCCTTCTTTTTCATCTTTCTTCTTTCCTTTTTTCTTTTTCTCTTTCTTTCCTTTGAAAGGAGAAGGGACATGGGTACATGATCCATGTCTTTTCTTTCTGTTTTCTGAAGAAAGTTCTCTGGTCCCTTGCTTAGTTATTACTGACAAACCCCCTTGTTCTCCTGATGGAGGGTAACAGTGCAGAGGCAAGATAAGTCTTTAAGAGCTGATTTCAGACTTCAAACCCAAGCAGAAGTGGTGGATTTAAAATTCTGAGCCCAGCACAAACCTCCTCATTTTCAAGTTCATTTACCCTTGGCAACATGCAACCTCCTGTTTACTATGAGGGGAAAAAAGCTTTAAAAGGCTCATTTAAAAGGCTAAGGAGTCTTTTGGGATCTCCGCAAGCTCTTTAAAAACATATTTTGATGATACAAGTGTAAACAAATCAAAAGCATATGGATTGAATTTCCCTTAAATTACACAGGATTTTTTAAATGATGGGAGGGTGGAAATGTGTTCGGAAAAATATGTTTTTGGTTTTACTGACTCAGAAACATGCGAATGAGCTGAAGCTTTTGACAGAGCCGAAATGATGGCAGGTTTGTCCATCATCTGTCTTTGAGGGTCTGTAGTCCTTCACAAGCCTTCTCTGGCTTTGTACCCAAGGAGTAGAGATTTTCTGTTAATGCAAACTCACAGAGAGAGAAAGACCAAAGCCACGCACTGTGAGACCCACCCTTCCCTTGAGTTAAAGAGCCCTATTTCAATTGGACTCTTGAATTTGGCAGCGTGGACTCCCCTTGGACCAGTCAAAAGGATTAGTGTTCATTTTATAAAATATAAGTCTATACAAGGCTGTACAACCTAGACCCAGGTGCCAGCATCAGCATCCACGCCGACCTCTGCAGCTCCCAACTTGGGAGCCACCCTGAAGCCTTCACCCTGCACTTCTCAGAGTAACCTGGAGAGTCCATCGTCACCCTCAACCTTCCGTATCTTCCAGCCCCAACACACAACACGCCAGAGAAATGAGAGTCAACGACCTGGGCCACCGCCTCTGAAATGTTCCCGATGCCAGGATTTCAGAATAAGGGAACAGGGCCAAGAATCAGCAGACAGAGAGAAGGGTGGTATGTCCTTATGAACACTGCAGCCTCCTCTACAGAGCAGAATGTTGGCGCCTCTCGCTGAGATGCACTTGTCCAAACTTAGCCCTTTAGGAAAATGCTTCAAAAACTCTAGACATTCGCTCTGCTCTCCTGCTTTCTTTGCCTGAAAATACTTAGGACAAGAGTTAGCGTAACCCCAGAGAGCTTCTGGAAGATTCAGGAAGCTGCCAGGTGGGTTTAGAGGACCAGGATCCCCTGGAGACCTGTTCAGTCAACTGATTCACGGCCAAGCGAACCACCAAAATTACATAAAGGCAAAAAGAGCTTTAGCCTTCCACCTTCATAAAACTGACTGGGCTCCTTTGAAGAATATTCCATTTGGAAAGTTGAGTTGGAAACATGCAGTTACATGAGAGCTTGACTTACCTGAGGTAAAAAGATACTGTATCATTTTTCTTGTTTGAGGAAAAACCACAAACATACTTGGTGGCTCTCCTTTCCACATAGGGACTCAAATAGAGAAGTTAAAGTTACACCCCTCTGCTCCCCCCTTTTTTTTTAAACTTTAGAGGAGCGATGTGAGAAAGTAGTTCAGAAAAATAAAGGGCTGTCTGGTAAAAATAGCTGCTGCCCTCACTTGTGCCTCTAGTCCCAGAGACTTCTGTCCCATTGCTACAATGGCGAATGCCTAACCAGTGCATAATTTTAACAGCGCAATTTGTATCGCCCAGGCAGCTGTCTGCCACACCAACTTTTTATGAAATCCACCCACGGCATTTGACTCAATTACCTCCTGCAGCTGCGAATTCCACAGGTTGACCACACTCTGCATGGAAAAGTATTTCTTTGTATTTGTTCCAAATTTATTAGCCATTTGAACCAATCCTTTTAGTGACTTGTATATTTTTAAGTGTTCATATATCACCGTTTTCGGCCCAAGTCCCACTGGCCTGCATTTAATATGCAGCTCAGAATATTACAGTACAGTCTTCAAAGGGCCCGTAGAAAAGCAGACCTTGTGTGTTGACCTCCACTTGAGTTTGCTCAGAGTTCTCCAGCCATAGACTTTCTCGCAGCCTATCAGCCCCACAAATGTGTGATCGTGAGTGTAAGAGGGAAAATATACATCAGGGACCAGGGAAAGTATGGTTCAAACCTCCTCCCACTAGAAATGAGTTGGGGCCTTACCTGATATACAGGGATATCCCTAAAGGGTAGGCAAGCACACCGTTCTACGGATGAAGAAACTGAGTCACAGAGAAGTGAGGTCACTTCCCATAAGTCACAGAAGTAGTGTACAACAAACCCATACCAAATCTCCACAAGAAGCACTCTGAAGACAAGTTCAGAATTCTTTTTTTTTTTTTTAATGTTTATTTTATTTTCGAGAGAGAGAGAGAGACAGAGGATGAGCAGGGGAGGGGCAGAGAGAGAAGGAGATACAGAATCTGAAGCAGGCTCCAGGCTCCAAGCCATCAACATGGAGCCCAATGTGGGGCTCGAACTCACAAACCGTGAGGTCATGACCTGAACTGAAGTCGGACCCTCAACCAACTGAGCCACCCAGGCGCCCCGGCAAGTCCAGCATTCTGGACTACCACGGAAGGTTCCAGAGCAGAAGATAAGAGCAGAAGATTCATGGATAAATAAGTTAAGGGAGGGACATTCATGGCTCTCTGGAGTTAGGTACCTGATCACTGGGAGCCATGCTTCTCCTCCTAAGAAGCAGATAGAGTGCACTGTAGAGAACCCTGGAAATTCCTCTCCACACTCCTGGAAATAGGCCTCCAAACACATCTCCAAGCTAGGACTTCCAGCGTCTTTGTCTCCTTTGACAAGTGACATCCTGGGCCATTTCCAGGTTCTTGCCTCCCTGTCATCAGCCTCCAGAGGAAACCACATCGAGGCCTCACTCCTGCCTCTACCCCAGCTCCCATCCAGGCCAGGCTGTGTGACTTTTGGCACCCCTTTCTCTCACTGCAATTCTACTTGGAATAGAGGGATTAAATAAGAACGTCTCCAAGCTTCCACGCAGAGCAGAGAGGGCTCAGCCTTCGCAGGTAGATCTTTGTGATTCCATCTCTGCCGCTTCCAAACTGTGACTACAGGCATGTTCCTTCATCTCTCAGAGCTGCGGTTCCTCAGTACCATCAGGGAAGACAATGCCTGGCTTGCGTGGCTCTTGCAAAGATTCGCCACGAGGCATCCAATGTGAATCCAGCCCCGCGTTCAGCCCATAATAGGTACTCAGTACCCAGCTGCCTGCCTTTTGCAAGTTTATGCTATACGTTAATAACCGGGGCGAAAAGATGCTGAGCGTACAACAGGCTATTACAGCCTACTGCTTTCGAAGGGGTGGTTCAACTCACTTCCCAGCCTCATCTTAAAGCCAGGTGTAGCAGAGACAAAATCCAGAAGTGAGGGCTATAGCTTAAACCTTTCTTCATCATTATGTATGACCCGAGATTAACTTATCATGGCACCTACAAAGACAGACCCGCTTGATTAACAGAAAAGAAAGCTTTGTGCCAAGACCCCTCCCTCGCACAGAAGAAGAAGAAAATGCCAGTTGGAAGTGAATTTAACAGCGACATGTTAAGTTGGGCACATCTGCTTCCATTCCATGTCAAGAAATTACAGTCCGCGCTTGCGTTCAGCCATTTATTCTTTTTCTAAAAGTTTCTTTGCTGTCATGTACGGGCTATGTTTAGGGTTTAGTGTTTCAAGATGGTTTTACTGTAAAGGGAAATGAAAACAACTATGGGATAGAGAGAATCTATTGATCTTTAGTATCTATAGGGCCAACATTTCCTTTGCCTTTTCAAATAATGCAATCGTTTTAGCCACTTGTTTTTTCGTGGTTTATTTTTCCTTTCAAATTCTGAATCAGGGTGTTGTTTTCTGAGATGGTAAATTTAATAACCTGTTGTTAGCAATTCGGGAAAGCATTGAAATGTTCCCCAGTGGCATGGAATCAAAATACTATACATTCAAAAGATCTTTAGGGGCATCTGGGTGGCTCAGTTGGGTAAGCGTCTGACTTCAGCTTAGGTCATGATCTCACGGTTCGTGAGTTCAAGCCTTCCATCAGGCTCTGTGCTAATAGCGTGAAGCCTGCTTGGGAACCCCTGTCTTCCTCGCTCTCTGCCCCTCCCCCGCTTGAGCACACACTCTCTCTGTCAAAAATAAATGAACATTTATGGGCCGCCTTGGATGGCTCAGTCAGTTAAGCATCCGATTTTGGCTCAAGTCATGATCTCAAAGTGGAGGGTTGAAGCCCCCTTCAGGCTCTGTGCTGACAGCTCAGAGCCTGGAGCCTGCTTCGGATTCTGTCTCCTTCTTTTTATGGCCCTCCCCAACTCAATCTCTCTCTCTCTCTCTCTTTCTCTCTTTCTCTCTCAAGAAGAAACATTAAAAACTTTTTAAATAAATATTTAAAAATCAATTTAAAAATAACAATGTCTTAACATAAGAGACTCTCAAAGACTAAGAACAAACTGAGGGGAGAGGGGGGTGTGGGAGGGGGGTGAGTGGGTGATGGGCACAGAGGAGGGCACTTGTTGGGATGAGAACTGGGAGTTGTATGGAAACCAATTTGACAATAAATTATTAGAAAAAAAAAAGAACAATGTCTTTAGCCCTTGTTTCTAGTATCAACTCAAGTGATCTGAGTGACTTTGGTCAAGTCACTGAACCCCATTCTACCTTAGATTGATCATCCGCAACAAGAGAATTTGGAGCACCGTCCATACCAGCAAGCCTAGTGTTGACACCCTACTCTCTATGGCCTGTTCTTCATAAGACAACCAAAGTTTTCCAGCTTCTTCCTTCCTGGCCATTAGAAATCTAATCCTTCAGTCTATTTTATCAAAGCATCCTTAACCCAGTTTCATGTCTCTTTATCCCCTTGGAGGTGAAGATGGTGACCTTCTTATATTCTCAAGCAACAAGTCTATGCAACTGTAGATGTGAATTCGGATTTGGATACCAACTTTAGCCAAGTATGCATTAAAAATAGCCCACATGAAAATGCCTATCTGATGCATCTCACACAGGACGCAATTTGAGGGAGACCTGAAAGAGCTTTTGAGCCTCTACGCGCTCAGCTCTGGGCAAATATAAGACTGACGCTCTGCCCTCTTACTACCTGAATCGGCCTGGCCCAGTTGCTTACCCTCTGCACATCCATTAAAAAACAAAAGCAGATAATGGAGAGATCATGTACATGTCGTACAACTCACCCACTTAGAGTGTAAAATCAACATTTTTTAATATATTCATGGGGTTGTACGATCATTACCACGGCCCATTTTAGAACATTCTGTCCCTCCTAAAAGAAATCCTGTACATTAGCTGCCCCCTGCCGTTTGCACACACACCTCTCTCCAGTCTCTGGCAACTGCTAATCTGTTTTCAATCTCTATAGACTTCCCTATTCTGGACATCTCATATAAGTGGAAACATACAGTATGTGACCCTTTGTGACTGACTTCTTTCACTTGACCTCATGGGTTTAAGGTTTACCTGTGTGGTAGCATCTATCCACACTTCATTCCTTTTTATGGCTGAATAATATTCCATTCTATGGATGGACCACCTTTTACTTACGTATTCATCAATTGACAGATATCTGAATTGTTTCCACTTTTGGGCTATTATGAATCGCACTGCCAAGAACATTCACGCACAAGCCTGCACATCTATTTTTGCATCTACAAAATCCTATTGCTTTCCTCACACGGCTGTTCTGAGTATTTCGATCAATGTGAAAACCTTAGCAAATTAACTTGAAAGACAAACTCCTCGTTTTCCACACAACCATCTGCTTTTCTGCCCTTCCTGATGGTACCACTTTCTTCCAGGTACTTGGGCCCTTCTGATATCTAAATGGTCTTTTCACTTTGCATTTTACATTGAAATAGTTTTTGAATCCTTCTAAATATCTAAGATGTGTCTTGAATCCATCCTTTCTCGATGTTTGTCTTAAAGTCAAAATCTCATTTTTTGCTCACTTTCTTCTTCTCACTGAAAAGTGTCCTCACCATTAACTAGTTACCCAACTATAAGCTCATGCTCTTCTTTCTACTTTTAGGATGTTATTTTAGGAACTGAGTATTTGAAAAGTCTTACTGGCTCTCACTAAAAGGTTCACTATGCTGAATTCTTTACCAGGTATGAAATTTGCAAGCCATGAACCTGGGCACAGAAAAGCTATACATTTGATCATTTTTCTGTAAATGAACTTACATTATCTTCTAAGCTCCTGGGGTGTCTGGGTGGCTCAATTGGTTAAGCGTCTGACTCTTGGCTTTAGCTCAAGTTATACTCTCATGGTTTCATGGGTTCTAGCACAGAGCCTGCTTGGGATTCTCTCTCTTTTCCTCTCTCTGCCCCTCCCCCGCTCACACTGTCTCTGGCTCTCTCAAAATAAGTAAATAAACTTTGAAAAAAATACATCTTTTAAGCTCCTGTTTATCCCACTGGCAAAATACGTAATCTAGTTATTGCCGGGGAAACTCAGACGTGTCACTGACTGCTCAGAACTTCTTGGTTTGAAATTAGTGTCTCCCCAGTTGGCCTCCTGTCAGCTTTCCCCCTGGCTGGGGGAGGCCAAGGCATCCAGGTCTACAAATGAAGAAGAACCCACATCCAGTCCTCAGGCAACCCCTATTGCCCACAGGGACATCCCCTCTCCCACCTGCTCTAGCTTCTTCCACATCCTTTCTCTCTGCCCACCTCCAACCTGCCAACGGTCAGCTCTGCTGTTGGTCCACACCCCATGTTGATGTGAAAGGCTTCTTGTCGAAGCCCAAAGACCCCTCAGACATCCAGGCAGTGAGCCACCTGCCCACTTGTATGGGATTTCCATTGTCCAGCCCAGCCCGGGGTGGTGGGCAAGGAAAAGGACCCCTTCTCAGAGAAAAAAAACACATATAAACTATCTTTTCTCTCTCTGTAGCTTCTCCTCTACCACCTCAGACAATCTTTGTGTAGTCTACGCAAACAAGCTAGTTGAGCCCTTTATGAATTTTCTTTCCAATATGTTTTTTGTATCATAAATTGAAGGCTCGTATTCCTTCTGGTGCTGTGTTTCCCAAAACACTCAGCTCTTGCAAATCAGGAGCCTTGGCTCTCAAGACTAGTATTGCCTCTAGAAGCTTCATGTGGCTTGTCTGAAACAGCTAGTTCTCAGGCCTGCTTGAATCCAATGCCTGTGTGTGCCCTTAAACACTGTGGTATGTTGCCTCCTGAGTTCTAGGGGGCATGAAGGGCTGGGCCTCAGTGGCCAACCCTTTCAGTCTCTGCAGAGCCCGTCCATGTCCAGGGAAGGAGCAGGGAACTCCTAGCCAGAAAGGCCCCTCCAAATATATGCAAGTTGTCTTCCTTTTTGGTTAGAGCCACTGCAATGGCTTACTGGGCCTAGCCCGGCCTGGCCCAGATTTCTAATTTTTTTTTAATTTTTTTAACATTTATTTATTTATGAGAGACATAGAGACAGAGTATGAGTGGGGAAAGGGCAGAGAGAGAGGGAAACACAGAATCCAAAGCAGGCTGCAGGTTCTGAGCCATCAGCACAGAGCCCAACGTGGGACTCGAACTCACAGACTGTGAGATCATGACCTGAGCCGAAGTCGGCCGCGTAACCGACTGAGCCACCCAGGCGCCCCCAGATTTCTAATTTTAAGGCCCATAGCTGGCCTCTGACCTGGCATTCTCTTTGTAGCACATGGTCCTGAAGGTCAGAAATGTGTGCAAAGAACACTGCCTTTCTTTAAGACGCTCCAGCCCTGGGTCTGTCTCTGACTTCGGAACAAAGACTTAAGAGCAACTCTCTATCCATATTATCTGGCGATAAATCCTCTGAAATTCCCTGCTAAAACAATGTCTGCAGGCTGGACAAGGACTTTGGAACCAGGACCTTGACAGTTAACCTAGGAAAGTGAAACCTCCACAGCCATGTGGAGCCCCTTCTCAGGAAAGACATGTAGCAAAAATGCATTATAAATATTATTAAAATTTGAGGGGGAAAAAAAGAAGAAGTTAACACAAAAAGAGCCCAATGTTTCCACTAGGTCAAAAGTAGAATCCTAGTTCGTTGTCTGACCTGTGAAGAAAGTACCAAATGTGTAGAAAGCAAGAAAGCATGATAGTCAATTCCATGGCAGGGGGAGCCATATGAGAATTTTTGGGATTGTTTAAATTGTCTATTTCTTGCTGTTAATGGGAAAAGGTAAAGGCTGTAATTGCCTATAATCATTGTTGTAAATTCAGAAATGCAAGCTTCTGGTGAGACTGACTTTCTGAATATCCAAGTTTTTGCTGCTATCTTAAAATGGAAAGGATTTGAATTGATTGGAGCAAGCAGAAAAAAGATTTGAATTTTTTCCCTCTGTGTGTCCTTCTAACTTCTAACATAATTGAAAGATGAATTCATTTGGCGAGAAATAGCGCTCAAATTCAAATTTGGTTCTTTGAAAGAAAGAGATCAAAACTGATTTTTCGTTGGCGTTAGAGAATAATGAAGCAGAGAGACGATATGTTTTGCATATTTGTTTGCAAAAGACACAATGTTCTTATGCTTATATATATGTATATATATATATATATATATTGTCTTGAATATGGGTCGTCGTAAAAGGAAAGTCATCTTGCAGGATTACTTCGTTTGGTTATATCCCTTTAAAGACTTAAGAGCAACTCTCTATCCATATTAACTGGTGATAAATCCTCTGAAATTCCCTGCTAAAACAAGTCCCATTGATAGCAGATGACCTGGGCTCAGCCTTCTTAAGTTTCATTTCGATTAATCTCTGATTCATGTTAATGATCTTTCAACTGTTTTATTCCTGCTGATGCTGGAATTTTTGTATCATCTTAATGTGCTTATGACATACCTAATCCACCCCTTTCTATCTTTGGTTGACTATTGCCTACATGATTTCTCCTACATGAAACCTCCTTCCCTTCTCCACCACTAGCTCCCCTCCTTAGAGAATTCACTTGAACCAAACACTGCATGCTTCCCTCTGATTTCCATAGGTTTCTAGTTTAAAGATAACGCTTTATTTTTTTTTAATTTGTTGTTGTATATGTGTTTATAGACTTAATATGTTCATTCCTGCATTTGTATTTAATTGTCATTTTCCTAAAGGACCACGTCTCTCCCCAAGTAATTTCTAATGACCCATTTTCAGGGGCATCTGTACCACAGAGGCAGCAGCTGACTTAGATTATGGCTGAATTTTCTCAGCAGGAGCTACCACTGACCAAAGCATCCCCTTCACAACACTGTCCCAGGCACAAGAACAAGCCAGTGGCCATCCAGGCCCTCAGCCTTCTTGGCTTAGTGAGCTGCTACTTCTAATTATTTCTAAATTATTTTAATTGCTTGAAGCCATTAAAAACACACACTCAACATTTGTGCGTTTTGAAAGAATTGCCAGAGTCTCCTCAGACCAACGTTTCCACTGACACAATATGACTTAGAAAAAACATCAAAGGCTTGCAAACGAGACCACTGAAAGCATTCTTGCTTCTCCACCCATTAGGGCTCGACACTGTCTAAAACAATGTGATTTCCAGAAGGAGCTGGCTAACTACAGGCCCTACGAACTCTAGCAAGGCTGGGTAAAGCAGCGTCTTTAGCCTCTGAAGGAATGGAAGGTTTGCTACTTTTAGGGAAGAAAAACATGGAGCCCCTTTGTTCAGATGTTGGTCTCACATTACATTAGAAAAAGAGACAAGATGGTCGTGGTCCAAAATCTATACTTAAAGCATTGGGTTCACAGAATCTCTAAGGCTTTGAGGGAATTTAAATGTGTCTCTGAGAAGATGTATCAAATTCTAGTATAACTAGCTTAGGGTGATTTAGAATTCAGGAAATGGGATACAATGTGCAAGCGCATCTTCCAAATTTTCATGGAAATTTCAGCTTGGCATGGCTAATTGTGGGGAAGGATTATGAAGGAGCCATGTCATATCCCAAACATGTAGCTCAATACTTGGCAATGACTGTTGGTTGAATGAGTAAATGAATGAATGATTGAAAGAGCTAACAAGTCTGGAGTTCAAACTGAAAATAAAACTAGTCATGTATTTCTTTCTTCCTGTCCTCCCTTATTTCAAGGAGCAGTATACCTTTCCTTACATAAGACTTGGTTTTCTACCAACATCCTGGACCCCATCAACTTCTACCATGGTGGAGACCTTACTCCAAGAATTAATGTTGTATCCCCTATAACATCTATAACTATCTTTCTCACGTTTATAGTCTGTGAAGTCTACCCCTTTAATCCTCACTGCTACTGCCTTGGTTTGGGGGTTCATCGTCTATCCATTTGAGCTATTTCAACACTCTTCTAATGGAAGAGCAGCTCTGGAAATGTAACTAGGATCCAGTTTCTCTCTGTGTCCCTGTCAGCCTTACTTCCTCAGTGTTGAATTCATTCTTGGCAAACTCTTCCCTTCTAGTCACAAGATGGCTGCTAGCGGGTCTCCTGGTACTTCCTTCTTTGTCACATCTAGCAGGAAAAAATATAGCGTTCTTTCTGGCATCTCAAATAAAATGAGGACAAACTTTTCTACCAGAAGTATTCCAAACACCTATGAAATCACTTTACTCTGTTTCTGTTCTGCCCATCTTTGAATTAATCACTGTGCCAAAGGAGGAAATAGAATAGACTTACTGCTTTAAACCAACCAGGTACCACCCTCAGAACCAGAGGTGGGGACAATTTCAACAAAACTCAAAGGCAGACAAGAGAGGGTAGATGAATTCCCAAAGAGAAGCCAGGGTATGATGGTGGGAGGAGGAGGAACTATGATGGGGAGACAACCAAAATTGCCTAGTTCAAGGGGGTCAACAGAAAGGCATCAGCAGCGGGGGCTAAGACCAGAAATTTGTCCAGATAGAAATGGAAAGAAGGAAAACCAGAGTCATGGCCAGAAACATTAGTAAAGGCAGAAAAAGCAGTCAGCATCTGTCAGCCAGAACATAAAATAAGTCATGTTCATAAAATTCAGTTGAAACAATGGTTACCTGAGCTGGTTAATCATTAGAATCACCTGGAAGTATTTCTTGTTTAATACAGACTTCTTTGTACCATCCCCAAAGATTCCACTTCTGTCAACCTGAAGCTCCTAAAATGTGGAGGAAGGGATAGGCTTGGAAACAGTGGATAGAGCCATGCAGGAATTCTTGGCTTGGAATGGCTGGCTGAGGAGGAAAAGTGTCAGTTCCGTTCACTGTCCCTCCTACCCTCTGGCGGGGGTGTGGAAGGTGGGCAGAGTTATGCTCTTCTCTCCAATGAAAAAACCTCAGCAGCAGGTCACCAAGCCATTTTTGTTACTATTTTTTTTTAATGTTTATCTATTTTTGAGAGAGAGAGAGTGAACACACAGAGGAGGGGAAGAGAGAGAGAGGAGAACAGAGAATGCAAAGCAGGCTTTGTGCTGACAGCAGTGAGCCCAGTGCAGGGCTTGAATCCATGAACCTTGGGATCATGACCTGAGCTGAAGTCAGATGTTTACTGATGGAGCCACCTAGGCGCCCCACCAAGCCACTTTTGAAAAGTCACACACAGTGGGCTGGCTTTTATTTTCAAGGTATGTCGACTTGATTGCTTTGCCCAAAATGGGTGAATTCAGAACTTTTTATGAAAACATACGCTGTGACCCATAATTGGTCAAATATATCTATGTGTTACATCCTGTACATATAAACTGGGTTAGGCAATAACAACTACTTACCAACGGGTCTGGATGTAAACTTTCACTTAGAAACTAGAACATTTCATGAGATAACTGTCACTCATTTCCTCTCTTGCTAGATAGGGCCCTTGTATTAAAAAACAAGAAGACTAGAAAAACTCAGGAGCAGGAAGGAGCTGGGTGGTATGTTCTTCAACGACGCTTGCCACTGAAATCAACCCAATATGTATTTACTTCCTATCGACTTAAGTGATCCTTCTCAGCCCCTGATTAAAGGTAAAGGAAAGATTAAGGAACCTGAGGGCTTGGAGGAGATGTTGCTGGTTGAAGTGAGCAGAAGGAAGGAGATGCCTACAGCCAGTCTAGAACCTCTCTACCTCCTCCTCCCTGCCCCTCGGATGAGCTGCGTTAGTCCAGCAGGGCGGAGGGCTGCAAGATAACACAGGTCCTGCTCTGCCCTTTCAGGCCCCAGCCCGTCCTTTCAGCCCAGAATCCTGCAAAGGGAATCTATCTCCCTGTTGATGGGTGAAAGATGAGAAACACAGTAGCTTTCGGGTGAATTTTCTTGTGCATCTGTTCCAAAGTCAATTGTTTGAAGATTTTTTTTTTCCTTTTAAGGTCCAGTACATCTTTGGGCTTCTCGCCTTCCATGGAGAGGAATCCACGACAGCCGGCCCCAGTGACTGCACTGACTTTCCATTCTACTGAGTCCTTCATTTCATTTTGGCCAAAGATCAGCATTGATCTAGGTTGCTGCCAGCTGTGCAACAGCTGTGCAATTCAAGAAAACCACAGTGGGCTCAGGAGGCTAAGAGACTTTATTAAATCAGAAAGAAAGAGGCAGGTTGGGAGTTCTTTCTGCCCCTCTCAATCTCCCCTAAATAATTCCCTCCAATATTGATGACGTGGTATATGGGGAAACTCGAGTTTCACACCTCTCCAAGATTTAATTAAAGAGTTTTATTTCTACTTGGAGGAAGAAGCCATAGAGATGGAAACTTGCTCTTGCTCTGTTGTGGGGATGGAGCCGGGCTGGGATAAGAGACACTCATCAGTTCGACACCAGGCAAACTTTCCAAGGGCCATGTCTTTTCTCCCCCAAAAGTCAGGGACTGGATGGGCCCCTTCAGTAAAGTGGGGACTGAACCTGAGCTCTTCAAATTGCCAAGACTTCATAGCATGCAGACTACTATAATAAATAAAATGTTCCTCCTAACGTCCCAAACACACAAAAAAGTTATAGAAAGGGTCTTTCTAATACTTTGGGTAACAGACCCACTAGGATAGGCTTAAAATGGATTTATGTTTTGTTTGCAATGGGTTAGATAGAAGTCGAACAAATGGATGATCTATTTGCATGAATTACTATCAGCCTCAAATGAAATAAAACATCGACTTTGTAAATCCATGAGATATATATTCATTCTTCAGAAGGTAGATGCTCAGCTGATCTTTTTGACCTTGATAATGCTGTAATGGTCACGGTCGGTACAGGAAACAAGAGTGTTCACCCTCTAACCCCACCTGAAGCCAGAAGTTCAGACGAGATGCGGTTCACAGCCTTTGAGCTATATTGTCACCTCCAAGACCGATGCCGCAGTGTCACATTAGCGTTGGCTCATTGAAATTGTTTCTTGCTTGGCAATGTCAGATGTGAACGTGAAAATCACATAGAATATGAGATGCAGTATTTTCTTAGCAGTGTCTGCCTTCCAATAAACTTTTGAATGAGATTACTGGAAGCTTAGGGGTCATCAGGATAGCTGATCATTTTGAAGGAAACCAAGGCGCCCCCTTTGCCGCGTGAAGGTGAGGTCATCGGTAGGACGCAGGCTGTGAGATATTCAGCCAGAAGAGGAGATGGGTTTGATTCTTAGCGTAGCTGGCCCTGGACTGGAGTGGCGTGCCTGGAAAGATGGGTGACCAAGTTAGAGGGGTGGCCCGTGGCTGTGGAAGAAAGACATGCTGGCCGGCCCTTGTGGGAAATAAGCCTGTCACCTGGGACTGTTTAGAACTCATTTGTTAATCAGTCTGCATCTATTTGAGGGAAAAAAAAAAAAAAAGCAAATACCCATCTTGCTTTAAAGATCCGTGACTGTGTTACGAGAGAGATGGACATATGCTGAGTTGTGGCTTCCAGTTCATTTTGCATTTAGTACAATGATAAATTCATCTTTCTCTTGTTTTGACAAGCGAAATTTTTGGTGAACAGAGGGAAAACAGTAGTGAATGTCGATGTTTTTAGCCCAACTCACAGGCTGGAGGCAGTTTCAGACTTACCCTAATGTATTCCTCTCTCTTTACATAACTTCCCGGTGCTTTCTAAAAGAGAGTGCTGAAGCGATTCTTAAAAGTAAAAAAAGCTCCCCATAAGTTCCCTAGTCAGCATTTACTTTTTACTGAATGTGACTTTACTTAATTGCCAAAAAATGTATTAATCATAAAAGGACAGCCGGCCCCGCAGAGTTACGAGTACGGGATCTTTCGCTGGAAATGACCAGTTTCCCACTCTTTAATCATGGCTCCACGGTGTTCGTTACTTGTCTTTTGAGTGGCCTGTGGACGGGTCATGGATATGTAGTCAGACCAAGAATCCAGACGGGCGCTGTCTCCGAACTCCTACCCACCCCTGCCGCACCACTCCTGAAGTACTCTGACCCACCTTACGGTCTTCAGCAGCTATGTTCTTTGGACCCACAGATGTTCGGCAGGCCTGAGTCATTCATTGAGCGAAATAAAATGAGTCAAGGACCTCACGTGGTGTACTTGACCCTGCTCTCTGATGCTTGCAGCAAGGGTATTTCATCTGCACATTTAAGGTTCCCTAAATACCCACTCCCTCTTGGGAGTGAAAGAAGGGTGAGCTTGGTGATCCGACAACCCAGAGAAAGGCTACCGTGTGCTCTTCTGGGCAAAGCTTGAGGAGCAAAGCTGCAATCGGTGCTTCCCCAGTCACTGTGCCATGATGGATACCTCAGTAATTGACCCAGTGAGAAGCACAGAGGAGCTGGTCGGAGGCGGGGAGCTCACCAGGAGGGCAGCCCGTTACGTCCGGCCTACTGAAAAGGCAGAGGGCCTCTTGCAGCGGGTCTTGGCACTATGGTTTTCCGGTCCAGCCTGTAAAGGACATCCAGAGCCCCTGAAACGAGGTGGATGCAAATGCCCCGGCATCGGTGAGGCAAAAACCCTGCTGTCAAACCACTGGAGTTGAAGCCGTGTGGCTGAACCTAGAACTCTCCTTACAAGGGGGCTTGGCGGTGGTCAGACTGCACTGCAGTTGGGTGTGGTTTCCAGGCCTGGGGAGGAAGAAGAGTTCAAGATAAGGGAGGGAGAAGTCCTGGGCTTGCCTGGCTGATAGGCTCACACGGCTGGCTCCTCAGGCAGGAACTTAACCATCTTTTTCCAGAGATAAGCATTAGGAAGTTGGTTTTTATTTGTTTGCAACTGATCTATTTGGGCATCCATTCTAGATGCTAAATACCTGAGCAAGACTGCCTCATAAGCTTATAGAAGAGAAGAATTTATTGTCATCTTTAAAAAAAATACTTGCGAGGTGCCTGGGTGGCTCAGTCAGTGAAGCACCAACTTCAGCTCAGGTCATGATCTCACAGTCTGTGAGTTCAAGCCCCGCATTGGGCTCTGTGCTGACAGCTCAGGGCCTGGAGCCTGCTTCGGATTCTGTCTCCCTCTTTCTCTGCCCTTCCCCTACTCACACTCTGTCTCTCTGTCAAAATTAAATAAACATTAAAAAAATTTTTTTTAAATACTTCATTCTCTGAGGCTACCTCTTGCCCTATTATTCAGTGTGTATGTTGGTCTGGGGTCGGGGAGAGAAAGGTGGGTTGGAGGAATAAGTGGCGGCCAGTAATATAGATTCTTTCCTTAGTCAAATCTATACCCCGCCTGAGTCCTTTATCCTGACTCTGAATAAGTTGCCAGGATCCGTTGGATTAAAATGAAACTCAGGCCCCTACACGTACACACAGATGCCTCTCTCCCTCCCAGAAACCCTACAACTACACTCAAACACATAAGTGCTTCACAAGAGCATTGTACTAATGGACAAAGCAACTCGGAATAAGGCACCTACTCCACTCCCCATGTAGCAGATATGGGGTTAGGTAGCTACAACCTTCTTATAATCTACATTTTGAATATTGAACATTGATAAACCTGAGCCTCCTATCTCCAGGCAAAGTTGGCCTTTCAACATCAGTTGGCACAAGACGATGCTCCAAGAGCCCCTGTTGCTGTGGGAAGGAGAGGTCTTGGAAGGAAAACTAAACTTCCACTGAGGTCAAGGGGCTAATTGCCAGCAGGAGATATTCTTGTGATGGGAGAAATGCAGAGCACCCTGTCTTCTACCTGCCAGCACTCCATAAATACACATGTCCAGTCCTCATGGGGAGTCATGTTTGAATTTTTCTCACCCCTCGGCCAAGCCCAGGAGATCTCCACTGAACCTTTGTGCTGACTGGAGTGTGAAGCCCGCTTCTGTTGGATCACATCAGGGGGTGGGGGATCTCTCTTTAGCCAAGATGCCCCGGCACCTAGGCAGTACCCGAGATACATGAGACAAGGTCGGTTAGAGGTTCATTTGAAATATGTCCACAGGGAGCAGCAGGAAGTGATGGGGGAGTGAAGAACAGAAGGAGGGAAAGACAAAACAAAGGTAGATTCGAGAGTGAGCCACCACTGAAGGACACGGGCATTGTGGGACTCCTGAAGAGCCCCAGAAAGCCAATGTCAGCGCGCTAGCCACCTGATGGAAAGACAGAAGAATGAGCATTTGGTTCGAAGTTTCTGTCTCTTGATGGCAAACGGGTGCTCCATAGGGTTTCGACTCCTTGACACTTCTAGATTATACTTGTATGAGTGCTAACCCCCCACTCTACACCATGGAGTGAAAGGTGTGCTAAGACCCGCATCTGGTAGGCCTGGGCATGCTTAAGGGGAGGTGTTGAGAGCACAAAGCAGGAAACCTTTGTCATAGCTGGAACCAGAGGATGTGAGGCAGTGTACAAGAGGCTTGGCATAGATAGCCCGACCGCCATCTTACCCCGCTGTCCTCCCTCCCACCATTCAGGGTAGATGTTAATAAGGCAGCGGGGCAAGGGTCCTCTTCTAAGCCAGAGGACCAGCCAGAGGTAGCAGCCAAGCAGAGGAACCACTTTCGATTCCTGATTTGGGGGTAAAGAAAGACCCTCTTCCCACCTGCTGAGATGTGGACTTTTAAACGTTTAGGGGTTACCAACCTGTCTTCTTTGACCCCTGCAGGAGGATCAAGATGTGACAAGAGGTTGGAAGAGAACAGGAAAAGAAAAACACAAATATAGGGCTTGATTTCGTTAATCCTTTATTCATCCAATTAACAATCTTTTATGAAGCTACTAAATAGTCAAATAGCGTGTCAGGCCTGACAGATACAGGCATAAACCAACAGAGTAACTCTGCCTCTTTCAGAGTTTCTGGTTGACCAAAGCTATCTGGCTGCCCGAGCTACAGGCTGCCTTTCCAGAGCTGACCTCATCCTGTTCCACCAGCCCTAAAAGTTCTTGGTCTCATAATCTGGTACTTTCCAGGACTATCTTTATGAATTTTATAAAGGCGATTAACTTTCTTTTCCCATCTCAACCAATGATATATGTCTATTGTTTGACTTTGGGAAATTCTATTTTCAAAGAAATTTACTACATAGAAAGTAGAATGCTGCCTGGAAGAAAAACACATGTCACGAGGATCCTCTCATGGAATTTATAGCATCAGGGCCTTAGAGGGTCTAACAGGGTTATTGAGACCATGTTGGGTAGCTAACAGTGAAAGAGGAAACACAGAAGAGGGTTTCGGCAAAAGAAAAAGAACCAGAGCTAATGACCCAAAGCAGATGAGCAGTTATTCCAAAATCAGTATTTATTCTACAGGGTGGTTTATCTACAGGGTCCATTTGCTTTCCACTTTTCAGCTACCAATCTCAATACGCTATACCCTCCTGTCAAAAAACCATTAAAATGTGCCAGAAATTTGAACACTTTGGTCTCTAGACTGCATCTTCTGGGCTGCTTCTCATTCTTGAGAACAGTACATGAGCTTTTTTGGTTTCGGTTTAGTAAATATCCTTCTCAGAAATTAAACCACTTGAAGTTGCCCTCTGAGTTGAATTCGGTGGAGACCACAGAAAGAGGACTAGGTCTAGAGCTGTGCCGTCCAATATGGTAGCCATGAGTCACGTGTGGCTGTTGAAATAAAATACACACGAGATTCCAAAGACTTGGTATTTTTAAAAACGTAAAATATCTCATCAGTAATGGTTTACATTGATTATATTGCTGAAATCATAGTGTTTTGATAGTCTGAGTTAAATTAAATATATTAAACTGATCTTACTTTTTGCTTTTTTAATGTAGCTAATAAAAAATTTTAAATTGTAGCTATGGCTCACATTGTATTTCTATTGGATAGCACTGTTCTAGAAGTATAATGATCTAACATGGTATTAAGTAAAACTAATTTGAAAGTTCCAATCATTTATTGGGAAGCGAGTCTGTGTGGGACCCTGAAGCCAGGCATCTTCCTAAGCAGTGCACTGGTAGCTGAGAAGTAACTCAGACTGAGGAGAATCCCAGATTTCCATGCTATGTACGTAGCTGGCATGTCACAGTTGAAACACTGCTTCGCTAGGATTTGGGAAGCCTGCCCTGTTATTCTCACTCTGTCCCTGAATGATTGTGCCCTTCAAAAAGTTACTTAGTATCTCTGGCCTTATTACAATATAAGGAATTGGAACAAAACCATCACTAAGTCTCCCTTACCCCCCACAGTCAAAGATCCCAAATCCTCTCTGTTCGCATAACATGGGAACATGACAAGGATAGTAATCAATTCTAGCTACTGACCAAACAAGAGACTTCAGACCAGCTTAGAGGAAAGGCAATGTTATCCTGTTTGCAGTGTGTTAGAGATAAAGGAATATCCTCCGACCATCAGCTACCAGATCCCTGACACTCGGGCTTAAGAGATGAGCAACATCTGGGATTTGCTAAGTTGAGTCAGCAAAGACTTTCTACTTCCTTGAAACGACTTCCTGAAGTCATTTTTCACAAAGTTCCAACTCTCTAAGATGTTCTGCCATAAATGCCTTTGCTGTCAGCAGGCAAGGAGCCTGCCAAACTTGGTCTCCAGGACTCTCTGCCGGGTTCTCCCTGTTCCCATGAAGTCGAGGACCATGTATTGTACCTCCCTTCGGAGTGTACAAATGATTCTCTCTCCTTTGATCATATACAGTGAATACTGTGGGCAGTGCCCTTGCAGAGCTCGGCGCGCTCTCCGCGTACTCTCACTGAGAGACTGGAGACACGGGAAGTTCCTAGACCAATAGCTTTGCTGATTATTGAAAAACCAACATGCTCCAAATAGAAAACAGAGCTGCGATGATGAACAACAGAAGAGAATGGGGGTTGCAGAATACCGACCGAGTATTTGGAGATGTCAAACCACAGAGGATAGGGAAAACCAGCCTTTGTGAGGTGCCCCTCGCCACATTTTTGGTTTGACCACTTACTCCTTCATGTACGCCTTCTCACGTGCAATATTTGTCATGACATCATGACATTTTGAAGCCCCGTTTTTGAGACTAATTGGCGTTTTAAACCTGTACGAGTGAGAAACAACCAGCTGGTCCAAAAGAGAAAAGCCTAAACACACACCGTGAATGGAACACTTGCATGAAAGTTAGAAAAATGGAACTTTAAATGTTGTAGAAGGAATGAGCCAAACAACTCAAGGTGGCTTGTAAATTGGGGGAGTTGTGAAATAGATTATCTAGATATTGAGTACCAAGCCTGGGTCCACTTCAGTTCTGAGGACCTTGGGAAACAAAAGCAAAAGTGCTCAACTCCATTACCCTGCATCCCACCAGGTCCTCAGTAGAAAACATGTGTTTCTCTCTCTCCCTCTCTGTCTCTGTCTCTCTCTCTCTCTCTCTCTCTCCCTATCTCTTATTTTGTAATGGTAAGCAAAGAAATATGAGACCGAGGCGATTTCTCTCTGCAACCCCGGTGCTATGCATGATAGCTGGTCATAGCCTTGCAGGAAATGTTGAAAGAACTAACGAATCAATCAACTATAAAAATAAGACATCTAGCCTCATCATTCTTTGCTAACGTTTGACCTCGTGTTTTGATTTACGACTTGCTGACTGTAAACAAATATCATGTTGGGATGAAATAATATTAGTGCTGAACTTGACACGCAAAACCAGTGCTCAGAGCCCCGATCCCTTTTATGACGAACTTGCAGTGAGTCCTCTACACCTCTTCTCTTTTCCTCTGAGGCCAGCGACTTACATACGGGACATGCTGCTCCGTGTTAATTCCAGTGTCAATATCACCACACTCACACTATCTGAACAACCCCCTCCACATCTAATCACTCACATCTTCTGCTTTAAGCCGATAAATGTCAACACTATGGCAACCACGGGACAAGATCAGGCACTCTTATTTCTTAGCCAATACTTAGCACTATTTAGCACTTATACTTGTATGATGGCTAGTCTGGTGGTCAACGTGTCCATCTTACGTACAGAAGCATAAGTTTCTGGAAGAAGGGAATAATTTCTCTTTCTCATCTTTTAATTCTCCCTCCGTACCAGCAGGTAACTAGAGCACAGCGCCTTTGCCAAAGAGACCCGTATGAAGGCCCACGGATTTGAAGAACTGGATGATGTTTCTAAACTTGTACACTGTCCCTTTAAAATGGGAGTTTAGTGCTGATTTGGTCTTGCCTTCCTGTGTCTGTCCCTCCGTGCTCTACAGGTCTGCCTAATAGTGTTTCCGAGAACGTGCCATCTGCTGCTGTGAATTTACAGTCTCTTTCAGAAAATAGGGAAAGTAAACAGGGAGAGCAGAAACTAAATTTCTTCCACTAAAAACCTGACGCAGCACGAATGTGCCCTGGAGAAATATTCCACTGACGTGTCCTGTCGTAAGCGTGCTTCCAGGCGCACCTTGCTTCACCCTGATACCTTCCTTCTGGAAGACAACCGTATGAAAACATAGCTCGTCAACTGATCTTTGATTTCTTGGAGTCAGTCCACTTGCCTTGATATTTCAGCTGAGTGAAATGCAGGCAATTCAGCTTGAGGCTTACTGCTCATTCCGTGGGCCCGTGGAGAAACCGCTAAGATTCCCAGGCATAAATTTATTACATTATTAGTTAGTCTAGAGCCTGCTTGGGGACTATCAAGAGGCATCTATACACATAAAGTGCTCCGAAAGTACATTTTGAAAATAACGGCATGTTACCGAAAATGAATCTCTCTCAACGGCTGTATTGAGTCTCTCTCAATTCACTTTTCCCAGCTATGACATCCCAGCACCTTAGAGACAATATTAGGTCAATGTCAAATACTGAATCTAAGAGAAAAAATTTACCAAGACTACCTTTATTTCCATAAATATATCTTAACAAATGGTAATGTGCTCTGGAGTTGAATTCACTGAATTCAAATACTTTTTTTTGGGGGGGAAGGGCGGGGTGTGGACAGCGGGAAAAGAATCTTAAGCAGGCTCCACGCTCAATGCAGACCCCGGTGCGGGGCTGGATCTCACAACCCTGGGATCATGACCTGAGCCGAAATCGAGTTGGATACCTAACAGACTGAGCCACTCAGGTGCCCCTTGAATATTTTTCCCAAAAATTAATACGAGTGAGTCCTTAGAGACGTACTTGAGTTCTTCAGACTTCAGTGTCCTGATCTGTGAAATGCTGGTATTAAGAGTTACCATTTCATAGAATCGTTGAGAAAGTTGCATTCATGTTAAATTAAATTCTGTGTCTCCAAACCATTGTTTCTTATTAATAAAAATACCTATAACTGATTTCTATTCTTAGTAGAACCTCACGAATACTGACTATAACTCCAGTATCCTGTAACTTGGAGCCACACCACTGTTTCTCAGATTTGCAATACCCTAGGAAGCCCCAGGAAAGCCAGTTCTCGGTTTATCGTTTGTAGCTTGGAGCTACTGCTGGGCCTCCCAGGTCTGAACTACACTCAAGTGGGTGTGAAGAAACCCAGAACGAGGAAAGG
Source organism: Paguma larvata (assembly GCA_030068075.1). Taxonomy (NCBI): domain Eukaryota; kingdom Metazoa; phylum Chordata; class Mammalia; order Carnivora; family Viverridae; genus Paguma; species Paguma larvata. Next base: position 19,446,112 of record CM057835.1, on the reverse strand, counting down.
CTTGCGGCCCTATCGAAAGGTATGGCTCGTTCTCTTTCGGCCAGCAAACCGTCAGACGATTTGACCTCCAGGACGCGCTGAACTTCAGCCTCGCCTCATGTAATTCCCCTCATCCAGAAACGACAGGCCGCTCCGAGCACAGGTGCAGAAAATCACGTCAGTCTCAAGAACCCAAAGTGACGTGTTTGCATCTGCTTTCTTCCCGAGGAATCTTCTGGAGAGTGGGGGCAGATTTCACTTGGGAACCTTTTGAAGATGATCTCAGACCCATTCTCATTTTGAATACCTTGTTATCACCCCAGAGAATCCTGCGGTGTAAATGATTTCCAGCCGCCTTGGTAGAAAATGACACAGGCTGTCCTGCGAGCTGCTCGTGGAATTTCTGTATCTCGTTAGCGGGGGGGTTGAGTTCACTGATACTTAAAAGCAACAAAGGCTGAAAGTTCCCAGATTGGCAAATCCAGTTCCTTTGAAGGTAGGTATGAGAATTTTCCCACTTTTCCTTTTGTCTCTTAAGCTTCTTTTTTCTTTTTCTTTTCTCTCTTTTTTTTTTTTTTTTTTGCCTTTTCCTACTTTCTTTTTTAAACAATCAAGAACACAAGCAGTTGTCACCCTGGTATCTGAATTCAGAGCTCTAGAAGGCTCTTTATTCTGGGAAACACGTAGGCTGAGCATTCCTGAAATGGAATCAACAAAACCTGTGCACTCCCAGGTGTGAAGAGGTAATTGCAGGTGCAAATCAGCGATGGCTCCGACAACAGGCAACTGCGTGTAATAAGCAAGCTGCATCCCCACGCCTCGGTGCGCTCCTCGGAATTCGTGTTTTTACTTGAATTCATTTGCATTTCTCCAGCATAGGAGGTGCGTCAGGAAACACTATGTATTCCACCAGCCTCATCAGTCTGTGGAGCAATTTTGCCTTCTGCTGGCCCTTGTAACTCACACGGGTGTGTGTGTGTGAGGGTGAGTGTGTGCGTGTGCGCGCGCACACGCACACCATGCACACGTGACATGTAACTGGGGCGGCAAAGTTGGGAGGAAGTGCATGTGGTATCAATGCTCTGATTTGAATCTCTCAACATAAGAGCTGCCTGTTTGAAACTTCTATCAAAATGCAGGAGTCGGAATGATTTCCAGAACTCTACGGCCACACACGGACTGAGAAAGGGAAAGTCAAGAGGGTGTTGGGGGAGGGATCAGTCATAGTTGTAGAAAGCTTGACCTCCGTCTGAAGCCCGGGCTGATGAATATGGCACTGCTCTCCTCTCTCCTCGGCATTTCTTCTGTCCTGCCTTTCTTCCACTCGCCAAGCTTCTTTCTCCTGCTTTTTCCCTTCTCCTTCCTCCCCTCCCCTCCCCAATCAGAAAGGTTTTGCGCAGTTGACAAAGATGGGCGAGGGTAAAAAGGAACTGAGAAAGAAGCAGAACATTCTCTGACTTCCGCTTGTCCCCAAGGCACAGTCTAGGCAAAGTAAAATACTTTCTGGAATATTAAAGGTAAAAATACCAGGACTTTGTTATTTCGACTGCATTTCAGGACCTGTATCATAAGCGCATGAACGAGAGGACACTTGTCGCCTCCAGAATGTAGCTTGCTAGGCACCGGGGACGTCAGGGACAAACCCCGCGGCTTTCTTCACCTCATCTCACCTCAAATACGTAACAGAAAAGAACTACATTGGAATTTCCTGCAAAGGTATTGTAAGAGAGTATATACGTTTTCAATTGATGTTGTAACAAATTACCACAGATTGAGTGGCTTAAGGCAACACCAGTGTTTTATTTTTCTATTATAGAAGTCAGAAGTCCAAAACGGGGCTCACTGGGTTAAAATCAAGATGTTAGCTGGGCTCCTCCCTTCCGGAGGCTCTGGGGAAGAATTTGTTTCCTTGCCTTTTCCAGCTTCTAGAAGCCACCTGCATTCCTTGGCTCTCAGCCTCTTCCTCCATCTTCAAAGCCAGCACTGTAGCACCCTCAAATCTCTCTCTGATTCTGGCTCCTCTTCTCCCTCCCTCGTCCACTTTAAAGGACCCTTGCGATTACATTGGGCCAATCCACATAATCCAGAATAATCTCCCTATTTTAAGGCCAACTGTAAAGCAAACTTACTTCTATCTGCAACTTAATGCCTCTTTGCCTTGTAACATAACATAGCCCCAGGTTCTGGGGATTAGGATGTGGACAACATCGAGGGGCCTTCATTCTGCCAACCACAGAAGGGAAGAAGGACCACTCAGAATCACAAACCCACAGAAAATGGAGACACGCCAAAAGATATGGCCATTGAAGCAGAGAAAAACCACAGCTTAGTATTCCAATACACGCTAAGGACACTAAGAAAATAATAGAAGCAACGAAAGAAAAACATAAATTCGAGTCAAGAAATCTCAGATGTGAGTTAGCTAAGCAATAGCGAGGATGGAAAAAAAAAAAAAAAAACTGCTGACAGGGCCCAGGAGCCATTCAGAAAGGAAGGAAAGGAAAAGCAAATAAATGGAAAGGAAGTTTCAGAAATGAACCTCCCAGCCAGTGGCTGTGGGCGGCAGGGTCTCTGGGAAAGAGAGGTCGGCTCTGCCAAATGGTGCTGAGACCGGAGCTCCAGGAAGCCGGAATCAGCACACCCCGTGCACCCTCAGCAGCCCGCCCTCCACGCCCCCTCTGCGTTCTCCTTCAAGCCTTAATCACCGCCTGTTTGTAGATACTGAAGCAACTTTGGGAGGGAGAAGGGAGGGTAGGAGTCACTTGCTCTGCTGGGCTGCCAGGACGACAGGCTAGTGGTCCCTCGCCCAGCCACATGCCCTCTTGCCTTCCCTCCCACGAGCTGTCATACTGTCCCACTCATTCTTCTGCCATATCTTGCAGAGTAGTATTTTCTGGCGGTTAAGGAGAGAGACTCTACCTTGCTCATCACCGTGACCTCAGGAGCCGGTAGACTGTTTTGCGCGCGTGAGGTTGCGTGCACCCCAACTGCCATGCAGATTCCTTTCGCCATTGTTCAGTGAAGGACCTTATCAGCACGTCGCCCAGACTGGAGATCCAGCGGCTTCACTGAACTGCTCTGTAAGTTGCTTGAGATCCGGGTTCTGAGAAAGGCAGTGACCGCCAGCTCGTCTGTGCAGTCAACAGGAATGGCACACGCTCGAGGAATAAGAACTCGCTGAAAAATAGCTACCCAGCAGGGGCAAGCCAAGAGACAGGTGGAGTCCGTGGCCATGCACTTCTCCCCTGGGCTAGGGCCGCATCCTGGTGTCCCCGTATACTTCAGCAACCGGCGTGAGCAGGACTCCGTGCTGCAGTGGCCCAGGCTCTCAGCTGCTGGACTCACGTCTCCACCGGCCCCACACACGAAGGCCTGAGGTCCTCACCAGGCGGCCAGGAATGAAGCACAGTGGGGACAGCACTTGTCAAACTGCCCAAACCTTCCCTCCTAGTTGTCTTCATCCACCTGCTAGGACACTGACTAAGGCCCATCCGTCCTGAAAACGGCCACTGAGCACCTACTGTGTACAAAGCCCAGGTCTGGGCTGAAGGGCAGACAGAAGTAAAGCCTCATAAGGCAAGGTCAGAGTGAAGTGAGAGGGCACAGTGGGGGTGGGCATTTTTAATTCCTATTGTTTAGACCAGGTAAACATTTCTGAACAAATGAATGGGCAAGTGCACTGGGAGACTTTAAAAGTGCTAACAGGGGCGCCTGGGTGGCTCAGTCGGTTGAGTGTCCGACTTCGGCTCAGGTCATGATCTCGCAGTCTGTGAGTTCGAGCCCCGCGTCAGGGCTCTGTGCTGACAGCTCAGAGCCTGGAGCCTGCTTTGGATTCTGTGTCTCCCTCTCTCTCTGTCCCTCCCTCACTCATGCTCTGTCTCTCTCTGTCTCAAAAATAAATAAACATTAAAAAAAAAAAGTGCTAACATTTGGATGTAGGGACTTCAATTTCAGCCTTGTATCTGACAGAAGTAAATCCACAGACCACAAAGATTAATACATATAAGAGTTCATTGCAGCATCATTTAGAATATTGAAAAACAAGAAATCGCCTACAGCGACAACATAGTAACAATTGACAAAATTCTGAGAAGGCCATATACAGGGTATTTTGTAGCCTTTAAGTTGTATTTTCGAAGAAGAGGAATTAGTTGGTAAGTGAGTCAAATGAAAAGAGCAAGCCTCAAAATTTTAAACACACTGTAATCCACACTTGGCTAAAAATATAGTTGTAGAAAAAGCTACAAACTGTCAAAATTATACTACTTATTACCTGGAGTCAAGGTGATCTTCCTTCCTGCTTTCTCTCCTTTTTTCTGGGTGTTTTCTAAACTTTCTAAATGGGCATGAATTGACTTTATGAGCAGACAGGTGGGGCGCCTGGGTGGCTCAGTTGGTTGAGCGTCCGACTTCGGCTCAGGTCGTGATCTCACGGTCTGTGAGTTCGAGCCCCGGATCGGGCTCTGTGCTGACGGCTCAGAGCCTGGAGCCTGCTTCACATTCTGTGTCTCCCTCTCTCTCTGCCCCAACCCCGCTCATGCTCTGTCTCTCTCTCTGTCTCAAAAAATAATAAATAAACATTAAAAAAAGAAAAATACTATATAAGCAGACAGGGAGGGGGCATGAAGGGAGAATTTCCATGTTATCATGACTGAAACTGTCTCACATTTTTTGTCGCTCCCTTAGTATCTAATCAAATAAAATATTTTTTAAAAAGCTATAAACTGCAACCATGTAAGGAAAGAACTAACCTAATGTTTTGAACTTCAAAGAGTGATTACCTAAGAAAGAAACAGTATATTTAAGAGCAGAGGGGGTGGGGGCGCCTGGGTGGCTCAGTCGGTTAAGTGTCCAACTTCGGCTCAGGCCATGATCTCACAGTTTGTGTCGGGCTCTTTGCTGTCAGTGCAGAGCCTGCTTGGAATCCTTTATCTCTCCCTCTCTCCTCCTCCCATGCAATCTCTCCCTTTCTCTCTCAAAAATAAACAAACATTAAAAACACAAAAGAGCAGAGGTGAAGCATGTTTGGTTCTTAATGTTGCCCCAAACAAAGTCATATTATTTGAGGTTGAAAAGCCTTGAAAATACTTACTAAGAGCCTCTTTGGTTAAAAGCAATAATAGAGAAGGATACTCATGATAGCATAACCTCCCTCCGTTTCTGCGTGGAGAGGGGAAATAAAGGAGTTGTGTGCCTACAGGAAAAAGGAGGAGGGGACCATCTCTCACAGTGGCGAGTGCAGTCTCCTGGGACTCGTGTCGAATCGAGAAAGGACTTCACACCTGAGAAGATTCTCCCACGTGAGTGGGATGAATGCCAAGTTTAGGTGCATGTACCTTTGAGACTCTAAATCTTATCCCAGAATAGAGAGCAAATCCATGTGTTCTCAAAAGCAATAAATAAAAATTTTAAAGATGGCTGCCTGACCTCACACTACCATCTGCTCAACCTACAAAAAAGTGAGAAGAGAAGAAACAGCCAGCCCTCCACCTGTACTTCACAAGGAAGGAGAGATGAAAGGGAGGTGGAACAGAGGTAAGAAGTCACTCACACAACGTCGGAGTAAATGGAAATTTGACAGAGCACTGTCCAAGCATGAACAATATAGAGAGAAACAGCTTTGTAATCATGTCAACATAGCCAGTGCAAAAATGACAAAAAGGGCATAGGATGCAAAATATGCATAAAGGCAACAACCTGGAAGAAGAAATCAAGAAAAATAAAAATATATGGGGCACCTGGGTGATTCAGTTGGTTAAGCATCTGACTTGGGTTCAGGTCATGATCTCACGGTTCGTGGGTTTGAGCCCCGTGTTGGGCTTTGTGCTGATAGCTGACAGCTGGAGCCTGCTTCAGATTCTCTGTCTGCCTGCCTTCCGCCTCCCCTCCACTTGTGCTCACTCTCTCTCTCTCTCTTTCTCTCTCTCAAAAATAAACATTAAAAAAATTTAAGAAAAAGAAAAAGAAAGATATTCACAATGTCTTCAGGTAACTAAGAAAGCTTAATAACAAAGTCGACAAAACAGGATCTCGAAGTCAAGAGGTTAAACAGCCAAATGAGATGAAAAGAGAGACTATAGAGCTACGGGAACAAATCAAGGCTCAAAAGAAACTATAACAGATACGAAAATAAGAAAGAAGTGAATGTCATGGGAAGAAATCTATCGATAACATAGAAGAAAAGTACACATCCTCACAGTGAATGGAGACTAAGAAAAAAATGGGAAGATTAAATATATTGGATTACAAACTTAAACAGAAACATAAAATTAATTAAGTATAAAAGTCACAAACAGAAAAGAAAGATACATTCATAGATACAATGTTAAAAATTAACAAAAAAGAAGTAGAAAGGGCACATCCTGTTACAAGAAAATCTGATAAACATTGAACACTCAGATAAATCCTACTTATGTCACTGAAAATCAAGAATAAAATTATTTCTTCAGTCATCCGGATAAGAAAAGCAATGAGCTTACAAGGGGACAGCATCGGGCTGACCTGAAATTTCTGTAAAATTCTGTAATACCAGAAGACAATGGTACACAGTTCTTAAGGCAGGACACCCAAGAATGTCAAACCAGCTTGCAGTCATTAAAATTAAAAGGAAACCAGAAACGCTTTTCAAAAATTATATAACTCATGAGCTCTCTTCCAAAAGAATTTTCACTTCTGTACATTTATCTTTTATAAAATTCGATTAAAGTTAACTGTACCTCAGTAGCCTTGAGGATGCCGAAAATCCAGACCATAGCTTCTCATTACCATTCTCACCGAGCACAAGGAATGGTTCAGTGGAAATGCGGCAGGAAAACCCTCAGCCTACAAATCTTATGTTAGAAATCCATGGACATTGGGGTGCCTGGGGGGCTCAGTCGGCTAAGTGTCAGGCTTCAGCTCAGGTCATGATCTCATGGTTCGTGAGTCCGAGCCCCATGTCGGGCTCTGTGCTGACAGCTCAGAGCCTGCAACCTGCTTCGGGTTTTGTGTCTCCCTCTCTTTGTGCCCCTCCCCTCCACCCCCCTCTCAAAAAAATCAATAATTATTTCAAAAAAAAATTTTAAAGGACCCCACGGGCATTTCAAATATCCATCACCCAGATTGAAGAAACTCTCACTCGCCAAATGTGAAACCATTTGAGCATTAAAAAAATGCCCATGGTAAAGAGTTATAACCGTGATTAAAGAAAGAATCCATGAGCTTATATTGATACGGAAAATAGGAGATTGAAACACTAACTAAAAATGTAACATCTCCCTTGTAAGTATTTACTCAGCCGAGGATCATCAGTGGGTGCTGAAAAGCATCACATGGAAAACTGTGGGAGGGTAGGTCACATACATACTCTCAAAATATCACTCCAGGGTTCGCTTATTTAGAAATGGAAAGAGCACCTTTACAGTAGAGAAACTTGGCAAATACCAACTGCAACCAAGTATTCAAAGTTCGCATCATTGATAGAGGGACAGACGGGAACTATGGGCCTGCGTAAGGAGGCTGTGGGAATTCTACATCGCCCGTATAGTGTCCCGATCCAAAATGTTTGACCTCTGTGTAACCATCCATGTTTGGAGAGATTCTATAAAACAATTGTCCTGGAATCTTCAAATATATAAATTTCACAAAGACTAAAGGACTTCAAAGAGACATGACAACTGAGAGCAATGTATGACTCTAGAGTAGATACGAAATCAAAACCGTACAAAGAAAAGTGTATTGAGGGGCACCTGGATGGCTCAGTCAGTTAAGAGTGACTTCGGATCAGGGTATGATCTCACATTCATGAGTTTGAACCCCGCATGGGGCTCTGTGCTGACAGTGCAGAGCCTGCTTGAGATTCTCTCTCTCTCCCTCTCTCTCTGCCCCTCCCCCACTCATGCTTTTTCTCTCTCTCTCAAAATAAATAAACTTAAAATATTTTAAAGTATTGAAAAAAATTAGACAAGTGAGCTTATAGACTATATGAAATAACAGTAGTACGTTGGTATTCAGTTTCTTAGTTCGATAACGATGTGGTTTTGTAAGAAAATATTGAAGCATTTACAGACAAAGAATCGGGGGGACGTTTTGGAAAAAGTTCCTTGGTGTGGGTACAGCTCTTGGATTAGCAAATCAGAAGGAAGAAGCTACCTGGGGAAATTTCTTAAGTGTGTGTCACGAATGACATACCATAGAGTACGTACTTCTTTAGAAAGATACCAGTGTAATAAATTAAGGCTTCTCCTCTTGACTAACTAACCAAAAAGTGAAGGGACACTCTAAATAGTAATGTGTACGTATAAGAATATAAGAAAGAACTCAACATCAATAGGCATTACTACACACTTCTTGCACCCATTACTGTGCTGAGTTCAAAAAAGAATAAAGCATGGATAGCACCATGAAGTTTAAGGTCCAATTGGCAAGACTTAACTTATACACATGAAACAATTTAAAAGCAATGCAAGACACCATGTCCTCAAAGGCCAAATTCTGTGGTTTGAACTAAAAATGTCATAGGAATTTTTGGAAAGAAGAGATCAATGTCGGATGAAGTCACTGGGAATTGGGACGTGTGACACATTAAAACAAGTACAGAACTTGATCTTAGTGCAAAAGCTCCCCACATGTGTGCTGGGGAAATTTACTAATGGGGAGTGTGTGATTAAAGCCAGGTTTTGCTCATCAGAAGAGCTTTCATGGAGGGAGAATTTTGAGGAAAATTTGAAGGAGAGATGCAAATTATAGGACTCGTTAAATATATGTTAGAGAGAAAGCGACCTTAGAGGTCGTTTTTCCAGTTTCATATGTTTATGAGTAAAGAATCTGGGACCCACAGAAAAGCTACAGTTTATAAGAGGGAAAGGGGAAATACGGTTATGGCAGGAAACTGGATGGGAATCTAGCGACCTGTTCAACTTTGGCAAGCCATTTGGCATCTCTAACCCTTTGGTAATGAGGCAGAGAGAATGTTTTTCCATCAGAATAAGGTGTCTAATCTCCTTCCTTCAATCTGGACTCCCTTAGTGACTTGCGTGACTAATTGCAAGCAGTGAAAATGACAAACAGAGGACTTCTGACGCGAGATCATTGAAACAGTCATCCTTGGAGCCCTGAGCTGCCATCTAAAGAGTCCAGCTACTCAGAGACCACCATCTGTGAGAAGCTCAAGCTCCACTGAGAGGTCCTGGGGGATACGGAGTAATATAGGGAGACAGGGAAGACCAAGGAGCACCAAAGCTCCAGAGACATAAGTGAAGAAGCCATATTGGCAGTGGCTCCTCCAGCCCCAGCTGCCCCAGCTGATGTTGGAGATGAATTACCAATCCAAATCTGTACTGAAAACCTGACCCGCACCAGTGAGTAAAATAAAATGGTTGTTTTAAACCACTAAGCTTTGAGGTAGTTTACTACAAAGTAATAGATAATCCAACAGCCAGTTTCTAGTGTCCCTCATAACTCTGCATTTCTCTGCTTTTATAAAGTTCTGCAAGAAAAAAAAGCTTACAAATGCTTGGTTAAAGAAGTAAGCAAGTAGAGGGGAAACAAGTTGATTTGAATAGAGTGATAGTTTGTAACAGAAATCATAGGAAGTATCTCTGGGAAATAAGGGAGTGCCAAATTTAAGATTCTTACGTCACTTTCTAAGGATATGGAAACTTATTTCTGATTGGCAAAAACAGCCCCATTTGCCTTCCATCCATGTAGTTGACAGTCTTCTCTTTAAGTGTAATAATGCTTTTCTGTAAGATCCGAATGATAATATTGGTTCTCCCCACTTCAAAGAATGGCCGTGATAGCAAAACATGGCCATCACCATTGCTCTTCACCAATAATTTCTAGCTCTTTTCCAGGTACATGGTAGGACTGTACTTCTGTCCCCTTGGGGTTGAGGGAGGCTGTGTGATTGGATATTTGATTGTGAGGAGAAGTAACACATGTCACTTCCAAGTCAGGGCATTTAATTGCCTGTTCTAGACCTTCCAAAGCTCTCTTTCTCTTCTGGCCCAGTGACCAACAACTGACAGAGTCTGACTCTATCATCCTAGACTCCTTAGTAAGTCTGGTGATTGAGACTCCCTGCCAACCCATGACAGACATGTAATATGGAGGAGAAATAAACCTTTCTTCATTTAAAGACATGACAATTTTTAAAATTACTCAAAATTACTGCAACGTAATAGATCCTACTCTGACGCAGCAGAGAAGACTGAAAATGCTCTTGGAAACAGAGAAGTGATAGAAAACTGCAAGATATTGTTATTTCAAAGGATAGTCCTCAACAGCCTTCGGAGGAGGGAAGTAGCCCAAGTGACTCATTCGGCTGTCTAGGATTGCAAGTGCTTAGGGCCCCACCTAACTTCACAGGTCATCCGACTTCCCTGAGGAAAGTTCTCTGTGTAGAGAGTGATAATAATAACAATTACGACAATAGCAATGGCAGGAAGAACATCCACCATTTATCGAATACCTACTGTATGACTGGAAACCATTGTATATATTATGATTTCCAATCTCCATCACCACAACGTAGCTGTATAACCAACCACCCATGTTTCTACAGACATAGAAACTGAAACTTAAGACGTACGATACTGGGCTCTTCCTATTTCTTTCCAATCTTTGGCTCTTCACTTAGGAAAGGAAGTCTAGGGCTGTGGTGAAGAAACAGGAGGCTCTTCTCCATTAGACCCATAGAGAATGTGGCAAATGTTCTGAACACATTATCTGCTTGCTTTCACTGGTGTCTTAAAGGGAAGCTAAACGCAGCTGAGACAGCCCCGTGTCCAAGTCATCTGGTGTCCATGTGTGAAGATGTGCGTGCTATCCTGCATCCTCACAGGATGGCACAGATATTAATTGCTTAATATGTAAGAGGCAGAGGCTGGGAATAATAATGCTCAATTCCAAAGTCGGCTTGGTTTTACCTTCATTAGCCCCAGCGTGGCGCTACCCACAGGCCCCTCGGGGCTTTAAAGCACCAATAGGAGCTTCAGCCCCGCTCAGGGCATGTGGGGGATGGCACCACAGCCATAGCCCCAACCCAATTAGGCACATATGGTAAACTTGAAGGGCGATGATGTTCAAAATACCCCTGGCCCCACCCCAAATTTTGGGTGGCCCCCACACAGCCTGGAACTAGTATTTGCATGCAGAGATCTTAAATTAGAGCACATCAAATAATTCATATCAGAGGTTTTCGGTCTGGTCTAGGCCATTAAGACATTTGGAAGGGTTTGGGAGAGAGGACAAGAGCTCACCCTGGTGTGACTCCTGTCGGAATGACATGGATAGGAGCAAAATTCCAGTGACTTGTCTCTCTCCCTCTCCTGGAGACCCCAGCACAAGCATTGCTTTCCTCTGCTAATCTACTCCCTCCTTTCTGATAGGCCTCACCCCAAGCCTCAAATATTGCCCTCCTCTCCCATCCTTTTTCCTATGCTTCTGAAATTCCACTGTCTCCTCCAAGACATCGCCAGAAAATGAAGTCTCCTGCTCCATGCGTCTTGCCTGAGTTCAGAGCTCCTGTATTTCAACTTTATGTCTTTCCTTCCCAGAGTGACTCCCCAAAGGTGTGTGTATTATGCCCTGCCACTTCCCTTGGCTTCCTAGACATACACACACATTTTCCTCATTCACTCCTTCAATTAATATGAGTATCAGCTGCCCAAGGTGCAAGGCACTGGGGCTTGGCATTGGGCATAGTCATGAATCACAGAGACTGTCCCTGACCTTATGGCATCCCATTCTAGCAGTGCTGTATTGCTCCCCCAAACCCTCCCACTGGCCATCCCCCAACACTCCTCCCTATATGCTTCTCTCTGCTTGAGTATCAGTCCTTTTCAGTAGGGATCCTGTAAACGTCTATCGAGTTCCTCTTAGCTGAATAGTTGCTATTAAAAAAGGAGACACATCCATCGAGTGTATTATATTCACAGTATAATAATACATGGTTATCATCTGGAATGAGTTCATAGACAATGCAAAGTGGAGAGAGAACATATGACACCAAGCAAATAGTGCTAAGCACTGTGTTAAGCGCTGAGCATACAGCTAAGAAGACAGGGTACTTGTCCTCATAGGGCTCAGATTCCACTGAAGGGCACAGCACGTTGCTTGTGGCTTCAGATTTTCATACTATTTGTCTATATCCTTTGGTAGTACACTCTTACGCTGACTTTGTGTATTGCCTGGCAGTTAGTTTTGGCTAATAGACTGGCAGAAGTGACACAAGAGGCCTTGCACACTTTTACACACTCACTCTCTCTCTCTCTGTCACTGCCTTGTGAAAGCCCAGGCTGGCCTGTTGGAGTGTGAAAGAGGATGCAGGGGGGAGGCAGGGTGCCCAGGCTAAAAGCCAGATCGCCATTAGAGGCTGCTACATGTGTGAGCCCAGCCAAGACCAGAACTACTCTGCTGACCCGTAGACTTTTGGAGCAAAAGGAAATACATAATAAGAAGCGTGTACTGTAGGAAACTATCCAGTGCTTTGCTCCATAGCAGTATCCAACGGATATAAGGGGGAACACATTAAGCATTGAGACAAGTTAATAAATCATATATATTCTAGAATAATACGTATTCTAAAATAATATATTCTAGAATACATGTGAAGACAACAAATGAAAAGGTATAAATAAAATCGGGGTGCCTGGATGGCTCAGTCGGTTAAAGGACCGACTTCAGCTTAGGTCATGGTCTCAAGGTGCGTGAGTTCAAGCCCCGCATCCAGCTCTGTGCTGACGCTGTGAAGCCTACTTCTGATCCTCTTTCTCCCTCTTTCTCTGCTCCTCCCCTGCTCATGCTCTCTCTCTCTCTCTCTCAAAAATAAACATTAAAAAAAAAGAATTAGTATAAATAAAATGAATAATAGAGAGTGCTAGGTGGGGGCAGTAAAGGGATCATTTGGTCAAGATAGCAGGGAAGACTTTAGAGAAGAAATGACATTTGTGCTGAGATTTAATTGATGCAAAGGAGACAGTTGTCTCTATTTGCAAGAACTTCATTCCAAACAGAAGCAACAGTGGGGTGAGTCAACGTCCAGACTGAGATGCAAAATAGGCAGCTGAGCTCAGGGGAGAAGTCCAGACACGAGACCTCAATGTCACGGGATGAGTCCAGACCACCTAGAGACTCTCTGATGAAATGCGCATCACAGACACAGTACCTGGGTTTCTGGAAAGTACATTCAGGAGGTAGAGTCAAATGCATGGGGTTACAAAAAATCAGGGTACTGAGATGCGATGATGAGGAGTTCTGAGGTTGATTATTATGTGTGTGTGTGTGTGTGTGTGTGTTTATTTATTTTGAGAGAGAGAGAGCACATAGGGGTGCCCAAGAGGGGGAGGGGCAGAAAAAGAGAGAGAGAGAGAGAGAGAGAGAGAGAGAGAGAATCCCAAGGAGACTCCATGCTGTCAACTCTAACTCACATAAACTCATGAACCATGAGATCATGACCTGAGCAGGAATCAAGAGTTGGATGTTTAACCGACTGAGCCACCCAGGCGCCCCTGAGGTTAATTATAGAATATGAGGGTGGAAGGCATATTGAGAGTGTTTCCTGGACAACTGAAAACCAAAAGCATGGGAAAGTGAAGATTTAGGACATTGTCTTGTCTTGTCTGCAGCTGGAGATGTTATGGCTGCAGGGAGCTTGCTAAGATCAAAACCTTGAGGATAGCCAGTCACACCCCAGAGGGAAAGAAAGGGCTGACACATGAGCCTATGTAATATATGAAGACTTTGAGGTGGTTGGTCTCATCTCTGTGCCATTAACCAGCCATCTGGCTTTGGATAAGTCTCCACTATCTCAAGGCTTCAGTTTCTTTCTTTATAAAGTGAGGTCATGATGTCTTTCTTCAATGGCCAGTATTCTTTAAATTACAAGGGAAGCATCTCTTACTGGTTTAGGCAAAGACAAAATTTATTAGTTCAAGTAAAGATGTAAAGCCCAAAGTTGCTCTGATTTATAGGAATCTCAAAAGATGTCACCAACCCCCTCCTTCTCTCAATCTCTCTCTCTCTCTTTCTCTGTTTCTTTTTACACCTCCCCCTATTTATTTTCTTTATTATCAGGATAATTCTACATGTTGGGGCCTGTAGCAGGTCTAATCTAACATAAGCTATCCATACAGTGAGTAATGTCAGAGTAAAAGAGATTCTTTTTCCCAATGAGGCCAATTCAAATTCTGGGATTGGGTCTCATTGATTAGCTTAGATCATGCCCAACCTTGACATGCTCCCTTTAGGAAGACAGAATACACTAAGTGGCTAGGCCTAAGTCCTATGCTCATTTCTGGATGTATAAATATGTGGGGAAAGGGGTATGAGAAACCCACCATAGATATTTGAGATGCTGCTATTAAAAGAAAAAAAAATGGGGCACTGGGGTGGCTCAGCTGGTTAAGCATCTGACTCTTGGTTTTGGTTCAGGTCATGATCTCATGTGTTAGATCCCTGAGTCAGGCTCTGTGCTGACAGTGCTGAGCTGGCTTAGGATTCTCTCTTTGTCTCCGTCTCTGTCTCTGTCTCTCTTTCTCCCCCTCCCCCACTTGTGCAATATGCTCTCTCTCTCTCTCAAAGTAAATAAATTTAAAAAAGAAAAAAGAAAAGAAATTACAGCGTGTCAAAGGCTAATATAAAGCCCCATATACCTATGACAAAGGGCAGCTAATACTTCTTGGTCCCTGGTATGTACCTTGTTTAATGCTAGATCCATGATAATCGATGTTATCACTTAAGCCCTGTAACAACTCTACAGAGAAGGTATTATGATGAGCCTCCCTGAGAAGAACTGGAAAAATATACATTAAGATAGGAATATAAGGAATCAACATCACTCTGTTTATGCGACTCTTTCAGTTTAAGTCTCTGGATGTCTTCTTTTTTTGGTCAATTTTCTCTTTAATTACTATCTTGGCAGGTGCAGGAGGGGATCTCATGAGGAAGAACAATTACAGGGTAGGCATCTAAGAGGAGTAAAAACCTTCCTTTCCCTTGTGTGGGTTAACATGGAAACACTTTTGATTAGGAAGGAGAAGGGGTAGGAAAGGGAAGAGGCAGACCAGAGGTGGTGTATATTTCACCAGGTGGGGAATATAGTCGGCCTCACCACAAACCGACCTCTGCCACCACATCACGCACCCTTTCTCTGGCTTCACCTTCATTCTGTGCCCTCTGAGGGCATTTAGCCCACCTCTTATCCATATCGAAGCCTAATTTGGAAAATAAGGTCTATCCAGTTTTGTCTTCATCTTACTCAATTGCCTTTTCTTTTATCCTATTTCTCCACCATGTGGCCCCATACTGGCCACTCTCCAACACCTGTCTCTGGCTGCCCTCACTTTTCTCACTGTCCACACCTTGTCCCGCCCAGCCAAACTTTATTACTCAGTCTCAACTTCTTCATAAAGTCTTCCCAGAGACTAGCTTTCTTCTAGAACCTTCTAAATTATAAATTCTCTTTGCTCTTTCTCTCTTTCCTGCTTTGCATGTTAGTTATCAGTTGGTGGCTTCTCTTTCCAAGTAGATCTCAAGCTCACTCCTAGCACAGTATTACATATCCTGTATCTCTGAATCCTACATGGTACCCAGGGCCCTGAGGAGGCAATAGACAGAATTTGCTGGATACTCTGCGGAGTGCCTCCCATTTCCATTAGCGTTGGGTGCTACCTGCATGCCACTTTGAAGAAAGCAGACCAGTTAATTGAAAATAACTGGTCAATTCCATTCTTAAAAAAATCAATTCAACTATTTGTTTCATTGAATTAACTGGTTAATGCAGTTTTGCCTCTGTAGAACTGAGTTAAAAGGAAATGACCTCAGTAGTTTTCAAATTAAGTCGTGTCAGAGAAAGATCATTTCAAATTGGCAACTTGCAAGGGAAAGTATTCCACATCACAATGTGCTTTCTCCCTTTAAATGCCTGACTGTTTTATTATTGTAGAGCTGCTTCTACGCATGGTCGGAGTGACCCCAGGGTCTGGATTTCTGAATCAAATGGCCCTGGAGTGTTCTTTCTCTGACCAGACTTACAAGGCTGAATGGAGACTTGTGTTTTACACATTCAATAAATAATAATGGAAAGAACTCTGTGCTGTTTGCTGAATGTTTTCATGAGAAAGCTTTATCTAATTAACCCAATATCATAAGACTATGTTAAATAATTTACATGTGTTTTAATTTTGCAGCCTGAGTAGCATATCTGTGGAAGGGGGAAGCACAGTTCACAGGAGCAACAGCTTGCAGATGGGTGCAGAGGGGATTTGAGAGGAAGAAAAAAATGACTTCAATGTCTATAGATTAGCCCCCTTCCTAAGCCGTTGCCTCTCTTCAGCCTGCTGTGGATAGCAAAGTGCTCAGTCCTATCCATGGGCAGATTCGTAGGTCACCTCTCAGAAGCCAGTGGGGGAGGGCCAGCCACTAGGGCAGTTGGATTATTCTTACCCCAGTGCCCCATCTCTAAAAGGTCAACCCGGCTTACTGGCAATGACTGGCTGTCTGGCCGACAGAAAACAAGAGGCAAGTCATTCTGACCTATTTCATCTGACTAAATCCTCTGGCCGTCTCTGAACCTCAGGCTTGAGGTTACTTACTGTGTGATGGGAAGAATCAGAAGCCACCCCCAGGACAGTGAGGTGTTGGATCTGAACAGAACGGAAGGGACGAGAAATTAGAATACCAACATGTGTCCATGTAGAAGCACTTCAGGTGGGGGGTGGGGCAGAAGGGAGTAAGAGATGCATTGGTTGGAGCATTCACCATATGCTGGCTACTGTGCTAGGCACTAGGGATTGCCTGTTTTCTGCTCCCAAGAAGCTGGAGAGGAGACGTGGATATGAGTGAGGCTGCAGGGGAGACCAACAGGTAAATCAGCAAGTATGTGCAAGATTTCTAAGGGCACTGGATCAGATGGGGAAGCTCTGTAGAACCACTGTATTTAAACAATGAGTACTGAGACCAAAGGGAGGCTCCAGGGAGACACCACAGCAAGAGAGAAAACATGGTGCTAGAAATAGCTAGATGCACTCAGGCAATAGATTTTAATCTGAAGAGTTTTACTAAAGACACAGCTGGTCCTTAGTGGCCCCAAACCTACTGAGCAAGAATCTCTTAAAGCAGTGGCAATTCCTGTAGAGTTTGTTGTTGTTGTTTTTTAAGATTTTATTGTGAAGTAATCTCTACCCCCACCATGAAGCTTGAACTCAAGACCCTGAGATCGAGAGTCTCATGCTCTTCCAACCGAGCCAGCCAGCACCCCGTCTATATGGTTTTTTACATGCTTGCTAGGTGATTCTAATGCAACCCCCTTTCTAAGAGCTTGTGTGTTAGCAGGCTTGGTTTGGCTGGAGCAAAAGGAGTGTCTGCACAAGCCGCCTGATAGGAGAATTGAATAAGCTTAACGATGGCTTTGTGTGCTCCCCTAAGAATGTAAACCTTCCTCTGAAAGCAATGGAGAAGCATGACAGGGTTTTAATTAAAAAGTCATATGATCAGATACACGTTTGAGAAACATTGCTTTGGCAGCCTGGGGAGAATGGGTGTGGGTGTGGGGATCGAGGGGGAACAAGGCAAAGGAGGTGCCGGCGACATGCAGGGGTCCAGGAGGTGATTTCAGTGATCGAGGAGGTGAGGACAATCAGAAAGAAGTGACAGTGATGGATCTGCCACCGCCTTGGTGAGAGGTGAGAGGGTGGGACCCAGAGTCACTTCAGTATTGGTGCGATGGAGAAGAAACAATGTAGGTATATGTAGTTTCCTCCTTCTGCTGTAACAAATCACCACAAACATGAAGGCTTAAAACCACACAGATCTGTTGCCTTATCATTCTAGGGATTCAGAATTCCAAAATGGATCCACAGGGATGTGTTCCTTCTAGAAGCTCTAGAAGGGAATCTATTTCCTTGCCTACAGCTTCTAGAAGCCTCTCCCGCATTTCTTGGCTCAAGGCCCGACGTCACTCCTACCTCTGTTTCCCCTTCTCTGGTTCTAAGTCTCTTCCCTGCCTTTTCTCCTTGTGATTGTATTACAGAATCCATTGATGGCGTTGGGCCCACCTAGACAATCCGAGATAATCTTCCCACCTCAAGATTTTGAACCATATCTGCAAAGTCCCTTTTGTCATGTAAGGTAGTCTGTCCGGAGGTTCTAGAAATAGGATGTGGACATCTTTGGAAGGTCGTTACTCTGCCTAGCACAATAGCGCTTAGAAGAGGGAGGTGTAGGGCAGGGGAGATGGTTTCCGTCTGAATGTATTGACAGGGATGTGCTCCAAGGGTATCCAAGTGAAAACGTCCAGTCTGTGATTGAATATCAGGGTTTGAAACTCAGAACGGAGGTGGAAATTCCTGTGTCATCGACATGAAAGTGTAGCAGGAGCTCTCAGTTTTCACGAGAGTATACATGGGTCGTGGAGGACTGAGATTAGAAGCCTGTCAGATACTGGCATTTAAGTGGCAAGGAGAAGAGCAGACACTTGGCGAGGGCACTGAGAAGAAATGAGTTGAGTTAGGAAGAAACCCAAAATCCAAGGGAAGGAGGAGGAGCAAATATGAAGAGAGAAAGAAATGATGTCAGTGTCAAATACCACTGGTAGGTCAAACGAGACCAGAGCAGAAACACACCGGTGGACTTCAGAAGAACAGAAGTCACAGGTGACCTCAGGAGAGAGAAGTGTCGAGAAACTACTAGAAGCAGAAACCAGGTTGCACTGAAATGACATGTAAAGACCAGTGAGCAAAATTATCAGCGCACTACTTAAATACAGAGAACAAACTGATGGCTGTCAGAGGGGACCTGGGTGGGGGGCCGTGGGTGAAATAGGTGAAGGGGATCGAGACGCACAAACTTTCAGTTATAAAATAAGTAAGTCAGGGAGGTGAAAAGTAAAGCATAGGGAATATAGCCAATAATATTGTAACAATGTTGTAGGGTGACCAATGGTGACCACATTTACCATGGTGAGCACTGAGTAATATGTAGAATTGTCGAATCAGTTTATTGTACACCTAAAACTATTATAACACTGTATGTCGACTCTACTTCAATAATACATTTTTAAAAAAATATAGCAGACTCCTCATAAATTTTTATGAAATATCTTAAACATAAGAGGAGTACAGAAAATAATTTAAGGAGCACCCACTAGCCAGCGTAACATTTTACTACATTTGCTTAACATTTTACTTTATTTGCTTTTTTTCAAAGCTTAACATTTTTCTCAAAACTTAACATTTTACTGTATTTGCTTCAGATTTTTTAAAAGAAATAATATACTACCGACACAGTTGAAATGTCGTTTTCTTCTTTTATCCCATTCTCTTTTCAGGAGAATTTTATATTGATCATTCTGCTCGTATTTATAAAACTAGTACATGTGTACATATTAACAAAAGGTATATAATATTGTTTTGAATCTTTCCAAATTTTATGTAGATGGTGTCCTAATGTATAGATCCTTGGGCCATTTGAGTTATTCACTCAGTATTATAATATTGAAGTGCAATCATTAAGATATATACATCCCTAATGATCTCATTTTTAACTGTTATATAATATTCTACTATATGATTAAAATACAATTTACTTACCCATCTTTCTTGTTGATTAATAATTAATTTGTTACAACGAACAATGATATAGTGAACATTCTTAGCTTAGTCTACTCTAGCTGCTATAACAAATTACCATAGACTGGGTGGTTTATACAACAAATGTTTATGTCTTACAGTTACGGAGATTGGAAAGTTCAACATAAAGTTGCTGGTTGATTTAGTACTTAATGGCAGCCCTCTTCCTGGTTTGCAGATGGTGGCTTTCTTCTTGTATCCTAAGAGAGTAGAGAGCACAGACACAAACAAGGTCTTGTATCTCTCCTTATAAGTCCACAATTTCCTTGATAAATGACCTTATTATCTTCCAAAGACTCTCCTTTCCAAATATTGTTCCATGATGGATTAGGGTTTCAATGTAAGAATTGGAGAGAGAGACACACAAGCAGTCCATAACAATTCTTTTTTTTAAGTGTATGTACTTATTTTGAGAGAGAGAAAGAGAGTGACAGTGAGTGAGGGAGGGGCAAAGAGACAGGGAGAGAGAGAATCCAAAGCAGGCTCCATGCTGACAGCACAGAGCCTGACTTGGGGCTCAGTCTCATGACCATGAGATCATGACATGGGCCGAAACCAAGAGTCAGATGCTTAACCTACTGAGCCATGCAGGTGCCCTCATAACAATTTTTAAGCATGCATCCTTGAACTGACACCTGAGAATTTTCTGGACCCTCTCGGCTTTACTAATACTAACAAATTGCCCACCAAAGTAATATCAATTTCCATTACTACAGAGTATGAAAGTTTCAACTGTTCTGAAAACTAATAAATTTTTATTACATAGGTGTACCTTGGTATTTCATTGTGTTTTTAATGTGGATTTCTCTGATTTCTAGTGAAATTGTGAATCATTTCATATTTTTTTAGCATTTGGGTTTTTTCTATGAATTGTTAGTTCTTATTTTCTATCTACCTATTGAGTTGTCTTACTCTTATTGGATTTCAGATTTTCGTATATTTTTATTTTTTTCTTAAGGCTTTGTGAAGTTTTTTTGTTTTATGTGTAGGTCTTTAAATAAAGTGGAATTTATGTGTGAGGAAGACAATGACTTTCTGCAATTAGAGCATCCAATTGTTCTAGAACTATGTGTTGAATTGTTTATTGTGCCTTTGATTAGAAAATACATATTCTGTTATACGGAAGGTTTACATATGCTTGTATCTAATTCTAATTTTTCTGTATTGTTCCATTTTTCTAAAACTCTGTCTGAGCATCTTAATATATCATGTAAAATACTTATAATGAGTTTTTATTCCTGATAAAGCAACTTCTACAAGTTTTCCTTCAAAACTGTTTTAGCTCTTGTCTGTTCTGTTTTTCCATCCATAGTAGTTTTAGGACTGAATTTTCAAGTTCTGTATTTAAAAAAACGTTTGGAGTTTTTTATTGTATAATATTGAAATTCATTGGTAATTAAGGTAGAACAGCCATCTTCATAATAGTCAACTTTCTTATCTGTAGACATGCTATATTTCTCTATTTTTTTCTTCATTTATGTTCTTCAATAAATTTTATTTTATTTTAATTTTCTCCATAAAGTTGCTATTCATATTTTATTAGATTTACTAAAAAATTATTCCTTCTTACCTTCCAGGTTTTGATGCGGTTGTTCGTTTGGCTGTTTTGTTTTGCAAATACGTGTTCTCCCATAAAATTTTCTTATCAAAATTCTAATGATTTCTGTAGGTTGATCTTGTAATATGCAAACTTGCAGAGCTCTCTTACAATTTAATAGCATGTAAAATATCTTGGATTTTCTATATAGAAAATTATATCATCTGAAAAAACACTTTTATTTTGAGGATCTCCTTTATCAAAACTGTCTTTATATCTTTTTGGGTTTTTTGAAGTTTTAAATTTTGTTTGTTTTGTTTCTTTCATTGCACTGGTTAAGGTGCCCATTTTATTATTAAACTGAAACAGTGATAATGTTTATCTTTGCTTTATTCCTAACATTTATGTGTATGCTTTGACAGTTCAACATTTAGAATGACTCATCTGAGCACTGGGTGTTGTATGGAAGCCAATTTGACAATAAATTATATTAAATACATACATACATACATACATATATACATAAAAAGAATGACTCATCCATTTATTCCTTTGATAGATTCTTGATATGCTGAGAGGTTTTTTAAATCAAGAAACGTATATTGAATAAATTTTAATTTTCTCTCCATCTCAGAATGTGGTCCCTGGATCCTTACATCCAAAAAATTATTACAAATGTGGATTCTAGACTTTTCTAGAAGTATCTGAGACCTGCTGAATCAGAGTATCTGGGGTTGGGTTCAGTAATTGGGATTTTAACAGACTCTCCAGGTGAGCCCCCTGTGTGCTCAATTTTGCAAATCACCAGCATCGAGAAAGAAGTAGAGCACTAGGCCCAAATGTTCTGAGAGAGATCCTTCAGCATGGGCAGAGGAGGAACAAGAGAGAAGTACTTTCCCCAACAGGGATCTATGGGAAATTTCTTAATGAAAAATGAATCCCAAATTATAGATCTAGCAATGCACAAGAGCAATAGAAATGCAGTGTTACGGGGAAGTACAGCTCACTCTTTAATCCCACCTTGAACTTCTTGAGAGCCCTCTCCCAAGTCCCCCAAAGGAGAATTCACATTTCTCCTTCTCCTTCTCCTCCTCCTCCTCCTCCCCCTCCCCCTCCCCCTCCTTCTTCTTTTAATATTTTAAAGTTTATTTATTTTGAGATAGAGCATAGGCAGGGTGGAGAGAGAGAAGGAAACAGACAGAATCCCAAGCAGGCTCTGCACTGTCAGCATGGAGCCCGATGCGGGGCTTAAGCTTACCACCCGCGAGATCGCGACCTGAGCCGAAATCGAGTCCGACCCTTAACCAACTGAGCCACCCAGGCGCCCCCACATCCTTTCTCCTTAAGTCGACAATTCTTTGCTCCCATTTCCGTTATTAACTGCCTTGTATTGGTTTGTTTCCATATCTATTTCCCTATTAGATAATAAGTACTCCTTATTTTGAGTCCCATTTTTGGACTCGGAAAGCTCCATAAATGTTTGCTGAATTAATGAACCAATGTAAAAAAGGGACAATTACTTCTGACTGCAGGAAATAAGAAAAGCCTTCAGACTTTGAGATAGATTTTAAAAGAGTGCTTTTTGTCACCAAAGAAATTACAGTCTTTTGGAGAAAAAGATTCTATGTGTGAAACATTACATATGAAAACTGATAGGGGAGATATGTACCGATGTCTGAAACCTAATTTGAAATGCATCAAAATGAGATGGATAGAGGAACAGATACACATGTAATAAAACCAGTGTAGTAAAATATTTACAGTAGATTCTAGGTCAGGGATCACGACAGCCTGTTTTGTAAATAAAGTTTTATTGGACCACGTCCATGCCCACTCATTTACATATTGTCTCTGGCTGCTTTTGCACTACACTAGCTGAGCTGAGTAGTTGTCAGAGACCATATGTCCTGCAAAGTCTAAAATATTTACTATCCAATCCCTTACTGAAAAAAGTTTGCTGACCTCTGTTCCAGGCAACGGATATATGGGTGTTAACTCTATAATTTCTTTTACCTTTTTATGTGTTTGAAAATTTGTATAATAAAATGTTGGGGCGGGGGGAGAAGAGATAATGATTTAAGATAAAAGATGATTGAAACCACATTGAATAGAAGCAAATGCCAACAGAGATTTATAAAAATCATGGAGATAGAATAATAGATGTTCCGTTGGTGTCAGCTTCATAGAGACCAGAGTTAATATGAATCATTTCATGAAATAGGGGAAGTGGGAAGGAGGGAGTGTTGGTAGAATTAGAGAATAGTGAGAGGGTTTCCAAGAGCACTGAGTAGCAGAAGTATGAGAGGGTCCATTTGGTGGGTACTTGCTGGTGTGGGTGGTAATCACCTTCCACATCCATCCCCACCCATACTCCCGTCTACACAGCAACACGCAACACAAAACACACCGACATTAGTCTGTCTTTAGTCCTCCAGTCATATGCGTAGATTTGCTTTTGCTGTGCCTGGGAGAGGTGGGAGAAGTTTTAAAAAGTAAAGGAATGGAGAAGGGGAAAAAAAGAAGCTTAGGAGCATAGTGGTATTTATACCCCACTAGGCTTCTTGAGCTGGTTTGGAGCCCTGTAAGGGGAGTCTGGGAAGGAGACGCTGATGAAATGGCTATAAAGACACTTTTGGGACATGGAGTGAGGAAGAGCTGCTTTGCTAGCACTGGTGACAGAGTGTGGTGCCATTTAGGGGGGGGAAAGCCCTGCCTATATCACCTATGCTGGGCTCTGAGCATTAGAAACTTTGGGAGCGGGGCACCTGGATGGCTCAGTCGGTTGAGCATCCAACTTTGGCTCAGGTCATGATCTCACCGTTCATGAGTTCAAGCCCTGTGTCAGGCTCAGAGCCTGGAGCCTGCTTTGGATTCTGTGTCTCCCTGTCTCTATCTGTCTCTTTCTACTCTTTCCCAGCTCTCTCTCTCTTTGAAAAATAAATAAACATTAAAAGAAAAAAGAAGAAGAAGAACCTTTGGGAGCAACTTAGTCCAGCAAGTGGAATGGATATAGGGTTTTCACCAGGGAACTCTCCAAGGTGGGATGGGAGCCCATGAAAGATAGCTATGCACTTGCAAGAACCAGAACCAGCCGCCCCATGTCACCCTAGACACAGGACAGAAACTGCCCCTCACTGTCCACTGAAACACAGCCATCTGCTCCTTGACCTTCATTCGCGCGGCTTCAGTTTTGCAGGAGTCTCCTGTCTGGGCAAGTTGTTTGATTGTTCATTAAAGAAATTTCCCACAAGGGTCCTGAAAGACTTATGAAAAGTTTCAACACACAGTCTACCTCCTAATCCTCTTTGACTCCCATATCTCAACGTCCTCACCTCGTTATTCTTTCCAAATCCCGGACTGTGATGCTGCGATCCTTACCCAGCGCTAATTGAGCCCCCAGTTTGAAAGACGCACCTTAAACCACACTTCCAATTCTCACTAAAATTCTGACCTTACCCCGCCTTCTGAGAGGCTACCAAAGCTTCTTGAGGTAGTGTTCTCTCTTACCACTGTAAGTCATAAACTCAGCTTGGTCTTCTCAAGAGTTTATACTGGTGAGATTTAGGCAGTCAGCTTTCTATACTGGAAAGAGCAGGTGAGTAATATAGAGTAACTACTATTGCTGCAGGTAATGAATTTATGGGCACCCACATTGCTGACTCCAAGAAATGATGAGGGGCTTTCTGGAGGGCTAAGGCTCCATTTGTACAACGGAGGCTTGGAATTACCAGAGTGTAATCCTTGAGACAATCGACTACCAGAGGGGTCTTCTTGCGTGAGGATCGCCCTTCCCTTTGGTATCCATTCCCAATTCTTCAGCAGATTTATTAGGCCCCACAAGTTATGGCCCGGCCTACTCAGCGGTGAGAACCAACATACTAGTGTAGCCAGCACTCTCCCACTTTTGGCACTGAAAGCCCTATATCTCAGAAAACCCTGGGGTCCCAGGCAAATGAGGACAGTTTGTCACTCTGTTCCTCACAGCGAATCCCCCGGCACACAATCCAGCCATGACTATGAACCAAGAGGAAGTTCTAGTTTCTGACAGCCTGTGTTCAGGCTCCTCATCGCACCAGCGGGGTGACCTTAGGGAAGTCACTGAAGTCACCAGTGCCTCAGTTTACCCATCTGGAAATCGATGCTAAAAAAAAAAGTACCCATTCCATATGGTTGTTGGAGAAAGAAATGAGACGATGCTGGTGAAGCACTTCAGGTGCTTGGCACGCAGCAAGGGTTAACCACTTAAGAATAAGTGGTTATTGTTAATAACAATTAGCACATGCCCTGTTCATGGTTTTATTCTCTGGCTTAGCGACAGGACTGGCACATAATAAACACTGAATGAATGAATGAATGATTACCACTTTTATTTTTATTTCAGTTCCCCAAACGTGCATTCTGTCACCCTTGGACCACGTACTCTCTGCGGGGTGGCCTGTTCTGCCTGGGGCATTCACCATCAAATGCCTGACCTTAGCCTGCCTGCCTTTGACTCCTGGCCCGTCTGCTTGGTTGATGCTTGCTGAAGTTCCAGATTTCAAATTATGCATTACTTCTTCCAGGAAGTCTTCCCTTCCCTTTCCTGACTGTCATGGTCACCTGCGCCCCTCACCTATGGCAGCATGGACTATATGCTAGGGACTGAATATTTGTGTCCCCAAAAACTCACCTGTGGAATCCTAATCCCCTGTGTGACAGTATCTGAAGGTGGGATCTTCACAAATCAATGAGGCCATGAGAGTAGAGCCTTCATGAATAGAATTAGTGCTCTTACAATAAGAGACATGAGAGAGAGAGAGAGAGAGAGAGAGAGAGACATGAGAGAGAGAGAGAGAGTTTGCTGATTTCTCTGTTCTCTGTCATGTCAGGAGACCACAAGACAGCAATCTGCAACCCAGGAAGTGGATGTCCCCGGACACCGGACTTGCCAATACCTTGATCTTCAACTTCCCGACCTCCAGGAGGGCGAGATACAAATGTCTGTGCTGTATTTCTCACAGCCGTGCAAGCCCTCCGACACCAGACACCGTGGATTGTTTAATATTAGGTCACCCCCATCGATAATCACCTCCAAATGGACAGCAACAAAATGGGCTCTTTTCAAATTAATTCCTGGAGACTAGCACATATTGGGCACTCAAATACATACATCCCAAAAGAAGGAAGGAAATACACTCAATGAATTCTTTTCAGTTGACCTCTTCCAGCTATGGTGGACGTTTGAACATACGACTGTGCCACCAGCACCACCTTGTCACGTGACGGCCAGCTCGCACCTCAGGGAGGTCGTTTTCCGGTTCTTGACTAAAAAACCTGGGAGAGCAGGAGAACGGAGACATGGAATTTCTCTATTTTACCCAGACTAAGATTTTTTTTTTAAGGCATATAATTTGGAGAATGAATTTCATCTTTGGAATTTGGTCCTAAACCTTTCTAGTCTAGCATTATATATACCAATTTTTCCTGGCGACATTGCGCTGAAATCTGATTAGCACCAGATTACAGCATGGGGCAGCTTTTTAAAGAGCCTCGGGAACCGAATCCTCGGCAAGGATTCAACGGGTCTCCGAAGTGGGCCTCTTCAAGGAAGCCAGTGAACCGGAACCCTCGGGTGGCGAGCGAGCAGAGGAGTTAACTTGTGACAATACTTGTCCAAGTCTTAAAAGTGGAGCATCTGCTTCTTGGCCTCAAAAGTGAAACAATCCAATAATTACAGTCCTTGGTGCTTTTTTTTCTACCTCAGGAAACATTTTGCAACTAACTAGCAATTTCCAAAAATATGGCTCAAGCAACACATCTCCTTATCTCCTCGTGTAGGAGAGGGTGTGAGTTGTAACGAGGCAGGGGCTTGTTATCTTAGGGGGTTTTGGCAAGGTGCTCCCGGGGACAGCTTTTAATTGGGTAAGCATGTGATAGCTAGGTCTGGGGCTTTGAAACTATCTTCCGGGAGAAGCCAAGGCCCCATTTCCAAGGCGTCTAGTTAGGACAAATTGAAAAGGCAGCCCGGATGGGTAGGGGAAGGGATCCCCGCTGGGGAAAGAGAGGAAGTAAATAGTTTGGCATTTTCATACTCTTCTCTGGAGGCTGGGATTTCACATTCGAGTTTTAAGAGATCCCAAGTTTTTTGGAATCGGTTCGGGAAGACCAGAACTCCAGGTGATGAGCCCACTCGTCACTACACGCAGTCACTAGTGTGGGGATTATACACGCTGTTGTCACTTCTGAGACCCAGGATCGCGTGATGGCGGGACCCCGCTGACAAGGCTGCTACCCTAGTCACTTACATCAAACAGGAAAAAAGAAAAAACCCACACATTAAAGCTGAATTGTACTGACCTCTGCCTTGGAGTCGGGCTGGAAACTGCTTACCCCATTCAGGGTCACAGAAAGTGTGGCTGTTAGTAACAGCAGAACTGAGTTCTTCCTTAATTGTATCCAATCGCAGTGGTTCTCAAATTCCAGTGAGCATTAGGATCACCTGTGAGCATTAAAGACTTAGATTCCCAGATTCAGCTTCACACTTGCCTCCTCCAGGTCGTCTTCCCTGATTTATGAGGCCTCTCTGTGGTGCTCTCATATCACTCCAGGAAGTTCAAAAACCGAGACTTGTCTACCTCCCCACGTGTTTTTTAAAGCACCGTCTCTGGCCAACAATAAGTTCAACAGATCCATTCGAACCGAGATGTGTTGGACTCGCTCCACAAGTTTTACTAAAGTGCATGACCACTTTCCAAGGCACAGGCATGCAGACGGCGGAACGGGAGAGGATTCCCAAATCCTCAAATTTGCTATGTGCCCGTCTCGCCCGAGCAGGCGCCTATCTGCGGGCAATCATTCCCCAGCTCAATCCTTAAATCCACGAAAGAAAGCGCACCATTCAGCTGTGTCAGATCTTACCTGGATGCCCGGCCTTGAGAGGGTCAATCCCTGCCGAGTATGGATCAGCGAAGGGACAAATGGAGAACGCAGGGCCCCCGGGGAGAGAGCATTTTATAAGAGCAAGCACAGGGTGTGTCAGAAATAAACACTGAAGGCTCAGAGCATGACTGCGTCTGTCTTTCTTCTTAGAGTTAAAATTCAAGACAGGGATGGTTGTTATGGGGACACTTTTATTTGAGTTGAAAAATGAAATAAAAAAATTTTTTTTCTGAAAGCAGGGGTTGGTTTGGCTGATGGAATTTTACAAGAAAGGTAGATTTTATTAGCTCACATGGTGGATTTTTTTTTTTCTTTCTGTACTTTTTCTAAACTCCAGGGTCACGGTGAAAATATACTTTAAGCGTTTTTAAAAAGAAGAGCATTTCTTTTTTAAGCCGACAAGACTATATCGACTAAGGTGTGTTGAAATTAACAGCGTTTCCATTTTCTCAACTCGTTCTGAGGATAAACAAGGTGTTTACGTGGCAGAGGAACAGGTATAATTCTTGGTAGTCGTTCCGTAAGGCTTGGTAAAGCCTCTTTGGTATATTTCCCAGAAACGAGAAACATGAATGACGCTCATGAGAGTGTAGGAGATGCTTTTCCAAATCAGGTGGCTTCCAATTCTGTGCCTTCATCACCACTGAAGGCGACCTAATCAAATTGCCAGCTGAGAGATCAGTAGATGTAATTTTCGATGATAGATCCTCACATAACGTCCAAGTAGCTCAGAGACTGCAGGTTGCTGTCAGAGCAAAGCCCCTTCCATTCCGACCTCTGCCTTTAGGTGAGTGGGATTTCTTAGTTCCCACGACGACCACAAGACAAAAAGTAGGAATGGAATCCATGCCCTGACTCACCGGTTAAAGCAAGGAGGAATATTCATCCTCAGACACAGAAAATCGGGAGGGAAAAAGAAACTTCCCCTATTTCATTAGAGATGCTTTCTCCCTGGGCTTTGGGTTTTGCCTTTCCTGTTTAATAATTATTTATCAACATTTGTACTGTATTTATGATGTTTTGCTGAGCTGTGCTCTGATAATAATTGCAAGAATAGCTCAGCCTAGAATAATTTTATTAAACTATTAGAACATTCTGGTGACATGAAGCAAAAATAAACTTCAAATTTTATACAGCTTTCTGATGCAGATGTGTTTGACAGGGCGATAAAGACTTTTAAGTATAAAAATATGTTACATTAGGAAAAAGTTATGTAGCAGAAGTGGGATGGAAATATGGGTTTAAGGAGAAAAAGTATGACATAAAATTACCTTCTGTTAAACAAGAGCTTGTTGAATAATTTTTATGGATATTAAATTGCTATTGCATTTAAATTCTGTTAGATACGTTTAAAAGAAGGATAAAAGTGTTTTACTTCAAAATGCCTGTATTTCCAATAGGTCAGAAATTCTATGCTTTTAAACTATTTTACATTCATGATGCAAAATTATAGATGTCACCTTAAAATGCATAAGGGTACGGTCTCAATTATTCATTTCTGCATAACCAATCATTCTCATCCTTGGATCGGTTTATTTGCTCCTCATTCTGAGGGTGGGTCATTTATTCCGGGTGGTCTCAGCTGGGATCACCCAGGCAGTACAGTCATGTGACTGCTCTAGGGTCGAGATGGCCTCATTTCTTCTAGAAGTTGGTGTTGGCTGCTGAGTAGTCCTCATGTCCTACAGTTCAACTCAATTCGAGCACTACACGGAATGGAGATAGCCACAGATGCCACCGGAAGAGGGTTCAGTCCCGCAAGACCACCCCCTAACATTCACGCTTCAGAGGCCTGTCACAAGCCCAGGCTGTCACCTCTGCTTCTGACCCACCGGCTAGACCTCCTTGGTTTAATTTGCTACAGCAGCTCACAGAACTCAGAGACATGTTTTACTTACTAGATTTCTGGTTTATTACAAAAGGCTATATAGCTTAGGAACGAGATGGAAGCCAGATGGAAGAGATGTGGTAGGCAAGGTATGGGCAAGGTACTCGGAGAAGGAGCTCGGAGCTTCCAAGCCCTCGCTGGTTGCGCTATTGTCCCCAAATCAGCCCGTGGGCACCAACCTGTAAGTTGCCCAAAGCCTGTCCCTTTGGGTTTTTATGGAGGGTTCATTACGTAGGCATTGTTGATGAAATCTTGGCCTCAGGTGATCCATTGTATCTCCAGCTCCCTTCCACGCCTCAGAGGTTGGGGGTGGGGGTGGTGGGGGTGGGGACCAAACGGTCCAACCCTCCAATCACATGGTTGACCCCCTGGCAACCATCCACCGGTAACCCAGGGGCATTCCGAAAGTCACCTCATTAACAAAACAAAAGATACTTTTTATCATTCTCAACCTTAGGAAATTCCAAGGGTTTTTGGGGCTCAGTGCCAGACAAAGACCAAACATTCACTTCTTGTTATAAATCACAGCATCGCTGCAGCTCAGGCAGACTCATACATGAACGCTTCTGGCATGAGAAACTTGGCCCGTCTGCCCTTGGTCTTCTTTAGTTATCTAAAAAAAATTATTTTTAATATTTATTTATTTTTGAGAGAGAGAGAGACAGGGTATGAGTGGGGGAGGGGCAGAGAGAGAGGGGAAGACACGGAATCCGAATCAGGCTCCAGGCTCTGAGCTGTCAGCACAGAGCCCGACGCAGGGCTTGAATCCAAGACTGTGAGATCGTGACCTGAGCCGAAGTCGGACGCCCAATTGACTGAGCCACGCAGGTGCTCCTTATATACTTAACTGAGGGTGGCCAATCTGGAGCAGCGCTGC
Organism: Paguma larvata; assembly: GCA_030068075.1. Lineage (NCBI taxonomy): Eukaryota > Metazoa > Chordata > Mammalia > Carnivora > Viverridae > Paguma > Paguma larvata. The sequence continues at coordinate 19,415,306 of CM057835.1, read as the reverse complement.
TCACATTTTCTGCGGGATCCTTTTTTTCTTCTTCAAGAGTATTGAGGACCCCAAAGTGCCTTCCTTCATGTGGAACATAATGTCTATTCTATTTACCACATTAGAAATTAAAACTAGAATTTTTTTAAATCTTTAAAGCGGCCAATTTTTAACTGAAAAAAAAAATAACATTTTACAAACTCATACTCAAAAAAGAGTGTATTATTTTAGATGTTTGGAAATCTCTTTAATTTCTGCCTTCATAGAAGACGGTTGGATTCTCATGTCTGCTTCTGATTTCAGTCTGTTGAAAATCCAGCCTCACAGATATGTAATTCAAAGAGGGAAGAGTATTTAAATGCCTTTTCATGTAATTGTGGAAATTCTCTTTTGGTACTATACCAAAACTTGACAAGTAGTAGATCTTAAAGGTTAACTGCTTTATGGATTCTGAGACCGTATCAATGAACTCCTGTACTCTGATACCTTAAAACGCAGGGGTCTGTCTTGCACTTTGAACAAATCTTTTACCCATTCATCAATATGTAGCATCATTTGATTTATTGGTTCCCTAAACCATGAGGATCTTCCTAATACTGAAAGATTACACCGTACAAAAAAAATCACATCACATTGATTAATGTCACCATTGAATTCCTCGGATAAAGCCTGTATTGGGAAGCTGTCAAGCTCGCAGCAATAGGTATAATTTTCCGAAATTTCCAGGGTTATTTTACAGTGTTGTTTTGGGTTTCGAGGAGTTAGTATTGGTTCAGAGCCAGTGTGGGTAACCTCCAGAAAGTCTGATTATTCCTCCTTCCTCGGCGCCGGATCACTCTGGTAAGTAGCCTCAGGTCCGTCTCGCAGAAGGTGTGGAGGAAGGCCGACGGTATGGATCTCGGCGGCGTAGCAGGGTCCTTCCTCCGGCTGCCCCCTTCGCTCACAGTGCTCCCTGTCCACGAACTGGCTTAAATCTAGGAGTTGACAGAGTGGCTGTGACTGTCCCGGGGATTCAGCTCAGACTTCGGTATTCCACACCCAGCATATTCCCATTTAACAGAGATGGCGTGAGAACCTAGCGGTTTGCCCATCCGTCTCTTTCCTGGCGACACCACAATCAACTGGCTTAGGTCCTTGAGTCTCATGAGTCAGGCTGTTGTGATTACTACTTTGACTCCATTGTGGTCCTTATAGTGACCAGCCCTACCTCACGTTGGAGATTAAGGGCTGCCACCAGGCCCTCACCACCCCTGGATCCTGTTGTTCCCATTCCCTGGGCAAAGCTGGGATAGGAGTCCCAGAAATGTATTTCTGAATGCTGTGAGGGTCATGTCCTTGGATCCTTCCGGGGGAGGTGAACAGATGTGATATGATTAAATACACACTAATGTTCTCATCTCCCTAAGCTTTTGGATACCTTCCTCTGCAGGATACCAAGGGCGTCCTGCCATTTGGACTTCATTTAGTGGAGGCCTGCTCGGGTCCATGTTTCAGTCAACTAACCAAGCAAACGGCGAGAGTCATTCCTAGCCTCCTAAGCTTAAACGCCGAATTTGGAGTCTCTGCTTACTGAGCCCAGAGCAATATATTTGGCCTGATCACAGATTACTTCTTGTCGGTCCCAAGCCTTAAGACCCATTCCTACACATGTTCTCCAGGCTTCCATAGATGTAATTTGGCAAAATCATCAAATTCTTTTGGTGCGTATTACACTTCCTAATGGGTCACCGTGTATCTTTGGGGCCACCTGGAATTTGAGTCTGGTTTGTATGTTTAGAAGCAAAAGAGGGGGTGTAGTGAGGTTCTGAGTATCTTCCTCAATGGAGGCCGTTTTAAGTTCTTCAGGCAAGGGATGACTAGCCTCCTAGGTGGGCAGGGAAGGACTGCGTCTACTGGCAAGGAAGGCCTGACAGAATGTAGGAGTTCAAAGTTCCCAGCTTCCTCAGAATGCCCCCATCCCAGGATGTCCCCATCCTCCATCCCGGTATGTCCTCACACCCATTCCAGTATGTCCTCACCCTTCCATCCTGGTAAGTCCCCAGCCCCCATCCCAGGATGTCTCCATCCCCCATCCCAGTAAGTCCCCATCCTCCACCCCAGTATGTCCCCACCACATCCTAGTATGTGTGCTCAAAGCACTCCAAGCACATCTCCACTATCGCACATTTCCTTCCTTCTCACTTCTGCCCCCACTCTTCCTCACCCCAGCATCTCTGTCCCCATTCCCCATCCCCGTATGTCCCCAGTCTCCATCCCAGTATGTCCGCAGTCCCCATCCCAGTATGCCCCCACCCCATCCCAGTAAGTCCCCATCTCCCATCCCAGTATGCCCCCATCCCCCAGTCCAACATATTTCCATCTCCCATCCCAGTATGTCCCCAGCGCCCGTCCCAGTATGTCCCCACCTCATCCCAGTATGTCCCCACCCCATCCCAGAATGTCCCCCTCCCCCATCTCAGTATGTCCCCACCCCATCCCAGTATGTCCCCACCCCATCCCAGTATGTCCCCAGTCCCCGCCCCAGTTTGTCCCCACCCCATCCCAGTAAGTCCCCCTCTCCCATCTCAGTATGTCCCCACCCCATCCCAGTATGTCCCCATCCCCCGTCCCAGAATGTTTCCACCCCCCATTGCAATTTCCAGGATCCCGTTCCTTCTCAGTGGATGCCCTAACTTTAACAAGCGACCTGACTAGAGGTTGGAAATTTGCTTTGTAACTCAGCTACCTGAAGGGTTAGACTTTCATTTGTTTTTCGAATGAAATCTTGGTCTACAGAAGAAGAAAACATATCTTTCAGGGCAGCAGAAAAAAAGCTGCTTTCAGGTCCCTTTTGTAGATGTTGAGCTGGGAATTTATTTAAAGTCCTTAGTTTATCACTTTCTTTTTCCCAAGTTCTCTCACACAGTAGAGACAACCAGCCAATCCCATTATAGCCCTGATTTTTACTATAATGTTCTATGCCAGTAACCACCCAGTCATGCAAAGCTTGGCCTTCTATTGGTTACAGGTATCTACAAATGAAGTCTTCTAGAACAACTCTCTGTTGCTTCCTCAGTCCCCAGACCCTCTTCCGCGTGCTCAAAGCACTCCAAGCACATCTCCACTATCGCACATATCCTTCCTTCTCACTTCTGCCCCCACTCTTCCTCACCCCAGCATCTCTGCCTCCAAGTTTGTGGCCCTACCCCCAGCATCTTTCCTCCTGTCAACCTCCAGGCGAGGGTTATACATGATCATGGTTGCACACCCAACACTTACTCAACAGGTGCTCACCAGAGGTTCAAGGAATGAAAAAATGTTTGATCTGTCTAGTGACGGGCTGCAGTGACTTTTTAAAATAGAATGATGGGGCACCTGGATGGCTCAGTAGGTCGAGTGGCCGACTCTCGATTTTAGCTCAGGTCATGGTCCCAAGGTCATGGGATCAAGCCTGAGTCAGGCTCTGAGCTCTCTCTCTCTCAAAAAAAAACGTTTTAAAAAGTAAAAAAAAGAAGGAGGAGGAGGAGGGGAAGGAGAAGAAGAAGAAGTAGAAGAAGAAGAAGAAGAGGAAGAGGGAGGAGGAGGAGGAGGAGGGGAAAACTTTAGGGACGCCTGGGTGGCCTAGTTGGTTTAATGTCTGACTCTTGATTTTGGCTCAGGTCATGGTCCCAGGGTTGTAGGATCAAGCCCCATGTTGAGCTCCATGATGAGTGTGGAGATTCTCTCTCTCTCCCTCTGCCCCTCCCCTGCTCATATGCTCTTTCTCTCTTAAAAAAAGAAAGAAAGAAAGAAAGAAAGAAAGAAAGAAAGAAAGAAAGAAAGAAAGAAAGAAAGAAAGAAAAGAAAAGAAAAGAAAAGAAAAGAAAAAACTAAAGTAGGATTATAATGGAGGCACCTAATGAACTATTTCACTTGGAAAGTGTCCTGGGTAAGTTGTGAGGACACCTGCTCTTCCTCCAACCTGGGCCATTAGCTGTCTGACCTCCAGCAGTTCAGAAAGAGGAGCTTTGGGATGCCTGAGTGGCTTAGTTGGTTAAGCATCCAACTTCTGCTCAAGTCATGATCTCATGGCTTGTGAGTTCGAGCCCCGCGTCTGGCTCTGTGCTGACAGCTCACACAGACACAGATTCTGCCTCAGATTCTGTCTCCATATAGCTGCTTCTGCTTCTCCCTTGTTCACTCACAGTTTCTCTCTCAAATATAAAGAAATATTAAATTAAAAAAAAAAGAAAGAAAGAGAGAGGAGCTTCCACATGGCTCTAAGTGTTGGCAGAGGGATAGATGGATACATCTTTAGTGACACCTTCTTACGCTGGGTGCTTCAGGTGATTAACTCCTTGTGATCTTTTCACCAAAGTGATGCTCTTCTTGGGCCGGGGGCTATGCTATTTGCTGTCTTGTATTCACCTTCCCTTCATGGTTCCCTCTGGAAAGACAGTGTGGTCTAGGGCCCTGAATGCTAAATTTGGGGTCGGGTGGATCTGCCTTTAATCCCATGTTGGTCACTTCCTGGAAGCATGATCTTAGTAAGTTGATCTAATGCCTGTGGGCGTTGTGTTCTCATTGAGTTATTGTGAAAATAAGTTGCTTATTAATTCTAGCAACCATGTCACACAGCAAAATTTTGACTGATTTCAGGATCGGGAGTCAGGTGGTCTGGCTTCCAATATTGCCCCCCTGTCATTTACCTAATAACTCCTCCTGGCCTGAATGTCTTCGTCTCTGACATGGGGATAATAATAATACCCAGGTTACAGTCCTATGTGGATTTTTAAAAGCACAAACCAATTTTGGAGGAGAGAAGTGTTATTTTGTATTATTTAGTTTGTTGAAATATGTGTTTTTTGATGCATATAATGATCTCAAGAAAGTGTTCAAAGATTCCAACGCCTTCCTTTTTCACTATGTTTCTTTGTGTGCTTTACCTCTGCAAGGGATTTTAAGGTTTGTGGTCGCAAGTTTGTTTTCTTCCCAGTACCCAACACGATGGTTTTGATCTGTATCTATGATCCCCAGATGTTATTAAATGTTTTTGTGAATGGGATGATCTTAAGAGGAATCTAGACAAAGGAAATGATGTGTTTGAATTAAAGATGAAGAGAAGTACCCTTGGGATGAGTAAAGGCTGAGGGATGTGCAGGTTTTGGGTGGTCCTAGGGTGTCCGGTTGGGGTAAAGTTCACAGAAGCCAAACATCATTGGAAACGCATGGTAACAGGCCTGCAGTCCCATAAATGGAGCCATGTTCCATATCAGGATGGGCATCAGACATGTTGTAAGCCAATGAATTCATCCCAGCTCCAGACAACTCCAGCAGCTGTGGGCTGCTGGAATGTCCATGAGCTTTGACATCAAACAGATCCAGATTTGCTGGGAGGATTTTGTTCTGGTTACTTGAACTGACCACAACCCTCAGAGCCTTGCTTGCTCTTTTTTTAAGGTATGGGTGATAACACTGATTTCTTAGGTTTGCCACGAGGTTTAATGAAATCATGTTTGTGGAAGTGCCCTCATTTTGGAAACAGCTGTCATTATGTGGAGCCTCTGCTTGAACATACTCCCTATAACATAGCTCCTTCTGTTTCCAGATTTTTCTCTTCTTTTTTGAAAAGTTTATTTATTTTGAGAGAGCGAGAGAGTCCGTGCACTTATGAGACAGTTGGGGGAGGAAGAGAGGCAGAGAGAGGAGGGGAGACAGAGTCCCAGGCAGAGCCCAACTCAGAGCTCAAACTCACAAACCATGAGATCGTGACCTGAGCCGAAATAAGAGTCGGATGCCTAACTGACTGAGCCACCCAAGTGCCCCTGTTTCCAGGTTTTTCTAACACTAGCTAGGGAGGCATTTCATTAAATGAAAGAGAAAAGAGGAAGTCATAGTAGATTTCGGGAACATGCATAGTATGATCCAGGTAACTCCACTGCCTATGAGGGAAGAATTAGGGAGGAGGCCAGGGCAGGAAGTTGCAAATAGAGGCCAATGCTGCAGTCCTATGATGCAAGCAAGCATGGATGTATGAATATTTATATGCCATGCAATTTCTGTATAATGCATTGACATTTCTATGTGCCAACGTTGGATGAAGCAAACCACATACGTTATATTTACTCCAAGATGCAGGTACAATAAGCCCCATTTCACAAGTGAGGGTGACAAGTGAAGTGGCTTGTTCAACAGTATTTATAAGTGATATGATGTGGCTAAGGCCTCAATTGGTTAGCCCATGCTTGTGGTAGTGGGAGAGAAAGGGAAACCTTTCTCACCTTACTGCTGTTAGTGCCTCTTAGAGCAAGGCTTGGTAAGAACTAATAAAACAGTAACGACAGCATTGCCTCACCCACAGTATGTTTTCACCCAGGCGTGCTTTGCCAACCATGCTTTGTAGACCCACTCCCAACAGGTTCCTAACCCAGGGCCCACACTCTCACTAGCTAAAATGCCCTCTGCAGCGAATTGTGTCTTTTCCACCTCCTAACACTTTTCACCAACTTCTGGAAGACCTTCCGGACTGAACCCTTCCCTCCCTCCATGTGGCTATCAGACTCCGTGTCATCCCCAAGCAAACTTCCTAGCATCGACCACAACCCATTCTAGGCATCTACAGCCTCCTTTAGTTATATTTGTTCCTTTTCAGTTGCTTCTACATGCTTGTGGGGTGTGGGCTTCTGGCGTGCAAGAGGCCCATTTGATCGACATAGTGGCATATTGCAAAGGGCTCTTGGGCATGCAGTCGGGAAGCTAGCTGTGTGAAATGTGCGGCTGTACTGACTTCCCAGGGGCTCATTGCCTTTTCTATAAAATTTGCATGTTGTCCTAGATTCTCTCCAGATCCTTGGAGTAACCAGTTCGAAGGAGATGGTCATTTCTATTCTCACCAACAGGCTCCTACACACAAACCCCGAATAATTCTATAGACCAAAAAGGTCAGTCAAGGGTTTCCAGGTATTGTTGTTTGAGAGATGAAATGGTGAGGCAGACTTGAAAAATGCAGTGTCATGGTTTAAGCTACTAAAACTGTGTTCCTACAATTCTACCTCTTTACAGCCCGGGAAAACTTGCCAGTGTTTTAAATCCATTATCTGCTCTGCCTCACAAAATGCACCTCACATCTCAAGGTCATGTTTACAGATGTCCTTCTGCTGTGGAACCCACCCCAGTGCCTCTCTCCATAACTCCCCAGCCTGGTTTTCTCTGGCCTCATGGAAACTACTCCTGGTTATACAGATGCATCTGTTTCCTTCTAACTGGGTGTCTTAAAGATAGGGACTGTTCTCTTTTAGCTACCCCAGCGCTTTTGACCCAATCAGCATTCAGTAATAAATTCGTTGATAAATAATCTATGATTCACTATTAAAACTTTTGTTTGTGGATGCTGTATGTCTCCCCTTACTTTCTCTACCTGTTTTTCTTACTCTAGCTCAGTTGGGTGTTACATGGATGTTATTCTCTTTGATAAGACTCTGAGAAATGAGCTGTTGTGGAGTCGTTATGTGCCTTTGTTAGCACTCAGACTAAAAGTGGGCCAGATCCAACAGCAAAGTAGGATCCTGGATGAAATCTTGAACAGAAAAGGGATACTAGTGAAAAACTGGTGAAATTCGAATAAAGTACTAAGGTTAATTTTTTGGTTTTGTCCAATGTGCCACGGTTATGTAACATTTTACCCTAAGAGAAGCTGGGTGAAAGGTTTATGGGAATGCTATGTATTATCTTTGCAACTGTTCTGTAAATCTAAAGTTATTCCAGAATAGAAAGTTTATTTTAGAAAAAGTGGGCCAGAGTGCAAATTTTAGTTTGGCTAGCAGTCTCTTATTCTCACATCTAGTTATATCCTAACAATTTGTAATACAAGGTTGAAAATGAGAACTGCAGGGAAGTTTAGAAACCCTTCCATAAAAATATTCATGAAAAGGCAGCAGGAAAGATAAAAGCAAAGCAAAGCAAACAAAATGTACCTGGATACGGCTGGTTGGGGGTGGAGGGGGGGGGTCATGTTAAAACGTGAAGCCTGAGTGGTCATTTGAGAGTGGCCTCTGGACTCAAAGTTAGGAAACTGGCAGCTTGTTTTAGCTCTAAGGACTTCAGCATATCACATGGACTTCATTTCTCCATCTTTAAAATGGCCTGACCGAACTTACAAATAAGGAGATATAAAATTAGATGATTCCTTACAAAAATCAAGTTTTCCTAGTCTTTAAAATTTTGTCATTTTTGCTTAAGAACAAGAGTTCCTCACCCATGGGCTGGTTACCATCAAAAATCTCAAGCCAGCAGGTCTGATTCTGCATGAGCATTTTCACTTTGCACTTGGCAAGTTTCTGCTTCCTCTTACAAAAATGTTCATGCCAACGTCAAAGCCATTTGACTTCTAAATATAGTGTAACAGATGTGAATGAGGACTGTATTATTTTCTGTGTTACACAAAGGGTCTTTCTTTTCCCCGGTAAAGCCAGACACCAGTCAAGTTCTGGTTAAGCTCAGCCATCTCGATCAAGGTAAATGGGATTGGTTCTATTCCTTGTTCAAGCACTGAAGCTTTAGTTACCAGATACTGGATTTTCTTAAGTTAGGATCTGAGAACAAGTGTCCATGCCTACCTAGATTCTAGACAGATTCATCACCACCTTAAAACTGAATAGAATACTCATATGTACTTTCCTCTATATAGGGTTTCACTCATCTTTAAAGGGTCTCAACTCAAAAATGTCAAGAAGCACTGCTTTAGATACACACCTTGCATGGCAAAAAGCCTAAACTCTAAGATACTTGCCATATTTAGGTACAAATTTAGTAACCTAATGTCTAGCATTCAAAGAAAATACCTAGATAGTGGCTGGCTGGTTGATACAAGTTTTGACCACACAGCGCCCAATGTACTAAGGCTGCCCCTCAGTGTATTTATGCTTGTAACTAGTGTTTTTCCCGGCTGTGGTTTCCTTTCCTGAAGATTCGAGGCCACATTTGTTCATCAGATTTTGCCAATTTCAAGAATCTCTCAGAAATACCACAGTAACTCGGGCTCTTCTTGTCTTTCTAGTCCTTTCCAGACTGGCCACATTTCTTTACAACACATGCCATGACCAGTGAGCATGTAGACTTGTAACTAGCTTGAAGTAGGAGCATGCTTTATTGAACATGAGGTCTTCTGGCTGGCAGAGCATTAAGGATCCCAAGTGCAATTTAAAATGTGTGGTCCTGGGAGTGATCTGAATAGAAGATGCACACCAGCTTTTGTTGTTTTCATGGTCTCCTTTAAAGAGGCTCACAAATGTCATGTCTTAGGCTGCTAGTCAAGAGAAAAGTGGTCTACAATTGAAGCCTCGAATGAAAATTTCACTTGGTTTTATAGGAGCGGATCCAATTGCAAAGCAAAAAAAAAATATATATATATATATATTATATATATATCGATATGATTTATATATCATTTACATATATATAAATGATTCCGTTTCAATTCATTTTGATATTTTTCCCTCCTTCATTTCTAATATTATAGGGATGTTCTTAGCTTCGGGATAATATTTTCATTTCTCCAACAATTTAACTTCCCTTTGAAAAGAGAACCAAAGTTGAAGCTTAATGTTTAATGTGGTCTTTTTAAATAAAACATCATGTTAATAGACTATATAACAGACATGGAAGTGGTGCCCAAGTTCATTTTCCCCCTTTTTAGTTATATGGTCAAATATAATAACTAAAAGACTAAATGCTTGTGGCTCTTTTATATATATTTAAAACACACAGTAAGAACATAAGAACATCTCAAATCATTTGGAAGAAAAAAGGGGTTATCAACCAAAATCTTTGGAAATTTCATAAAATTTAAATACCTGCAAACAATCCAACCAAAAAGAAAAAAAAAATCCCAACATTTGGCTATGGAGGGCACTTCACATGTGAACCAAATGGCGTTGTAACATTTTCCTTTAGGTAAACTAGTCACTAAACTCCATTAGAAAGAATACAAGAGCAATATGGAGACATCCCCAAATACCACGGACTCGCTCAGAACATTCTGTTAGGAAGTGCTCATCTACCACAGGCTTTCTTTTCCATTGCATACATGACTTTACATTTCTACAATGCAATGTTGCAACAGCCTCCAAGTCTTGCAAAGTAGACCGATGTCCATTCTACAAAAATATTCACTTACAGTACATAACACTGAATAATTTTAATCTGTACATTTTTTTCCCTCCCGTAATAGATGACACGCGTCAGTTTGTACAAGTTAGAAAAAAAAAACCCACCTGGTTGTTTACATCTGGATTAATAGTCAACAGAGTCAACCAGAAGTGGTGGGGTGGGTATAGTTTGAGAAAGTATAAATACAGTGTAATATTAATTGTGGTTAACAACATCCAGCTCTTAACAAAGTGATACAAAATAAATCTTGGATTTTTAACTGAAAAGATCGAGCTGAGAAGGTTCTGCCAAACAGTCGACCAACTGATCCGAATGGCTAAGGCTGACTTGACTTAGCAAGCTGCAGCGTAACCGAAAACAGTGGCGTAGTTCAGAGCTCTTCAAATGCATAGCTTCAGTGTTACACGCACATTAATTATATTCCTTCAATTAGTTAATCCTCTAGACAGTTTTCTTTTTGTTTTGCATGCATCCCGTTCCATTTTCATTAAGGGCATCTCTTCCTTGGTCAATCATGTGCTTTGCTTTTCAATTTGTTTTTGTAAAAAAATTTTTTTGTATGTTTTGTTTGTTAAGCTGTCAATACCTCCAACACTTGGAAAATGAAATATAGATGTGGTTTTACTGACAGAAGATTATCAGAGCTATATGGACAATGTAAAATGAAATGAAACAAGTGTCAGAAACAGTTTATAAAAATGGCACATTTATTGCTACAGAACGGTCATGTACATGACTTCATCGAATAACTACAGATGGGAAACAGGTAATGGCCTAGACCAAGCTGGGTTTGTTTTTGTCTTGAAGGAACTCCAGCACACAACCTGTTTGGACACTTCTACAAATCAGAAATACACCAAAAACATGAAAAAATCGAGGCACTCAGCCACACATTGAAAACAAGGTGTAACTGTTTATCTTTTTTTTTTTTTGAAATGTTTTCCCTTTTTTTCTTTTTTTAACAATTTTTTTTTAGTTTTTAATGCTGCAGCTATGTGTACAGTCGCAAAAAATTTCCCCGCTGCGACCTACAACTAAAAAACAAAAACAAAAACAAAAACGAAAAAAAACCCAAAAAAACAAAAAAACAAAAAAAGCTACCATACAGTTTCATCTCAGTAACACATGGTAAAATAACATCTTTTAAATAGTAAAATAAAGTAACAAACTTTTACTCATAATGATTCCAAAAATCTACAAAGAAGAAATATTCAGAATCTGACAATTTTTTTTTGTAATATTCATGGTATAAAAGGATTGCTCCTGCGAAAAATAAGCCAAATATATTTTTTTATTTTTAAATTTAGTTTTTTTTTTCCTACTAGGGTGTACTACACTCTATTTTATAGCAAAAAGAGCACTAGACAAACGAAGCTTTATAACAAAAAGCCAGGCACTGATACATGGTAAATCTCTGCTTTTTTTTTTTCTTATCTTCACTTAATTGCATCACAAGTAACAAGAATGAAAAAGGCCACAGTTCATATATTTTCACCATTACATATGTCTATAATACTTGAAATGAGGATGGCAAAACCAGCACTGCACAAAGATGAATCCACTTCAAGTCCCATGAGAAAGAGCATGTCTCTAAAGAAAAACAAACAAAACCAAAGCAAAATAAAAAGAGAGGCCTAAAGGCCTTGGTGCCCCATTGTGTTGGAATTCATCATATTCCATCTTGACCTTTTTTTTTTTTTTTTGTTTTGTTTTTTGTTTTGTTTTGTTTTGTTTTTTTGTTTCCAGTCAGCCAGCAGACTAAATTTTTGTGCTTGTTTATGCTGAAATGGTTTCATTCCTGACTCAAGTTCACTTTTTGGACACAGATCATATTCTGCCTGTTGGATCCAAGACGAAAATCCTCTTAACCCCGAGTCTTGGTTCAACTCCCTCCCTACCCCCCAACCCCTCATCAACATAAAGATCACGAATAAAAATAAAAAAAATATCAAGAAATAGGAAAAAGAGAAAAACGAAAAGGAAACGGAAGACTGGATCAGAACCAGTTGTGTTACTGGGTGGACTGACAGTTGTATAAACATTAGTGTTCCTTGCAGCTACACAGAAGACAAATGGTAGAAGTTTCTAGATGAACAGATCCCTATTCTGCATATTCATAAATTACTTGAATGTGGAGGTGGATCGACTGTTCCAAGTTGCTTTTAAAGTCCAAGTCTCTGCAACAGATTCCCAGCCTAAGTAGCATCAGATATGTGCGGTAGAGTATGGACCCTCGTGAGATTTTGTATAGTACTTTCGTCCTAACCGTCTTCTGCTAAGTTTCACTCGAAAATCCAGCGCAGGATACCAATATCTTACCTGGGTTTGATAATTACGAAACGACGACAAGAAAAAACACACTAAAAAGGCCACATTCCCTTCCACCTTTTCTCCTTTCTTTTTTGAAAATGGGGATACGACCCGATTAACAGGGATAGGTGCAGGTCCTGTTTCTCCACCAAGCACAAAGTAGTGAGCAGCTTTTGGTGGCCATTGGAAAGTTTTTCGCTTATTTCCAAAGGGAATTCAACAAGAGAGGTATTACATTACTGAGTAATGAATACATCAAAGCTGGTGAACAATAAATTGCAGCTTTTACTTGGTTTGAGTGAGAACAAAATATAAAGCACCAATTTAAAAAATAATGAACTACGATTTAATTTTTTGCTTTGCTTACAGGTTTGAAAAACTTTAAATCAGCTCTGTGAAGCACCTTTATGATAACACGTATCAAAAGTGCCATTCTTAAAATGTACATCAATGCAGGGAGTATTTCCAGTTCCCTAAAGAGTAAACACCGTATCTTCTTCTGTACACTTATCCTGAATGTGATCAGAGTATACCTGCTTCCTCTATAATATTGTTCCTAGGGATACCCGCCTTGGTAGACTATACAAAATGAGCGCAGAATGTACCACTAAAAGGAAATCTTTAACATACTGAGGGAACAAGTACACACGGTTGCCCTTGCTCAGGAGGAGGGGAGAGCATACTACATTGTCTTCCGTGCCCTTCTTCGAGCCCCTTTGTTCGTACATTTCACAGGAAAGCCTCAAAATAACTTCATGGAGTTTGATTTCTGCTCTTCTCCTAAGTTTTTCATCCACCTCCACATTTTAGGAACTTATCAACAAATCAAAGTATTTTAGTTTTATCGCTACTGAACATATTTACAGTTTTCAACACACACACAGCTAATCAAAATGTTTATGGGTTCGTAAAAGATGACCACGTGGTAACTATCTTATTTGTTCTTACATTTCCGGAAATGAACATAAAATTCAGATTCTTGTAGCTCACTATTTCATTTAAATGAGACGTTTTGTAAAACCACACAGTTTAAAAAAAAATAACAAAAACTGATACAATGTATGAAAACACATAATAACAAGAGTCTACATGTAAAAATATAACTTTTACATACACGATTTCAAAATAATGATACGTTTGCCATTTGTTGCATAAAATTTACAAATGTATTTCATTACTATATAACTGGCAAAACAGGAGAACAGATGGAACATTTAGACCATTTCGATGGATTTATGGCATTTACTCAGTGCTGATAGGTGGAAAAACTACTTGAACAGGGATTTTTTTTTTTCTTAATACATGCCAAGATTGTGTGGCTGTAAAAATAGAAACGAGTTAGAGACAAAAGGATGCTGACAAATACTTAACTAGGAGCACTATTTGTTTACTGCACTATACACCAAAGTCAATCATTATAAAGATTCACGATGGAAGTTGGTTCAATTGTGCCCAGACGTCAAAGCTAGCTATCTGATGAGTTGCTGTGCCATAGCTTGATCTATGTTTCTATCAATATGTTAAGTATAAACTTCATTCATACTGGCCAGAGAAATACTGCACTACCCCTCCTCAAGAAAGTGCAACTTAATGCTTTAGGACTTATAAGGCTTGTTATAATGCTGCATGATGATTGAATATTGGCATTTTTTCAGACGAAGGAGGAGGCAGTTACGTCATCTACATCTTAGTAAACCCATTTTGAAAACAAAAAAATCAAGAAAGCAACAAAATCAATCAGCTCTGTCACACTACTTGCAATTTTCTCATTTGATGGTTTTTGAACTTATTTTTTTTTTCGTTTTTGTTTTTTTCCAAAAATCTGACCATGTATTCAGAAACGCCTCACTGCACACTACTTCGGCTACACATGTAGGTAACACCTTAATCATTTTGTTAAATCACAGCCACTTTGATTATGTTATGTTTCCGATGATATAAACATTGGAAGGCACAGTGGTAACATTGTAGCATTCTAACCTTGTACCTCTGAAAATCCCAGAATAGGGTCACAAAGGCAACATTACAATTCAGACAAACTCTTTTTGCCATGTCTTGGTAATGCTGCTTGTAATATCTACACATGATGTGACTTTTAAGTCCTGTGTTCCCAAAAGACTGGAGAAACAACTTTCTACTTATTTATGAATGAAAAGCAACATCAGGGTCAGCATTTTATCCTGCATCACCTCTCCGGAAGCAGAGTTGGCACTACAGGTTACGATAACAAACCAGGGAAAGGGACAGAAAGAAGACTGAAAAAAAAAAAAGAAGAAAAGAAAAGAAAAAGAAAAGAAAAGAAAAAAGAAAAAAATGAAAAAAATCCATATTTACAGTAAAATCTTTCTTTTAAAAAAGTTAATCAGTACTATTTTTTTACAGGAGAAAAAAGTCTGAAACAAATGAACAAAAGCTTACCATAGTCACTAAATTTTTAATATATATTTATATATATATTTATATATATATTTGTCATAGGTCTATAAGATCCATCTGTTCCTCCTACCCTAAGGAATGGCTAATGTCATCACTTTGTTGTCGTCAGGACGTTTGCTGGTTTTGTTACTAGGGCAGCCAAGCTTCCCTTATATCCGATATCCAGTAATAATAAACACTAGCTGACTTGAATACCAACAAAAACGTTCATGTAGTTTTCTTCAGAAGTACACTTTTTCATTATTGCAAGTTTACAATTTTTTTAAATTAAATATTTTTTTCAGACTTACAAATTAATTATATTTTTTTTTTTCCAAAAGAAGTTTAGGCACAAATGCATTGTTCCACAGTGTGGAAAGATTGCCATTCAGTCTCTGGGCTGCGTCTCAGCCTGCACACACCGCTTTGCACATTCTGAATGATATGTTAGAGGGCCGCCCCTCAAGTTGCACTTTTTTCTTTCGTTTTTTTTTTTTGTTTGTTTTTCGGTTTTCTGATAATTGGGAATGCTGAAACCTCTTGCGTCTGCGATTCATAACTACTCAGACTTGTCTTATATTACAAAAAAAGGGGTTAAGGAGAAGTGTTTATGTGGGTTTAAGATAATACAGCTGTTAAGGAAGTGGTCTCTTGTATTAATGAAGCAATGTGGCAACTTGGACCTGAGAAGGGAAAAAGAGAGGACAATTAATTCATACACTTAAAACAGAAGAAGTAAATGTTTTATTTTTAAACTCTTTGTTTCCCCAAGGGGGAAAAATTTGTCAACTGGGGCAGTCGTTGGCTTTCACGGCTGACGCCTCGGTGAGAGCCACGAAGGGAAGGATTTCCGAAATGGCCGAGAACACACTTGCCCTTTTACATCTGTCCCATGTGGTTTGACGCGTCTCCCATCCCAGGGTGCGGGCCCGCCAAGGAGAGCGGGGGAGGTTCTGAGGACACCTTCTCTTCCTCCCTTCTTTTCAGACATGCGGCTTTCGGGTTCAGATTCCGCTCTGTGGAAGATTGCAGCAGAGAACGTCGTTAGTGCCCAGGGCGTCTGGAAGAGGGCAGTAATGACTCTTCCCTGCGTCTGCTGGCCCTTTCCCGGGGCTCCTACATTACCGAGCAAGAGGAAGAGCCGGGAAAGGCAGGCTGTAGCCATGCACTTGGCCGGTCACTAGCCTTCGCACCGAGCCACTTCTCAGAATAAGAAAGTTGGTAAAACAAATACACCCAACTTGGATTACCAAGTACAGACGAAAACGCTGGGGCGCCGTCTTACTTGTAAGAGAGTCCTGCACTTTAACTACGGGAGAAAGGGGCGCTAGCTGCCTTATAGACTCCGACGCCATCTGCACTCGACCCCGTGCCTCTGAACGATGTTCATGGGGCTGCTTCTCTGCTCCCGCTCAAGGCCAGCAAGTCGGTCCCCACTCAGGGCAGCTGCAGGCCGCCGTGGCCTCTACGAGGAGCTGGCAGGGGGCACTGACCTCGGACCTGCTGCTCCAGGCTGAGGATGACGGCCACGGCCTGGTGGAGGATCAGGAGCTTGGTCTGGGGCTTGTCACTCTTGAGGTGGAGCTGCACCATGCGGCCGAGCTCCTTAAAAGCCTCGTTAATGTCGCGGACACGCAGGCGCTCACGGGCATTGTTGGCCATCCTCCGCTCCTTCTCGCGCTCCGCCTTCTGCTCCGGTGTCAGGTCCTCGTCATCGTTATTGCTGGGGGACAAAAGGGATGCGACATTTTCTAATGGTGTGGGGACAAAGAAGGTCTCTACATTGGTTTCGTTTTCTTCCGGGGTTTTCGGGGAATGCGTCCTTCTTCAGCTGTTGTCCTCGGCAGAACTTTACATCCACTTGAACTTGGGACTGCTATAGATGGCTGTGACAATCCATACATGAGACATTCGGTTTCTCCCAGACATTCAACCCAAACAAAACCAGGGGGGTTAAACTTAGGGCCCACAGTGTGCCCGTGCTGATGTAGGGGGCAAAAGAGCAAACACAGCTTTTATCAATGAGGCTACACTCTGCCTACCAAGGCCACTGTCAACTTAGCCTTGAGGCTACTCTGCATGGCCACAAAGCAGAGCGGTTTAGACTGAAGGTGTGTGTGTTGTTGTTTTTAACTTTCATACTGTGACATCTGGAACTTGAGGAAAACGGTCAGAATGAACACGGTACAGCTACAACAAGACACCAGAGCAGTGAGAGTGGAGACGGGGCACTTGTGTCCATGTGTCATTAATAACCAGCTTTGAAGGCATGGCTGTCCCACTCAATGTGTCTGAGTCTCATTTGCTCCATGATCTCCGTGGCTTTTCACATCATGGACATGTGTGAGCCCCCAAAACAAGCTGGGAAAATCTGAGTTGACATGCATTATGCAGAGCAAACAAAATAAAATGGAACAAATACCAAACATCTACTGGTTATAAATGACCATGATTTCGCTGTGAGTCAAAAATGAAGCCCAAAAGCTAATCTCTAATGGTTAGAACCAAAATATTACATGATTCATCGTGAAGGCATGGTTGGATCCAGCAGAGTCGGGAAAGGCTATATCCCTTCTGCCTGTTTCTGGGTGTCATGCTGACAAATTAGAAACTTTTGAATGGAGGGCAAGTAGGGTGATGAGTCACCTGGAAAGCAGGTCATATAAGGAAGGTTTCATGACATCAGGGCCTCAAATATTTCATGGGTGCTCACATAAAAAAGAGAGGCTTGGGAGATGTCTTGTCTCAGAAAGGCAAAAGAGAATAAAGACCTCTGAGCGGTACAGGTTGAGTTAACACGAGCAAGCTTTCTGGGTGTAAGAGATGTCATAAGAGATACAAAAAATGAAGTAAACTTCACCGAAAAGTAATAGACTCCTCGTTATATGAAACTATATGGAGGTGACCATCTGTGAGGATGATAACGTGGAGGTCCAAGCGTTGATCTAAATGATCATGAAGGTTAACCTCTACTTTAAAATTCCACGAATCTGAAATGTTCACAGAATCGAGATGTTAATCACAACATCTCGGAGCAGGAGGACATGGGGTAAGTTATCTAGTCAATTTAATGTGCACTTAATGAATGTTGGCTTAACATGCATGGCTCTGAATCTTCCAGTTTGGAGAATCTCTGGGTAGCTTCCAAATTGCAATAAGGACCCATTACAGCCGAGAAGCTCCAATCAATCACGAATGGGAGTGGGATTCCTTGGGTTGCAAGCACATGTTGCAAATACAGATGATGTACGTAAGCCAAGAACACTTGTAAGGGAGGGGAAGAGGAAGACACCAAAGAAAGATGCTTTATGACTTGGCTCATCTCCCCATGGGTTATACTCCCTTCCAGATGGGACCGTCTGCCATAGATGTGTGCTGGTGAACACACGACTGGACTGAACCGGTGGGGAAAGGCTCTCTTTCTGGGCCATCCAAGCCTCCTGACTTCTGCTGAACCCTCCTCCCCACCACCCCTGACTTCTGCTGATGGCGACCAAGTCAAGGTTGCCATTAATTCATGTCTACATTTCACTGCACAAACAGGCTGTAATAAGTGAAAAGAGAACAGAGCCAAGTCTGTGGTGGCCCCGCCCTGAAGTTAAAATTTTAAGTAACACTGTTAAACATCACACGGGCACCAAAGCTTTCACAGAGTGGGTTTGAAAGTGAGAACTGGCCTTCTAAAGGTATCCAGGCTAATAACTAATTAGACCTGGTTATTCACTTATAAATAATAAATAGGTTGGTTTTGCAAATAAAACTGCCTAGCATTGACTCACATCCCAGTTTGGGAGGCAGTAAGTAAATGTCACAAGAGGAATCCTTTAAATAAGTAGGTTCTTCGCAGCAAGTGAAACCTTGTACGGAAACTTCCAAGAATCTATTAACATGCGTAAGTCATGGCCACCGGTTAAATTACTGAGAACTGACGGGAGTGGCAGAGAAGGTGGTAGGGATGTGAAAGTCCCTCCTTAAACGTGGCCAAGAGTCGGAGACTCTGTAGTGATGGTGGGAGGGAAGGGGTAAGAAGTTTGCATCATTTTCTGGAACTTTTGGCAGGGGATGTCCCACAATTTGTCCCAACGATTATAAAGGCGATTATGAAAAAGTGGCATGTTCTTAATTCCTAAAGGGCATTAGCTCTCTAACTCTCAGAATGACAGCTTCTAAAGGGGGAAACGCAGTCGTGGTACAATTTATTTAATTTACAAATGAAAACAACCCACGGGAACTGAAGCGAAGAACAGGGGTGTCACAGTGTTCAAAAACCGCCCGATCGTCAGACTCGAGTTAACATTCCAGGAGAAAGAGTCTAATTTAAAGATATTGGATATTTAAGAAAACCAACCAGAAGCTACTTTCCTGCAGTTGTATTTTCTGTAGAAGGGAGTATCTGGGAGAAAAAAGCGAGCAGTTTAGGTATTATTATTAGATAGGTCAACACGTTTAAGATAAAACTGGGAAATCAGTATATTCTCACGTTCAAGATCAGATAAATGTCATAGTTGCAAAACACGGCTAAGATCTCTGTTTTAGAAATATTTTGGAAAGATCATTTATGACCAAATTTGCAGAATATGTA
Organism: Paguma larvata; assembly: GCA_030068075.1. Taxonomy (NCBI): domain Eukaryota; kingdom Metazoa; phylum Chordata; class Mammalia; order Carnivora; family Viverridae; genus Paguma; species Paguma larvata. The sequence goes on along the minus strand of CM057835.1, from coordinate 19,395,895 downwards.
TCGTTTTAAAAATCAACTGTTTGCACTTGAATCAGTTACGAATTGTTTTCACCGTGTGTAATTAGCACTGTGTCCAAATTCATAAATGTGAAGACATCGTAGGCTTCACTAGAGTACCGGTATTTCAAAGGATACTTTGGTACCTCTAGAGCAGGCCTTTAATTTTCTTTTCGGCTGTAGATTTACCTGCCAGGAAAAAACTGAATAGTTTCTTCCTGTTCTGTTCACTTCATCAAAGTCCAATAAAGGAATTAAATGAAGCGACAGTATCATATACTGTTACCTAGATCTTGACCTAGTAATCGATTTGATATCCTTCTTGTCGTCATCTAACTTCTTGTCCTCGGAAGATTTCGTGTCTTGCAGGTTCTCATCCCCCTCGTCGTCGGATTTGATCTCAGAGCTGCCGGAGGAGACACTCTGGCCCTGCAATCCTGGCGGCATGCCTAACGGGAGAAAGAGAGAGCAGGTGATGCTTCCACCGAACACGAGATGCGCACACGCACACCCCAGACTGCCACCATACAATTCAGGCTGCCGAACTGTGATCCTTCTGCCGCGTTTTCTCCATGCGATCTGGTGAAGTTTCAAAAATGCACCTGTGGAAGCAAGTTTTCCCTGCATTGGCTCTGAGGTTAAATTCTATTTTGCAATCTTTTGGAGTAGATGGTAATTTCACTGTCTACAAAACATCAACTTAATTGCAATGAAAATCATAATCATGAAAATCACACACCTCAATGTTCTGATTAAGAACCCAAGTAAATATCAGCTATTATATTGAGTTTCTTCCATATGCAATGATTTAATAGAAAAATGTCCTTAAAATATAATTCCCAGGGAGTACGCTAAATATGTGCAGTCTTCAATAGATACCCTAATGATATTCTGAAATTAGGCTTCTCTTATCCTCAAGGAGTAATCAGCATTTAAAAATGGTACATATGGAAAGCAGTTAGCTGCTCACTGAAGAAATTTCTAGCTTTATCGCTGCTCCACTTGCAAGATCACAATACATTTTAAAACATGCCCCTGACGTACCCTCTTATTTCTAAGGTATAAGCATGTCTATTGGGTATTTTCCTCTGTCATCTGTGTAGGCACTCAAAATCGGTCTGTGGTCCAGAAGCTTCCTCATCACCGGAGCCCATTAGATATGCAGAATTTCAGACCTACTGAATCAGAATCTGCATTTTAACAAGTCGTGCTTATATACACTGAGGTTTAAGAAGCACTGACCATATATATATATATTGTACAAATTGTACATTGTACAATTGAGTGTTAATTTTATATATATGTATATATATATATATATATATACGTACACATATATATACACATAAACACACATATATAAAATTAACACTCAACTTGTACAATGTTTAGCCAGTGGAAAAAAGCCTATGCATATTCCCATGGCAGTGTTGTCACCTTTATTCTAAACGTGGGGGGTGGGTGATGAGAACATGTTGTTTAAGTGTCTGCCAGTCACCAGGCCAGCCAGTTGCGCAGGGAGCATGCGACCCAGGTCCGGCCCCTGCGGTATAACTTCCTGGAGCCCGTGGTTGGAGGCAATCATTATGGGGTGAGATGAAAAGAGTGAAAAATCATTCCACCAAGTTCCAGTTTTTAAATGTACCTACATTTCCTTCAATCTTAAACGACAAAAACAATTTCCTTCCTTCCTATTCATTTGGAAATGTCATTTTCAGGCTACAACTAACCACATTAGAGGACCTGAATGAGTAAAATGTGGAAATAGCTAAAATAAAATTTCCTCTCATCAGTCTGTTGTCTCATTCCCTGCTGAAATAGGACCAGGATTTCAGAGGATGTTTGAGGAAAACAGTTACTGAAGAAACACAATTAGCTGGCTACGTTCTAACTGCTTTCCCATTTGCTTACCATTTTTGTACCAAATTTGATTCTTGGTTTTCTGCCAGTGCTTCCTGAGGAACGCATGCCAAGTAAGCTTGGGACCGACCCTGGATTCACTATTGTCTGAGTGAGGTCAGAAGGGCCTTCTGGGGCAGACCTACCTCTGTACGGGTCCTGGGGCGGGTTCAAATCCGGGGAAGTTGCAGACTGGACAGGAAGCTGTGGAACAGGAACCTGGTTTGGCACAAGAGAATGGCTGCCTCTCAGGGCCACACCGTCTTCACGATGGGCCCCAACCTGAAAGGGGGAGAGGAACCATGGAGTTTAGCGGGAACCGGAGGGGTGGCGGCTATTTCCAGGGGCAGCAAGGACCATCAGAAAGAAGACTGGCCTTTGAAAAACAAGACTCCCAAATGCCTTTCACTAGAGGGCGCTGAAGGACCACACATGCACCTACAGTACCCTGCAAAACACTTCACACTCAGTAAGATGCCGTGCTGTACATTCAGTGACAAATATGGCAGAGTAGCTCAGGCAGGTAAAACGTCAAATTGTCTCCCAGGGTGCCGCAGTGGAGCGCACTGATTCGTACCCATCTGTCTTCTATCATGTCCGCCAACAGATCTGACAATTATCTTAATGCCCATATGCTTAATTGTGGGCTTCTCAATTCCCCCATTGCTATCGGAAATCCTACAGGAATTTCAATTTGGCATTCGACTTTCATTTCAGGGGATAAGATTCTCAGGCCTGCCATTTTTTTTTCCATAATGCCAGCTAAGCCTCTGACAGCGGAAGCTACAGCAGTATGGGACGCAGCCCTGCTCGGTACAAATATAGTAAAGTGTCACCTGGCTTTCCAAAACTGGCAGCCCATTCCAAATTAATGTTTACTGTATTTCATCAGCTGCTGAGTTCCAAATCCAAAGGGGGACCGTCTCTGCCAATGCCACCACACCGGAAAATGTACCAATAAAGGTTTTATTAAACACACCAGTAATGCCATCATTGCCATGCAAAGATGTTTGGACATTTTTCCATTTCCCCCCCAACCCCACTATTCCGATCCTAGAAAGATGCCATACTGTAAACACTCTTTATGTTTCCATGAATAAAATTATAGAATACAGCAGGACGACTTGGTCTGGAAGAAATAATGCTGAGCATTTTATTAACTACTACTACCTCCTCTAGGGTCCCGAGACGTAGCGCCCGTGACACTGAGACAGCAATTGCTGACTTTATGGCATATGCCTTCAAGCAAAACCATTAAGCATTTGCAAACCAAAAGGAACATGAGTAGCTTTTTTTGGTGAGTAGCTTATATTTTTGTCTGCATTATCAAGCAGTTATGCTCTCTGCCTATTAAGTGAAAAATTTATGCAGGATCGTGGGTCTGACCCTAAAAATATTTATCTCTGAATTTATACTGCTATGAATCAAAAAGTTTAATTTTTTTCCAACCCCAAACCAGAAATCCCACAAAGCAGAATCATCACTCATTTGGTGCCAAATGTTTTAAAAAAATATTTCCAAAGAAAGCGACGGCAATCAGAACCTGAACCGACAACAATTCATAGAATTCATAGAACCGAATGAAGCACACGCTATCTCAAAGCAACCTAGTATGAAGTATCACTGTTACATAATCCAAAACAGTATAGAAGGAAATAACTCAGGGGGGAGGGGGAAGGATCACATAAATCACACTAAATGCTCAGACTCAAAATATAGCATAGAATAAAAGGATTTAAAGACTTTGTGAGCATCAGGACGCACAAATGAATGTTGTAGCTAAGAGTCCAGGGCTGTCTGCCACCTGTGTGCCTGTGTCCCTTCCCAGAACATTCTGAATTGTGTTCTGATTTAGCTTCTATGAGGGTGCTTCGAATGTAAGGAGACCGCGATTACCTCCCAGGACAGCCCGTTCCATTTTCATTGCAAGCTGGCCTCCTTGTATATTTCATCCACCAGTTCTAGTTTCAACTTCTGGAGTTGCACGGATAAGCCTAAGTCCCTTTCATATGTTTAAGACCACTGCCGTGCCCCTGGGGTCATACCGCTGGTGACCGAAGCTCCATCCCTTCCAGGCAGGCCATGCCCACCCGACGCTTCCAAACCATTTTCTTACTCACTTTTGGTATGTTTTTGTATTTCTTCCAAACAAAAGAGTGATAGCTATTTTCCATTCAGGTTTTGATTTGCCATTTTTATATTTGTGCATTTACAAGATGGATTCAATAGATGATTATCCCTTCAATCTAAGATGTCAACTTGTACGCATGCATTTTATAGGCTTGATCAAATGGTAGCTCTTGAAGTCTGTCAATCAATGTTAACCCAAATAATCACCTTAGTGCTGAGTCACATTAACTGGTATTTCCAATGGTTTTATTCTCCTAAACTTCCACAGAAGGTGATGCTAAGTTGGATCACTGAAGGTAACCACAGGTTTGAGCACAGCAAAGACGTAAATGCCTTTTATGTTAGGCATGCTATTAAAACCCTCAAGCCTTCTTTGCAGGCATCTATGATGTAATTTAAGGTTAGTATTTTGCTTTTTACTTAAAATACATTCAGATATTGATCCTTTGCTTCTTTTTTTCCTTCTAGTTCACGTTTAGATTAGTTTTTACAAGAGAATAAAAGAGCCCGTGACCAATTATCTTTATATTCTCCTTGTCTCAACTATTATGAAAGACTGAGTAAAAAGAATCCAATGAGAGTCTACGATATCTAGATTTTAGCTGTAACTGGTTTCTTTGTTAGCTCTGTAACCATGGGTAAGGTATTCAAATACAACCTGAAGAAATTAACACTAGGTTATAGAGAAGGAGTCCCCATGTGTATTGCAAAGGGTGCTAAGAGGCCAAACAACTAGTATATAATAGGTACGTAATAATTATAGGTATTGTTATGTAAAAATACCAGCAAATCCTTGCATACTACGTAAATATAAGAGCCTATATAGCTCAAAACTCCTCAGAATGCAAGCCACCTTCATTAATGATTGTCTTTGCACTCTTTGTCTTTGTTTTGTTCACATGCATTCGATTTTAAATCTTTCCTCCTACACGATGACAGTGAAATCTTAAATGATCTTATAAATATGTTGAGAATATAGTTGTTCCAACTGTACTTGTTTGGATTTTAGCCATACATGTTACCTAACATTATCTATTTTCTCTGGATCATTTTAGGTTATCTCAAATAATATACCAATCCTTTTCCACAAAGGAAGTTGGGAACAAAGTTGCTCTTGATGGTTTAAGGCCGCCTTTGTAAACTATGCACATTCCAGGTCAAATGAATGAATGATGATGCGTCCAGATACTTGTGGTAATGATCTTGATTCTCCGGGATCAATTCCATTGCCTGTGGCTATGCAATAGTATTCCGAAGAATTAACTTTGCTTTGCTTGTTTCCTTGGCCACAGACAGCATGTCCTAACCCCATTTACTTCTCTTTCAGAAACATTATTTTCGGTCACATAAGAGACAAGGCAAGAAAGATAGTGGATGGCCAGCACAATCCATCACTGGAAGAGCTCACAAATCGAAGGAGGAGGCAATGCCGCCATGTGTATATAGCGCAAGGGCCAGGGCTTGACCACCTTCCAAATGATAAATATGTGATGATACAACTAGAAAAAAGCAGATTCCTTCAACCTACAAATCGACTCTAAGGATGGTACCTACTTTTAGAAAATCCGTACTTCATTAAAGTCCTGTTTTCATCTAGATAAGCGATAGTTTAAAGTTAAGAGCCAGTCTAAGAAAGTAGTTAATTTTATCAATATTGATGGTAATTTTTTTTGCAATGTTGAAGAACAGTCTTCTTAGTTACATACAATGTGGTTTTAGAGATATTTATGCTAAATGTAAAAGACAAAACTAAAAATCTAAAAATTATTCAGTGTTAACTGACTGATCAAAGAGTACATTTATCAATTCAAGAAATATTTACTCATCTAGTTCATGCCTAGTACTAGGGATGGGACGGTAAATAACTCAGATGGCCTTGTGAAGCTTACGGAGATTCTCTGTGGGATTTTTGCGCACTGATCACTTTAGTGCGGCGGTTTTCATGGTAATAGTAAGTCTCTCAAGTAAAAGGAGATCTCTCATTATTTCTGCAACTTAGGTTCTGGACCCAGAGAACCCTCAGAACCTAAGACCATTCCTTGTCTCTCCTGGGCCAGCCTCTCTTGTCCCTCCACTGGTACCTCTGTCTCTCTGGCCTGTGTCCCTTCACGACTATAGCCTGGACTCTCCCTTCACGGTATCTCAATACATTCTTTCAGGTTCTGAACCTGCTGCTAACTCCCTCTCTGTCTTAGTATTTCTGAGTTCGGAATGCCAATATCATCTGATGGTGAGCTCATCATTTTGAAGCAGACATGAGCCATCCTTTGAGCGGGCCACTCCAGGGTTAGGTGTCCCCATTACTGGTTCAATGAACTACAAAAGAAGAGGAGGGAAGATCATGTGGTCCAAGCATGGCTGCCCATTCCGCCCATAAATAATGCCCCCCAAATCATGGCTCTTATATACAAATACCTAAGTTACCCTGCATCTCAGGTCAAGTTCTATTCAAATTCTGACAAAGCTATTTAGATTCTCCTGTGTTAATTTATCATTGGGAATAATAAAATACCCATTGGGAATAATTAAATAGCAGTACATTACTGCTTCTGAATAATGTAGCCACCATATGATTTTAAACAACCTTACTTTCCAAGGAAAGGACGGATGCATTAGAGGCACTTCTCAATCGCCCTATAGAAACTTTAAGGGGACCTGGAACCTAGTTAGGCCAAACTCTTCATTTTACAAAGAAGAAAGCTAAGGCCGAAGTTAGTTAAGCGACTTGGCAAATGTCTAGTAAGACTAAAATAGATTTTGAGTTCAGAAAAGTTATAACAACATTAAATAATTTGATTTGGTGTGTGTGTGGGGGGGGAGCAAAGTTAAGGGACAAAAGGGGTTTATCTCCTGGAGCTTTTGTTTACAACAGAGTGTATACATGGGCATGTGTGCATGTGTGTGTGTATAGATAAAGATATGAAACTCATTTTACTTTTCTTTATCATAGGGGGAAAACCATCATAGTTCACCAAATATGGCCAAGGCCAAGGTCGAGATGTCTAACTATGTTACAAAATTTAATACTTGCCACAACTCCTCCAACATAAACAGATTTAAAAGACATGCAGCTTCAAATTAGGTGGCTGTTGGCAAGGCTGGTTTAATGTGGGGATGCGTGCAGCATCCTGGTAAATAGCCTTATCCTGATCCTTGAGCTAACAACAAACACCACAAACAAAAAAGACATTCAGTGTTTCTGCTCTCTTTGTTTCCAGGGAGTATTGTGAAAGTAATTATTCTGTTGTATTTAAGAGGCCTATTTCATGGATGGGAAAATGTATTAAATTTCATTTGGCAGTTATTCAATCCTTGTTAATGTTATCTCCAGAGATAACTGCTTCAAAGCAGGCTTTCAGACCTCAGTTCCTTCCCTTCTACCATAATCCTTCTAAAAGAGCGTAGGATGGGAACTTGAGGAAACTGGTCATCGATTTCTAGACCGAGCGACAATGATACAAAACTAGATAGGCTGTCAGAAACTTTTTGGTATTATCAAAAGAAAAGTTTGTTATTCATGGCATCAGGTTCAAAATTTGTCTTTTGACATAGGTGTGTTTTAGGAAGAAGAAACAAAACAAGGAAATGGGACAAAGAAAAAAGTCCTGGTAACTTTTACTTTTCTCTCTTCTCTTCCTCTTCTTGTTTTTCCATAAACAAAAAACAAACGTTGATGGGCTTTTACTGTAATTAGACACCCACTGACACAGAAAACAGTTTTGGTGTCTGCACTGTAATCTCCGCATGAAATATCAACTATACATGACAGTTGTGGAGTCCTAGATTTCAGTTTCAAGGATCCTGCCAGATCTCTGTCATAGTAGAGGAAAGCAAACTTATTTTTTCAAAGGTTCAAAACACTGTTTAGTCCAAAAGTGCATCTTTTAAAGAGGTGAGAAGTGGTCATTGAAACTTTAATGGCTCACAGATGGGAACCCAGAAGTTCACGAAATGGCGGCCCTGGGCGGATGCTGCAAGGAACAATACCGGAGGCCCTGAGATGTAGCAGAAAACGTGACCCACCTCTAATAACCAACTCCTTTGTGTGAGAAAGTTCTAACATCTGGGACACTCTTCAACCACAAATATCACTTCCATATTTCTCGGTTTAAAAAATTATCAGACTACTTTTTAAAAAGTCCTGTGATTAAACATTTAAAGGACTTTTCACGAAAGTCAGATCTGGATTCAATTCTTCCGTTTGGATTTTGATTCTTGAGAGCCGTTTATTGGGAGAAGACTTCCTCACTCCAGAGAACACCTGTTTTTTTCCCTAGAAACCTCACAGCCTCATGGTTTTGCTTATGCTTTGCCTGAAAGTTAAGGTAATTCCTTACTGGGCAATTCTTGGAGATTTACTGAATGCTTATTCTCCTGATGATAAAATGACTTTCAAGAGGATTTAAACATGATGTAAACGACCCTGACCTTGGCAGGCCTGACCTATCACATGATCGGCCAGGCTGAAACTCCCCTGATGTCCACCAGCAGGGTTTAAGTGAAGGATTCTGTGATTTAGTTCGAGAGATGCAAATGGCTGTTATCTGATTTCAGTTCGTCTTTTTTTTTTTTTCTTAACTCATAAGTTCCATCTATTAAAACTGTTTCATTTCTCTCCTCTGTATGGCCACCTTCCGCCCCCAATTCTCGACACTACTTTCCTATAGGGGAAACTGTAACTGGATGCATTCCACCAAGTAAGAACCTCAGCAGATGGTTAACAGAGTCCATTTCACTCCTCCTTGCCCCAGGTAGCAGGTTAGTAAGAACGTGGTAGGCAACTAAACTTAATCCATGCCTGCTGAACCAAGTCCATCCAGCACAGAGATTACGGTGAAATTTTGCAATTACTTGTACACAGCTTCTTTTGTCTGCAGTGAAGGGAAACACAACCGAACACCCGATGTGTGCTTGGAGCTCGGGATCCCCGCATCGCATACACGCCTGAGGAGCATACAACCGTGGGGCTGGCTTCCATACGATGCGCGCTCCATAGCCAGTCCGGGAGGTCCATCACTAGGGATTTATCTTTACCTCACTGGCCTTTAATTTTAAATGCATTTCTTATCATTCGAGTAACACATGCTTATTGTAAAATATTTGGAAAGGAAGGGGAACAAGCTTGTCTAAACCAGTGAAACATTCCTGCCCCATCACTTCCCAAATATCCCCCTTCTGAATGCTATCTTCTCTGCCCATCACTTGTTCCCTTGCATGTCAAGGTTCTAGCACAGCCCGTCATTGTTCTGTGGGTCAAGTCTAAGATCAATACCTGTGCCTCGGTATCCTTCACCTGGACACCACAGGAGTTCCAGTTCCTTCCTGTTTTCAAGTTCCTTAATCTCCAACTTCAGTTACCTCCTCATGGCTCCCCATGGGCCGCATTCACTCCTGCATCAGCGATGCTTATCTTGAACCAAGCCTTCCCTGCTCTGCCTCCCAGTGCTGGTTTCCTCGGCACAACTCACCGACCACTTCTCTTTTATTAGTCCCACAGATCCCCTTATCCCAACTCCTCGACTGTCTTGGTCTCCAGAACGCTCACCATCTTGCTGGGCCCGGACAGGGCTCTCCCCTGACCGTTCACTGGGGACACCACCCTGAAAAGCACTCACGGACAGTGCTTAATTACAGCACACGGCATACGCTTCAATACTTTTGTTTGGCTGCCATTCATAAAGCCTACACTTGTCTTGAGATATAAGCATCCCAAGGGCAAAGACTAGGTGTACAGGACGTTGTACAGGATTGAGATATTATCGTGTGCAATTAGATGCTTCCTAAATAGTAAATGATGACACACACGGCATGTATCCATTTTACTATTTCTGAAATCGACAACCTTTTGATATTGTCAAATACACATTTTGCATGTTTCTATGAAAAAGTAAACATTTTTTGCTTAATTCAACAAATGGCTCTGAAATGCCTACTATGTGCAAGCACTATTCAGGTGTTTGTGGGAGAAATAATAAAAGACAGACACGGCTATTAGTGAAGGTTCTTACAGCACGATGGTGAAGACACAAAAGACAAAGTGAATGCCACGAAGGAGTTCGAGGTTATGTGAGCTGTTAAAGGACGGGCAAAGCCGTATCAAATTGAGAAACCAGGGACTTCTCAAATAGGCTTTGAATGATGGGCAGAATTTTGAGACAAGTTATTTAAATATATGAAAAAAACCGACATTTAACATCTCAACATTAAATGAAAGTTACTGTTTTTACATCAAGAAGTGGCATTATTTTTAGCATTACACAGACAGATGAAGAAGCAGCTAAGGACTATACACTAATGTGTTTTCATGTTGTGAGACTACGTATTTTGGACAAAAAGCAGATTTTTGTGAAGCGCCTTACAAACCTCCACGGCTTTACTACAAAGTGAACAACACAGGGCATTTTGGACACAAATGGTACCTCACTGTATGTGTGCATTATTGGCCCAAATGATTCACTCTTATTTAACTGCAGTGAAGTCTTTCATCTCTTAGCTATACAATAATAGTTTCCATATGACCAGTGGCTCTGCTATAAATAAGATCAAAAGCAAAAGAAAGGATTTAATAAAAGAAAATGACATTAAGAGTAGTATTAAATCAGGGGGGAAAATACCAATATCCAACTCTTTTCTTTATTTGTTAGGTTGTTTTGAGCTCCTTCCCCATGTCCTGAGAAGGCATCTGACAAGAAGTCAGTCGGTGTGTAGAAAATCCATTTGGGTATGTCTTAGAGTGGTAAAGATTAAGTTGGGAGGCAGCCGGGGATGTGAGGGTCGGGACGAGCACCCCCAGTCAGGGGCAGGCTAGAGAATGGGTAACCGGCTTGTTCCACATTGAAAGACTTCAAGGGAATGTGTCGATGGCGGGCGTCCATCCATTTCTCTGTCCTTTTTTGTTCTATTTAATGGAGATAGACTTTTGGTAATCCAGAGATTCTCAGAGAATCATAACATTGCTCAACTCTCGTACATGAGTTCTGAGAAAGGAAGTTTTTTTTGGCAAAGCACAGTGACTTGATATGAAGAGCCAACTTCCCAAACAAATTCCCTTCTAGTTTTTAAAAAAAAAAAAAAATTACAATGTTAATCTCTATTCCCGACTGGATAAACAGCTGCTAATAACCCCCAGCTCCCAGGGGAGGAGGTTGTTTCCTTTCATCTGCAGACTGGTGGGTATCTGCCCTGCGCTGGACTTTAGTGATTCCACATGTTTCTTACTTTGCCTTTTTCAAAACTGCCCAAGTGCCGGTCTTGCCAATTCAGGTTTCCTTTCTCCCTTAGACTGCATCCACGGACTTGGAGGACATACGCGGTTATGGTACTACTTACTTGAAATTGTTGTTCTTTTACTGTGGGTGTACTTAAAGAGGAAACTTAAGTGCTTCTAACATCTAAAGGAGGCTAAACTCTTGGACCTCTGTATTGGAAGCCCTGCGAGGGAAAGAACCATTGTGGTACCTTTCAGACTGAGCTCATCATTCACTCAAGGGCTGGCTATGTTCAAAGACACTCAATTCCTAATAGCATCACTAATGCGATTACTTGCTTCTATCTGTGTGTGTACTAATAAATAAAGGGGCCAACTTCACTTTTTCCTCTGCTAGGAAGTGCCCCACAGAAGGTTCCAGGGCCAGCCGGAGTCCAGTCCTTCTCACTTGTCCCTGAGCACCTGCTTTACTGGTGACCTCAGTTCTACACCTCAAGATTCAGACATTTCGCAAAACAGCTTTTTAAACAAAACCCAGCTGTTTCCCATCTAGACTACGGGGGTGGGGGGAAGAATTTGGGCAGCTCACAGAAACATCACCCAGAGACTACCATTCCCCAAGAACTTTCACACACTGCAGCTCCAAACGAGACCTGTCCATGTGCCGAAGCCAGGGAGAAGGCAAATGTGAAATTAAAATGTGGAAACGCAATACCCTGGTTTTTGACAGTAAGTTCAATCAGCTGCTTGAAAATGAACGTGGCTATTGTATCAGGACAATGCTTCCCAAAAGATGTCACTTAACTAATATTGGACAGATCTTTTGGTTAAACTCAACTTTATAGTTGTAAGATGATTTATGGATACAGAGGAGGCTATAATTATGCACGACTGTGAACACAGCCAATTAGGTAGAATCCTCGTGTTTCAGAAATGCAGTGTTCAAGCTTTTAAAAATTTTTCGCCCCCCCCCTTTTTTTTTTAGGTTTTCACTCCTAAAGCTGCTCTAACGTCTTTCCTTATTTTGAACCCATTTTATACTTCTATTTTCTAAGCAATTAAGATACTTTTGATTTGAAAAATTTACAGCCACAATAAAAGTTAAAATAACACAATGACCACAGATTTTGAAAAAAAAAATATAAAATGGCGAAGGCCTAGTCTTGGCTTTTAAACAGTGCCAGGTTGCTCCAGTATTTTCTGTTTTGGTATGAATGACATAACTGAATTACTTCATGAGCAGCTACTTTAATTCCTAAGGGTGGAAAATTCCATGAGTTAATTTAATTTGGATGTAAAAAAATATACATGAAAACTCGCTCTTCCTGTGGACTCTCATGTGAAGTATCCGAGCCAGTTGCTGGAGCTGCTGGGCTCTGAGGAGGGGCTTTCCGCCCAGAGCGCCCCGGCTGGAGCTGCCAGGGTCGGTGTCGTCGGGAAATTTGGGCACATAAGACCCTTTATTTTCTGCATATGTTTTTAATCATTTTCTTCTCTCCCTCTGCAATGCCCTTGCTAGCCTGTCCCTAACTGCTGAAATCCCATGCAGACTTCTAATATGAGCTCAATGACACCTTTTCCAGGAAGGTTTTCTTAGCTGTCTCCTGAGGCTGGGCTATGTTCATCCTTCGCTAAGCTGCTTCTCTGGTCACTTCATAATTCTACCTTGCATTCCAGTCAGTCACATACTTGTGCTATCACCCTCCTGGGGTCAAAGGCCTACAGGATCAGATATTCTTGTGCACATTTCATAGCCCCCAAAGGATCTAAAGCACAGAAGACACAAAATGAGGGAACAAACATCTGTGTATTTTCTAACATATACAATATTACCTTTCCCCCAGAAAGTCTGCTTTCTTGAGAAAAACGAAGGGTAATACTTTTTTTTTTTTTTTTTAAATATAGGGGTCGTGCCTTTTCTAAACTATGGACAGTTTAGCATTGTGTCCTTTCCCCAGTAAAAGTTCAATAAAAAATATGAAAATGTGTCATTAAAAGCACCTATCTGCTTTTTCCTCTATTATTTAAGAAGGCGGCAAGGGAAAACTACAATGAGGACGAAGAGTCTCTCTTCAATATGCTTTTATAGTTCAGAAGTGAGGAAAACAACGAGGTTTTGTTTTTATTTACTGAAAGTTCATGACACCAGGGTGCTAAACACATACTTTAGTGGGAAAAAAATCAGGGAACTAGGCTTGTTTTTGTCCTTGAAGCAGAGAAAGGGAATCTTTTGGGTTTGACGGTCCAGTGCAGACGGACTATCTTGTTTCCAGGTCACGGGGCCTGACTTGAGTAAGACAGGCATGGCTGGGGGTGGGGGGAGAAGGGGCGTGCCTAGTTTGGACTCACTGCTGTGAGATCTGGGCGTGCATCACGTCCTAACTACTCGTCTCGTGGGTTGTTAATGGAGCCTCCCTAGTCTCCCTGCTACGGTTGTATTTAAAACCATGGCGCTTGCATTTATGTTTATGTCGAAATATCAAATGGTGAGCTCAAGGATCCTTAAGCTGTTGTAACTAATCCATGGTTAGGGGAATTCTTTAAGTCAGAGAGAAAAAGACAAATACTGCCTGTTTTCATATGTTATATGTAGAATCTTTAAAAAAAAAAAACTCAAAGAAATAGGAGAGTAGAATGGTGGTAGCTGGGGGAGATGGGGAGATATTGGTCAAAGGGTGTAAGCTTCTAGCTATAGGATAAATAGATTCTGGTATCTAATTCACAGCATGGCGACAGTAATTAATACTGTATTATATATCTGGAGGTTGTTACAAGTAGATCTTAAAAGTCATCACCAGGCGCACACAAAAAAGTCATTATGAGAGAAAATGGAGGTCTTCACTAACCTTCTTGTGGCGGTCGTCTTGCAATATTTACGCGCATTAGATAATCTGACCTATGTTTGATGTCAATGATATCTCAAACAGCTAGGAAAAGTTTTAAAAAGTAAGGAGAATTTCTTCAAGTTTCTTTTTCCTCTCCGTCTTTTTTTTTCTTAAGTTTTCTTAAAATAAAGTACAATATTGATATCTATTAAAAAAACCTTTCCATTGAGACTGCTAACCTGCTCTTAGAAATATTTGGTAACTGTGGAGATGAGGAGACATGGTGAAACACTACAGGTAGGCAAATAACCTAATCAAAGAGAAAAACCTCTACTGGTTTCTACAGAGGAGTTCTGGAAAGATGATGCAGATGACTAAGATCTTTAGTGAAATTCTATAATAGGCTATTAAAGACAGTTTCGAAGTGCTCTGAAATAGAGGCAATGACCTCTCAAACTCAGTTTGGTTCCACCAAGAACAAGTCTTTGCGGACAAACCTCATTTCCTCATTCATGGGAACGCTGCACGCCTAGTGTCTTGTGATAATGGTATGGCCAAAATGAGAGAAGGCGGGGACAGCAGGAGAGGAAAATTAGTTGGACATAACTGGTTGAAATATTAAACCCAAAGGCAGGGGACGATGTAAGCGTAGAGAGAATGTCTGTAGCACAGAAACTCAGACCTGCTCTCTGTGTCCTCCCCTGGTTAACACTTTTATTCGTAGCTCTGATGAGGGCATTAATGGCACGCTGGCAGAATATGGCAGGCAGAATACGTGACTGAATGGGGACCTAAAAACTTTCCCGCTGGAAACAGACTGAAGGCTGCAGTGTGAAATTCAAAGGCAGAACGTGAAGTTTTGTACCGGTACCATAGTTGAGAGACGTGTGGCTTATGGATTTCGGCTGATCACAAGTTCGACATTTGTCAACAGGATGATAAAGTCATCAAAAATGGCAAAAAGGTGTTGTTAGGCGGCCTTTAAATGAAGATACAACATACTGAATGGGTTTGGTAATAGATCCATCCTGGTCCACGCTGATGATTCCTGGAGCACTGTGTTCAGTTTGAGATTCTACACGCTGAGAGGTCCTTGAAAAAGAAAGCATTCCTTTTCAACTAGGGAGAATGCACTGGAAAGTCATTTTGTGGGGAGGGTGAATATTTAAAGATATAAATATCTAGCCTAGAGGAAAAAAAAACACCGAATAGACTATTTTCAAATGACTGTAAGTTTCTAAAGTAGTTTTTGGGTTGACTTAGGAGTAGCTTCAGTGGACAGAAAAACAAAGACTGTACAGAGAAGGAAATTTGGGTAACACGTAAAGAAGAATCTTCCAACATTTGATAGATATGGACTTTGAGTCAATTAGAGCTACTTATCCTTTGAGGAAGGGCCTGATAGAGGCTTGTTGACTGCTTGGCAGGGGATGTGTAGGGGGATATGGATAGAGAGGATAGCTAAGATCCCTGAGATTCGATGGTAATACTTGCTTAGAAATGTAGTATGTGCTCTAATATACATAAAACTTTATGGAATCAAACTCCTGTGAAAACTTAAGAGGAACAAGATTGAAGAGGACAAAGCCTCTATGGGTCATACCTTCATTGAAACGGTATTTTTCGACTTCTGCTACACTCATGACTACGTACCAGTAAATGCTACCCAAGATAACACATCCCTGCCCATTACTCTCTCCTGATGCTTGAAGCAAAGGAGCAACTAAAGAAGTGTCTTGGGGGCATGTCTGGGTGGCTCAGTCGGGTAAGCATCCAACTTTGGCCCAGGTCATGATCTCACAGCTTGTGAGTTCAACCCTCGCGTCGGGCTCTGTGCTGACAGCTCAGAGCCTGGAGTCTGCTTCAGATTCTGTGTCTCCGTCTGTCTCTCTGCCCTTCCCCAACTCTCTCTCTCAAAAATAAAAACATTAAAAAAAAATAAAGAAGTGCCTTGGGTTTCTATTATGGTGAGTAGTGGGTAATGTATAAGACGGTTGAATCAATACACTGTACATATGAAACTAATAAGATAATATTGTATGTTAATTATACTTCAATCAAACAAAAATAATTTTTTCTTGGGTTTCATTAGTTTCAGTCAGTAACGAAAAGGTTTATAGTATTAGCCGCAGTTTTGAAATTGCTATGGTATTGAGATAGAGAGGAAGTTCGCAGCGGCAGTGTGGTATTTAGTACAAAGAGTGCTGCTCCCCTTGCTGGGTTGTCTGGTTTCTATCCTAGCTTGGCCATTAACTGGTGGGCGTCCATGCTTGGGTCACTTCCCCATTCTGGGCTTCAGTCTTCAGCAGTAAAATAAGGGCCTTGGGCCAACTGACTCCTGGGGTGCTTTTAGAATCTAAAATTCAATGGTCTTAACTCTCTTAAGAACTATGAAAGCAAAACTAAGTTAAGTTTTTATCTTATGAGGCCCTACATACTCGAAGTTCTCATGTGCTCAAAAGTCGGTTAAATAACAAAGGTGCTTTATCACCCAATGAATTTTCTTCTGATAAATTCTTTTTAACCCCAAATGAAAACGTTATATAAAGTGGGAAACTGGTCCAGGATTGGCTTGTATCTGAAATACGTGGTTTCTGAAATGTAGGCCACACCCCCAACTGGAGGTTCTAGGAAGGGGTCTCAGGATGCTGTGGAGGAGAGGTGTGAGTGGGGAGTTGTGCAGGGCTCCTCCACCCCCGAGTCAATCAGAGCAACCAGATCCTCAGATCACTACTCTTCTACCAAGAGACAATGGCCTCCTTCCCTCCCAGGTAACAGCGCTGAGTCTCTGCTCTCTGATGGGTCTCGGTATACTGCTACAGCCGGGTTTGTGTGTGTGTGTGTGTGTGTGTGTGTGTGTATGTGTGTGTGTGCGTGCGTGTGCATGTGCGTTTAATGTTTATTTATATTGGAGAAAGAAAGTGTGCGTGAGCTGGGCAGGGGCAGAGAAAGAGGGGGAGAGAGAGAATCCCAAGCTGGCTCCACAGCAATTTGTTTTCAAATATGTGTCCTTTTCTACTAAACTATGAACCCCTTGAGAGCGGAGACCACGTGTTACCACAGAGCCTGGCATTTGGTAACCACTTGATAAATATCTTTAGAAATGAATAAACGGACTTTAAGCAACAAAGATGTGGGAATCACACTAATATTATATGTTAATAGTATAGGAGATTTTTTTAGCTAAGTGGTCCCTTTGTTGCTGACTTACTGACAAGCAATCAGAAGCACATACAAAGTCATATGAAGACATTTTTGATGTGGGTTTTGTTCTTAATCAGTTAAAAGAGGAGATTAGGTCATCAGAAAGGCTTCCTTTCAGGTCTGATCTGCGGATCTGAATAGCGAATGAAAACTGGAGAGAATTAGGTTTGAAAAACTGCCATTTCAATAATTTATAAAAACCTAATGATTTAATATCAGGATTGACCACGGAGATATCTGAGGCACAGTGGGGTTATATCTGCGTAACAGTGTTCTACTTAGCTTAGTGACAAACACACCTGTTTCCTTATTCTCTCACATTCGGAGATTTCTGCTTTGATTTTGTCGGAAATGTGGGTGGTTTGAGTAAGAAAAACAATTTAAAATTTACTATTTCATGACCCTAAGTAAGGAGAGTTTACTATACTTCTTGTCACTTAGCACAGACATGCTGACTTAAGAATGAGTGTCAGACAACGTGGGTTTTAATCTAACATACCACCGCAACGGAAGAAAAATTCTCTACCTCTGCATTTGGGTAAACAGCTGCTCTGGGAACTTGGCCACAAGGTACCTGGGCATCCTTTCATCAAGGAACATTTATCAAGATTTGAAAGTCCTGAGCTCTCACCATCCTAAAACTAGTTCTGAAGAGGTGCACCTATGGCTACTCTCTGGTAGTAAACAAAGAACAGGAAAGGTGGAGGCATTGTGTCCGAGTTTAAAGCTAACTTCATGACTGGAGCCTCCTCAAACCTAAGGCCCCTGTGACCAAGTCCTAAGATGGACGTCATTATCCTCCTCAAAGGGCTCCGGGGAAGAGCGCCTGAGATAATGTTTCTGGAGCACCCAGAGGAGGGGTAGGCAACTTGTCAGGCAGTCAGAAAAATAGTCGTTTCCTTTCTCCCCGTTTTGACTGAAGATTTATTTGCTGGGGGGGGGGGGACAAAAATCTAAAACATGGTACTCAAGGAATTTACAATCTAGGTGATAAGGCAAAAGTCATGCCTACAAAAGATATACTGTCTTACGTGACTGGGTAAGAAAAATATCTAGCCAGTAGTATGACTCACAGAACTCTAGAAAGTAGAGAAGAAAATGAACTATCATAGGTGGCTGCAGCAAGGGAAGGCTTCTTGGAAGAGGCAAAATTTGAGTCAGAGCTTTGAAGAGTGGTGGGAATGAGATGGACAGACAGAAGTGGGTAGAGCAGGCTAAACCCGATAGAACTACCTAATGAGAAAACACACGGCACATTCTGGACTTGCTGAAGAACTGCTGCCTATCGGAATAGCTAAACCTAAGGCTTTTGGTAAACGGTAATGGGGCTTAACAAACTGGATTAAGAAACTGGTCTTTATTTTGTAGATAAGGGAAAGCCAGTGAAGGTTTCTGGGCAGGAAAGAGCATGGCCAAATATCATCTAGAAAGCCTGCAAGGATATAACGTTCACGCTAGCATTATGAGCCATGCTGCTGTGAAAAAAATCCCTTTCATTATACTAATACTTAGTAAATCACTGAAGACCTACTCCAGAACTCCAAGGAAAAC
The DNA here is from genome assembly GCA_030068075.1 of Paguma larvata. Taxonomy (NCBI): domain Eukaryota; kingdom Metazoa; phylum Chordata; class Mammalia; order Carnivora; family Viverridae; genus Paguma; species Paguma larvata. The sequence goes on along the minus strand of CM057835.1, from coordinate 19,377,082 downwards.
ATTTTATGAATCAAAAGCTAAGTACAATATGTTAGCAATTAAATGAGATAACATAATAGCCGAGGCAGAACCATAGTTTTCCCCACCACGATTTCAAGCTGCTGCAGAAAGAAATGCTTCTATCATCTTCCAAGTTATCAAGCCGTTTTGTTTTGATTTTCGGAAGGCGGGGAGAGAGGAAGCCAGAGGATGGAGGTCAAGAGGATTCAAAGCTGTCTGTTCTTTAATCAGAAGGAATTATTGAGGAGACTCATAAAGGAGATTTGCTCAGAACAGAACTAGCCCTGGGCCGGGTCTTCAGTTACTACAACTGGCTTCTACTCCAGGACAACGAACGAAGGTGTGTAGTTGGAAAGAAACACCCACCAGTGTTCTCTGCGCTGAAGTTTCCGGCGCGTACCTCCCACTGCTACTTTATTTACTGCAGCTGGCCACAGTTTTATAGCCTGTTTCATGTATTAAAATTCGAATGTGGAAAACATTACCAGTATCCTCCTTGAATTTTTTTTTGTTGTTGTTGTTCGGGGGTAGGGAAAAGGGGGGGTGGGTTTTTTTTTTCCTCTTCCCCTTCAACTTCCTTTTTATTGTGGAATGTATCAAATGGTCAAAGGCTAACTTCAGACTGACTAAATTCAAAAACTATTTCCTTTGTTCTTATGTTTTTGTTTGAAAATTCATACCAGTTTGCGCGAGGAAAGAAATGACAATCTGAGCTCTTTCACACACGTTAGAGTTTCAGGCTGGGGAGCTTAGACACCGTGGGCCTGCTGCAAGTTTTCGAGAAGAAAGGAGGAAGACTGCAAAACCTCTCGTGGTTTAAAGGGCAGCAGGTTGTCCCCATGCCAGGTCTTCAGAGTTTCTCTACTACTTGGTTGGCTCTGCGGGCATTATTGATTGAATTACAAATGTCTTCAGAGGAGTGAACAGGAACTTTTACCTCATCAGCAAAACTAGCAGCTTTATTGCTTCTGCATAGCTTTTTTTTTTTTTCCTAATCAAATCAAAAATGTTTCTGTGTAATATTGGCCAATTATTTCCCTCCTTCTTTTGCTCTGCCCCATTCACTCCCTTTTCCCTCCCCCAGGTCAGTCCGACTTCCCATCTCCAAAGTTGACTCTAGTCCCTTCCTCCTATCCCCCCTTTGAATCAGACTCAAGAGGGAGGCAACTCAAAGGTCAAATAGTTCCAAAAAGTATAGTTTATTATTTTAAAGAACCACTTAACCTACATCTGGTATTTAAGAGCAAACTTTACATATTTATGGAAAAAACTGTCTCTGAAGCAATGCCCTGGGTGCACACTGCATCCGTTTAACATATGCAAAACGAACACAGCTACAGAAATTAAACTGTTTTTCCCTTGATTGAGAGCAGATATAGAGAAATGGTTATAAGTCACAGATCTGGCTTTTAATAAAGCCAGATTTCTTAATTAAAAGCAGTATTGTTTAAACATTGTAGTTTAAAAGGAAAAGAGCTGTACAAACTAAAACCTCATATTATATGCATCCCAAGTGTATTTAACACATTACCTGAGGCCAAGCTAAATTAAAATCTAGATTTTCCTTTTGTAAACTCTTAGCAACTGCCATGAATAGACAAACAATTTTTACTCAATGATGAATTTTTAGGATAGAGGTCAAGGAAAAGCAAAGAAGAAAAAAAAAAAGATTCAGCTTTGGCATTCAAAAATATCTTTCCACGTTTTAGAAGTGAGTTCATTGCTTCTATTTATAAACCAGTATTTTTGGTTTCAAATTGGTTGCAGGTTTCCATAATATACTGCTCAGGCTGGTACTCTCAATCCTACTCTTTTATTAAGAGAAATTGAAAGGAAGACAGAAGAATCCTATTGAGCAAGAACTGAAAAAGCCTCAGAATAACCTGCGTTCATTTTGTGTTCCCCTCTTGGAACCGTCAGTAAACAAGAGATGCTACAGTGGTGACGGAAGACAGACCTTCATCCAAGCAACGTTTTCAAGAGTCTACAAGGTACAAAACAGGACACTGAAGTGGGTCTGTTGATCACGAAGGAGTTTTTAAGAAGCAGAATTACACGGAATCGTTAGTTATGAATTCTCCTCCCATTCGGTCACCTTACCGCCATCACTTAATATTTTGTTAAGAAGATTCTGAATCTTCATAATCATCTAAATAAAAGGGCACACTGCCACATCTTCTCCAAAAGCAACGGGCAGAACTGAAATTCCTGCTGTAATACGGACAAATCTACTTAAATATTATTTAAATAAACACCAATTCATAAACGGGTAGTGATAAATAAAAGCACTGTATTCTTAAAGTATACAGTCCCACACCATATATTTAGACCAATAAACATACCACATATTTCTACCTCCCATACTCGGAATCAAAAGACATTGATTTGGATTCTTTGAGAACAAAAAATTTCCACCTGGTCATGTCTGAAAGGCCAACAATGTAACATGTACAAAAGTGGGTCCTTTAGATGTGTCACTAAGATGAAGAATTTAAAACACCAGCAATGACCCAGCAATGCTCACCTAGGTATATACTCAAGTGACATGAAAACACGTGTACATGAAATGTTCATAGGAGCATTATTCATAATAGCCAAGAGTGGAAATGACCCAAATATCCATCCCCTGATGAATGGATAAATATAACGTACACCTATACAATGGAATCCTGTTTGGCAATAAAAATGAAGGCTGCTCTGATACAGGATGAAATACATATAAACCTTGAAAACATTACACTAACTGGAAGAAGCCAGTTAGAAAAGACTAACTGTATGATTCCAGTGATAGGAAAGATCTAAGATGGGCAAATTACGCAGACGGAAAATACATTCATGGTTGCTAGGGTCCAGGGAGAGAGGAGAATGGAGAGTGCCAACAAATGGGGATTTCTTTTTCTTTTTTGTCAGGGGGTAAAAGCATTCTAAAATTAGACTGGTGATGGCTGCATAACCCTGTGAGCACACTAAATAAGACACATCATATCGTACACTTTAAATGGGTGAATTGCATTTAAGTGAATTATATCTCAACAAAGCTGTTTAAAAAAGAAAAAAAAAAACAGCAGTAGTAGTATTTCTACTGGAATTTCTAACTCTATACAGTAAAACTAAAGAGTCTACCAACGTCATCACTTACCATGAGTGAATGTCTGTTGGCTGAAAGAAGACCGGTTCCATACCCTGAGCCCAGACCACCCATTGCTCCGTTATGAGAAGGTCCAATGATTCCATGCATGTCCCCGTGACCGCCAGGCATAGCCGTGGACGGGCCCACTGCATGATTCCGGAGAACGTGAATAGCATCATCCAGTCTTTCTAAACGATCTTCAATTCGGCTTTGCTGTTGGTTAACAAACGGTGTGAAGTTGAATTTAGTCTGAAATGCGTGCATGGGTTATAGAAGTAAAACTTGAGTTGACACGAATCATCCTTTGAGTTTCTAAATTTGTTTCCAATAAAATTTATTTCTTTAAAACAATAATACACGGTGACCTTCCTAGAAAACTAGTGGGAAATGTTAACGGTGTATCGTAGTGTTATTTTTCATGAACAAAGCAAATTTTGTAATCTTCTAGGACACTACAGCGTACATATGCCATGCTATATTGCGTTAGCCTGAAAGAGAATTTAGATTTACTTTAGAACAAAAATTCTATAGAATTTAAGAAACATTCTAGCAGGCACTGGTTAAGGATTTCAAGAAACTTAACAATGGAAAGATGATGTATTTATTGTTTCCCAATTATATTATATTCTTGGATGCCTATTCCCTTCGTCTCCTCTACAGAATACGATACAGGGCTAAGTATCAAGTCAGGGACAGGTAAATGCATACAGACTATAATTTCTTATTGAGTACCATCCATTTTTACCAGTGTTTCTGGCTTTCTATCTATTATCACCAGCTTGTGTGTGTGTAGAGTAGGAACTCAAAACGGATACAGAAAAAACATTAAAAAAACGTCAATCAAAGGGGGGTGAGATTTTTAAGACTGAAGAATCACAAAGATATAAATTAACTGTTTACCAGGGACTTCTAATTGATTTTAAAGCCCTTGTTCTGTATAAATTTCATTACCTTATACAATTAAATTACATAATTCAAAACCAACTAACCTTTTTTTCATCCTAGCCACTAAGATCCTAGTTTTCTGCAAGTAGGAAAGGTCTATGGTGTAGTTTTTTTGTGAAGAAAAAGGACACGTAGATGTGTATTAAATTTTTTTGGCATAATCAATAATGGTATCAAATAAGCACCTGCATACTGCTCTCCAGTGTGCATTTAAAAGTACGCCATCTCGTTGCAGCGTCATTCTCCATTTGTAAGGCAAGCAGGGAAGACATTATCCCTTCCACGTCGATGTGCAAATGAGGCTCAGAGAAATTAAGTATTAATTACTCGGTGTCACGATGCTGGGAAATGGTATGGTCAAGGGTTGAATCTATGTCTCTGGACTTCAAATCTAGGTGCCTCTTTGTACTAGATCATGCTACAGTCTACTCTGATTTCCAGTGAGCTGTGCAAACAGATGTACCAGCTCCACTGCATGAGAAAAACAATTTCTAATTATTTTATACTGACAGAAGGAATGTGTGTCTAATACAGTTAGTCTACGGTACAGAGCATTCTGATTTGGTGGGCTTTGGTGTTAAGAGACCTCCCCTAAACGCCTGGTTGCTACTTATGGACTCTTTGAAAAGGTACTAAACTTCTTTGGGTCTATACTTCATATTTATAAAAATGGGAACGGTAGTACATACTTCCACATGTAAATGTGAGCACGAAAAGAAGTAATACATGTGCCTACCCTCCTTTCTGGCTCACAGCTTCCTGGTGGGGAGAGTCGTTTCTCCTTGTGAATCCCCTCATGAGTGTTGAGATTCAGAGGAGTAAACCTATAGTTCGTAACTATAAACCTAGTCTTCATGGTTCTAGAGTTGCACATAACTTAAGTTGATAGATGGGTTCCAGAGAATAACTGATGAAGGTAACACTTAAAACAACTATGGGTTATCTGGAGGTAGACTGCAGATTAATTAATGGAAGCTAAGCAGGTAGTGCATACACTGTCCAACCTGTGCCTGCCTTTACTGGCCAAAATGCATGGCTGAATGATTCCACACTACAGCAAGGAAGACCACAACCAAGGGCGAAATCACCTTTGTCTTTCCATTTTTAGATTTTCCTTAATTTAAACAGTAAGCCAAAAGGGAAGAGAGGACATTCTGACCTGCTGCCAAGACATTAAGTTAGACAGACAGATCAATCAATCAATGCCTCTTCCATGTTCTATCTCAAAATATGGATGAAAAAAGGGAAATCCATCCCCGAAGAGCTGAAGAACTCCTTGCTACTCTCCCCATTTGATTCATATAGTGACCAAATACCACCAGAGCAGTGTTATTTCATGCGCGTTTTCAGTCACATCCACCATGACTTGAGAAAGACTACAGTGTTAGACACTGAATCATCATGGGATGAGTATTTATAATATTAATTACATTCATGGAAATTTTCAGCTACTCCCTAATGGAAGAGCAGACATCTAATGACATTATTTGATTTCTACGAGAACCAAAGTGAACATGGAAACAGATGGCAGACTTCGTATTCAGAGGTGGAGAGGAAAGCGCCTACAAGCTTGCCACTCTGGAAAGGAAGGCAGAGATCTGCTGAATCTTCACGTGTTCCGGCCACCCAGCTCGGCGGCAACTCTAGCGTATCAGGAAAGTTATTTGCTCGTTGACACAGACCTTTCCCAAAGATGGGACGGATGCCACGGTCTTTCTAGGATTTGTAATCTCTTACCTGGTCCTAGGTATTTGGAGCCCCAGGGCTTACAGTATCTGAGTTACAATCTACACACAGGAACAAGTATAATCCAACGACTCTGGCTCTAACCAAACATGTATGCCTAACATCAATCTAAAGTTCCCGTTAGTGAAATAAGAACCCTAGAGAGTCAATAGATGCAAAAAGAGAAACATGGTATACAAAGTGGCTAGAGAGCGGAGATTAGCAGATGAGACTCACCAAAGAGTGTAGGGGTCCTTCATAATTAGGAGATGATGAGGCCTGACCTCCATTTCTGGACCATACAGCTGTGCCTGCTGATGTTAAAATGGAGGTTACGATGAAATCTATATAATCCGAGAACAATCTCGCAGACATTTTAAACAGTTCTTTTAGAAATAACAATGCTGATTTTTCATTTGTACAATAAGGTAAATACATGTAAACTTCCCACACAAGAATTCTGGGACAAGGAAAACGCTTTCAATTTCAGACTTGACATGGACTCAGAATCCTCTCAGGCTTCTCCCTAAAAGGGTACGTTCAACTGGTTCTGAATTTTAGCTACAGAACGGTTCCTACTGAAGAAAAAAGATCACTACCATGGTCAAGCCGCTTTTAAGAGTGCAAAGGGGGATTCTGTTACACCTGCATTCATGTAAGGCCCGTCTGTGAAACCAAAATTCTCTCACCAAGGCAAAACAGCATTGCTACGGGTTTTAAAAATGATCCTTAAGAAGGATAAGCCTTCCAAACTTTTTAAGGGAATAAGATTAGTTGGCAGGGATCCACTAAACCAGAAATTTAAGAACTCAATATAACAACAGTAATGAGTAGGTAGTTTCTTCTGAAGAAAATGATTGTTTTGTGATCCGCTAAACTGTATTTCTGCCACAGTAAATATTACATGTCTAACCTGCAAAATAAAAACCACTTTTCAATTTAAAATAATGCATACTACATGTGGAGACTAAGAAATAATTCAAGGAAGAAAAAAAATATCTATGATCTCACTGTAATCTCAAGCCCTGAGACGGTTAGCATTTTAACAATCTTATCTTCTCGTCATTTCTGGGTGTGCATGTGTGTATTTTTATGCTAAATCAAAGGAGGACATTTTGTTCGGTTACTTTTAGTGACAGAATATGGACAGCGCCCGCCATTTTCAGTGTGAAAACAGCAATTTATCTGCATATTTACATCTTCCTAAAGTTCCCTCGTGGTGCATTAGCAGGACCCCAAAGCGGCCTTGTCTCCGTGTCTCCACACAGAGCATGCTGCGCAGGTTTTGGGCGTTTGTGGTGTTTTCTGGAATGATCTGTGCATCGCAGCTTTCCTGTCCCCTCGTTAACCTGGAAGTGGCCTGGCAGACTGGTGAGGACTGGATTCTCGCCGAGCTCTGCTGCTCCCGCAGCCTCAGCAAATCCCATACCCGTTCTGGGCCCAAGTCCGCTCATCCGTAACATCAGAGCATCAGGCTAAAATAGTCGTGCTCAAGCCTTATTAGACTCTGGACTCCCCCCTCCCCCACCAAACTATAAAATAGATGAAATCAGAGCTGCTTTGTTCGAAACGGGAAACTTGGGAGTTCTCCCTGCTCAGGCTCCCTCACCACCTGCCTCACTGGGCTAGACGTCCTCCTGCTCTGGACACTGACTCCAGAGCCTCCCAGGGTAATACTGACCCAGGGGTCTACAATAATTCCGAACTTCCCTTTCCTTTCCTGCCACGGGGAATGTTTCATGGCTGTTCTATTATCCTCTTAGGATCATCCCTGCTTCTTTGCAGTTTCAATTTTGTCTGTCTGGACATGTGGACTTAAAGGTCTGGTTACCCCTCTCTATTCTGTAGCCACCTCCTCCATGCCGGCAGAGGCTTGGAAAAGGAGGACATTCGGTCCCACCTAAGCCAGGGTCATCACCTCTGAATCAAGCTTCGGGCAGTCTGAAACCTCTCATTCTTTACCAGGGAACCCAGTTTATGATGGGTACGTGACTGCCAAATCAGGGAGCAGAGGGAGCGAGGAGGCAACATTTAGACGAGTGACTCCACTATAGGTTACACGAAGGTCAGGTTTCAATCAGGTATAGATGCAATTTAGTGGTTTTTTGTTTGTTTGTTTTTTTAGAAGCCACATGTCCTCTTTCCAAAGAACAGAGACATGAACCGGACAGGGTCTTCTGGAAGCGTTTATACTAGAAGGGCATGAGTCTCTTAAATGGACCACTGAAAAGTGAAATGCTTTACTAACATAATTCAACAACCTACAACTTTATTATCTGAAGCCATAGGTCATGCTCATTTGTTATATTTTAAAGGCAAACATCCCCTTTTACTCCACACAGTTACTTTCCAAGTTATTTACAAAATTACGGTTTTCCTCAAACGTGCCAGTGAAGTGGGCTTTAAAACGGGAATGTGGAAAGTCTAAATTTCTGTAGGAAATGATCCTTTTGTACAGTCTATATCTGATGGCTATATAATTTATATATTCATATTCCTGACTGTATTAACTGGGTTTTCTCACTGGAGATGTCTTATTGGAGTATATGATTCTGTTGAATATCTTCTACAGAGCTAAGAAAAGTTGAAGAAGTTTTCCATATGCCTGTGTGTTCTAAAAACATCTAATTTTTAAGAAAAAATTTGGACGTAAATGGCTACACTTTCATATGGCAGTCTCTCTCTCCCACTCCTTTCCATTTGCCTGTTCGGAAATGTTATGTTTTGCGCTTTTGGAGGGAGCGAGTTTCCACCTGTCAGACCAGGAAGTATGAGGGAGAAGTCACTTTCGTAAACCAGTACCGTGAGGGGATTGATTTAGGTACAGTACCTGAGAGAGAAGGAGGAGAGCCAACAGGAGTTGAAGGGTTGGATGAAAAGCTGTTGTTAGTGTGATCTGGAGAATAGATCTTAAAACAGGGGGGAGAAAAAAAAAAAAACAAACCCTCATTTATTAGGAATAAAGAGTCAACGATTCTTTCCATGACAAAGTGTCATTGCAATTCACCTAAAAATTACAAGTTACAAAATACATGTAACCATCAACCATAGCACCAATATTCTCAAATTAAAAATTTTACAATTACTTTAATTTTTCAATGTAAGGATTAAGAGGTCATGTAAGATGGTGTGGACAGAACTGGACAGCGTCAGCGGATTGTGTTTCTAGTCCTTTCCCTGCCACGTCCTACCATCACTCCGTGGCCATGTGTAAGTCACACGAACACCCCAAACCTTCCTTTTCTTCTTCCATCAAATACACTAGCATCATCTCTATGATTTTTGTTCAATTTCTTCTCCACCATGCTGAAGGCATTTGATGCCAAGGCGTAGGAATGCCCAGATTAAATATAAACTTTTACTTAGGTCCCAATGCTAAATCAAACTTATTTTATGCTCCCAATGGTACGGAAAAACCGAGTTAGAGCAACAAATCTCCACTTAACATTTGCGAATGACCATGTTTAGCTTTTGAAGACAATACCAGGTACACTCCCTCAGACAAACGAGGGTGCTACTTGGTCACTAGTGAACATGTAAGAAATGTTCAATTCTCCAGCCTCCTGGCAGCGGACGGGCAAGGTGAAGAAGCTGAGTCCCCAAGTGCCAATTACGTGACAATTTCTCACAGACCTCAGTTATGGAGTTCCGGTCATTTTTTTAAGTGCCTTTTCCAAACGGTTTTAGAACAGCCCCCTGCAAAGTCTGTCTTAGCTGGTCAATGAGCAACATATGATTTTAGAGAAAAATAAGAAATCAAGATAGAAAATCTATATACCACAAGGCCCTGAGAATATCCGCAAATCCACAACTAAGGACTGCTTAGCGCCACTGTGAGGAAACAAGCTGGAAGGGTCAGCCATTCGCTGGAAGCTTCAGAGCTTTCTTCCCAAATTTTTCAATAATCATTTTGCAAGAAGGCTAGCATTTCCAGAAATCAAACCTATTTGCCATTCATTTTCTACAATTCCAAATGTCCACTTCTGCTTAAAGTTCACCCTTCCACAATGGTACATGTGAAGTCCAAAGTCAATATTTCCTCACCGAAGCAAGTGCTTTCCCCAGAGCATCTCCAGTCTGGGAGCTGCCTGCTGCCCCGCTTCCTCTATTTGCTGCAAAAACAAAAGGCAGAATATGAAAAACCAGGCAGTGAGACGTCTAACAATTTTCTATTCCTGGTCCATTTACTCACAATTTAATTGCATTTTTAATGCTAATTACAACACATTAATCTTTAATTAGCATTAATTTGTTTGCTGAGGTAGATGTCAAATATATTCATGTTACTTTTTTTACAGATAAAATATAAACCTGACGTCTTGGTTTAAAGATGAAGTGTTTTGGTTGCTATTACTTGGCACCCTTGTTGCTTATGAGTAGTTAGTGGTGAATGGTAGCAAGCAAGCAGCCAGCACATGAAGTTCATTGCTAAGAAATATGCAGTTCTCAGGTCTGTGAAGTCCTCAAAGTTTGCCTTTTCTCTATGTTTCATACAGTCAGTTGAACTGTCTTCACAAAGAATTTATGCCTGCTTTCCATCTTTAAAAAAAAATTTGGTACACAGCAAAACAAGGTGCTCCTCTCCGCAAAACAGAACAGAAAGTCTATAACATGCCTGGCTTCCTAGGAGAGAAAATATTTTTAATATTTTAAATAACACATATTCTCCACACTCAGGTCTGTGTTTCCATTCAAAAGACCTGAACTGTTACCCTACTAAAAATCAATAAAAGTCTCAAATTCCAGAGACAACATAAGTCTACGTATTCAGGAAGTTATCTCTGTCATCTTTAACACTGATATTTTTAACTAGGGAAGAGATTCTGAACCAAGTACTGTTACTAGAAAGATGTGGATTCTGGCATATTACTCAAAGTCCGCTCTATTTAACAGTGTTAATACAACACCTACGACATTTGGCATATTATATTTATTAAGGCCTCAACATTAGCAAATAGACATAGTATTTAAACAAGACCTATTAAACCCAAGGAGCTGGTTTCACTATTCTGTGAAATAAGAAAAGGAAATCTTAAGTCAACTGATTAATCCAAGCTGAACTTCACTGCATACAACATAATTGAAAAAAAAAAAAAAATTCCCAGCCCTAACCTTGACCCAAGAAAGCACACTTTGCTGACAATGTGTCATCCGCTTCCAGATCTGTAAAATGTACTAGTGGGGTCAGATCTCAAGTGGTTGAATTCCCTGCTTCTCTAGGTTATAATTTCATTCTCTTGACTTCTGCTCAGCAGAGTTAAATTATGCTTGCTATTTTTATATATTTATATGTTGGGTATGTCAGTTGGATAGTCTTTTGGTGTGTGCTTGATTTGGTTAACAAACCCACAGCCATATTCATTCGTTAATTACTAAAACTGAAAGAAAACTGGTAGGTGATAAAAAAGAACACAACCACCTTCTGACAAAACAAAACTATTCTTTTTTGTATCACAAATTTGTAATATAAAAAGTATATTGGCTATGAGTACTAAGGATTATGGGTATAAGTGCATCTTGGAAATGAGGGTCAGACATACAATTGAGCTAGTGGAAGGAACTCACAGATGTCAGTAATACTAAAAATACTTAAATATAAGAGATAACTGAAATATCTTCTGTGAAAATGAAAATTTCTGCATTGAGGAGTTCTTTAAAAACAAAAGACAATTCTAAAGAGAAAATAACAAAGATTTTGAAAACACGGAGAGCACTAAAATTTTTTCGCATGTATTTGGGGGCAGTTCTATACATTTTTTTTTCCTAGAAGCAATATTATCACATATACCTAAAAATCAGAATTATCAGCCAAACTAATTTGTGCTCTGCTTGATTAGAAAACAGACCTTTGTGAAATGCGATTTCAGAGCCACGCTAGAAAAAAATCATATGATCTAACAAAAAAACCTAACTCAAGAGACAAGACATTGTTTCAATTACCAGTAAACTTTGCTACAGTAGTAGCTATGGAAAGATTAATTCTTCCTTTGAACAACTCTGAAATGAGGAGGTCAAATTTTTCAAAATGTATTTTCGTGAAAACCCATGGAAGTATTTTAGGAAGACAGATGCTATACGCACAGTGTACAATCACACTTTAGAAGAGGTAAGATACGATCGTTAGGATTACTTTCTGTACTCCAACTTTCTAACTAAACTTTCTATTAGTGCCTGTTCTATAGAGGGAGATAAGATACAAGGACTCAGGAACTAGAACAGGAACTAGCATCAACTTCTTAGCTCATGTTGTCGTGAAAATGTTTCAGAAAACTACAAAGGCTACTCGTGGAAGTCACTGGTAAGAACAGGCTATTTTTTTCACACGAAGCCATTTTACCTTGCGGCAGCTGGAGGGCCAATCCTAAGGGCTTAAATTTCAAAGCAGCTTACTGGGGCCAATTTGCCCTTTCAGCTGGAATGCCTTTTGTTCTGTTCCAGGAAACGCTGGAGAAGACACATTTTCAAGCTCCTGAACATGTTAAGCTACATGGGCCCTTCTCTTAAAGATTTCTCTTCTTATTTTAGTGACTGATATGTCAAAAGGCACAGATAAACAGAAAGCGAATTTTAATTCTCAAATGGCATAATCTTATTTATGCTAAGCAGTAATAGGCCGTGTTTGGCAAAACATACTTCTAATTAAACTTTGTGCTCATTGAATCCACTATTATGGCTTTAATGTGACAGGACTCGATTACTGTTCGAGGCCCAAGTTTTTGTCAACTTATATTATCAGAAATTACCAAAATGTTCATAAAATAGGAATAGAGATAAAAACTATTGTCTCTACTAGATGAAGCCTGGATTGATTTCTTGATATGTTAGCTCTAATCAATTTCTCTTGCTGAAGAAAAAAACAAAACCCAAACCAAATCAGTCTCTAAAGCAGTAAGGTAAATACGAATGGGAGATGAGCAGCTATTAAAAGGAACTGCAATTTTGTAGGAGGATGAGACTGCCAGCCCCCTGAAACATTATTCAGATGGCTCGAACACAGGTGCTGTTGCTGGCTAGAAGATGGAGCAGAAAGAAGGGTCTGGTATCTTTGGTTTCATGGGGGACTGCCCTCGGTCTCAATCTCAGCTTTGTGAAATGGCAATTCCTCTTAGAACACACCCCAGTCGAAACACCAAGATGGCTGGGGACTGGCTCCTGAAAACCAAAATTTGGAAACATGTGTTATCCCTTTATTGCACACTCATAACCTCAGGCCGGGAACATCGTGAAGATACAGAAGGAATAAGAAGTGCAATTCATAGTGTATTTGTCTGAAAGATAATGACTGCTTTAAAACTTAGGTTTTTCTGAATTGTGTCCAAATGTTCTCAACTGTTAGAAGCAGTGTACAGTGCCGTGGGCTCATCTCTAGAAAGATGACAAGAGAAGGAGCTTTCCTAGCGCTCTTCTGACACACGATTTCAGAATAAAGACTCAAGTAGAGGCTATACTGCACTAATTTTTAGCAGGAGGGATTCCTAGGAATCCAAGGGGGAGGAATGGGGCCCCATGACCATGTGCAGGAAATGGACGAGAAGACTTAAATCAAACTAGTTTATTGTTCTCCGTTGGTGGTCTTTGTAACTAAGACGCCATGTCACTGCTGGATAAAATCCATATTACTCTTCTGCTCTGTGCCTGTTCATCACCCAACTGTATTTGAAGGCTCGAGATTCTTACAAAAGACAAAGTGAATATTATGTGACTACTCTAATAATAAAATTACTGTGAAACCAAGTCCTCAAGGGGAAATGGACATAATGTTTCTACTAGAAAAGCCACACACTAAAATGCATCATGTCATACAAACATGTCATTAGAAGTGAAAGTTGTAAGCCAGATTAATTTCATGAACCAGATAGATATTTGGGGTAATCTTTAGCATATGTTGCATTAAATCAATCTTGGTAGTCTGTTCCTTCAACACTGTTTGGTTTGAGGTTTAAAAACATGGGAAGTACCATGCATTAGAAAGCAGGCCAGTTAAAGACTAATGAAACAATAATAGTTATTATAACCATTATGTTAGTTTTATGCCCAATTCCCTCCGAGGGGAAGAGAGGGTGTGTAGCCTCAAACGACCAGGGGTCACACCCTGCGAATGTATACAAATGGTGTCTCCCAGCGGGGAACTGGAGCACTCTGGGCCTTGAGCAGTCCAGAGGACTGGGTTAGAACAGGTGGTGCTGTCAAGCCTTTTGATTGAGAAGGGGTATTGGACATTGTAAGTAAGAAGGAAATAGGTACACAGTGAAATATATAAGGCTGCTGTCCTTAGACATTTCTACCCTCTGTAAGCTGGTGTCTAATAACTTGCTACACTTCCTCTGTGTGCATGCTCACGAGCAGAGGCACTGGACTGAGCTGCTTCTGATATACACCCAGCAGGGTTACATCCAAAGAGTTTTAGGAATAAGGTTAAAAGGCTCTGGTGGTGGTAACTCTGGAAGACCCTGGATTTAGCTCCTCTCTTTAACTGGGGACTATGCCAGTTGAATTACTAAGGGTCCATGCTCTGTCCCATGCATTATATTCATATAATTCCAGGGGGCTTAATAGACTCTTCCAATCCACAAATGTCTAATGTAATCCCCAGAGTTTGCTGGCAAGGCTTCAGAGGAAAGGAGTGGACTATACGCCACAAGTAAAATAAACTAAATCTATGGATGAATGTGTCTTTTTTTAAAAAAAAAAATCCTGTCGTTATAATCTGGGTAAATTTTGTCTTTCTTAAGCATTTCTCAAAACATGATATTGGCAATTAAAGGGCAAAAGAAAACAAAACAAGAAACAACGATCAAACACAAGCCATCTGAAACCGTGGCAGGCATCTTCCATCTCTGAAATGCAGAGGACAGAACCGGGGGCGAAGGGGCCGTGACTCCAGGGGGGCTCCCTTCTGAGGGTTCTGAGCTTACATCTCACACCACGTGCGTTTCTTGTTCTAGGATCAGGTCAAGACATTCACTGACGTCCAGGAAGACAATACATTATAACACGAAAGTCGGAAGTGGGGCAATGATCTGAACTGAAAAAGCAGCTTCCTAAGACATCAACGCCATTTATGAGAAGACTGCTTTGCCTTGCATTTTTTACCAAGAAAACTTGAAAAATGTGATGTCCATGTGTTAGTGCTTGAACCCCATTCTTACGGCATTAGTATTGCTTACAGTCATTTTCTACAGAATCGTGTGTGTAATCTCAAACATGTGTCAGGCTATGTGTTCCCTATTTACCAATTATTTAATTAGCTCTGTTTGTTCTTTGAGATACAGGCAATGTAATATTTCTTTATTTCCTGCATTTCAGAATGAGTGAGTATATGCCAAATATTTTCAAAAGTCTACAGATGTATCCTATTAATCCATACTGTTTGTTAGGGAAGTATCACTAACATCAGAAGAGAAATCTTCTCTTCTTGTTATACAGACATGCTGCCATCCCTGACTTCTACACACTCTGAAAATCCATCCAAGGCCTAAGAAAATTAAAGTGTGAAGAAACATGAGCCATTTGACAGCGTGCAATACTAAGGCTATTATCATATTTAAATTTTCCTCTGTATTTTAACGTAAGAAATTGGAGAACATATTATTTTAAGGAAGAACATTCTAGAATGTTCTTCCTTAACATAATCTTTAAGTAATAACTGCATTTATGCAAGTCAATAAAGGTCTGTTCCTCCAAAAAGCTGAATTACCATGTCTACTTATTTCTTGCAAAGATTATAAAGTTTTCTCACATTCTGCTAATAGATTTTGACAAGTACACCCATGATTACAGAATAATTTAGGTAATAAAGTTATTCTTAAAAAACCTTTTTCTGGGTTCCAGAAATCTCATACTTTTCCTTTTAAAATTAAAGCTCTTTTATTACTGCCTGGACCCTCCTGCCACTTAAACAGGGCCCGTGGTCTATGTACCAAGTTCACTCCCTCTTTGGTGCAGAGTTGGGCCCCTCAGGATGCAGTAGCCACCTACCGCCCCACGCTGTGCAGACCAGATCAAGGAGAGCAGACATTCCTTTTCATCCACAGGCTAATGATGAGTCAACCATCTTAAGGAAAGCAAATCTCATTCCCACTGAGCCCTGTGGCCATGCTGACCACAGCTCATGGAAAATGATTATTCCATCCGTAACATCTCTTTCTTCCCAAGCTGTGGTGTCTCTCTACCAGAAAGACTGTTTTGTAAATCAATCAACAAAATTTTTTTTCAGACAATGCCTGAGTATGTTTTCCTCAACTCGAGCTTTTGCTCCACCTTTATACCTTCCTAAAAAAGAAAATTACTCAAACCACAAGTAGACAGGAAATCTGCCGTGTAAGAGGATGAATGACCGGTCATCCTTCTTTATAACTAGACCTCATGACTGTAGAAAGGGGCTTTCCATTTGTCAAACCACATTGAAGTGAAATATGCTTTCCTCACTCTTTCAGTTCTGCACTTCTTTCTTTCTTCTTGTTTTTCAAATCTGCCAAAACTGCATTGATAGCTAACCCAACTTCCCCATGTGACCTCTGTCCATAGCTCCCCAAGGTCAAACTGATGCAACACATTTGTAGAAGCTTTGTTAAGAAAAGTTACAAAAATGGAAACTCTAGTAAGTTTGCTTCTTAGGGAGACATGGTAGCAAAGAGCCGAAGAGCCGCTAGGGGGTTCATCTCAAGTGTGAAACATATTACTGAATAAGCAGGGAGTGTATTATTCAGGCAGAATTATATTTGCAACATTTCAAAGCACGTCTCTCCCCTTTCATCACAAACGCTCCCACATCAGTGATTCACACCACTTTCCCAAGTCCTGTAGACTCTAAAGAAAATGAAAAACTGCAAAGAGCTAAGGGGAATAAATGGCAGGATTATTCTGCCGCACATTCTTCTCTCTAAAATGAACAGTTCATGTTCTCATCAGTGACCCACTGGGAGTGATCTTGAGGCCAAGCAAGGTGTGAGTCTGAGCTAGTACCAGAGTAGTGGCAACC
Source organism: Paguma larvata (assembly GCA_030068075.1). Classification (NCBI taxonomy): domain Eukaryota; kingdom Metazoa; phylum Chordata; class Mammalia; order Carnivora; family Viverridae; genus Paguma; species Paguma larvata. Next base: position 19,360,301 of record CM057835.1, on the reverse strand, counting down.
AGTGAAGTCTGAGCTTTCATGAGACCCTGGAACACCAGGCTGAGTTGTTACAGGTGCGTTGAGAAAGGGGTGGGTGCCTCGTCCCCAGCCCGGCACTCTTTCCTCCAGAGGCAGGTGCACACCTGCCTAGCTCCTCCCTCCAGGGGACAGCGCTGATGGAGGAATCATCTGTCTAGGGAGAGAAGCACTAGGGACAGCATGAAAAACCAGGGGATGACGGTTGAGTTCATTTGGCAGCAGCACTCTGCTTGGGCCTCGACTTGGTAAATTTGCTTGAGAGAAAGCAGTAAATGCCTTCTGGCCCACTGATGCCCAGGCATCTCCTCTCCAGTAAGCGAGCAAATGCTTCTTTTCCTCTGAAGGGCTCCACAATGCCACATTCTCCGGGAGTTGAAGTCATCTACTTATTAATAATCTCCAGTGAATTTCACAGGAGCCAGTCTTCGGAAGACCGTGGCATGTCATGGTCAAAAACTACTATTAAGGGCTCACTTGCCCCCCATCTCACTAGTCTTCAGTGGTTTGTCTTACAAACGTTCATTTTGTTCACTGTTTGGGAATGTGAGAAGCAAGGTAGTTTGGATCTGTTTACACCCTTCTTCAATCTAATAACTCACAATGAACAAAGTAGCCAAATTTTACTTTCTTATCACAAAAAAAGTGATTATGGACAAGCCAATGCCTATTTCTGTTTGGTTCATGTGTTTTCATTCAGTTACGTGACAGATATTCATTGCCTGATTGCTGTTCAATGATGAGGAGAAAAAAAGAGGTCCTATATTATCAAGCTGCGACATTGACTGTTGGTGTCAGAATCGACATCTCCATGACTCACCCATTATGCTGTCTGTCCCGTTGGCAGGAGGCGTACAGGAAGAGGTGCTGTAATGGTTTGTGCCACTCCGATGGAAAGTGGACATCGGAGGAAGACTGGAACTGATGTCTGCTGAGGAGTGTGATGGATAGCTCTGTAGCAGGAAGCAGAAAAAAGAGGCCATATTCAACCATAAAATACTCAGTGGGTTAGGTTTCTAATACTTCTTTCCGGACTCTTCATTTTGCAGGAGATAGCTCTCAGAATTTCAAAATAGCCAAGAGTAGATCTTGCTTACATCTGACAGCTTTCATTTTTCAAAGAATAAAATCCAAAGACACACAGTTGTTTGGGTTCGCATCAAATGTCGAGGAATACGGTGGCAACACAGGACAGTGAGAAATGATCATGGTCTCTCAGAATCTAAAAATTACTGCTTAAAAGTATCTCCGAGATTTCAGCAATGTAAAAGACCATTTCTACTATTAATTTTTTTGTATGAACTATTGATCAAGTGAGAAAGATTCCATGGTACAATGAATAAAACAACATCATGGCCCATGGGGTTGACATTACACTTCATCCTGAACTTCTGGACGCTAAATGGCGAAAACAGTCCATCTCAAATCCTCTTCCTGCAAAACTGGATCACCTTTCTGAATTCTAGTGAGAATGAAATGGGAAATGAAAAATTTATAAAGTACCAATGATTAAATATCTTTATAAATATCAGTATGTAAAACAAATCAATGACTCTACTGAATTAAATTGGAATGAACGTACTGAGAAGGACTCATTTGATTTGAGTTCTTTCTTTACACGACCTCCTCAATAGCAATCTACCATATAGCTGACTAGGAAAAAGGAACATCTATACAGAATCATTTGGTTTAAGTTAGGCTTTGAGTTCAATTATTACCCTAATTGTCCAAATAAGCTACTTTTCTTGGGGCATATCACAGAGCCTGTAAAGCAGCAAAGTCGTTGCTACTGATCCATCTGCTTGGGAATGAGCAGATCACTAACAGGGACACGGTTATTTACAAAAATACATCAGGCTATTTTCTTTTTCAGGGTAAAAAAGTAGCTCGGAAAGTCACTCTCACAGGCATTTGAATACGTTACAGACCTGAAAAAGGGAAACTATTTTGGCTAAAATACATTTTTTTAATATGTAATATATTAATCAGCTATGGATCTTTATTATATCATTAGTGGAGATTCTATTAAAATTAGAGACTGAGTATGATGCTAAAAGTTAGGGGTGCTTAAAGCCCAGGCATTTATTCATAGGAGTAAAACCCTGGTGTCTTGGTATTTCTGTATTAATTTTGTGAGGCTCATCTTGGGTTCTTCCTGTTCCTTTAGCATTCCTTCCAACTTCTAACTCTTGCACGATCTCTTTTCTCTGAATCCCTAATGCACTCACATTCTGCGCTGTGTCATTTAACACTTAATTATACACTGCCTTTCATTGCTTCCTCTTTTGAGTGCATTCCCACCTATACTGTGAACTTCTTAAGACGAGGGAATAGAGCTTATACCTGTGCATCTCATTGCTCATGGCTGAGTGCTGAACATATAATTATCCTATATAGTCAATGAACAACTGGCTATCGGTTGGCATTTAATAAATAGTGGACTAAAATACTATTCACTTGAGAGAGAACTAAACAGTCTAGAAAATGAACCTATGTTAGATCTGCCAGTGACATGGTGGGTGCCTTTGGAAATATTACCTCGGCATAAAATAGTCCAACTGAAAGGTCAACTTCAGTGAAAAAGTGGAGATGATACCCTTACCTTTCCAAGCACCCAAGGGAGTCTTTCAAACTTTTTAATTCCACGGACCTCTTTGCTTGAGCCCCAAATTCCTTAGGCCACCTGTTAAGCTCATTTCTACTTGCTGCTTACAAAACACCCCAAGCAGTCCATGAAATTTTCTCTGAATAACAATAGAATGGGCCCATTCCATAGTACGCCTAACTCAAAAGACTGGATAAGTCACAGAACACAAACTTACAACAACCATCTCTGCTCATGAGCTAAGAACTATAATAAAGTAGAGAAAAAGAAACAACATAGAAGTAGGAAACTGGAAGAAAGAGATGGTTTGCCTTCATTTCTACACGACACTATTCAATGCTGAATTTCTGAAGAACAGAGAACTTTATAAATCAGTCTCAGATATGCAAAAATCAAAACCGAGGAAATGAATTTTGAAAATATTTAAATGAGTATATAATCACAGGGTGAAACAGGAAGATGATCACATCAGGGAAAATTTCTAGACACTTTTCACCTGGTGTAAAATGGGCAGTAATTCAAGATCTAACAGACAGAGGGTTAATCCTGAGCGTAGAGAATGACAGAGAAAGTCCCATCCCGTAGGTTTTAATGGGGAAACGAATGCAATCCATGCGAGAGTATTCAGGGACCACTGATGACAGGTCCCCCCAGCCTCTCTTACTCCAGCGATTGCTACTGTCTGCCCTGCTTGCCCTGCCTGGAAAGGGGAGACTGAAAAAGACCTACGGCTTTACATGCCCACTTTTTAATTATTTCTACTTATGACGCCCCATCATAGGCTATTCGGAGTCTTCTGACAAAGTACTGAAAATGTTCCTATTAGCGATGTTTTTAGCAACTTAAGGGTTGGTAATTCAAAGATGAGAAAATAATTGGTGGCACGTTAAAGAATAAAATCATGCCTTGGGCTAAAGCAAGGGTTCGCAATGTCGGCACCGTTAATCCTTTGTGCCAGATAACTCGTTGTCATGGGAGGCTTTCCTATGCATTGTTCACCAGCATCCCGGGCTTCCACGTGCCAGATTCCCGTATCACCCGCTCCCCAGTTCTCACAGCCAGGAACATCTTCGGACACTTCCAAATGTTCCCTGAGGGGGTCAGATCACACCTGGTTGAGAATCACTGGCGTAAAGGCTTATGTTACAAAAAATAAAAGAACTTTTCTTTTCGGATAAAACTCCGGACTCCTAGGACTGTTTCGCTCTGGGGTACAAAGACCATGCCTAAACCATGCCAGACAGAGGACTTGATCCTATTTTTAAACAGAACTCGGCCAAGTCATTCCAAACTTAAATCTTCTGCAACAGCCCATTCCAAAGCTTAACCACAAACTCCGTTCTTCTGAGTGATTCTGTATGTACATCTGTGACCTAGTAGTGATTAGCTGTGGGCTTGTGGCCTTGTAGAGGCCGAAACCGTAAAGGGGATTTGAAGAATCGAACTTGGTGACTTGACAGTTGCTACTGAAATGTGTGGATTTTAGGCTCCACACATCCTATTACAACATGGTATAGAGTGATGAAGGCAGGTAACATTTAAAACGTTATACCTGTACAGACAATACTAGCTTGGCCCAATCATGCCCCCAGACCTCTTCTTTTTCCCATGCTATTCCTTTGTTCTGTAGGAGACTGGCCAAGAGCTACGGGCAAAAACCGTGAGGAATTACCATTATTTTCAAGCGAAAAGACACTACGTGCCTACTACATACTCACATTTTTCTTAATCAGTGTCAGATTTCTGAAAGGCATTTCAATGAGAGATTTTCAAATGGTTGAATACTGAAATTACAATGATCACTAGATATAATAAGCCATCAGTCTCCCTACCAGTGAGAGAATTCATTAGGATACATGACCAGAGACCTAATTCATTTACCATTTTTAAAAAACAAACCCTTAATCTCTAAGACCTGATAAATAATCATGTTTAAGAGTGAAAACCCCAGGCTCTCAGATGGATAAATGACATTACAAAGACAGCATCTGATATGAGCTGTTGGTCTATTCCTTTAGAAGAATCTTTCTTCCTGGTCGATAATATTGTTTTGGTTTCTAAGGTTTTCAGCAAAATTTTTTTCTAAAAGGAATGTAGTTGGTTTCCTTTTTAAAATTACACTTTTTATGCATTTGAGCATATTTTAAAGATACCTCCGCCCATGCAGTGAATTTGGGATAAACTCAAACCACCTACATCAAAATTCTACAGCATGACAGGGAAAGAAGAAACAAAGAAACACAGAAAGAAAGGATGAAAATAAATGTCAAATGAACAACTCTTAGAAGGACTGACGCTCCATGTTACATCAGTATCCTGCCAAATCTCTTATTTGTAATCGAAATTTTCCTTGCTCACAGGACACATGACGTGTTGATCATGAGTTCCTTAGAGAAGTGGAAAATGATGATGGGAAATAAAGATGCTGGCCAAGAAGAAATTCCAGTATGATGTTAGTTGATATTTCTCTAAGCTTTTGTTCTAGTACCTGAGAGGAGGTGAGAGAATATGAAATTTGCAAATCATTTGCTATTTACTGAAGATGTGCTGAAATTTGAGATAGTTTGATTGACAGATGATATAAACTTGACAGATGATATAAAAAGGCCACGTCCATCTCCATCATTTGCCTCTCATTAACGGATAGGCTAACTGACCATAGTGTCTCTATCACTAGAGAGAAGATATCAAGGATATCAGAAACTGTAACTTCTGGAATGTTTTTATGCTGTCAGAATAGTATAGAAGTCACCTTTTCTGTATCTCTAATGATTGAGTAAAAGAGGAAAGACCACAGAAATCCAGGAAGTACTATTACTTACAGCAGAACAGAGAAAGACATGAATCTGGTTAGGAGAAGAAAAAGGGGCAACTTCAAGATGAAGAGTAGCGACACAGACACCACGAAGGATCACTGGAGAGGCCACACCCTTTTTGCATTAGTCGGATTATAGCTTCATACATTTTTAAAGCTATATTGCTGCACAAGGGCTCAGTCCCATGTTACCTGCATCTCAAACCTAACTCATGATCTAGAAGCAGTCTTTCCTCCATATAATGATAGACTTAATGTTCATGAGTGGGTTCTGGGCTCTGGGAGTTTCTGAGGCTAGAAAAGACCAGATGATCAGATGAACTGCTGCTTCCTTCAAGATAAAGGGCCACGTTAGGATGGATACGTGAAGGTGATGGACGGAGTGGCTGCTCCAGTAATGAAAACAAGACAACATTCTACGGCTCAGCACTTTTCAACTGAGCGAGGCGAGGGAGCCTCAGGGGGACGTTAGGGAGTATGGAGTTACAGCTAAGCTACTGAGCACTGGGCATCCGATCTACAAGGAAACTCCATGGTTGTTGTTTCTATCGGACTGTATGGGAAACAGGAACTCTTTCCTCTGGGTGTGGCATCAAGGGTCAAAGCTGTCACCAGGGACAGAAGCCGGTAAGAGGAAGTGGAAAAGCCCATGGGAGATACAGGTCACCTCCTTTCAGTCTACTGACTGTCACTCTGCCCCCTGCAGCATATTCTTCAAAACTACAGACAGAAAATAAAAAACAAGGATCCACCATAGCTAAAATCCTGCAACTCAAATACAGTGTATTATCTTTATGTGCCAAAGGTGCCTAACATTGTCATCAAGAAAGCACAGAATAAGACACAATAAACAGAAGAACAATGGCAAAGAGAATCCAGAAAGGGCTTACAAAAGGTGTTCTGATTCAGGTATGTCTTTGATCACGGAAACAACAGAAGAACGGTAGGTGTGTACCACTTTTACGTTCATTTACACAGACCTGTGCGCACGCATGGGAAGACAGAGGATGAGATTTCAGAACCTAGCTGTGTGGTGTCTAGAACCACGTAAATCTGCCCTTACCAAACGTTCGTGTGGATGCAGGCTACAGTAGCTGCTAGACTGTGGAATATGAGAAGAATTGCCCAACATTCCTCCGTAGCCAGGCTGATTCATCCCACTGGAGGAGCTCCAAGGGTCACTGCTGTGATGGCCATCTGTAAAGCACAAAGAACATCATGACTTTTCTGAGGCATTCAGCCTTGCCTCACAGAATAAGGGTTTTTTCATCTACTTGAAAATGGCTGCCTGTGGCAAGTAACGGTGTGTATCTGTCTTTGTGCTGTTTCACTGATTACATCAGAAGACAGTCATCCTCCTTTTTTCCCAAGTGGCTCTATATCGCCAAACAAATGTAAATATTTACCATAGGCAGTGTTCTTAGTAAAAATTCAGCTACAAAAGAACAACGCGACACATTTCTATGTAGAATTATGTCAAGCTTGCAAGGTAAACAATACTACAGAAAACATATCGTAGAAGTCCGCTGACCCTTTTTCTACGAAAACTAAAAGTTAAATTGTGCCTAAAATTTCGTGGTGAAAATAAAATTCTTGACACATTACGGAGTTGATAAGTTCACAAGCTTTAAAAGCATATAAAGAAAAAAGTAATAATGAAAAAGAACATCTCGGATTTAAGAGATCATATTTCTTTTTCATAACATACATAGAATTAAAGTTGAAATTGCATTATGATTTATAGGGAAAAGGAGTCTCAGATCTATAGTTCAGAATTTTCTTTTTTAACTTCTATTTTTTGGCACATAGTCCTATAGCTATCTTAAGCCTTGGTAGCCACTGAAAGAGTACACACTTATCATTAGTTAAATATTATGTGACAGGCAATTTTGAGAGGTTCTGGATTTTATAAAATTGTAAGTTTAAAATGATATGGTCATTATATGAAATACCTTTCAATATTAAGTTAATTTTTTTGTTAACGCCATATTAGAAACAGTTTTATAGATTCTTTTTCTTTTCTGGGTCTATTGGCCTAGAGGTTACTATTAGAGATCACTGATGTTCGGCTGGTTTCTCAGACGAAGGTTGTCGGTGAGGTGGGGGTGGGGGGAACTATGTTGTTGCTGAATTCAAAGCTTACCTTCTTCTAATAGTTTAACTGAAATTATTGAACACCAGCTGAATACCAGGCCATAAGGTAGGTCACAGCACAGCAAGTATTGCCTCCTTGAAAATAAGATTGTTTTAATATATATATGTGTTACCTAAGAAAAGCCTTTTGAAATTTAAGCAGTATGCTAGTTAAATCTGCCACCATACACCACAAAGCTCTTTTTCACTGAGATTTTAAATGCAGAAATTGGAATTCCAAAAACTGGAATAGTTTCAGGACAGGGAGGAATGATCAATAGATTTCTTAAAAAAAAAAAAAATCATGTCTCTGATTTTGACAACTTAGGAGTTTTAGTTAGAGGGTGGAAATTCAAGTGAAAAATGAGAGGTCGCATAGTAGTTAGTGAGTTTGAAATAGACTCCTGACAGCCTCTGAATATCTTTCACCTACACTGTATGTCTCTTTAAGACCTGAATCCTCAGGGCACCATGCCCCCTCCTTCACTGCAGGAAGCGGATGGGATCCTGTTTCTGTGATCATAATGTGAAAACATGGGACTTTCGAAAAGTTATTATTCATGTACTTAGGATTTAGCCTTCAGACGGTGGAAGTTTAGATGTCACCTTAAATTCAAATATGAAGTTAAGGCCCTAACATCTCAAATAGATAGCATCTTTGACAAATAAATTGAGAATATGTATCACTGAAGGAGAGTCATTCTGACAACATGATGCAGTACATGGAAATACATCTAGGATTTGTTAACACACAACACTCTACTCGATGCAGCCTTACAAAAATACATACTTTACATAAATTATGCTTTTCACAGTAAATTAATATTTATCACATCCCATGATCTGGCATAATGTTGTTTGGAAAGAATAGAATTAGATGTGTGCAAATTAATTGTGCTCATCATAAATGTCAACTCAAATTTTTTTTTTTTTGCTTTTTTGGGCATGCATATGCAGAAAAGCAAGTTTGTTCCCCATATTTCGCATGGTCGGCTATCGAGAAGAGACTGCTGTTTTAATCTACCTGACCTCCCATGGGGTGTGCACAGTCTGTGCAAGCACCCTCCTGAAGGCGGACAGAAGAAATCTATCCTGACGATTTTCTCAGCGAAAAACTGCTTTGAGTGATGAACCCTGGGATCGACCATCTCTATAAGCACAGCGGTGTGGTTTCTCCGCCTGGTCACAAAAGAGGGGAGTTGATGCCTAAGTGGCTGCTGTGTACGGCAAACAGGGATAAGCCTTTTGTCATGGCAGAGGACACACTGAAGTGACATACCCTGCTGCGTCCCTCCGGTGAGTTACACCTAGGACAGGTCACAAAGACAAAGGACCCTTATGAACACAAGCTCTATTATGTGTGGAACAAATCCTCTCCAATCCTGAGAGACCCATTCGATTCAATTTCATAGATTTTCCATGGAATTTCACATGTGAACTAACAACCTAAAAAACAGCTAACACTCTGAAGGGCAAGAAAATAAACGCCTTTTAATCAGAATGATTTTGAGCGTGTCCACTGCAAGCTAAGGGAGACACTTAACTCCCCCCTGGTCCCTGATGCACCACGGGCACTCCCCTTCCCACGACATGGCCCTTCCTAGAGTAGCATGTAGCCCGAAAAGGATATCCCACGGCACTTTGCCAAGGCACACTAAAAAAAAGGTTTTCACACCCAGGCAGAAAGAGTTAAAAGTTCTGCATATAGGTACAAGAGTGCTTGGCAAACTCCGTATCTGAATTTCAGAGTATTAACTTGGCAACGAGTCATCAGATTTTGACAGTAAGTGTCACAGGCTTATTGGGGACAAAGCCTTAGGTGCATCTCCGGACAGTCTATTCTTATGGCAGCTGCTGTCACTCTAACCACCTTGGTCTTTTCCGAGCAGCAGTGGCAAGATTATAAGCTCAGGGGGAACACAACCATGTACAGTTAACTCAATACACCGCACAACTGGAAGAGTAAATACACTTCATCTACTGTGAAACTGTAATTTTCTAAAACTCGTCTGGGAAAAAAGCTGGGTCTTCTCCCCAAAATCAATTAGCATGCTGGGATGGAGCTTTCGCTGCGTAATGAAATCATATTCCAGTCTTTAGATAGGTTGGCTTCACCTTAAATGGGACTCTTGTTCTTACCTATAAATTAGTAAGTGGCTGAAATTTTTATATGAAGTTATACATGAGGACAATTTGTTCCCAGTTGGCTACATCCAGGATGCTCAAAATACACACTGAACCAAAACACTTCTAAAAATACACACACGTTCTTCTTGGGGAGTGAAGGAGCTGAAATGATCCGTCATGAAGACCATCTCCTCCAAAGCGTCAGTTCTAAGTGAAGTCAACCAGCTTTATCTTAACTCATCATTGCTCGAGGGGCTTTGATTTAAAAAATAAGTCTTTGTTGGGTTTTAATTAATTGATTAATTTTTAATGAATTCAATTCCTAAGCAGAGCATGACCTTCAATATTCTCTGCTTGCCTGGCATTCCGTTTTCTTGAGGAGCAGTTCAGTGGTCTTTTGCCCCATGCATGACCTGAAAAGACCTGGGGAGAGTCTGCTCAGTGGATTTCCCCGCAGAAGAGGCAGCATCTTACCCTGCATGAAGAAGGAGCTAGGGAAAGTGCTGGCTGCTGGTTTCGAGGAAGGGTAGCCTGGCGAGTCCCTATTGTAGTCGGCAGTGCTTGCTGATGGAGCATAGACCTGGGGAAGGAGAGACAATTTAGTTTTCCTCGCTGCATTGACCAAAGAGTCTCAAGGTCCATTACTTGAGAGGATGCAGGCACAAAATGCTAAATTCCTATCAAGTCCATTGCAAATCTGATCAAACCCTAGAAAACTACCCCTTCAGAATACAGAAAAACCACCACCACCACCACCACCTCCACCACCAAATGTTGAGTATATTTGTGAGACTAGAAAACCCGGGGCGGAGGGGGGGCATGGATATTTTCCAGTCACAGACAAGAATACCATGAACTATGTCTTATTAAATATACTATGTAATATCCACAGGGCTGCCTGTCCAAGCATCCTTTTTTGTTTGTTTGTTTTCAAACAGAGATGGCCTCTGAGCACATGAAAGGTGAAAACAGAAGGGCATGCATCACAGCTCTCCCTTGTACTTGAACTTTCAATTAAAATTTTTACTTCTGAGAGAAAGAGACAGAGACCCAGAAAACGAATACGCTATCCAGACCACAGAAAGTGACAAATACATCTTGGAATATTAAATTCCCATAGTGTCAGCCTTTTGCAGAGCTGCATGAAAAAAGGTCATTAAAAGCCCAGATCTACACAGACCACCAACAATCAGCATGTACACAGGAAGAGGGAGGAGCACTCCTTTATAGCTCTTATTATATTTGTGTGTGCAATAAACTTAAAAAAAAAAGTGTGCCAAAATCCTAATTTACTGAACATTCGTTTACTAATACTCATGAGACTTGGAGAACCAGTCCTTTATAAAAATAGCCTGTGTATTTTCTTGTTTATGTTTCCTTTAAAGAAGAGAGCGTAGTGGAAAAGCATAAATTCATAAGGTATAGTTTAACTTTAATTGGTTCCCCCCTTGCCTTTTCTGCTAAATACAATTTTTTTAAATCCCTATTTTCTTTTGCTCCAAAAGTTCCTCTCTCCAGATGGTCGGAGAGACTGAAACACTGTCATCCTCTTGATGAAAATGGATCCCTTCCTGCCTCCATTTTGAAGCAGGCAGCGGCTCACAAAATTGGCAGTGAGCCTGCAGTGATATTCGCAGGTCACAGTAAAAGAAAGAGAAATTCACCAATAAAAAGGCAACTGCAGAGTTACCAAAAAATACTCCCATTTTTTCACAGTGCACATCGAATAAACACCCTAAGAAGAATTATGTAATTGCTCTCAGAACACCATGAATCACAAACTAAGCATTAATACAAGGCTTAGGATTTCACAAAGGATAGGTCCACAGAGACAGATGTGGGAAAATATGCATGCACATACATACATCAAATAAATGCTACATATGCCCCACAGTGCCCTTGAAAATTGGGAAGTCCTGGAGATGGAACAAAACACAAAACAAACCAGAAAAACCTAGGCACACTTTAGAAAACTAGGATTTTTCCTAAGTCATGGAAGGATATAAGCGCTATATTACGTGGGCCATATTTCACTTTATTTTTTAATTCTCCTCACACTTTAAATATATAAATGTCTATTTGCTTCTATTTCCACAGGGCTTACAATAAGGAAGAAATCTTTTCAATTATCTTTAAGAGACAGAATAAACCTTAACCCAGGAACCCCAAAACAAATCAATACCTAAAAGTTCTGTCAAGCAAAACTCAGCGTTTTCTTGAGAACTATACAACTAATAAACCATTTGGGAGATACTACTGAATGTACTTAGAGGAGGTCTTGAGAGTAGGATAAAAAGATGAAAGAAACCTTATTGTCCAGAGAAAGTAAGCAGATCGTCTCATCCCAAAGACAAAATGAGCACAACACAACTATTATACCTGTGATGTTATCTACAGTCCAGGCCGCTGGCTACTTGGCCAATTGGTTTTAACATGAGCTAAGTGGACAATGTCTTACCCCCAAGTTTCAGAAATCAATAGATGTACTATAAAACTGAAAAAAAAAAACCCTGACCCATATTATTAAATCATTTTCTACTTTAAAACAATTGAAATAAGCTCTCCCAAGATTATATATAGTTTAATTTTAATTATCTTCTACTACATTAACTTTAAACACGTATATTATGTCAACACCATGTGATGCCACCTAACAACTTTCACCTTTTTTCCGGATCTGGGCAGAATCAGTGGATATTTCTTCTGGGAGATAAGGACAGGTCTTTGGTCATTCTGCCCATGTGTAAGGAGGCTGTGGGTTATGATCAAACTCAAAAATCTAAGAATAAGATCACTTATCCCGAATTCTTAAGTATTGCTTGAGTAAACAATATCTGTGGGGTTAGAACCAGTTTTTGATGTATATCATACTATATAACTTCTATATTTTGGTGTTGTAGTCAAACGAAGACTACTCATTTTTTTTTTTTAATGTTTATTTATTTCTGAGAGAGACAGAGCATGAGCAGGGGAGGAGCAGAGAGAGAGAGAGACACAGAATCTGAAGCAGGCTCCAGGCTCCGAGCTGTCAGCACAGAGCCCGACGCGGGGCTCGAACTCACAGACCGTGAGATCATGACCTGAGCCGAAGTCGGACGCTCAACCGACTGAGCCACCCAGGCGCCCCTACTCATTTTTTTTTAAAGTTTATTTATTTTTGAGAGAGAGACAGAGAGAGTGAGTGGGGGAGGGGCAGACAGAGAGAATCCCAAACAGGCTCTATGCTTCAGCACGAAGCCCGATGGGTGTCTTGAACTGACAAACTATGAGATCATGACCTGAGCCAAAACCAAGAGTTAGACGCTTAAACGACTGAGCCATCTAGGCCCTCCAAGACTCTTTAGATAAGATGAAAAATCTTATCAACAAGAAATGGACCACTGTTTATGGTAAAAAGGCATCTTTCCCACTTCAAGTTACCTTTAAGGTAAAGTGCCCTATAGAATTGTTTATGTAAATAAAACCTTGCACAGAACTCTTGTAATTTTTTTTCAAAGATTTTATTTTTAAGTAGTCTCTACACCCAACATGGGGCTCAAACTCACCACCCCAAGATCAAGAGCCACGTGCTCTGCTGACTGAGGCAGCCAGGTGCCCCTATAGTTCTTAAAGTAGAAAGAGTTAAAGAATTTATTTAGCTCAGCTCCCCTCCTCCATTCTAATGATAAGAAATTTGAAAACAGAATGGTCGAAGCAACTGCTCATGATCTGCTCGAGATTGCCCTACATGCACAACTATCAAGGGCTCTTTATTTTAGGTTACTTTCTTTAAAAATAGCGGTGGAGGTATAAGAGGATATTTATGAAAACAGATCGATCGTAACATTCATACTTCAGTTTATCCTTCATATTTTCATCCGGATGACTAGGAGGCTGCTTCATTATTTTGACTTCAGTCAACTATTTTGCCAATTTCTCAATCAAAAGACTTCAAAGGACGGGTTTCAATAATGTCTTTAATAGAGACACTAAATTCAATAAGAAAAGCTCACGTACAACTGATTTCAATGATACTATTTTAGTTAACTAGAAAGATGATTTGTTAACTAAACTATTTTTTTTAATTTAACAGAACAATGTCAAGTATCTCAGATATCTTCAAATAGTTGGAATCATTTTAGTGACTAACACCAAAAAATCAGTCCAATGAAAAATGAAATAAAAATCTCAAACTCTAGTTCAGTGTATTGAAGTGACCGCATCTATGAAACATGAGCAAAGTCTAAAAGGGAAACAAAAACATATACTTAGTTTTTTTTCAGATAAGATAGCTTATATCAAGGTAACTTTTGGCATTCTGACTCCTCCCACAAGAGTAACCAAAGAAGTGTGAAATTTTTGTTGCAAAATTGGAAGTGGGGAAACTTGGCCAAAGCTCACAGGCTGCAGCTTTTTTGGTGAACTATCTGGTGAAGAAAAGCTTCCTGGAGAACTAGTGGCGAAGTATAGTTTACATTCAAATTTAGCATCATTATGTTTTCTCTTACATTTCCATATTTACAGAAATTCTGAGTTTAACAAATCTCTCTAGATAACACTAAAACCTGAAATGATAAAGATAAAAAATATTTTCATTCTATATATTTGGTTTTTGTTGTAATTTGAGAAGTATTACCATACTTCCAATGTTCCTGGTTATCCTTTGCTCAGTCAAAGAAATAATACTTTCTTTTAAACAGAACCTCCTCCTATTAGAAAAGAAAAACAATCCCGCCCCTCCCCCCATCAACCCTCAGTTTGTTCTCCACATTCAAGAGTCTCTTATGGTTTGCCTCCCTCTCTGTTTGAAACTATTTTTTCCCCTTCCCCCATGGGTGTTGGGCATGGAGGAGGGCACTTGTTGGGATGAGCACTGGGTGTTGTATGTAAGTTATGAATCACGGGAATCTACCCCCAAAACCAAGAGCACACTGTATGTTAGCTAACTGGACAATAAATTAAAAAATAAAATAAGATAAAATCTTCCATTTGAGAAAGAGGAAGAAAAAAAGAAAGTTAAATTTGGATTTATTTTTCATTCTGTTCTGTAGCTTTCTCAGTGGTTAGATCACAAATTTATTAGCTTTATGCCATCGAAAAGTTTATTCATGTCTTAAAAATGGCAATTCTCTTTACTACTCTTTGGAAATTAAATTTTTCTATGGTTCTTTAATGAAAGAAAGGAAGGAAGGAAGGAAGGAAGGGAGGGAAGAAGGGAGGGAAAGAAGAAAGAAAGAAAGAAAGAAAGAAAGAAAGAAAGAAAGAAAGAAAGAAAGAAAGAAGGAAAGAAGGAAAGAAGGAAAGAAGGAAAGAAGGAAAGAAAGAAAGAAAGAAAGAAAGAAAGAAAGAAAGAAAGAAAGAAAGAAAGAAAGAAAGAAAGAAAAGGAAATCAAGCAAATGGCTCCCTCAAATTAAGGGAGCAGAATGAATATATTACCTTTCCCCTTGATGTTCTCATTTTTATCTGTCTTGGCATATCAGTTTCACTTATGAAGATTTAAAAAATAACAATGATTACCCTTTGTTTAGGGCATCTTGTGGCTATTGTTTCTGTGCTAGCAGCTCTAAGCACGTTACTTCTGATTTTCCTAATGACATACAGGATGCCTATGTCAACAGCATCATTCCTAGTTCACAGAGCTGAAGTACAGCAGAGAGATCTAATGTATTGGCTCAAATCAGCCTGGGTGAGATGGCACACTAACATCAATCATTTGTTAGGCAAACTTGGACCTGTTCCGTTAACCTCTCTGGTCTCCAGATTCCTACCTGTAAAATGGGATCAAGAGAACCTGCTATGAAAACTTCTCATGCGAATTAAAGGGTATATTGTGTGTGAAACAACTAGTAAATGCTTGGCATGTATTAAGCATGCAAAAAAAAAATCAGACAATAGGGTTAATAGTGCTGATATAGTGTTGATTATCTGAACAAATGTGACTCAGGAACATTAAGCCACCTTTTCTACCTAAACAATTAATGAAGTGGTAAAGGCAGGATTTAAATGGGTCATCAGTCTATATTCTTTCCATAAAAAAATAAATTCCTTGTTCTTAAGAGGCAAAAAAGGATACTTTACTTATTAATTTTTTTAAATGTTTACTTATTTCTAGAGGGTGGTGGAAAACGCAGAGAGAGAAGGGGATAGAGATCCAAAGTAGGCTCCCTGCTGAAAGCAGAGAGCCTGATTTGGGGCTCAAACCCGCAAACCACAAGATCATGACCTGAGCTGAAGTCAGCCGTTTAACCAACTGAGCCACCCAGGTGCCCCCCAAAAACACATTTTAAACTATCAACACAAGGCTATACTTTGACCACAGTTTATAGAAATATTCTTATGAGGGCTTCATAATTACCTTTTAAGAAAATAAAATGTGATAAGCACGTTCATAGTAAAACCAATACATATTAATGTTACCTGCTTCCTGAAGTGGGAAGCTAAATATTAAGGGGAGAAAGAGAAGTGGTTACAGATCATGTGTCACGAGGTGTGTCACTGAGTGGGGCTGGGCGATAACGCCTAGGCTGTACAATGCACCTTTAAATCCTTACCATTACTACCCCTTTGTGATTCTGCAAGAACCATCGGAATATAGAAATTAACAGACTTTCAGGCCCTTAAAGAGAGCTGCTGTAGGCTCCATAATGAGTAGAAAATAACAAAGCAGAATTATGCTTCAGATGCCCAAGTTGGCACTTGGGTGGGGCTCACTTAGTAGTTTAGACCTTGGCAGATTTTATAAATATTCTAAACTGTGACAGTGAAACATGCAAATGACAAGAGTTTATAGTGTGCTGTGTGTGATGTTCACAAACCTAGGCATATGCTTTGATGCTTCCCAGCATCGAGTGGGGAGACGTACTTGTAGGTAGATAGGCTCACTACTTAGGCGACTAGGCTGGCCTCTCAACTCTTGCGATATTGTATGCAAGACGTGGGTCACAGTAAAAGAAAAGAAAGCCTCGGGGCAGTGATGCCTCCACGTTCAGAAGAGTTAATATGGACCCTGTAATTGTGCCATGTGACCAAGTGAAAGGTATGTTGCTAACTGATCCATAAAGCAAGGGGAAGACGTACTTGAAAGAGTCTTCAGAGAGAATAGGAAAGGATTTGGCATCATAGTAGAAATTATCCGGCTCTGAAGCCAGACCAACTGGGTTCAGATTCCAGCTCTCACAATTAATTGTGAGCTGGCTGGTGATACCGTGAACCTCGGTTTTCTCCCTTGTGAAATGAAGTCACTCTTTTTGTGAGCACAGAGATCATATCTGTGAAGCATCATTCTTCATCTGTTGTAGGCGCTCGGTAAATGGTATTATTATTTATATCTTGCTGTAAGCGCTAGTCACTGCGTATCTCTATTTTTAAGTGGTGTCTAGAACGGTGCTATCCAGTACAGTAGCCATTAGTAACATGGAGTTATTTGAATAAAGCTTAATTAAAATTACATAAAGTTAAATATCCATTCCCTCAGTCACACTAGATATATTTCAAGTGCTCAACAGCCTTATGTGGTCATTGCCACCGTACTGGGTATCACTAACACAGAACTTTCCTACTACAGCAGAACGTTCTGTTGGGAGCACAGGTCTAGACCCATGCTGGTCTGTGAAGACTGCTCCTGGGCCATACCCTCCCGGGTAACATGTCACCCTCTGTCGGAGCTCCTATTACAATTAAGACTTGACATTCCCTTTAGGCTGCAAGAGCAAGAAGTCCTTTGGTGGACTGGCTGGAGAGGCAGCTTCTAGGTGTCCCTACTAGTACCTGGTGTACAGCGGGTGGTAATAAATGTCAATGCTACTGAATGGCAGGATATTTACGTTTTAGTTTTATTTATTATTTTTAGAGTTCCTTGTACTACTACATATTTTTTAAAGTCCTTTTTAGAACCATCTGCCAAAACTCCTGCAAATTGTACCAAGTGGGACACGAGGCAAGAGTATCTGTGACTCTCGGTTTCTGGATGTGTAGGAAGCAGAAGAAATTCTTCAACTGCAATTCTGTCCTTGGCCCTTGTATCTTTGGCAAAGGAATTTATAGTTAGACATGGTGTGATCACTTTTTCTAGACGATAAAAGTTGAACAGATGTTTAAGTTTTTCTGATCATGTGGTTTCACATTATTGGTAATTGGGTCCCTCTATTCTACTCTCTCTTCATTTTTATTACTTTTTCTTTTTTTTAAATCTTTTTATTTGACTTTTTTACAGATGCCCCTTTCTCTTGTCACGATACTTGCCCACCTGCTGCCCTCTGTCCTGTCTCTAAGCATATTTTTAAAGCTCAAATGCTTTCAACCTTATTTTACAAAAGAGCAAAGGAAGAGGTTAATGGACAAAGCCCAGGGCCCCTGACTTTGCATCCAGTCCCCTTGGCACTCTCCTTTCTGAAGTCTTTTCTACCTTTATAACTTAAGTATTCTAATGGGCAGTAAAATGGCATAAAAGGTTAATAAAAAGATTCGAGTAACGGAGTTGAGTAAGTTATTATAAGTTTTAAAGGCAGTTAATAATGCTCAAGGGCGTATAACCATCAGGCAGCAAATAATCCAAGTGCAAAAAACTAAAACCAATGGCAAACTACAGGAATGAAAATTATTCACCTGATGTATTCCTGGACACTAAGTCCAGGAATATTTACCAATGGAAAAAATCCTACTTCATTTCCATTGTGTGCATTGTGGTCACATAAATAGGAAATCTATTTAGAGAGAACACACAAATCTCTGCAGTATATTGAAAACTGACGGGCATTTAATTATAAATGGAAAATTTCAGGTGTAGACGATTGAAACTGTGAAGATTTCATGACCATCTGAGTCACTTGACAGTTTTATAGGAATTGACCAAACAGTTCTAAATGCCCCAAAGTAACTCCTAGTAAGAAGAGTTTTTTATTCTGCAAACTATCTTTATTGATAGTCTTAAAAAAAATCACATTTATCTAAACATGTGTGAAATGTACCATTGACATATATGATATTCCTCTTTTATTTTCACTAACAAGCGACTACCTGTATTCCCTCTGCCATACTGCATCACAAAGAGAATATATGATCCCCCTGAAAGGAAGTCCTGAGTATGTAATATATTTAAGAACACAGTCACTTTGAACATCCATCTATACATCCAATCACAAATATCACATTTAATTTTTCCATTCTTCTACATATCAGCTAGTTTTGATGATCTGTTCATGACCAGACCAGTACATTAAATCTAAAGCTAAATTCTATAAATGAATTACAGCCAAGAGTTTGATTCTTCTCAGTCACCAAATTTCCTTTTCCGTGTTAAGAAGTAGTAAAATTATGAGAATTTTAATTCCCTTCTTTGTCTGTATCTTTACCAATCAAATTCTATTACTGGAAGACATCACAAAGACCCAAAAGAAAGCCACAGGAAGGAGAAGAAGGCCCTGAGCGATCCCTTAGGGATCAGGCTCCAGAGGTGCGTAAGCGTGCAGACATAGGTAGCCTGCAACAAAGCGTTGCCCTACAAGTGCACCCCTTCTGCAGCAAGATCGGCGATTATACAGTGAAGAAGTGAGCTGGACCCATTATTAAGTGTGTCCTCCTGTGTGCCAGTTCCCCTCCGGGAGCTATGAAAAACCTGGTGTTCTTTACGGGCAGGCGGCTCTACCTTATTCTCTCTTTCCTTCAAAAAGGCAAGGCTATTCTTATGTTTTTTTATATAGCTAGCTCTAGTATATTTTTCAAATCTCTGGATCAACTTTCAAACTCTAAAAAGAAAATGAATTCACGTAGACTTTAACATGTATAAATATTTACAAGGGAGGGGAAAAATCCTGTTTTAATTTTTTAAAAAAGCACTAAGAATTACTAATAATTGTACAATAATATTATTGTAATTTAAATCTACATAGTGTTCTATTGTTTTAGAAAGATTTTGAAGGTGTTATCATTGCAAACCTGAGACAGTAAAACAGCCAGGAGAGGTATGATTTGGCTTACTCTGCTATGATATAATAGATCTTAAATCACACATATGATAAACTAGATCTATCATAGATACAGAAAATTTGAGATTTTTAAAAATGTTTATTTATTCTGAGAGAGTGGGGAGTGGCAGAGAGAGGGGGAGAGAGAGAATCCAAAGCAGGCTCTGAGATTTTAGCATGGAGCCCGACGCGGGGCTTGATCACACCAACTGTGAGATCATGACCTAAGATGACATCAAGAGCTGGATACTTAACCGACCAACCACCCAGGTGCCCCAGAACATTTGAGATTTTAAGTTGTTTTCACACATTATCCCACAAGCATCTCAGTAATATTGCAGGAGTTACCAATGAGAAACAAAGAAAAGAAGTCATTTATTATGGATCGTAGCTTAACACTCTCCAGAAGTGGAAAAGGACCTGGTCCCAATGCCTGCCAGCCCAAAGCTCTTGTCGCACTTGGCATGAGAAAATAACGTTGATGATAAAAATACCTAACACTGTACTCAGGATATGCCAGACACTATTCCAGAAAAAAAAAAAAAAAAAAGGTACGTATATTCATTTTGTCTGTACACTAACACTGCTATTATACTATCATCTTAATTTTACAAAAAAGGAACCTAAGAGAGGTTAAGTAACTTGCTCAAAGTCACATCGCTAGTTAAGTGGCAAATGGGGCAAAATCACATAGTTCAGTTTTAGAGTTCGAGCTATTACTATCATTCTACAACATTATCTCTTAGAAGCTAAGAATTCTTTCCAGGGTGCTCATGGACTTCCTACCAAAACCCGGCTTTGTGATTCCTGGGTCCCTTGTCTATAGGCCCTGGCCGTTTAGCAGCCAGGGGACTGAGAGAATGCTGTTTTGCCTAAAGAGAAAACACACGGTGATCGCAGCCCCAGGAGCACAGGGGAGGCTCTGGTGTGTAGCTTCAGGAGGCCCATGCATCTGTCTTCCGGGTACGGAGCCGAGCAGCAGGTATCAGTACTTTTGTTCGGCAGGACTAAAGTCAGAGAGAAGTGAAGTAATCTGCAGCCAGTTACACTGGCATTTAGTGGCGAAACCAGGACTAAATACCAGGACACTAAACTGATAAAAAGCACCATATTCTTACTTACAGCAAGCATTCAAGTAAAGTGTTAATACAGTTCCGCCGATGTGTACTAGCCTCTGGCTCCAAATACTTCTTTTTATTTTTACACCTGCATTTCTCTTGCTCTTGGCACGAAGTGAGCAGACACTGTATGTTTGCTATTACTTTCAACGTGGTATATCACAGGAATGCCCACTGCCAACATTCTGAGCACCTTGGCCCTAGCTGAGAATGCCTTAAACTGATTAAGTTACACCTGGCTAAAGATCTCTTGAAACACTTAATTGCACAAAATTTGGTCCAGGTGAAACTTGACGTCTTCCTGGTTACATTCCTTATGTTACTTATTCACATGGGACTTGGCTTCGTCACCAGGCTCAGGATTGGCACACATAAATTGCTGTGGATGTTAAGTGCATCGCGACTCTTTAATATGTCCCAACGCCTAACCAATTTGTTTCTAAGCTTTTATTTATCGACTGCTCATCGGAAACGCAAAGGTAATGTTAAGAAGAACATGACTTGTAATTTCTATCAGTTGTTATTTCTACTTATTTTAAACCGTAAGCCGATGTAACTGAATTATTTTTATCTCTACTGCTATCACATCAAATTCATGATTGTTCATTATTTCTGACAGATCATATTCCATTTCGACACTATTTTTTCTCTTTGGCAACCAGTTGTGTGCTTTTTTTAAGATGACACCTACTGTTTCTTTAGGAGGTGTTGGAACATCAAAATAGTGTTGGTTACATAGGCCAATAAATAGCTTTGTGACCTCTGAAAGCATTGTTTCATCAGTTAAGTGAGGGCAGCATATTTTCTAGATGAAAACAAATTCTATGATTCTATAGCAAAAAGAGAAATTAATTTGAGGTTTATTCCAATGTCGATTATTGTTTCTTCGATCGCCAACTGAATGCTAAGAAGGCCTGTTCAAGATATCAAGATAGCAGGCTGCAGAAACAATGAGGTTTAAACAAACATTATAAAAAATGTGCAAGTGTGCTTTGTGTGTGTGTGTGTGTGTGTGTGCGTGTGTGGTACTGGAATAGGCTCAAGCAGTGACTAAGTACATGTGTGAATGAATGAATGAATGAATGAATGAACACATGAGCACAAGACACACACCAAACTAAGAATAACATCATAAAATAAACATTCATTGTTCTGCCAAAACAGATTTTCATGCTTTTTAATGTTTGAGGGGTGAGCTTGTGTTAGAAGGTGGAGACAACGACCTGTAATGGTCCATACCTAAGGGTTCTAAGAGTATTCCCCATTGCTTTCCTTTTGAACTCAAGGAAGGCCACAGATTGACGACTGAAGACTAGAGCTATATCCTCTATTGGATGTTATTTAACAGATTTGTCTTTTAAAAAGGGATGTAATAAGCTTAAGTAAGTTTGGGTACCACTGGGGTAAACAAACAAGTTGAATGCTGCAGCTCTTAGTCAATGAACAATACCACGAGGCGTAAAAACCTACAATCCTGGAAAAAGTCCCATGGTCACCAACCCATTTTTCAACATATCTCCAATCATCCCCTATCTCAGGAAATGTTATCTTCTGCTAGCAGCTCAGAATTCAACGTGATGAGTTCTCAGATCTTTTCTCAAGAAGTCACTTTTAGCAAGAATGCGAGAAAAGTGAAGAAGTTATGAGGGTACAGAAAGGGCTTTACCAGAAGAGAAAGCACGACCAAAGAAAAATCAGAGAAAGCTGATTACGTTATAGTTGGAACTTGCACAACCTGAATGTGCTATTCCTATCCCTCCAATTCTGGGTCTTCAGGGCTGCATTTGTGCATATTAAGCACAGACAATGGCCCGAGAGCCATCATTTCCAAGTACATGTTCCTTCCCAGGAAGCAAGACGGATTAGAGAGAAAATTGTGTCAAACAAAAGCTGAAAGACACTTTGAAAAGTAGAGACCCAACCAAGTAAGAATAAAAAGACAGTAAGACCAAGGTTCTGATACTGCAAAGACAAGAGGAATGGTCAAAGAAACAATTCACAAAAGGGGATATGTACTTCTCTAGATACCTTCCTTGCCTTGAACTTAACAGTGTAAAAGGGAGTTTGGTAAAACTATATGATTGATCATTATAGAAAATTCGTATCTTCATAGTGTTTTAAATTATAAAGACTTTCTGTTTTCACTACTTTAGTTCAGAATCACTTTGAGACAGATTATCTATCCGAAAAGACAACCATCTCACCCATCTTATACATTGGGAGACAAAAGATGGGAGAGATTTTACTTGACTGGATGGGGGCAAGAGGGGAGCTATGATCTAGCTAGATTTTTCATTCCAAATCGGAATTATTAGCACTTGATCAGAATGTCCATCCAAATTTTCCACAGTCTAAGGAATCTGGAGATCAAATTTTTGTACTACTAAAGGAGATCTACTAATGTTAACTAGAGTTAAAGATGATATCTATGCTGTGCCTGGTGCATCAAGCTTAACCCTGGGTGCTTGAAACAGAGGCCTTCATCTTTTGTTTGCTAAGAGCGTTGTTATGAACAGTGAGTTTACAATTTGATGAAGTTTTAAACAGGAATCATTGCCATGGTATACTGTAAAAGCATTACCCCAGCTCCCGTTCATGGGGGTGAAAAAAAGGCACGAATTATCTCTTTTCTGTCAAAACATATGACCCTAACTCCTTCCAACTAAACACAAAAGCATGAAATAATTACCAAATCTCTGACTCTGTGATACAGACTGAAATGGAAAAAAAAAAACAAACAAAAAAAAACCACCCAAAAAACAGTAAGTGTTCAAATAGCCAATGCCTCTCTGTCCAATCAACCACTTCTTTATCTATTATCCATTCAAACACCTGCCCCTCTCTTATGCACAGGGCAAACTTCTAGGTAAAATCAGCCAGCAGCATTTCACTGATGTAATGCACAGCAGAAATTTTAGCTAGTACAGGGCTGGGTGCTTTGGTACATAACAACCAAACAACAAACAACAAACAAACCTAGGACTCTAGAATTGTCATCGGGAGCCAGTCAGGGAACTCTGATGTGTATCAAACAACTAGAAAACATCTGCAATGGAGTAGTATTTATTATCCCCTTCGAACAGGGTTATTCAAAGAAAACTTCTTACAGGAGATGGGGGGTTAATCAAGAAGGGAAATAATATTCCTGAAAGGGGACTGGGCAACAGAAGAACAACTACCACCAATAAACAGCAAGTCTCGGGGCGCCTGGGTGGCTCAGTCGGTTGGGCGGCCGACTTCGGCTCAGGTCATGATCTCTCGGTCTGTGAGTTCGAGCCCCGCGTCGGGCTCTGTGCTGATGGCTCAGAGCCTGGAGCCTGCTTCCGATTCTGTGTCTCCCTCTCTCTCTGCCCTTCCCCTGCTCACGCTCTGTCTCTATGTCTCTCAAAAATAAATAAACATTTAAAAACAAAAACAAACAAAAAAAACAGCAAGTCTCTTCGGTCACATTTAAAATATAAGTGACTTTCCCTAATTTCCCGAATTTCAGACTTTTTTTAAATTTGACCTAAGTTTTCTTAATTTTAAAGATATACAGTTTAAAGATCTGCTACTCGCTACCTCAAATATTTTTCTGGAATAATAAGGGCATAAATAAATATAAACAACAGTAATTACTTTAACAATAAAAATTACAGTAAGAATGTCCCTTTGATTTTTTCCTAAGAAAAAAAACCTTTGATAACTAAATTACTTTGTTCGATAATTTCGAATCTTCAAAACTAGAAATGTAAAATCCAGATGATTGCTTAATATTAAGAGAAGCAGTTTAAATTTCTCAATGTTGAAGGAATTAATGAGAATTTTTTTTTACTAGAGGAACACTGTAGTTTTACATAACAAAAGGCCCACGACTGATTTTTGTCTTTTTTTTCTTCCTTGATAAATCAGCATCTAGTGAGAACTTGAGAGACATACAGAGAAATGTTAAAAAGAAACAAACGGATACTTCCTTTTTTTTTTTTTTTTTTTACCTGCTGGAGAAACATCCATTAAACATACAGTTCTTTGCTTCGTAATTAGGACCCATTAGGTCCTTTGGCTGGAACTTCCCAATCCTAGGGAGAGCTGGAATTCCCTAATCTCTAGATGGATGGATGATGTGTCTACCATGTGTGAGTTTGTGCACGCCTGCGTGCATACATATTTGTGTCTATGATAATGTTACAGGCTTATAAGACACAGCAGCAGGGGGATGGGAAGGATCTGTTTAATGGGTATGGGGTTTCCTTTGGGCGTGATAGATAAGTTCTGAAACTAGACAGAAGTGGTTGCTCAACATTGTTAATGTATCAAATACCACTGAATGGTTCATTTTAGGACGGTTGATTTTATGTCATGTGAATTGCACTGCAATCAATGCCAACAAAACAAAACAGAGTTGCAGGCACATAACAAAATATTAGTGAGGACCTATCTGTAGGGAGATGCTATTCCAGCAGTGAAGAGAGGACCAACAATGAATGGGCCAAACTTCTTAAGCAATATGCCTTGTCATCAGTTGCTAGATGCAAAAGTTAGGTAAATAATGTAGATTTCTTAGGAGACGAGGCTGTCCTTCCACTGAAATAAAAACTGCTCTGTCGTCACAGTCACTCATGATCTCCTTGTTAGCAAACTCTGCGTTCTTCGTCCTACCAAGATGCACTTAAGGCTTAATGGGGGCATACATATGCCAAACTCATCAAACTGTACATTCAGACATGTATGATTTTGTTGTGTATCTGTTATACTTCAATAAGTCTGTTAAGGCATTTTTTAAAAAAGAAGGTGAACTTAAGATTCTCCTTCCTTGCCAAAATATCTTAAGTGAGTTAACTAGCTATAAATAATGGTCTCTAATGTGCTTTAAGGAGCAAGAGACCATCTTTCCACTTTTGATTCCATTGCTCATTAATTGACTGCAGGTAGGTCATTAACCTCTCTTTCAATCTTTTGATATTTATTTGGTAAATAGAGGTCATAACATCTGCTGCTACACGGAGATGACGTGCAAATAAAACAAGACCACGCACCGAGAAAACACCTTGAACAAGTATGGGCCTCAAGGTCTCTAATTTGTATAGTGTGTTCAGCGCCCTAATGATGCTCGCAGTATTTTCTGATGGTGATGAGTCTGTTTTCTTTAATGGAAAACTTCTTAATATGAGAACAACCTACTCAGCTTTTTTCTCTAACAAGTGCAAATAAGAAGGGTACTAAGTGCTGTAATAGCGACAGGACTATGGAACAAAAACCTTTTAAAAAGAATGAGCTCAATAAGTTTTAATAAAATATATTTCATATTCTATTTTTTAACGTTTATTTATTTTCAGAGAGAGAGAGCACGCACACATATAAGTGAGTGGGGGAGGGGCAGAGAAGAGAGCGAGAAACCCAAGCAGGCTCTGAGCTGTCAGCACAGAGCCTGATGCGGGCCTTGAACTCAGGAACTGTGAGATTATGACCTGAGCTGAAATCAAGAGCCGGACGCTTATCCGACTGAGCCCCCCAGGTGCCCCGAATATTATTTCATCTTCTAAACTTTTCCAGCATTTTACTTAGAATGTGTGAATTTTATGAAGTATAGAAGTCATTTTTCCAATAAAATGCTATAGGCTCCTAAGGGGCAAAGGTTGTGACTTGGAGCACACTGAAGGCAATGGCTTGATCACAGTAGGTGCCCAATAAGTAGTTACTGAACAAACAAGAGAAACACTCAAAGTAAAAGAGGACCAATTCTTTCCTTCACTTACAAAGTTTACACTCAGACTTTCAGCACCGAAGCGCCTTATGGGAGTATATCTCTCAGGTATCTCTGTTGAGAAAAACTGTCCTCCGAATCATGAATGGCTTCTTCAAGGTACTTCGCCATGAGGGTGCACCTCTGGCCTCATACCAGGAAGAGGACATCACATGGAGATAACGCAGATGTGAAAGATATTACACTGTAGCTGCACAGACGTCCATCGCTGGGTATGCAAAACTTCTCAAGGAAGTCATCCAGGTAGAATTTACAACTATTGCTGACTTCCTCTACTTGTGATACCTGTCCTTAGTTTCTGGGTCCAGATTTTAAAAATAAAGATTGCATGAAACTACAGCAGTCACTCTATGCCTTTAATTCTCAAAAAAAAAAAAAAAAAAAAAAAAAAGGTTGAGAAGTCACAGGCAGGTTAAGAGCACACATCACCTTTAATGGGGTTTTCCATCATTTCCATTTAATAGGAACTCCCAAACGAACTGGACTCTGAGAGAGGCACGAGAGAATACAAACCTCAAGCTGCACTCACCTCTTTAAAATCTCTCCCTTTCCGTTTTTGCCATATGATGTGTCCTATTCTTTATGGCTCTGTTCAGATCTGTGTCATCCCATTGGTTTGTATGGCCCACTTTGCCCTTTGCATGTCTTCTATCTTGTGTTGCTGTCTTCTGTTTTATATTTATGATCTGTTTTCCTACATATGTTCAATTCTCTGGGGTGTGTGTGTCTCATTCTCCTTTCCCTCTCTCTCTCTCCTAGAAAGATGCTTGATGCTCATTTTCTGGTGGTGATGATGATGGCAATGACAACGATGATGGAAAAGCAGCCTGCCATGCCCTTTCTCCACTTCTTTACCCTCCCTCCATACCCGCTTCCCCGGAAGAACTGCTCAAGAGCTCACGGATGCTGCAGTCTAAGGTCACTAGTATTTCTCAGCAACATCTGACACTGTTGACTACTCCCTCCTTCTAGTGAGATTTGCCTCCCTTGGCTTCAGTGACTATGTTTTCCTGGTGTTCCTGCTATCCCTGTGGACTTTTAAATTCAATGACCGCTTGGGCATACCCATTTGGAGGGCTCCTTATTACAGTCATGATAAAATCGCAACTCCCTAATAGGGTACGTAAGGCACTTTATGATCCGACCACTGTTGATCTCTTCTGTCTCTATTATCCTTTGGTACCATAAGCTCCAGTCATCCTGAACTATTTTCAGATAACAGTATATGCCGTGCTCTTCCTTGATCTGGTTATTACCTTTGAATTTTGCCTGCTTAATACCCATGCATTCTTGGACCTCACTTCCTCCAGGCCAAAGGTGGGACAGGTGTCCCTCCTGTGTCCACCTCTGGCTGCCTGTGCTCCCCCAACAGTGCATTATCAAACTCCATCTTGCCTGCCTAGTTCCTTGTCTACCTCATGTCTGTCCTGTTTAGAGCTATATTCCAGCACCTTACTCACGGCAGGCAATGAAGCTTCTTACCACCATTTGAGTGAAGGAGTTAGGAAAAGTACATTAAAATGTTTTTTTCAACAATCAAAATAACTTTCTGAAATAGGAAAGATGAAATCCACCACCTCTCTAAAACTTTAAACTGATAATCTCAGATGGTGGTGCTAGTCCAAAGAACAGATCTAAGATTCTGTCCAAGTACACGGCAATGACTTACCTTCAGTGGGAAAAGCCTGAAGCTCTGTCTGGTTTTGTTCCCTAAATTCCCCTTTGTTCTGGTCCTGTACTTAAAGCCAGATGCCAAAGACCAAAGACACCAAGAAGAGAGAATAAGAGGTCGCTAAGGTCTCTGCAGTGGTCCCAGGACTTAGAATCCTTAATGTTGGCTCCCTTGAGTGCATTGTGGAAAAGAGAAGGCAAATTTCTATCACCTACAGAGAAGGCCACAGAACTCAGGAGTGAAAAAGAGTGGGACTCTGAGCTTGGTAGTGTACAGCTGGGCCATCGCCATAATGCCAAGAGCGCGTACCATTCATCTTCACGAGGCTTTTACCTGTAGTGGTTGATCGCTTTGATTTAACAGGCAACATCAATTTCTGGGTCAGATTTTTTTTTGTGGTTTGTTTGTTTGTTTGTTTTAATAATGTTGCCTTTCTTCTGTTGCACACCAGTCACACCAAAGAGAGCCATGCCAGTAGGACTGTTCCCAAAGGTGCAACGATGTGTGGTGTTCTCTAACAGTCTGTTGTGAACCAAGTGAGTGAGAAAATGCTAAGATTTTGCATTTTCTTGGAATGTGATGCTACTTTTAAGCTTATAATTGAAAAAAACTTAAACTGCAAGTAATTAAGTATGGGGGAGCACACCAAAGGTGGCGCATACTTAGGCACACGGTAAACTGACTGGCCGTTGAACCGGGAGGCTAAGACTCGGGGCGGGTGAGCTGAGCCAGGCCTTGCGTTTGTTCGGTGCCTCATCCTAGTTTTCAAATGTCATGGGCTCAGCAAAACCCGAAACACATTTTCTCAGCACTTCTATTTTTCAACCCATATGTATTTCGAGAGACGTTTAATTCATATGTTTCTGATTTATTTACATGCAAGTCATCAGAATGTTGTTTTGTGCGAACTATTTGATGTCCAGGAAGCCTGGTGAGCCTTGCCTTTGAGGTTTTTTTCCTTAGGATCAGGAAGCCATGATTTGCAAATAGTAAAAAAAAAAAAAAGTAAAAAGTAAAAAGAAAAAAAGAGAGGGAAAAAAAAAGCTCATCAAAATCCCCAATATTTTTTACTGAAAGGTTCAAATTTTGTTCAAAAGGAGATGGTATAAGCTGAGTACGATTCCGCAGCTGGCAGCCTTTGCACCTTCCTGTTCCTAATTGACATTGCCCTTCTAGATGGTAGTAATGTCTTCCTTGTGGACATAAAAGTGCATATTTGCAATGTATGCACAAGAACAGGTCCTAAAGAGAGGCGATGGGCTCTTCAGAGATTAAGTGAATGTGTTCTGCAACATGCTATCTGGGGCCAGGGAGGGGGGTCTCCACATCTAGAGAGAGGAATGTAGTTATCACTTTTCCAGGAGGGTCCTGAGAAAATGAGCACCATTTTTCAGTCCACCAGGGACTTCCCAGGCATCTTCTTTCCTCAATTTATAAAAGTTACTCTCATTTAAGTATGATCTGATAGCTGCTTGCATACATAAAAAAAAAAAACCCGCCATAATATTATAAATGTTTCTCTATTTAAGTAATTACAAACTTAAAAAAAAAAGAAGGAAAAGAAAGAACACTAGTAGTTTTTAGTACCACCAACGAATGAGTTAGTTGGAGGATCCCTATATTCAGACTTTTGATAAAGCAGGCTTTCTTCTTCTTTAACAAGGACTAAGACGCCAAATATGAAGCACATGTAAGTTTTTGTTTTTCATCTTTTAGGATCACTGGTGTCTCTATAAATTCAACCATTTAAAAAGATACTCCAAAATGTAGAAATATTTTAAAGGACCGAATAAAGTTCCAATAGTGGATAGTGTTTTAAAAGAGGGATTGTATATAAAAAGGTTGCTTTCTCTGCAAACTTACCTAAATTTCAGTCCCGAAACCAAATTAATGCTGGGCAAGAAGCACAAAGCTGGTATCTAATACTATCTCATGCCTCTGCGGTGCGTCTCTAACATATAAGCCCACATTTCCCATCAGACTCTTTGTCCTCTGTTTGGGGGGATAGATTCGGAATGCCGGTTAATCTGAGCAGGGGCTGGAAAGATTTCTACCTATGCCGCCTTTCAAAACCGAGATATCTCTCTTCCCTAAAACTCTTTTCCGTTTTCCCATTTCAAAACCAGAATGGTTAGGGCTGAAAAGATTCAAAAAGTCTTCTCAAATCAAGTATCTCCCCAGCACAGCTGCTGTTAAGTGACCCAACATGTTCTCAAACAGGCTTACAGCCCATACGCTACATTATTGTGCTATGAGTCCTCAATACCATGTATTTCAGGAAAGCAACGATTTAAAAAAAAAATCACCAAATTGGACTTCTCAATACATCAGTCTTCCAAAGCAGTTAATATGGCATGAGCAGCAAGTAGAAATGTTAAGTCTTAAGCTGTCAAACTGAATGGTGATTTAAGGTTATAATATGTGTTCAGTAACTATCAGTCAAATAACCAAATCGCCACTATTAAAATATATGACTTAGAGCAAATAAATTAATCACTAGTTACTGTGAATTCAAACACAGCTCAGAGGACAAAATTGTATTAAATTGCAGGAACAGCAAAATATAATCATTATCGAGACTGTTTAAAAAAAAAAAAAAAGACAACCATATAGCAAGCCAATCTGTATATTGTAAGGAGAAACTTGGGTAAAGAAAAGGGTAGCCTTGGGCTAATATCTTAAGAAACAGCCAACTGCCACTGTAAAATTATGCTCTGTTTTAGCCACAGAGTCTATCATACAGCTACCTCCCTATAATTTAAGTCAACAACTGAAGTTTTTAGGTTTTTACTGCCTTTTGATAAAGAACAACTCTAATGTGGAAATAAATACGAAGAAGTGTGTCAACTATTATGGTTAAGTTTCAATAGCTGGCCTTCAGAACTAATAATTCCCCTTTAAATTAAAAAACCTTTTTGGGAGGACATATTTTTACGTTTTGGTCCTGATTTGTTGGTTTTCAGTTTAAAAGAAGGAGGATGTTAATAGAAACATTCAGTCACAAGAAACCACATTATCTTTTAAAACTATATAAATTCCTAATTGTGAGTAATATTTTGAAATGCAATAGCTGAAGTGAAAAAGTCAGAGCCTCATGGGCTATCCATCTGTAGAACAGATTACAAGACATGTGAATTTGAGAGCATTATAGAAAAATGTTACTTGGAAAGAAAACATTTTCACGGGTAGCATTAAAAGTGTCTATAATGTTCTTTTCCCCTCTTTGCCCCTCTGTTCCCCAATACTAGACCTTCCCTTGGCAAACTCACAGATGCGATCCCTGCTGCGCTGCAGTAATGAGGAGCCTCCCCCCTGGGTCCCCCCTACTGTCACAAATTTAGTAAGAGAGAAGTCACTGTGTGAGAGAGGGATGGGTCTCCAACATCTCCCTGCCGAAGGGAAATGCTCATACGGACCTACACGCCCCAAAGTGCTCCTCCGTTTTATGGCCTGAGATGTATGGGAAGATAGAAGCTCACAGAACTCCTGCCCGTATGCAGCATATGCTCAAACAAATTCAAAGAAGTATCATGGATGAAACGGGCACGTGCTGACACACACACACACGGGCGCGTGCGCGCACACACACACACACACACACACACATCTCTATTGCTGCCATTTTTCAGTGTCATTTCAATGTTTAACAACCTGAACTAATAGCCATTTTAAAACATGTCCTGAGCTTCTGGAGAGAACCCACTCCCTATCACCCATTTGTTTTTTAACTTTAGTATAATTCTGATCCTCTCGATGGACTGACCTGCTCTGGGATTTTAACACGAGAGTGGACAGTTTTTTTGTTTGTTTGTTTTAATTGAAGGTCCTTAATAGGGGCCACATGTTTCTGGCGGTGATTTGGAAGTACAGAGGAGGCAGGGGCAGAGAATGCAGAGTGGTAGAGGGTTGGGGAGGAGGGGGGGGCAGGCGGGGAGGGGCTGGATGATGAAAAGACCAGTTCCACAAGCAAAGCACATTAGCAACCCAGAGTGGAAAGGGCCGGAAGGAAAACCCACCCACCTCACCCCTGCGTTCATTCTATCAACCTGCAATTGCTGCAATCAAAACCATATGTCGGTTCTTCCAGATCTTTCTCACAGGACAAACATGCGAAGGGCCTCAGGCCTGGCGTTGCCATCAAATGGTAATTGATACCATATGAGCCACAAACTAGAAAAGCACATGCAAACAGCAACCTCTCTCACTGCACCCCCACCTCCCAAACCCCCTCTCAGCCCCTTGAGAGGGATGAAATTGCCGGGCTGCTAAGTGCACCGCGCACCGTGAAAAACAAGTGTATGTGGCTCCAGCGACCACCTGTAAATCAGAGGGAAAGGAGGGTCCGCTCGCCGAGAGCTGGTCCCAGAGAACAGGCGAAGGCGAAAGGTCACTCCAGGTTAATACGAGGTCATCGATCACGGGGAAAAATGAGCACAGGTGCGAAGCAGATCACAGGCCTGTGCGCGGAGAGTGACCGCCCCGTCCCACGGCACATCCGGCCTGGAGAAAGCTGGTTCCCGCTAAGCCACATCTGTCTTCCTCTCCTGCGAGTGAGATAGTGGGAAAGTGGAAACCGCTCCCCAATTACAAGGCAATTAGAAGGAAAGGGACTCCAGTCCCGCATCTGCCGTCCCCTTCTCTGAAGCTCTCTCTGCATCCCTTTGTTCTCATCGTCAGGGAAAAAAAAAAAAAAAAAGGATCCAGAAAACCTGCTGAGCCGGAGGTCCTGGCAATTGCTGGTTGAATGTAATACAGTAGGTAAAACACGTCTCTTATTTCCACCGACACTGACAGACCACAAGTAGCATACGGCTCTCGCCTCTGCATGTATATATTTTCTTATTAACTCGATCGGGCAGAAATTTGCAGAGATTTGTTTGGATTTAGAAGTCACAACAGAACGTCAGTTTTACAAACCGAGGCTCATTCTGTGGTGAAATGTACAGCCCTGGACCCAACCATTCACCGCACACAGCTATTTGTTCCAATTCCTCTAGCAGCCGCCTCTGAACAAACAACCAACTTCTTCTAAACACACGCAACGGGTCTAATTTTTCCTCCTTTTGCCTATCCCATTATATGTGATATTTTAGTCTTATAGATCTTATGAAGCTTAAATAGTTTCCAGATGGGACTAGGGAGCACAGAACCCTGTAAACACCCTAAGTTATAAAAAGACCAACTAAATACTTAAAACAGAAGAGAAAGATGATAGGACAGTCAGTCTTCTTCTGGGAGCAGTAACCTCGTAAGCAAACACCGCGAACGGTAAAAGGGCGGGGGGTGGTGGGGGAACAGATATCAACTCTCTTTTTCTTCCCCCAAATTCTCGAGGACTGGCTGATTCATCCTCATTTAGGTCGTGTCTATTTATATCTTTTCTAATTACAGCATTCCTCCCCCCACCCCAAAAAAGACGATTTTAGCTCAATTTACAATTCAGTACATCTCAATGGCAAGAAAGCAAAGGCAGGGTTGTAGCCTAATGACAGAGCGCCTCGCGAGCCGCAGAGGGGGGCTGATAGGGCCTATCGACTGCACCAGTTTGCCCCGATTCTCAGCAGTCGCCTCTTCCTGAACACGGGGCCACAAAAGCCCTGCACACAAGGTGACGTTTCCCAAGGATCCTCAGCCTAGAGGCAATCCAGGACCAATCATGACACTCAGCACCGATCCAAGAGGAGAAGAGTGAATACGCGAAGGGAGTGAAGTAACAAGGGCAGGGAATTAAAATGAAAATCCTGCTGAATGGCAGGAGAGGAAAGAAGGAGGGCAAAGCACATGGGCAGCGCGCAAGCCAAAGCAGCACAGTGGAGCTCACGAGGGGTCAAATCAGGCAGGCTTGGGGTAACCACTCTGGGGAGACTCTGACCTTACCTCTGCTTTCCCTTCGTGGTCCAGTCAACATAACCCTGTATCTGAGCATCTGCATTGTTTAAATTTCATCCTGTGGTGTTGTTTGCTGATTGGTCAGACATGGCTGACAGCATCAGAACTGCAATCTGACAGACAAGGAGCAAGCAGGACCACAGCACAGAATTCATAATAGGAGGGAGAGAGGGAACTTCATGCTGGATATATGAACTCAGACCCGCAGATGTCTGCTGCGAGGCCTGGGGCTCGCCTAGGGGTGGGAGGGCCTAGGAAGAGACAGGGAGGAGGGCATGGAGGAGGGGAGGTGGGACAAGCCCAGCCACCCGAATGACCAAGCACGAGGCTTCCCCTGGATGGAGCTGCATCTGGACCACGTTTAGCAGCTTGCCTCTTGCCACTCCCAGTTCCTGCCGGGAGCAGAGGAGGCTTCTCTCCCGGAATGCCTTCTTTACAGAGAAAAAGGGGTGTTTCCGGTTTGGGATATAGTACTTGTCCTTTCGTTTGCTAGTTTTTCAAAATCTCTGACATTTTCCACAGGACACAAAAGAGGCCAGTTGACAAAAGTGTGCCATCCAGATATTTGCTGGGGAGAGGAATGGCCTCTGATTTAATGAAACTCTAACTATCTGATGGCAGTAAAGCCGAAAGGAGAGGAAAAGACAAAGGTTGAAGGTATTTGGAAATGGTTAGTAAAACTGCTGGAGAAATAATGGAACGGGGAGACCAGAAAGGAAATAGCTTGAAAATGGGGGAGCAGGGAGGAGCCGCTACTGCTGACTTACAAGGTATGTCTTCATTCTGACCCAAGTGCCTGTTTGCCTCGAGGCAGGAAGGAGCCACTGAGAGCCACAGTGGCTGGCCAGGGACCACTCTCTCCTCTCGCCATCTTGCTCCCCGGACACATGCCCACGCACATACACACACGCACACATCCTGAACTAGTCTACCGGCCAACAGGTACAACTGAATTTATTTGCTAGAAATGTAAGATCACTTTCCCTCACGAAAATTTATATTTAGGGTTTTCACCTCCAATTAAGAATGGATTGGATTTGAATACTGGCCTTCATGTCCGCTTTACCCAGAATCATGACTGCACAGTTCTGGGGAGAAAATTAGTAGATTTTTTTAAAATCCAAGCAGAATTCTCCAACACACAGCAAAGAACGTTACTTGCAAATGTTCTCTTTCCCACTATCATTTGATTGCAGAATTTTTGAGAAGGCATCACACAGTTACTATTCACTGCAGAAGAAGAAGAGATGTAAGGTACAGTGAGGGTAACAGAGCAATAAAAAAAAAAGAGAGAGAGAGATGGAGAAAAGTGGCAAGAAATCAGGATAAATTAAGGGCCTGAGGGACTGTGATATTAAAACCAACCAGGTAAATGGGCAGGAAAAGAAATAGGACGCTTTGGCTGAGGGGAAGAACAAGGCTGACACGATATGAAAAGCAGGACTCCATGAAAATCCTGGAAAAACACCATTGCGAATCTAACATCAATCTGGAAAGGTAAAATGGCACATCGGGGTAGAAGAAATTCATCTAGTACAAAAAAAATAAGAATTCCACTGTGACCATCACTCCCTAAAAGAAGTATCCCATTTGCTCCCTTCATTTTGAAGACACTAGTTATACAAAATTAATTTCTGAAGTAAGACTAGAAAGACACACCGGTGAAACCTAAAGAGGGAAGGAGAGAGAATTCGCAGAAAGGGACTGTGTGTGAAAATGAGAGCAACAAAGTGGGAAGAGAAATGGACGCGAGGAAATCTGGCGGGTTGATGAGAAGGACGTTCGGGACGGAAGGAGAAGCCCAGGGAGAAAGAGGAGCTCAGAAGGTGGGGACTTCATCCAGAGAAGAAAACTGTGACGTGAATGAGATCTGTCTATGCAGGTACGCAGAGACGACTGAACAACGGAACACACAGACAAGAACGTAGGAACGCAGTAGGAGTTGAAGAGTATAAAGGGGTTGCACAAGAGATCCAACACCACCTGGGGAACAGAGAATGCAGTTTGTCAGGAGCACAGGGAAAGGCTTCTATAAAGCCTTAGGATTTAGAGAATTACAAATATGATTTTGTTAAACGTACACCACTTAAAAAACCCATCACAGCCTGGGAAGACAAACTGGAGATAATTTCATACATTTCTTGAATCCACTTTCTAACTTGAACAAATGCCCCTCATTTCCAGGATCTGTTTGCAATTGCCTAAGACAACGATAGAACTATGACACACGGGCCCGACTCTCTGCACAATTCCTGGTGAGAAATGAACCTAACTAGTGCAAACAGTGTTTCTGTGGCACTTTTCATGACCCGCGACATTCAACGTACAAAGTTCTCTGAAGGAAATATTTATGCCAATGCCCTGCCCAAGACCAAAGGAAATCTTCAGATCTTCATTCAAAATGCTGAAGGCTCCCTTGGAATCCAGGAATTCAATATATTAAAGATCAGTCAAGAGAATGTCTCTGCGGAGCCAGCATTTCTAGTGTCAGTCCTGAGAATCTGACTAGCCTTGCAAGGTCCGGGCCTCGTTTGTAACTCAGCAGGGCCTTGAGCGGGTTTCACGGATAAACCGATAATTGCAGGGCTGGTGGAAAAGTCTACAGCGCTGGAAAGCAGGAAGTAGGACGGCAGCAGTTTTCAGGTGCTGGGACACAATAAAAACAAGGCGGAAAGAAAATGTTTGCTTTTTATGTCAACTGAGATGTCAGTACCCATTAATAAATCTATCTGCTAAATCTACTCTTATTCATGTGGGACATCACCAATTTAAAGTAAAATAAATTATCTTTAATTAAATGGAATTGTCGTCTTCCTCCTGCTATCAGCCCCAATTATTACATTCTAATCAGCCCTTTAGGGAGAAGGCAGGAGAGAAGGCTGAGAGGCACACTGACTATAAACAATTTCTCTTTCTGTCAAGTGATAAAAATTTTTAATCTTAATTATTGTTTATAACTCTAAGTTTTGAATATAAATGACAAAAACTACAAAAAATTTTATATTCGATGGGGGAAATGCTATATGGTCACTTTCAAAATTTCCTTTTACTTTTTCTGTGTGAAAATTTCAGGAGTCCAAAGAAGCCATTACTGACTAAGCAAATTACCTATAACCTAATCTATTACTTTTATTTCCAGCACAAAAGTGCCAGTTTTAATTAATACTTTAAAACATATAGCACTAACTGAAAGCCAGCTCTGGTATTTTTAGGTTGTTAGGCTTCTAAACACTGGGATTACGGAATGCTATCAATTTATGTTTCCACAAGCATGGCATATACACTTTAAATATTAAGGCATGTGATATTTAATGCAAGGCTGAACCCCTTACAAATATTCAGTGACTTTCTCTGTCCCAGTTCCTGGCACCCTGGCAACCCTGCTTTTCTTTTTTCTTTTCTTTTTTCTTTTTTCCTTTCTTCCTTCCTTTCTTTCTTTAACTGTACTCAAATTCTAAGAGCATCAATGTGTGTTTTAACCTAGTGATTGATATGAAGGACACTCTCCATCACCAGTTCTCATATTGCTGCCAAGTGTCCTCCAAAAGAAATGGTGAAATCAAAAAAAAAAAAAATTAGGTAGTGGCTCACCCCCACCCCAATGGCACAGAGGTGAAATATCTTCCCAAGAGTCATAAAGAATGAACGTA
The DNA here is from genome assembly GCA_030068075.1 of Paguma larvata. Lineage (NCBI taxonomy): Eukaryota > Metazoa > Chordata > Mammalia > Carnivora > Viverridae > Paguma > Paguma larvata. Next base: position 19,322,592 of record CM057835.1, on the reverse strand, counting down.
GGGGGCAACTGAGTTAAATCTCTGCATATATGTTGTTATGGTGCCTATCTTTCTCCCAAATGCCCAGCTTGCTTCTTTTTTTTTTTTTTCCATTTTTTTTATTTGTTTGTTTCACTTTTTAACTGTGGACTTTGTGAGGGCGGGGAATTTTCTTGTAGCTTTCTATGTAACAACAAAATTAACCACTGAAATTGGGAAATTTATCTTCTGTCTAGAATAAATAGGTGGGGGTATTGACTGTTTTCTGACTACTTAGTGTTACTTTTAAAAATGTATTTTTTTCAGGGTGTAGTACTGTTTTCATTTAGTATGCCTTTGAATTGCCGCCTACAGAAGTAAAAAAAGAAACCACAGCCATACAAGCCTGCTGACTTTCTTATAAAAGAACCAGTTTTAAACTTGTTTATACTACTGATTCCAAATGAATTCAAGATGGTGGCTAGTTAAAGAAAGAGAACCCATGCCAGGGAGTTTGATCAAAGAACTTCAATTCAGCAATGTTCAGTTTTAATTGACCACTAATTAAGCTACATTAGTCCAAGAAAGGTCTGTATCACTTTGAGTAATAAAGAAAAGAATTAATTTAACCCTGTGTCAGTCAGCTTTAGTAAATTCATCTGAAAGCAACTTCTCAAACGACAGGCATGAAAGAGGTGTCTCGTGTTAAATGCCAAAAGTGGTCTACAGAATTCAGAGAGGACCAGAGACTCCGTTTTCAAGTGCATTTGTTACTTTGCTAGTGATGTCACCTTGCAGGTATAATTATCTTCATTACGGATACAAAGATGTCAGCTTTACTCCCTGGGTTGCAAAGGGTTGCTTTAAAATTGGATTCAAAACATGGCATCATACCAGCCACAGTTTTAACTTTCCTGTATTCTAGACAAAAATAGAGTGGATTTGCAAAATCATGAGAATTTTCAAAGGCTTGGAACTCTCCTTCTGGGAAAAGTGAGTTGAAGACTAGGGGAAAAAAAAACACACACACACACAACACAACTGCAATAACACCACCAGAAAAGCTCATTATAATTAGGAACCACAAGCTATGACAAGCATGACAGCACCATTTAAAAGTCCACGTGTTAAAACAGTTCATTTCTGAAAATCCAGTTGCAAAATTTTTCTGTTCCCACACATTGCCCATCAAAAAATTTTGTGTGCACAATTCCAATAAAAAAAAAAATCTTGGGAAAGGGGAAAAAAAACGTAAAACAGCAAAGACCTCCTTTCAGGATTTACCATTAAAGTGTAAGACATAGGACTACACTGCCTTACAGCTTGGCGTTTATGACTTTTAAAGTCCTTCACATTAGCCCAGAGGTAAATTCCCTATGGTCAGGTGGCAAATATAAAATACTAAAATATGTTTACATTTAAAAAATAAACCCAAATGTCAATAGTACACTGGGTTTTATTTTATCGCGATAACCCCCACTCTTCATGCCTGTATGAAGAACGCTGAATTGTTCTTGAATGCCGCCAGGGCCAAACACCCTTCAGGAGGAATATCTTTATGGCCTCGACACACATTATATTTTGTCTTAATGATTTCTGGCAACCAACTACTGCATTTTCTACAAAAGAATTTAATGAATAATATATTTTTTAAAATTCTGCCAGCACTCATTAAAATGCACTTGTTTGTGAAATGCAATAGCCAGCTACTATACGAAACCAAAATATTAATGCAAATTGGCATTTCTAAGTTTAAAGCAGTATTTGCATAACGGGAACTAAACATGGTACAAGCTGAAAGAGCACACAGAACACAAATGCCTCTTAACACCATAATTATTAACGAGAGAAATGATGGTTTGCATATACATTAGAAGCCCAAGGAGAACGCATCTGCCAGACTGTGCCATCATGGGCTCCTGAGGCTCCCAACAACAGGATGATGGGAGGAATTCTGCAACCATCTACCCTATTAAAGTAGTACAGGTACAGGGCACGAACACACTCATTTCCTGTGCTTCATAGCTGAGGACCAGTCCATTCATCCACTGCCATCCATGGTCATGAGGGAAAAAAATAATCAGTACAATTCTGAATGTGCAGGTATGAATGAGGGTGGTCACCAGCACCATCAACATTTATCAGGCACGTTCCTCCAACTCAAGGATGGAAGGAAAAGATATATATTGTTATTCATTCATTCATTCATTCTACAAATAATAGCCTACTGGTCTGCTCTGGATAGGAGAAACCTTGAGAAAGTTAACATTAAAAGAAGTTTTGATACTTATCAGTTCGGTCAACAAATGTCATTTGAGCACTCCTAGGTGCATACTGTTACGCTAGTCTCGGAGGGGAAGATAAAGAGTTAATGCTTCTCTTCCAGGGGCACCTGGCTGGCTCAGTCTGTAGAGCCTGCAACTCTTGATCTCAGAGTCCTGAGTTTGAGCCCCATGTTGGGAATAGAGTTGACTTAAAAAGAAGGAAAAAAAAAGCGTATCTTCCAATTGCTTGAAAGCTTGACAATGACGAGAAGACAAGAAAAATTCAAAACACAAAGTCAGGTTAGGGATTAAATGAGCATTAAGGATCAGACCTACGGACTGACTTTGTCACTCATTATCAAGAGATATTTTAGATTGCGTGAATAAATATAGGTTATTTTTATTTTAATAAAATAAGGAAGATATGAGCTCTTTAAATTCTTTGGAGGCCAAGTCTCGGTGAGCATTTTACTCAAGGGTCTTGCCTAACTGCATGTATACACGGACACATGTATGATGGATGTTGGGAGTCATTCATTTGGCTGCATAAGCGTTTCTTGGTTATCCACAATATGCTAACAAGTGTATAAAGATTCCCCAAGACATGGCCCCCTCTTTTGGAGGATCTCTCTGATTCAAAGCAAGGTCACTTAAGGGCTGATTCCTTTGAAAAGTTTGTCTATGTCGAGCTTTAAGCGTAATAAGAGCGAGATGAACACAGATGGGATAAGCATCCACTAAAATGCCAGGTAGCCTTAAAATATCAATTCTTGCTTCAGACATTTGCTGACTATAAAGTACAAAAAATTCAAAAATATACTGAAATACACAGCAAAAGTGACTCTAGTTCTGTTACAAAACATAAGAGATTAAGCAAGTGCTTGGGGCCTGTAATGCTTCCGTTTCCCAGACCAGCCTTGTCCATTAGAACTTCCTACGAGGGCACACGTGTTCTAGGTCTCGGCTGTCCAGTACAGTAGCCACTAGCCGCCTGTGACAACTGAGCACGTGAAATGTGGCTAGTGGGACCAAGGAACTAAATGTTTAAATTGTATTTTTGATTAATGTACATTTAATGTTAACAGCTACACGTGGCCAGTGGCGACCTCATTAGACAGTGCATTACTAGACTGTGAAATGGGGTAAGTACTGTTAGGTCGCCTATCACCGTACTAGGGTGCGGTAAGGATTAAATGAGAAAGTGCTTTAGAAAGGCTTCTGAAAGAACTGTGGGCGGCAAGAAGGAATTATTAAAAATTGATTAGTACTACAAGAAAATATTAAGTATAAGCTTTATTTTAGCTATAAACCACATTCCTAAAAATTAAAGAAAGTCACAGTAAGATTGATTTTATACTCTGTAAATGTCTGACTTAAATATCACCTAAGCAAGCTTCCTGAAGCACATTCTAAAAACCATGCATAAGGAAGTTATTGTTCTACAGTTATTCAGAGGAGGATACTGGGGTATGTGGGATATAAGAAAATTCTTGAGAGTCCAACACAGATAATCGGTGACTGATCAAAACTGAAAATGAGGTTATTAATGCCTCCCCAAAGAGCCTTGGCTTAAAGTAAATCTCCAATTAGAACAAAAATTACCCATCTCCCAGAAACAGATACACCCAAATCAATGAAATGATCACTCAAAATGGTAATCTTTCTAACTTGTTTGACACACAAAACATATTTATAGGTTTTCTGTTTACTTTGAGTATAGATAGCCCTAGGCAATAAAACGTGGAAAACAAACAGAAATAAATGCCAACTGAGGGCAATCTCGTAAGACGGTTTCGGGTGCAGTGGGCACAGTGAAACCCAAAGGCGTCAGAGTGATTCTACTAGAATTGTGAGCACCCACTGGACAGGGAAACAGGAAGACTCTCAGCACACAGTCTGAGGATGGAATTGAAATAGAACAACCAATGGGTTAAGCAAAGACAGACTGCAAATCAGAGCCGTCCCTCCTGTGCCCAGCTGCCGTCTCTACTCTGATAGAACCTTGTAGAGCATGGGGAGGAGACTGAAGAGCGGCACTAGTTACTGTCAGACTTGGCAGCTCTCTCCAAACCTTGGCATCTAAGAAGTGAGGTGTGCTTCTGGGTTCCACAAGTTGGCAGGTGTAAGACTCTGCCACTAGATACCGCCACCTCCCTCCACGGGGTGCTAGGGAAGGCAATCGAGGTTTCAAAAATCACTTCCAAATCACTGCCAGGAATTATCCAGCACTGATGGGAAGCACAGCGGTGGCAGGAAGAGAGATCCCCGGTTGTGAGTGGATAAAGAAGCTGCATTATTGGGAAAGCTGAAAAGAGAGGTGTTTTTTTTTTTTTTATGTTGGTTTTAATTTTTGATCTTAGTACAGAGGATATATTTAATGGCGATGCAAACAAGGTCTTTAAATGCCAAAAATACTTTAAACGTATTATTAGCTTCTTTATGCTAATTTATTTCCTTCTTTGCCTCTTTATGAACTACGGAAAAAAATTAATGGTAATAAACTCTCTTTTAGGATGATTCCAATGAACCCACACTTACACGGAGAGAGTTTTCAAGACATTTTGAAAGGTAAGATAAAAATATGTATTTAGGGTATAGAGAAATGCACATTTATTGACTCAACATATTTAACAGCTGCTTTGAAGTCATTCCAGTTGGTTCACAAATAATGTACTACATTTACAACACTTCAAATAAAATCCCACATTTTCTTAGTAAATGGTAGAAATACCTGGACAATACTATAGTGTGCTATGCCAGGGAGGGAGACAGAGAGGCAAGGAGGAAGGGAAAGAGAGAGAGAGAGAGCTGATATGGAAAGAAATGAAAAGCAAGCTGCAATCATTTGTAGGGTGGCTCACTATGCCAGGAAATAATTATTAAGGTCCAGAGATACTACTTCTAAAACAGGACTTTTCAAACTCAGCACTAGTGAAGGGGTGACCTGTACACTGTGGATGAAGAAGGGCATCCCTGGCCTCTAGACACCAGAGGCAAACTCTCACCCTACTGCTGCAGTTGGGACAATCAAACATTTCCCAGATATTGCCATGTCCCCTGGGGGTCACCACTGTTCTAAAGATGCACGTTGATAGCCAGAGTATGTCAACAGCAAATATCCACTTTGATTTTCTTGACTCTTTATGTAAAACAATGGCAATCTCTAGGACCATCTTCCCCCAGCCAAAGAAGTAAATACCCTTTTATACTCGTGATCACTTAGTATGGGACATTTCGACCTTGTGACCTTGTGGTGTGCTTCGGTCCCAGCCTACAACTTTGAATGAGGTAAACTATGTTCACTTGGAACAACCTCTACTGTAATTTCACTATGGGATAGAAAATACCAACCCATTCTAAACCATATACAACAGTTGAACTAATACACTGTATGCAAATTTTTGATGAATAAACAAGTTTTGAGTAATAAATAATTGGCAATAACTAATTACTATCCTGTTATGTAATCTATCCATCTATCCACCCCCCGCCATCCAGACTTTCTCCAATCCAGCCACCCATTTATCATCATAAAATCTGTCATGCTTTCAATTCTGATTGAGTTACACAGGTAAAAAGCCCAGGACCAGCCAAAGAGTTTAACATACATAGCTCCCTATTGGCAATGCATCTGTGAAGGCAATATTATCTATAAATAATTTCACATCAGGCCAGCTGTATGTTTTATACACTACCCCATCTACTTCAAAACGTGAAAACGATCTCAAAATCTAAATGTGCCTAAGTTTTGTTAGAGCAGTTATTTTATTAGATAGGTAACCTATTACTACATTCAAGAGTCCCACACTTATAAAAAAAAAAAAAGAAGGTTCCAACACTGATTACCCCGAAGAAGGTCAACATCAAAATTGATCAACTGAAAGCAGGAAGCACTATCTAACTCTTTAAACAGGTTAAACGGATCCGCAAAGTGAACATTAAAAATGTATTAAAGATTCCAAGAACAAGTGCTGGCCTAAAACTACTTAGGAATAATTCGTTTCTCCTTTTTCATCTGTTTTTCTTTTTTTCATCATCTGAAAATGATGGAGGAAAAGAGCCATAAAACCAAAACTTCCTCCATAAGGAACAATTTAGTGTGGTTTGCATTTCTCAATGTCATGTCTGAAAGGTAAAAAAGTTTAGAGGTTAGGATCTCATAACGACTCATACAAGTCATATAAGCCTTTCTCGGGGTTAATTAAGTAAACTGAATTCTAAAAGGTTTTATTAGCAAAACTGACACTGTGAGAGTGGAGCCCAGAGGACCTGCTATTACACGAGTGCTTTAAAAGGTAAGCGGATTTAACAACCACGCATCTATTTCCGGCAGTTTTAGCTCACTCCCTGGAAGCATCCATGAGGTCTGGTGCACTTTGCAACCTCTGGGAAGTCGGATTACCAGATTCACATCAACATATCTAATTTTACAGTTACCTTATTTAAGTTTTTAATACAGCACAGGTCTTTTTCTCAGGTGTTAATAGAAAAATCAATTTTAAGTCACAACAGCTGTGATCATTTTAAATATCACAGCTGTCAGGAGTTGAAAATAACCATTTGAGCATACACGGTTCTGCTGCAAATGTAACAAAATGAAAATAGGATGGAATTTTATTTTTTTACTCCCTCTGAAGCTGAATGTCTAATACAATGGTAGACTCATCACTTATTTGCCTTAAAATAAAACCAGGCTTCCATTTCTTTGCTGACCTAGCCAACAGATGGCTTGAAAGAACAGAGAAGAACGTCATGGTTAAGATAGATGCCTACGGAACGAACTGCGGGAATGTTTAATTATGGAAATAGTATTAACTCTGGAAAGACAGAGTTAAATAGTTGATATCAAAATTGAGGGTTCACTTATGTAAACATTTTGCTGTGAAGCTGGGGGGAGATTAAATGGGATCCATGCTACATATTAAGTCTTGTTAAAGTCTAGGAATTTAAATTATTACACAGGACAAAATCCAAACTAATACGAATAGTTTTAACTAGTAACTTCCAGGAAATAATGGCATTTTAACCCCTTATTTACAAACTCAAAACTGTTATATGGGATTCAGTAAAGGTACTTTCCCCCTCTCAATCCAAGTCGAAGGTCATTACATTTTGAAGAATATAACAACATTCTTTAAAAACCTAAACAGTGACAATTTTTTTTTTTAAACTAGGGCATTATTTATCCCACTGGCTGCAGAAACTTTAGATTGCCATGTGAAATTAGTGGTGGGTAATGACCACCTCAGAAATTCTGGAATTATATTCATAAACAATCATTGCCACCTCAGCGACAGGGAGGAATATGGTTCAAATGTTTGAAAAATGATACTGCATGATTTGGACAAGAAGGAAATAAACTAAAGGAACAAGCACAATTTCAACCCAAAGCACTGACCAGGTTACACATTTACATGATTGTTTAAAGAAACGTCCTCAGAAGTCTACCAACCTCCTGGTCAATGCGTATGACCAGAAACTAAAAATCTCGAGTATTTTCATCCCAGATCTGCAATTCTACCTAAATTAACTTGATGCCCCTCTTCTGCTCTTATTTTTCCCTGACAGAGTCACAGGGTGGAGATGAAAGTTGGCATTATTTGGACCTAAACAACTTCTACTAAAAAGCGGATATCCCCTCATTCTGCTTAGGGAGGCTTGGTGCAGCGGGTAGGGGAGAGCCCTAACCATCCCTAATTATTTGCATATTAATTTCAAAGCTACATGAAAAACATTGTAGGCTTTTAATCACATCAACACACAAAAAGGCACTACAAAGTGAAACTACACCTGTTAAACATTTATCCCAACCCCCACAGCACACAAAGGAAGCCTAAGAAAACAGCATTCAGGCTGCTCCTGTGTGCGGAGCCTCCACTTCTGAATTGTAATAACAGGTGCAGAAATAATAATGTGCTGGGCAATCAACTTTTTTCCTCTGATTTGTCAGTTTAGCTTAATAATGCCATTAGGAATGTAAACATTTCTGCAATTTATATTTAAAAGTCAATAAAATAATGGGGTACAGAATTTATCCTTTTTAATTTTTTAAGTAATACATTTGATTATTTTAATCACGTCAGTACTTAACTGGATGGGGTTTAAATATGCATGTAACATCAATTTAATTTGTTTTATTCGTTAGAAAAGCTATTGAGTAATACAGCATTATTCTCTCTCTCTCTCTTTTTTTTTTTTCTTAAAAAGCATACATTCTGGGGGAAACAGAGTGGAGACACTTCCACTTACTGCTTCTCTTCTTATTGCCTTCTGAAGGTCTTTCATTACAAGCATTTTAAAATGGTAACCAAAGAGGTGAGAATCCAGACACACTCACCTGATGGCTAACAGTAAAAACAGAGTGTTTCCATCCTGTGGATACACTTTATTGGGGCTACAGTGATAAGACTGTGGTTGGTGAACGCATCAACTATTTTTAAAATGGCGTGAGAGTTTTCCCCAACATAGCAATTCCCACTTGAACAGGATTATTATCGGTGCAGTCATTCACTACTCTATAATTCTCACCCTTAGGTTTGTGGAGGTGAAAAAGCCAAGTCAAATGTTAGCCTCCACTCTTAACATCCCCTATTCATTTTCAGGTCAGCTACAATGGAAGCAGCTGGAATTCAACTCTCCCCAGTCTGTCCCACCAATTACCTCAACGTGCCCTCTCTCGAGAGGAGTATAATTTGGTCTCCTGGAAAGCACAGCCCTAGGTCCCCGGAGAATGCCAAAGCCTGCATTTTTTCGGTGGAGCCTGAAATTAGACCATCACCCACACTGCTCCCACCCCTGACTTCTTTGGTGTTTTAAACCCACTCTTTATCCCACTGTGGGGAGGGATGCCTTTAAAACAGGACACTCTCCCAAATAAAATGTTATAGGTGTAGTGTCCCTTTTAAGTCACTTTTCAACAAATTGCCCTGATTAGCACATGCAGATTTCTTTAACAAATAAGGAAGAAGAATTTGAAAAAAAACTAGGAACGACCTGACATGACATAGAATTTAAATACAAAAATATCGGCAATGTGAAAGTTTAAATTCTAATCAGAGCGTGGTATTGTGACAGAAATGCATCTGTCAATAACTGGAGGCTGCAGTCTGGAACCTAGGCCACGGTTCTTTCGGCGCTGCAAACAGGAAACTCTCCCAGAGTTTAAGTGAAGCACACTCAAACCCTGTTCAAGCCCCGAACCAGTGAACTCAACTTTAAGAAATATTCGTTAGAGGATTATTTCATTTTGCTTAATAAAATACAATAAAATCGAAATACCTAAGATGATACAATGTGCCAGTTTATTACAGATTCTAAAACAAAGCCTCTAACTAGGAAGTTTTCCAAACGTTTCCACGCGTTAACTTTTTAGCAGGTCACATCATATCATACTTCAAAATATAATTATTTTACAGAAGTATCTTTTTCAGTTTTGTCACTATTCATTTGTGTTTCCTAGTTTACATATAGCTGCTTTTATTAAGGACTCTGATGATTTCCTGAATAGATTATAACTATTTAAATATTTTATGAACGTACAGCTCCAAATCTTTTGTTTTTCCTTACTGTCAGTAGTGTTACCACACATAGCTTTACCCTGTGTCACCTTAGAATTAGGTCTGAAGTATTAAGGGCTAACTCAAAACCAATCAAATATACACAAACTCTGGAAGACTGAAATCTAAAACTACCTTTAAACTACAGTGACTGTGAAATAGGAGCTTTTCTGTAACCCTGATAATGCTGGAGGAAAATGGAAAAAAAAAAAAAAAAAGCCTAGTAGTCTTTTGCGTGTCTGTCCTGAAATTCTCAATTATGAGACTTGCATTTAGGTTTGTTATGTGGAGCAAATATGTCTTCACTGCATTTTCTTCTTACGATAAAAGTAAACTTGAATTTTAGCAACTTTTAAAATTGCCACGATCATATCCAAAATCTAGATATTTTCACTGGATTCAAAGTTAAGATTTAAAAAAAAAAAAATTAACCCCCTGATGCCAGGCTGCTGACCACGTTTGAGGCCTACAAGGTGATTCCAGAGGAATGACACCAAAGCATTTTTTTTTCCTTAGTAGCATCACTGTGATAGAAGTTTCAGGGAGGCTTGGAAACACACTCAGACAGCATTCATAATAATGAAGTATGGCAATGTCTGAAATCCAAATGTGATTAAAAAAAAACCCTTAAAAATTAAGTGACAAGGAAGAAATCACTAATTCTCACGCCTCTTCAGTGGTACTGTAATTTTAGTAAAAAGACAGAACAAAACAAAACAACAAATAGGGGTGTAACGCAAACCACATTTATGGGGGAACAGGAAACAAACAACTATTCAGCACGATTTCCTGCAGATCAGTTGGAAAGGTATTGAAAGACTGCACCAGCTATTAGATCTTTTTCCTGGCCACTTTTCTCCCCAACCCTCTTCCCCCTGCGTTTCAATGTCCTTCCTCCAAATTCTCCTTGAAACAATGCCATCGCCTAGTGCTAGAAGGATGCTTACCAATTATCAACACTAAACCTAAAACGTTCAGACCTACCAGAAATTAGGGATTAAATAAAATTAACCAAATATGTAACCGACCCATATTTTCTTTCTAAGAAATTAGCCCCAGAGAAATGTTCGAACTGGCATCTGTGAATCTCACGCAGGGATTTTGGAAATTTAATCAGAGGCAGGAGAGCAAGATGTAGCCACAATATCAAGATTAAGCGTCTGGTGAATTTTTACCAGCTTAGTCGTAAAGAACAAAATCAACATAATTTTGTTCGAAGCAATCAAGCACAGAAGAAAAAAAATTTTTTTCATTGTTATTTTAAAATGGGTAAATTAAATGCTTTCTATGTCAACAATACCAAAAAGAAGTTTATCCGAATGGTTTTTTTTTTTTTGATATGTTTTGTTTTCTTCAATCAGTGGGGAATTGAAAGATTATATTAGTTTGTGACCTAGGCAAATTTTTGCTCTGTAATAGCCCCTAAACAATAATTTTAAAGAGTAATGCTTTTAAACCAACTACTTTCATTTATAATCACAACTCTGAAAATAGGTAAGTGTATGAAATACCTTTTTAAAATACTAATTTGCATAGTCGATAGTTGATACACTATTAAAAACTTGAAAGCCCAGTGGCTACCTGCATGAGGCTAGAGGCTACTGGAATAAACTATGAGGTTTGCAAAGGGCCATATGTAAATTGTACTGGAAAATATTATTACTTGCATTATTTAAACATTAAGCTTTTTATGTTAGCGCTTCCTCTGGTACTTGGGGAAAAAAAAAAGCTAAACACTCCATATCCTAATTTTTACTTTAAAAAATTTTTAGATGATTGACTGAGATGATCTCTTATCCACAGGTAAACTTTTTTTCTCAGAATGCACTCCCAACTGAAATGATTCTGATATTAAAATGTTCCTACTTTTTTCATCTTAGGCAGGAGTCATGAAATTACTGCACTCTTTGGCCTCAATATCAGAAATAATCAACATCCGTCCTCATCTCTGAACTTCAGGGAGTTGAGAGGCTGCACAATGTGACCAATAGTCAGAACATAAACATGAGAGCTCATTACCATTTACTTTCTGAGATTTGATGACTTGACAAATAACTATTTCAAAACAACTAGTTTGAAACATGGTTTGAAGCTTGTTAGTATAAAGCAAAAAGAGCAATTACAATAATTATAGGTTTCTCTATACGGTTTCACACATGCACATGCCGGCGAGCGATGATGATGTGATCTTAAATTACCATTAGGAGGAAATTTCGCCACTTTTGTTTTCAATTTCGTTTGCCATAATTTTATCTTTGTGGAATCGCTTTATTTTTAGGTATGTGGAAATTTGACCAAATAATTACTTATTAAAATTCTTATTCAATGAATAAGAAGATGGGAGCGGTTATAAAAATCAACATTCCCAGCAGGAACTATACTTACGGTGGACCAGGTAAAGCCTGACACTGCTCAGAGCCTGAATGAGGACAGACACAGCGGTACCATTTGATAGAAGCTTACACTCCTAACACTGAAAACAGACTGGACTTATTTTCTCTGCAAAGAGCCTCTCTCCCCGTAGTTAAGAAGTAATGCTTTCACAGTTTTTATTTAGCTGAAAACGGGATGCAGGTGTATTTAAACATCTAACCCATAAAGGAAAGAAATCATGAAAATGACTGGGCTAAGTTTTGGTATTAAACTTCATCTGAGGAGGAGCCGATTTTCAAAAATACATTCTGGTTTATATTCGAGATTTATTCTCTGATAGTTCTGATGTTATGATATTTTGTAGGTTTTGGCTTCCTTAAAGTCCACACTTGAGACCAGCTCCAGTGGTTCACAGAAAGAAGAAAACAATTTGTGTGGAATATGGCCACAGAAACACTTCATAACTTAAGGTAATAGAAAATTTACATTTTTCTTTGTCTGTCCTAAAATACCACTGCCTCTACTATTTCTCTTGCTAGGGAATTAGAGGAAAACCTATAGGTGCCAGTTCCAAAAGAAGAAATCATAATTGTTGTAATGCTTAATTGCACTCTCCCAACAACCTAAAATCACAGTGTTTTGGAATGATTTTACATTTTTCTTCTTTTGTTTATTCACAGGGAAAACCTGCTTCCTCTGGCCTCTCTCAGTTCAGAGAGTTCAAACTGAATTTAAACAAGTAATTGACTTGTCACTGGGGGAAAAAAAGAAGGAATTCAGTGCTGTGTTGTCTTCAGAGGAAAGCTTGTGTAACAAATAGCTGATCACACTTAACTCCAACAATTTGAGCTAAAACACACATTGGTCATATGCGCACATACACACAAAAATGCACAGATACTCAGACCCAAAACTCAAGAAATGCAAAGTCTCTTCGATAGGCATTTTGAACAATTAACTCATGGCATACACAATCTCCACAAGATGTCTGGCACCAAATCAAAAGCCGCTGAATGCAGAATTACAGCCAGTACAATACACACTGTAGAATAAACAAAAATCTGCTTCCCCAGTGTACGCATGAAGGCATTTTAAAAGATGGTATAGAACTGGCCCCATCCAAAGAGCACGTACAACCTTACTCTGCTGTCCGTTTCATAAAGCTAAAATGAAGAACTGGTAACCATTCCTGGTTTCAAAAGCTTTCTGTTAGTGTTCCAAACGGCTATTTCTTCTAACTATAATGTATGTACAATTCGCTTCTTTCTAGTGTTTGAATCAATAGAGATACACATCACCAGATTTGTTTTTAATAAACGCCTTAAAACAGTTCCTATAAATACATTTCCTGTGACAGAGCGATCTTGATTTTATGAGTACCATCCTCTCAAAAAAAAAAAAAAATCTAACAACCAAAATATTTGGCAACTGAGAGGGCATATTAGTGATATGATGTCATATTCAGCATTTTCTTATGGTAGAGGCAACTGGCAAGCTGTGGGAATGGAATACATATTTTTAAAAATTCCTTTTGGCTAAAAGGGAGTTAAAAGGTCCAAAACTTAAACTAAAATTTTGTCAGTTCAGACAAACAGGACAGAAAATTAACCGTTCACGTATAAAAATCACATCGCCGGTAATTCCTAAAGATAAAAACTGCAGAAACTCATATTCGCTGTAATTCTCTTCTACTGTATAAGAGTCATATAATCCCTGCAGCTACTTGGTTGCTTCTGAGACACTTTTTCCTGCTATGATAGCATCATTCACAAAATTTCCATTAGAAGTGCTTTAAAATTAAAGGTACTGGCTAACTATGTTATGTATGGGAACGTCAAAAAGATAATAGGCAAAAAGATAAAAGTCTTAAGAACTATACATGAGTAACTACCAATTGCAAATTAGGCACTTGTTTAAAAAAGGGAAGTTACATAATCCTAATATTTATGTTTACAAATTTAACCACTTTACTGGATCGGTTCACAACATAAGCCATTTGTTTTAAAACTGTATTTCCCTTACCACACTTAACTGTTCTTCTAATTATATACTATGTTAAAAAAAAAAGATAAAAACTGGATAGTTTTATAAACTTTTGACAATTTGCTCACACTTTTAAGTGACCAAGAAATAAAAGCAAATGGTATTATTTCAGCAGCGGCCCATTCATAAAATTGGTTCCTTGAATGAAATTATTAATCTTCCTAAACCACACTGCATCCTGAAACACTGGTGTGTGTGTGTATGCATTCCAGTATACGCTCAGCTAGATAGAACCATTATGCATACACAGGGAAGTATATAGACTCATGCACACACCGTCACATACACATGTTTTAATTCGTTTGCGCCAATCGCTACTGCTGAATTGGGCCTTCGTGAAAGCTCTGATCGGTCCCTTTTGGCCCAGCTATCACACTCTGATTAAGATCAATCCAAATGGAAGTTCAAAGTACACAGAGAGCAGTTTGTAAATGGCTGCTTT